>OX451741.1:1257631660-1258942390 GCA_948472305.1 Vicia faba | reverse complement strand
AGTTGAAGGATTTGACTACACTGAAACTTTTTCACCAGTTGTGAAACCTATCACAGTGAGGACTGTTTTAACGCTTGCCATATCTAAAGGATGGATCTTACAGCAAATTGATGTCAACAATGCTTTTCTAAATGGAGTGCTTAATGAAGAGGTTTATATGGTTCAACCACCAGGATTTGAAAAGGGTGAACCTGGTCTTGTCTGCAAGCTTCACAAAGACCTCTATGGCCTTAAACAGGCTCCTAGGGCCTGGTTTGATAAGCTCAAAGGGTCTCTTCTCCAACTGGGTTTTACTGCCAGCAGGTGTGATCCCTCCTTGTTCATGATGCTCACACCATCCTGCTACACCTTAGTGTTGGTATATGTTGATGACATTATCATCACTGGCTCTTCCTCTTCTTTCATCAAGCAGTTGGTCACTAGACTCAACCTTGCCTTTTCTCTCAAAGACTTGGGCACGCTTGATTATTTTTTGGGCATAGAGGTATCTCATCTTCCCAATGGTTCTCTTCTGCTTTCTCAAAGCAAGTATGTCAGGGATCTGCTTCACAGAGCCAACATGGCTTCTGCCAAAGGAATTGCTTCCCCTATGGCCTCAAGCACCAAACTATCCAAAGTGGGCTCTGCTCCTGTTGCTGATTCCACCCACTTCAGATCTATAGTGGGAGCCCTACAGTATGCTACTGTCACATGACCTGAGATTTCCTTTGCTGTCAACAAAGTGTGCCAATTTCTCTCAAACCCTCTTGAGGATCATTGGAAAGCTGTTAAGCGCATTCTCCGGTATCTCCAAGGGACAGTTTCACATGGTCTTCTTCTCTCACCTGCTAACCTCACTTTGCCTATCACTATCACAGGCCTGTGTGATGCAGACTGGGCATCTGATCCTGACGATAGAAGGTCTACCTCTGGGGCTTGCATCTTCCTAGGACCGAATCTTGTTACTTGGTGGGCAAAGAAGCAAACACTTGTGGCCAGATCCAGTGCTGAGGCAGAATACAGAAGTCTGGCCTTAGTCACAGCAGAGATTCTCTGGCTTCAGTCTCTTCTGCAGGAACTTCAGATCACCCATCAGACTCCCAAGATACTATGTGACAATCTCAGCGCTGTATCTCTAGCTCACAACCCTGTTCTGCACTCAAGAACCAAGCATATGGAACTTGACATTTTCTTTGTTCGGGAGAAAGTGATTGGCAAGAACCTCATTGTTTCCCACATTCCCGCAGTAGATCAGTGGGCTGATGTGCTAACCAAGCCTCTCTCCACCAACAGATTCTTATTTCTTAAATCCAAACTTAGAGTTGTTGACAAGCTCAAACTTGATCAACCACCCTAAGTTTGAGAGGGGAGTATTAGAGATATAAGAATAGTTCTGTTATATATCCTGCAGAAAAGGGAATTAGACACAAAGTCTAATTCCATCCCTAATTCCATCCCTAACCCCTATTCCTACTGTATAAATGTAACAGAATGATAACTGAATAATAACAACTTTCTGTTTTCCTTCTCTCTCTCTCTCTCTCTCTCTCTCTCTCTCTCTCTCTCTCTCTCTCTCTCTCTCTCTCTCTCTCTCTCTCTCTCTCTCTCTCTCTCTCTCTCTCTCTCTCCTTTTCTCTTTCTTTCACTCTTGCTTCTCTGTTTCTAACATACTTTTTAAATTTGACTTTGAAAAAGCGTATGATAATGGTAGTTGGGAGTTTCTTCGGTATATGTTAAAGAGGATGGGTTTCAGAGATGTTTGGGTGAGTTGGATGGAAGCAATGGTTTGTTCTAGTTGGATGTCAGTTCTCTTTAATGGGAGCCCTACTAAAGATTTCGAGGTTTTCAAAGGTTTGAGACAAAGCGACCCGATATCCCCGTTTTTATTTGTTATCATTGCAGAATGTTTGTCTGGGATGGTGAGAAGGTCTGTTCAAATATATGATTTTTCTAGTTTTTCATTTGAGGGAAAGTGTGTCGTGGATATCTTATAATTTGCAGATGATACACTTCTTGTTGGTAGTGGTAATTGGAAGCAGGTTTGGGCGCTCAAGGCGATTTTAAGGGGTTTTTAAGTAGTTTCGAGTCTTGGAGTTAACTTTCACAAGAGTAGGCTTATTGGAATCAATTTGAGCAATCACTTTATCCATGCTGCTGCCAATTTTTTTGTGTTGCAAGATTAAAGATAAGGGTTTTTCTTTCTTAGGTGTCCCGATTGGCTCTAACCCGAGGAGGACATTTTGGTGAAACCCGTTGATTTTTAAGATGAAGGGTCGCTTCGCCATCTGGAAAGGAAAGTTTCTTAGCTTGGGAGGGAGAACTACCCTGATAAAATCTGTTTTGTCTAGCTTTTCTATATTTCAGATCTCTTTCTTCAGAGCTCCGGTAAAGGTGTATAAAGAGATCGAGAAGATCCAGAATAATTTCTTGTGGGGGTCTACTCCAGACAAAAGGAAAATTCATTGGATGTGTTGGGAGTTTCTTTGATTACAGTATGAGAAAGGGGGGTTAGGCTGTAAGAGCTTCAAAGAATTTAATGTTGTGTTACTGTTCAAATGGTCTTGGAAGATTTTGGAGGGAGCTTGTTTAATTTGGGTAAATATTTTGTCGGTGAGGTATGGAAATCTGAAGCATAAGATTTTGTTTGGTGTTAGTTCATCATCGAGCAAATCTATGTCAGCTTGGTGGGCAGATTTAGTGTCCTTAGAATTGAAGTTTTCCAATTATGTCCTGACTCAGAATTACGTGTTTCAGTTGGGGCGGTGGTTGTTTTATTCTGTTTTGGAGTGCGCGGTGGATGTGGGAGGGTCGTTTTATTCTGTTTTGGAGTGCGCGGTGGATGTGGGAGGGTCGTTTTATTCTGTTTTGGAGTGCGCGGTGGATGTCAGAGGGTCGTTTTATTCTGTTTTGGAGTGCGCAGTGGATGTCGGCGGGTCGTTTGTTGGATCTTTTTCCTGAATTATATGTTGTAAGTTCTAAGAAGGAAGGAAAGTCGCAGATATGGGGGTTTGGAGTGCGGCTGGTTGGGACTGGGGGTTCTATGGCATGAATACTGATGATACTTTCATGTTGTCTTAGTTTCAGGTTATACGGGAGCTACTGTCCGTCTACAGCCCAGATATTTTGGACTCAGATTCAGTCTCGTGGCTGTCTGAGCCTAGCGTTGGATATAACATGCGGTCTGGTTATGCTTAATTATGTGCCCTTCGAGATGTTCATGTTCTGGATGACGGTGTCCGTTTTGGTTTGGGAGTCGTTTGGAAAGCTCTTGTTCCTTTTAGGATCAAGGCTTTCAGGTGGAGGTGCTTGATTGATAAATTTCCTACTAAGGATCATTTGAATGGTAGGGGTGTTATTGTCTCTCCCAACAATCTTCTTTGTTCTTTTTTCTCGGGAGTGCTTGAATCTTCTAGTCATATCTTCTTGGAGTGTCGTTTTTCTGAATGTATTTGGACAAAAAATTTCTCTTGGCTTGGTTTTCAGCCTATGTTCAGTGATAATATTGCAAATAGGCCGGGGCTTTGGATTTCGGAGTGCAGGAAGAAATGAGTGAAGAGAGGCAAAGATGTGGCAATTTGGTTGGCGGTGGTGTGGGGAATTTGGAACTGTCGTAACGAAATTATGTTTAAGGGTACCAAAGCTTTTGTGTTAGATTTGAGATGGATAATTAAATTGAAAGTTTGGAAATGGTTGTGCATTGGCAAAATTTCCTCAACCAAGTGTAATTTTTATGAAATATGTAAATACCCTTTGCATTTTTTGATCTAAGTTTCAGTTGGTAGGGAATTTTACTTTCTGAGCTTTAGTCTCAGTCTTTTGTAAGCGGGTTTGAGTATCCTTAGTACTCTCTGTTATAAATCCTTGCTTATAAAAAAACAAACAAACCATTAAACAAGACCAAATGTATGTGGTAATGTATATTTTAGAATGAATGAAATCATAGTAGAGTCGAGCATAATACAATAGAAAGGGTTAAATACGTTGTGGTCTTCCTAAATAATTCATAACTTAATTTTAATTTTTGTAAAATAAAATTTTGAATAATTTTTTTAAAACTTTTTGTTTATAGTTTTGGTATGTGTCGTCAACTTTCTCAAAGGCAAGCTGATGTCGAGGTATAAATGACAAATTTAAAAAAAAAAATAGTTGAATAATCAATTTTCACGTTAGAATTTCTTTTATAATTAGTTGACACATTGTATTTACTTATTATTAACAAAATATTATTCTTGTGCGTTTAAATGAAGCATCATTTTGGAAAATACCATTTCTTCTCCGTCTAATTTATCTTAACCTAATTCTTGTTTGTCTCCTTCTAAATGTCACAGAAAATCTCAACTAAGTTCCTCACCTAACATATCAAATCAAAGAATTTTTCATGATGTCTTCCAAATCAAGGCGTTCGAAACCCATTTCTATGTCTTCCACATCTGTGAAAAGAAGACAACGAAGAATGTGTGGGTGTAAAGCTCATATTGTGTCCTACTAATGCAAGAACAATTGTAATAAAGGAAAGTTTTTCTGGAGGTGTCCTTTTTGGCAGAGTGATGATACACGTGATCTATTCACATGAGATGAATATTTGGAAGAAGTAGAAGATGTTAATGGTGTTTGAAATGTAAATGGGAACAAGTTGAAGGAGTTGGAAGTTTCAGAGTTGTTGAAGGATATGTGTGATACGGTGGCAGAACTGACTGTTTAATACTGGTTTACGTTTTTTCTTTGCAAATGTCGCGGTAAGCAAGAGTCGCCACCGACTTTTCTTTTATCCAACAAAGGAAAGGGTGAAAAGAACAGAAAAACACTTTTTTTCGAGATTTTCTGAGTAATGGGGTAGATTATGAAAAGAGAAGGTATTACCACCCTTTCCATCAGTGGTTTTCCACGGGCTCTTAGGTACTTGCTCATTTTTTGAAAACTGTTTGTGTTAGTGTGTTTTGAAATATTTTTGTTTGCTTTATGGTAACTCTTGTATCAGTCCTCAAGAGTGTGATAAAGTGTTTTTGAAAGTAGTTTTTGAAAAGTGTGTAAGTGTGAAAAATTCAGGTTTGAGCAAGTACTTAAGAACAGTCTACCTACTCGAAAAAGGATGTTCTTTTCCTCCTTTACTTTAGATAGTGCTATCCTACTATTAGTGAGTAGGTAACCCTATCGTCGGATGTTGAGGGACTATCAAAAGGGACGCTATGGTCATTGAAGGCAACATGTAAGAATATCTTAGCATTCAAAGAGACTGTCATTATATAGGCAACATCGAGGAACAAGATCATTTCTTGTATGGAACTCGAGGAACGTTAAGGGACCATGATCTTTATGATGACTTTTAGATTGAGGATCTTTGCTAAGATATCCCTACGTTCGAGGGACATGACCATTTTTTTCCGAGACAACCAAGTGAGGAATACCCTAAGGGTGCAAGTGTGAGAAGTGTGTTTTTTCAGTTATATTATCTTGAGGTTAGTGATCTAACGATTAATTGACTTTATCTTGTCATGCACGCCTAAGTCACTAACAATTATATACAAGCATATAAGTAATGTAAAAGCGAGAAATAAAGTCCTACAACTATTACAGGGCTTCGGGATAGTTACATAAAAAAAGTGCAAATATGAAGTGCGGAATTTTAAATCTTGACTATTACATCCCATAATCAGTTACATTATTATATAAAATGCGAGAACAAAATTAATGCGCGCGAAATGAAATATTACGTCTAAAAAATCCTAAGAATGAAAGTCTTTTTTGGTTTTATTTTTATTTAGAAAAATACTTAAAATGAACATCCTAAAGTCTATTAAAAAAATAAAAATAAATTAAGAAATAGTCTAAGTTCTTTTTTTTGTTTAGTTTTTATTATGAAAAAGAAATGATTAAATCCTAAGTTCTAATTCAATTTTAATTAAAGAAAAAAATGGTTAAAATAGTTATTAATTAATTCGAGAAATTAATTATTAAATAAAAAATCTAATACTAATTTTTTGTGATTTTTTTCATTATTTGGCTAATTAAATAAATAATCAAGAAAAAAAAAGATAAAACAATACAAAAATATGCAAAGTGGGCCTGGTCATCAAAAACAAAAATGGGGGTGTTGTTATCAAAGCGCTTGGCCCAAATCAGAAATTGCGCTGTAATTCAGTGAGGAACGCCCTTGATGGCTCATGGTGCACCTGCATATGGTAACCTTTTGATCTAGATCAATCAAGATCCAATGGTGGTGGTCTGGAGGCATATGATGGACTGGTGTGGCTAACAAGTACTGAATCTGCAGTTAACAAATATTAGAAAAATAATATGCTGGACCTGGGACTCGAACCTAGGTCCTCTCCCTTATACACATGCCGCATCACCATTTGAGTTGCCTTGCCATTCGTTATACAAAACAAAACCAAAATAATAAATACAAAATCAAGTCAATATATGGTAAATTAAAAAAAATGCGCGTAATTTGAATGATCCAATGAAAGGCTGCCATGCTTCGTCTTTTTCGTTCAGATTGAACCAGGCTTTTAGTGACGGACACTGCTGTTGCTAAAGGCTGTAGTGATAGATTGCGTCTGTAGCTATAGCCCTGTACAATTCAAAATCATTATACACACGCAAAAAACATCAACCAAGGCCATGAATTGCTTGCAATCTTCCTCCTGAATTCATTGGTAACGTCAATCTCATCCAATTTGGCCTTTAAGTCAGGTTCCCCAAATTGGGAACTCAGAACCCTAACAATGGTGGATCTCTATATCTGTACTCAAACTCAAAATAAAACATCCAAAAACGTTCCCATGATGATCACAAACATAAATATGCAGTCAAATCATGTTTATAATGAATAAATGAATGAAAACGAGATTGAAAAAAACAAGAGCAAACCGTGATTTTTAGGGAGTGTTTGGCGAAGCTACGGGGCTCAAGGATGGTCGTGAATCCTTCAGTGGAGTTCAAGGCTGATTGTTGAAGGCTCAAAAGCTTCTGAGTTGCCTTGGAATTTGAGAATTAAGTTTGACTTTTTCTTGAGAATTTCAAGTTTGGAATATGGTCTCTATGATGTTTTTTTTCGTCCTCATTTAGCTTGTTAGGCTTGGTATTTATAGAGAGTAGTGATGAGACAAAGAAACAAAAGCAATAACCGCCATGATTATGTGGTTTCAAAACCATGAATGCAAAGTTGTAACCTTGGCCAAAATCATGGGATTTTGTCCATTTTTGAATTTTGAATGAATGAAAACATGTTGGCCTTGATGTACACGAAAATTGGGACCCCTCTATGCATTAAAACAAGCCTTAACCATATTGATCCATATAATTTGCAATAATTTTGATTTATTTGATTTTTAATTAAATAAAATTAATATAAAATGCAAATAAAATCAAGACTATGAAAAAATTGTTTTAAGAGTCCTATATACTCTTAGGAAGATGTTTGAAGTCCAAAGAAATGAGCCATTGCCTTAAAAGCTCAAATTTGCTCAATGCATATTTCTTGAAATTTCCCAAATTTTCCTAACTTGGGCAAGCAATAACTTGCTCAATTTTTATCTAATGATGATGATCTTGGACTTTTTGGAAAGTCCAAGATGTCTACTTAAATCCCTCTTTTGATCAATTTTTCCTTTGAAGATGTTATCTTGATGTTAAAGGTCTTAGAAAAAAGTGGCTTTTATTGACTTTCTAAAAATGACCTATAATGTATGAACTTGTATCTTTCAAATGGTGCATTTCTTGGACTTGTGGACTGAAGAGAAGTTATAGGGAATTGAATTATCTTCAAAATGAGATTTGGTTGGAAAATTTCTGATAAAGTATGAGAAAATTATGCTTGGTCAAAGTTTGGTTGACTTTTCCTATAGAAACCCTAATTTAGCAATTCTTGACTTTTGATGAATTAGGAGTATTTCTTGAGGAATCATGATCAACCCTTGATCAAATTATGGATATAACTTCAAAATGTTGATGTTGACCAAAAATCTTGAAGTTTGACTGTACATGGGCCACAATTGACTTTTGACCCAGCACAGTTGATTTTCCAATATTTGAGCAATTGACTGAGCAAACTTGTTGTTCAAGGCATGAAAGTTGGCATCGATGATCTTTAGGACATATTAGGACAATGGAGAAAATTTGGGATCCTTGGAGTTCAACCATCTTGATGAAAATTAAAACCCTAGTTGGGGGTTCATTGCCTTAGGAGGAGAATTTGTCTGGTCAATTCTTGGTCAAACTTTGAGCAATTGAGAACCTCTAGGAGTATGTCTTGTGTGAAAATGGGAGGGAAAATTTTGGGGTATAACAGCTTCCCATGTTCAATCTTCTTAAACCTAAAGATTTAGATTGGCTTGTTTGCCTTTCGTGATCTGAAGGTGAAAGATGATTGAACACTAGAGTGCCCTGAAATTTGCACTCGTCTGAAGTGAGACTGTTGGTGAATAATATCGGGAATGAGCTTACAAATGCCATTTAAAAAAGATGACATAAGACTTTCAGAGATGGCCTTAAAGATGCCATCCAAGGAATATGACAGAGAGTCGTCAGACATGGGCTTAAAGATTCCATCCAAAACAGATGCTGACTTCATAGGAAGTCTTTTTGTGGGGATTCATCTTCCTGTTATCTGAGGACGAGTCCGCTGGGGAATGTTTTTTTGGGTAATAAAGTCTAGGAGCTTCAGTTCTCCACTACTCTACTGGGGAGTCATCTGTTGACTGAAGAGATGGAAGTGAACTGCTATCTGGTTAGGATCCAGGCCTCATAGTGACTTGATGGGGAAATGAGACTAAATTGTCATCTGGTCATACTCCAGGTTTTGTAGTTTCTTAAACTGTTATAGAAATCAGAAAAATCTTAGTGTCGATTTAACTGAACCAGAGAAAGGATCTACCGGAAAAGAATCAGTAACAAATCAATGGTCGATTCGAACTGAACCAGAAGAGATCTTAATTCATCTTTGACTGGATAAGAATCAGAAAAATCTTAGTGTCGATTTAACTAAACCAGAAAAAGGTCTTGGATTATCTTCAATTGGAATAGGAATCAGAGAGATCTTAGGATCGATCTAACTGAACTAGAGAAGGTCTTGGATTAACTTTGACAGGAATGGAAATTAGGAAAATCTTAGCGTCAATTTAACTGAACCAGACAAAAGTCTTGGAATATCTTCAACTGGAATAGGAATCAGAGAGATCTTAGTTTCGATCTGACTGAACCAGAGAAGGTCTTGAATTAACTTTGACTGGATAAGAATCAGAAAAATCTTAGGATCGATTTAACTGAACTAGACAAAAGTCTTAGAATATATTCATCT
Source organism: Vicia faba (assembly GCA_948472305.1). Lineage (NCBI taxonomy): Eukaryota > Viridiplantae > Streptophyta > Magnoliopsida > Fabales > Fabaceae > Vicia > Vicia faba. Next base: position 1,258,933,113 of record OX451741.1, on the reverse strand, counting down.
GGAATAGGAATCAGAGAGATCTTAGTGTCGATCTGACTGAACCAGAGAAGGTATTGAATTAACTTTGACTGGATAAGAATCAGAAAAAATCTTAGGATTAATTTAACTAAACCAGACAAAAGTCTTGGAATATCTTCAACTGGAATAGGAATCAGAGAGATCTTAGTGTCGATCTGACTGAACCAGAGAAGGTCTTGAGTTAACTTTGATTGGATAAGAATCATAAAAATATTAGGATCGATTTAACTGAACCAGACAAAAGTCTTGGAATATCTTCAACTGGAATAGGAATCAGAGAGATCTTAGTGTCGATCTGACTGAACCAGAGAAGGTCTTGAATTAACTTTGACTGGATAAGAGTCAGAAAAATCTTAGGATCGATTTAACTTAACCAGACAAAAGTCTTGGAATATCTTCATATGGAATAGGAATCAGAGAGATCTTAGTGTTGATCTGACTGAACCAAAGAAGGTCTTGAATTAACTTTGATTAGATAAGAATCAGAAAAATATTAGGATCGATTTAACTGAACCAGACAAAAGTCTTAGAATATCTTCAATTGGAATAGGAATCAGTAGATGTTAGTGTTGATCTGACTGAACCAGAGAAGGTCTTGTGAGGGCATCTTTCTGAGGAAGATCCTGAGATAACCCTTTGTTATACGTAGCTTTTGAGAAGACTACTAGGTCATATAAGTAGTCAATGGTGTTTGTTGATCTGATCTTTCCTGAAAAAGTAAAAAGTTAGTCATATACAATGTCATGATGTATGAAATGCATTGTGATGATGTTCTCAAAATAAATAAGATTATGCTGTATGCGATGTGTATGCGCATGCCATGATGTATGAATATGGGATGCTATTGTGATATTTCTTAGCCGGGGAAACTAAATCTCGGACTGCTGCTGAAGAGTATTGGGATGCTGAATCCTTCGTTTCCGCTAGGGATGATGAATGGAGATGATTCACTGGGGATTTCCTCTTTTTGTCTGAGGATATTCTGCCGAGGATTGACTCTGCTTGAGAATAACTCCATGGAGGGAGGATGCTTTGTTGGAATATTTTTCTGATGTAGAGAAATAAACTATGTTGGGGAATGAGCTTTCGCAGTTGGAGAAATAAACTCTACCCGGGAGGAGGTTTTATGAACTGTTTGAAATTATAAAACTCGGTTGGGGAATACAAATTTCATCTCCTTGAAGGCACTTTGTTGGAGGAGATAATTCATGCTTGAGGAAGTAGAGATCAAAACTCTGGTTGTTTCTGCTCTGTGGAGAACATTGACGTCACAGGGTCGTATGTAATGGTGACTTCGTCTCAATTTGTCTATGCCCCTGTACCTGCTGGAGGGAGTAATTGTCGGGACTGCAAATTGTTTTTTAGACTTTTCCCCGTTTCTTAAAGTCATTTAGCAATTGTCTTTATGTTTTATATGCAAGTATTTGTGAACAGTAATCATATTCAAATGCATATGTCAAGAATAAGTTATTGTACGTGTGATCGGTGGATCTGGAACTGACTGTTTAACGCTGGTTCGCGAAATGTCGCGGAAGCAAGAGTCGCCACCGTCTTTTATTTTCTCCAAATGGAAAGGACAAAAGCACAGAAAAATTCCTTATAGAGATTGCTCTCGGTTCGGGAGGTAGATTATAGAAAGGGAAGGTGTTAACACCCTTTCTATCCATGGTTATCCATGGGCTCTTAGATACTTGCTCATTGTGTTTTCAAAATTGTTTGTTTGCTTTTCAACTGTGGGTTTTTAAAAGGTTTCTTTGAAAATTCCAGTTCGACTCTTGTATCGGTCCTCAAGAGTGTTTGAAAAATTGCTTTCGAAAGCTTTTTGAAAAGGTGTGGTGTGAAAAGTATTTTTGATTTGTTTTGTTTTGAATTAGAGCAAGTATCCACGAGTCGTCTACCTACCCTAAGGAATTCGTCTGTGTAAATGTCCTTTAAAGTAGTGCCATCCCACCATTGAGAGGTAAGTAGCACCACCGTTGGAGGTGTTCGGGTCAATTCGAGGTTCGGGACATGGTGATCACCAGAGCAATGGGAAGACACCTTAGAAGCTACCCTCATGCCAGGTTCCCGGATCATGAGGACTTACTAAGACATCCTCTACTCGACGATCACCTTTCGAGGCAAGGCAACAGTGAGACGTACCCTAGGGGTGGTGTGTGATTTGTGTGTCGTTTTCATTTATTTTTGTCTTTTGTCAAAGTGATCTATGCGTTTGTTTTTATTTTATCATTCATTCTTGCATGTCATTATTAATAGTTAAAAAAGTTGAGGAAATTAAAGTGCGGAAACGGTAAAGGTCCTACGCTATTACAAAGGCGCGGGTCTACATCGCCAAATTAATCCAGACCCGATTTAAAATAAAGTGCAGAAAATAAATGTCTAATTAACTATTACAGGGCTTTGGAGCAAGTACATTATATTCATAAAAAGAAATAAATAAAAACGCGCGAAACAAAAATGTAATCGAATGCGAGGGCGTTGAACCCTTTGAAGGAATTAAAATAAAATTATTAAAATAATTAAGTTAAATAAAAAGAAAGAACTTGTTTTTTTTTATGTTTTTGGGATTTATGGCACTAAAGAAAATTAAGTTGGAATTAAAAGTCAAATGATTCTAGTTCTAACTATTTTTTAATTTATTAAAGAAAATGCATTAAAGTTAAAACCTAGAATTAAAACTAAATTAATTATAAAATTTATTTACAAAATTAATGGTTAATGATACTTATAATAAAATATTTAATTAATTAAAAAAAAGGGTAAAAAGTGCTAAAGGTCTATTTTTTTGTTATTTTTGGTTATTGAGAAAAAGAATTAAATTAACATCCTAAAAATTAAAACTAAATTAACTATGGGATTTATTTAGAAAAATAAAAAAATATTTATTATTTTTTTGATTTTTTCTGATTTTTTTGGTTTTTATATATTATTAAGATGAATTAATTAGAAATAATAAAAACTAAATAAAAAAAAAAGAATGGAAAGAAAAGAAATAAAAATGCAAACTATGGGGGGTGTAGACCCCAAATGAGGAGGTGAACTTGATGGACTCTGGACCAACAGAAAGAGCCCTTTTGCTGACTTTTTGGATCACATGTGGAGCGTTGACTGGAGCATTCCATGGACCTCCCATTATGACCTTCAGATGCTTCTTTCAAGACACTTGGCAAGCCTTTGTATTGGGTGTATGGTGAACCCTTGGAACGTGCACTGCGTTGGAACAAGTTAAACAAAATAATAGAAGTGAAATGGGGGGACCTGGGATTCGAACCCAGGTCCCAGTATTTACCAATGCAAGCCTTTACCAAGTGAGCTACCAGCGCGCTTTGTTCATGAAATAGGAAACAAATAATATAAAATGAAAATGCATTAGTGTTATAAAATAAAAAAAAAATGCGCTGGTTTTCAAACCAGCCACTCATGCCGTGCCACGCAGTCGTCTTCCCCAGAATGGATCTGTAAAAAGAAGGATAGCGGGGGTTTTGAACCCCCCCAAAACACAAGCTATTTGAAAATAGCGAATAGGCCATGCTTAAACATAAATTGAGCGCGACAAACAAATTGGAATCCTCATGTTGCCACGATCTCGTTCATGCTGGTGTTAAAGTCCAATTTTACCACATAACCAAAGCCCTAATTCTAAGTTTCAGGAACCCTAGTTTTTGTTCATGGTAGAATCAGATTCAGACACCTATAATCCAATTGGATCACACCAAAAGCTTCAGAGCACCCTTGTTAGTACAAATCAAGCAATAAAAATCAATGAAAATGGATGAATCGTGCTATGCATTTCTGAAAAAAAATACAAACCGTGTAGCTTTGTGGGACTGATTCCTTGCACGTTTGAGTGTGGTTTTGATCGCTGGAGCTTCCTTGGGAACTCAGGAAGATGTTTGGATCAAAATGGAGGCTCAACAAATGCTCCAAGGCAGTTTTCAGTTTTCAAAAATGTGGCAAAAAATGTGAGTTTGCTCTGAGTGTTCTTGCGCAACTTAGGTCTCTATTTTGTTTTGTATCACTTGTATATACATTAGGCAATGTGTATGAAGAGGAATTATGGCCTCATAATGCAAAACATTCAATTTCAAGATCCTCCATAAACCTCCATAACCAAACTTCCTTTTTTGAATCATTTTTGAATTCTTGCTCTATTTGGCCCCTTGCACGAATTTGGCATATGTTTAAAGGTGATTCAAGACCCATCAAAGTCAAATATCCTCTTTAATTAGGCTTTTTGATTTTCCTTTGATTTTAAAAGATTTAAAATTAATTAAATCTAATAAAATCAATAAAAAATGAAAAAATTAATTAAAAAATTTGAAATAAAAGGTGGGACACGTGGGAAGCATGGCCAAGTTAATTCAAGTGGAAAAAGTGGGCCCCTTTTGTCAAAAATGAAATTTCAAGGATAAATGATTTTGGCCATTTCACAAAAATTTCCCAACTTCTCCAATGCATATCTTGATCAAATTTTAAGCTTTGATCATGTTCTTGGACATTTTGGAAAGGTCTTGAAGTCCTATAACCAATGTCTTTGGTCCCATGTCATTTTGATTTACCAATCTCAAGTTATGGTCTTTGACTTAAAGTCCCTTTTTGTTGACTTTTGAAAATGACCTATAATGTTGAAATTGATAACTTTTTGTGAGAGCATCTCTTGGACTTGGAGTGTGAAGATGAGTTGTAGGAAATGTATTCCCCTTCAAAATGAGAATTGGATGGGATTTTTATGATGAACCATGAAAAAGTTATGCCTTGGTCAAATTACAGTTGACTTTTCAGCTGTCCAAAAATAGAAACTTTTGCATCTTGATGATTTTTGAGCCATACTTTGAGAATCATGATCAAGCATTGATCAAATGATGTTTGTGGCTTCAAAATAAGATGTTGACCAAAAATTTTGACTTTTGACTGTCAAATGACCATTTTGCCCCTACAGTTGACTGTTGAGCAATTAGGGTTTTTGACTGTGCAACTTGACCTTGTGAGCCTTGAAACTTGACATGTAGGTGCTTGACAATTGTTTATAGGCATAGGACACTTGATTGAGCTCTTTAAAACTTCATCTTCCTTGCAAGAACTAAAACCCTAGTTTAACTGGCTTAGGAGGATAGTTGACTGTGTAGCCCTTGGGTAGACTTTGAACCATTTGCTTGACTTTGCAATTCTTGAAGAATATGGGAGGGAAAATTTTGGGGTACAACAGTGGCCCCTGTTCAATCTTCTTAGACCTGAGGATGCAGATTGGCTGACGTGCCTTTCGTAATCCGAGGGTAGAAGATGATTGAACACTAGAGTGCCCAGAAATTTGCGCTCACATAGTAGCAGTGTGATGATGGGAATGGGCTTATAGATGCCATTTGGAGATTGATGGATAGGATGATGGGATTATAGATGCCATGCTAAGAGGTGATGGAAGGTGGACGAGCTTATAGATGCCATCTGGATGTTGATCGCATAAGAGATTCCTTAGCGAGAACTTGCGTACCTGCAAAAGAAAAAAATGATCACCTGACCTATTACAGGAGCTGGTCTTCAAATTCTTTGTGTAGATGTGTCCTGACTGGTTACAGGAGCTGAATCTGGAGCTTCAAACGGTGATGAATGAACCAGGGATGGTTACTACTTCAACGGGACGGTGAGAGAACCTTGGATGACCTTAACCTCAACAGCAATCGTTGAGAAAATCTTGGATAACTTCACTTCAACAGCAATCATTGAGCGAAATCTTGGTGAGAATTACCATCTCCACAGTATCGGGGAGAGAACCATAGGCGATTACAACCTCAATATCAATTATTGAGAAAAACCTGGAATGGAATTATCGTCTCCGCAGGATCGGGGAGAGAACCATAGGCAATTATAATCTCAATAGCAAACATTGAGAAAAACCTGGAATGGAATTATCGTCTCCGCAAGATCGGGGAGAGAACCATAGGCAATTATAATCTCAATAGCAAACATTGAGAAAAACCTGGAATGGAATTATCGTCTCCGCAGGATCGGGGAGAGAACCATAGGCAATTATAATCTCAATAGCAAACATTGAGAAAAACCTGGAATGGAATTATTGTCTCCGCAGGATCGGGGAGAGAACCATAGGCGATTATAATCTCAATAGCAAACATTGAGAAAAACCTGGAATGGATTTATCGTCTCCGCAGGATCGGGGAGAGAACCATAGGCGATTATAATCTCAATAACAATCATTGAGAAAAAACCTTTTGATAACTTCTACTGAGTCTTCATCAGAAAAATCTGTTTGGGGTCGATTTAACTGGACTAGAGAAGGCCTTGAAATGTGATTGAGAATTTAACTGAATCTTTCCTAAAAGGTAAAGGTCAGTCATATGCAATGCATGATATGGATCAAGCAATGAAGTTCTCAACATAAATGAGATTTGTAAGGTATGATGCGTATATGCATGCTATGATGTATGAAGTGCGATGTATGTTTTTCGTCTAGGAAAGTAAATCCTTGACGGGTGCCGGGAAGTCACTCCTGGGCTGATGTTGGAGAATAGATTTTGCTTCCGCTGGGGATGATAATTGCAAGAATACCGGTAGGAGAAGATGACTCCGTTGGGGAATGAACTTGGCGAATGGATTACTCTGCGGGGAGAAAAGTACTCTAGTAATCTTGCTCGGGAGCAATACTCTGTGGGGAGAAAGATACTTTGCTGAGTTGTTGATAATAACTTCGCTGGGGATACCGTTGTTATGTTGGAAGTGTTAATAGACTCCGCTGGGGACAAGAAGACTTCGCTGGGGACGATCTTTCCGTGGCTTTTGGCTGAGGATAACCCAGTTATAAGCTCTGGCGGAGCATAACCTTTGAATAAAGCCGGGAGACGCGTTCGTGCTCTGCGAGGATAAGCTTCCAGAATCTACTGGGGATAAGCTTACTGCTTGGGGAATGGATTCCAACTTCTTGGGGAAACTGGATTGGACTCTCCTGGGGAAGTTTTGAGATGTATTGGGAGTAACTCCACTGAAGGTTTGACATACCGCCGGGGAACAATCTTTAGACCAAGACTGCCGGGGATGCTTGTTAAGGATATATATGCTGCTGGAGAATGTTGAGATCTGCGGGAGGATACCCAACTTCCTTAAGATTTGATAACTTTTCTTGGAGAAGAGTGCACTGACTTGCGGGCTCACTCTCTGGGGAATATAGATGTACTGGTTATGCTTTTTTAGCTGAACCTACCTTGGTACCTTAGAGGACAGAACAATTAGATTGCTCAGACAACTCTTTATTGCCCCTGTTTCTAATGTTACCTGTAATTAATCCTTTGTTTCGTATGCAAATATTCATGAGTTAGCAAATTATTGTCAATGCATATATCACAAATTGAACCTTGGACGTTCTTCGCAAAACAAAACAGAAAAAAGGAAAAACAATTGGCACTTTTAACTGAAAAATATATTTGTATTGATTTTTGAATGGCCTGTAAATAGGCGCTTTGTGTACAAGAGGCTGGCGTCCTAGTAAGAGAACGCCGCTGAACAAAAGAGTTTATACAAATTTTGTACAAGAAAATGAAACAGCTATGTGAAATGAATGATCCCACTGGGTTTCAACTCTGCTATTGCCTTTATAACTCCGAGCGTCTCATCACTTGATGACCTAAACGAAGATGAAGTGTACTGATCGATGCCGTCTGACCTCGATGTAGATACCGGATTCTGGATGCAAAGTGATCTAATGAGACATAGTATTACGCTTTTGTCCCTAACTTTTGCCTGGACCGCCCTTTCGGGTTTTCAGTCCACCGGGATACCCATTTTTGCCCAAGCCGCCTTTTCAGGTTTTCGACCTGCCGGGTGTACAGATTTTTTTTCATTTCATCCCTTCATTTTGCCCGAACCCTTTTGGTTCGCCGGGAAGCCCTAATTTTTTCCTAGGCATGTCAGCCTAGCGGGTCTTTTTATGCATAGTATCTTTTTACTATGTCTGCATTAGCGGGGTGAGGAAGGTCGTCACCATCCATGTTGGTTAGAATCATGGCTCCTCCTGAGAACACATGCTTAACCACAAATGGCCCTTCGTACGTAGGGGTCCATTTGCCCCTTGGATCACTCTGAGGAAGGATGATTCATTTGATTACCAGATCCCCAACTTGATATTCCTGTGGTCTGACCTTTTTGTTAAATGCCATGATCATTCGTTTCTGGTACGTCTGACCATGGCAGATAGCAGCAAGTCTCTTTTCATCAATAAGGTTGAGCTGATCAAGTCGTGTTTGGATCCAATCATCCTCGTTCAGATTTGCATCCTTCATTATCCAGAGAGAGGGTATTTGCACTTCGATCGGTAAGACTGCCTCCATACCGTAAACCAGAGAGAAAGGAGTTGCCCCGGTTGACGTCATGGCTGAGGTACGGTACCCATGTAGAGCGAACGGTAACATCTCGTGCCAATCCTTATAAGTCACTGTCATCTTCTGCACGATTTTCTTGATGTTTTTATTTGCTGCTTCTACAGCCCCATTCATCTTCGGTCTGTAAGGAGAAGAATTGTGGTGCTGTATTTTGAACTGCTCGCAGAGCTCAATGATAATCTTGTTATTCAGATTGGTACCGTTATCTGTAATAATTCTCTCAGGGACGCCGTATCGACAGATCAGGTTATGCCGAATGAACCGTGCCACAACCGTCTTGGTTACCGTAGCGTAGGAAGCTGCTTCAACCCACTTTGTAAAGTAATCAATCGCTACAAGGATGAAGCGATGCCCGTTAGATGCCGTAGGTCTGATCTCACCGATCATATCAATGCCCCACATTGCAAAAGGCCAAGGTGAAGTCAGGACATTCAGAGGAACTGGAGGAACATGCACCTTGTCTGCATAAACCTGGCACTTGTGACACGTCCGAGAATATTGGTAACAATCAGCTTCCATTGTGGACCAGAAATACCCTGCCCGAAGGATCTTCTTAGCCATAGTGTGTCCACTGGAATGTGTTCCGAAGGTACCCTCATGTAGCTCCGCCATAATCCTTTCTGCTTCAGTCTTATCCACACAACGCAGTAAGGTCGAATCATGGTTTCGTTTATACAAGACGTTGTTGCTAAGGAAGAACTTTGCTGCGAACCTTCTCAGAAACTTTTTATCGTTGACAAATGCACCTTCTGGGTATTCCTGAGCTTCCAAGTACCTCTTCACCTCATGGTACCAAGGCTTCTCAATCACTAATTCAGTCTCAAGATCACAACAGTATGCCGGTTCGTCCAGTTTCCAGATGATGACCCGGGGAGCCTCATTGTCCCACTTGACTTTGAACATAGAAGACATCGTAGCTAACGTGTCCGCTAACTGATTCTCCTCTCTCGGGAAATGTTCAAAGGTTATCTCTGTGAAGTGGGGGATCATTGTCAACACACATTCTTTGTAAGGAATAAGATTCGGATGTTTCGTATCCCACTCGCCTTTGATCTGGTTGATCACGAGAGCGGAATCTCCGAAAACACTCAGAAACTTGATCCTTAAGTCAATTGCAGCTTTGAGTCCCATGATGCACGCCTCATACTCCGCCATGTTGTTGGTGCAGTTGAAACATAGCCGGGCAGTGAGTGGAGTATGAGTGCCTTGAGGGGATATGACCACAGCGCCGATACCATTACCCAAAGCATTGGAGGCTCCGTCAAAGTGCATAGACCATAGGGATCCTTCCTCAGGTCCTTCATCCGGTCCAGGTACTTCACAATCAGTCACAATCATGATACTTTCATCCGGAAACTCGAAGTTCATTGACTGATAATCGTCGACTGCCTGATGTGCCAAGTGGTCTGCCAATACACTTCCCTTGATGGCTTTCTGGGTTGTGTACTGAATGTCGTATTCCGTCAAGATCATTTGCCATCTTGCAATTCTCCCAGACAGAGCAGGCTTTTCGAATAACCTCTACTTTGATCTGCTCTGACATTTCAGGGCACATACGATGGACCTTCTGCTTTACCGGAGGGCAATCTCCTTTAGTTGGAAGACGATGAACCATAATATCCATGTCTAGTCCTGGCATGTCTTCATATGACCAGGTGAAGATCTCGACATAATCATGCAACATCTGTATCAACCGCTGTTTTACATCAAGCTCCAGATTTTCACCAATCTTGACTTCTTTTCTGTCCTCTTCTGTGCCCAAATTCACAGTCTCAACTAGATCTTCATGAGGATGTATAGCCCTTTCTTCCTGCTGTAACTGTATGGCAAGTTCTCCGGGTACCTCACAATCTTCCTCACCTTCGTCCTCGGCTTGGTTGATCATATTTTCAAAGTTATAACTGGAAATAACAGATTTGTTATCAATGGAATCCAGAGTGGATATGGATCTGCAGTTTGATATGTGGGTGTGTGTAACAGCATAGGTGTATAAACAAGGTAAAAAGAAGAAAAGAAAAACAGAGAGCGCAAAATTTATATGCATAAACGTCTAATTCTTTATTAATTCCATATGAAATTGAAACATGATAACCCTCACAAATAAACCATTGTGCCCCGGGTACGACACATGGCCAAAAAGTTTATATTGTTTATTACATATCCAAAGACAAGAAAGACAATTACTTCTAAATAAAAGTAATTGGTACAGAGTCTTTTGTCGTCCAATTACTGGGTCCACCGTTGGTAGTAGGGAAGATCCAGCTATCCACGTCATACTCATTGTCAGCATCTTCCATTGCGGAGATAACATCAATGGCATTGATTCCCGAGCCGTGCTTGGGCATGGGTGCAGTCATGACATTGGGAGTCTCAGGGGAATCAAATTCAATCTCCTTTTCCTCGAGAAGGTCTTGCACCTTGTTTTTCAAAGCCCAGCAATCATTTGTATCATGAACCAGACTTTCTGAATGGTAAGCACATCGAGCATTAGGATTGTAACAGGGAGAGACAGTGTTGGGATTCTTCGGAGCTTCCCGCAACATTACCAGATTAGATTTTAACAAGTGTGGAAAGACTTGATGTAACGTCATATTTATCCGGGTAAACTGTCTTACCGACCTTTCTGTTCTAGGCTGATTGTTCCTTTGTTGAGTAGGTGCAGGTTTAGAGATCATAACAGCCCCTACCGCTGGACGGAGTTCAGTTCTGTCCTGATTCCTTTGGTTGTACACATCAATAACCTATTTTCCCCAGAAAATGGCTTCCTTGATGCACTGGAGGATGCATCCTTTTGGATCTTACCACTCCTAATTTAAGCTTCCACTCTTTCTCCCGTCAAGATCAATTTAGTGAAGCTGGCTGAGGAGCTTCTAATCAGGTGATTGAAAAACGTACCAGACAGGGTACCCAGAAACATATCCACTAGCTCCCTATCAGATAGAAGGGAGGGGGGGGGGTTGGACTCTTCCTGATAAATCCCTCCACTTCTGAGCATAGTCTTTAAAGCCCTCGCTCGAACCCATATACATACTTTGGAGTTGTGTACGAGTGGGAGCAAAGTCTGCATTGTACTGATACTGCTTGTAGAAAGCAGCCGCCAGGTCCTCCCAATTACGAATGTTGGCCCTTTCCAGCTTGTAGAACCATTCTAGTTGAGTTCTGGACAGACTATCCTGAAAGAAGTGGACCTATAAGTCCTTGTCAGCAGTGTGAGGCTGGATCTTCCTCACATAAGATTGGAGGTGCATCTTGGGACATGAAACCCCATCATATTTGGAGAACACCGACACCTTGAACTTTTGCGGGATGACAACCCCAGAGACCAAACCCAACTCTTCAAAATCCAGACCCGGTACCTTCCGGACCTCTATTTCATTCAAACGATCCTCCAGCTGCTTGTATTTTTCATCAGCAGTAGGATACTGCTCCTCATCATAGTCAAATTCATCATCAGATTCTTTTGGACTGGATTCTTCCTCTCTTGTTTCCTCCTCTTGATTGTCTCCTTCCTTTGATGAAGTTATCAGTTCAGAGGCTCGTTGCACTGGTCCTCTGATCCTTCTTCCCAAGTTCACCATACCAGTTGGTTTCCTTGGCTTCTTCTTTTCTTTAACAAACAGGGCTTTCAGTTCTTTTTGCCCCTTGGTCAGAGCCATGATCATCTGTTGAAAATGGGCATTCTGAGTCTGTAGATCCTTCACTGTTTGTTCTAGAGCCATTGCTGAAATAAATAGCGTAGAAGATGAGAAACCTGTTTTGAAACCTGCTTATGCAATGATATGTATGATATATGTATGCAATGTTTTCAAGGATTTCTAAGACTCAAATTTGTTTAAATAGAAAGAGAACAAACGTTAACCATATTAAGATATTTTATTGATCACAATAATTCCTCTTGGGCTCACAAAGGGAACAAAGCAACAATAAAATTTCCAAGAAAAAAAAGACTTCAAGCTTCCCACATGCGCATCCTCTTTGGTGCAATGTAGGCATTTATATTCCTCTCCTCATGAAGTAATCGGGTGAATTATAAAACCTTCTTCTCGCTGGCATAGAATTGGGTTTCAAAGGTATCCCAGTCTTCTTTGAGTTGGATCCAGGATTTCCGTAGCTCCTCAAAATCAATTGGCATATCAGGATGAAGAACAACGTAAAGAGTGTCTCCCTCAGCAACTGGCTCCATAATCACAGGTAAGATGGCGGGGTAAGGCATCATAAGACATTGAGCACGAGCTCTCACCAATTTGCGTTAAGGCTCAAGAGGGATAAAATTCTTGTGCCCTAGTGTATTGCTATCAACTCTATTTATCATGCCCCAAGCTTGAATGAATCTCTTGCAATAACGCTGAACATCATTCTCATAGTCAAATTTGATTCCTTGGACGAGTGTGTCGTGAGGATCATCCCTTCTTGCATAACCAAATTGTCGCAACGCCAAAAAAGGATTATAAGTGATTCCTCCCCTAATGCCTAAGAGAGGGGCATTAGGGAATTCCCCACAGCGATCAATGATGGTAACATTCTCCGAGGATCACGAACACCAATGAATATCTGAATATGTAAGGGACATCAACCTATGAGACCATTTCATACCCTATCCATTTCTCAAAATAGACCGGGGTAGGTACGAAATAAACCACCTAGCCAATAGAGGAGTTCAACACAGAAGGGTCCCTCTTCTCTTCAGAGTGCGAGTATGCAGAGAGTGTAGAATATCCCCAAGCAAAGTAGGCACTGGATTATGAGACAGAAAAACCTTAACTGCATTCACATCTATGAGTTGGTCCGTGTTAGAGAATAGTACCATCCCATAGATGAGAAGGGCCAACACGTCTTCAAAAGCTTGTAAATCCAGGTTATCCCAACAATGGTGAGCTTTCTCAAATAGAAACTTAGCTAGAAATCCTTGGACACTTCTTCTAGTTTCCCAATTTGCCACTACATCAGACTGTTGTAAAGACAGAGCTTGAGCAATCTCTTCAGGATTTGGTTCTCTTTCCGTTCCTTTGAATGGTAACTTATTAAGTATAGGTTCCCTAAATAACTGAGAAAACTCCTCCATAGTAGGCACTAACTGGTAATCAGGAAAAGTGAAGCAGTGGTGTAGCGGGTCAAAGAACTGAAAGTGCACCTTTAACATTTCTTCATCAGGGTTTGAAGTAACCAAGTTGAGAAGTCGACCATGCTTTTCAGTGAAGGGAGAACTTTCAGGAATCCTTGATGCTAAGTCCTTGAGTTGAGGAGGTACTTTCACAAGGTTGATTTGGATAGTGTTCCTACGAGCGGATGTCATGTCCTACAAAACAAGACAAAGATAAGTCCTAGAAAATCCTTGAAATGGTTAGTATGATATGCCATGTTATGATGTCATGATTATGCCAAGAAATCAGATATATAGCAAGCACAAGCAATTTACACCAAGACCTTAGGTTTAAGGCTTGCATGGGTTTTAAGGTCATACCCTCTTGAAGTTGGATTGGTTCAACCTGTTATATGAATAGTAACTGAGTTCTAAGGGATCTCAATATCACTGATCTTTTCCACAAGCTTCATTCGATAAGCAACTGACTTGCAACCAAACAAAACTCAGGAGTCAAATCTCAATGAGTGTAGCATCGAGTATTTTCCGACATTGGGAATACACCAAAGACGGCCATCTCACTACGTCCTAATGGCCAAGTTGTTCATTTAAAGGATCTAAGGTTAGTTGATGCTTCATGACACCATACATCGGTCCTATATTCTACTTGATTAACTCAAGGTCTACCAGTACTATGATACAGCGGGAGAATTGACTTGAGGGTTTTGCGTTTGATCATAAATGTTGCGGTTAGCAAGAGTCTTAACCGACTTTTCTTTTATCCAAAAGGAAAGGTGAAAAAGCACAGGAAAGACCTTTGAGATTGTTTCTTGAGTTCGGGGGGTAGATTATGAAAAGGGAAGGTGTTAGCACCCTTTTCATCCATGGATTTCCATGGGCTCTTAGTTACTTGCTAGATGACTTGCTTTTGTTTGAAATTATGCTTTGTGTGTTTTTGAAAGTATTTTGTAAAGAGGCCATTGTTTAGGCAATCTTTGTAATGATTCTCGTTCTTAAGAATGTATACAAAGATGTTGATCTTTTGAAAATGTTTTAAAGTTTGTAAAATGTTTTGAAAGTGTAGGTGCTTGTTTTGAAAATAGCAAGGATGTTTTGTTTGAAATTGAGCAAGTAATTTGGAGTATTCTACCTACTCAAAAGTCTTTCTTGTTCATTTTCCTTTTCCTTTGACATTGTTATCTTACCATTGATTTGGTAAGTAACCCTATCTTTGGATGTAAACGGGACGGGCGTGGATCATTGTATAACCATGATTAGCAATGTTGCAAGGTATATTGGCATTCTTTTTTAGGGACTAAGATATCTTACATGCGTAATATGACCATTTTGTATAAGGGAACCAAGTGGAATAACCCTTGGGGTGCTTGTGTGCAAGTGTATTGTTTTCATGCTTGTTTTTGTCTTGAATTTGAGTTTTCTAAGTATTGGTTTAGTCTTTCCATACAAACCCTAATTACTAGCATTTGTATATAAAAGCGATAAATTGTGGAATTTAAAGTTACTACGCTATTACAACATTTGTGGGAGGGGGTGTAAAAACTGAATGGGGGTTGCAAGAATGTAAGCCTAATTAATCTATTACATCCAAATTGAATTAGATATAAATGTACAAGGAATTAAATGAATACAATGTACAAAATGAATACATGTATAAAAATGCAAAATGTAAAGAAAATGGATCTTTGTTTGTTTTTCATGAGAAAAAAGGGAAATGCCTTAACCTTATTAATTAAAGAAAATAATTAATTAAACTTAAATTTATTAAGAAAAGATTTTAAATAAAACCCTAGTTCTATTAATTGATCAAAAGAAAATAAGTTTAAAAAAAGTATTTTTTGGTATTTTTGTCTTGAAAACATTTATAGTATTATAAAATATTTTTGGCCTTTTTTATATTAAAATAAATATATTCTAATTGGTGTAAAATAAAATAAATAATAACCTAGTTTTAAATTAAATTTACAAGACTAGTTAGTAAAAATAAATAAAGTATAGTTAAATAAAATATTTTTTGTGAGAAAAATAAAATAAACTAAGTTAAAATGAAAATCTGATTTTTTGTATTTTTTATGATTCTTTTAATATTAGAAAATATATTAAGAAAATAAATAAAATAAAAATAAGAAAATAAAATAAACTAGGTCAGGGGTGAAAACAGCCTGCAAGAGGGTTAGTAAGCAAAAACAAAAATAAGCATGAATTTTAATGGCCCTAATATGAACCCTAAAAATCTCATAAATTTCAGTCTCAAAATTCTCTAAGGTCAAGCAAAATTAATGGAAACTATCGACAAGTTTAGCTTCAGGGCAATGATATCTACATGTTTTGTTCACAAATAAATCATTGATGATGCCTGTATGAAGAGTTCAAAGTTAAGAAAAATTACCTCAAAACTGGAAACCGTGTTTTGAGTTTGAGCTTGTTTCAAGTGATGGTGATGATCAGGTTAGCTTCCTTGAGGTCACAGGAAGATGATGCAATGATTAGCTTGAGCAATTGATGGCTGAAATGGTCTGGAGAAGTCAATGTGCAAAGCTCTGTTTTTGAAAATGGAGGATGGTGTTAATGGTGTTATAGTTCTATAACAGGGTGTAGGAGCAGTTCTATATGATGTTTAGAAGCTTTAGAAACCAAAAGGCCAAGAAACGCACGAGTAGATTATGAGTTTCAAGTTTTTGGTCAGTTTGTGTGAAAATGGAAGTATGAAATGTGTTTCTGAGTTCTAGGTCTTTTCAGGGCATGAGCATTCGTGTCTTTTTGGCCAATGGTTTATGTATGTATAAACAAAAGTGTTTGAGAGCTTTGGACAATCAGAAGTACAAGCTCTTAGCTTTTGGCTAGGTTACTTGATTTTGAAGAAAAGAGGGAAACAAGTTTCAAGAGGAGGTACAAGTATGGGCTGGGTGATTGTAAGTGTCTAAACCATTTCTTATGGGTTATAGGACTTGTTTGATCATAAGAGAACAAGTGCAAGGCTCAAGAACAAGTTTTGTACAAAAAGTCACTTTATCAAAATGACAATGTAACCTTTCTTCCAAAAATGGATATAAAGCATGTCCATGCATTGAATGCTTGAAGTGAGAATTCTAACAGCTATGTAAACCATTAATTATGGATTGCCTAACAAGTTTGAGGCCTGCAAAATAGTGTTTATGCAGCATAGTTTGAATTTTGAAATTGGTTCATCAAAAAATGCCTTGTAATTAAAGTGATAAAACCCTAACTTCATCTCTTCGATTCCCCCTACTCAAGAATGATCTCAAGGAGTTATTGGACATTTTGGAAAGCTTTCAATGTTCTATACAACCCATCTTTGAATTTCTTTTGAATATTCCCCTTGGAACTATATGACAAAGTGCCATGAAGTTGGGTCAAAATCCTGACCAAATTAGGGCAAAATTTCACTAAGTATTTTGTTTCATGACAAAATGTTCATAAAATTATAACTTGAGGTCCAAGAACTTTTGTAAGAAGTTGTGTGAAAAAAAGTTGTATATTTCATGTAGATCTACAACTTTCATGTTGGAAGTTTCTCTTGAAGCATCTTGCATCATGGTGAAAATATTGCTCAAAGTTATGAAAAAATAAGAAATTTCCAACACTTAGAAAATTTTCTAAGTTTAGAAATTTTGACTTTTCAAAATGAAATCTTGAATTTTTGATTTCTTGATGAATAATTTTCATATTTTGACATGTTTTGATGAATTTTGATCTTTTTCATTTGAATTTGAACAAAAAGTCAAAGTTTGACTTTTCAGTATATAGTTGACTTTTGATCAGTTGACTGAAAATTCATCTATCAATCCTTTGAACTTGAGTAATGTTTTGAACCATGTTATTAGGTAAAAATGATGCAATTGGACTCTTGAGATCATGCCTTAAACCAATTGATCATTTTCTAGGTCAAAAAATCAGAAGTTGCCCTTTCCCAGTCAAAACCCTAATTTTGACCATTTTGCCCTTTTGGAGATTTGATCAAATTTCTTGAGGAGTTATGGTACAAATTTTCTCAAATGATACATATGACTTTAAAATTTTGATGTGGGTAAAAATTTATGAAGTTTGACTGTAAATTGGCCATGGTTGACATTTTCCCCAATACAATTGATTTTTACGTCAACTGCTAAATTGACTGAGCAAAAGTGTGATCTTAAGCTTGAAACTTGACATGAATAAACTTGGGGGTCCATAATGATCCATGAAAGTCATATGGGGCATTGGAAGTTCAAAAATCCTTGTGCAAACTCAAACCCTAATTTTGGTCATCAGTGCTTAAGGAGATGTCTTAAGCTGATCAAACCCTAGTGCAGTCTTGGACCCAAGGAGATCTTGTGAGAAAATTCTTGATAAGTGAGAGGGAAAATTTTGGGGTACAATAGCTGCCACTGTTCAATCTTCTTAAGCCTGAAGAGTTAGATTGGCGAGTTTTGCCATTCGTGACTCGAAGGTGGAAGATGATTGGACACTAGAGTGCCCAGAAATTTGCACTCGGTGATGTGATGGTAGAGGGAATGGGCTTAAAGATGCCATTTGGAGGGATGATGGAAAGTTGTTGGAGATCGGCTTATAGATGCCATCCATAAATGATTGTTGAATTGTATCTGTAAGCTGAAATTGAGTGAGTATCAGAATGGTGTCTGTGTCTGGAGCGTATCTGAGCTGTATCTGAGAGTTGAATGAATGAGTATTAGAATGGCATCCGTGTATGGAGCGTATCTGAACTTTATCCGAGGATTGAATCTGAATGAGTATCAGAATGGCATCCGTATCTGGAGCGTATCTGAACTATATCTGAGGATTGAATCTGAATGAGTATCAGGATGGCATCCGTGTCTGGAGTGTATCTGAACTGTATTTGAAAGCTGACTCTGAATGAGTATCAGAATGGCATCCGTGTCTGGAGCGTATCTGAACTGCATCTGAATGTTGACTCTGAATGAGTATCAGAATGACATCCGTGTCTGGAGCGTATCTGAACTGCATCTGAAAGTTGACTCTGAATGAGTATCAAAATGGCATCCGTGTCTGGAGCGTATCTGAACTGTATCTGAGAAGGAATCTGAATGAGTATTAGAATGGCATCCGTGTCTGGAGCGTATCAGAACTGTATCTGAGAAACCTTTGAACATTGTTAATGGTAGCTGTTGATTAATCTTATCCTGAAAAGAGTAAAATGTTAGCTAATATGCAATGTTATATTGTATGAAATGCATGGTATAATGCATTCGTGTTATCAATGTTTATGATATATGGATGCGATGTATGTGCATGCGAGCTAATCTGCTACACTGCTGTTAGATTGGGGAAAATAAATCCCTGACTCGCTGAGGATATGGAGTGTAAGTCTTCATGTTGTGAAGTTGAAGTGTTGATGAATTTCCTCTTAGAGAAATAAACTCTGTTGTAAGGGAAATGCCATGTACTGCTTGTAAAATCCTGTTTGGGGAATCCTGAGAAATTGGATGACTTCCACTGGGGATTAATGATTAGAAGCTTTGTTCCGCTGAGAATTAAACTGCACACTGTGGGGTTTTATGGAAATAGCTTAGAGAGATTTCCATACCTTAAAGCCATCATTGATTGTCTTTTATTTGGTTCATTTGTAAACAGTAATTATGTTCAAATGCATATGTTCAAAAATAAATCATTGGACATTTTTGTAAACAAAACACAAGAGTAAATAAAAACAGATAGTTTTGCACTTTCAAAGGGATATATTTGTATTGACTTTGAGTAAGTATTTTTGTACAATGAGACACACATTCTAGTAAGAGAATGTCATCGTAAAAAAATGAAAATTTTTATACAAAGAAAAGATAGCTATGTGCAATAATCCCATGGGGTTCCCATTCTGCTATAGCCTTCGTGTCTCTGAGCATCTTGTCTTTTTGTTGCCTTGTCCGAAGCTGATTGAATTGATCAGAACCACTGAGTTTGTCAGGTTGTCCATAAGGTAATTCAACAAGACATAGTCATACGCTTTAATTCCCTAACTTTTGCCTGGACCACCCTTTTGGATTTTCAGTCCACCGGGATACCCTTTTTTTCCCAAGCTGCCCTTTCGGGTTTTCAGCTTGCCATGTGTACATATTTTTTTGTTTTATCCCTAATTTTTGCCCGGACCATTTTGGTTCGCCGGGATGCCCTTGTTTTTCCTAGGTGTGTCAACCTAGCGGGTCTCTTATGCGTAGTATCTTTTGACTATGTCTGTGTTTGCAGGGTGTGGCAGGTCGTTGCCATCCATGGTGGTCAAGATCATTGCTCCACCAGAGAATATGTTTTTGATTACAAATGGTCCTTCATATGTAGGAGTCCACTTTCCCCTGGGATCACCTTGCGACAATATGATACGTTTGATCACCAAATCCCCGACTTGATACACTTGGCGTCTGACCTTTTTGTTGAAAGCCTTGATCATCCATTTTTGATACATTTGACCATGACAGACAGCAGTAAGCCTTTTCTCATCAATCAAGTTTAGTTGATAAAGTCGAGTCTGGATCCAATCTTCTTCATTCAGCCCTGCATCCTTCATAATTCTTAGAGAGGGGATATGGACCTCAATAGGTAAGACAACTTCCATGACGTATACCAGAGAGTAGGGTGTTGCCCCGGTTGATGTGCGAGCTGTGGTACGATACCCGTGGAGAGTGAATGGTAGTATCTCATGCCAGTCTTTGTATGTGACTGTCATTTTCTGTATGATCTTTTTAATGTTCTTATTCGCGACTTCGACAACACCATTCATCTTTAGCTGGTAAGGGGAAGAATTGTGATGCTGGATCTTGAATTGCTCACATAGGGCGGTGATCATAGTATTGTTTAGATTCATACCATTGCTTGTGATGATCCTCTACGGGATACCGTAACAATATATGAGATTCTGCTTGATGAACCAGGCGACAACATTGTTGGTAACAGAAGCGAAGGAGGCCGCCTCAACCCACTTTTTAAAATAGTCAATGGCCACTAAGATGAAGCGATGTCCATTCGAGGCTGTTGACTTGATTTCCTCAATCATATTAATCCCCAACATAGCAAAGGGCCAAGGAGCCGTCAAGACATTTAGAGGAACCAGAGGTACATACACTTTGTCAGCATAGATCTGACACTTATGGCAGGTTCGAGAGTGTTGATAGCAATCTGCTTCTATGGTATACCAGTAATAGCCTGCCCATAGAATTTTCTTTGCCATCGTATGCCCACTGGAATGGGTGCCAAAAGTGCCTTCATGTAATTCAGCCATAATCCTTTCAGCTTCGACCTTGTTTACGCACCGAAGTAACACAGAGTCATGGTTGCGTTTGTAAAGAATGCCATTACTAAGGAAAAATTTAGCAGAGAATATCCTTAAGAACTTCTTATCGTTTACTGAATCTCCTTCTGGATATTCTCGGGTTTCGAGATACCTCTTGACTTCGTGAAACTAAGGTTGGTCTACTACTTCTTCAGTATTAATCTCGTGACAGTATGCTGGTTCATCCATTCGTTCAATGGTGATCTGGGGAGCCTCATTATCCCATTTAAGTTTAAACATAGATGACATTGCGGCTAGTGCGTCTGCTAGCTGATTTTCTTCTCGCGGGAAATGCTCGAAGGTAATCTTCTCAAAATGTGGTAGCAATTTCAACACGTGTTCTTTTTAGGGGATAAGGTTAGGGTGTTTAGTGTCCCATTCCCCTTTGATCTGGATGATAACCAAAGCTGAATCTCTGAATACATTTAAGGACTTGATCCCCAAATCTATGGCAGCTTTGAGACCAAAGATGCACGCTTCATATTCTGCCATGTTGATTATACAATTGAAGCAGAGTCATGACGTAAAGGGAGTATGACAACCTTCAGGAGATATGAGTACAACACCAATACCATTGCCGAGTGCGTTGGATGCCCCATCAAAAACCAGGGTCCATCGGGATCCTTGTTCAGGTCCGTCATATGGTCTGAATTCTTCATAGTTGTTTACCATTATGGTGTCTTCATTTGGGAATTCGAACTTCATGGACTGGTAGTCTTCCACAGCTTGGTGAGAAAGGTGATCAGCTAGTATACTACCCTTTATTGCTCTCTGGGTAGTATACTATATGTCATATTCCGTCAGGATCATTTGCCATCTCGCTATTCTCCCAGAGAGGGAAGGTTTCTCGAAGATGTATTTTATTGGATCTATTTAGATATCAATAAGGTAGTATGGGTCAGCATATACTGTCTTAGCCGATGAGCAACCCATGCCAGAGCGCAACAAGTTTTCTCGAGCAATGAATATCTTGTTTCATAGTCGGTAAACTTTTTGCTCAGGTAATAAATAGCATACTCTTTTCGGACAGACTCGTCATGCTGCCCCAACACACACCCCATTGAATTTTCCAAAACAGTTAGATACATGATCAAGGGTCTTCCCTCGACTGTCGGCATCAAAAATGGAGGCTCTTGCATGTACTCTTTGATCTTGTCGAAGGCAGTTTGGCACTCATCATTCCATTTGACTACTTGATCTTTCTTCAGTAATTTGAAGATTGGTTCACAAGTAGCTGTCAGGTGAGAAATGAACATGGCAATGTAGTTTAAACATCCCAAGAACCCTCTAACTTCCTTCTCAGTATGAGGAGCAGGCATCTCTTGTATCACTTTCACCTTGGCAGGATCTACTTCAATACCTTTATTGCTGACAACAAAGCCTAGGAGTTTTCCAGACCTCACCCCAAATGTGCATTTATTTGGGTTCAACCTCAGCTTGTACTTCTTTAATCTCTCAAAGAGTTTCTGTAAATGATCAAGATGCTCTTCTTCTATTTGAGATCTAGCTATCATGTCGTTCACATAGACCTCTATTTCGTGATGTATCATGTAGTGAAATAGAGCTACCATGGCACGCTGATAGGTTTCCCTAGCATTCTTCAGTTCGAATGGCATAACCTTGTAGCAGAATATGCCCCACTGGGTGACAAAGGTTGTCTTCTCCATGTCTTCAGGCGCCATTTTAATTTGGTTGTAATCTGAGAAACCGTCCATGAAGGAAAACACTTTGTGTTGTGCCGTATTGTCAACTAGAATATCAATGTGGGGAAGTGGGAAATCATCCTTAGGGCTTGCCCTATTCAAATCTCTGTAGTCCATGCACATTCGTACCTTGCCGTCCTTCTTAGGCACGGGAACAACATTGGCAACCCATTACGGATAAGAGGTGACGACCAAGAATCCAGCGTTGAATTGTTTCATGACTTCTGCTTTAATTTTCTCTGACATGTCTGGTCGCATGCGTCAGACCTTTTGTTTTACCGGTGGACAATCTTCTTTTGTTGGTAGACGATGTACCACGATATCTGCATCAAGTCCTGGCATGTCTTCATACGACCAAGCAAAGACCTCAACATACTCGTGTAGAAACTGAATCAGACGCTTCTTGACATTGGATTCCAGATTAGCACCCACCTTGACCTCTCTTTTGTCTTCTTCGGTACCTAGGTTGATTGTATCTACTGGTTCCTCGTGGGGCTGAATGGTCCCCTCTTCTTGTTGCAGTAACCTGGCGAGTTCCCCTGGTACTTCATAATCTTCCTCACCTTCGTCTTCAGCTTGGCAGATTAGATTTTCAGAGTCACAAAAAGTCATAGCATAACCGTTACCCATGGGATCCCGAATGGATGTAAACCTACATTGTGAGTGTGAGTGTGTGTAAGAGTATAACAATCTTTGAAAGAAATGAAAATGTAAAAAAAAGAAAAACAATGAGCATAGAGTTTGTATACAAAAACGTCCATGATTCATTGATGTCATATGGAAATGAGATAATAACCCTTACAAATGGACCATTGTGCCTCGGGTAAGACACAAGGTTTTAAGAGTTTGAATTGTTTTAATATTACAGATCAAACAAAATGTAAAGATAAATTACTGTGGGATAAAAGTGATCGGGAATCTTGAGATCATGCGTTAAACCAATTGATCGTTTTCTAGGTCAAAAATCAGAAGTTGCCCTTTCCCAGTCAAAACCCTAATTTTGACCATTTTGCCCTTTTGGAGATTTGATCAAATTTATTGAGGAGTTGTGGTCTAAATTTGCTCAAATGATACATATGAGTTAAAAATGTTGATGTGGATAAAAAATTATGAAGTTTGACTGTAAATTGGCCATGGTTGACTTTTTCCCAAATACAGCTGATTTTTAGGTCAACTGCTCAATTGACTGAGCAAAAGTGGGATCTTTAGCTTGAAACTTGACATGAATAAACTTGGGGGTCAATAATGATCCATTAAATTCATACGGGGAATTGGAAGTTCAAAAATCCTTGTGCAAACTCAAACCCTAATTTTGGTCATCAGTGCTTTAGGAGGTGTCTTGAGCTGATCAAACCCTAGTGCAGTCTTGGACCCAAGGAGATCCTGTGAGCAAATTCTTGATAAGTGAGAGGACAAATTTTGGGATACAACAGGTACCAACCAAAGTGTCGCATCAACGTAGCTATCACTTAAACTTTATCGATATACCCCGTACAATTTCCATGAACTATTGCTACTTATCTAAAAGGTTTCCCCAGATCCGGGTGTAGGATCTATAGTACCCAAACAAAACCCTTAAAAGTAAAGCAAACAAACAGTCAAAAATAAAAATGATCTAGACCCTAAGGTAAACCCCACTTTATTTATTCCCCAGTAGAGTCGCCAGTTCTGTGATACCATGGCAGAACTGACTATTTAATATTGGTTTGTGTTTTTTGTTTGCAAATGGCGCAATAAGCAAGAGTCGCAACCGAATTTTCTTTTATCCAACAAAGGAAAGGGTGAAAAGAACAAAAAAGACCTTTTTCGTGATTTTCTGAGTAAGGGGGGTAGATTATGGAAAGGGAAGGTATTAGCACCCTTTCCATCCGTGGTTTTCTATGGGCTCTTAAGTACTTGCTCATTTTTTGAAAACTGTTTGTGTTTGTGTGTTTTGAAATATTTTTGTTTGCTTTATGGTAACTCTTGTATTAGTCCTCAAGAGCGTGATAAAGCATTTTTGAAAATAGTTTTTGAAAAGTGCGTAAGTGTGAAAAATTCAGGTTTGAGCAAGTACTTAAGAACAATCTACCTACTCGAAAAAGGATGTTCTTTTCCTCCTTTCCTTTAGATAGTGCTATCCTACTATTAGTGAGTAGGTAGCCCTATCGTAGGATGTTGAGGGATTATCCAAAGGGACGCTATGGTCATTGAAGGCAACTTGTAAGAATATCTTAGCATTCAAAGGGACTGTCATCATATAGGCAACATCGAGGGACAAGATCATTTCTTGTAGGCAACTCGAGAGACGTTAAGGGACCATGATCTTTATGATGACTTTTAGATTGAGGGTCTTTGCTAAGATATCCCTACGTTCGAGGGACATGACCATTGTTTTTCGAGGCAACCAAGTGAGGAATACCCTAAGGGTGCAAGAGTGAGAAATGTGTTTTTTTAGTTATATTATCTTGAGGTTAGTGATCTAACGATTAATTGACTTTATCTTGTCATGCACGCCTAAGTTACTAACAATTATATAGAAGCATATAAGAAATGTAAAAGCGAGAAATAAAGTCCTACATATATTACAGGGCTTCGGGATAGTTACATAAAAAAAGTGCAAAAATGAAGTGCAAAATTTAAAATCTAGACTATTACATCCCATAATCAGTTACATTATTATATAAAATGCGAGAATAAAAATAATGCGCGCAAAATGAAATATTACGTCTAAAAAATCCTAAGAATGAAAGTCTTTTTTGGTTTTATTTTTATTTAGGAAAATACTTAAAATGAACATCCTAAAGTCTATTAAAAAAATAAAAATAAATTAAGAAATAGTCTAAGTTCTTTTTTTTGTTTAGTTTTTATTATGAAAAAGAAATGATTAAACCTAAATTAAATCCTAAGTTCTAATTCAATTTTAATTAAAGAAAAAAATGGTTAAAATAGTTATTAATTAATTCAAGAAATTAATTATTTAATAAAAAATCTAATACTAATTTTTTGAGATTTTTTTCATTATTTGGCTAATTAAATAAATGATCAAGAAAAACAAAATAAATAAAAAGATAAAACAATACAAAAATAATGCAAAGTGGGCCTGGTCATCAAAAGAAAAAATGGGGGTGTTGTTATCAAAACGCTTGGCCAAAATAAGAAATTGCGCTGGAATTCAGTGAGGAACGCCCTTGATGGCTCATGGTGTACCTGCATATGGTAACCTTTTGATCTAGATCAATCAAGATCCAATGGTGGTGGTCTGGAGGCATATGATGGACTGGCGTGGCGAACAAGTACTGAATCTGCAGTTAACAAATATTAGAATAATAATATGCTGGACGTGGGACTCGAACCCAGGTCCTCTCGCTTATACACACACCTCATCACCATCTGAGCCGCCTTGTCGTTTGTTATACAAAACAAAACCAAAATAATAAATAAAAAATCAAGTCAATATATGGTAAATTAAAAAAAAACGCGCATTTTGAATGATCCAATGAAAGGCTGCCACGCTTCGTATTTTTCGGTCAGATTGAACCAGACTTTTAGTGACGGACACTGCCATTGCTAAAGCCTATAGTGACAGATTACGTCTGTAGCTATAGCCATGTACAATTCAAAATCATTATACACGCGCATAAAACATCAACCAAGGCCATGGATCACTTGCATTCTTCCTCTTGAATTCATTGGTAACGTCAATTTCATCCAATTTGGCCTTTAAGTCAGGGTCCCCAAATTGGGAACTCGAAACCCTAACAATGGTGGATCTCTATATCTGTACTCAAACTCAAAATAAAACATCCAGAAATGTTCCCATGATGATCACAAACATAAATATGCAGTCAAATCATGTTTATAATGAATAAATGAATGAAAACGAGATTAAAAAAAAACAAGAGCAAACCGTGATTTGTAGGGAGTGTTTCACGAAGCTACAGGGCTCAAGGATGGTCGTGAATCCTTCAGTGGCGTTCAAGGGTGATTGTTGAAGGCTCAATAGCTTCTGAATTGCCTTGGAATTTAAGAATGAAGTTTGACTTTTTCTTGAGAATTTCAAGTTTGGAATATGGCCTCTATGCTGCTTTTTTTCTGTCCTTATTTGGTTTGCTAGGCTTGGTATTTATAGAGAGTAGTGATGAGACAAAGAAACAAAAGCAATAACCACCATGATTATGTGGTTTCAAAACCATAAATGCAAAGTTGTTACCTTAGTCAAAAGCATGGGATTTTGTCCATTTTTGAATTTTAAATGAATGAAAACATGTTGGCCTTGCTGTACATAAAAATTGGGACCCCTCCATGCATTAAAACAAGCCTTAACCATATTGATCCATATAATTTGCAATAATTTTGATTTATTTGATTTTTAATTAAATAAAATTAATATAAAATGAAAATAAAATCAAGACTATGAAAAAATTGTTTTAAGAGTCCTCTATACTCTTAGGAAGATGTTTGAAGTCCAAAGAAATGAGCCATTGCCTTAAAAGCTCAAATTTGCTCAATGCATATTTCTTGAAATTTCCCAAATTTTCCTAACTTGGGCAAGCAATAACTTGCTCAATTTTTATCTAATGATGATGATCTTGGACTTTTTGGAAAGCCCAAGATGTCTACTTAAATCCCTCTTTTGAACAATTTTTCCTTTGAAGATGTTATCTTGATGTTAAAGGTCTTGGCAATGTATGAACTTGTATCTTTCAAATGGTGCATTTCTTGGACTCGAGCACCGAAGAAAAGTTGTAGGGAATTGAATTATCTTCAAAATGAGATTTGGTTGAAAAATTTCTGATAAAGTATGATAAAGTTATGCTTGGTCAAAGTTTGGTTGACTTTTTCTATAGAAACCCTAATTTAGCAATTCTTGACTTTTGATGAATTAGGAGCATTTCTTGAGGAATCATGATCAACCCTTGATCAAATTATGGATATATCTTCAAAATTTTTATGTTGACCAAAAATCTTGAAGTTTGACTGTACATGGGCCACAATTGACTTTTGACCTAGCACAATTGATTTTCTAATACTTGAGCAATTGACTGAGCAAACTTGTTGTTCAAGGCATGAAAGTTGGCATGGATGATATTTAGGACATATTAGGACAATGGAGAACATTTGGGATCCTTGGAGCTCAACCATCTTGATGAAAATTGAAACCCTAGTTGGGGGTTCATTGCCTTAAGAGGAGAATTTGTCTGGTCAATTCTTGGTCAAACTTTGAGGAATTGAGAACCTCTAGGAGTATGTCTTGGGTGAAAATGGGAGGGAAAATTTTGGGGTACAACAGTTGCCCATGTTCAATATTATTAAACCTGGAGATTTAGATTGGCTTGTTTGCCTTTCATGATCTGAAGGTGGAAGATGATTGAACACTAGAGTGCCCAGAAGTTTGCACTCGTCTGAAGTGAGACTGTTGGTGAATAATATCAGAAATGGGTTTACATATGCCATTTGGAAAAGATGACAGAAGACTTTCGGAGAAGGGCTTAAAGATACCACCCAAGAAATATGACAGAGAGTCGTCGGAGATGGGCTTAAAGATGCCATCCAAGACAGATGCTGACTTCATAGGAAGTCTCTCTATGGGGATTCCTGTTCCTGCTGTCCGAGGACGAGTCCGCTGGGGAATGTTTTTTTAGGGGAATAGAGTCTAGGAGATTCAGTTGTCTTTTAATCTATTGGGGAGTCATCTCTTAACTGAAGAGATGGAAGTGAACTGCTATCTGGTCAGGATCCAGGCCTCACAATGACTTGCTGAGGATAATGAGGCTAAATGCTATCTGGTCGTATTCCAGGCTTCACAGCGACTTACTAGGGAAATGAGATTAAATTGTCATCTGGTCATACTCCAGGTTTTGCAGTTTCTTAAATTATTATAGAAATCAGAAAAATCTTAGTGTCGGTTTAACTGAACTAGAGAAAGGATCTACTAGAAAAGAATCAGTAACAAATCAATGGTCGATTCGAACTGAACCAGCAGAGATATTGATTTATCTTTGATTGGATAAGAATCAAAAAAATATTAGTGTCGATTTAACTGAACCAAAAAAAGGTCTTGGATCATCTTCAATTGGAATAGGAATCAGAGAGATCTTAGGATCGATCTAACTGAACCAGAGAAGGTCTTGGATTAACTTTGACTGGAATGGAAATCAGGAAAATATTAGCGTTGATTTAACTGAACCAGACAAAAGTATTGGAATATCTTCAACTGGAATAGGAATCAGAGAGATCTTAGTTTCGATCTGACTGAACCAGAGAAGGTCTTGAATTAACTTTGACTGGATAAGAATCATAAAAATCTTAGGATCGATTTAACTGAACCAGACAAAAGTCTTGGAATATCTTCAACTAGAATAGGAATTAAAGAGATCTTGGTGTCGATCTGACTGAACCAGAGAAGGTCTTGATTAACTTTGACTGGATAAGAATTAGAAAAAATCTTAGAATCGATTTAACTGAACCAGACAAAAGTATTGGAATATCTTCAACTGGAATAGGAATCGGAGAGATCTTAGTGTCGATCTGACTGAACCAGAGAAGGTCTTGAATTAACTTTGATTGGATAAGAATAAAAAAAATCTTAGGATCGATTTAACTGAACCAAACAAAGGTCTTGGAATATCTTCAACTGGAATAGGAATCAGAGAGATCTTAGTGACGATTTGACTGAACCAGAGAAGGTCTTGAATTAACTTTGACTGGATAAGAATTAGAAAAATCTTAGGATCAATTTAACTGAACTAGACAAAAGTCTTGGAATATCTTCAACTGGAATAGGAATAAGAGAGATCTTAGTGTCGATCTGACTGAACCAGAGAAGGTCTTGAATTAGCTTTGACTGGATAAGAATCAGAAAAATCTTAGGATCGATTTAACTGAACTAGACAAAGTCTTGGAATATCTTCAACTGGAATAGGAATCAGAGAGATCTTAGTGTCGATTTGACTGAACCAGAGAAGGTCTTGTGAGGGCATTTTTCTAAGGAAGATCCTGAGATAACCCTTTGTTATACGTAGCTTTTGAGAAGACTACCAGGTTACATAAGTAGTCAACGGTGTTTGTTGATTTGATCTTTCTTGAAAAAGGTAAAAAGTTAGTCATATGTAATGTCATGATGTATGAAATGCATTGTGATGATGTTCTCAAAATAAATGAGATTATGCTGTATGCAATGTGTATGCGCATGCCATGATGTATGAATATAGGATGCTATTGCGATATTTCTTAGTCGGGGAAAGTAAATCCCAGACTGTTGCTGAAGAGTATTGGGATACTGAATCCTTCGTTTCCGCTGGGGGTGATGAATGGAGATGATTTGCTGGGGATTTCCTCTTTTTGTATGAGGATATTCTGCCGGGGATTGACTCTACTTGAGAATAACTCTGCGGAGGGAGGATGCTTTGTTGGAAGATTTTGCCGATGTTGAGAAATAAACTCTGTTAGGGAATGAGCTTCCGCAGTTGAAGAAATAAACTCTACCCAGGAGGAGGTTTTATGAACTGTTTGAAATTATAAAACTCGATTGGGGAATACAGATTTCATCTCCCTGAAGGAACTTTGTTGGAGGAGATAATTCCTGCTTGGGGAAGGAGAGATCAAAACTCTGGTTGTTTCTGCTCTGTGGGGAACATTGACGTCACGAGGTCGTATGTAATGGTGACTTCGTCTCAAACTGTCTATGCCCCTGTATCTGCTGGAGAGAGTAACTGTCGGGACTACAAATTGTTTTTTTAGACTTTTCCCCGTTTCTTAAAGTCATTTAGCAATTGTCTTTCTGTTTTGTATGCAAGTATTTGTGAACAGTAATCATATTCAAATGCATATGTCAAGAATAAGTCATTGGACATTTTTTCAAAACAAAACAGAAAAAAGAAAAGCAAACAGTTTTGTATTTTCAAAGAATGGTTTGTATTGATTTTTGAAGTTCGCCTATAACAGGCATTTTGTACAAAGAGACTGACATTCTAATAGGAGAATGTCGTCGTGAAAATGAAACTATACAAAATTGTGTACAAAGAGAAAACAGCTACGTGTATGTTGTACCCCAAAATTTTCCCTCTCACTTATCAAGAATTTGCTCATAAGATCTCCTTGGGCTCAAGACTGCACTAGGGTTTAATCAGCTCAAGACACCTCCTTATGCACTGATGACCAAAATTAGGGTTTGAGTTTGCACAAGGATTTTTGAACTATCAATGCTTCATATGACTTTCATTGACAATTATGGGCCCCCAAGATTATTCATGTCAAGTTTCAAGCCTTGGATCACACTTCTGATCAGTCAATTGAATAATTGACCTAAAAATCAGCTGTGTTGGGGGAAAAAGTCAACCATGGCCAATTTATAGTCAAACTTCATAATTTTTGATCCACATCAACATTTAAACTCATATGTACCATTTGATAAAGTTTGTACCACAGTACCTCAAGAAATTTGATAAAATCTCCAAAAGGGCAAAATGGTCAAATTAGGGTTTTGACTGGGAAATGGAAATTTTTGATTTTTTGACCTAGCAAATGGAAAATTGGTTTAAGACATGATATCAAGAGTCCAATTGCACCATTTTTACCTAATGACATGATTCAAAACATTTCAAATCCATTGGATTGACAAATGAATTTTGCAGTTAACTGGTCAAAAGTCAAACTTTGACCTTTTGGTCAAAATTCAAGTGCCAAAAATCAAAATTCTTCAAAACATGTCAAAATATGAAACTTATTCATCAAGAAATCAAAAAGTAAAGATTTCATTTTGAAAAGTTAAAATTTCTAAACTTAGAAATTTTTCTAAGTGTTGGAAATTTCATGTTTTTTCATAACTTTGAGCCAAATGTTCACCATGATGCAAGATGATTCAAAGGAAACTTCCAACATGAAAGTTGTATATCTCCATGAAATCTACAAATTTTCTTCACACAACTTCTCCTAAAAATGCTTGGATCTCAAGTTATAATTTTGTGAATACATGCTCATGAACTAAAAAAGACTTAGTGAAATTTTGCCCTAGTTAGGCATATTTTTTACCTAACTTCATGGAAATTTTTCACATAGTTCCAAGGATAATATTCAAAAGTAATTCAAAGATGAGTTGTAGAGCACATTTCAAGCTTTCCAAAATGTCCAAGAACTCCTTGAGATCATTCTTGAGTAGGGAGAATCGAAGAGATGAAGTTGGTGCTTTGTCACTTGAATTATAAGTCATTTTCATGGTGAATACAAATGTAAATCAATGTTAGGCTGCATAATCTTTGCTTTTCAGGTCTCAAAATTGTTTGCCACTCCATAATTAATGGATTACACAAACTTTTGATCTATAATCCAAGTGGTTTAAGCTTTATCCAATTCACATTGCCATTTTGGGAAGAAAGTTAACAATACCATTCTTGAAAAGCAAGCTTTATGCATAAAGTCCACTCTTGAGACTCTAACTTGTTCCCTCTGATCACACTTCATCTACAAAGTCATAAGCAAGTGTGTTTAAAGCATAACCACTCTATCTTAGCAAGTACACAAGGCATTGAAACTTGTTTCTTAAAAAAAATCACATGTTTAGCTTAAGAATGCAAATTCAAATTCTGATCAACAACAAGTCTCCAAACTTGTTGCTTATAAATAGAAGCATTATTTGTGAGCTATAACACGAGTTTTGAACACCCTAAAATACACAAAAACTCTCTCAAATCATAAATTTCCCAAAACTCCATTATTGCACAGTTTCTGACCTTGAACCTCAAACTCACATTTCCCTCGTGTGTTTCTTGGCCTTTTAGTTTCTAAAGCTTCCTTGCATCAAGAGTAACTCATCCCTGTACCTGTTTCACTTCTGTAACACCATTTTCCCTGTCTTCCATAACCAAAAACAGAGCATCACAATTGGACTTCTCCAGACCATTCCAGCCATCCTCAGCTCAAGCCAACCATTGCATTAGCTTCCTAGAGGTCCAAGGAAGCTAACCTGATCATCAACACTGCCTGAAACAAGCTCAAATCCATTTCACGATTTCCAGTTTTGAGGTATTTTTCTTGAACTTCTATCTCATTACTTAGGCATTGTTAGACTTGTATTTGTGAAGATAAAATGTAGACCTCATTGCCACGAAGCTGTACATATCCATAGTTTGCATTTACACGGGTTGAGCTTAGAGAATTTTAGAATTGAAGTTTCTGAAATTTTTAGGGTTCAAATTAGGGCCAGAGAAATTCTCATTTATCTTTGACTTGTAGCTTTAGTTATTTACATGGTTAGATTCGTGAGGAAGAATGCAACAACTTTCGTTTTGTCATCTTCCATTTTTGTTGAGAAATGAAGAAGTTACAAGTACACCGGCTGGAGGTTGAAGATGAAGTCATCAGGACTTGGTTTGCCTTACATATTTATTGTTTTGTTTATATAAACGGATGTATAGCCACCCCAGTGGTAAAGCGCGCGCCTGTTCACCCTATGGTCCTGGGTTCAAGCCCCAACGTGACCATTTTTACATTTCTACATATTTTTGACATTTTCTGATTTGTTTGCAGGCGCTGGGCCCTTTGGGCCTGACTCTTTTTTTTTGTTTTTGCTGATTAACCCCCTATTTCAGTTATACGCCCCTGGACCAGTTTTGTTTTATTTTATTTTTTTATTTCATTTTATTTTCTTAAATATTTTTCCTTATGTTAAAAAATCATAAAAAATATATTAAAAAAATTAGATTTTTATTTTAACTTAGTTTATTTTATTTTTTCTCACAAAAAAATATTTTATTTAACTATACTTTATTTGTTTTTACTAACTAGTTTTGTAAATTTAATTTAAAACTAGGTTATTATTTATTTTCTTTTACACTAATTAAAATATATTTATTTTAATATAAAAAAGGCCAAAAATATTTTACAACACCATATATTATTTTCAAGATAAAAAATACAAAAATACTTTTCTTAAACTTAATTTATTTTAATCAATTAATAGACTTAGGGTTTTATTTAAAATATTTTCTTATTAAATTAGGTTTACTTTTATTATTTTAATTAATTATTTTCTTATAATTAATTAGGGTAAACAAAAAAAACTTTTCTCATAAAAATCCAAACAAAAGATCCATTTTCTTTGCATTTACATTCTTGCATATTTATTTTTGTACATTTATTTATTTCAATTATTGTATAAATTCAATTTGGTCGTAATAGACTAATTAGGGTTTAATTTCTTGCAATCCCCATTTACAAATTGTATACCCCCCCCCACAAATGTTGTAATAGCGTAGTAACTTTAAATTTTCGTAATTTATCGCTTTTATATATACAATGCTAGTAATTAAGGTTTGTATGAAAAGACTAAAATCAATACTTAGCAAAACCCTAATTCAAGACTAAATCAAGCATGAAAAATAATGCACTTGCACACAAACACTCCCAGGGTAAACTCCACTTGGTTGCCTTATACAAAATGGCCATATTACGCATGTAAGGTATCTTAGCAAAAACAAGCAAATACAAGATCATAGTCCCTCGATGACGCTATCTATGTTGCCTTTTCAAAATGATCTTAGTCCCTAAAGAAAAATGCTAAGATACCTTGCAACATTGCTAATCATGGTTATACAATGACCCACACCCGTCCCGTTTACATCCAAAGATAGGGTTACATACCAAATCAATGGTAAGATAACAATGTCAAAGGAAAGAGGAAATGAACATGAAAGACTTTTGAGTAGGTAGAATTCCCCTAGTTACTTGCTCACTTTAAAAACAAAACTTCCTTGCTATTTTAAAAACAATCACATACACTTTCAAACATCTTACAAAATTGAAAACATTTTCAAAATATCAAACATCTTTGTATACATTCTTATAAACAAAAATCATTACAAAGATTGCCTAAACAATGGACTCTTTACAAAATACTTTCAAGAACCACACAAAGCACAATTTCAAACAAAATCAAGTGATCTAGCAAGTAACTAAGAGCCCATGGAAAACCATGGATGAAAAGGGTGCTAATAACTTCCCTTTTCATAATCTACCCCCCGAACTCAAGAAACAATCTCAAAGGTCTTTCCTGTGCTTTTTCACCTTTCCTTTTGGATAAAAGAAAAGCCGGTGGCGACTCTTGCTAATCGCAACATTTGCAATCAAATGCAAAACCCTCAAGTCAGTTCTCCTACCGCACCACAGAACTGGCGACTCTGCTGGGGAAAATTCTAAAAGTGGGGTTACCTTAGGGATATATCACATTTACTTGCTTACATTGTTTGACTTGTATGCTTTACATTATGGTTCTTTGTTTGGGTTTGAATCCTCTACCCGGATTTGGGATACATTATAGGTAAGTAGCAATACGTTGTGGAAACTATGCAAGGTATACCAACATGGTCTAAGCAATAGCTATGTTAGTACGATATATTTGTGGGTACCGGTAGCCTTTGAGTTAATAAAAGAGAATACAGGGCCGCAGAGTGATGTCATGAAGCACTGATGAACTTTTAGAACCTTTACTTGACCAACTTGGCCTTTAGGATGTAGTGAGATGACCGGCTTTAGTGAAGTCAGAAGTTGGTAGATACTCGATACTACACTCTTTGAGGTTTGGTTTCTTGGGATATTTTGGTCGCCATTAAAGAGGCTTGTGCTGAAACAATGGCCAAGGAAACAAACCAGTGATATTGAGCTCCTTAGAACCCGGTTACTATTACTAGGACAGGTCTAAGCCAACAAAACTCCAAGAGGGTACTTACCTATAAAACTCCATGCAAGCCTAAACCTAAGGATTTGTTTGTTTTTTTTGTATATGCATACTTGTACATAACATCATGAACATCATGAACATCATATACATCCACTAACCATTTCAAGGATTTTTGGGGATTCATCTTTGTTCTTGTTTTGTAGGATATGGATTCACTTCGCAGGAAAACTATTCAAGTCAACCTTGTAAGAATCCCTCAAGAACTTAAGGAGCTAGATTCAAGGATTCCTGAAAACTCTCCATTTACCGAGAGACATGGTCGCCTACTCAACTTGGTCACCTTCAACACAGATGAGGATATGATGAAGGTGCTTTTTCAGTTCTTTGATCCTTTACACCATTGCTTCACATTTCTCGACTATCAACTTGTGCCTACTTTGGAATAATTCTCCCAACTCTTAAGGATTCCCATTCTCAATCAACTACCTTTCAACGGTATGGAAAGAGACCCAAATCCAGAAGATATTGCTCAAGCTCTACACTTGCACTCATCTGATATCACAACTCATTGGGAAACAAGCAGTGGTGTTAAAGGTTTCTTAGCAAAGTTCCTGTTTGAGAAAGCCCAAAATTGTTGGAATTCCTTGGACTTACAAGCCTTTGAGGAAATTATGGCTCTCCTCATCTATGGGATGATTTTGTTTCCAAATCCTGACCAACTCATAGATGTCAACACCGTCAAGATCTTCATATCCCGTAACCTGGTGCCTACGTTGCTAGGAGATATCCTACACTCTTTTCACACTCGTACAATGAGGAAAAGAGGTGTTCTTATGTGTTGCACTCCTCTCTTCGCAAGATGGTTTATTTTGCATCTTCCCCAATATGTATTAAAAAATGAGCAAGGTTCAAGGTGGTCACAAAGGTTTATGACGCTCAAACATTCAGACATTCACTTGTGCTGCCGATCCAAAGAGAATGTTATCATTGTCGACCGTTGTGGATAATTCTCTAATGTCCCTTTACTTGGCATTAGGGGGGGTATCACCTACAACCCATGCTTATCCTTAAGACAATTTGGTTACGCCCGAAGGGATGGCCCACACGAGATGCTAATTCAAGGTTTGGTATTTGACTACGACAACAACGATCAAGGTCTTCGACAAAGATTTATCCGAGCTTGGAGGATGTTGAATAAAGTGGATAGCAAGACTTTGGGGCACAAGAATTCCATCTCTCTTGAGCCTTACCTCAAATGGGTACGAGCTCGTGCTCAGAGCCTTATAATGCGCTACCCCTCCATTCTCCCGGTAATCATTGAGCCTGTCATGGAGGGAGATGTTCCATACACTATCCTACATCCTGATATTCCCACCTCTCTTGAAGATGTACAAAGGGATTGGATACAACTCAATGGGGAGCAAGATACTTTTGAAGCCTAATTCTACGCAAGCGAGAAGAAGGTTTTGGAACTCACCAGACTACTTCATGAGGAGCAGACTCTGAATGCCTACATCGCACCAAAGAGGATGCGAAATACCTTTTTATCTTAGAGTTTTTGTATTATTTTGACCAAGGGGCATTGATGTACTCAAAGCTTTAACTTATTAATATAACGTGTGTTTCCTTTTTGTCTAAAACAAATTTTAATCTTTTAATTCCTTGAAATCATTACATATGCATATACCATTCATCATAACATAAGCAGGTCTTTTGCAACAAGTCTCCTCATCTCTCTACTGTTTATTTTAGTAAGATAGATCTCGAGAAAACAGTGAAGGACCTCCAAGCTCAGAATACACAATTTCAACAGTTTATCTTGACCCTAGCCAAAGGACAAGAAGAGTTGAAGACTTTGCTAGCTGAGGAGAAGAAAAAGAAGATAAAGAAGGTAACTGGAGTCCTAAACATGGGAAGAAGATTTCATGGGCAGACAAGAAGGACCTTAGACTTTGCAACGACATCCGGTGAAAGAGACAATCAAGATGGGAAAGGCAAGGAAACAATTGTCCCGTCAGAATCAGAAGAGGAAGAGGAAGAATAAGACTATTCTGAAGAACAATACCCTCCAATTGATGACAAGTATAAACATCTCGAAGAGCGGTTGAGTGCGATGGAAATCCAAAAAGTGCCTGACCTGGACTTTGAGGAATTGGGGTTAGTGTCGGGGGTTGTCATTCCTCCAAAATTCAAAGCACCTATGTTCGCCAACTATGACGGAGTCTCATTCCCTAAAATGCATCTTCGATTCTATGTGAGGAAAATCGAGCCCCATACCGCTGACAAAGACTTATGGGTACACTTCTTCCAAGACAGCCTGTCTAGAACTCAACTTGACTGGTTTTACCAACTAGAAAGAGCCAACGTTCACAACAGGGAAGATCTTGCTGCAACCTTCTACAAACAATACTAATACAATGCTGGTCTTGTGCCTACTCGTACTCAACTCCAAAGTATGGCCATAGTTTCCAATGAAGGTTTCAAGGACTATGCACAAAAATGGAGAGACTTGGTTGGAAGAGTTCAACCCCCTCTATCTGAGAGAGAATTGGTAGACATATTCTTGGGCATCTTATCTGGTCCCTTATTCAATCATTTAATTGGAAGTTCATCTGCAGGTTTTACTGAACTGATATTGACCAGAGAAAGGGTAGAAGCCGATATAAAGAATGGAAAGATCCAAAAAGATACATCCTCCTCTGCTGCCATAAGGAAGCCTTTCATCAGAAAGAAAGAAGTGGTTGCCGTTTATCCTCAGAGAAATCAAGATAGGGCCAAATGCCGACCAATGGTGGGGGCTGTGATGATCCTTAAACCTGTGTCTGATCAACAAAGAAATAACCAACCAAGGATGGAAAGACCCGTCAGACAATTCACCATAATTAAGATGACCCCATCTCAAGTATTGCCACATCTACTAAGGTCCAATTTGGTGACCTTGAAAGAAGCTCCGAAAACCCCAACACAACATCTCCTCATTATCATCCCAATGCCCGTTGTGCATACCACTCTGAAAGTCCCGGCCACGACACTAATAACTGTTAGGCTCTAAAGAACAAAATACAAGACCTCATTGAAGCAAAAGAGATTGAATTCGATGTGCCCAAAAATCCAAATGTCATTTCTACCCCTATGCCCAGACATGGCCATAATACCAATTCCATTGAGGAAGAAATGTTTGTTTCTTCAGTTGATGAACTTATGACCCCACTTTTGACTATTAAAATGAACTTGTTGAATGCCGGTGTGTTCCCAGGCTGTGATGAAGTTTGCCATTTCTGTTTGTCCTCACCAACCAGCTGTCCTTTGTTGAAAGCAGGCGTTTAGTGCCTAATAGATAACAAAGAAATTTTATTCGAGAAGACTTTTGTTCCACCTGTTCCTTTTGAAGATGTTTCTATCATTCCCATTTCCGCCAATTCTTCCAGGGTCTCCACCAAAAGACCCGTTAGAATTACATCAGTTCCAAAAGCAACTCCTTTAATAATCACAATGCCTGGACCAGTCCCATATTCGTCAGCCAAAACCATACCATGGAATTATGGAGGGGATGTCTACTACCATGGTATCAAGCAGGATTGGCCAGCCGCTGAAGATTCAAGCTCCGAGAAAGTCAACTCCGACATCAGTAATATTGCAGGAACTAGCAAGATTACCCAAAGCAGAAGGATATTCTCTCCAGAAATTGCTCCCCTAAAAGCAGTTTCTGGACCCGTAATCATTCCTGTTGTTACTCCTCCGAAGGCTATTACCAGTCCTACAATCATCTCCACCAATACTCTAACTGACAAAGTCGTTACAACCCCTGTTATCATTCCTACCAACACTCTTGCTGCCAAATTAACCGAAACTCGAGGAAAAGGTGTTCTGGTTGAGTCTGTCAAGACAAAGACACAACATTGGCTATCCCTAAGACCTCCCGGAAAGAGATGGAGGAAATTCTGAAGATCATAAAAAGAAGCGACTACGATGTAGTTGAACAACTGGGGAAAACTCCCTTTAAAATTTCCATGCTGGCATTACTACTGTGTTCCGAGGCGCATGCAAAAGCCTTGGTAAAATTCATGAAAACTGCCCATGTACCCCAAGAGACATCTGCCAATCAGTTCCAAGACTGCGTAGCCAGCTTGACTGCAGATAATGGTCTAGGTTTTTCGGATGTTGATTTAACGCCAAGGGGAAGGAAGAATAATGAGGCATTGCATGTCTCAGTTGAATGTAGGAGCACAATCTTGGCTCATGTTTTGGTGGACACTGGCTCATATCTGAACGTATTGCCTAAAAAAGCTCTCGATAGACTTGACTGTGAGGGTTTGACATTAAAGCCAAGTAACATAGTAGTAAGGGCTTTTGACAGCTCGAAAAGGATGGTACATGGGGAGGTGGACATTCCCATAAAAGTTGGAACACAAAAATTTGATTCAACTTTTTACGTAATGGATATCCGTCCCTCATATTCCTGCTTGCTAGGCCGACCATGGATTCACAATGCTAGCGCTGTCACTTCTACGTTGCACCAAATGCTAAAATATCCGATTCAAGGGAAGATTATCACCGTTCATGGAGATGAAGAGTATATGATCAGCCATCTCAATTCCTTCAAATATATGGAATTAGATGGTGAATTTATTGAAACTCCATTTCAACACTTTGAAGAGGTCCCGTAAGATGTGGAAGTAACCAAGGCTGTTCCCAAGATCACAAGGCCTCCACCCCGGATGTCATCTCTGAAGGATGCCAAAGTAGTGGTAGAAGAATGTGGGTGCACTATCTGGGGACAACTCCCAAATATCCCATATAAGTCCGACAAGTTTGTCCTAGGTTTCACTTCAAGTGCTCAGAAGGCTGTACGCCGCGCTCGTTCCGGAGGACCACCCCTGAAGATCAACAACCGCGAGGTCAACACCGTAGAAGATGATGAAGATAGTTGTGATTTGGAGGACTGGATATTCCCAACTGTCAATGGGGGGCTCAACAATTGGGAGGCTAGAGATTTTATCCCGATCACTTTTATCCCACAGTAATCTGTCTTTACATTTTGTTGGATCTGTAATATTAAAACAATTCGCACTCTTAAACCTTGTGTCTTACCCGAGGCACAATGGTCCATTTGTAAGGGTTATTATCTCATTTTCATATGACATCAGTGAATCATGGACGTTTTCGCATACAAACTTTTGTGCTCATTGTTTTTCTTTTTACATTTTTTATTTTCTTTAAGGATAGCTATACCCTTACACACACTCACACTCACATTGCAGGTATACATCCATTTGGGATCCCATGGGTAACGATACTGCTATGGCATTTTGTGACTCTGAGAATCTACTCTACCAAGCCGAAGACGAAGGTGAGGAAGATTCTGAAGTACCAGGGGAACTTTCCAGACTACTACAACAAGAAGAGAGAACCATTCAGCCTCATGAAGAACCCGTGGATACAATCAACCTAGGTACCGAAGAAGAAAAAAAAGAGGTCAAGGCGGGTGCCAATCTGGAACCCAGTATCAAGGAGCGTCTGATTTAGTTATTACACGCTTTTGTCGAAGTCTTTGCCTGGTCATATGAAGACATGCCAGGACTTGATGCAGATATTGTGGTACATCGTCTGCCTACAAGAGAGGATTGTCCGCCAGTAAAGCAAAAGGTTCGCCGCATAAGGCCTGATATGTCAGAAAAGATTAAAGCAGAAGTCATGAAGCAATTCAACGCTGGATTCTTGGATGTCACCTCTTATCCCTAATGGATTGCCAATGTTGTTCCCGTGCCCAAAAAGGACGGCAAAGTGCGAATGTTGTGGACTACAGAGATTTGAATAGGGCAAGCCCTAAGGATGATTTTCCAGTCCGCCACATTGATATTCTAGTTGACAATACGGAACAACACAAAGTGTTTTCCTTCATGGACGGTTTCTCAGGTTACAACCAAATCAAAATGGCACATAACGACATGGAGAAAACAACGTTTGTCACGCAGTGGGGAACTTTCTGCTATAAGGTGATGCCATTCGGACTGAAGAATGCTGGGGCAACCTATCAACGTGCCATGGTAGCCCTATTTCACGACATGATACATCACGAAATAGAGGTCTATGTGGCGACATGATAGCCAGATCTCAAACAGAAGAAGAGCATCTTGATCACTTAAAAAAACTGTTTGAGAGACTTAAGAAGTACAAGATGAGGTTGAATCCAAACAAATGCACATTTGGGGTACGGTCTGGTAAACTCATAGGCTTTGTCATCAGCAACAAAGGTATCAAGGTCGATCCTGCCAAATTTAAAGCAATACAAGAGATGCCTTCTCCTCGTACTGAGAAGGAAGTCAGAGGATTCTTGGGGAGTTTGAACTACATTTCCAGATTCATCTCTCACCTGACAGCTACTTGTGAACTAATCTTCAAATTGTTGAAGAAAGCTCAAGTAGTCAAATGGAATGACGAGTGCCAAGTTGCTTTTGACAAAATAAAATAATACCTACAAGATCCTCCTGTTTTGATGCCACCAGTCGAGGGAAGACCATTGATCATGTATCTGACTGTTTTAGAAAACTCAATGGGGTGTGTATTGGGGCAACATGACGAGTCTGGCTGAAAAGAGCATGCTATTTATTACCTGAGCAAAAAGTTTACTGACTGTGAAACAAGATATTCACTGCTCGAGAAAACTTGTTGCGCTCTGGCATGGGCTGCTTGCTGGCTAAGACAGTATATGCTGAGTCATACTACTTTGTTGATATCTAAGATGGATCCGATAAAATACATCTTCGAGAAGCCTGCTCTTTCTCGGAGAATAGCGAGATGGCAGATGATCCTGACAGAATATGACATACAATATACTACCCAGAAAGCAATAAAGGGCAGTGTATTAGCTGATCACCTTGCTCACCAAGCTGTAGAAGAATACAAATCCATGAAGTTCGAATCTCCAGATGAAGACATCATGACGGTAAATAACTGTCAAGAATTCAGGCCGTATGATGGACCTGAACAAGGATCCCGATGGACCCTGTTCTTTGATGGGACATCCAATGCATTTGGCAACGGTATCGGTGTTGTAATCATATCTCCGGAAGGGTGTCATACTCCCTTTACCGCAAGACTCTGCTTCAATTTTACAAACAACATGTCGGAATATGAAGCATGCATCTTTGGTCTCAGAGCTGCCATAGACCTAGGGATCAAATCTTTGAGTGTATTCGGAGATTCAGCTTTTGTTATCAATCAGATCAAAGGGGAACAGGACACCAAACACCCTAACCTTATCTCTTATAAAGAACATGTTTTGACATTGCTACCACATTTTGAGAAGATTACCTTCGAGCATTTCCCGCGAGAGGAAAATCAGCTAGCAGACGCTCTAGCCATAATGTCATCTATGTTTAAACTTAATTGGGATAACGAGGCTCCCCAGATCACCATCGAACGAATGGAGGAACCATCATACCGTCACGAGATTAATACTGAAGAAGTAGTGGACCAGCCTTGGTTTCACGAAGTCAAGAAGTATCCCGAGGCTCAAGAATATCCAGAAGGAGCTTCAATCAATGATAAGAAGTTCTTAAGAAGATTCTTTGCTAAATTTTTCCTTAGTAACAGAGTCCTGTACAAACGCAATCATGACTCTGTGTTACTTCGATGGGTAGACAAGGTTGAAGCAGAAAGGATCATGGCTGAGTTGCATGAAGGCACTTTTGGAACCCATTCCAGTGGGCATATGATGGCAAAGAAAATCCTACGGGCAGGCTATTACTGGCCTACCATGGAAGCAGACTGCTATCAACACTCTCGAACCTGCCACAAGTGTCAGATCTATGCTGACAAAGTGCACGTACCTCCGGTTCCTCTGAATGTCTTGATGGCTTCTTGGCCTTTTGTTATGTGAGGGATTCATATGATTGGGGAAATCAAGCCAACAGCCTCCAATGGACATTACTTCATCTTAATGGTCATTGATTATTTTACAAAGTGGGTGGAGGCAACTTCCTTCGCTTCCATTACCAAGAATATTGTTGCCCGTTTCATCAAGCAAAATCTCATTTGCCGATACGGTATCCCGGAAAGGATCATCACTGACAATGGTATAAATCTCAACAACACTATGATCACCGCCTTGTGCGAGCAATTCAGGATCCAGCATCACAATTCTTCCCCTTACCGGCCAAAGATGAATGGTGCTGTCGAAGCTGCAAATAAGAACATTAAAAAGATCATACAGAAAATGACAGTCACATAGAAAGACTGGCATGAGATGCTCCCATTTGCTCTCCACAGGTATCGTACCACAGCTCGCACATCAACCGGGGAAACACCCTATTCTCTGGTTTACGACACGGAGGCTGCCTTTCCTATCGAGGTCCAGATCCCTTCTCTGAGAATTATGAAGGATGCAGGGCTGAACGAAGACGATTGGATCCAGACTCGACTTGATCAACTGAACTTAATTGATGAGAAAAGACTTACTGCTATCTGCCATGGTCAAATGTATCAAAAATGAATGATCAATGCTTTCAACAAGAAGGTTAGACGCCAAGTATATCAAGTTGGATCTGGTAATCAAACGCATCATACTGCCGCAAGGTGATCCCAGGTGCAAATGGACTCCCACCTACGAAGGACCATTTGTAATCAAATACATCTTCTCTGGTGGGGCAATGATCTTGACCACCATGGATGGCG
The DNA here is from genome assembly GCA_948472305.1 of Vicia faba. Lineage (NCBI taxonomy): Eukaryota > Viridiplantae > Streptophyta > Magnoliopsida > Fabales > Fabaceae > Vicia > Vicia faba. The sequence continues at coordinate 1,258,889,279 of OX451741.1, read as the reverse complement.
ATGACCTTCCGCATCCTGCGAATGCGGACATAGTAAAAAAATACTATGCATAAGAGACCCGCTAGGTTGACATGCCTAGGAAAAACAAGGGCATCCCGGCGAACCAAAAAGGTTCGGGCAAAAATTAGGAATAAAATAAAAAAAAATCTGTACACCCGGCAAGTTGAAAACCCGAAAGGGCGACTTGGGCAAAAAAGGGTTTCCCGGTGGACTGAAAACCCGAAAGGGCGGTCCAGGCAAAAGTTAGGGAATGTAAAGCGTATGACTATGTCCCGTTGGGTCATCTTACATATAACCTTTGGATTCAACCTGCAAACTCAGAGGTTTTGATCAATTCAATCATCTTCGGACGAAGCAACAAATAGACAAGATGCTCAGAGATACAATGGCTATAGGAGAAGGGGAACCCCATGGGATAAATACACATAGCTATCTTTTCTTTGTATTAAAATTTTAATTTTTTTACGACGGTATTCTCTTACTATAATGTTTGTCTCATTGTACAAAAATACTTACTCAAAGTCAATACAAAGATATCTCCTTGAAAGTGCAAAACTATTTGTTTTTCTTTACTCTTGTGTTTTGTTTACAAAAATGTCCAATGATTCATTGTTGAACATATGCATTTGAACATAATTACTGTTTACAAATAAATAAATAAAAAGACAATCACTAATGGCTTTAAGAGGTATGGAGATCTCTCTATACTATTTCCATAAATCCCCCACAATTTGCAGTTTAATTCCGAGCGAAACAAGCTTCCAATTATCAATCCTCAGTAGAAGTCATTCAGTTTCTCAGGATTTTTCAACAGGATTTTGCAAGCAGTACATGGTATTCCCTTTACAACAAAGTTTATTTCTCTAAGCAGAAATTTGTCAACACTTAGACTTCACAACATGAAGACTTATACTCCATATCTTCAGCAGCAGTCATGGATTTATTTTCCCTAATCCAACAATAGTGCAACAAACTAGTTCACATACGCATACATTGCATCCATATATCATAAATATTGATAACATGAAAGCATTATATCATACATTTCATACAACATAACTTTTCATTTTAGCTAACATTTTACCCTTTTCAGGATAAGGATAACAGCTACCATTAACAATGTTCAAAGTTTTCAGATATAGTTCAGATACGCCCCAGACACGGATGCCATTCTGATACTCATTCAGTTCAACTTTCAGATACAGTTCAAATACGCTTCAGACACGGATTCCATTCATATACAATTTTCAAAGAATGGTTTGTATTGATTTTTGAAGTTCGCCTATAACAGGCATTTTGTACAAAGAGACTGACATTCTAGTAGGAGAATGCCGTCGTGAAAATGAAACTATACAAAATAGTGTACAAAGAGAAAACAGATAAGTGTATGTTGTACCCAAAAATTTGCCCTCTCACTTATCAAGAATTTTCTCACAAGATCTCCTTGGGCTCAAGACTGCACTAGGGTTTGATCAACTCAAGACACCTCCTTATGCACTGATGACCAAAATTAGGATTTGAGTTTGCACAAGGATTTTTGAACTATCAATGCTTCATATGACTTTAATGGACCATTATGGACCCCCAAGATTATTCATGTCAAGTTTCAAGCCTTGGATCACACTTTTGATTAGTCAATTGAACAGTTGACCTAAAAATCAGCTGTACTGGGGGAAAAAGTCAACCATGGCCAATTTACAGTCAAACTTCATAATTTTTGATGCACATCAACATTTTAAACCCATATGTACCATTTGATCAAGTTTGGACCATAATTCCTCAAGAAATTTGATCAAATCTCCAAAAGGGCAAAATGGTCAAAATTAGGGTTTTGACTAGGAAAGGGCAATTTCTGATTGTTTGACCTAGAAAATGGTCAATTGGTTTAAGGCATGATCTCAAGAGTCCAATTGCATCATTTTTACCTAATGACATGATTCAAAACATTGCAAATCCATTGGATTGACAGATGAATTTTGTAGTCAACTGATCAAAAGTCAACTGTATACTAAAAAGTCAAACTTTGACTTTTTGGTCAAAATTCAAGTGCCAAAAATCATAATTCATCAAAACATTTCAAAATATGAAACTTATTCATCAAGAAATCAAAAATTCAAGATTTCATTTTGAAAAGTCAAAATTTCTAAACTTAGAAATTTTTCTAAGTGTTGGAAATTTCATGTTTTTTCATAACTTTGAGCCAAATTTTCACCATGATGCAAGATGATTCAAAGGAAACTTCCAACATGAAAGTTGTATATCTCCATGAAATCTACAAATTTTCTTCACACAACTTCTCCTAAAAATTCTTGGATCTCAAGTTATAATTTTGTGAATACATGCTCATGAACTAAAAAAGACTTAGTGAAATTTTGCCCTAGTTAGGAAGATTTTTGACCTAACTTCATGGAAATTTTTCACATAGTTCCAAGGGTAATATTCAAAAACTATTCAAATATGAGTTGTATAGCATATTGCAAGCTTTCCAAAATGTCAAAGAACTACTTGAGATCATTCTTGAGTAGGGAGAATCGAAGAGATGAAGTTGGTGTTTTGTCACTTGAATTATAGGTCATTTTCATGGTGAATACAAATGCAAATCAAAGTTAGGCTGCATATTATTTGCTTTGCAGGTCTCAAACTTGTTTATCACTCCATAATTAATGGATTACACAAACTTTTGAGCTATAATCCAAGTGGTTTAAGCTTTATCCAATTCACATTGCCATTTTGGGAAGAAAGTTAACAATACCATTCTTGAAAAGCAAGCTTTATGCATAAAGTCCACTCTTGAGCCTTTAACTTGTTCCCTCTGATCACACTTCATCTACAAAGTCTAAGAAAGTGTGTTTAAAGCATAACCACTCTATCTTAGTAAGTACACAAGGCATTGAAACTTGTTTCCTCAAAAAATCACATGTTTAGCTTAAGAATGCAAATTCAAATTCTGATTAACAACAAGTCTCCAAACTTGTTGCTTATAAATAGAAGCACTATTTGTGAGCTAGAACACGAGTTTTGTACACCCTAAAATACACCAAAACTCTCTCAAATCAGAAATTGCCCAAAAACCCCATTGTTGCACAGTTTCTGACCTTGAACCTCAAACTCACATTTCCCTCGTGCGTTTCTTGGCCTTTTAGTTTCTAAAGCTTACTTGCATCAAGAGTAAGTCATCCCTGTACATGTTTCACTTCTTTAACACCATTTTACCTGTCTTCCATAACCAAAAATAGAGCATCACAGTTGGACTTCTCTAGACCATTACAACCATCCTCAGCTCAAGCCAACCATTACATTAGCTTCCTAGAGGTCCAAGGAAGCTAACCTGATCACCAGCACTGCCTAAAACAAGCTCAAATCCATTTCACGATTTCCAGTTTTTAGGTATTTTTCTTGAACTTCTATCTCATTACTTAGGCATTGTTAGGCTTACATTTGTGAAGATAAAATGTAGACCTCATTGCCATGAAGCTGTACATATCCATAGTTTGCATTTACATAGCTTGAGCTTAGAGAATTTTAGAGTTGAAGTTTCTGAATTTTTAGGGTTCAAATTAGGCAAGAGAAAATCTCATTTATCTTTGACTTGTAGCGTTAGTTATTTACATGGTTAGATTCGTGAGGAAGAATGCAACAACTTTCATTTTGTCATCTTCCATTTTTGTTGAGAAATGAAGAAGTTACAGGTACACTGGCTGGAGGTTGAAGATGAAGTCATCAGGACTTGATTTTCCTTACATATTTATTGTTTTGCTTATAATGTAAATCGATTGCACAAAGAAAGAAAGCAAAAGATCTGGAATTTTAAAGTGTGCAATCGATTGCACTAAGATGTAAATCGATTGCATGCAGAAGAAAAATGAAATTTTATCTTTGAAAAGCTTGAGTAATGATTCTTAAACATTTCTTTTTCATTTTTGAGCATCTATATCTTAAGATCAAAGTAGATAATATTATTATACCTTTAAAGTTGTTGAGAGCTTTGAATGAAGATATTATCCTTAGATGCTTGATGCTTGATCACAAATCTTTGCCTTCTTTGTTAGCCATGGTTTGTCTTCATCAAAACAAAAGCTTATTTGTGAAGCTTGATTTTACACTATGTTGCCTTTTAAAAATGATCTTAGTCCCTAAAGAAAAATGCTAAGATACCTTGCAACATTACTAATCATGGTTATACGATGACCCACGCCCGTCCCGTTTACATCCAAAGATAGGGTTACTTACCAAATCAATGGTAAGATAACAATGTCAAAGGAAAGAGGAAATGAACATGAAAGACTTTTGAGTAGGTAGAATGCCCCTAGTTACTTGCTCACTTTCAAAACAAAACATCCTTTCTATTTTCGAAACAATCACATACACTTTCAAACATCTTACAAAATTGAAAACATTTTCAAAAGATGAAACATATTTGTATACATTCTTACAAACAAGAATCATTACAAAGATTGCCTAAACAATGGACTCTTTACAAAATACTTTCAAGAACCACACAAAGCATAATTTCAAACCAAAGCAAGTGATCTAGCAAGTAACTAAGAGCCCATGGAAAACCATGGATGAAAAGTGTGCTAATACATTCCCTTTTCATAATCTATCCCTCGAACTCAAGAAACAATCTCAAAGGTATTTCCTGTGCTTTTTCACCTTTCCTTTTGGATAAAAGAAAAGTCGATGGCGACTCTTGCTAACCGCAACATTTGCAATCAAACGCAAAACCCTCAAGTCAGTTCTCTCACCGTATCACAATGTAATAATCCCATTGAGTTTCAAATATGCTATTGCCCCTATGTCTTCGAGCAATTGTCCGAAGTTGACTGGATTGATAGGTAGCGTTTGAGCTTGATAGTTGATACTGAAGTCTGGTCACAAGGTGATCTAATGGGACATAGTTATACGCTTCAAATTCCTAACTTTTTCCTGGACCGCCCTTTAGGGTTTTCAGTCTACCGGGATACCCTTTTTTGCTCAAGCCGCCTTTGCAGGTTTTCGACTTACCGGGTGTACAGATTCTGTTTATTGTATTCATACCTAATTTTTTCCCGAACCCTTTTGGTTCGCCGGGATGCCCTTATTTTTTCCTAGGCCAATCATACTAGCGGGTCTTTATTTATGCGTAGTATCTTTTCACTATGTCCGCATTAATAGGGTGAGGAAGGTCGTCACCATCCATGGTGGTTAGAATCATGGCTCCACCGAAAAATATGCTTTTGATCACAAATTGCCCTTTGTACGTGGGAGTCCATTTTCCTCTGGGATCACCTTGTAGCAATATGATGCGCTTGATTACCAGATCACCCACTTGATATACTTGCCGTCTGACCTTTTTGTCAAAAGCCTTGATCATTCTCTTTTGGTATATCTAACCATGACAGACAGCAGCGAGCCTTTTCTCATCAATCAGATTCAGTTGATTAAGTCGAGTCTGGATCCAATCGTCTTCGTTCAAACCCGCATCCTTCATGATCCTTAAAGAAGGGATCTGGATCTCAATAGGCAGGACAACCTCCATACCATATACCAGAGAATAAGGTGTTGCCCCTGTTGACGTTCGTGCTGAGGTGCAGTAACCATGAAGAGCAAATGGTAACATATCATGCCAGTCTTTGTATGTCACCATCATCTTCTGTATGATTTTCTTAATATTCTTGTTAGCAGCCTCCACAACACCATTCATCTTCGACTGGTAAGGGGAAGAATTATAATGCTGGATCTTGAATTGTTTACAGAGTTCAGTGATTATTGTATTATTTAGATTTGTACCATTGTCTATGATGATTCTCTCTGGCACACCATACCGATAAATCAGGTTATGCTTGGTAAAACGCACCACAACATTCCTGGTAACAGTAGCAAAAGGGCAGCCTCAACCCACTTCATGAAGTAATCAATGGCGACTAAGATGAAGTGATGTCCATTGGAAGTGGTAGGTCTAATCTCTCCGATCATGTCAATGCCCCACATTGCAAAGGGCCATGGATCTGTCAAGACATTTAAAGGAACCAGAGGTACATTCACTTTATCAATATAGATATGGAATTTGAGACAAGTTCAGGAATGCCGATAAAAGTCTGCTTCCATAGTGGATCAATAGTATCCTTCCCGTAGGATCTTTTTAGCCATGGTGTGTCCACTAGAATGGGTGCCAAAGGTACCTTCGTGTAAATCTGCCATAATCCTCTCTTCTTCGCTCTTGTCTATACACCTAAGTAAAGTAGAGTCACGATTGCGCTTGTAGAGGATTCCATTACTGAGGAAGAAATTTGCGGAGAACTTTCTCAAAAAATTCTTATCACTGACAGGCACACCCTCAAGTTATTCTTGAGCCTCTAGATACCTCTTCAATTCATGGAACCAAGGTTTTTCTTCTACTTCTTCAGTGTCAATCTCATAGCAGTATGCTGGTTCATCCATCCTCTCAATAGTGATCCAAGAAGCCTCGTTGTCCCATCTCACCTTGAACATAGATGACATAGTAGCTAGCGCGTCCGCTAACTGGTTCTCTTCTCGTGGAAAATGTTCAAAGGTGACCTCTTCAAAGTGTGGAAGCAATTTAAGCATGTGTTCTTTGTAAGGGATGAGATTCGGGTGCTTCATGTCCCACTCCCCTTTGATTTGACTTATTACCAAGGCTGAACCCCAAAAATGCTCAAGAACTTAATCCTCAGATCAATAGCAGCTTTGAGACCCATGATGCATGCTTCATACTCTGCCATGTTGTTGGTACATTTGAAAAGTAATCTGGCCGTGAAAGGAGTATGAAAGCCTTTGGGAGATAAGATTACATCACCAATGCCATTGCTGAGTACGTTGGAGGCTCCATCAAAAACCATAGTCCATCAGGATCCTTCCTTAGGTCCTTCATCCGGTCCAGGTTCTTCACAGTCAGTCACTAAAATAATGTTCTCATCCAAGAATTCAAAGTTCATAGATTGGTAGTCATCCACAATGTTATGAGACAAATGATCAGCTAGTACAATTCCCTTGATTGCTTTCTGGGTCGTGTATTAGATATCGTATTCGGTCAAGATCATTTGCCATCTTGCTATTCTTCCGGAGAGAGCGGGCTTCTCGAAGATGTACTTGATCGAATCCAGCTTAGATATCAATAAAGTAGTGTGGGTCAGCATATACTGTCTCAGTCAGAGAGAAGCCCATGCTAAAGCGCAAGAAGTTTTATCGAGCAGTGAGTATCTTGTTTCACAGTCGGTAAACTTTTTGCTAAGGTAGTATATTGCATGCTCTTTTCGACCGGACTCGTCAAGCTGCCCCAACACACACCCCATTGAATTATCTAACACTGTTAAGTACATTATTAAAGGCCTTCCTTCAATCGGAGGCATCATAATTGGAGGCTCTTGAAGGTATTCTTTGATTCTATCGAAGGCAGACTGGAATTCGTCATTCCATTTTACCACTTGATCTTTCTTCAGGTGTTTGAAGATGGGTTCACAAGTAGCAATTAAATGGGAAATGAATCTGGCAATGTAATTTAGGCATCCCAAGAAACCTCTAACCTCCTTCTCAGTGCGAGGAGCTGACATCTCTTGTATAGCCTTCACCTTTGCAAGGTCTACTTGAATGCCCTTTTCACTGACAATGAAACCTAGCAGTTTACCAGACCTTACCCTGAAGGTGCACTTGTTTAGATTTAACCTCAACTTGTACGTCTTCAACCTATCAAACAACTTTTGTAGATGATCAAGGTGTTATTCCTCAGTTTGAGACATGGCTATCATGTCCAACATAAACCTCTACCTCATGGTGAATCATGTCATGAAACCGAGCTACCATGGCTCGCTGATAGGTTGCCCCAGCATTCTTCAACCCAAATGGCATCACTTTGTAACAGAAAGTGCCCCATTGTGTGACGAAGGTCGTCTTCTCCATGTCTTCGGGTGCCATATTAATCTGATTGTAACCAGAGAACCTTCCATGAAGGAAAATATCTTGTGCTGCATGGTGTTGTCAACCAGAACGTCAATGTGGGGAAGCGAAAAGTCATCCTTGGGGCTTACCCTGTTCAAATCTCGATAGTCCACACACATCCGTACTTTGCCGTCCTTTTTAGGCACCGAGACTACGTTACCAACCCACGGTGGATAAGAGGTGACAACTAGGAACCCAATGTTGAACTGTTTCATAACCTTTGCTTTGATCTTCTCTGACATTTCAGGGCGCATACGACTGACCTTCTGCTTTACCAGAGGGAAATCTTCTTTAGTTGGCATACGATGAACCACAATATCCGTGTCTAGTCCTGGCATGTCTTCATATGACCAGGTGAAGATCTCTACATAATCATGCAACATCTGTATCAACCACTGTTTGACACCAAGCTCCATATTTGCACCAATCTTGACTTCTTTTCTGTCCTCTTCTGTGCCCAAATTCAATGTCTCAACTGGATCTTCATGAGGTTGTATAGCCCTTTCTTCCTGCTATAACTGTCTGGCAAGTTCTCTGGGTACCTCATAATCTTCCTCACCTTCGTCCTAGGCTTGGTTTATCGGATTTTCAAAGTCATAACCGACAATAGCAGAACTGTTATCAATGAGATCCAAAGTGGATATGGATCTATAGTTTGATACGTGGGTGTGTGTAAGAGCATAACTGTATAGACAAGGTAAAAAGCAGAAAAGAAAAACAGAGAGCGTAAAATTTGTATGCATAAACGACCAATGCTTTATTAATGCCATATGAAATTGAAACATGATAACCCTCACAAATAAACCATTATGCCCCGGGTACGACACATGGCCAAAAAGTTTATATTGTTTATTACATATCCAAAAACAAGAAAGACAATTACTTATGAATAAAAGTAATTGGTACAAAGTCTTTTGTCGTCCAGTTACTGGGTCCACCATTGGTAGTAGGGAAGATCCAGCTATCCACGTCATACTCATTGTCAGCATCTTCTATGGCGGAGACAACATCAATGGCATTGATTCCTGGGCCGTGCTTGGGCATGGGTGCAGTTATGACGTTGGGAGTCTCAGGGGGATCAAATTCAATCTCCTTTTCCTCGAGAAGGTCTTGCACCTTGTTTTTCAAAGCCCAGCAATCGTTTGTATCATGACCCAGACTTTCTGAATGGTAAGCATATCGAGCATTAGGATTGTAATAGGGAGATACAATGTTGGGATTCTTCGGAGATTCCTGCAAGGTTACTAGATTAGATTTCAACAAGTGTGGAAAGACTTGAGACAACGTCATATTTATCCGAGTAAGCTGTCTTACCGGCCTTTCTGTTCTAGGTTGATTGTTCCTTTGTTGAGTAGGTGCAGGTTTAGAGATCATAACAGCCCCTACCGCTGGATGGCGTTCAGTTCTGTCCTGATTCCTTTGGTTGTACACATTACTAACCTCTTTTTTTATCAGAAAATGGCTTCCTTGTTGCACTGGAGGATGCATCCTTTTGGATCTTACCACGCCTAATTCCAGCTTCCACTCTTTCTCCCGTCAATATCAATTCAGTGAAGCCGGCTGAGGAGCTTCCAATCAGGTGATTAAAAAACGGACCAGACAGGGTACCCAGAAACATATCCACTAGCTCCCTATCAGATAGGGGGGGGGGGGTTGACTCTTCTTGCTAAATCCCTCCACTTATGAGCATAGTCTTTAAAGCCCTCGCTCGAACCCATAGACATACTTTGGAGTTGTGTACTGGTGGGAGAAAAGTCTACATTGTACTGATACTGCCTGTAGAAAGCAGCCACCAGGTCCTCCCAATTACGAATGTTGGCCCTTTCCAGCTGGTAGAACCATTCTAGTTGAGTTTCGGACAGACTATCCTGAAAGAAGTGGGCCCATAAGTCCTTATCAGCAGTGTGAGGCTTGACCTTCCTCACATAATAATGGAGGTGCATTTTGGGACATGAAACCCCATCATATTTTGCAAACACCGGCACCTTGAACTTTTGCGGGATGACAACCCCAAAGACCAAACCCAGCTCTTCAAAATCCAGACCCGGTACCTTCCAGACCTCCATTGCATTAAAAAGATCCTCCATCTGTTTGTATTTTTCATCAGCAGGAGGATACTGCTCCTCATCATAGTCAAATTCATCATCCAATTCTTTTGGATGGGAGTCTTCCTCTCTTGTTTCCTCCTCTTGATTGTCTCCTTCCTTTGATGAAGTTATCAGTTTAGAGGCTCGCTGCACTGGTCCTCTGATCCTTCTTCCCAAGTTCACCACAACAACTGGTTTCCTTGGCTTCTTCTTTTCTTTAACAAGCAGGGCTTTCAGTTCTTTTTTCCCCTTGGTCAGAGCCATGATCATCTATTGAAACTAGGAATTCTGAGTCTGTAGATCCTTCACTGTTTGTTCTAGAGCTATTGCTGAAATAAATAGCGTAGAAGATGAGAAACCTGTTTTGAAACCTGCTTATGCAATGATATGTATGATATATGTATGCAATGTTTTCAAGGATTTCTAAGACTCAAATTTGTTTAAACAGAAAGAGAACAAACGTTAATCGTATTAAGATATTTTATTAATCACAATAATGCCTCTTGGGCTCACAAAGGGAACAAAGCAACAAAATCAGTTGGTGCAATGTAGGCATTTATATTCCTCTCCTCATGAAGTAACCAGGTGAGTTCTAAAACCTTCTTCTCGCTGGCGTAGAATTGGGTTTCAAAGGTATCCCGTTCTTCTTTGAGTTGGATCCATGATTTCCGTAGCTCCTCAAAATCAGTTGGCATATCAGGATGAAGAACAACGTAAGGAGTGTCTCCCTCAGCAACTGGCTCCAAAATCACAGGTAAGATGGCAGGGTAAGGAGTCATAAGACATTGAGCACGAGCTCACACCAATTTTAGGTAAGGCTCAAGAGGGATGGAATTCTTATGCCCCAGTGTCTTGCTATCAACTATGTTTATCATGCCCCAAGCTCAAATGAACCTCTTACAATAACCCTGAACATCATTCTCATAGTCAAATGTGATTCCTTGGACGAGTGTGTCGTGAGGACCATCCCTTCTCGCATAACCAAATTGTCGCAACGCCAAACAAGGATTATAAGTGATTCCTCCCATAATGCCTAAGAGATGGACATTAGGTAATTCCCCACAGCGATCAATGATGGTAACATTCTTCGAGGATCGCGAACACCAATGAATATCCGAATGTGTAAGGGACATTAGCCTATGAGACCATCTCATACCCTACCCATTTCTCAAAATAGACTGGGGTAGGTGCGAAATAAACCACCTAGCCAATATAGGAGTGCAACACAAAAGGGTCCCTCTTCTCTTTAGAGTACGAGTATGCAGAGAGTGTAGAATATCCCCAAGCAAAGTAGGCACCGAATCATGAGACAGAAAAACCTTAACCGTATTCACATCTATGAGTTGGTCCGTGTTAGGAAATAGTACCATCCCATAGACGAGAAGGGCCATCACGTCTTCAAAAGCTTGTAAATCAAAGTTATCCCAACAATAGTGAGCTTTCTCAAATAGAAACTTAGTTGGAAATCCTTGGACACTTCTTCTAGTTTCCCAATTTGCCACTACATTAGACCGTTATAAAGACAGAGCTTGAGCAATCTCTCCAGGCTTTGGGTCTCTTTCCGTACCGTTGAATGGTAACTTATTAAGGATAGGCACCCCCAATAACTGAGAAAACTCCTCCATAGTAGGCACTAAATGGTAATCAGGAAAAGTGAAGTAGTGGTGTAACGGGTCAAAGAACTGAAAGAGCACCTTTAACATTTCTTCATCAGGGTTTGAAGTAACCAAGTTGAGAAGTCGACCGTGCTTTTCAATGAAGGGAGAAATTTCAGGAATCCTTGATGCTAAGTCCTTGAGTTGAGGAGGTACTTTCACAAGGTTTATTTGGATAGTGTTCTTGCGAGCGGATGTCATGTCCTACAAAACAAGACAAAGATAAGCCCTAAAAAATCCTTGAATTGGTTAGTATGATATTCCATGTTATGATGTCATGATTATGCCAAGAAATCACATATATAGCAAGCACAAGCAAATCACACCAAGACCTTAGGTTTACGGCTTGCATGTGTTTTAAGGTCATACCCTCTTGAAGTTGGATTGGTTCAACCTGTCCTATGAATAATAACTGGGTTCTAAGGGATCTCAATATCACTGATCTTTCCCACAAGCTCCGTTCGATAGGCAACTGACTTGCAACCAAACAAAACTCAGGAGTCAAATCTCAATGAGTGTAGCATCGAGTATCTTCCAACTTTGAGAATACACCAAAGACGACCATCCCACTACGTCCTAATGGCCAAGTTGTTCATTTAAAGGATCTAAGATCAGTTGATGCTTTATGACACCATGCAGCGGTCCTGTATTCTACTTGATTAACTCAAGGGCTACCGGTACCAACCAAAGTATCGCATCAACGTAGCTAGCGCTTCAACCATGTCGATGTACCCCACACAGTTTCCATGATCTATTGGTACTTACCTAAAAGGTTTCCGCATATCCGGGTGTAGGATCTATAGTACCCAAACAAAACCCTTAAAAGTAAAGCAAACAAACAGTCAAAAAAGCAAAATGATCTAGACCCTAAGGTAAACCCCACTTTATTTATTCCCCAATAGAGTCGCCAGTTCTGTGATACGATGGCAGAACTGACTGTTTAATATTAGTTTGCATTTTTTGTTTGCAAATGTCGTGGTAAGCAAGAGTCGCCACCGACTTTTCTTTTATCCAACAAAGGAAAGGGTGAAAAGAACAGAAAAGGACCTTTTTCGAGATTTTCTGAGTAAGGGGAATAGATTATGGAAAGGGAAGGTATTAGCACCCTTTCCATCCGTGATTTTCCACGGGCTCTTAAGTACTTGCTCATTTTTTGGAAACTATTTGTGTTTGTGTGTTTTGAAATACTTTTGTTTGCTTTATGGTAACTCTTGTGTCAGTCCTCAAGAGTGTGATAAAGCGTTTTTGAAAATAGTTTTTGAAAAGTGTGTAAGTGTGAAAAATTCAGGTTTGAGCAAGTACTTAAGAACAATCTACTTACTCAAAAAAGGATGTTCTTTTCCTCCTTTCCTTTAGATAGTGCTATCCTACTATTAGTGAGTATGTAACTCTATCGTCGAATGTTGAGGGACTATCCAAAGGGATGCTATGGTCATTGAAGGCAACATGTAAGAATATCTTAGCATTCGAAGGGACTGTCATCATATAGGCAACATCGAGGGACAAGATCATTTCTCGTAGGAAACTCGAGAGACGTTAAGGGACCATGATCTTTATGATGACTTTTAGATTGAGGGTCTTTGCTAAGATATCCCTATGTTCGAGGGATATGACCATTGTTTTCCGAGGCAACCAAGTGAGGAATACCCTAAGGGTGCAAGAGTGAGAAGTGTGTTTTTTCAGTTATATTATCTTGAGATTAGTGATCTAACGATTAATTGACTTTATATTGTCATGCACGCCTAAGTTACTAACAATTATATACAAGCATATAAGAAATGTAAAAGTGAGAAATAAAGTCCTACAGATATTACAGGACTTCGGGATAGTTACATAAAAAAAAGTGCAACAATGAAGTGTGAAATTTTAAATCTAGACTATTACATCCCATAATCAGTTACATTATTATATAAAATGCGAGAATAAAAATAATGCGCGCGAAATGAAATATTACGTCTAAAAAATGCTAAGAATGAAAGTCTTTTTTGGTTTTATTTTTATTTAGGAAAATACTTAAAATTAACATCCCAAAGTCTATTAAAAAAATAAAAATAAATTAAGAAATAGTCTAAGTTCTTTTTTTTTGTTTAGTTTTTATTATGAAAAAGAAATGATTAAACCTAAATTAAATCCTAAGTTCTAATTCAATTTTAATTAAATAAAAAAATGATTAAAATAGTTATTAATTAATTCAAGAAATTAATTATTTAATAAAAAATATAGTACTAATTTTTTGTGATTTTTTTTCATTATTCGGCTAATTAAATAAATAATCAAGAAGAAAAAAGAAGATAAAACAATACAAAAATAATGCAAAGTGGGCCTGGTCATCAAAAGCAAAAATGGGGGTGTTGTTATCAAAACGCTTGGCCCAAATCAGAAATTGCGCTGGAATTCAGTGAGGAACGCCCTTTATGACTCATGGTGTACCTGTATATGGTAACCTTTTGATCTAGATCAATCAAGATCCAATGGTGGTGGTCTGGAGGCATATGATGGACTGGCGTGGCTAACAAGTACTGAATATGCAGTTAACAAATATTAGAAAAATAATATGCTGGACTTGGGACTCGAACCCAGGTCCTCTCCCTTATACACACGTCTCATCACCATCTGAGCTGCCTTGCCGTTCGTTATACAAAACAAAACCAAAATAATAAATACAAAATTAAGTCAATATATGGTAAATTAAAAAAAAAATACGCGCAGTTTGAATGATCCAATGAAAGGCTGCCACGCTTCATCTTCTTCGTTCAGATTGAACCAGGCTTTTAGTGACGGAAACTACTGTTGCTAAAGCCTATAGTGACAGATTACGTCTGTAGCTATAGTCCTGTACAATTCAAAATCATTATACACGCGCAAAAAACATCAACCAAGGCTATAAATCGCTTGCAATCTTCCTCCTGAATTCATTGGTAACGTAAATTTCATCCAATTTTGCCTTTAAGTCAGGTTCCCCATATTGGGAACTCGGAACCCTAACAATGGTGGATCTCTATATCTGTACTCAAACTCAAAATAATACATCCAGAAATGTTCCCATGATGATCACAAACATAAATATGCAGTCAAATCATGTTTATAATGAATAAATGAATGAAAACGAGATTGAAAAAAACAAGAGAAAACCATGATTTGTAAGGAGTGTTTCCCGAAGCTACAGGGCTTAAGGATGGTCATGAATCCTTTGGTGGCGTTCAAGGATGATTGCTGAAGGCTCAAAAGCTTTTGAATTGCCTTAGAATTTGAGAATGAAGTTTGACTTTTTCTTGAGAATTTCATGTTTGGAATATGGTCTCTATGCTATTTTTTTCCGTCCTCATTTGGCTTGCTAGGTTTGGTATTTATAGAGAGTAGTGATGAGACAAAGAAAAAAAGCAATAACCATCAGGATTATGTGGTTTCAAAACCATGAATGCAAAGTTGTAACCTTGGCCAAAAGCATTGGATTTTGTCCATTTTTGAATTTTGAATGAATGAAAACATGTTGGTCTTGCTGTACACGAAAATTGGGACCCCTCCATGCATTAAAACAAGCCTTAACCATATTGATCCATATAATTTGAAATAATTTTTATTTATTTGATTTTTAATTAAATAAAATTAATATAAATGCAAATAAAATCAAGACTATGAAAAATGGTTTTAAGAGTCCTATATACTCTTAGGAAGATGTTTGAAGTCCAAAAAAATGAGCCATTGTGTAACGCCCGTAATTTAATTAATTATTTAATAAAATTATTTTTGGAATTTTTGAGAAGATGTGTTGTGATTAATTGGATTTAATTATTTTATTAAGTGGTGAAATAATATTAGAAGTATAATATTATTTGACGTGGGCTTGTTTTTAAGGAATGAAAGTAGTAATAAGGGGGTGTATTAGTTTTAAGCCCAATAAGGAATAAAGAATAATAGGTTATTTTATTGTTGCTAGAAAGAATAGAAAAGAAGAGGCAGTAGAAGAATAAGGATTGAGAAGAAGAACGTGAAACTGCTGGAAAAAGAGGAAAAATGACAGAACGAGGTTTCAATCGGAAGATTATAGAGCGACCTTCAATCCAAGGTAAGGGTGGGGTTCTGACTTTATAATTGGGTTCATGATAATTGGTATGTGGGGTTAGAGGTGATTGTTGTCTTGTTCATGAATTGAATGTATATGATGTTGTATGATGAAATTGATGAATTTTAGATGAATAATGATGTTCCGATGCTGTTTAATTGACGTAGAATTATAGGATAATTGTAAGTGATGGTTATCTATGATTAGATTAAGTTTTTAGGGCTTAAAGTATAGGTCCCGTAGCAAAAATGCAAAGAAAATCGCAAAAATTATGCAGGACAGAGCAGTATGCTTCGACCCCAAACATGATGTGTCGATACATGAAGGTTTAGAGATTCAGGATGAGTCGACACGAAGAGGTTTTGCATCGATACATGAAGGTTTAGAGACTCAGGATGAGTCGATACATAGGAGCATGTGTCGATACATGCTGTGTGCTAGACTCAGTATGAGTCGATACAAGAGAGGATGCGTCGACTCATGTTGCAAGTTCAGTGCAGTACGCGTCGATCCGAGACGTTATGCGTCGATCCATGTTGCCTGGTTTTTGGTAGAATCAGTTTGAGAATGCTGTAACTTGAGTTTTCGGACTCCGTTTGAGGTGCCGTTCGAAGCATTGAATAGCTAACGCGATGATCTTTATTCTTAAGGGTTAAAATGAAGATAGGAAGGATAACCATAGGATTTGAATTAGTTCCCGTAATGATCATTATGTTGGTCTTGTGGAGAAGAATGACGATGAGATGCTTAGAAGTTGCTGTTTGATTTGTAACAGTAGGATTAATAATAATAACTATGATGCGGTGGGAGAACTAACTTGAAGGATTTGCGTTTTATCGCAAATGTTGCGGTTAGCAAGAGTCGCCATCGACTTTTCTTTTATCCAAAAGGAAAGGTGAAAAAGCACAGGAAAGACCTTTGAGATTGTTTCTTGGGTTTGGGGGGGGGGGGGGGGTAGATTATGAAAAGGGAAGGTGTTATCACCCTTTTCATCCATGGTTTTACATGGGCTCTTAGTTACTTGCTAGATCACTTGCTTTTGTTTGAAAATATGCTTCGTGTGGTTTTTGAAAGTATTTTGTAAAGAGGCCATTGTTTAGGCAATCTTTGTAATGATTCTCGCTCGTAAGAATGTATACAAAGATGTTGATCTTTTGAAAATGTTTTCAATGTTTGTAAGATGTTTGGAAATGTGTGTGTTTGTTTTGAAAATAGCAAGGAAGTTTATTTTAAAATGGAGCAAGCAACTAAAAGCAATTTACCTACTCAAATGTCTTTCTTGTTCATTTTATTTTCCTTTGATATTGTTGTCTTACCATTGATTTGGTAAGTAACCCTATCTTTGGATGTAAACGGGACGGGCGTGGGTCATCATATAGTCATGATTAGCAATGTTGCAAGGTATCTTAGTATTTTTTGAGGGACTAATATCATTTTGTAAAGCAACTTAGAATAGCGTCATCAAGGGACTATGATCTTGTATTTGTTTATTTTTTCTAAGACACCTTACATGCGTAATATGGCCATTTCGTATAAGGCAACCAAGTGGAGTAACCCTAGGGGTACTTGTGTGCAAGTGTGTCATTTTCATGCTTGATTTTGTCTTGAATTAGGGGTTTTCTATTTGATTTATTTTTATCTTTCCATACAAACCCTAATTACTAGCATATTATGTAAAATCGATAAATTGCGAAATTTAAAGTTACTACGCTATTACAAACATTTGTGACAGGGGGGTATACAATTTCTGAATGAGGATTGCAATAATATAAACTTAATTAATCTATTACAACCAAATTGAATATGTACAAATATTGGAATAAATAATATACAAGGTGAATTAAATATGCAAAGATATGTAAATGCAAAGAAGATTTTTGTTTGGTTTTCATGTGAAAAAGTTTTAACCTAAACCTAAATAGAAAAGTAAGCAAATCAAGATTAACTTTAAATTAATTAAGGAGAGGAATTATTTAAGATAAGGTTTTTGAATAAACCCTAATTCTATTTATTTAAAAGAAAATAAGTTTCTTTATGAAAAAAAAGTATTTTTTTTTGTATTTTTTGTCTTGAAAATAATATATGGCATTATGAGGTATTTTTGATCCTTTTTTATATTAAAATAAATATTTAATAGGGATAAAGAAAAAATAAATATTAAACTAGTTATAATTTAATTTACAAGTTTATTTAATAAAAATAGATAATATATAATTAAATAAAAATATTTTATGTGAGAAAAATATAATAAAACAAGCCAAAATGTAAATCTATCATTTTTTTATATTTTTATGATTTTTTAGTATTAAGAAAAATATATTTAAGAAAATAAAATTAAAATAAAATAAAATGATATGGGCCAGGGGTGTCACAAGCAAACAGGGTGCAAAATGTTAGAAAAAATTATAGGCCCAATGAAGCAAAAAGCCCAGCGCTGCAAAGGGACAAAAAATGGCAAAAAATGTGAGAAAATGCAAAAGGCAGCGCGCTGAGGCTCGAACCCATGACCTCCAGCATTTACGCGCGCTGCCTTACCATTGGGGTGGCTGTACATCCATTTATATAAACAAAAGCATAAATATATATTAGAAAACGCCTCCTGAAGGCAACTTCATCTTCAACCTTGAGCCATGGCCGGATCACCTGTATCTTCTTCATCTCTCCATAAAAATGGAAAGTTCAAACATGAAAGTTATAGTGTTTCTTCCCACGAGTTCAACCATATAATTTATGTATACTAAAAGTCAAAGATAAGATCTAATTTTACTGGCCCTAATTTGAAACCTAATTTTTGTAGAAATTTTAAATCCAAAATTCTCTATGCACAGCTAATATAAATAAAAACTATGAACATGGTTAGTTTTAGAGCAAGGATATCTACATTTTTCTTTCACAAATCATGACCAAATGATGCTTGTATGAAGATATAGAAGTTTGAGTTTTTACCTCTTACAGCTGGGATCGTGAATGGAGTTTGAGCAAGTTTTGAGAAGGCCTGAGGATCTGTTTAGCTTGCCTGGACCTCCTTGAGTGTATTCCAATCCTTACTTTGTCTTGAAATTCCCTGAATCTCCCTACTCAAGTCAACCTGCAAGCTTGATATTTGAAAATGGTGGATGGAGGAGGAGGAGTTACAGTGAGGGGACAAGGGTCTGGATCACTTAGATATGAAGTGTATTAAGTGTTTGGGTGGTTAAAACTCAATACACACGAGTGGATTTGGAGATGGTTGTGTAAGGTTCAAAACTGTCAAGCTATGGCAGAGTTTTAGTTGCAAAGTGTTTGGGAGTGTTTTGGAGTCTAAGAATTCGTCTGTTATGTTGCAATACACTGGTGTATATGTATGGAAAAGGTTAGAGATCAACTCCACTCCAGGTTTCTGAGTTATAGCCTTTTGGCTCTATAACTTGCTTTTGAAGAAAAGTGAGGAGACAAGTCTCTAAGTGTGGTACAAGCCTGATCTGAGTTGGTAGAGGCTTTAGGCAAGTTGATTTTGGTTTTGACTTTGCTTGTATGCAGAGAAAACAATTGAGAGGCTCAAGAAGTTGAAAATTGCAAAAGTAATGCTTTATCAAAATGGAAATGGCAACTTTGTGCCAAAAATGGAATTATAACTTGGATAAAGGCTAAAGTGTTTGGATTAAAGCACTAGCAGCTGAGTAAACATTTAATTATGGAGTGAGAAACAAGTTTGAGGTCTGCAAAGAAAATATTATGCAGTCTAGGCTTGGATTTGAATTTTTGTTCATCATAAATGGCTTGAAATCAAAGTGATAAATCAACAACTTCATCTCTTCGATTCTCCCTACTCAGGAATGATCTCAAGGAGTTCTTAGACATTTTGGAAAGCTTGCAATGTGCCCTAAAACTCATCTTTGAATTTCTTTTAAGAATTCCCTTTGGAACTATGTAGAAAATTGGCATGAAGTTAGGTAAAAAATCTGCCTAACTAGGGCAAAATTTCACTAAGTTATTTTAGTTCATGAGCATGTATTCACAAAATCATATCTTGAGATCAAAGAATTTTTAGGAGAAATTGTGTGAGGAAAAGTTGTATATTTCATGGATATCTACAACTTTCATGTTGAAAGTTTCCTTTGAATCATCTTGCATCATGGTGAAAATTTGACTCAAAATTGAGAAAAAATAAGAAATTTTCCATACTTAGAAAAATTTCTAAGTTAAGAAATTTCAACTTTTCAAAACAAAATCTTAAATCCTTGATTTCTTGATGAACAAGTTTCACACTTTGACATATTTTGATGAAATATGATCTTTGGCACTTGATTTTGACCAAAAAGTCAAAGTTTGACTTTTCAGTGTACAATAGACTTTTGATTAGTTGACTGAAAAATCCATCTGTCAATCCAATGGATTTGTAATGTTTTGAATCATGATATTAGATCAAGATTATGCAATTTAACTCTTGAAATCATACTTCAAGCCAATTGATCATTTGCTAGGTCAAAAATCAGAAATTGCCTTTTCTCAGTCAAAACCCTAATTTTGACCATTTTGCCCTTTTGATGATTTGATCAAATTTCTTGAGGAATTATGGTCCAAACTTGATCAAATGATACATATGAGTCTAAGATGTTGATGTGGATAAAAAATTATGAAGTTTGATTGTAAATTGGCCATGGTTGACTTTTTCCCAATACAGTTGATTTTTAGGTCAACTGTCCAATTGACTGATCAAAAGTGTGATTCAAAGCTTGAAAATTGACATGAGTAATCTTAGGGGTCCATAATGATCCTTTAAAGTCATATGAAACATTGATAGTCCAAAAATCCATGTGTAAACTCAAACCCTAATTTTGGTCATCAGTGCATGAGGAGATGCCTTGAGCTGGTCAAACCCTAATGCAGTCTTGAGTCAAAGAGATCTCGTGAGGAAATTCTTGATAAGTGAGAGGGAAAATTTTGGGGTACAACAGCTACCCCTATTCAATCTTCTTATGCTTGGAGAGTTAGATTGGCGAGTTTTTCCATTCGTGACTCGAAGGCGGAAGATGATTGGATACTAGAGCGCCCAGAAATTTGCACTTGGTGATATGAGAGTCGACAAAATGGGCCTAAAGATGCCATTTGGAGAGGTGCTAGAAAGATGTGGGAGATGGGCTTAAAGATGCCATCCAAAAGTGATTGTTGAATTGTAATTTGTGAGCTGAAAGAATGAATACTAGAATGGCGTCCGTGTCTGGAGCATATATGTACTGTATCTGGAAGAGGCTTTGTTTAAGTATCAGAATGACATCCGTATCTGGAGCGTATCTGAACTGTATCTGTAGATTGAATCTGAATGAGTATCAGAATGGCGTCCGTGTCTGGAACGTATCTGAATTGTATCTGAAAGTTGAATCTGAATGAGTATCAGGATGGCATCCGTGTCTGGAGCGTATCTGAACTGCATCTGAAAGTTGAATTTGAATGAGTATTAGAATGGCGTCCGTGTCTGGAGCGTATCTGAACTGTATCAAACGGTTGAATCTGAATGAGTATCAAAATGGCGTCCGTTTCTGGAGCGTATCTAAACTCTATCAAGTTTTGAATATTGTTAATGGTAGCTGTTAATATCATCCTGAAAAGGGTAAAATGTTATCTAAAAAGAAAAGTCATGTTGCATGAAATGTATGATGTAATGCATTTACTTTGTCAATGTTTATGATATATGGATGCAATGTATGCGTATGTGCTAATTGGCTGCATTGTAGTTGGATTAAGGTAAATAAATCCCTGAATGTTGCTGAGGATATGTAAGTCTCCATGCCTTGAAGTGTTGATGAATTTCCGTTTTGAGAGATAAACCCTGTTGTAAGGGAAATGCCATGTGCTGCTTGTAAAATCCTATTGGGGAATCCTGAGAAATTTGACGACTTCTACTGGGGATCAATAATTTGAAACTTTGTTTCGCTGGGGATTTAAACGATGTACTGCAGGGGATTACTTATGGAATAACCTAGATATATTTTCCTATCCTTTAAACCTATCAGTAATTGCCTCTTTTTTCATTTTGTTTATTTGTAAACAGTAATTATGTTCAAATACATATGTTCAACAATGAATCATTGGACTTTTTTGTAAACAAAACACAAGAGTAAAGAAAAATAGATAGTTTTGCACTTTCAAAGGGACATATTTGTATTGACTTTGAGTAAGTATTTTTTGGTACAGGGAGACAAACATTCTAGTAAGAGAATGTTGTTGTAAAAAAAAGAAAATTTTTGATACAAAGAAAAGATAGCTATGTGTATAAAAATCCCATGGGGTTTCCATTCTGCTATAGCCTTCGTATCTCCGAGCATCTTGTCTATTTGTTGCCTTGTCCGAAGCTGATTGAATCGATTAGAACTGTTGAATTTGTTAGTTTAAGCCAAAGGTTGTCCGTAAGATGATCCAATGGGACATAGTCATACGCTTTAATTCCCTAATTTTTTCCTGGACCGCCCTTTCGGGTTTTCAGTCCACCGGAAAACCCTTTTTTACCCAAGTCACCCTTTTGGGTTTTCAACTTGCCAGGTGTACATATTTTTGTTTTATCCCTAATTTTTTCCCAAACCTTTTTGGTTCGCCGGGATGCCCTTGTTTTGCCTAGGTATGTCAACCTAGCGGGTCTCTTATGTGTAGTATCTTTTGACTATGTCCGTGTTTGTAGGATGCGGCAGATCGTCACCATCCATGGTGGTCAAGATCATTGCCCCACTAGAGAAAATGTTTTTGATTACAAATGGTCCTTCATAGGTAGGAGCCCACTTGCCCCTGGGGTCACCTTGCGAAAGTATGATACGTTTGATTACCAGATCCCCAACTTGATACACTTGGCATCTGACCTTTTTGTCGAAAGCCTTGATCATCCGTTTTTGATACATTTGACTATGACAGACAACAGTAAGCCTTTTCTTGTCAATCAAGTTTAGTTGATCAAGTTGAGTCTGGATCCAATCTTCTTCATTCAACCCTGCATCCTTCATAATTCTCAGAGAGGGGATCTGAACCTCAATAGGCAAGACAACCTCCATGCTGTATACCAGAGAGTAGGGTGTTGCCCCGGTTGATGTGCGAGCTGTGGTACGGTACCCGTGGAGAGAGAATGGTAACATCTCATGCCAGTCTTTGTACGTGACTGTCGTTTTCTGTATGATCTTTTTAATGTTTTTATTTGCAGCTTCGACAACACCATTCATCTTTGGCCGATAGGGAGAATAATTGTGATGCTGAATCTTGAATTGCTCGCACAATGCGGTGATTATAGTGTTGTTGAGATTTGTACCATTGTCAGTGATGATCCTTTCCGGGATACCATACCGGCAAATGAGATTATGCTTGATGAAGCGGGCAAAAACATTTTTGGTAACGGAAGCGAAGGAAGCTGCCTCCACCCATTTTGTAAAATAGTCAATGGACACTAGGATGAAGCGGTGTCCATTGGAGGATGTCGGCTTGATTTCCCAAATCATATCAATTCCCCGTATAGCAAAGGGCCAAGGAGTCATCAAGACATTCAGAGGAACCGGAGGTACGTGCACCTTGTCAGCATAAATCTGAAACTTATGGCAGGTCCGAGAGTGTTAATAGCAATCTGCTTCCATGGTAGACCAGTAATATCCTGCCCTTAGGATTTTCTTTTCCATCGTATGCCCACTGGAGTGGGTGCCGAAAGTTCCTTCATGTAACTAAGCCATGATTCTTTCACCTTCAACCTTATCTACGCACCGAAGTAACATAGAGTCATGATTGCATTTGCACAGGATGCCGTTACTAAGGAAGAACTTAGCAGAGAATCTCCTTAAGAGCTTTTTATCATTGATTGAAGCTCCTTCTGGATATTCTTGAGCCTCGAGATACCTCTTGACTTCGTGAAACCAAGGATGGTCCACTACTTCTTCAGTATTAATCTCGTGACAGTGTGCTGGTTCATCCATTTGTTCAATGGTGATATGGGGAGCCTTGTTATCCCAGTCAAATTTAAACACAAATGACATTGTGGCTAGAGCGTCTGCTAGCTGATTTTCTTCTCGCAGGAAATGCTCGAAGGTAATCTTCTCAAAATGTGGTAGCAATGTCAAAAAATGTTCTTTGTAAGGGATACGGTTAGGGTGTTTGGTGTCCCATTCCCCTTTGATCTAGCTGATGACCAAAGCTGAATCTCCAAACACATCTAAGGATTTGATTCCCAAATCTATGGCAGCTCTGAGACCAAAGATGCATGCTTCGTATTCCTCCATGTTGTTTGTAAAATTGAAGCAAAGTCTGGCAGTAAAGGGAGTATGACACCCTTCCAGAGATATGAGAACAACGCCAATACCATTTCCAAGTGCATTGGAGGCTCCATCAAAGAACAGGGTCCATCGGGATGCTAGTTCAGGTCCGTCATATGGCCTGATTTCTTCACAGTTGTCTAATGTCATGATGTCTTCATCCAGAAATTTGAACTTCATGGACTGGTAGTCTTCCACAGCTTGGTGAGCAAGGTGGTCGTCTAGTACACTTCCCTTATTGCTTTCTGGGTAGTATACTGTATGTCATACTCTGTCAGGATCATCTGCCATCTCGCTATTCTCCCGGAAAGAGCAGGCTTCTCGAAGATGTATTTTATCGGGTCCATCTTAGATATCAACAAGGTAGTATGAGTCAGCATATATTGTCTTAGCCGACGAGCAGCCCATGCCAGAGCGCAACAAGTTTTCTCGAGAAGAAATATCTGGTTTCACAGTCGGTAAACTTTTTGCTCAGGTAGTAAATAGCATGC
Organism: Vicia faba; assembly: GCA_948472305.1. Lineage (NCBI taxonomy): Eukaryota > Viridiplantae > Streptophyta > Magnoliopsida > Fabales > Fabaceae > Vicia > Vicia faba. The sequence continues at coordinate 1,258,864,790 of OX451741.1, read as the reverse complement.
TCTTTTCGGCCAGACTCGTCATGCTGCCCCAATACATATCCCATTGAGTTTTCTAAGACAGTCAAATACATGATCAATGGTCTTCCCTCGACTGGCGGCATCATCGCAGGAGGCTCTTGTAAGTATTCTTTGATTTTGTCAAAAGCAACTTGGCACTCGTCATTCCATTTGACTACTTGATCTTTCTTCAACAGTTTGAAGATTGGCTCACAAGTAGCTGTCAGGTGAGAAATGAATCTGGCGATATAGTTCAAACGTCCCAAGAATCCTCTGACTTCCTTTTCAGTGCAAGGAGCAGGCCTCTCTTGTATTGCTTTAACTTTGGTAGGATCGACCTCAATACCTTTGTTGTTGACGATAAAGCCTAGGAGCTTACCAGACCGTACCCCGAATGTGCACTTGTTTAGATTCAACCTCATCTTGTACTTCTTCAGCCTATCAAACAATTTTTGTAAGTGATCAAGATGCTCTTCTTCTGTTTGAGATTTGGCTTTCGTATCGTCCATGTAAACCTCTATTTCGTGATGTATCATGTCGTGAAATAGAGCTACCATGGCAAGCTGATAGGTTGCCCCAACATTCTTTAGTCCGAATGGCATCACCTTATAGCAGAAAGTGCCCCACTGTGTGACAAATGTTGTTTTCTCCATATCCTCGGGCGCCATTTTGATTTGGTTGTAACCTGAGAATCCGTCCATGAAGGAAAACACTTTTTGCTGTGTCGTATTGTCAACTAGGATATCAATGTGGGGGAGTGGAAAATCATCCTTAGGGCTTACCCTATTCAAATCTCGGTAGTCCACACACATTCGCACTTTGCCTTCCTTTTTTGGCACGGGAACAACATTGGCAACCCATTGAGGGTAAGAGGTGACAACCAAGAATCCAGCGTTGAATTGCTTCATGACCTCTGCTTTAATCTTTTTTGACATATCCGGCCTCATTCGACGAACCTTTTGCTTTACTGGTGGATAATCCTCTCTTGTAGGCAGACGATGTACCACAATATCTTCATCAAGTCCTGGCATGTCTTCATACGACCAGGCAAAGACTTCGACATAATCATGCAACAACTGAATCAGACGTTTCTTGATAATGGGTTCTAGATTGGAACTCACATTGACTTCTTTTTTATCTTCTTTGGTACTAGGTTGACCGTATCCACGGGTTCCTCGTGAGGCTGAATGGTTCTTTCCTCTTGTTGTAGCAGTCTAGCAAGTTCCTATGGTACTTCACAATCTTCCTCACCTTCGTCTTCGGCTTGGTAGATTATATTCTCAGAGTCACGAAAGGCCATAGCAGTATCGTTATCCATGGGATCCGGAATGGATGTATACCTGCATTGTGAGTGTGGGTGTGTGTAAGGGTATAACTATCTTTGAAAGAAAGTAAAATGTAAAAGAAAAACAATGAGAATAAAAGTTTGTATGCGAAAACGTCCATGATTCATTGATATCATATGAAAAATGAGATAATAACCCTTACAAATGGACCATTGTGCCTCGGGTAAGACATAAGGTTTTAAGAGTGCGAATTGTTTTGAATATTACAAATCCAACAACATGTAAAGACAAATTACTGATGGATGAAAGTGATTGGGACGAAGTCTCTAGCCTCCCAATTGTTGAGCCCTCCATTGACAGTCGGCAAGATCCATTCCTCCAGGTTGCAACCATCTTCACCATCTTCCACTGCGTTGACTTCACGGTTGCTGATATTCAAGGGTGGCCCTCCAACACGGGCACGACGTACAACCTTTTGAGCACTTGAAGTGAAACCTAGGCCAAACTTGTCAGACTTATATGGGATATCTGGGAGTTGTCCCTAGATAGTGCATCCACCTTATTCCATCACTACTTTAGCATCTTTCAGTGACGACATCCGGAGTGGAGGCCTTGTAATCTTGGGAACAGCCTTAGTCACTGCCACCTCTTGAGGGACCTCTTCAAAGTGTTGAAATGGAGTTTCAATGAATTCACCGTCCAATTCCACATATCTGAATGAGTTGAGATGGATTATCATGTATTCTTCCTCTCCATGAATGGTGATAATCATCCCTTAAACTTGATACTTCAACATTTGGTGCAACATAGAAGTAACAGCGCCAACATCGTGGATCCAAGGCCGGCCTAACATGCATGAGTATGAAGGGTGGATGTCCATCACATAAAAGTTGAATTGAAAGTTTAGGTTCCCATTGTTGTACCCCAAAATTTTCCCTCCCATATTTCTCAATACATGTCAAGTAAGGTCCTCAAATTGCTCAAGGAAGTCCAAGGGTTGACCAGACAAACTCTCTCCTAAGGCAGTCTACCCCAAATTAGGGTTTCATTTTGAATCAAGATGTTTGAATCCAAAGGATCCCAAATGCTCACCATTGTCCTAATATGTTCTCAAGATCATCCATGTCAAGTTTCAAGCCTTGCAGAGAAAATTTGCTCAGTCAATTGCTCAAAGGCCTGAAAATCGACTATGTTAGGGCAAAAATGAACTGTGGCCCACATGCAGTCAAACTTCAAGATTTTTGGTCAACATTTTCATTTTCAATTATTATTCATCATTTTATCAAGGGTTGATCATGATTCCTCAAGGATTGCTCACAATTCATCAAAACCCAAAAGTTGCTAAATTAGGGTTTTGTAGGAAAAGTCAACTCAACTTTGACCAAGCATAACTTTCTCATACTTTATAAAAAATGACCCATCCAAAGCTCATTTTGAAGAGGATGTAATTCCCTACAATTCATATTCATCTCCCAATTTCAAAATATGCACTCACAAGAAGATATGAATTTGGACATTATAGGTCATTTTGAAAAGTCAACAAAAGCACCTTTTGGGTCAAAGCTTCATACATGAACATGAAAGACTCAATTGAGATGAGACCAAAAGGGTTGCTTAGGGGACATCTTAAGCTTTCTAAAGAGTCCAAGAAAACATCTCTAGGGTCAAAATTGAGGGAGTTATGCATTGACCAAGTTGACCCTTTTTGCAAAATTGCCAAAAGTCAAATGTGTCCAAAATTGCATTTTTTTGCTAAATGGGCCCAACGTTTTATGCTTGCACTGAGTTTGTAATGTGACCCACGACCCATGATCCCTTCCACTTGTCATTCTTTTATTTTTGTTATTTATTTTGATTTTATTTCAATTAAATAAAATAAAATCAATATAAAATAGTAAAAATATCAAAAGCTAATTAAATCTTGAGATTTTGTGCATGATTAGGTCCATTACACAACTGGAAGTAAGATCAAATCGTGCAAGGTGCGAAATGGACAGAAAGAGATTGGATTTGCTTGATTTGGAAAGATTTTGCACAAGGATCAAATCATGAATCAATATTCATAATTGGAGAAGATTTGAAACAAATTGTAACCCTAATGCATTCTTGGATACATAAGGGACAATTGCAGAACAAAAACAAGGAAGTTGGAGGCGTACAAAGGAGAGAACGAATTGCAAAAAATTCAAGAAAAGGTGAAAACTGATTTTCAAGTTCCAGGCCCTCTCAAGCCATTCTGATCATACCAATCGTTTGCTGGGCATCCTAGGATCGTGCTTCAATCGCTAGCAAGCTTCCTCACACCGTGAAACACCCTGTAAGAGTCACACGGTTTGTCTCTTTTCTTGAAATTGATTGCATTAATTCTGGCACATTTAGCATGATTAATTGACATATTCTTGATCCTTGCGATATTTGCAAGCTAATGGTTATGATTAATTGCATTTTTATTGATTGTACATCAAGTTGGCATGGCTAGGGTTCGTGCTTGATTTTTAGGGATTTTGTGTACAGGGAAAATTAGACCTTAATATTGGTACCATGATGCTCGTGAGGTTGCAACGAGTTGATTGGCACCCTTGGTTTGCATTTATCATACATGTACAAGATTTTGGAATGAACAAGGGTTATACCTACGCCTGGTGTCCGTAGGTAAAAGCCTTTTATCTAAAACGACGGAGGCCACGAGGAAGATGATAGCGTGGCAGTATGTGAGTGGCCTGTTTGAATCTGCGCGCCTTTTGGGAAGCGTGGCATGATATTTGCATTATATTTTATTTGTTGCATTATTGTTACAACTAACAAAGTTGGCGCAGACGGTAAGGTTGTTGGTCTTTGATGCACATGTCCTGGGTTCGATCCCAGGCGTGTGCATTTTATTTTCTCAATATTTTCAGGATAATTCAGTGTACCACATGGCAAAGGACTCATCATGTACCATCCAGATCTGATCATTCCATCCATCAACGCTCCAAATCCAAGGCCGTCCCTTGAGGGTCCACAATACGCCCCAGTCAAGCATGTGCAGGGGATTGGACGAAGTCAACAAAGGCCTAAGCTTGTTGGGCTTGAATTTGCAAATAACATCCCCTCCTTTTTCCAATACCAGGCCCATTCTTTCTCTTTTCCTTTTTTTTCTTCTTTAATTTAATTTAATTTACTTAATTGTTTTTAACAAAATCAATTTCCTTTTTCACAAAAATCATAAAATCAAGTTTCACAAAATTTAGAATTAGGTTTTTATTTTATCAAATTTAATTTAATGTTAGTTTAATTTAATCTAGGATAATTCTAACCTTTTTTATATAATTAAAATCAATTAGAAAAATTAGGGTTAACTCTTGATTTAATTTTTTATTTCTTTTCTCAAAACAAAAAAAATACAAAAATAGGTTAATTTAATTATTTTTCTCAATTAGAATTAATTAGTAATTAGGTTTTTATTTACTCAATTAAACTTTATTTTCTCAAATAGCAAAAACCACAAAAAATGATTTTTCTTTTAAATTGCAATTAGGTATAAAGGGGTCAAAACCCTAAATCTCTCGTTTTCGATTCATCGCGCACGTTTATTATTTTTGCAATATTAATGTAACTACTCACGGTATGTAATAGTTTAAATTAGGATTTTCTTTATTTATCGTTTTTACGGGTTTTTTGGCTATGTAATTAATCCCTACCCTGAAGCCTTGTAATAGCGTAGGCTTTATTTCTCGCATTTTAATTCTCGCAAATATTAACTGTTTAGATGTATGTTAATATGATTGTATAACAAGGTTGCATGATAATTTAAAATGGCTAGAAAACCCTAATGTGCAAAGATAATAACTGAAAACAAATCAATCGCACATGCGCACTCTTAGGGTATACTCTCACTTCGGTTGCCTTCGGTAAATGATCATTAAGTATAAGGTGTCTTAGTGGTCGCCCTCCTGTCTAAACAAAGATCAAAAGTCCCATTCGGAAATATTGCCTCAGAAATGTTGCCTCGAAAATGTTACCTCGGAAATGTTGCCTCGAATATGATCTTAAGACTCTAGGGTTATTACTAAGAGGTCCTAACATTGCTTTAGTGATCGTACGTCCCTTAAGAATTGACCCTTACAACTCCAATGACGGTGCTACCTATTTCTCAATAGTAGGATAACATTGTCCAAAGGAAACAAGAACAGAGACAATCCTTTTTCGAGTAGGTAGATGTTTGTAGGTACTTGCTCAAAACAAACAAACTATTTTTCACACAAATACTTTCCAAACAAAGTTTTCAAAACAACTTCGTAACACTCTTGAGGACAGAAACAAGGGTTAAAACGAAGTCAAACAAAAATTTTCAAAACAAACACACACAAGCAATTTTAAAAAGATGAGCAAGTACCTAAGAGCCCATGGAAAACCATGGATAGAAAGGGTTCTAACACCTTTCCTTTCTATAATCTACCCCCCGTACTCAAAATCTCGAAAAAAGGAATTTTTCTGTGCTTTTTTCCTTTCCAGTTGGATAAAATAAAAGTCGGTGGCGACTCTTACTTACCGCGAAATTTTGCAAACAAAAACGCAAAACGCAAACCAGCATTTTCAAAACAGTCAATTCTGCCACTGTATCACAGAACTGGCGACTCTGCTGGGGACTTATAAGTGGGGTATACCTTAGGATCTAGTTCATCATAATTGCTTCTCTTGTTTGTTTTGGTTGCTTTACTTTTAAGTGTTTTGTTTGGGAGTTACTATAGATCCTAACCCGAATCTAGGGACACCTTTTAGGTAAGTAGCAATAAACTGTGAGGGAACTGTACAGCGTAGACCGGTACGGTTGAAGCAGTAGCTACGTTGATGTGGCACATTGGTTGGTACCGGTATCCCTTATGGATAAACGAGGAGAATACGGGGCCGCTACGTGTGTCGTTAAGCATCAACTGACCTTAGAACCTTTAATCGATCAACTTGGCCATTAGAAAGTAGTGAGATAGCCGGCCTCGGTGTAAAGCTGAGAACTGGTTGATACTCGATGCTACACTCAATGAGACCATACTCTCGAGATAGTTTCGGCCGCAAGAAAAGATTGCGTGAGCTGAAACCATGACCGATGGAGGATGGTCAGTGATATTGAGAACCTCTAGAACCCAATTACTTTTGCTAGGACAGGTTGAAACCAACTGAACTTCAAGAGGGTAATACCTTTGACCCCATGCAAGCCTTAAACTTAAGGGCTTTTATGTGACTTGTTTGCCTTTGCCATGCCTATTATCTGCTATACATGTGTTTCTTTTATCATAACATCATGCATCATAACATAGCATACATACTTCATTACACTAACCATTTCAAAGACCAAGGGAATTTATCTTTGTTCTGTTTTGCAGATTATGGCTTCCGTGCGCAGAAATACCATCCGAGTTAACTTTGTGCAAATACCTGCTCTACTTAAAGAGTTAGCCTCAAGAGTTTCCGAGACTTCTATGTTCATTAAGAGACATGGTCAGCTTCTTAGCCTGTTTACCTCAAAGCTTGATGAGTAGATGATGAGTGTACTTTTCCAGTTCTTCGATCCAGTGCATCATTGTTTCACCTTTCCAGATTACTAGCTGGTTCCCACTTTGGAAGAGTTATCTCACTTATTGGGCATATCCATCCTTGAGCAGGTGTCCTTCACATGTATGGAAGAGACTCCTAGACCAGAAGACATTGCCTCAGCTCTGCATCTGAAACGGGCTGATGTAGTATCCAACTAGGAAACACAAAGCGGGGTCGAAGGTTTCTTAGCCAAATTTCTGATGGATCAGGCTCAGCTATTCTGGGATAATTTGGATTTTCAGGCTTTCGAAGATATCTTGGCTCTCCTTATCTATGATTTGGTTCTTTTCCCGAATCAGATTCCTTTGTGGATGTGAATGCGGTTAAGATTTTCCTTTCTCGCAATCCTGTGCCTACTCTACTGGGTGATATCTTGCATGCCCTCTACACTCGTACTGTGCGAAGAAGAGGGATTCTCATGTGTTGCATGTCGTTGCTGTCGAGGTGGTTTATTTCGCACCTCCCCAAGTCTGTGCTGAAGAATGAAGAAGGTTTGGGATGGTCCTACAGAATAATGTCACTTGCCCATACAGACATTCTTTGGTATTCCCGAGCTATGGAAGACACTGCTGTCATTGATCGTTGTGGGGGATACCCTAACATCCCGTTGCTTGGAATCAGAGGGGGTATAACCTATAATCCTTGTCTAGCTTTGTGACAATTTGGTCGTGCTTGGAGAGATGGTCCTCATAAGCTACTTCTTGAGGATATTGCATTTGACTACAAGGAGGACGTTGACGAGCACCGTCGGAGGTTTATACGAGCTTGGGGCATGGTGAACAGATCTGACCCCCAAGAGCTGGCGCCCAGAAATTTGGAATGCCTTATGAAGCCGTATTGCCAGTGATTATGGAGCCCACCAATGAAGAAGGCGTTCCTTACACGATTCCCTATCCTTACATGCTCACTGATCCTGGGGCATTGCAGTGATCCTGGATTCAGCTGAAAGAGGAGAGATATACTTACCGGGAAAAGTACCATGAGCAAGAAAGGAAGATCTTGAAGCTCACCAGGAAGCTCGAGGAGGAAAGAGTGATCAATGACTACGTCAGCACAAAGAGGAAGCGTCCTTGGGATTTCTGATTTTGCTTTTTCTAGTTTAGATTTGTTTTCCATTTATTTCTTTGTAACGCCTTAAAGGCATTGTTGAACCTTTTACAAGTTAATCTAATGAATTTTGTTTATTTTTGGTTTGCAAATTTAAATTTCCCAAAGTCTTTGAAATAATTACATACGCATCCCATTATCATGCACACCATTACAGGTACCATTACAGGTTTCTCATCTTCTTCGCTGTTTATTTCAGCAGAAATGTCTTCTGATCAAGCCATCAAAGATCTTCAGGAACAAAATTCCCAATTCCAACAGATGTTCTTAAGCTTGGCTAAAGGGCAAGAGGATTTGAAGACCCTAATTCTGAAAGAAAAGAAGAAGAAGAAGAAGGTTGGTGTTCTGAACATGGGTAGAAGATTCAAAGAAAGGTCAAGACAATCAGCTGATCTAACCTCCTCATCTAAAGACGGGGAAAACCAAGAAAGGACAAAGAACCCTAGTCCCGCAGTTTCAGAAAATGATACGGATTACGACGAGGAACAATATCCTCCTGCTGAGGATAGGTACAAGAAACTAGAAGACCGTCTGAGTTCTATAGAGATTCAGAAGATCCCTGGTTTGGATTTTGGAGAGCTGGGATTGGTATTAGGAGTGGTGATCCCTCATAAGTTCAAAGCTCCGGTTTTTTCCAAATACGATTGAGTATCCTCTCCAAAACTCCATCTCCGCCCGTACGTCAGAAAAATCCAATCTCACACTGCTGATAGAAATTTGTGGGTGCATTTATTTCAATATAGTCTATCAGGGACTCAACTTCAATGGTTTTATCAGTTGGAAGGAGCCAATGTCCGAAACTGGGAAGACCTTGCTGCTGCTTTTTACAGGCAGTATCAGTATAATGCCGACCTTGCTCCTACTCGTACTTAGCTTCAGGGTATGTCAATGGGTGCAAGTGAATGTTTTAAGGACTATGCTCAAAAGTGGAGAGACTTGGCTGGAAGAGTCCAACCCCCTTTGATTGATAGGGAGTTGGTTGACATGTTTCTAGGGACGCTATCTGGTCCATTTTTCAATCATCTGATCGATAGTTCGTCATCTGGGTTTACTAAATTGATCTTGACTGGAGAGAGAGTAGAAGCTGGTATCTGAAGTGGTAAAATACAGAAGGATACTTCATCAAGTACAGTAAAGAAGCCTTTCACCGGTAAGAAGGAAGCTAGTGCAGTCTACGGCTCGAGGAGCCAAAGCAGACCTGAACACCGTCAAGCAATAAGTGCAGTAGTGATATCAAGACCCACAGTTGCTCCACAATGCAACAATCAACAAAGGGTGGAAAGACTGCAGAGGCAGTTCACTCGGCTCAATATGACCTTGTCTCAAATTCTACCATAATTATTGAAGACCAATCTGGTAACTCTAAGGGAAGCCCCGAAGAACCCCAACACCACTTCTCCTCATTATAACCCGAATGCCCGCTGCGCCAATCACTCCGAAAGTACAGGTCATGATACAAACAATTGTTGGGCCTTGAAAAATAAGGTGTAAGACTTGATCGAAGCCAAGGAGATTGAGTTTGACGCCCCGGAGAAGCCCAACGTCATAACTGCTCCCATGCCCAAACATGGTCATGGAGTAAATGCTGTTGACAATGATTTATTTGTGACCTCTGTGAAAGAAATTTCTACTCCTTTGATGACAGTTAAGAAGAATTTGTTGTTAGCCGGTTTATTTCTGGGCTGTGGTGAAGTTTGCCACACGTGCTCAATTCTGCCTACTGGTTGCCACTTATTGAGATTAGGTGTTCAACGCCTGATGGATAATAGAGAGATCCTGTTCGAAAAGACTATGATTCCGTTGGTTCCAATTCAATATGTTGCCATCATAACCATTTCCGCCAATCCTTCCAAGGTTTCCTCGAGAAAACCTGTTAGGATTACACCCGTCCCAAGAATTGCTCCATTAATAGATACTATCCCTGGTCCTATCCCATACACTTTGGATAAGGCTATCCGTTGGCACTATGGTGCTGATGTATATTACCATGGAGTTTCTGATAGGTGGAAATAGAATTGACTGTTTTTAGCTGGTTCGCGAAATGTCGCGGTAAGCAAGAGTCGCCACCGTCTTTTATTTTCTCCAATATGGAAAGGACAAAAGCACAGCAAAATTCCTTATCGAGAATGTTTCTCGGTTCGGGAGGTAGATTTATAGAAAGGGAAGGTGTTAGCACCCTTTCTATCCATGGTTATCTATGGGCTCTTAGGTACTTGCTCTTATGTTTTCAAAATGTTTGCTTTTCAAAATGTGAGTGGGTTTTGAAAAAGTTTCATTGAAAGATTTCTGAATGACTCTTGTATCTGTCCTCAAGAGTGTTTGAAAAATTTGTTTTGAAAGCTTTTGAAAGTGTCAGTGTGAAAAGGTTTTTGATTGTTTTTTAGAGAGCAAGTACCCATGAGTCGTCTACCTACCCTAAGGAATTAGGCTGTGTAAAAGTCCTTAAGGTAGTGTCATCCCACCATTGAGAGGTAGGTAGCACCACCGTTGGAGGTGTTCGGGTCAATTCGATTTTAGGGACAATGTGGTCACCGAAGCAATAGTAGGACACCTTAGAAGCAACCCTAATGTCCTAGATCCTTTTTAATCCGAGGCAACCGTTTTGAGGCGACTGGATCTTAGACATAAGAGCGACCGCTAAAACATCCTATACTTGACGACCACGTTTCGAAGGCAACGAGTGAGGCGTACCCCAGAAGTGGCAGGTGCATTGTGTGTTATTTTCATGTTAACAGTTATCTTTGATCATGGCATTGTGAGCTACGAGTTGTTTTTTAGTTACCATACATTCTTTCATGCGAGTTTAGCAGTTAGGAGTGCGGAAAATTAAATGCAGAAAGATAAAAGCTACGCTATTACAAGGCGCGGGTCTATACATCGCCAAAATACAAAGACCCGTTTTTGATAAAGATGCGGAAAGTAAAAGAGCAATAAACCTAATTACTATTACATTCCTTGAACAGTTATATAATAATCAAAAGAAATAAAACGTGCGAAAGAATTAAAATTAGGACGTCCTCGGGTTTTGGACCCTTTGCTTGAAATTAAATTAAATTAAAACCCAATTAATTATTTAATTAAAGAAAAGAAAGTGTTTTTTTTAAAATGTTTTTTGTAGTTATGAAAATAAAGAAATTAAAAATAAAAAGGAAACCCTAGATCTAAGTTTATTTTACTTATTGATGAAAAAGGTCAAAATTAGGCTAATTAACTAAATTATTTAATTTACATGTTTATTTACAAAAAATAATAATTAACAAATAGTAATAATGATGATTAATAAAATATGATTAAAAAAAATATCAAAACCTAATTCTATGTAATTTTTATTTGTTAAGAAAAAGTATTAGAATTTAAACCTAAATTAAACTAAAGTTAATTGTTAACATTTATTTACAAAAAATAGGTTAATGATGCAATTAATAAATAATTAAAAATATTTACAATTTTGATTTATGAATTTATTGTAAAAAATTAATTTAGTGAATTAATAATAATAATTAAAACAATTAAAGAATTAAAAAGAAAAGAAAATAAAATTATGCAAACCAAGGGGGTTAGATGGCCCATGTGGTGGTGAACTTTGAGAAATTCTGGCCCATTAGACAAAGCAAGCCTCGTTGACTTTCTGGTTGTGTGCATGCTGGTTGACTGGAGTGCATCATGGACTTCATTCTGTGGCTACTGGATTGGGAATTATGGCCACTTGGCAAGCTTAGGCGTGAGGGTGCAAGATGGAATTCTGGGCGTGTACTGCATGTGAATACTTTGTGAAAAAATAGAAAGAATTATATGGGGGACCTGGGAATCGAACCCAGGTCCCAGTACCTGCAAGACACGCCCTCCACCATCTGAACCATGATGCGCATTTGTAAACATAATGGCCAATAACAATAATATATGAAAAAACAATAACTATGCTGGGAACTCAAAAACGCGCGCCATGTTTGAATACTCCAGTCACGCGTTGCCACCTATTGTCTTCTTCAGCTTTTCTGCAAAAATAAAGAACAAGTAGCGGGGGTTTTAAACCCCCATAAACTGAAAGCGCCAAAAATAACGATTAAGCACACAGGTTATATAAATTGAGCGCGAGGGTCTTGATGGTTTCGTCTTGTTGCAACGAATTCATCCATACAGGTCTTGAGGTCTAATTTTACAGTATACGTAAAGCCCTAATTCTCAAGCTTTGAAACGCTAGATGTCTCCCATGGTGGATTTCGATTCAGGCAGTTTTAGCACAATTAAACTATGTCAAAAGCTTCAGGGAGATGTCAGCAACACAAATCAATAATCAAAACATATCAATGGTGCATAAAAAATGGATTTCAATTATGGCAATGTTTGTTCAAACCATAACTCTGTTTTACCGTTTCTTTGGGTATGAGAGCTTGTTCTTGATGGCAATAGCTTCCTGGAGACTCAGGCAATATGTTTGAATCACTTTTAGGCTTTGAATCCACCTGCAAATAGAAAATCAGTTTCACACTTTTTCTCAATTTTTTGTAACTTTGCTAAGGAGTTCTATGGCAGCTTTTTCGTGTCCTTGAGTAGGGTTAGCTTCAACACATATATGTGAATGGAATTAGGTTAGAATTAAGCCCAAAAATCCATGGTATTATGACTTGAATATTTGATTGCCAATCATATCTTTTTCAATCTTTTCCTTCATGAAACTTTTCCAATCATGGATTTTTTGATGCCTTTGAGGTGCATACGAGTTGCCAGCTTGCCCTAGCCATATTTGCTGCACAAAAAGATCTAAAAAGCATATCTTTGAATTTTCCTATAATTAAAACCAATTAAATGAATTAATATTAATATAAATTGAATTAATTAATTAAAAATTAGAAAATAAGTCAAATTAATCTCAATGGGTCGTGCATAGGCCTTGGGTAATGATTCAAGAAAGAATTTGAGGCCCATTAGCAAAAATGAAGTGTTTTAGGCAAAGTTGACTTTTGAAAGTTCCCAAAAATTTCCCAACTTCTCCAATGCATATCTTGCTCAATTTTGAAGCTATGAACATGTTCTTGGACATTTTGGAAAGGTCTTGAAGTCCTATAACCAATGTCTTTGGTCCCATGTCATTTTGATTTACCAATCTCAAGTTATGGTCTTTGACTTAAAGTGCCTTTTTGTTGACTTTTGAAAATGACCTATAATGTTGAAATTGATAACTTTTTGTGAGAGCATTTCTTGGATTTGGAGTGTGAAGATGAGTTGTAGGAAATATCATCCCCTTCAAAATAAGCATTGGATGGGATTTTTCTGATAAACCATGAAGAAGTTATGCCTTGGTCAATTTGCAGTTGACTTTTCAGCTGTCCAAAAATAGAAACTTTTGCATCTTGAGACCTTTTGAGCCATGCTTGAAGAATCATGATCAAGACTTGATCAAATGATGATTGTGGCTTCAAAATGAGATGTTGACCAAATTTTTTGACTTTTGACTGCAAAATGACCATTTTGCCCCTACAGTTGACTGTGAAGCAAATGAAGCTTTTGACTGTGCAACTTGGTGCTGTGAGCCTTGAAACTTGTCATATGGATGCTTGACAATGTATATGAGCATATGGGACTTGATTGAGCCCTTGAAAACCTCAACTTCCTTGCAAGAACCAAAACCCTAATTTGACTGTGTTAGGAGGCAATTGGACTGTGCAATCCTTGAGAGATTTTGAAGCTTGATCTTGCTAAATCTTGAAGAATATGGGCGGGCAAATTTTGGGGTACAACAGTTTCCCCTGTTCAATATTCTTAGACCTGAGGATGTAGATTGGCTTGCGTGCCTTTCGTGATCCGAAGGTGGAAGATGATTGAACACTAGAGTGCCCAGAAATTTGCACTCACATAGTAGAATGTTAGCAGTGTGATGGTGGGAATGGGCTTATAGATGCCATTTGGAGAGATGGTGGATAGGAGGATGGGCTTATAGATGCCATCTAGAGCTGTAACATAATCTTGTCGGGAATGGGCTTATGGATGCCATTTGGAGACTGTTCGTTGAATTGTAATTTTGTAGGTTGAGAGAGGGAACCTGTGTAGGGTTGCCGGATGATGAGCTCGTGTAAAACTGCATCTTGGAAAGAAGGGAACCTGTGTAGGGTTGACTGATGATGAGCCTGTGTGAAACTGCGCCTGGAGCTGAGAAGGAAACCTGTGTAGGGTTTACTGATGACGAGTTCGTGTAAAACTGCATCTGAAGAAAGGAAACCTGTGTAGGGTTTCTTGGCGACGAGTCCATGTAAAACTTCATCTTTGGAAAGAGAGAACCTGTGTGGGGTTTCTTTGTGACGAGTTAGTGTAAAACTACGTCTGGAGTTGAGAAGGAAACCTGTGTAGGGTTGACTGACGATGAGCCTGTGTAAAACTACGTCTGGAGTTTGAGAAGGAAACCTGTGTATGGTTGACTGATGACGAGTCTGTGTAAAACTACGTCTGGAAAGAGATAACCTGTGTGGGGTTACTTCGGGATACGTTCGTGTAAAACTTCTGGAGGAACCGGGGTAAGGTTACTGCGAGATAAGTTCGTGTAAAACTTCAGGATGAACCGGGGTAAGGTTACTTTGAGATAAGTCCGTGTAAGATTTCTGGAGGAACCGGGGTAAGGTTACTGCAGGGTAAGTTCGTGTAAAACTTATGGATGAACCGGGGTAAGGTTATCTTGGGATAAGTACGTGTAAGACTTCTGGAGGAACCGGGGTAAGGTTACTGCAGGGTAAGTTCGTGTAAAACTTCTTGATGAACCGGGGTAAGGTCATCTTGAGATAAGTCCGTGTAAGACTTCTTCTGAAAGAAAAGGAACTGGTGTGGGGTTGCCTGTTGATGAGCCCGTGTAAGACTTCTGGAGTTGAGAAGGAACCGGTGTAGGGTTTCCTGATGATGAGTCCATGTAAAACTACATCTGAAGTTGAGAAGGAACCTGTGTAGGGTTTCCTGATGATGAGTCCGTGTAAAACTACATCTGAAGTTGAGAAGGAAACCGGTGTAGGGTTGCCTCATGATGATCAAGTAGATAATTGTCCTGTCTGGTTTCAGATATTAACCCACGATCAGTCGTCCACAGAATATTCCTGGCTTGTTACCAGTGTTGATCTGGAACTGCAGAGATAGATGGTAATCACCTTTTGATTGACGTTTTCCTGAAAAGGCAAACGTTAGCTGTATGCAGTGTCATGATGCATGAACTGCATGATATTAAGATGTTCTCAAGAATAAATGAGATTTGTATTGTATGATGCGTATGCATGCTATAATGTATGAAGATGTGATGTTTATGAGTGTATTTTCGTCTAGGAAAATAAATCCTTGACGTATGCCGGGAGTTTGTTGAATCCTGGGCTACTGTTTGAAGAGTAGAGCTCCTCGTTTCCACTGGGGAGAATGGTTGCAAGAATAAACCGGTAGGAGAAGATGACTCCGTTGGGGAATAAACTTGGTGAAGAGATTACTCTGCGGGGAATTACTCTGTGGGAAGAGATACTTCACTGAGAATTTTGATGATAACTCCGCTGGGGATACCGTTGATATGTTTTGTTGAGGATTTGATGAACTCTGCTGAGGATAGGAAGAACTTCGCCGAGGACGATCTTTCCTTGGTAATTAGCTGAGGATAACCCAGTTATAAGCTCTGGTGGGGAATAACCTTCTGAATAAAGCCGGGGAGATGCTATGCACTCTGCGGGGGACAAGCTTCCAGAATCTACTGGGGATAAGCTTCCAGAATCTACTGGGGAGATTTATCAACTCTCCTGGGGAGACTTTGGACTGTACTGGGGAGGTGGCTCCACTGTGGTGTCTGTATTCTGCCAGGGAACAATCTTAGATCAAGACTGTCGGGGATGCTTGCTTAGGAACATCTGTATACTCCGCTGGGGAATATTGAGATTTTCTGGGGATACCCAACTTCCTTAAGGCTGACAGTAGACTAACTCTGCCTGGGGAGAGTATCGCTGACTTGCTGGAGATGCTGTGCCTTTTCGGGGCTGACGGGGGACCAACTATGCTTGGGAGTATTGCTAGATCTTGTCTTACTCTACGGGGAGTGAAGGTATCTTGGTCATGTTCTTCGGCCGGACCTACCTTGGTACCTTGGAGGACAGAGCAACTGCACAGTTCGGACAATTCTTATTGCCCCAGTTTCTGCGGGAGAAGATACCTGTGGAGGTGCTTGATAACTTGCTGTTTTGACAAATCTTCTTCTGGTAGGAAAGTGACGAGATGATGGGACATAGTCGTACGCTGTGATCCCTAATTTTGCCTGGACCGCCCTTTCGGGTTTTCAGTCCACCGGGATACCCATTTTTGCCCAAGCCGCCTTTTCAGGTTTTCGACTTGCCGGGTGTACGGATTTTTTTCATTTTCATCCCTTATTTTTTCCCGAACCCTTTTGGTTCGCCGGGAAGCCCTTATTTTTGCCTAGGTGTGTCAACCTAGCGGGTCTTTGATTATGCGCAGTATTTTTTCGACTATGTCCATGCTCTCAGGATGTAGGGAGGTGCCCCCGTTGTGGTGTTTGCCATGCTACCAGAAGATGTTTGATCAGGCAAGATTCATTGCTGGAATTCATGCCCCATGCCCCAAGTGACTTAGGCGGAGATTTGCCCCTGGCTCTTTGGCCTTTGAGAGATTCTCCGAATCTTGACTTGACTGCCCCAGATTATGGACAATGATCATGCCATGCCCCTTGATTGGAAGTGCTCTTGTTCACTAGATATTCTTCGTGCGAATTTCTCTGCTGTTCGGACAAATAGTCATATGCAAACAATATTATTTTAAGAATGCAAAGCTTATGTCTGTTTCGAAGTTTTTTTAAAATGCATTTTTCAGTAAAATAAGCGAATTTTGTAAAATATGATGTCAACTCAAGATTTTACAGCGAGCCTTAAGGAGTCAGGATACCTTTTGTAACAGTATGCTTTCGAACTAACCCATGCTTCAGCTAGGACTTTTAAGGGTTATAACGTGGCCTGGTTCACGGTTTAATAAACAAAGGATAAAGGCTCAAATTTTATTTGTACCCACCCGTTCTTCGTGATGTTCTTCGATCCTAAACTCATCTAATCGTGCATTGGATCTTGTTTGAGTCTTTGCTCTAATATTCCGGTGATGGTTCAGATACTGATCGTTTATTTTGAATAGGCAGTCATTTATTTTTTGTTGAGGGTTTGTAGGACCTCTTTCTTTTTTATTTCATTATCCCTGTTTTTGCCTGAACTGTTTCTTTTGTGATCACAGTCAGCGGGATGCCCCAGTTTTTGTAAGTCTCCTTCATAGGTTTTGACTTATTGGGTTTTTATTTTGAGAAATAATGACTGCCTATCTTTATGATTATTTAGGACCATCACTGTCTTTTGCTTTGGAAGGACTCATTTGATGCTATTTTTTGTGCACTTGGATCAACTGAGAGAACTACCCTGCCCCAGGTTATGATTAAGGGTTTTAATTTTCGAAAATAAAAACTCCTACTTCTTTGGCTCAAAGGGGTTGACGAGGGATTATCTTCCTTATAACTCTAGTGTTTAGGAATTGAAACAATGCCTGTACCTCATCAGCGGGGTCTGTTCAAAAGCATACTGTAAAAATCATGGTATCGTTTTCGTCATCCTCCCTCAAGAGGCTTAGAATTTTAGATCGAGAGTTGAACATCAAAAATAAAAGCAATTTTAAGCATAGTAAACATAATTACTTCAAAACAGACACGTGTAATGCATTAATGAAATAACAACGTTTGACATGAATAAATGTTTGAATAATCCAAGAAAAATACAACTTGAACATTCGAATGAACAAAAGTTTTTTTCAATCCTAGCCATGTTTTGGCAAGGGAGCAGTGATCACATTAGGAGTCTCAGCAGGCTCGAACTCGATCTCCTTAGCATCAATCATATTCTGGATCTTGTATTTCAGCGCCCAACAATCCTCAGTATCATGCCCCGGGATACCAGAATGATAAGCACACCTTGCATCTGGGTTATAATTTGGAGAAGAAGTCTTAGGGTTCAGATGAGGATTTATCACCGAAATCAGATTCATCTTCAACATGTGCTGCAATGCTTGTGACAAGGGCATGTTGATGTTGGTGAATTGCCTTTTAGGTTCGTCCGGACTTCGTTGATTTCCCTTTTGCTACTGCCGGCATGGTGCAGAACCAGAGATCATGACTGCCCCTGCATGTTGGTCACGACGACCCTTTTGGCTGTATGCAGCATTGGACTCTTTCTTCCCCGTGTAAGTATTTTTGTGAGTATCAGCAGGTATAGCTTCTTGAATCTTCCCAGACTTGATACCAGCTTCAATTCTTTCCCCAGTCAAGATAAGGTCTGTAAACCCTGCAGACGAATTGCCAATGAGATGGTTGAAGAATGGCCCAGACAGGGTCCCCAAGAACATGTCAACGAGTTCCCGGTCAGTCAAAGGTGGCTGCACCCTTCCAGCCAAGTCTCTCCACTTTTGCGCGTACTCTTTAAAACCTTCACCTGTACCCATAGACATCCCCTGAAGCTGAGTGTGCGTGGGAGCAAGGTCGGCATTATACTGGTATTGCTTGTAAAATGTAGTAGCCAAATCTTCCCAGGTACGGATACTGGCTCCATTCAGCTGATAGAACCACTCGAGTTGAGTCCCTGCCAGACTATCCTGAAAGAAGTGAATCCACAATTTCTTGTCAGCCGTGTAGGGCTGGATCTTCCTTATGTATGACCTGAGATGCAGCTTAGGACAGGAAGCCCCGTCATATTTTGCAAAAGCAGGTGCCTTGAATTTGTGAGGGATCACCACCCCAGAGGACAAACCTAGATCTTCGAAGTCCAGGTCGGGCACTTTCTGTATCTCCATAGCACTTAGCCGGTCTTCGAGCTGTTTGTACCTGTCCTCAGCAGAAGGATACTGTTCGTCATTGAAATCTGTCTCGTTGTCGGAGACCACTGGACTAAGAACCTCTCTCTCATGTGGACTGTCTTTTCCAACAGATGGGGTAGTCAGCTCAGCCTCGTTTCGTGATCCATTCCCAGATTTGCGTCTAGGGTTGAACAACACAGTCCTCTTCTTCTTCTTCTTCAAGAGCAGAGTCTTCAAATCCTGTTGACCCTGGGCTAGGCTCATTACCAACTCCTGGAACTGGGCATTCTGGGCCTGGAGGGCCTTGATAGCTTGCTCATTGGATGATTCAGGATTCATGATGATTGCTGAAATAAACAGCGAAGAAGGTAAGTGACCTGTAGAAAAGGGTACCTGTAATGCAATGATGTGTATGTATGCATGCAATGTTTTCAAGGATCTCGCGGGGTAAACAAGAAAAATTGTTAGAATTTGAATTTTGTAGCTTGACTGAAGGAATTTCATGTTGTTGAGAGTCCTTCTTCAAGAGTCAAGGCTCACCATATCGAGTGGGTCATAGCCCCTGACTCAGGTTATCAACCTTGTCTAGGGGAAAATAAATCCCCTTTGCCCCTTGGTAGACATTTGGTTCATCATGACCTGCATCATAGAACCTTGAGATCCTTGAAATGGGTTAGTCCTTATGCAATATGTATGCAATGGTATGATGCTATGCTATGCATGGAGTGATGTAATTAGGCCCTGTAATGAGTCCCAATTAAGGATTGTAAACAAACCCTGCAAGAAACTCATGTGTTAGGTAACAAGCGTGCAAGTAGTCAAGTTTGAAGGCACACAAGTCACACAAGACAGCCCTTAGAGTTTAGGCCAGCATGAAGTTTAGGTACTACCCTCTTGAAGTTGGTGGGCTCAAAACCTGTCCTATCGAAAGTAACTGGGTTCTAAGGAGCTCAATATCATTGGGTTTTTTTCTATGTTCATTGTTTTGATTTAGCCACTGAACTGGCGATCAAAATATTCCAAGAAAACAACCCTCAATGAGTGTAGTATCGAGTATCTACCAACTTCGGACTGCACCAAAGTCGGTCATCTCACTACCCCTAAAAAGGCCAGGATGGTCAAGTAAGGTTCCTAAGGTCAGTTGATGCTTCACGACACCACGCGGCGGCCCCGTACTCTCCTTGACTTGACTCAAGGGTTACCGGTACTCACCAAAGTGCCACATCTACGTAGCAACTGCTTCAACCGTGTCGGTATACCCCGCACAGTTCCCTCACAGTTTGTTGCTACCTAAAAGGTTTCCCCCAGATCCGGGTTAGGATCTATAGAACTCCCAAAACAGGCCCACAATATTAAAGCAATCAAAACAGGCAATTGAAAACATAAGTATGATCTAATCCTAAGGTACACCTCACTTTAAGTATATCCCCAGCAGAGTCGCCAGTTCTGTGATCGGTGGAAATAGAACTGACTGTTTTTAGCTGGTTCGCGAAATGTCGCGGTAAGCAAGAGTCGCCACCGTCTTTTATTTTCTCCAATATGGAAAGGACAAAAGCACAGCAAAATTCCTTATCGAGAATGTTTCTCGGTTCGGGAGGTAGATTTATAGAAAGGGAAGGTGTTAGCATCCTTTCTATCCATGGTTATCCATGGGCTCTTAGCTACTTGCTCTGATGTTTTCAAAATGTTTGCTTTTCAAAATGTGAGTGGGTTTTGAAAAAGTTTCATTGAAAGATTTCTGAATGACTCTTGTATCTGTCCTCAAGAGTGTTTGAAAAATTTGTTTTGAAAGCTTTTGAAAGTGTCAGTGTGAAAAGGTTTTTGATTGTTTTTTAGAGAGCAAGTACCCATGAGTCGTCTACCTACCCTAAGGAATTAGGCTGTGTAAAAGTCCTTAAGGTAGTGCCATCCCACCATTGAGAGGTAGGTATCACTACCGTTGGAGGTGTTCGGGTCAATTCGATTTTAGGGACAATGTGGTCACCGAAGCAATAGTAGGACACCTTAGAAGCAACCCTAATGTCCTAGATCCTTTTTAATCCGAGGCAACCGTTTCGAGGCGACTGGATCTTAGACATAAGAGCGACCGCTAAAACATCCTATACTTGACGACCACGTTTCGAAGGCAACGAGTGAGGCGTACCCCAGAAGAGGCAGGTGCATTGTGTGTTATTTTCATGTTAACAGTTATCTTTGATCATGGCATTGTGAGCTACGAGTTGTTTTTTAGTTACCATACATTCTTTCATGCGAGTTTAGCAGTTAGGAGTGCGGAAAATTAAATGCAGAAAGATAAAAGCTACCCTATTACAAGGCGCGGGTCTATACATCGCCAAAATACAAAGACCCGTTTTTGATAAAGATGAGGAAAGTAAAAGAGCAATAAACCTAATTACTATTACATTCCTTGAATAGTTACATAATAATCAAAAGAAATAAAACGTGCGAAAGAATTAAAACTAGGACGTCCTCGGGTTTTGGACCCTTTGCTTGAAATTAAATTAAATTAAAACCCAATTAATTATTTAATTAAAGAAAAGAAAGTGTTTTTTTTAAATGTTTTTTGTAGTTATGAAAATAAAGAAATTAAAAATAAAAAGGAAACCCTAGATCTAAGTTTATTTTACTTATTGATGAAAAAGGTCAAAATTAGGCTAATTAACTAAATTATTTAATTTACATGTTTATTTACAAAAAATAATAATTAACAAATAGTAATAATGATGATTAATAAAATATGATTAAAAAAAATATCAAAACCTAATTCTATGTAATTTTTATTTGTTAAGAAAAAGTATTAGAATTTAAACCTAAATTAAACTAAAGTTAATTGTTAACATTTATTTACAAAAAATAGGTTAATGATGCAATTAATAAATAATTAAAAATATTTACAATTTTGATTTCTGAATTTATTGTAAAAAATTAATTTAGTGAATTAATAATAATAATTAAAACAATTAAAGAATTAAAAAGAAAAGAAAATAAAATTATGCAAACCAAGGGGTTAGATGGCCCATGTGGAGGTGAACTTTGAAAAATTCTGGCCCATTAGACAAAGCAAGCCTCGTTGACTTTCTGGTTGTGTGCATGCTGGTTGACTGGAGTGCATCATGGACTTCATTCTGTGGCCACTGGATTGGGCATCATGGCCACTTGGCAAGCTTAGGCGTGAGGGTGCAAGATGGAATTCTGGGCGTGTACTGCATGTGAATACTTTGTGAAAAAATAGAAAGAATTATACGGGGGACCTGGGAATCGAACCCAGGTCCCAGTACCTGCAAGACACGTCCTCCACCATCTGAACCATGATGCGCATTTGTAAACATAATGGCCAATAACAATAATATATGAAAAAACAATAACTATGCTGGGAACTCAAAAACGTGCGCCATGTTTGAATACTCCAGTCACGCGTGGCCACCTATTGTCTTCTTCAGCTTTTCTGCAAAAATAAAGAACAAGTAGCGGGGGTTTTAAACCCCCACAAACTGAAAGCGCCAAAAATAGCGATTAAGCACACAAGTTATATAAATTGAGCGCGAGGGTCTTGATGGTTTCGTCTTGTTGCAACGAATTCATCCATACAGGTCTTGAGGTCTAATTTTACAGTATACGTAAAGCCCTAATTCTCAAGCTTTGAAACCCTAGATGTCTCCCATGGTGGATTTCGATTCAGGCAGTTTTAGCATAATTAAACTATGTCAAAAGCTTCAGGGAGATGTCAGCAACACAAATCAATAATTAAAACATATCAATGGTGCATAAAAAATGGATTTCGATTATGGAAATGTTTGTTCAAACCATGACTCTGTTTTACCGTTTCTTTGGGTATGAGAGCTTGTTCTTGATGGCAATAGCTTCCTGGAGACTCAGGCAATATGTTTGAATCACTTTTTGGCTTTGAATCCACCTGCAAATAGGAAATCAGTTTCACACTTTTTTCTCAATTTTTTGTAACTTTGCTAAGGAGTTCTATGGCAGCTTTTTCGTGTCCTTGAGTAGGGTTAGCTTCAGCACATATATGTGAATGGAATTAGGTTAGATTTAAGCCCAAAAATCCATGGTATTATGACTTGAATATTTGATTGCCAATCATATCTTTTTCAATCTTTTCCTTCATGAAACTTTGCCAATCATGGATTTTTTGATGCCTTTGAGGTGCATACGAGTTGCCAGCTTGCCCTAGCCATATTTGCTGCACAAAAAGATCTAAAAAGCATATCTTTGAATTTTCCTATAATTAAAACCAATTAAATGAATTAATATTAATATAAATTCAATTAATTAATTAAAAAAGAAAATAAGTCAAATTAATCTCAATGGGTCGTGCATAGGCCTTGGGTAATGATTCAAGAAAGAATTTGAGGCCCATTAGCAAAAATGAAGTGTTTTAGGCAAAGTTGACTTTTGAAAGTTCCCAAAAATTTCCCAACTTCTCCAATGCACATCTTGCTCAATTTTGAAGCTATGAACATGTTCTTGGACATTTTGGAAAGGTCTTAAAGTCCTCTAACCAATGTCTTTGGTCCCATGTCATTTTGATTTACCAATATCAAGTTATTGTCTTTGACTTAAAGTGCCTTTTTGTTGACTTTTGAAAATGACCTATAATGTTGAAATTGATAACTTTTTGTGAGAGCATTTCTTGGATTTGGAGTGTGAAGATGAGTTGTAGTAAATATCATCCCCTTCAAAATGAGCATTGGATGGGATTTTTCTGATAAACCATGAAGAAGTTATGCCTTGGTCAATTTGCAGTTGACTTTTCAACTGTCCAAAAATAGAAACTTTTGCATCTTGAGACTTTTTGAGCCATGCTTGAAGAATCATGATCAAGGCTTGATCAAATGATGATTGTGGCTTCAAAATGAGATGTTGACCAAAATTTTTGACTTTTGACTGCAAAATGACCATTTTGCCCCTACAGTTGACTGTGAAGCAAATGAAGCTTTTGACTGTGCAACTTGGTGCTGTGAGCCTTGAAACTTGTCATATGGATGCTTGACAATGTATATGAGCATATGGGACTTGATTGAGCCCTTGAAAACCTCAACTTCCTTGCAAGAACCAAAACCCTAATTTGACTGTGTTAGGAGGCAATTGGACTGTGCAATCCTTGAGAGATTTTGGAGCTTGATCTTGCCAAATCTTGAAGAATATGGGAGGGCAAATTTTGGGGTACAACAGAGTTAAACAAGACGCAAGAAGTGAGGAAGCTGATGTTGATGTCAGCAATATTGTCGGGGCTAGCAAGGTCACCAGAAGTGGAAGACTCTTTTCTCCCGAGATTTCCCCTCCGACTATCCACAAACCTGTTATCATTCCATCTGCTAGTACATCGGCTACTATCCCAGTTCCTATTCCAGTCATCACCCCTGTCACTGAGCCATCTGGGACTCGGGGCAAAGAAATCGTAGGTGAGCCTGGCTGGACAGAGGCACCTAAGAAGATCATTGTGGAAACCTCGAAACAAGAGATAGAGGAAATTTTGAAAATAATCAAGAAGAGCGATTACAACCTGGTCGAGAAATTGGGGCAGACCCCGTAAAACATTTCCATGGTATCCTTGTTGTTATGTTCTGAAGCCCATGCAAAGGCTCTAATTGCATTCCTCAAGAATGCACATGTGCCGCAGGAAACTTCAGCCGATCAATTCAAATATTGCGTAGCTAGCTTGACTGCCGATAATGGGCTGGGATTCTCAGACGCAGATATGACTGCTAAAGGAAGGAATCATAATGATGCTCTGCACGTCTCGATCGAGTGCAGGGGCACTACTCTGGCCCATGTACTGGTGGATACCGGGTCTTCATTGAATGTTCTGCCAAAGAAAGCATTAGACCGTTTGGACTGTGAAGGTTTGATTCTAAAGCCGAGCAATATTGTGGTTAGGGCTTTCGACGGGTAAAAAAGGATGGTGCACGGGGAGGTGGACATCCCTATTAAAGTTGGCTCTCAGACTTTTGCATCCACATTTTATGTGATGGATATCAGACCATCATATTCTTGCTTGCTGGGTCGCCCTTGGATTCATAAGGCTGGGGCAGTGACCTCCACGCTCCATCGAATGTTAAAATATCCGGTAAAATGGAAGATTGTCACGGTACAAGGTGAAGAGGAGTACATGGTGAGTCATCTCAATTCCTTTCGCTACATGGAGATGGATGTGGAGTTCATCGAAACCCCTTGTCAGAACTTTGAAGAAGTCCCTCAGACTTTGGCATCAACAGAAGTTGCCACTGACAAACCTCCGATGAAGATGGCTTCTCTCGAGGATGCCATGGCTGTAATTGAAGAAGGGGCTCAAAGGGCTGTTAGGCGCGCATGGATTGGAAGACCTCCTATGCACATCAACAATCAGGGAGCTAATGCAATTGAAGATGGTGAAGAAGATTCAGATATCGACAGCTGGATCTACCCAACGACCAATGGTGGACTAAGCAACTGGACGACGAAGGACTTCATACCTGTTTCTTTTATTCCACAATAATTGACTTTTGTTTTGAGAGTTGTAATAAATAGTTTGAAACTTTATGGCCTGGTGCCTTGCCCGAGGCATCTTGGCTTTGCTTGTGAGGGCTTATTATTTGTCATTTCATATATCATTAATAAAACATTGGATGTTTCTTGCATTATAAATTTTGCGCTCTTTGTTTTTCTTTTCTATCTCGCACTTTATCAAAACAACTATTCTCTTACACACACTCACGTATCATAATGCAGATCCATATCCACTCTGGATCCCATTGATAACAACTCTGCTACTGCCAGTTATAACTTTGAAAATCCGATCAACCAAGCCGAGGACGAAGGTGAGGATGATTGTGAGGTGCCTGGATAACTTGCTAAACTATTATTACAGGAAGAAAGGGCCATACATCCTCATGAAGAGCCAGTCGAATCAGTGAATTTGGGTACAGAGGAAGACAAAAAAGAGGTTAAGATAGGTGCGAATCTGGAGCCTAGTGTCAAACGACGGTTGATACAAATGCTATGTGACTATGTTGAGATCTTTGCCTGGTCCTACAAAGATATACTTGGCTCGGACACTGATATTGTGGTACACCGCCTACCAACCAAGGAAGACTGCCCTCCGGAAAAGTAGAAGGTTCGTCGTATGCGCCTTGCGATGTCTGAGAAAATCAAAGCTGAGGTCATGAAACAGTTCGACGTGGGATTTTTAGCTGTTACTTCTTATCCGCAACAGGTTACCAACATTGTTTCGGTGCCTAAGAAGGATGGTAAGGTACGGATGTGTGTGGACTATAGAGATCTGAATAGGGCGAGCCCCAAGGATGATTTCCCACTTCCTCATATTGATGTTCTGGTCGACAACACCGCGCAGCATAAGATCTTCTCCTTCATGGATGGTTTTTCTGGTTACAATCAGATCAAGATGGCCCCCGAGGACATGGAGAAGACAACCTTCGTTACACAGTGGGGCACCTTCTGTTACAAGGTAATGCCTTTCGGGTTGAAGAATGCTGGGGCAACTTATCAGCGTGCCATGGTCGCTTTGTTACACGACATGATTCACCATGAGATTAAGGTTTATGTTGATTACATGATCGCAAGGTTGATCATCTCCAGAAACTATTCGACGGGTTGAAGACGTACAAGCTGAGGCTGAACCCGAACAAATACACCTTCGGGGTAAGGTCTGGTAAGCTACTGGGTTTCGTAATTAGTGATAAGGGTATTCAGGTGGACCCTGCCAAGGTAAAAGCCATACAGGAGATGCCGGCTCCACGCACATAAAAGGAAGTTAGAGGCTTTTTGGGACGTCTATCGCCAGGTTCATTTCACACCTGACCGCTACTTGTGAGCCAATCTTCAAGCTGCTGAAGAAGGATCAAGGGGTAAAGTGGAATGATGAATGCCAGACCGCCTTCGAAAGAATCAAGGAATACCTTCAAGATCCACCAATTCTGATGCCTCCAATCGAAGGAAGACCTTTGATTTTATACTTAACAGTACTGGACAATTCAATGGGGTATGTGCTGGGGCAGCATGACGAGTCTGGCCGAAAAGAGCACGCTATTTACTACCTTAGCAAAAAGTTTATCGACTGTGAGACCTGATACTCATTGCTCGAGAAAACTTGCTACACTTTGGCATGGGCTGCTCTCCGGCTGAGACAGTATATGCTGACTCACACCACTTTGTTGATATCAAAAACGGATCCAATCAAGTATATCTTTGAGAAGCCTGCTCCCTCCGGAAGGATAGCGAGATGGCAAATGATCCTAACCGAGTATGACATCCAATACACACACCAAAAAGCAATCAAGGGGAGTGTATTGGCGGATCATTTGGCGCATCAGGCTGTGGATGACTACCAATCCATGAATTTCAAGTTCCCGGATAAGAACATCATGTTGGTAACCGACTGTAAAGAACCTGGACCGGATGAAGGACCTGAGGAAGGATCCCGATGGTCGATGTATTTTGATGGAGCATCAAACACATTGGGTAATGGCACTGGAAATGTGATCATATCTCCTGAGGGCTGTCATACTCCATTCACCGCCCGATTATGTTTTAATTGCACCAACAATATGGTGGAGTATGAAGCATGTATCACGGGTCTTCGAGCTACTATTGACTTGAGGATTAAGTTCTTGAGTGTATTCGGAGATTCTGCTCTAGTGATCAGTCAGATCAAAGGCGAGTGGGATACGAAGCACCCAAATCTTATTCTTTACAAAGAGTACGTACTGACTTTGCTCTCACATTTTCAGGAGATAACCTTTGAACACTTCCCGAGAGAAGAGAACCAGCTGGCGGACGCGTTAGCTACCATGTCTTCTATGTTCAAAGTCAGGTGGGACAATGAAGCTCCCCAGATTAGAATTGATAGGTTGGACAAGTCCGCACATTGCTGTGACATTGAGACGGAAGAGGTAGCAGATAAACCCTGGTTTCACGAAGTAAATAGGTATCTTGAGTGTTGTACCCCAAAATTTGCCCTCCCATATTTCTCAAAACATTTCAAGAAAGATTCACAAGTCCAACCCGGCGCGTCATATTCAGGTGTTCTTTCGCCAAGATATCTCTGATAACATATTCTCAAATTCAGGTTCAGCTCAAGAGTCAATTCTTTAAAGAAGGTATCCGAATGTGTGAGTTTTCTCGAAGAAATATGGTGAAAAAGTGTGCTGAAAGTGCAGTTTTTACGCGCTAAAAAATTTATAACTTGAAGATCGTGGCTTGTTTTGAACCCGTTCCGGTGGCCAAAATTCCGTCTTGACATTATCTACATTTTCATCTCTCACGGCTGGAAGCCAATTTCGATCAGAAGGTCTTCAAAAATGTGGATTTATCAAGTATTTTAGTACAGAAAATTTGTGACCGAAGTTTATTTGCGTCATGTTCAGAAAATCATAACTTGGTCGATTTTCATCGTATCGAGCTGGTTCCGGCGCCAAAATTTCACAAATTGAGTTAGCTACATTTTCACATGAGGTATCGAGTTCGAACGGTAGTCAAAAGGCCTTTGTTTTTTGCTCAGAGTGCGCGTGACGCGCCGAAAATCCTGAATGCTGAATATTATTTTATCTGGGTCGAAACTTCGAAAATTCATAACTTGGTCAATTTTTATCGGATTGGGCTCATATTTTTACACAAGGTCACTGACTCAGATATCTACAACTTTTCTTCAAAAGTCGAGACCGAATTATGCTCCGATCAATACCAGTTTTTTATTGAAGAACGTGTCAAAGTCGACACTGGAGCCCAAAATAAGTTTGTCTGAGCTGAAACTTCAAAAATTCATAACTAATTCATCGTTTATCCGATTGAGCCTATTTTCGAACACGAGTTAGTTCTCGATGTCGTCTACATTTTGTTTTCACATTTCAACTTCAAAAATTGCACTTAAGCCCCTGCGATTTAGCCTGCAATGTGACGAACTCAAGTGAACATTGGATGCCCAATTGCACATTCAAAGCCCATTTTCTTTGCTCTAAATTCCATTTTATAATCCCATTCCTTTCACAAACAAAGGAAAGAAAAAACCCTTGCCACAACGCTGTTAGAATATCAAATTCTTTCAAGAACCCTAAAACCTTGAAATCCTTATTACAAATCCCCCTCTCACTACAAACAAGCCATCCCGGTTACAAACCAACATCTCACTACAAACAAGCCATCCGGTTACAAATCAACATCTCACTACTTCTCCAGTAAGGGTAAGGCTGGTTTGATCTCCATGATCAAAAGGGTATAAAAGCATTTATATCACTACTTCTCCAGTAAGGGTAAGGCTGATTTGATCTCCATGATCAAAAGGGTATAATTATTCATACATGCCATATTGGCCTAAACATTAAATTTCTTCATATATTGGCTTTTTTGTATTTTATGATATATAGTAATTTATTTAATGTGTTCATGAGATTTAACACTGCAGATTTAGACAGGATCCCATGCAGGTTCATTAAGGAACGTTGAGGCCAAAACACAAATGGCCAAAAGCCAAAACAAAAATGGCCAAAACAGAACAGCTTACACATGACACCAATACATGGCGAGACAGACATCCTGAGAAGGTTAAGGAACGTTGAGGCTAGAACATAAATGACCAAAAGCCAAAACACAAATGACCAAAATAAAACAGCTTACACATGACGCCAACAGCTGTTGCACCCTAAAATCAGGTCCATTTCTCACCCTTTATTTCCTTTTTCTATTTTATTTTTACTAACAGTTAATTAATTTTCTTTTTTTATCAAAAATCACAAAAATATTTTTATGTCCAAATAAACTTAGAATTTTATCAATAAATATTAATTAATTTAATTAGGTTAATTTTAGATAACTTTCATTTGTTTAGTAAATAATTTAAAATTAATTAGAATAAATAGGTTTTATTACTAACTTAATTATTTTATTTCTTTCCAAAAATAACAAAAACCCAAAAATATGTCATTTAATTATTTTCATTAATTAATTTAATAACCAATCAATTTTGCATTTAATTTAAAAATCTAATTTCTTTTTTTAAAATAAAATAATAAAAACAACGAAAAAATCTTTTCTTTAATCCATAAGGGTCAAAACCCTAAACTTGCGCCTGATTTAATTTCCCGCACGCGATCCATTTTATTCAATATTGTATCTGTTTCTGGAATGTAATAGCTTAATAGGACTTTACTATTTTTACCGCTTTATTTATTTTCTGTATTTTAATTTCAAGGGTTGCTTTTGGCGATGTAAATACCCGACGCCTTGTAATAGTTAGTTAAATTTCCACATTTTAATTTCCGCAACTTACATAACTGTTAGATGATTGATAATAGGTATGCATGACAAGATTGAATGTTTAACCTAAAATCAACATAGATAACCATTGACATGTACAAAGACAAAATAACTGAAAAATGACACACTCGCACATGCGCACTCTTAGGGTACATCTCACTTGGTTGCCTTCGAATGCGGTCATTGAGTATAGGAAGTTTTAGAGGTCGCCCTCTTTTCCAAAGATCATAGTTGCCTCGAAATGGTGTCCTCGGAAAAATGATCTATGGCATTAGGGTTACCGCTAAGGCGTCCTAACATTGCTTTAGTGACCACACGTCCCTTAATCAAATTGACCCTTAAAACTCCAACGACGATGCTACCTGCTCATCAATAGTGGGATAGCATTGTCTAAAGGACATTAGCACAGATTGATTCCTTTTTCGAGTAGGTAGATGGTTCTTAGATACTTGCTCTTTCAAAACGAAACAAATTTTCACACTTACACTCTTTTTTCAAATAAAAAAACTCTTTTTCAAACCCACAATCACAAAAAAAAGCAATTTTGAAAACACTATGAGCAAGTACCTAAGAGCCTGTGGATAACCACAGATAGAAAGAGTGCTAACACCTTCCCTTTCTATAATCTACCCCCCGAACCCGAGAAATATCTCGAAAAAGGATTTTTTCTGTGATTTTTTCCTTTCCTTGTTGGATAAAATAAAAGTCGGTGGTGAATCTTGCTTACCGCGACATTTTGTGAAAACAAACGCAAAACGTAAACCAACATTCCAAAACAGTCAGTTCTCTCCCACCGTATCACATTGAGGCTCAAGAGTACCCCGAGGGTGCATCTGTTAATGATAAGTTCTTGAGAAGGTTCGCTGCGAAATTTTTCATTAGCAATGGGATCCTTTATAAGCGTAACCATGATTCAACCTTACTGCGATGCATGGACAAAAGCGAGGCAGAAAGGATCATGGCAGAGTTACATGAAGGTACCTTCAGGACCCATTCCAGTGGACATACCATGGAAAAGAAAATCCTACGGGCAGGATATTATTGGTCCACTATGGAAGCCGATTGTTATCAACACTCTCGGACCTATCATAAGTGCCAACTCTATGCAGAAAAGGTGCATGTACCTCCGGTTCCCCTGAATGTTTTGACAGCTCCTTGGCCTTTTGCAATGTGGGGCATCGACATGATTGGCGAGATCAAACCTACAACATCTAACAGACATCACTTCATTCTGGTAGCGATTGATTATTTCACAAAGTGGGTTGAGGCAGCTTCCTTTGCTACAGTAACCAAGAACGTCGTAGCGCGGTTTATCCGACACAACTTGATCTGTCGATATGGTGTACCAGAGAGAATTATTACTGACAATGGTACAAATCTCAACAATACTATGATCACCGAGCTCTGCAAATAGTTTAAGATACATCATCACAACTCTTCTCCATACCGGCCGAAGATGAATGGGGTTGTTGAAGCGGCTAACAAGAATATCAAGAAGATTGTGCAAAAGATAACGATGACATATAAAGACTGACACGAGATGTTACCATTCACTCTTCATGGGTATCGCACCTCAGCACAGACATCGACAGGGGCAACGCCCTACTCTCTGGTGTATGGCATGGAGGCAGTCCTACCTATCGAAGTCCAGATACCATCTCTCTGGATTATGGAGGATGCAGATTTGAGCGAAGACGACTGGATCCAAACCCGGCTTGATCAGCTGAATTTAATCGATGAAAAAAGGCTTACTTCTATTTGTCATGGTAATACGTATCAAAAGTGAATGATCAAGGCTTTTAACAAGAAAGTCAGACGACAAGAATATCAGGTCGGGGATCTAGTGATCAAACGCATCATACTGCCGCAAGGTGATCCCAGGGGAAAATGGACCCCCACGTACGAAGGGTCATTTGTGGTTAAGAACATTTTCTCGGGAGGAGCTATGATTCTAACCACCATGGATGGTGACGAACTTCCTCACCCCGTCAATGCAGACATAGTGAAAAGATACTACACATAATCAAAGACCCGCTAGGTTGACTGGCCTAGGAAAAAATAAGGGCTTCCCGGCGAACCAAAAGGGTTCGGGCAAAATAAAGGGATGAAAATAAGAAAAAACTGTACACCCGGAAAGTCGAAAACCTGAAAAGGTGGCTTGGGCAAAAAAGGGTATCCTGATGGACTGAAAACCCGAAAGGGCGGTCCAGGCAAAAATTAGGGATCGAAGCGTAACACTATGTCTCATTGGATCATCTTGCAACCAGACTTCAGTATCGACTATCAAGCTCGGACGGCGCCAATAAATCTAATCTACCTTCGACCAAGTAGCAAAGTGATGAGACGCTCGAAGATATAAAGGCAATAGCAGAGTTGGAACCCAGTGGGATTGTTTCACATAGATGTTTTTCTTTCTCTTTCACAAAATGTATAATCGCTATCCTCCGACAGTGTTCTCTTACTAGGACGTCAACCTCTTGTACAAAACGCATATTACAGGCTAACTTCAAAATCAATATAATTCGTTTTCACAAGAAATCTCAACTTGTGTTTTCTTTTTATGTTTTGTTTTGCAAGAACGTCCAATGATTCATTTTTGATATATGCATTTGAAAATAATTGCTACTCATAAATATTTACATAAAAAACAAAATACAATTACTCGTAATTCCAGGAACAGGGGCAAACAAGAAGTGTCCAATCCTTACAGTTGCTCTACCCACCAGGTACGGGGACAGAGCCGGCTTTAGAATATAAGTGAAAGTTCATACATTCCCCACAGAGTTGGAAGTATCCAAAGAGAGTGGTGTTAACTCTCCCCAGCCGAGGTTCATAATCACGAATAGGTCGGCAAAATTCTCCCCAAGCAGAATTTATCTATCACCAGCAACACAAGTTCATCCCCAGGTGAGTTTATTTCTCCAACTCGGCAGATCGTCCAATAGAGTATCTCTCTTCCCCACAAAGTTATTCTCCCACGGGATTATTATCAAACAGAGTCTCTCCCGGCGGAATATTCTCGAGCAGAACAGGCGCAAGTCTCCAGCTAATCATCTTCGGTCACTATCCCCAGCGAGAATGAAGAACTCAACTCCTTACATTCTCCAACAGCAGTCATGATCTATTTCCCCCAACTAGAGAATATCACAAGAGCATTGCATATGCATACATCGTGGCATGCACATATGCATCATACAACACAATCTCATTTATTTTGAGCACATCATTACTCAATACATTTCATACATCATGAAATTACATACGACTAACTCTGTACCTTTCAGGGAAAGATGCAATCAAGTTCTCACAAGTTTCCCCTGGTTCAGTCAAATCCATACTAAGATTTCTATTCTAGTTCAAGCTATGAAGCCCGGAAATCGACTGGATAATATCTTAGTTTCTCCAAAATACTACGAAGCCTGGAGTCAACCAGATAGTGGTATATCTTAAGTTCAAGCTTTGAAGCCCGAAAATCGACCGGAAAACAGCTTAACCATCAACAAGTTATTGTGAAGCCTGGAAATCGACCAGATAGCAATACAAGATACCATGAAGCCTGGAATCGACCAGATAATAGGTATAAGACATCGTGAAGCCTGGCACACGACCAAATAATGGTATAAGACACTATGAAGACTGAATCACGACCAGATAACGGCAAAAGACACTAAAACCTGGGACACGACCAGATAACAGTATAAGGTACTGCGAAGCTTGGAATTTGACCAAATAGCAGTTTACTCGGCCAATTACTATGAAGCCCGGAAATCAACCAGATATTAGTATGCCTTAAATTCAAGTTGAAACCCGGATGCGACCGGATAACCACCTAACTCCTTCTGAAGCCTGGAGCACGACCAGATAAGAATTGAGAAATTGCAAAGCCTGGAAGATGACCAGATAGCAGGCCTAATCTCATCTCCCCAGTAAGTCACTGTAAAGCCTGGAGCACGACCAGATAGCAGTCAGTCTTATTTGTCTCAGCAAGTCATTGTAAAACCGGGAGCACGACCGGATATCAGTTCAATGTCACCTCCTCGACTAAGAGATGATTCCCCAGTAGAGTAACAAACAATTGAAGTTCCTAAAACTCTACTTCTCTCAAGACAGAGAATAGCATTCCCCAACGTAGTCCTCCTCAACAACAGGTGTACAGGCTCTCGCAAAGGAATCTCTTATGCGATCGACACTTCTTCTGATGGCATCTCTAAGCCCATCTTCTGTCATTGACTTCCAAATGGAATCTATAAGCCCATTCCTGATATCACAAGACAAGTACCACTTCCTGCGAGTGCAAATTTCTGGGCACTCTAGTGTTCAATCATCTTCAACCTTCAGATCACGAAAGGCAGACAAGCCAATCTACATCCTCAAGTTTAAGAAGATTGAACAGGGGCAGCTGTTGTACCCCAAAATTTTCCCTCCCATATTTATCAATACATGTCAAGTAAGGTCCTCAAATTGCTCAAGGAAGTCCAAGGGTTGACCATACAAACTCTCTCCTAAGGCAGTCTACCCCAAATTAGGGTTTCATTTTGCATCAAGATGTTTGAATCCAAAGGATCCCAAATGCTCACCATTGTCCTAATATCTTCTCAAGATCATCCATGTCAAGTTTCAAGCCTTGCAGAGAAAATTTGCTCAGTCAATTGCTCAAAGGCCTGAAAATCGACTATGCTAGGGCAAAAGTCAATTGTGGCCCACATGCAGTCAAACTTCAAGATTTTTGGTCAACATTCTCATTTTGAAGTATTATTCATTATTTGATCAAGGGTTGATCATGATTCCTCAAGGATTGCTCAAAATTCATCAAAACCCAAAAGTTACTAAATTAGGGTTTTGTAGGAAAAGTCAACTTAACTTTGACCAAGCATAACTTTCTCATACTTTATAAAAATGACCCATCCAAATCTCATTTTGAAGAGTATGTAATTCCCTACCATTCATCTTTAGCTCCTAAAATATGCACTCACAAGAAGATATGAATTTGGACATTATAGGTCATTTTGAAAAGTCAACAAAAGCACCTTTTGGGTCAAAGCTTCATACATGAACATGGAAGACTCAATTGAGATGATACCAAAAGGGTTGCTTAGAGGACATCTTAAGATTTTTAAAAAGTACAAGAACACATCTCTAGGGTCAAAATTGAGGGATTTATGCATTGGCCAAGTTGACCCTTTTTGCAAAATTGCCAAAAGTCAAATGTGTCAAAAAATGCATTTTTTGCTAAATGGGCTCAACTTTTTATGCTTGCACTGAGTTTGTAATGTGACCCACGACCCATGAGCCCTTCCACTTGTCATTCTTTTATTTTTGTTATTTATTTTGATTTTATTTCAATAAAATCAAATAAAATCAATATAAAATAGTAAAAATATCAAAAGCTAATTAAATCTTGAGATTTTGTGCATGATTAGGTCCATTACACAGCTGGAAGTAATATCAAATCGTGCAAGGTGCAAAATGGATAGAAAAAGATTTGATTTGCTTGATTTGGAAAGATTTTGCACAAGGATCAAATCATGAATCAATATTCATAATTGGAGAAGATTTGAAACAAATTGTAACCCTAATGCATTCTTGGATACATAAGGGACAAGTGCAGACCAAAAACTAGGAAGTTGGAGGCGTACAAAGGAGAGAACAAATTGCAAAAAATTCAAGAAAAAGTGCAAACTGATTTTCAAGTTCAAGAAAAAGTTGGAGCCATTCTGATCATACCAATCGTTTGCTGGGAATCCTAGGATCGTGCTTCAATCGCTAGAAAGCTTCCTCACACCGTGAAACACCCTGTAAGAGTCACACGATTTGTCTCTTTTCTTGAAACCAATTGCATTAATTATGGCACATTTAGCATGATTAATTGACATATTCTTGATCCTTGAGATATTTGCAAGCTAATGGTTATGATTAATTTCATTTTTATTGACTGTACATCAAGTTGCCATGGCTAGGGTTCGTGCTTGGTTTTTAGGGATTTTGTGTACAGGGAAAATTGGACCTTAATATTGGTACCATGATGCTCGTGAGGTTGCAACGAGTTGGTTAGCACCCTTGATTTGCATTTATCATACATGTACAAGATTTTGGAATGAACAAGGGTTATACCTACGCCTGGTGTCCGTAGGTAAAAGCCTTTTATCTAAAACGGCGGAGGCCACGAGGAAGATGATAGCGTGGCAGTAAGTGAGTGGCTTGTTTGAATCTGTGCGCGTTTTGGGAAGCGTGGCATGATATTTGCATTATATTTTATTTGTTGCATTATTGTTACAACTAACAAAGCTGGCGCAGACGGTAAGGTTGTTGGTCTTTGATACATACGTCCTGGGTTCGACCCCAGGCATGTGCATTTTATTTTCTCAATAATTTCAGGATAATTCAGTGTACCACATGGCAAAGGACTCATCATGTACCATCCAGATCTGATCATTCCATCCATCAACGCTCCAAATCCAAGGCCATCCCTTGAGGGTCCACAATACGCCCTAGTCAAGCATGTGTAGGTGATTGGACGAAGTCAACAAAGGCCCGAGCTTGTTGGGCTTGAATTTGCAAATAACACCCCTCCTTTTTCTAATACCAGGCCCATTCTTTCTCTTTTCCTTTTTTTTCTTCTTTTATTTAATTAATTTACTTAATTGTTTTTAACAAAATCAACTTCTTTTTTCACAAAAATCATAAAATCAAGTTTCACAAAATTTAGAATTAGGTTTTTATTTTATCAAATTTAATTTAATGTTATTTTAATTTAATCTAGGATAATTCTAACCTTTTTTATATAATTAAAATCAATTAGAAAAATTAGGGTTAACTCTTGATTTAATTTTTTATTTCTTTTCTCAAAACAAAAAAAAATACAAAAAAAGGTTAATTTAATTATTTTTCTCAATTAGAATTAATTAGTAATTAGGTTTTTATTTACTCAATTAAACTTTATTTTCTCAAAAAGAAAAAACCACAAAAAATGATTTTTCTTTTAAATTGCAATTAGGTATAGTGGGGTCAAAACCCTAAATCTCTCGTTTTCGATTCATCGCGCACGTTTATTATTTTTGCAATATTAATGTAACTGTTCACGGTATGTAATAGTTTAAATTAGGATTTTCTTTATTTATCGTTTTACGGGTTTTTTGGCTATGTAATTAATACCTACCCCAAAGCCTTGTAATAGCGTAGGTTTTATTTCTCGCATTTTAATTCTCGCAAATATTAACTGTTTAGATGTATGTTAATAGGATTGTATGACAAGATTGCATGATAATTTAAAATGGCTAGAAAACCCTAATGTGCAAAGATAATAATTGAAAACAAATCACTCGCACATGCGCACTCTTAGGGTATACTCTCACTTCGGTTGCCTTTGGTAAACGATCATTAAGTATAGGGTGTCTTAGTGGTTGCCCTCCTGTCTAAACAAAGATCAAAAGTCCCGTTCGAAAATGTTGCCTCGAAAATGTTGCCTCAGAAATGTTGCCTCGAATATGATCTTAAGACTCTAGGGTTATTACTAAGAGGTCCTAACATTTCTTTAGTGATCGTACGTCCCTTACAATTGACCCTTACAACTCCAACGACGGTGCTACCTATTTCTCAATAGTAGGATAGCATTGTCCAAAGGAAACAAGAACAGAGACAATCCTTTTTCGAGTAGGTAGATGTTAGTAGGTACTTGCTCAAAACATACAAACTTTTTTTCACAAAAACACTTTCCAAACAAAGTTTTCAAAACAACTTCGTAACACTCTTGAGGACAGAAACAAGGGTTAAAACGAAGTCAAACAAAACTTTTCAAAACAAACACACACAAGAAATTTTAAAAAGATGAGCAAGTACCTAAGAGCCCATGGAAAACCATGGATAGAAAGGGTGTTAACACCTCCCCTTCTATAATCTACCCCCCGTACTCAAAATCTCGAAAAAAGGAATTTTTCTGTGCTTTTATCCTTTCCAGTTGGATAAAATAAAAGTCGGTGGCGACTCTTGCTTACCGCGACATTTTGCGAACAAAAACGCAAAACGCAAACCAGCATTTTCAAAACAGTCGGTTCTGCCACCGTATCACACCCACCTTTATGGGAATGTCTACCTCCCCATGTACCATCCTCTTCGAACCGTCAAAAGCCCTTACCACTATGTTGCTTGGCTTCAAAGTCAACCCCTCACAGTCAAGTCTATCAAGAGCTTTTTTGGATAGTACAATCAAAGAGGAGCCAGTGTCCACCAAAACATGCGCCAGAGTGGTGCCCCTACATTCCACTGAGACATGCAATGCCTCATTATGCTTTCTTCCCCTCGATGTCAGATCAGCATCTGAAAAACCTAAACCATTGTCCACAGTTAGGCTGGCTACGCAGTCTTGAAATTTATCAACAAATGTCTCTTGAGGTACATGGGCGGTTTTTAAGAACTTTACCAAGGCTTTTGCATGTGCCTCGGAACATAGTAGTAATGCCAACATGGAGATCTTAGAGGGAGTTTTCCCCAGTTGTTCAACTATATCGTAGTTGCTTCTCTTTATAATTTTTAAGATCTCCTCCATTTCTTTCTTGGAGGTCTCGGGGATAGTTAATGACTGAGCCTTTGTCCGGACAAGTTCAATCATAACACCTTTTCCTCGATTCTAGGTTAACTCGGAAGTGGGAGTGTCAGTAAGAATGATTACAGGGGTTGTAACGACTTTGTCAATTGGAGTACTATTGGAGATAAATGTAGGACCGGGAATAGCTTTTGGGGGAGCAACGACAGGAATGATTACGGGTCCAGAAACTGCTTTTAGGGGAGCAATTTCTGGAGAAAAGATCCTACCACTTCGGGTAATTTTGCTAGTTCCTGCAATGTTACTGATGTCAGAGTTGACTTTCTCGAAGCTTGAATCTTCGGCGGCTGGCCAGTCTTATTTGATACCATGGTTGTAGACATCCCCTCCATAATTCCATGGTATGGTTTTGTCTAATGTATATGGGACTGGCCCAAGCATTGTGATTATTAAAGGAGCTGCTTTCGGAACTGATGTAATTCTAACGGGTCTTTTGGTGGAGACCCTGGAAGAATTGGCGGAAATGTAATGATAGAAACATCTTCAAAAGAAACAGGTGGAATAGGAGTTTTTTCAAACAAAATCTCTTTGTTATCTATCAGGCACTGAACGCCTACTTTCAACAAAGGACAACTAGTTGGTGAGGATAAACAGAAACGACAATATTCATCACAGCCCGGGAACACACCAACATTCAACAAGTTCATTTTAACAGTCAGAAGTGGGGTCATAAGTTCATTAACTGAAGTAACAAACAATCCTTCTTCAATGTCATTCGTATTGTGACCATGTCTGGGCATAGGGGCAGAAATGACATTTGGCTTTTCGGGCGCATCAAACTCAATTTCTTTTGCTTCAATGAGGTCTTGTATTTTGTTCTCAAAGGCCCAATAGTTATTAGTATCCTGACCAGGACTTTCAGAGTGATATGCGCAACGGGCATTGGGATGATAATTAGGAGGCGTTGTATTGAGGTTTTTCAGAGCTTCTTTCAAGGTCACCAAGTTGGATCTTAGCAGATGTGGTAATACTTGAGACGGAGTCATGTTGATTCTGATGAACTGCCTGACTGGCCTTTCTACCCTTGGTTGATTATTTCTTTGCTGATCAGACACAGACTTTGGGATTATAACAGCCCCCACCATTGGTCGGCGTTCGGCCCTATCTTGGTTTCTTTGCGAATACACGACAACCACCTATTTCTTTCTGATAAAGGGCTTCCTTAAAAGTGCTGAAAAAGATGTGTCTTTCTGGATCTTTCCATTCTTAATACCGACTTCTATCCTCTCTCCGGTCAATATTATTTCAGTGAAGCCTGCAGATGAACTTCTGATTAAATGATTGAAAAAGGGACCAGACAAAGTGCCCAAGAACATGTCCACCAATTCTCTCTCAGATAGAGGGGGTTGAAATC
Organism: Vicia faba; assembly: GCA_948472305.1. Taxonomy (NCBI): domain Eukaryota; kingdom Viridiplantae; phylum Streptophyta; class Magnoliopsida; order Fabales; family Fabaceae; genus Vicia; species Vicia faba. Next base: position 1,258,824,769 of record OX451741.1, on the reverse strand, counting down.
TTCCAGCCAAATCTCTCCATTTCTATGCATAGTCCTTGAAACCTTCATTGGAAACCATGGCCATACTCTGGAGTTGAGTACGGGTAGGCTCCAGATCAACATTATACTGATATTGTTTGTAGAAAGTTGTAGCAAGATATTCCCAATTGTGAACATTAGCCCTTTCTAGTTGGTAGAACCAGTCAAGTTGAGTCCCAGACAGACTGTCTTGGAAGAAGTGCACCCATAAGTCTTTATCAGCAGTATGGGGTTGTATTTTTCTCACATATGACTGAAGATGCATTTTAGGGCATGACACTCCGTCATATTTGGAAAATGTAGGCACTTTGAATTTCAGAGGAATCACAATCCCCGACACTAGTCCCAATTCCTCAAAGTCCAAGCCTGGCACCTTTTGGATTTCCATTGCGCTCAACCGCTCTTCAAGATGTCTATACTTGTCATCAGCCGAAGGGTATGGTTCCTCAGTGTAGTCCTCTTCTTCTTCCTTCTCTTTCGATTCTGACGGGACAACTATTTCCTTGCCTTTCTCTAGCGGTGAAAATCGAAGATCAAGCTATTAATTAACTTGACTCGCAAAAGCAAGAGTCGCCACCGCGCTTTATTATTTCCAAGGGAAAAGAGCGAAATAAAACCCTAAAACATGCAATGTAAAATAATACTTAAAAGTAATAAAAAATATAATGCGTTTTTGAAAGAGATCAAGAGTTCGGGGGTTGGTTATGCAATGGGAAGGTATTAGCACCCAATGCATCTGCGGTACTCCGCAGGAACCTTTTGAAATATCTGTTTTTTTTGGTTAAAATTGTTTGTTATATACAAGGGTGTATTTATCTACAACTATGTTTGTTTAAGGGGAAAGAAATGAGTTTTTATTATTGCGTTCGTGAGGGTTTCGCGACCCTTTGCCTATGTATCCAATGAAGGAATCAAAACACCGTAGTTCCTCTAGAAAAAAGTTGCTTTGTTTGTGTTTTTTAGTGGGCGACATTAACGCACGCATTCTAGTAATAGGCACGGTCGGTATCGCGGTAGAACGAAGGTAACATGCCCTTGGGGGAGTTTTGATTTGTTGAGTGTTTTTGTGAGTTTTAAGATATATTCAAGTAATGATTAAATACTGTTTTTTTTGGATTTTTTGGTTTGTTTACTTGTTGATTTTATCTTGCCATACGCCTAATTACTAGCATTTGTACAAAGTAAATAAAGTGCAGAAAGATAAAAACCTACGCTATTACAAACATATCAAAAGGCATAAAAAATATGAAGGAAAAAATACGATAAAAGTAAGAAAAGTGAGTGTCTTTCGACCCAGGAAGTAGAAGCCTTCGATTTGCATTCTATTGGCCTCCTTCGATTGGGGCTGGCAATCAGTAAAGTCACGTCTTTCGATTGGACATTGGCAGGGGCGAGGTCCTGTCCTTCGATTGGGCAAAGGCAGCAGCAAGTTGTATCCTTCGACTGGGAGTTCGCACCAGTGAGGTTCTGTCCTTCGATTGGGGGCTGGCACCAGTGAGGTTCTGTCCTTCGATTGGGCAAAGGCAGCAGCAAGTTGTATCCTTCGACTGGGAGTTCGAACCAGTGAGGTTCTATCCTTCGATTGAGGGCTGGCACCAGTGAGGTTCTGTCCTTCGATTGGGGGCTGGAACCAGTGAGGTTCTGTCCTTTGATTGGCCTGGAAGTCAGTGTATGGCGAAGTCTGCCTTGTTGCCTTCTTCGATTGGGCCAGTGAAATCAGTCTGAGCGTGTCTCTGGCTGGGCCTGGAAGTCAGTGTGGAAACCAAAGGCTTCGTTTCATACTCCTGTTTCCTATTTCTTTCATTTCAAACATTAAATGACAACATGGCCTGAGGCCATGCTAGTATTTGTCTTTCAAACAGTTTAATAGTTAAACAGAAAGCAAAAACGAAAGAGGTAGATTTTAAAAACATGTTAACAGGGTGGAAACGAAAAGAAACAAAGTGTTATGTACATGCTGGAAACGGACAAAAGATTATTTACATGTTATGGCATGAAATGAAAGGTTCAAGGGTAAGAGTGACTTACCTTACTTCAGGCCTTGAATGGATGTGGGGCCTTGAGTGGTGGCCCTGGATGCTGGATTCGAAAGAGGGGTCACAGGCTGTGCTTGGAGCGCTGGATTAGAAGGAAAAGAAAAAGCAAGTGTGATGCTTCTTTGATTCGAAGGAGACTGCAGTGTGGTTGTTCTTCAGAATCGAAGGAAGTAAGTGTATGGGATTCTGGGTTTTTTCTCACAAGTGTTGAAGGGACTTGAGAGATTTTTGTGTTTGAGAAAGTTTGGGGGATTCGTTCCTCTGGTCCCAAAAAATCCTCCTTTGGATGTTGTGAAGCCTTTTCATTTATAGGCGAGCTTTGATATGGTTTTGGAGGGAAATCAAATGACATTTGAACTGTTTGGGTATATTGTCCCCCTTGTTTTCTTCAATGCAGTTCTTGTGCACTCCTTTTTTGTGCAAGTACAGGACTGAGACAACGCAGGCTTATCAGTATTTTGGAGCTTAGTGGCAGGTTAGTGCAGGACTGCTGCATAGCAGCACAACTGGCTTGAGTTTGGCAGTATATGGGACTTTAGTCAACAAACTCCTTGAATACTTCCCCCTTTCGTTTTGATCACTTCGACCAGCTTCATGATTACACAAAAATGTTCGTTTCCAAACAATGTATGCTCTAAGTACGTTGCTTCGAAGGGTTTAGTGGTCCAACTTGTGAATCGAAGGAGGCAACCTTGAAGGAAATCACATGTCCAGCTTGTGGATCAAAGGGGCTCACTTCGAAGGAAACTACATGGCCAAATCGAAGCTTGTGGCTGAAGGGAGATTGTATTGCCTAATCGAAGCTTGTGACTGAAGGAAGCAATGTTGCCCAATCGAAGCATGTGACTGAAGGGAGACTGTATTGCCCATCAAAGCTTGTGACTGAAGGAAGCAATGTTGCCCAATCGAAGAATGTGGATCAAAGCAAACATATTGCCCAATCGAAAGCCAGTGTTCGAAGGAAGCAATGTTGCCCAATCGAAGCATGTGGATCGAAACAAACATATTGCCCAATCGAAAGCCAGTGTTCGAAGGAAGCAATGTTGCCCAATCGAAGCATGTGGATCAAAACAAACATATTGCCCAATCGAAAGCCCGTGTTCGAAGGAAGCAATGTTGCCCAAATCGAAGCATGTTTGTAGGCAGTAAACTTGTCCAATCGAAGCAGGCTTGCAGGCAGTAAACTTGTCCAAATTCGAAAGAGGCATGCAGGAGGCAAAATGTGCAAATCGAAGGACCTGTCAGCACATGAAATCAAAGAAACAAAAAACACACATTTCGTGCTTGATTAGAAGTTAGTGATACACAAGCTAAGAATGTTCAAAACACTTGACAATTTCTGCATAATCAATGCTCAAAGGTGAGAGGTTAAAACCGACTGTATTTAGTGACCTTGACTTTTGTATGAAAATGCAAAAATAAAAATGGGATCTTAGGTCAAAAATTGGGGTATGGCAGCTGCCCCTATTTAAGTTTCTTCTATCTGGAGATATGAAGATTCGAATCTTCATTTCGACGAGATTGAAGGGACTTAAATATAGAATACACAATTTTTGGCCTTAAGATACCACAATTATGTTTATGATATGATATGAATGTGATATTTTGAATTTAATGAGGAATGATGCCACATGAGACAAACTAATGCTGGAGAAACCAAACACATTATACAGTAATCCCACAGGGGAAGAGGTTATAACTCCACTGGGGAAACAGAGCCATAGGCTTCCAGTGAGAGACTCTTAAATGATTTACATCAGTACTGAGATTGGAGAAGGAAAATGATTGACATCAGTACTGTGACTGGAAAACAAAATGATTGACATCAGTACTGTGACTGGAAATGGAAATGATTGACATCAGTACTGAGACTGGCAAATGATCGGCATCAATACTGAGACTGGAAAAGGAAATGATTGACATCAGTACTGAGACTGGAAATAAACATTTCTGACTTCTGAATTTTACCAAGAACGGTAACACATTTCTTCTTTAACCAAGATATCGCTTGAAAAGGATAAAATACAAACTTCCCCACGGAACTCTTCCAAAGAGGTGTCGTTTGCTGAGTAAACATTATTGTTGGGGATACACAAGCTGCTCAAATAAAGAGGCCGCCACTTGCTATCTTTCAAAGGTGTCAATAACATACAAGTTGCTCATGAAGAGACCGCCACTTGCTGTTTTTCAAGAGACCATAACATACAAGTTGCTCATGAAGAGACCGCCGCTTGATGTTTTTCCAAGGTATCAATAACATACAAGTTTCTCATGAAGAGACCGCCGCTTGATGTTTTCAAAGGTGACAATAACACACAAGTTGCTCATGAAGAGACCGCCGCTTGTTGTTTTTCAAGAGAACAATAACACACAAGTTGCTCATGAAGAGACTGCCGCTTGATGTTTTTTCCAAGGTAACAATAACATACAAGTTGCTCATGAAGAGACCGCCACTTGATGTTTTTTCCAAGGTGACAATAACACACAAGTTGCTCATGAAGAGACCGCCGCTTGCTATTTTTCAAAGGTATCAATAACATACAAGTTGCTCATGAAGAGACCGCCGCTTGCTGTTTTTCAAAGATACCCATAAAATATCATGAAGATATTGCTGGAGGTGAGAATCAATAATTTCATCGGGGATGGACAAACTGATCATGAAGAGACCGCCGCTTGTCATTACATAAAAACTGCTCAAATAAAGAGTCAGTCGCTTGTTGTCATGTCGATATTCCAGAAGAATGTTATGATAACATTACTAGGGAATAAAGTTCATATTCAATGGGGAACCATGAATAAATCCTTCCTAAGGAGACCAAGTATTTAGATTGCAAAATGAACTCTCCATCTAGGTTTCACAGCCTAGAGAGATCCATAGGGTATCATTCACAAGAGACAAAGCTCAATCCAGGAATAAACTGGAGAGAAAACAGTCAAACAAGACTCCACCCAATGAGGAAACAACTCAAATGGGGATTTATCCTATCCAGAGATGGAAAAGGAAAGCTAAAGCAAGATTCTTCCACGAGAGTTAACTCAGTGGGGAATTAGAAAGGAGGCGCACTTTCTGCTTAAGTTGACACTCTATTTGGAAAGAGCAAATACACTATTTGAATAGACATAACCAAGGTATACGAACTCAATGACATCAACAAATACAAATGTGCGTGCATGATGCAAGTGTGAATGAATAAATGAATGTCATGTATATGCTGACAAAACACATAGAGGAGATAGACAGAAGATGATAAGACATCACAGCACAACCCAACACTCAGCTAATCTTAACAAGATGGGAACATTACTGGAGATAGAACAAAAGTCATCATTGGAGTAAGGTCCTTTTACAAGGCTTAAATAACTATGGAGAGGAAGATATTTTTCGGTGAAAACCCAAAAGTCCAGTCTTCTATCATCAACAATCCATTGAAAGGATAACAACACGAACGATGCTTCAGTTGGAAAAATTCATGCTTAGCTGGAGATACTGGGAACACCACCCTCTGATAATGTGTGCAAAACATATCACATATCTTAACAAATCTGGATTGCCCCCTGGGACTAATTTTGGATGCCCCAAGTTTACTGCTGATAAGCTGCATGTTGCATGACAATTCTTGCGAATAACTTCACTTCTAAAATGCCCCAAGCTATATGGTTGATGAGGAGAAATTGTCTCAAGAGGATTTTACAAAAGACCTGGAATTCACCATGCTCTGGTGTCTTCAAACTCTTAGAGAGATTCATCAAATCTCGACGTGATTGCCCTGGATTGACTGCAGTTGGCACAACAAAGTCTTCAAATTTTGCCCCAAAAGAGTAAACAAGTTGGGAAAGCATTAACTGGGAGAAGCAACATGTCCGTGCTCAAGGTCTTCAGGTGACATGCCCCTGGATATGATTTTTCTTGAAATGATTCGCCAATTACTCAACAGAGTTTCAGGACTTAAAAGAATAAACTCATCACTGTTGCTTATATGCGAGCTTCCTTGATATCAAACGAATGTTTTGCAGTTAGAAAAAGTTTATTATGAGACTGAAAATTCTAATGCAACAGTTATGTAAGTCTTGAAGATTTTGAAAAGATATCACACAAATTTTGCGAGTTAGAGAACCATTTATTTTTGTATAGGAAAAACATATGATACCAACATAACTATTTAGAACATTCATGGGAGTCAAGAACACTATCTCATTGAAGTATGCTTTCAAAATAACCTTACTTCAATTAGGACTTTTGAGGGTTGTAACGTGGCCTGGTTCATGGTTTTTAGAAAAAAGATTTTTAAGGCTCAAAATTTATAGGTGCCCACCCATTCTTCGTGATGTTCTCCAACCCTATGTTCAGTTAATTCAACATGAGTGTTCATCTCTCAAAAGGATTTTGTGACGGTTAAGGAAACGACGAGGTTTTCGGAGTAGCAACCACCCTTATGTCTTCGTGTTTGTAGTCACCAATTTGTTCTTTGCTAAGGACTTTTCTTTGTAATCCTTTCTTTGCAATTTTTATTTTCCCTAACTTTTGCCTGAACTAATTCTTTTGAATTGATAGTCCAGCGGGATGCCCTAATTTTTGCCTAAGCCGCACGTTTTCAAGTTTTCGACTTAGCAGGCTTTCTTTTTTTTTTCTTCTTAATTTTTGATTTTTTATGAACAAAGCGTGTGACATTAGCTTGTCTTTACTTGTTGAGAGGATTGTGATTGCCTCGTTTCTTGATGAATGAGGGATAACATTGTGGTTCCACATCTTCTGGCTTCATTATACATGAAGGATAGCCCTCGTAGTTTCTCTTCAGAAATATCTTCCTTATGAATTTTGAACACTCAATCAGATTAACTGAAAACTACCCTGCCCCAGGTTAAAATTTGAGGGTTTTTTCGTATAGAAAAGAAACTCCTACTTCAAGGCTCAAAAGGGGTTAGCAAGGGATTATCTTCCTTATATCTCTAGTGTTTAGGGATTTGAAACAATGCATGTACATCGTCAGCAAGATTTTATTCAAAAGCATACAACCAGAGATTTTGTTTTTTAGATCATCATCCTCCCTTCAATCTCTGCCTAGGCAAGAGAATGAGCAACAAGTTGGTATCATAATGCAAAAGCAATTTAAAATTTGAAAACAAATATGAGTGAGACGAATGAATTTCTTCAAGACAAACATACTCATTGTATTAAGATAATCATTCAAATGCAAACAAGTTCTTACATGCAAACAGTGCAATGATAAACAAGAAAAATTACAAATGAACAAGCAAGAAAAATGCTAATTAAACTGAGAAGACTCTCTCCATTTGGACTTGAACTACCGAAAACATCCTTCAATGGTCAGAGTGACTATCAATCGTGTTTACTCCTTGGCGCATGCTTGATTTGAACTTCAAAACCAACGTCCTTGAATGACAAGATACCACTGTCAGGAAAGTCATTAGGTGCATTAACCATCACCCTCTCATGAGAGAATGATTTTAGAGTTTTAGTGAAGACTTTTATCATCGCTTCCTCCCTCCTAGAAGGATTGACTTGGGCAGCAACCAAATTTTCAACTAAACCAGTTAAGTGCTCCACACTAGCTTTCAAAATAGTCATCTCTCTACGGAGTTCAGAAACCTCTTGCTTGATATTCTCCATTGTTCTCTTAGCGCGAGTGTTGTACTGGTGAGACCAAAGGAAAAATAAGACTTGGAAAAAAGACCTTTGAAAGTGAAACCAAAAATGTAGAATGATGCATGATATGCAAAAGAGAGTTTTTATTTGACTTTCAAGGAACTCAAGATATTAAGTTGTAAACATCAAAGTATGAAGATAGAAGATGAATTTTGAATTGGATCAAAGCGTTGATCAAGTTATCATCAAGATCAATCATCCATTTTGGTGGATTAGGGTTTTCACCCTATCAACACCCAAGACCCATTGAGCTTGACGAAACTTGTGATGTTTACAAAGAAAGACCTCCAAATTCCTTGAAAATCAAGTGAAAAAGAGTTTCATGGATGCATGAAGGCATGGCTATGCAACAACCACAAGCAAGGTCACAAACAAAATCGAAAGGTTCAACATCACGAGCATGGAGTCAAAGGTATAAAAAAAACATCCCCAAGGTATGTACTAAAGGTTTAATCACACCTGTAAAACAAGGTTCTAAAAGTTCCCAGAGTATACATTCCTCCTTCAGATATTACCAACGTCCCGATTACTCAGTAATTAGCAATATTCTCAAGAGAAACTCGTCTGAGTGCAACATCACGTGACAACTTCTTCCGGATTACTCCGTTATAATCTCCGCACTACACCTAAGAGGCCAAGATGGGTTAGGGTTCTATGGTTCTTAGCTTCACTGGCTCCCAGGTCAAAAGCAATAATGTCTTCCCGATTACTCGATAAACAAATACTACGTTCAAAGGGGCTTCCACTGAGTGGGGGATTTCATGCCTCCTTCTTCGGGATTACTCCCTCAAAGTTAACATGACTATACTGCCCGTCCTATTCCTAAGTGTAACTTAGTCCGGGTATAGGACTTATCCTTTGTAATCAACACCCAAATAACCACAATATAAACATATAATCAAACAATAAAATAATGATAAAACAGATAAAACAAACTAGGCTTAACCCACTTAGGGATGGACCAGCAAGAGGTCAATCATTTCCCCAGTAGAGTCGCCAATTCTGTAGCGGTGAAAATTGGAGATCAAGCTATTAATTAACTTGACTCGCAAAATCAAGAGTCGCCACCGCGCTTTATTATTTCTAAGGGAAAAGGGAAAAGAGCGAAATAAAACCCTAAAACATGCAATGTAAAATAATACTTAAAAGTAATAAAAAATACAATGCGTTTTTGAAAGAGATCAAGAGTTCGGGGGTTGGTTATGAAATGGGAAGGTATTAGCACCCAATGCATCTGCGGTACTCCGCAGGAACCTTTTGAAATATCTGTTTTTTTGGTTAAAATTGTTTGTTATATACAAGGGTGTATTTATCTACAACTATGTTTGTTTAAGGGGAAAGAAATGAGTTTTTATTATTACGTTCGTGAGGGTTTCGCGACCCTTTGCCTATGTATCCCATGAAGGAATCAAAACACCGTAGTTCCTCTAGAAAAAAGTTGCTTTGTTTGTGTTTTTTAGTGGGCGACATTAACGCACGCATTCTAGCAATAGGCACGGCTGGTATCGCGGTAGAACGAAGGTAACATGCCCTTGGGGGAGTTTTGATTTGTTGAGTGTTTTTGTGAGTTTTAAGATATATTCAAGTAATGATTAAAGAGTGTTTTTTTTTGGATTTTTTGGTTTGTTTACTTGTTGATTTTATCTTTCCATACGCCTAATTACTAGCATTTGTACAAAGTAAATAAAGTGCAGAAAGATAAAAACCTACGCTATTACAAACATATCAAAAGGCATAAAAAATATGAAGGAAAAAATAAGATAAAAGTAAGAAAAGTGAGTGTCTTTCGACCCAGGAAGTAGCAGCCTTCGATTTTCATTCTGTTGGCCTCCTTCGATTGGGGTTGGCAATCAACAAAGTCACGTCTTTCGATTGGACATTGGCAGGGGCGAGGTCCTGTCCTTCGATTGGGAAAAGGTAGCAGCAAGTTGTATCCTTCGACTGGGAGTTCGCACCAGTGAGGTTCTGTCCTTCGATTGGGGGCTGGCACCAGTGAGGTTCTGCCCTTCGATTGGGAAAAGGCAGCAGCAAGTTGTATCCTTCGACTGGGAATTCGAACCAGTGAGGTTCTGTCCTTCGATTGGGGGCTGGAACCAGTGAGGTTCTGTCCTTCGATTGGCCTGGAAGTCAGTGTATGGCGAAGTCTTCCTTGTTGCCTTCTTCGATTGGGCCAGTGAAATCAGTCTGAGCGTGTCTCTGGCTGGGCCTGGAAGTCAGTGTGGAAACCAAAGGCTTTGTTTCATACTCCTGTTTCCTGTTTCTTTCATTTCAAACATTAAATGACAACATGGCCTGAGGCCATGCTAGTATTTGTCTTTCAAACAGTTTAATAATTAAACAGAAAGCAAAAATGAAAGAGGTAGCTTTTAAAAACATGTTAACAGGGTGGAAACGAAAATAAACAAAGTGTTATGTACATGCTGGAAACGAACAAAAGATTATTTACATGTTATGGCATGAAATGAAAGGTTCAAGGGTAAAAGTGACTTACCTTACTTCAACCCTTGAATGGATGTGGGGCCTTGAGTGGTGGCCCTGGATGCTGGATTCGAAAGAGGGGTCACAGGCTGTGCTTGGAGCGCTGGATTTGTAGGAAAAGAAAAAGTAAGTGTGATGCTTCTTTGATTCGAAGGAGACTGCAGTGTGGTTGTTCTTCAGAATCGAAGGAAGTAAGTGTATGGGATTCTGGGTTTTTTCTCACAAGTGTTGAAGGGACTTGAGAGATTTTTGTGTTTGAGAAAGTTTGGGGGATTCGTTCCTCTGGTCCCAAAAAATCCTCCTTTGGATGTTGTGAAGCCTTTTCATTTATAGGCGAGCTTTGATATGGTTTTGGGGGGAAATCAAATGACATTTGAACTGTTTGGGTATATTGTCCCCCTTGTTTTCTTCAATGCAGTTCTTGTGCAATCCTTTTTTGTGCAAGTACAGGACTGAGACAACGCAGGCTTATCAGTATTTTGGAGCTTAGTGGCAGGTTGGTGCAGGACTGCTGCATAGCAGCACAACTGGCTTGAGTTTGGCAGTATATGGGACTTTAGTCAACAAACTCCTTGAATACTTCCCCTTTTCGTTTTGATCACTTCGACCAGCTTCATGATTACACAAAAATGTTCATTTCCAAAAAATGTATGCTCTAAGTACGTTGCTTCGAAGGGTTTAGTGGTCCAACTTGTGAATCGAAGGAGGCCACCTTGAAGGAAATCACATGTCCAGCTTGCGGATCAAAGGGGGTCACTTCAAAGGAAACTACATGGCCAAATTGAAGCTTGTGACTGAAGGGAGATTGTATTGCCTAATCGAAGCTTGTGACTGAAGGAAGCAATGTTGCCCAATCGAAGTATGTGACTGAAGGGAGATTGTATTGCCCATCGAAGCTTGTGACTGAAGGAAGCAATGTTTCCCAATCGAAAAATGTGGATCGAAGCAAACATATTGCCCAATCGAAAGCCAGTGCTCGAAGGAAGCAATGTTGCCCAATCGAAGCATGTGGATCGAAACAAACATATTGCCCAATCGAAAGCCAGTGTTCGAAGGAAGCAATGTTTCCCAATCGAAGCATGTGGATCGAAACAAACATATTGCCCAATCGAAAGCCCGTGTTCGAAGGAAGCAATGTTGCCCAAATCGAAGCATGTTTGCAGGCAGTAAACTTGTCCAATTGAAGCAGGCTTGCAGGCAGTAAACTTGTCCAAATTCGAAAGAGGCATGCAGGAGGCAAAATGTGCAAATCGAAGGACCTGTCAGCACATGAAATCAAAGAAACAAAAAACACACATTTCGTGCTTGATTAGAAGTTAGTGATACATAGGCTAAGAATGTTCAAAACACTTGACAATTTCTGCATAATCAATGCTCGAAGGTGAGAGATTAAAACCGACTGTATTTAGTGACCTTGACTTTTGTATAAAAATGCAAAAATAAAAATGGGATCTTAGGTAAAAAATTGGGGTATGACACTTTCCCCTCTCCTTCACCGGATGTTGTTGTAAAGTCCAAAGTCCTTCTTGTCTGCCCATGAAATCTTCTTCCCATGTTTAAGACTCCGGTTACCTTCTTTGTTTTCTTTTTCCTCTCCTCAGCCAGCAGAGTCTTCAACTCTTCTTGCCCCTTGGCTAGGGTCATGAGCAATTGTTGAAACTGCGTATTCTGAGCTTGGAGATCTTTCACTGTTTGATCTAGATCCATCTTACTGAAATAAACAGTAGAGAGATGAAGATACTTGTTGCAAAACACCTGTTTATGTTATGATGAATGATATATGCATATGCAATATTTTCAAGGATTCCAAAGATTCAAATTTGTTTTATACAAAAAAAAGGAAACACACGTTATATTAATAAGATAAAGTTTGAGTACATCAATGCCCCTTGGTAAAAATAATACAAAAACTCTAAGATAAAAAAGTAGTACGCATCCTCTTTGGTGCAATGTAAGCATTCAGATTCCGCTCCTCATGAAGTAGCCTAGTGAGTTCCAAAACCTTCTTCTCACTTGCATAGAATTGGACTTTGAAAGTACCTCGCTCCCCCTTGAGTTGTATCCAATCCCTTTGTAGGTATTCAAGAGATGTAGGCATGTCAGGATGCAGGATAGTGTATGGAACATCTCCCTCCATGACAAGCTCAATGATTACCGGGAGAATGGAGGGGTAAGGCATCATAAGACTCTGAGCACGAGTTTGTACCCATTTGAGGTAAGGCTCAAGAGGTATGGAATTATTGTGCCCTAAAGTCTTGCTATCCACCTTGTTTAACATCCTCCGAGCTCGGATAAATCTCTGGCGAAGATCTTGATCATCGTTGTTGTAGTCAAATACCAAACCTTGAATCAGCATCTCATGCGGGCCATCCCTTCGGGCATAACCAAATTGTCTTAAGGCTAAGCATGGGTTGTAGGTGATACCTCCCCTAATGCCAAGTAAAGGGACATTAGGGAATTCTCCACAATGGTCAACAATGATAACATTCTCTTTGGATCGGGAGCACCAATGAATGTCTGAATGCTTGAGTGTCATCAACCTTTGTGACCACCTTGAACCTTGCTCATTCTTTAATACAGACTGGGGAAGATGAGAAATAAACCATCTTGCCAAGAGAGGAGTGCAACACATAAGGACACCTCTTTTTCTTATTGTGCGAGTGTGAAAAGAGTGTAGGATATCCCCTAGTAATGTAGGCACCGGGTTGCGTGATATGAAGATTTTGACGATGTTCACATCTATGAGCTGGTCAGGATTTGGAAACAAAACCATCCCATAGATGAGGAGAGCCACAATTTCCTAAAAGGCTTGCAAATCTAAGGAATTCCAACAGCTTTGGGATTTCTCAAACAGGAACTTAGCTAAGAAACCTTTGACACCACTCCTTGTTTCCCAATGGGTTGTAACATCAGATGAGTGCAAGTGTAGAGCTTGAGCAATCTCTTCTGGCTTTGGATCTCTTTCCGTACCGTTGAAAGGTAGTTAATTGAGAATGGGAATCCTCAAGAGTTGGGAGAATTCTTCCAAAGTAGGCACAAGTTGATAGTCGGGGAATGTAAAGCAATGGTGCAAAGGATCAAAGAACTGAAAGAGTACCTTCATCATGTCCTCATCTGTGTTGGAGGTGACCAAGTTGAGTAGACGACCATGTCTCTCGGTGAATGGAGAATTCTCAGGAATCTGTGAAGCTAGCTCCTTAAGTTGTGGAGGGATTCTCACAAGGTTGACTTGAATAGTTTTCCTTCGAAGTGAATCCATATCCTACAAAATAAGAACAAAGATGAATCCAAAAATCCTTGAAATGGTTAGTGGATGCATATGATGTTCATGATGTTCATGATGTTATGTACAAGTATGCATATACAAACAAAGCAAATAAATCCTTAGTTTAGGCTTGCATGGAGTTTTATAGGTAAGTACCCTCTTGAAGTTTAGTTGGCTCAAACCTGTCCTAGTAATAGTAACCGGGTTCTAAGGAGCTCAATATCACTGGATTGTTTCCTTGGTCATTATTTCAGCTCAAGCCTCTTTAATGGCGACCTAAATATCCCAAGAAACCAAACCTCAATGAGTGTAGTATCGAGTATCTACCGACTTCGGACTGCACCAAAGCCGGTCATCTCACTACATCCTAAAGGCCAAGTTGGTCAAGTAAAGGTTCTAAAAGTTTATTAGTGCTTTATGACATCACTCAGTGGCCCCGTATTCTCTTTGATTAACTCAAAGGCTACCGGTACCCACAAATATGTCGCGCTAACGTAGCTATTGCTTAGACCATGTTAGTATACCCCGCACAGTTTCCACAACGTATTACTACTTACCTATAATGTATCCCAAATCTGGGTAGAGGATTCAAACCCAAACAAAGAACCATAATGTAAAGCATACAAGTCAAATAATGTAAGGAAATAAATGTGATCTAGAACTAAGGTAACCACACTTTTAGAATTCTCCCCAGCAGAGTCACCAGTTCTGTGATGCGGTGGGAGAACTAAATTGAAGGTTTTGCGTTTTATCGCAAATGTTGCGGTTAGCAAGAGTCGCCACCGACTTTTCTTTTATCCAAAAGGAAAGGTTAAAAATCACATGAAAGACCTTTGAGATTGTTTCTTGGGTTCGGGGGGTAGATTATGAAAAGGGAAGGTGTTAGCACACTTTTCATCCATGGTTTTCCATGGGCTCTTAGTTACTTGCTAAATCACTTGTTTTGTTTGAAAATGTGTTTTGTGTGGTTTTTGAAAGTATTTTGTAAAGAGGCCATTGTTTAGGCAATCTTTGTAATGATTCTCGTTCGTAAGCATGTATACAAAGAGGTTGATCTTTTGAAAATGTTTTCAATGTTTGTAAGATGTTTGGAAATGTGTGTGTTTGTTTTGAAAATAGCAAGGAGGTTTATTTTGAAATGGAGCAAGCAACTAAAAGCAATTTACCTACTCAAATGTCTTTCTTGTTCATTTTCTTTTCCTTTGATATTGTTGTCTTACCATTGATTTGGTAAGCAACCCTATCTTTGGATGTAAACAGGACGAGCGTGGGTCATTGTATAGTCATGATTAGAAATGTTGCAAGGTATCTTATCATTTTTTGAGGGGCTAAGATCATTTTGTAAGGCAACTTAGAATAGCGTCATCGAGGGACTAGGATCTTGTATTTGTTTATTTTTGCTAAGACACCTTACATGCGTAATATGGCCATTTTGTATAAGGCAACCAGGTGGAGTAACCCTAGGGGTACTTGTGTGCAAGTGTGCCATTTCATGCTTGATTTTGTCTTGAATTATGGATTTTCTATTTGATTGATTTTTATCTTGCCATACAAACCCTAATTACTAGCATATTATGTAAAAGCGATAAACTGTGAAATTTAAAGTTACTACGCTATTACAAACATTTGTGGGAGGGGGTATACAATTTATGAATGAGGATTGTAATAATATAAACTTAATTAATCTATTACAACCAAATTGAATATGTATAAATATTGGAATAAATAATATACAAGGTGAATTAAATATGCAAAGATATGTAAATGCAAAGAAGATTTTTGTTTGGTTTTCATGTGAAAAAGTTTTAACCTAAACCTAACTAGAAAAGTAAGCAAATCAAGATTAACTTTAAATTAATTAAGGAGAGGAATTATTTAAGAAAAGGTTTCTTTATGAAAAAAAAAGTATTTTTTTTGTATTTTTTGTCTTGAAAATAATATATGGCATTATGAGGTATTTTTGGTCCTTTTTTATATTAAAATAAATATTTAATGGGGATAAAGAAAAAATAAATATTAAACTAGTTATAATTTAATTTACAAGTTTATTTAATAAAAATAGATAATATATAATAAAAAAAATATTTTATGTGAGAAAAATATAATAAAACAAGCCAAAATGTAAATCTATCATTTTTTATATTTTTATGATTTTTTAATATTAAGAAAAATATATTTAAGAAAATAAAATGAAAATAAAATAAAATGATATGGGCCAGGGGTGTCACAAGCAAACAGGGTGCAAAATGTTAGAAAAAATCATAGGCCCAATGAAGCAAAAAGCCCAGCGCTGCAAAGGGACAAAAAATGGCAAAAAATGTGAGAAAATGCAAAAGGTAGCGCGCTGAGGCTCGAACCCATGACCTCCAGCATTTACGCGCGTTGCCTTACCACTGGGGTGGCTGTACATCCGTTTATATAAACAAAAACATAAATATATATTAGAAAACGCCTCCTGAAGGCAACTTCATCTTCAACCTTGAGCCATGGCCAGATCACCTGTATCTTCTTCATCTCTCCATAAAAATGGAAAGTTCAAACATGAAAGTTATAGTGTTTCTTCCCACGAGTTCAACCATATAATTCATGTATACTAAAAGTCAAAGATAAGATCTAATTTTACTGGCCCTAATTTGAAACCTAATTTTTGCAGAAATTTAAAATCCAAAATTCTCTATGCACAGCTAATATAAATAAAAACTATGAACATGGTTAGCTTTAGAGCAAGGATATCTACATTTTTCTTTCACAAATCAGGACTAAATTATGCTTGTATGAAGAGATAGAAGTTCAAGTTTTTACCTCTTGCAGCTGGGATCGTGAATGGAGTTTGAGCAAGTTTTGAGAAGGCCTGAGGATCTGTTTAGCTTGCCTGGACCTCCCTGAGTGTATTCCAACCCTTACTTTGTCTTGAAAGTCCCTGAATCTCCCTACTCAAGTCAACCTGCAAGCTTGATATTTGAAAATGGTGGATGGAGGAGGAGGAGTTACAGTGAGGGAACATGGGTCAGGATCACTTAGATATGAAGTGTATTAAGTGTTTGGGCGGTTAAAACTCAATTTGCACGAGTGGATTTCGAGATGGTTATGTAAGATTCAAAACTGTCAAGCTATGGCGATTTTCAGTTGCAAAGTGTTTGGGAGTGTTTTGGAGTCTTAGCATTCGTCTGTTATGTTGCAATACACTTGTGTATATGTATGAAAAAGGTTAGAGATCAACTCCACTCCAGGTTTCTGAGTTATAGCCTTTTGGCTCTATAACTTGCTTTTGAAGAAAAGTGAGGAGACAAGTCTCTAAGTGTGGTACAAGTCTGATTTGAGTTGGTAGAGGCTTTAGGAAAGTCGCTTTTGGTTTTGACTTTGCTCGTGTGAAGAGAAAACAATTGAGAGGCTCAAGAAGTTGAAAATTGCAAAAGTAATGCTTTCAAAATGGAAATGGCAACTTGTGCCAAAAATGGAATTATAACTTGGATAAAGGCTCAAGTGTTTGGATTAAAGCTCTAGTAGCTGAGTAAACATTTAATTATGGAGTGAGAAAAAAGTTTGAGGCCTGGAAAGAAAATATTATGCAGTCTAGGATTGGATTTGAATTTTTGTTCATCATGAAATGGCTTAAAGTCAAAGTGATAAATCAACAACTTCATCTCTTCGATTCTCCATACTCAGGAATGATCTCAAGGAGTTCTTTGACATTTTGGAAAGCTTGCAGTGTTCTCTGCAACTCATCTTTGAATTGCTTTTAAAAAATCCCTTTGGAACTATGTGAAAAATGTGCATGAAGTTAGGTCAAAAATCTGCCTAACTAGGTCAAAATTTCACTAAGTTATTTTAGTTCATGAGCATGTATTCACAAAATCATATCTTGAGATACAAGAATTTTTAGGAGAAATTGTGTGAATAAAAGTTGTAGATTTCATGGAGATCTACAACTTTCATGTTGGAAGTTTCCTTTGAATCATCTTACATCATGGTGAAAATTTGGCTCAAAGTTGAGAAAAAATAAGAAATTTTCCAAACTTAGAAAAATTTCTAAGTTAAGAAATTTCAACTTTTCAAAACAAAATCTTAAATCCTTGATTTCTTGATGAACAAGTTTCACACTTTGACATTTTTTTATGAATTATGATCTTTGACACTTGATTTTGACCAAAAAGTCAAAGTTTGACTTTTCAGTGTACAATTGACTTTTGATTAGTTGACTGAAAAATTCATTTGTCAATCCAATAGATTTGTAATGTTTTGAATCATGCTATTAGATCAAGATGATTCAATTTAACTCTTGAAATCATACTTCAAGCCAATTGATCATTTGCTAGGTCAAAAATCAGAAATTGCCTTTTCTCAGTCAAAACCCTAATTTTGACCATTTTGCCCTTTTGATGATTTGATCAAATTTCTTGAGGAATTATGGTCCAAACTTGATCAAATGATACATATGAGTCTAAGATGTTGATGTGGATAAAAAATTCTGAAGTTTGACTGTAAATTGGCCATGGTTGACTTTTTCCTAATACACTTGATTTTTAGGTCAACTGTCCAATTGACTGATCATAAGTGTGATTCAAAGCTTGACACTTGACATGAGTAATCTTAGGGGTCCATAATGATCCTTGAAAGTCATATGAAACATTGATAGTCCAAAAATCCATGTGCAAACTCAAACCCTAATTTTGGTCATCAGTGCATGAGGAGATGCCTTGAGCTAGTCAAACCCTAATGCAGTCTTGAGTCAAAGAGATCTTGTGAGGAAATTCTTGATAAGTGAGAGAAAATTTTGGGGTACAAAAATAACGATGTAATATTACAGAATAGTAGTATGTAGATATTTAGTGATTTAGAAGTAAGCCTTAGTTGGTTAATTAATTATAGGCAATATCTAGTATAGGCCTATGGCCAACATTGTAAATTTGATGAGTTACTATCGTATTAAAGTACAACTGAGTTGTTGATGAGAGGTTATTAATGAAGTTGTGTTTGATGAATAAATGATGTTTGATGAATAAATGATGTTTGATGAATTATTATGAATGATATGAGATGTTTGATGAAGAGATGTTGAGATGCTTTTGAGATGTAGGCCGTTGGCCAATGATGATGTTGTATTGAGATGTTGTTAATTGTGATGTTGTTATTACATTCATGATTGTGTCGCATACATTACATTTTGAGATGGAGCTTATGCTCGTTGAGATGGCCTGTATTGGCGAATATTGAGATGAAGGCTTATGCCTTGTTGATGCCTCTATTAATTGGCAAATTTTTTAGATGGGAGTTCTGCTCCAAATGGTACCACATGCATTTTCATAGTATTGAGTCGCATTATATGACTGCATAAAGAAGTGTGTATTGATGTGGTGAATATGTATTATTATTGTTGATTACGAGATGAGAAGTGGTGATATTATGTGATCTAATTTAATATATTAATTATCATGCACTTTATTATATTGTTAGATATCTCACCCCTTCTATTTGAATGTTTCCCTTATGTTGGTAACATGCAGGTAATCGAGAGTGAAGGCTGTATACCTTCAGTAGTTCGAGTCGGTGTCATTGCTCTGATATGTAACACTCGGGGGGATGAACGCTTGTTGTTTTTGATTGTTGATTATTCAGTTGTTTAACTTTAAGTTGATTATTATTAAATTATGTTGTTTTGAAGTAGCTGTAATGATGATAGAGATGTTATTAAGAATTTCCGCTGCGTAGATGTTGAATTATTTAATTAAAGATGTCATGATGATGGTTCATCCGATGTTTTAAAAGTGTTATATATCCACGATGAATGCAATGAATTTTGATAGTAGAATTTGTGGCATCCCGATTCATTTGCATGAATGATTTTTATAACTCTGATTTATTTATATAATTTTCCGGGGTAGAATTGGGGTGTTACAAATTCCTTAAAATCTCAAATTTGCTCAATGCATATTTCTTGAAATTTCCCAAATTTTCCCAACTTGGGAAAGCCATAACTTGCTCAATTTGTATCTCATGATGATGATCTTGGACTTTTTGGAAAGCCCATGATGTCTACTTTAATCCCTCTTTTGATCAATTGTGAATTTGAAGATGTTATCTTGACGTTAAAGGTCTTGGAAGAAAGTGGCTTTGATTGACTTTCTAAAAATGACCTGTAATGTATGAACTTGTATCTTTCAAATGGTGAATTTCTTGGACTTGAGGGATGAAGAGAAGTTGTAGGGAATTTAATTCTCTTCAAAATGATCTTTGGTTGGAAAATTTATGATAAAGTATGAGAAAGTTATGCTTGGTCAAAGTTTGGTTGACTTTTCCTATAGAAACCCTAATTTAGCAATTATTGACTTTTGATGAATTAGGAGCATTTCTTGAGGAATCGTGATCAACCCTTGATCAAATTATGGATATCACTTCAAAATGTTCATGTTGACCAAAAATCTTAAAGTTTGACTGTACATGGGCCACAATTGACTTTTGACCTAGCACACTTGATTTTCCAATACTTGAGCAATTGACTTAGTAAACTTGTTGTTCAAGGTATGAAAGTTGGCATGGATGATCTTGATGACATATTAGGACAATGCAGAACATTTGGGATCCTTGGAGCTCAACCATCTTGATCAAAATTGAAACGCTAGTTAGGGGTTCATTGCCTTAGGAGGAGAATTTGTCTGGTCAATTCTTGGTCAAACTTTGAGCAATTGAGAACTTCTAGGAGTATGTCTTGTGTGAAAATGGGAGGAAATTTTTTGGGGTACAACAATATGTATGAAGCTTCAAAGAAGAAGAATAAGAAACTCCAGAATAAATTGAATTCAGAGACTTATGTTGGAAAAGTCAAGTTGTTGTGTTTTATAGTTTCTCTATTGATTAACATCTATCTTATAGTTAAGTGTAATTGTTGAGGGAGAATCAAGATAATATTTTCCAAGTTGTTGATTAGTTATTTGTAATACATCTAAATGTAATGTCTTCTTTTTAATGGAATGTTGGTGTTTATGACATACTAATCATATAATGTTGAATAAATTTGGCCTTAATGAGGTTTAATTTTTAGAGTAATGCTGAAGAAAAAAAATGAATTTTGATTTTGGCGTAATTTTTCCCTACGTTGGTTTGCCTATGAGGGCATAATCCGTGGCACAATTTTAACAGAGTATGGCATAAAATTTGGCAGCAATTTCCATTACTCTGTTAAGTTCCAATACATTATCAGATAATTACAATTCAGATATGTCTTGACAACAATTTTGACAATAATTTCTACCACGTTTTTGAATCATTTCGAAACAAAATACAACAATGATTCATTCATGACATTACAAACAAGTTATTCTACATAGTGTTGACTCAAAACCAAATAATTTGTTAATTACATAGACAAAATATTGTTTAATGCTTGTAGCATATATAAAGTTATGTTCTTAAGGGGGATAAATGTCAAATGGGATGTTGAAATAACTGGTCCAACAAGTTACACCAGTATGACAACAACACTTGTACAATATGAAGAAGCAGAAAAATATTAAATAACACAAGAAAATGGTAACCCAGTTTGATGCAACCTGCACATACGTCTAGAAGATTGACTTTTAACCCAAGAAAGGAAATTCACTATTAATAGCTTAGTACATTTAGTCTTACAAGAAACAACAAACTCTATGATGTCCTATGCCTTTTTTAACACTATCAAATGACTTTCTATTTAGGCCCTCCCTAAATATGAGAACCCCTCTCACTTTTTCTCAAACACTAACCCATCTGTTTGGACTTTCAATCATTAACCCTAGTGATCAACCTCAATCACAACTATGACTAATGCTTTATCTTACAACTCAACTAGAAAAACCTACTATTCCAAGTTACTGAAACATAGTGGTGAACAAGGATACTTTTGAACCCTAAACTCTATATATCTTTAATGTGTGATCCGTGTCTCCACATCTAGAAAAGAACTCCTTATATAACATAATTCTTCTAGACTTTTCTTCATGGATATTTGATTTGATTTCGTCCAGAATTGATGCAGAATATGTTGGATATTATTTTTCCTTAAATCTCTCCAACAAGATATGATTTATTTCAATTTAAATTCAAATTTAAATCTCCATTTAAATTTGAATTAACTTTCATCCAGCCGTGAAAGAAATCACCTAACCATGTTGTTAAATCAATAACAATAAAATCTTTAACAAATGTTCTACAGAACATACTCCAAAATGCAATACTCTGACTTATTGAGAAAAGGCATATATGTCTGACTACATGGTGAGACATCGTGTCTCACATGTGCCCCTTATGCAGTTCCATACAGCTTAAGCAAGCTAGATCAACTTGAGTACTTTGAATACTTCTCCATGTTGTTGTTTTACAAAATGAAGCCAATCCAATGGATCAATTTACAAAGAACTTCAATCTTCCTCTTTGGTAAATTATGGTAAAATAACACTTCAAGATATAACACTTTGTTCAATTCTTCTACTAGACCTCTGACTGTAGCAGCAAGATTTTTATTCTCTGGATGAAGTTCACTTATAGTTTTCTTATTTCTTCTCAATTTTTATGCAGGCTACTTCCCACTTGGTGATTAATAGCCTATACGTCTTAGCTATTTCTTCACCAGTCAAGTCCTTATCACTTTAATCACCTTCAACAATGCACTTCCCAATGTAAGCCACCATGTTGTCAGGATTTTCTTCATTCATTCTTGGATTTTCAATCGTTGTTATTTGGAGTTACAACCTTGACATATGAGCATTGGACGTGTCTTCATGTGAAGTCTTGAGAATTTCCCATGTGTCTTTAGCTTCTGAACATGTGTCGATCTACCTAAGCATGTCCTTGTCCACCCCATTGAGTATAATATTCATAGCCTTGGAGTTTCCAAGGGCTTCATCATCTTCAGCTTTGGTCTAGACAACCTCTGTTTTTAGGCTAGTTGTACCATCTTTAGAAGTAATCATTGGATGTTTTCAGCCTTTTATTACAACTTTCCATGTTTTGTTTCCCAACAGTTTGAGAAAGGTAACCATCACAACCTTCCAATAAACATAACCTGTACCATCCAAAGTAGGTGGTTTATTGACTGATCTACCTTTGACGTCCATTTCAGTAGAATTTATCTTCCTTGGAGCTCACCTAACATGCTAGGATACCTTATCAGATGCCAATTGAAATTTTGTTCCCGAGGGGACATATGTCGAATGTGATGTTGGAATAATTGGTCCAATAAGTTACACCAGCATGACATAAACACTTGTTCAATATGATGGAGCAGAAAATAGTAAATAACACAAGAAATTGGTAACCCAGTTTAATGCAACATGAGCCTAAGTCAGGAGGATTAGCTTCCAACCCAATAAAGGAAATTCACTATTATTATCTTAGTACATTTAGTCTTACAAGCAACAAGAAACCCTATGTCCTATGCCTTTTCCTAACTCTATCCAATGACGTTCTATTTAGGTCTACCCCTAAATATGAGAATCTCTCTCACTTTCTCTCAAACATTAACCCAAATGTTTGGACTTTCAATCAATAAACCCTAGTGATCAAACTCAATCACAAATATGAGTGATCTTGAATCTTACAACTCAACTAGACAAAACTATTATGCCAAGTTACTGAAATATAGTGGTGTACATAAAAATAAGGACTCTTTTGAACCCTAAACTCTATAAATCTTCAAAGTATGATATGTGTCTCAAAATCTAGGAAAGAGCTCCTTATATAGCATAATTCTTTGGGGATTTTCTTCTTGGATATTTGATTTGATTTCTTCCAGAATTGATGCAGAATTTATTGGATATTATTTGTTCCTCAAATCTCTCCAACAAGATATAATTTGTTTCAATTTAAATTCAAATTTAAATCTCCATTTATATCTAAATTAATCTTCATCCATTTGTCAAATAAATCATCTAATCATATTGTTAAATCAATAACAATACAATCATTAACAAATTGTCTGCCGAACATACTTTAAAACACAACACTTTGGCCTATCGTGCAAAGGCCCAAATGTTGTACCACATATTGAGACATCGTTTCCAGCATGTGTCCCTTCCGCAGTTCCATATAGCTTAAGCAAGATAGATCAACTTGAACACTTTTAACACTTCTCCATGTTGTTGTTTTGAAAAATGCAACCAATCCAAAAGACCAATTCACAAAGAACTTCAATATCCAAAATAGACCATCAAAAGTGCATGACAAAACGCTGCTTAATTCTTGTAGCATAAAACTGGAATAGTCTTCAAAATATCATCACAACTTCAAGTGTCTTTCAATATTTTCATTGAGATAAGCCCTTGCGAATTTCATCCCCACTTTTCACTCTTATAGCACTCATATTTTCCCCTATTGAGGTATCCTCTTCAAGAATTAAAACTGGGTCTTTAGGATGTTTTCCAGGACCCACAATATCTCGTGTTTTAAGAGTTATAATTTTGTCACTCTTTCTCCTATGAATTGTACCATGCTTGACTTTTTTCCTCTTTGATATCATAATATTGACCTATGGTGGCAAGTAAGATTTAGAAAATTTACCTAGGTTTGTAAAACTATATGAATGCACAAATTTAACATAGCACACTTACAAGATCATTGGTATTTGGCTTGACAACTCCTAGAGGTTTGAATGCACTGGAGTTAGCCACCTAGGGTGCTTTAACAATGAAGGTTCTAACACTAGATGACTTTGATGGAGTTAGTTTTATAGGGGTGTGTCATACCCAAAATTTGTCCGCCTTAGGCATTAACAGTTGAATTATTTCATTAGCATTTAATTAGGCTATTTGTTTGTAATCAGGTCACGGGGTACACATTTAAATAAGTCTCATATTCTAGATTGGGGTGTATATATCTTGAATTGGTAATAGGGGGTGTAATTAATTGGGCTTAGTAAATTGGTATGAACCCTATAGAAGGGAGGGGTGTATTGGCTAATAAAAGGGTGTATGTTTTGGGCCTGACTGACTCATACATTTTGGGGCCCTAGTCAATAGTATATTTTAGGATTTATGTCTATTTTTTCTGAAAGTTGACCGAGTCAACTATCATTGTGTATAATTCTAATTATTTTTATTAGTATTAGTGATTATTTATACTGATTATTATTATTAATCATTGTCATGGTTAATATTATAATTATTCTGATTTGTCAGTACTAATATTACTATTGTTTTTATATTATTATTATTTTGAAAAAGTATAAGTATTAAGAAGGGGTTGACCTAGAGTCAAATCCCTCTGATTGTATAATTTATTTTTTTACATTAATATTATTACTTTTTGCTTTTTTTTATCATTAGACAAGTTTGTTGACCAAGTCAACTAGGGTTTTGTTGTACCCCAAAATTTTCCCTCTCATATTTCTCAAAACATTGCAAGAAAAATCTCCAAGTGGCTCAAGATTGCTCAAGAGTTGGACAGTCAAGCTATCTCCTAAGGCAGTCAACCCCAAATTAGGGTTTTATGTTGCATCAAGATCCTTGAGTCCAAATGACCTCAAGTTCTCCCCAATGTCCTAATATGTTCTCAAGATCATCCATGACAAGTTTCAAGCCTTGTAGAGGAAGTTTGCTCAGTCAATTGCTCAAAGGGTCCAAAAATCGACTGTGTAAGGGCAAAAGTCAACTGTGACCCAAATACAGTCAAACTTCAAGATTTTTTTGTCAACATTCTCATTTTGAAGGATATTTCATCATTTGATCAAGGGTTGATCATGATTCATCAAGGATTGCTCAAAATTCATCAAGACTCAAAAGTTGCTAAATTAGGGTTTTGCAGGAAAAGTCAACTCAACTTTGACCAAGCATAACTTTCTCATACTTTATGAGAAATGACCCATCCAAATCTCATTTTGTATAGGATGAAATTTCCTACAATCCATCTTCATACCTCAAGTTCAGAAAATGCACTCACAAGAAGTTATAAATTTGGACATTATAGGTCATTTTTGAAAGTCAACAAAAACACCTTTTTTGTCAAAGCTTATAACTTTATCATGGAATATCCAAATGATATCAGACCAAAAGAGTTGGTTAGAGGACATCTCAAGCTTTCTAAAAAGTCCAAGAACACCTCCAAAAGTTCAAAATTGAAGAAGTTATGCACTGTTGAAGTTGGGCATTTTTGCAAAATTGCCAAAAGTCAACTATCCCCAAAACTTCAAATTTTGTCAAATGGGTCCATTCGTTTCCACTTGATTTGAGCTTGCCCCATTGCACAAGTGTCCTAGCTTCAGCCTTGAGATCATATTTCTTTTTTATTATTTTATTTGATTTTTTATTGAATTATTTCATTTTAAATCAAATTAAATCAAATAAAATCCAAATATTGATTACTTGAGATCTTTTTGGCTATTTCAGGTTGAGATCATCATCATTAAGAGCATCGAATTCGTATCACACAAGATCATGTGAAAAAAGATGGATTTTTGACAAATTTGGCAAGCTTTCAAGAATGAATCAAATCAAATATGGGTGCATTGGTTTAGATAGATTGAATCCATAATTCTTAACCTAATGCATTCCACAATACATAAGGAAGCTTAAGACACGAAAACAAGGGTTAGAGGCTGCAAGAACAAGCAAAACAAAACTTGAAAAAGTGATGAAAAAGCTTGAATTCGAATTCGTACTTAGAGGCAATCTCAAAAGCCAAGAAGCATCCCAATCGATTCCTGGGTGATCACATAACCCTCCTGGATCCAAGGCACGTGTCCTCAAGCCTTCAAAAGCTCTGTAAGTATCACGATGCCAAGCTCTGTTCTTGAAACCATAAATCCTCAGTCTTGCATCATTTGAACAAATTCTTGGCATATTTACAATCCTCATAGCATTTCTAAACTTTTAGGAATATTCAATTTGGTTTATATGGACTGTAACCTCAAAATGCCATGGCTAGGGTTACGTTTTGTTTTTTAGGGATTTTTGTTTCAGGTGAAATCGATTCCTATAAAAGGCATGGTTGTACTCAGGAGAGGGAGACGAACCTAACCATGTCTTAGAAGGTCGTTTTTATGGCATGGAGGTAATTTTTGGATCGAGCTGCGCTTTTAGCTGCAGATTCAAATCCGCAGGTAAAATTATAGTGGATGGAGGTAGGGGACGATCGCGTGTCGCTTCCCCAATGGCCAATTCAAATAATGGCGCGTTTTGTTTTTGTCTTTTCTGGCATATGAATTGTTTTCTTTTATTATTATTTTTGTGTAACATATTGACAAATGAGGCAAAGCGTCCCAGTGGAAAATCAAGCACTCCAAACGCCTATAGGACCTGGGTTCGAATCCCAGGTCCTCCACTTTCTCAATATATTTTTTCTTCAGGTAATCACATGCAGATCCAGGCGCGTAGTGTACCATACTACTTCACATATCAAAGTGCCAGATGGCCCAAGGCCAAATCTGGTGATCCAGGAGTGAGGGTCCATCATGGATCCAGTCAATGCGCATACATCAGATCTAGGAAAGTCAATAGGGCCAATGCAAATGGGCCTCAGATTGCTTCTCAAACCACCCTTTTAAGGCCCAAACCCCCTATCTCTCTCTATTTCATTTATTTTGTTTTAATTGTTTAATTTATTATTCTTATTTAATTAACTAACCAATAAAATTTTTTCCTTTTATAAAATTAAAACCACAAAAAATATTTTTCTTTATCAAATTAAATTTTAGTATTTTATTTTTTATTAACAAATTTATTAATTAATTTAGGCTATTAATTAGAAATAACTTTAATATATTTTTGTAAATAATTAAAATCAATTAGACTTAATTAGGTTTTTACTAACATTAATTAATGTTATTTTATTTCTTTAAATACCAAAAATCCAAAAATAATTTATTTTCATTAATTAATTAATTTATTAATTTAATAATTAACTTAGGTAATTTCTCTCTTAATTCAAAAACAAAAAAAAATCATTTCTTTAACAAAAAGGGTCAAAACTCTAGAACTTTGCGCTCGATTTAATTTCCCGCACGCGATTTATTTATTTTATCTAAAAATGTACTTGCTCCCGGTTTGTAATAGTAAATAGGACCTTTATTTATTTTTTATCGCTTTATTTATTTTTAAAGGGTTTGTCTTTGGCGATGTAAATACCCGACGCCTTGTAATTTAAATTCCGCATTTTATTTCCGCAAAATTATAACTGTTAGATGTTTGGTAATAGGTTTGCATGACAAGACTAAATGTTTTAACCTAAAATCAACTTAGATCACCCTTAACATGTACAAAGATAAAATTAACTGAAAATAACACACTCGCACATGTGCACTCTTAGGGTACACCCCACTTGGTTGCCTTCGTACGCGGTCATTGAGTATAGGTCACTTTAGAGGTCGCCCTCTTGTCCAAAGATCATAGTCGCCTCGAAATGGTTGCCTCAGATATAATTGCCTCAAAACAAATGATCTAATACATTAGGGTTACCGCTAAGGCGTCCTAACATTGCTTTAGTGACCGTAAGTCCCTAAATTCAAATTGACCCTCAAACTCCAACGACGATGCTACCTATTCACTCATAGTGGGATAACACTGTCTAAAGGAAGATAGCATAGAACGATTCCTTTTTCGAGTAGATAGATGGTTCTTAGATACTTGCTATTTCAAAAAACAAAAACTTTTCACACTTACACTTTTCGAACAAAGTTTTCAAAAACACTTTATACACTCTTGAGGACAAAAGCAAGAGTTAAATCGAAGTTTCAAATAAAAACTTTTTCAAACCCACAAGCACAAAGAAAACAATTTTGAAAACAATTGAGCAAGTACCTAAGAGCCCGTGGATAACCACGGATAGAAAGGGTGCTAACACCTTCCCTTTCT
This sequence comes from Vicia faba, assembly GCA_948472305.1. Classification (NCBI taxonomy): domain Eukaryota; kingdom Viridiplantae; phylum Streptophyta; class Magnoliopsida; order Fabales; family Fabaceae; genus Vicia; species Vicia faba. The sequence goes on along the minus strand of OX451741.1, from coordinate 1,258,796,491 downwards.
ATAATCTACCCCCCGAACCCGAGAAATATTTTGAAAAAGGAATTTTTCTGTGCTTTTTTCCTTTCCTTGTTGGATAAAATAAAAGTCGGTGGCGACTCTTGCTTACCGCGACATTTTTGCAAAAACAAACGCAAAACGCAAACCAGCATTCCAAAAAACAGTCAGTTCTTCCCACCGTATCACAGAATTGGCAACTCTGCTGGGGATGCTTAATAAGTGGGGTGTACCTTAGGAATAGTTCATAATGTTTTCAATTGCTTGACTTGTATGCTTTATCTTTGTGGGTTGAATCGGAGTTACTATAGATCCTAACTCGGATCTGGGGAATACCCTTTAGGTAAGTAGCAATAAACTGTGAGGGAACTGTACAGCATAAACCGATACGGTTGAAGCAGTAACTACGTTGGTGTGGCACTTTAGTATGTACCGATATCCCTTGTGGCGCAATGGGGAGAATATGGGTCTGCTAAGGGGTCATTAAGCACCAACTAACCTTAGAACCTTTAAATTGACCAACTTGGCCATAGAACAGTAGCAGTATGCTACACTCATTGAGACTAAACTCTCGCGATGATTCCGGCCGCAAGAAAAGGTTGCTAAACTGGAATTATGATCGATCGAGGGTAGTCAGTGATATTGTGATCCTCTAGAACCTGGTTACTATTTTTAGGACAGGTTTGAACCAACTGAACTGAAAGAGGGTAGTACCTAAGCTCCTTGCCAGCCTGAAATCTAAGGGCTCTCTGTGTGACTTATATGCCTTTACCATGTTTGCTATTTGTGGATACTTGTGGTGTGATTTCTATCATGACATCATGACATCATAACATTGCATACATCTTGCATTGGACTAACCTATTTCAAAGACAAGAGGGATTCATCTTTGTTCTGTTTTGTAGGTCATGGCACCTATGTGTAGGAATACCATCCGGATCAACTTTGTCCAGGTTCCCACTATGCTTAAAGAATTGGTTGAAAAGATGTCAGATACTACTTCCTTTATCAGAAGACATGGACATCTTCTTGGTTTGGTCACCTCCAAATTAGACGAGCAGATGATGAGTGTCCTACTCCAGTTCTTTGATCTACTGTACCATTGCTTTACTTTTTAGGACTACCAGTTGGTCCCTACCTTGGAAGAGTTCTATGATCTGCTCGGTATCTCTATTCTAGAGAAGACCCCGTTTACAGGTTGGGAGAAGATCCTTAGGTTAGAAGAGATTGCTTCAGCCCTTCATATGACAAAGGCTGAGGTAATGGCTAATTGGGAAACTCGTAGTGGAGCAATAGGCTTTTTGACTAAGTTCTTGGTTGGTAAGGCTAATCATTTCTGGGATAGTCTAGACTTCCAGGCATTTGAAGATATTCTGGCTCTTCTGATATATAGCTTGGTATTGTTTCCTAACTCTGACTCCTTTGTTGATGTGAATGCGGTAAAAATCTTCATCTCTGGTAATCCTGTACCTACTCTCTTGGGTGACATTCTTCATCAGATTTATGCCCGTACTGCTCGGAAGCGGGGAACCTTGATGTGTTGTGTCCATTGTTGGCGAGGTGGTTTATTTATCACCTCCCCAAATCAGTTCTGAAGAACAAAGAAGGCATGGGCTGGGCTTATAGGGTTATGTCTCTCTATCACAATGACATCATTTGGACTATTAAGGGTATGGACGAGGTGGCTATTATTGATCGCTGTGGGAAGTACCCCAATGTTCCACTGATAGGAACCAATGGAGGGATCACTTATAATCCGTGCTTGGCCTTACGTCAGTTTGGGCGAGCCAGAAGGGAAGGACCTCATGAGTTGCTAATGCATAGTATAATCTTTGATTTCCAAGGGGATAGTGACGAGCAACGCCGCATATTCATAAGGGCTAGGGATAGAGTACACAGATCTGATCCACACGAGCTGGGTGCGAAGACTTCTCTACCAATGGAACCATATCTCCGATGGGTTCGTATCCGGGCCAAAAAGTTGGGAATTCCCTATGAAGCCGTCTTGCCTATCATTGTTGAAGTTGCTGATGAGGAAGGGGTTCCTCCTACCATCCTACACCCTTACATGCCTACTGACATTGGGGCATTGAAGAGGTCCTGGATGCAGCTGAGAGAAGAGCGGGATACTTACCGAGAAAAGTATCACGAGCAAGAGCAGAAGATTTAGAAGTTGACCAAGAAGCTGGAGAACGAGCAGATCATCAACGACTATGTCAACACTAAAGGAAAACGACCATGGGAGCGCTGATGTCCTTTGATTACTTCCAGTTTTTATTTACTTTCCAGTATTTCCTTTCTTGTAACGCCTTAAGGGCAATTTGTGAACAATTCAATTTCAAGTTTATCTAATAAAAGTGTGTTTCATGTTTGGTTTACGAATTTGAATCTCTCGATGTCTTTGAAATCATAGCATACGCATTTCATTCCATGCACCTCATAACAGATACCCTTACAGGTCTCTTATCTTCTTCTCTATTTATTTCAGCATCATGTCTTCTGAACCATCAACTGAACAAGCAATCAAGGCTCTGCAGGCTCAAAACGCCCAGTTCCAGGAATTGTTCATGAATTTGGCTAAGGGTCAGCAAGATCTGAAGGCCCTTATCTTGAAAGAGAAGAAGAAGAAGAAGAAGAAGAAGAAGACGGTCCTGTTTAACATGGGCCATAGGTTTGGAAACAGGCTACGAGATGAAGTTGATTTGACCACCTCATCTGGAGGGAAAGATAGTCAGGAAGAAAGGAGGGATCCTAGCCCTGTGGTTTCAGACAACGAGACAGACTTCGATGTAGACCAGTATCCTCTTGATGAGGATAGATACAAGAAACTGGAAGACCGGTTGAGTGTGATGGAAGTACAGAAAGTGCATGGTCTGGACTTTGGTGATTTAGGTCTGTCATCTGGGGTGGTGATTCCCCACAAGTTCAAAGCACCAGCCTTTGCTAAATACGATGGTGTTTCTTGCCCGAAACTGCACCTCCGATCGTATGTTAGGAAGATTAACCGTACACCGCTGACAAGAACCTATGGGTCCACTTCTTTCAAGACAGTCTCTCAGGGACTCAACTTGAATGGTTTTACCAGTTGGAAGGAACTAGCATCCGTAATTGGGAAGATTTGGCCGCTGCTTTCTACAAGCAGTACCAATACAATGCCGACCTTGCTCCCACGCGTACCCAACTCCAGGGTATGTCAATGGGTACGGGCGAAGGTTTCAAAGATTATTCTCAGAAGTGGAGGGACCTCGCTGGAAGAGTGCAACCACCCTTGGTTGATAGGGAGCTAGTAGATATGTTTCTGGGGACCTTGTCTGGTCCATATTTCAACCATCTGATTGGAAGTTCTTCGTTCAGGTTTACGGAGCTGATCATGATTGTGGAAAGGATTGAGGCTGGTATCAAATCTGGTAAGATACAGAAAGGTGCTTCGTCAAGCACCGAGAAGAAGCCTTTTAAGAAGGAGTCCAGTGCTGTTTACAGTTCAAAAAACCAGAATAGACCTGAACGCCGCCAAGCTGTTAATGCGGTTGTTATTTCAAGACTTGCTGGTGCTCCTCAACACAACAATCAGCCAAGGGCCGAGAAACCTCGAAGACAATTCACTCAACTCAACATGACTTTATCTCAGATTCTGCCACAGTTATTGAAAACCAATCTAGTGATTCCAAGGGAGGCCCCGCAGAATCCCAACACTACATCACCAAAGTACAACCCTAATGCCCGCTGTGCTTTTCACTCTGATAGCCCGGGGCATGATACAGATGATTGTTGGGTTTTGAAGAACAAAATACAGGACTTGATTGATGCTAAGGAGATTGAGTTCGAGGCGCCTGAAATACCTAATGTTGTGACTGCTCCCATGCCCAAGCATGGAGTAAATGCTGTAGATGAAGACTCGTTTGTGGCTTCTGTGAACGACATTGTTACCCCTTTAATGACTGTAAAGAAGAACCTTTTGTTAGTCGGTTTATTTCCGGGCTGTGACGAAGGTTGCCGTATGTGTTCTGTCCTACCTACCGATTGCCATCTTTTGAAGTCAGGTGTCCAACGCCTGATGGATAATAAGGAAATTATGTTTGAGAAGACTCTTGTTCCTTTGATCCCTACTGAAGAAGTTGCTATTATCACCATTTTCGACAATTCTTCCAAGGCTTCCTCGAGAAAGCCTATTAGAATTACATTTGTTCCAAGAATCGCACCATTGATCATCACTGCTCCTGGGCCTATTCCCTATACATCAAATAAAGTTGTCCCTTGGCATTACGGGGCTGATGTATATTATCACGGAGTTAAACAAGATTTGGATGCTGATACTGACGTCAGCAACATTGTTGGACCTGCCAAAGTCACCCGCAACGAAAGAATTTTCTCCCCTGATATCTCTCCACCAACTGCCCAGAAACCTGTTGTTATTACACCTGCCAGTGTACCTGCTACTATTCCTGTTCAAGTTCCTATTCTTACCCCTGTTGCCGAGTCGTCCGACACTCGGGGCAAAGGGACCACTGATGAGCCTGCCCAGACGGAGGCACCAAAGAAAATTACTGTTGAAGCCTCTAGACAAGAGATGGAGGAAATTTTGAAGAACATCAAAAAGAGCGACTACAATGTAGTCGAGCAGCTGGGGCAAACCCCATCCAAAATCTCCATGTTATCACTGTTGCTATGCTTAGAGGCCCATGCCAAGGCTCTGATTGCATTCCTAAAGACTGTACACATACCTCAAGAAACATCAGCTGATCAATTTAAAGATTGCGTGGCTAGTCTGACAACAGTTAATGGTTTGGGTTTCTCTGATGCCGACTTGACTGCTAAGGGGAAGAATCACAACGATGCCCTGTATGTATCCATTGAATGCAGGGGCACTACTCTTGCTCATGTATTGGTGGATACTGGTTCCTCATTGAACGCTTTGCCTAAGAAAGCTCTAGACCGGTTGGACTGTGAAGGGTTGGAGCTGAAACCGAGTAACATTGTTGTTAGGGCCTTTGATGGGTCTAAGAGGATGGTGCGCGGAGAAGTGGATATTCTGATTAAGGTTGGTTCTCAGGTTTTTGCATCTACATTCTATGTGATGGACATTTGGCCATCTTATTCTTGTTTGCTGGGTCGTCCATGGATCCACAAGGCTGGGGCAGTGACGTCTACGCTCCACCAGAAGCTAAAGTACCCAGTGAAAGGGAAAATTGTGACTGTGCAAGGAGAAGAGGAGTACATGGTGAGCCACCTCAACTCTTTCCGATATGTAGAGATGGATGGAGAGTTCATTGAGACCCCATTTAGCATTTTGAAGAGGTTCCCCAGACACTGGCGTCAACTGAGACTATTGTTGAAGATCCTCCAATGAAGATGGCTTCCTTCAAGGATGCCCGAGCTGTGTCGAGAAAGGTGGGTGTACGAATTGGGGCCAACTCCCTGATTTTGCACAGAAGACTAATAACTTTGGTTTGGGTTTCACCGCAGAAGCTCAAAAGGTTGTTCGGAATGCACGGATCGGAAGACCTCCCCTGTTCATCAGCAATTCAGGAGTGAATGCCATCGAAGACGATGTTGAAGAGTCTGAGTTCGATAGTTGGATCTACCCAACGACCGGCGGTGGACTAAGCAACTGGACAACAAAGGACTTTATCCCAATTTCTTTTGTTACCCAGTAATGAGACTTTTGTTTTGAATTTGTAACATACAATTTTAAACTTTACGACCCGGTGTCTTACCCGGGGCACCGTGGCTTCATTTGTGAGGACTTTATGTGTGTCATCTACATATATCATTAATAAAAGAATTGGACGTTTCTTGCATTTCAAATTTTGTGCTCCTTGTTTTTCTTTTATTACATATTGCAAAACAGTTATTTTACACACACTCACATATACAGGTCTACATCCACTCTAGATCTCACTAGTAACGACTCTGCTACTGCCAGTTATGACTTCGAAAGTCCGATCAACTTAGCCGAAGACGAAGGTGAAGATGATTGCAAAGTTCCTGGTGAACTTGCAAGACTGCTACTCCAAGAAGAGAGGGCTATACAGCCACATGAAGAGTCAGTAGAAACAGTGAATCTGGGTACAAAGATAGACAAGAAAGAGGTCAAGATCGGGGTAAATTTGGAGCTTAGTGTGAAGCAACGATTGAATCAGATGCTGCGTAACTACGTTGAGATCTTTGCCTGGTATTATGAAGATATGCCTGGGTTGGATACCGATATTGTGGTTCACCACCTGCCTACCAAGGAAGACTGTCCTCTAGTGAAATAGAAGGTCCGCCGAATGCGCCCGTAGATGTCTGAGAAAATCAAGGCTGAAGTTATGAAACAGTTTGACGCCGGTTTTCTAGCAGTTACTTCTTACCCTCAGTGGGTGGCCAACGTGGTTCCTGTGCTGAAGAAAGATGGTAAGGTTCGAATGTGTGTCGATTACACGGATCTGAACAGGGCGAGCCCCAAGGATGATTTCCCTCTACCTCACATCGGTGTTTTGGTTGACAACACCACACAACATAAGGTATTATCCTTTATGGATGGTTTTTATGGTTATAATCAGATTAAAATGTCTCCTGAAGACATGGAGAAGACAACCTTTGTTACTCAATGGGGTACCTTTTGCTACAAAGTCATGCCTTTTAAATTGAAGAATGTTGGGGCAACGTATCAGCGCGCCATGGTCGCTTTGTTCCATGACATGATCCATCATGAGATTTAGGTATACGTCGACGATATGATTGCAAGATCTCAGACTGAAGAAGAGCATCTTGACCACCTTCAGAAGTTATTTGACAGGTTGAAGTTGTACAAGTTGAGGTTAAACCCGAACAAATGCACCTTCGAAGTGAGATCCGGTAAACTGATGGGTTTCGTTGTAAGCGATAAAGGCATTCAGGTGGATCCTGCAAAGGTGAAAGCTATACAAGAAATGCCAATTCCCCAAACAGAGAAAGAAGTCAGAGGCTTTCTGGGACGTCTGAACTACATTGCCCGATTCATCTTGCACCTGACTGCTACTTGTGAACCAATATTCAAGTTACTGAAGAAAGATCAAGTGGTACGATGGAATGATGAATGTCATGCCGCTTTCGAAAGGATCAAAGAGTATCTCCAAGAGCCACCCATTCTGATACCTCCAGTTGAAGTGAGACCTTTTATCCTATACTTGACAGTACTCGACAACTCAATGGGGTGTGTGCTGGGGCAGCATGACGAGTCTGGCCGAAAAGAGCATTCTATTTATTACCTTAGCAAAATGTTTACCGACTGCGAGACCTGATACTCGTTGCTTGAGAAAACTTGTTGCGCTTTGGCATGGACTGCTCGCCGGCAGAGACAGTATATGCTGACTCACACTACTTTATTGACATCAAAGATGGATCCAATCAAGTATATCTTTGAAAAGCCTACCTTGTCCGGAAGAATAGAAAGATGGCAGATGATCTTGACTGAGTATGACATCTAGTATACGACCCAAAAGGCAATCAAGGGAAGTGTGTTGGCAAACCATTTGGCACATCAAGCAGTGGATGATTACCAGTCTATGAACTTTGAATTTCCAGATTAGAATATCATGTTAGTAACCGACTGTGAAGAACCTGGACCGGATGAAGGACCTGAGGAAGGATCCCGATGGTCTATGTACTTTGACGGAGCTTCGAACGCTTTGGGCAATGGCATTGGCGCCGTGATCATATCTCCTAAAGGCTCTCATACTCCGTTCACCACGTGACTATGTTTTAACTGCACCAACAATATGGCGGAGTATGAAGCATGCATCATGGGTCTTCGAGCATCAATTTACCTAAGGATTAAGTTTCTAAGTCCCTTCGGAGATTCCGCTCTCGTGATCAGTCAGATCAAAGGCAAGTGGGATACGAAACACCCGAATCTTATTCCTTACAAGGAGTATGTGTTGACATTGCTTCCCCACTTCGAGGAGATAACCTTTGACCACTTCCCAAGAGAGGAGAATCAGGTGGCGGACGCGCTAGCTACGATGTCTTCCATGTTCAAAGTCAATTGGGACAACGAAGCTCCCCGGATTATCATTGAAAGATTGGACGAACCTGCGCATTACTGTGACATTGAGACTGAAAAGGTAACAGACAAACCCTAGTTTCATGAGGTGAAGAGGTATCTTGAGGATCAGGAGTACCCCGAGGGTGCATCTGTTAATGACAAGAAGTTTCCGAGAAGGTTCGCGACGAAGTTCTTCATCAGCAATGGCATCCTTTACAAGCGTAAACATGATTCAACCTTACTGCGATTTGTGGATAAGATTGAAGCAGAAAGGATCACGGCAGATTTACATGAAGGTACGTTCGGAACTCATTCCAGTGGACACACCATGGCAAAGAAAATCCTTCGGGCAGGATATTATTGGTCCACTATGGAAGCCGACTGTTATCAGCATTCTCGGACCTGTCACAAGTGCCAAGTCTATGCTGATAAGGTGCACATCCATCCAGTACCTCTGAATGTCTTGACGGCACCTTGGCCTTTTGCAATGTGGGGCATTGATATGATCGGCGAGATTAGACCTACGGCATCCAACGGGAATCGTTTCATCCTGGTAGCTATTGATTACTTTACAAAGTGGGTTGAAGCAGCTTCGTTTGCTACTGTAACCAAGAACGTTGTGGCACGGTTCATTCGGCACAATCTGATTTGTCGATATGGTGTACCAGAGAGGATCATTACGGACAATGGTACAAATCTCAACAATAAGATGATCACTGAGCTCTGCAAGCAGTTCAAGATACAGCATCACAACTCTTCTCCTTATCGGCCGAAGATGAATGGGGCTGTAGAAGCGGCTAATAAGAACATTAAGAAGATTGTGCAGAAGATGACAGTGACATACAAAGATTGGCACGAGATGTTACCATTTGCTCTTCATGGGTACCGTACCTCAACACATACGTCAATAGCGTCAACACCCTATTCCTTGGTATATGGCATGGAGGTCATATTGCCCATTGAAGTTCAGATACCCTCTCTTCGGATTATGAAGGACGCACGTTTGAGCGAAGATGACTGGATCCAGACCCGACTTGATCAGCTGAATTTAATTGACGAAAAGAGACTTACTGCTATTTGTCATGGTCAGACGTATCAAAAGCGGATGATCAAGGCATTTAACAATAAAGTCAGATGACAAGAGTATCAAGTTGGGGATCTGGTGATCAAGCGCATTATCTTACCTCAAGGTGATCCTAGGGGAAAATGGACCCCTACTTACGAAGGGCCATTTGTGGTTAAGAACATTTTCTCAGGAGGAGCTATGATTCTAACCACCATGGATGGTGATGACCTTCCTCACCCCGTCAATGCAGACATAGTGAAAAGATACTATACATAATCAAAGACCCGCTAGGTTGACTGGCATAGATAAAAAATAAGGGCTTCCCGACAAACCAAAAGGGTTCGGGCAAAAATAAGGGATGAAAATGAAAAATCTGTACACCCGGCAAGTCGAAAACCTGAAAAGGAGGCTTGGGCAAAAAAGGGTATCCCGGTGGACTGAAAACCCGAAAGGGCGGTCCAGGAAAAAATTAGGGATCAAAGCGTAACACTATGCCTCATTGGATCACCTTGCATCCAGACTTCGGTATCGACTATCAAGCTCAGACGACACTAATCAATCTGATCTACCTTCAACCAAGTAGCAAAGTGATGAGATGCTTAAGGACATAAAGGAAATAACAGAGTTAAAACCCAGTGGGATTATTCACATAGTTGTTTTGTTTAGTTTTTCACAAAATGTATAAACTATCTGTTCAGCGGCGTTCTCTTACTAGGACGTCAGCCTCTTGTACAAAAACGCCTATTTACAGGCCAAACTTCAAAATCAATACAATTCATTTTCAAAGAAATTTCAAGCTATTTTTTTCCTTTGTCTGTTTTGTTTTGCAAAGAACGTCCAATGTTCATTTTTTGATATATGCATTTGACATTAATTGTTGCTCATAAATATTTACATGCGAAACAAAAGACGATTACTGGTAATATCAGAAACAGGGGCAATAAGATTTGTCCAAGCTTTACAGTTGCTCTGTCCACCAAGGTACCAAGGTAAATTCAGCTGAAGAATATGGATAAGATACTTTCACTCCCCGCAGAGTAAGACAGTAATGATAGCTCTCCCCAGCTGAGACTTGCAACTGTGAATGCATCGGTAATATTCTCCCCCAAGCAGAGTTTATCTACCATCAACACTGAAAAGGCTTAATATCCCCGGCAATCTTAATATTCCCCAATGGAGTATAAGAAGTATTCCCCGGCAGAGTACAAAATATCCCCAGTGGAGTTAAAATTTTCCCAGTGCAGTCTGAAAAAGCTTCTCCAGTGGAGTTAAAGAATCATCCCCAGTAGACTCTGGAAGTTCGTCCCCGGCGGAGTATAAAAATAAGTATCCCCAGCCGAGTTCAAAGAAAGATTATCCCCAACATAGCTCAAAGGATTATCCCCATAAGAGTCTAAAAGGTTATCCCCAGTGAAGTCGCAACTGAAAGATCATCCCCCAGCGAAGTTCTTTCCCTTCACAAACAGAATTCATAACCCCAACAGGATTCGATATCACCAGCAACAGTAATTCATCCCCAACGGAATTTATCCGTAGAATCCTCAGCAGAACATCTCTTCCCTACAGAGTAATCTCCTCATCGGTTTATTCCCCAACAGAGTTTTCCTCTCTTGCAGGTTTATTCTCACAATCACCTTCGTTCGCCATCCCCAGTAGAAATGAAGAATTCAACTCTTCTCTCTAGCAACTATCCGGGATTTATTTTCCCCAGCTAAAACATTACATTTCCATACATCATGACACATGCATATACGCATTATACAACACAATCTCATTTATTTTGAGAACATCGTTGCTTGATATATATCATGCATTGCATACGACTGACCTCTACCTTTCAGGAAAGATGCTATTAAGTTCTCAGCTATGTCGAAGACCTGACCGGTTCTTAAATCTCAACTGAATTATCCTTGGTTGAATTTTAGATAAGGTTCTCAATCTCGACAATTTTCCTTCGTCAAAGTGTGGACGAGTTCTACAATCTCAACACAATTATACTCCGTTGAAGACCAGACAGTTCCTAGATCTTGATGAAGATGTTTCCCTCAGTCGAAGACCTGACCGGTTCTTAAATCTCAACTGAATTATCCTTGGTTGAATTTCAGATAAGGTTCTCAATCTCGACAATTTTCCTCCGTCGAAGTGTGGACGAGTTCTACAATATCAACAAAATTATATCCGTTGAAGACCAGACAGTTCCTAGATCTTGATGAAGATGTTTCCCTTAGTCGAAGACCTGACCGGTTCTTAAATCTAAACTGAATTATCCTCGGTTGAATTTCAGATAAGGTTCTCAATATCGACAATTTTCCTCCGTCAAAGTGTGGACCAGTTCTACAATCTCAACAGAATTATACTCCGTTAAAGACCATACAGTTCCTAGATCTTGATGAAGATGTTTCCCTCAGTCGAAGACCTGACCGGTTCTTAAATCTCAACTGAATTATCCTCGGTTGAATTTCAGATAAGGTTCTCAATCTCGACAATTTCCCCCCGTCGAAGTGTGGACGAGTTCTACAATCTCAACAGGATTATACTCCGTTGAAGACCAGACAGTCCTTAGATCTTGATGAAGATGTTTCCCCCCAGTTGAATTACAGACAAGTTCTTAAAACTCAGCAGAGGCATTCTCTCAGTTGAAGCACATGCAAGTTCCTAAATCTCAACAAAAACCAGGCTTCCCCAGCGGAATCTTCCACAACAACAGGTATGCAAGTTCTCGCTAAAGAATCTCTTATGCGATCGACACTCATGCAGATGGCATCTTTAAGCCCATCCTCCCGCCAGCAATCTCCAAATGGCATCTATAAGCCCATTCCCGACATCACAAGGCTGATACCACTTCATGCGAGTGCAAATTTCTGGGCACTCTAGTGTTCAATCATCTTCTACCTTCGGATCACGAAAGGCACGAAAGACAATCTACATCCTCAGGTTTAAGAAGATTGAACAGGGGCAGCTGTTGTACCCCAAAAGTTTCCCTCTCATATTTCTCAAAACATTGCAAGAAAAATCTCCAAGTGGCTCAAGATTGCTCAAGAGTTGGACAATCAAGCTATCTCCTAAGGAAGTCAACCCCAAATTAGGGTTTTGTGTTGCATCAAGATCCTTGAGTCCAAATGACCTCAAGTGCTCCCCAATGTCCTAATATGTTCTCAAGATCATCCATGACAAGTTTCAAGCCATGTAGAGGAAGTTTGCTCAGTCAATTGCTCAAAGGGTCCAAAAATCGACTGTGTAAGGGCAAAAGTCAACTGTGACCCAAATACAGTCAAACTTCAAGATTTTTTTGTCAACATTCTCATTTTGAAGGATATTTCATCATTTTATCAAGGGTTGATCATGATTCATCAAGGATTGCTCAAAATTCATCAAGACTCAAAAGTTGCTAAATTAGGGTTTTGTAGGAAAAGTCAACTCAACTTTGACGAAGCATAACTTTCTCATAATTTATGATAAATGACCCATCCAAATCTCATTTTTAAGAGGATGCAATTTACTACAATCCATCTTCATACCCCAAGTTCAGAAAATGCACTCACAAGAAGTTATAAATTTGGACATTATAGGTCATTTTTGAAAGTCAACAAAAACACCTTTTTTGTCAAAGCTTATAAATTTAGCATGGAATATCAAAATTACATGAGAATGTTGGGGCAACGTATCAGCGCGCCATGGTCGCTTTGTTCCATGACATGATCCATCATGATATTTAGGTATACGTCGACGATATGATTGCAAGATCTCAGACTGAAGAAGAGCATCTTGACCACCTTCAGAAGTTATTTGACAGGTTGAAGTTGTATAAGTTGAGGTTAAACCCGAACAAATGCACCTTCAGAGTGAGATCCGGTAAACTGCTGGGTTTTGTTGTAAGCGATAAAGGTATTCAGGTGGATCCTGCAAAGGTGAAAGCTATACAAGAAATGCCAATTCCCCAAACAGAGAAAGAAGTCAGAGGCTTTCTGGGACGTCTGAACTACATTGCCCGATTCATCTCGCACCTGACTGCTACTTGTGAACCAATATTCAAGTTACTGAAGAAAGATTAAGTGGTACGATGGAATGATGAATGTCAGGCCGCTTTCGAAAGGATCAAAGAGTATCTCCAAGAGCCACCCATTCTGATGCCTCCAGTTGAAGGGAGACCTTTGATCCTATACTTGACAGTACTCGACAACTCAATGGGGTGTGTGCTGGGGCAGCATGACGAGTCTGGCCGAAAAGAGCATTCTATTTATTACCTTAGCAAAATGTTTACCGACTGCGAGACCTGATACTCGTTGCTTGAGAAAACTTGTTGCGCTTTGGCATGGGCTGCTCGCCGGCAGAGACAGTATATGCTGACTCACACTACTTTATTGATATCAAAGATGGATCCAATCAAGTATATCTTTGAAAAGCCTGCCTTGTTCGGAAGAATATAAAGATGGCAGATGATCTTGACTGAGTATGACATCTAGTATACGACCCAAAAGGCAATCAAGGGAAGTGTGTTGGCAAACCATTTGGCACATCAGGCAGTGGATGATTACCAGTCTATGAACTTTGAATTTCCAGATTAGAATATCATGTTAGTAACCGACTGTGAAGAACCTGGACCGGATGAAGGACCTGAGGAAGGATCCCGATGGTCTATGTACTTTGATGGAGCTTCGAACGCTTTGGGCAATGGCATTGGCGCCGTGATCATATCTCCTAAAGGCTCTCATACTCCGTTCACCACGTGACTATGTTTTAACTGCACCAACAATATGGCGGAGTATGAAGCATGCATCATGGGTCTTCGAGCATCAATTTACCTAAGGATTAAGTTTCTAAGTGTCTTCGGAGATTCCGCTCTCGTGATCAGTCAGATCAAAGGCAAGTGGGATACGAAACACCCGAATCTTATTCCTTACAAGGAGTATGTGTTGACATTGCTTCCCCACTTCGAGGAGATAACCTTTGACCACTTCCCAAGAGAGGAGAATCAGGTGGCGGACGCGCTAGCTATGATGTCTTCCATGTTCAAAGTCAATTGGGACAACGAAGCTCCCCGGATTATCATTGAAAGATTGGACGAACCTGCGCATTGCTATGACATTGAGACTGAAAAGGTAGCAGAAAAACCCTAGTTTCATGAGGTGAAGAGGTATCTTGAGGATCAGGAGTACCCCGAGGGTGCATCTGTTAATGACAAGAAGTTTCTGAGAAGGTTCGCGGCGAAGTTCTTCATCAGCAATGGCATCCTTTACAAGCGTAAACATGATTCAACCTTACTGCGATGTGTGGATAAGATTGAAGCAGAAAGGATCATGGCAGATTTACATGAAGGTACTTTCGGAACTCATTCCAGTGGACAAACCATGGCAAATAAAATCCTTCGGGCAGGATATTATTGGTCCACTATGGAAGCCGACTGTTATCAGCATTCTCGGACCTGTCACAAGTGCCAAGTCTATGCTGATAAGGTGCACATCCCTCCAGTACCTCTGAATGTCTTGACGACACCTTGGCCTTTTGCAATGTGGGGCATTGATATGATCAGCGAGATCAGACCTACGGCATCCAACGGAAATCGTTTCATCCCGGTAGCTATTGATTACTTTACAAAGTGGGTTGAAGCAGCTTCCTTTGCTACTGTAACCAAGAACGTCGTGGCACAGTTCATTCGGCACAATCTGATTTGTCGATATGGTATACCAGAGAGGATCATTACGGACATTGGTACAAATCTCAACAATAAGATGATCACTGAGCTCTGCAAGCAGTTCAAGATACAGCATCACAACTCTTCTCCTTATCGGCCGAAGATGAATGGGGCTGTAGAAGCGGCTAATAAGAACATTAAGAAGATTGTGCAGAAGATGACAGTGACATACAAAGATTGGCACGATATGTTACCATTTGCTCTTCATGGGTACCGTACCTGTTGTACCCCAAAATTTTCCCTCCCATATTCTTCAAGATTTGTCAAGATCAATCTTCAAATGGATCAAGATCTCTCAAAGGGTTGCACAGTTCAAATGCCTCCTAAGCCAGTCAAAACTAGGGTTTTGGTTCTTGCAAAGAATTTGAGGTTTTCAATGGCTCAATCAAGTCCCATAGGCCTATACACATTGTCAAGCATCTACATGCCAAGTTTCAAGGCTCACAGGGTCAAGTTTGCACAGTCAAAAGCTCCATTTGCTTCACAATCAACTACAGGGGCAAAATGGTCATTTTACAGTCAAAAGTCAGAATTTTTGGTCAACATCTTATTTTGAAGCCACAATCATCATTTTATCAAGTCTTGATCATGATTCCACAAGAATGGCTCAAAAATCATCAAGATGCAAAAGTTGTTATTTTTGGACAGCTGAAAAGTCAACTGTATCTTGACCAAGGCATAACTTTTTCATGGTTCATCAGAAAAATCCCATCCAATGCTCATTTTTAAGGGTATGACATGTACTACAACTCATCTTCACATTCCAAGTCCAAGAAATGCCCTCACAAAAAGTTATCAATTTCTACATTATAGGTCATTTTCAAAAGTCAACAAAAAGGCATTTTAAGTCAAAGACCATAACTTGAGATTGGTAAATCCAAATGACATGGGACCAAAGGCATTGGTTAGAGGACTTCAAGACCTTCCCAAAATGTCCAAGAACATGTTCATATGATCAAAATTGAGCAAGATATGCATTGGAGAAGTTGGGAAATTTTCATGAATTTGCAAAAGTCAACTTTGCTCAAAACACATCATTTTTGCTAATGGGCCTCAAATTCCTTCTTGAAACATTGTCCAAGGCCTATGCACGACCCATCAAGCCTATTTGAGTTTATTTTCTTATTTTTATTAATTAATTGGATTTTTTATTAATATTAATTCATTTAATTGATTTAAAATGTAGGAAAATATCAAGATATGTTTTTCTCAATCTTTTGTGAAGCAAATAAACTCAAGACAAGCTGGAGATTTCGTGTGCACATCAAGGGGACCAAAATCTCCCAATTTGGCAAGGTTTTTCAATCAAAAAGATTGTAAATTATTTGATTTTCAATCAAATATTGAAATCATAATGCCATGGATCCTTGACAAAGATTGTACCCTAATTCCACTCTACTATATACGCTGAAGCCAACCCTAATGCCATTGACGTGAAAGCTGCTGCAAGAAAGCCATAAGCATATTGAAAAAATATCAAAAAAACTCAAAACTGTTCTCAACATTCCAGCACGATTCAAAGCCTTAGAGCGATTCAAACACATTGCTAGGCTTCCCAGGAACAATTTGCAAACAAAACCAAGCTTTATAGCTCAAGAAATCGTGGCAAATAGTTTTACGGTTTGAAGCTTTTTTCCATAATCGCATATCATTATTCATGCATATTTAACCTCTTTTGTGGATTGTTTTGTGTTAATAGGACTGATACGAAGCTATTGGTGTGATTCAATTGGATTAAGATGCCCTGAAACGTAAACCACCATTGATGAAACTTAGGGTTTTGAAGCTTCCAAATTGGGGCTTTGTGATATAGGAAAAATCAGAGACTCTAAAGCCCATGGTTGAATTCGTCAAGGCCAGACGAATCAAACCCAACCCTCGCGATGAATTTATATCGCGCACAAACCTAATCGCTATTTTTTCCTTTTCAGTTTGTGGGGGTTAAAAACCCCCGCTATCTAACTCTTTTTTTTGCAGGCAATTGAAGAAGACGAAGGACGTGTTCAATCATGAGTGGTCTGTTCAAATAAAAAGGCGCGCTGTGTTTGCTTTACCACATATGCATTAACCTTTTTATATTATATTCATTAACCATCACTATAACAAATGCGTTCATTTGGCTTGGTGGATAGTGAGGTGTCTGGCAATCAATGGGACCTGGGTTCGATTCCCAGGTCCCCCAAATTCCTTGTTTCTATTTTTTTCAATGAGTTAATATGCAGGCTTCATGAAAGGCTCCACCATAAACCTCACGCTGCAGCTTGCCAAGTGGCCACAAAGCTCAATCCAAAGGCCAGGGATGGTTGACCATCATGTTCCCCAGTCAAAGCCAGCGTAGACCATCCAGAAAGTCAAAACAGGCTTGATTCTTAATGGGCCAACTTACTTCTTCACACCTCCTAATGGGTCCAACACACCCCCTGGTTTTCTTTCTATTTCTTTTTTCTTTCTTTTTATTTCTTTTAATAATTATTATTACTATTAATTAATTAATTATTTTTCACAATAAAATTCAGAAAAAATCAAATTATAAATATGTTTATTATTTATTAAACTCACTATTAATTATTTTTGTAAATAAATACTAACCAAATTGATTTAGTTTAATTAGATTAATTTTGACTATTTTTCATAATAAATAAAAAGATTAGAATTAGGGTTTTTCTTTTGACTTTTAATTTCCTTTTCTTTTTATTTTCACTAAAAACATAAAAAACACCAAAAACATTTTTTCTTGTAAATAATTAATTAATTAATTAGAATTAGGTTTAGTCTTTAATTTAATTGCAAAAAAGGACCAATTTCAATTCTTTTCTCAAAAAGGGTCAAAACCCTAAGGACGTTCCGATTCAATTCTTTCGCGCGCATATTTATTTTCAATTTATTCTTTTTGATTATATTGATGTAACTGTTTCCGAGGATGTAATAGTTAATTAGGATTTTATCGCTTTCTTTAATTTTCCTCGCATTTATTTTCCAAACGGGTTTTGTTTTTGGAGATGTATATACCCGCGCCTTGTAATAGCGTAGATTTATCTTTCCGCAATTTATTTTCTGCACTCTTAACTGTTAATATGCATGAAAGACTTGTATGAAAAATAAAATCAACTCGTAGATCACAAATGCATGTTCAAAGATAATATGAACTGAATTTAACACACATGCACATGCCACTCTTAGGGTACGCCTCACTGGTTGCCTCGACGTGGACGTCAAGTATAGGGTGTTTTAGAGGTCGCCCTCTTGTCTAAAGATCCAGTTGCCTCGAAACAGTTGCCTCAGATAAAAAGTATCTAGGACATTAGGGTTACCGCTAAGGCGTCCTACCATTGCTTTGGTGACCACACATGTCCCTAATAATCGAATTGACCCAAATAACTCCAACGACGGTGCTACCTACTTCTCAATAGTGGGATAGTACTGTCTAAAGGACTCTTACACAGCCTAATTCCTTAGAGTAGGTAGATTTCTCCTGGGTACTTGCTCTTTCAAACAAACAAAAACATCTTTTCGCACCTACACTTTCAAAAGGTTTTCAAACAAATATTTCATACACTCTCGAGGACTGATACAAGAGTTACCTAGAAATTTTTCAAACGAAACTTTTTCAAACCCACATACACTTGAAAAGTAAACAATTTTTTGAAAACATAGAGCAAGTACCTAAGAGCCCGTGGATAACCACGGATAGAAAGGGTGCTAACACCTTCCCTTTCTATAAATCTACCTCCCGAACCGAGAAATATCTCGAAAAAGGAATTTTGCTGTGCTTTTGTCCTTTCCATGTTGGAGAACATAAAAGACGGTGGCGACTCTTGCTTACCGCGACATTTCGCGAACCAACTTAAAAACAGTCAGTTCTATTTCCACCGATCATAGTACCTCAGCACAGACGTCAATAGCGGCAACACCCTATTCCTTGGTATATGGCATGGAGTTCGTATTTCCCATTGAAGTTCAGATACCCTCTCTTCGGATTATGAAGGACGCAAGTTTGAGCGAAGATGACTGGATCCAGACCCGGCTTGATCAGCTGAATTTAATTGACGAAAAGAGACTTACTGCTATTTGTCATGGTCAGACGTATCAAAAGCGGATGATCAAGGCATTTAACAAGAAAGTCAGACGACAAGAGTATCAAGTTGGGGATCCGGTGATCAAGCGCATTATCTTACCTCAAGGTGATCCTAGGGGCAAATGGACCCCTACTTACGAAGGGCCATTTGTGGTTAAGAACATTTTCTCAGGAGGAGCTATGAGTCTAACCACCATGGATGGTGACGACCTTCCTCACCCCGTCAATGCAGACATAGTGAAAAGATACTACACATAATCAAAGACCCACTAGGTTGACTGGCATAGGCAAAAAATAAGGGCTTCCCGACAAACCAAAAGGGTTCGGGCAAAAATAAGGGATGAAAATGAAAAATCTGTACACCCGGCAAGTCGAAAACCTGAAAAGGCGGCTTGGGCAAAAAAGGGTATCCCGGTGGACTGAAAACCCGAAAGGGCGGTCCAGGCAAAAATTAGGGATCAAAGCGTAACACTATGCCTCATTGGATCACCTCGCATCCAGACTTCGGTATCGACTATCAAGCTCAGACGACACTAATCAATCTGATCTACCTTCAACCAAGTAGCAAAGTGATGAGATGCTTGAGGACATAAAGGCAATAACAGAGTTAAAACCCAGTGGGATTATTCACATAGTTGTTTTGTTTAGTTTTTCAAAAAATGTATAAACTATCTGTTCGGCGGCGTTCTCTTACTAGGACGTCAGCCTCTTGTACAAAAACGCCTATTTACAGGCCAAACTTCAAAATCAATACAATTCATTTTCAAAGAAATTTCAAGCTGTTTTTTTCCTTTATCTGTTTTGTTTTGTAAAGAACGTCCAATGTTCATTTTTTGATATATGCATTTGACATTAATTGCTGCTCGTAAATATTTACATGCGAAACAAAAGATGATTACTGGTAATATTAGAAACAGGGGCAATAAGATTTTTCCAAGCTTTACAATTGCTCTGTCCACCAAGGTACCAAGGTAAATTCAACTGAAGAATATGGATAAGATACTTTCACTCCCCGCAGAGTAAGACAGTAATGATAGCTCTCCCCAGCTGAGACTTGCAACTGTGAATGCATCGGTAATATTCTCCCCCAAGCAGAGTTTATCTACCATCAACACTGAAAAGGCTTAATATCCCCGGCAGTCTTAATATTCCCCAATGGAGTATAAGAAGTATTCCCCGACAGAGTACAAAATATCCCCAGTGGAGTTAAAATTTTCCCAGTGCAGTCTGAAAAAGCTTCCCCAGTGGAGTTAAAGAATCATCCCCAGTAGACTCTGGAAGTTCGTCCCCGGCGGAGTATAAAAATAAATATCCCTAGCCGAGTTCAAAGGAAGATTATCCCCAACAGAGCTCAAAGGATTATCCCCATAAGAGTCTAAAAGGTTATCCCCAGTGAAGTCGCAACCGAAAGATCATCCCCCAACGAAGTTCTTTCCCTTCACAAACAGAATTCAAAACCCCAACAGGATTCAATATCACCAGCGACGGTAATTCATCCCCAACGGAATTTATCCGTAGAATCCTCAGCAGAACATCTCTTCCCTACAGAGTAATCTCCTCATCGGTTTATTCCCCAACAGCGTTTTCCTCTCTTGCAGGTTTATTCTCACAATCACCTTCGTTCGCCATCCCCAGTAGAAATGAAGAATTCAACTCTTCTCTCCAACAACTATCCGGGATTTATTTTCCCCAGCTAAAACATTACATTTCCATACATCATGACACATGCATATACACATTATACAACACAATCTCATTTATTTTGAGAACATCGTTGCTTGATATATATCATGCATTGCATACGACTGACCTCTACCTTTCAGGAAAGATGCTATTAAGTTCTCAGCTATGTCGAAGACCTGACCGGTTCTTAAATCTCAACTGAATTATCCTCGGTTGAATTTCAGATAAGGTTTTCAATCTCGACAATTTTCCTCCGTCAAAGTGTGGACGAGTTCTACAATCTCAACAGAATTATACTCCGTTGAAGACCAGACAGTTCCTAGATCTTGATGAAGAAGTTTCCCTCAGTTGAAGACCTGACCGGTTCTTAAATCTCAACTGAATTATCCTCGGTTGAATTTCAGATAAGGTTCTCAATCTCGACAATTTCCCCCCGTTGAAGTGTGGACGAGTTCTACAATCTCAACAGGATTATACTCTGTTGAAGACCAGACAGTCCCTAGATCTTGATGAAGATGTTTCCCCCCAGTTGAATTACCGACAAGTTCTTAAAACTCAGCAGAGGCATTCTCTCAGTTGAGGCACATGCAAGTTCCTAAATCTCAACAAAAACCAGGCTTCCCCAGCGGAATCTTCCACAACAACAGGTATGCAAGTTCTCGCTAAGGAATCTCTTATGTGATCGACACTCATGCATATGGCATCTTTAAGCCCATCCTCCCGCCAGCAATCTCCAAATGGCATCTATAAGCCCATTCCCGACATCACAAGGCTGATACCACTTCATGCCAGTGCAAATTTCTGGGCACTCTAGTGTTCAATCATCTTCTATCTTCGGATCACGAAAGGCACGAAAGCCAATCTACATCCTCAGGTTTAAGAAGATTGAACAGGGGCAGCTGTTGTACCCCAAAATTTTCCCTCTCATATTTCTTAAAACACTGCAAGAAAAATCTCCAAGTGGCTCAAGATTGCTCAAGAGTTGGACAATCAAGCTATCTCCTAAGGCAGTCAACCCCAAATTAGGGTTTTGTGTTGCATCAAGATCCTTGAGTCCAAATGACCTCAAGTGCTCCCCAATGTCCTAATATGTTCTCAAGATCATCCATGACAAGTTTCAAGCCTTGTAGAGGAAGTTTGCTCAGTCAATTGCTCAAAGGGTCCAAAAATCAACTGTGTTAGGGCAAAAGTCAACTGTGACCCAAATACAGTCAAACTTCAAGATTTTTTTGTCAACATTCTCATTTTGAAGGATATTTCATCATTTTATCAAGGGTTGATCATGATTCATCAAGGATTGCTCAAAATTCATCAAGACTCAAAAGTTGCTAAATTAGGGTTTTGTAAGAAAAGTCAACTCAACTTTGACCAAGCATAACTTTCTCATACTTTATTAGAAATGACCCATCCAAAGCTAATTTTGAAGAGGATGCAATTTCCTACAATCCATCTTCATACCCCAAGTTCAGAAAATGCACTCACAAGAAGTTATAAATTTGGACATTATAGGTCATTTTTGAAAGTCAACAAAAATACCTTTTTTTGTAAAAGCTTATAAATTTATCATGGAATATAAACATTACATCAGACCAAAAGGGTTGGTTAGAGGACATCTCAAGCTTTCTAAAAAGTCCAAGAACACCTCCAAAAGTTCAAAATTGAAGAAGTTATGCATTGTTGAAGTTGGGCATTTTTGCAAAATTGCCAAAAGTAAACTATCCCCAAAACTTCAAATTTTGTCAAATGGGCCCATTCTTTTCCACTTGATTTGAGCTTTCCCCCATTGCACACGTGTCCTAGCTTCAGCCTTGAGATCATATTTCTTTTTTATTATTTTATTTGATTTTTTATTGAATTATTTCATTTTAAATCAAATTAAATCAAATTAAATCCAAATATTGATTACTTGAGATCTTTTTGGCTATTTCAGGTTGAGATCATCATCATTAAGAGAATCAAATTCGTATCACACAAGATCATGTGCAAAAAGATGGATTTTTGACAAATTTGGCAAGCTTTCAAGACTGAATCAAATCAAATATGGGTGCATTGATTTAGAGAGATTGAATCCATAATTCTTAACCTAATGCATTCCACAATACATAAGGAAGCTTAAGACATGAAAACAAGGGTTAGAGGCTGCAAGAACAAGCAAAACAAAACTTGAAAAATTGGTGAAAAAGCTTGAATTCGAATTCGTACTTAGAGGCAATCTCAGAAGCCAAGAAGCATCCCAATCGATTCCTGGGTGATCACATAACCCTCCTGGATCCAAGGCACGCTTCCTCAAGCCTTCAAAAGCTCTGTAAGTATCACAATGCCAAGCTCTGTTCTTGAAACCATAAATCCTCAGTCTTGCATCATTTGAACGAATTCTTGGCATATTTACAATCCTCATAGCATTTCTAAACTTTTGGGAATATTCAATTTGGTTTATATGGTTTGTAACCTCAAAATGCCATGGCTAGGGTTACGTTTTGTTTTTTAGGGATTTTTGTTTCAGGTGAAATCGATTCCTATAAAAGGCATGGTTGTACTCAGGAGAGGGAGACGAACCTAACTATGTCTTAGAAGGTCGTTTTTATGGCCTGGAGGTGATTTTTGGATCGAGCTGCGCTTTTAGCTGCGGATTCAAATCCGCAGGTAAAATTATAGTGGCTGGAGGTAGGGGACGATGGCGTGTCGCTTCCCTAATGGCCAATTCCAATAATGGCACGTTTTGTCTTTGTCTTTTCTGGCATATGAATTGTTTTCTTTTATTATTATTTTTTTGTAACATATTGACAAATGAGGCAAAGCGTCCCAGTGGCAAAGCAAGCACTCCAAACGCCTATAGGACCTGGGTTCGAATCCCAGGTCCTCCACTTTCTCAATATATTTTTTCTTCAAGTAATCACATGTAGATCCAGGTGCGTAGTGTACCATACTCCTTCACATATCAAAGTGCCAGATGGCCCAAGGCCAAATCTGGTGATCCAGGAGTGAGGGTCCATCATGGATCCAGTCAATGCGCATACATCAGATCCAGGAAAGTCAACAGGGCCAATGCAAATGGGCCTCAGATTGCTTCTCAAACCACCGTTTTCAGGCCCAAACCCCCTATCTCTCTCTATTTCATTTATTTTGTTTTAATTGTTTATTTTATTATTCTTATTTAATTAACTAACCAATCAAATTTTTTCCTTTTATAAAATTAAAACCACAAAAAATATTTTTCTTTATCAAATTAAATTTTAGTATTTTATTTTTTATTAACAATTTATTAATTAATTTAGGCTATTAATTAGAAATAACTTTAATATATTTTTGTAAATAATTAAAATAATTTATTTTCATTAATTAATTAATTAATTTAATAATTAACTTAGGTAATTTCTCTCTTAATTCAAAAACAAAAAAAAATCATTTCTTTAACAAAAAGGGTCAAAACCCTAGAACTTTGCGCTCAATTTAATTTCCCGCACGCGATTTATTTATTTTATCTAAAAATGTACTTGCTCCCGGTTTGTAATAGTAAATAGGACCTTTATTTATTTTTTATCGCTTTATTTTTTTTAAAGGGTTTGTCTTTGGCGATGTAAATACCTGACGCCTTGTAATTTAAATTATGCATTTTATTTCCGTAAAATTATAACTGTTAGATGTTTGGTAATAGGTTTGCATGACAAGACTGAATGTTTTAACCTAAAATCAACTTAGATCACCCTTAACATGTACAAAGATAAAATTAACTGAAAACAACACACTCGCACATGTGCACTCTTAGGGTACACCCCACTTGGTTGCCTTCGTACGCGGTCATTGAGTATAGGTCACTTTAGAGGTCGCCCTCTTGTCCAAAGATCATAGTCGCCTCGAAATGGCTGCCTCAGATATAATTGCCTTAAAACAAATGATCTAAGACATTAGGGTTACCGCTAAGGCGTCCTAACATTGCTTTAGTGACCGTAAGTCCCTAAATTCGAATTGACCCTCAAACTCCAACGACGATGCTACCTATTCACTCATAGTGGGATAGCATTGTCTAAAGGAAGATAACATAGAACGATTCCTTTTTCGAGTAGATAGATGGTTCTTAGATACTTGCTCTTTCAAAAAACAAAAACTTTTCACACTTACACTTTTCGAACAAAGTTTTCAAAAAAACTTCATACACTCTTGAGGATAGAAGCAAGAGTTAAATCGAAGTTTCAAATAAAAACTTTTTCAAACCCACAAGCACAAAGAAAACAATTTTGAAAACAATTGAGCAAGTACCTAAGAGCCCGTGGATAACCACGGATAGAAAGGGTGCTAACACCTTCCCTTTCTATAATCTACCCCCCGAACCCGAGAAATATCTCGAAAAAGGAATTTTTCTGTGCTTTTTTCCTTTCCTTGTTGGATAAAATAAAAGTCGATGGAGACTCTTGCTTACCACGACATTTTGCAAAAACAAACGCAAAACGCAAACCAGCATTCCAAAAAACAGTCAGTTCTTCCCACCGTATCACAGAACTGGCGACTCTGCTGGGGATGCTTAATAAGTGGGGTGTACCTTAGGAATAGTTCATAATGTTTTCAATTGCTTGACTTGTATGCTTTATCTTTGTGGGTTGAATTAGAGTTACTATAGACCCTAACCCGGATCTGGGGAATACCCTTTATGTAAGTAGCAATAAACTGTGAGGGAATTATACAGCGTAGACCGATACGGTTGAAGCAGTAGCTATGTTGGTGTGGCACTTTAGTATGTACCGATATCCCTTGTGGCGCAATGGGGAGAATATGGGTCTGATAAGAGGTCATTAAGCACCAACTGACCTTAGAACCTTTTAATTGACCAACTTGGCCATAGAACAGTAGCAGTATGCTACACTCATTGAGACTAAACTCTCGCGATGATTCCGGCCGCAAGAAAAGGTTGCTAAACTGGAATTATGACCGATCGAGGGTAGTCAGTGATATTGAGATCCTCTAGAACCCAGTTACTATTTTTAGGACAGGTTTGAACCAACTGAACTGAAAGAGGGTAGTACCTAAGCTCCTTGCCAGCCTGAAATCTAAGGGCTCTCTGTGTGACTTGTGTTCCTTTACCATGTTTGCTATTTTTGGATACTTGTGGTGTGCTTTCTATCACGACATCATGACATCATAACATTGCATACATCTTGCATTGGACTAACCTATTTCAAAGACAGGAGGGATTCATCTTTGTTCTGTTTTGTAGGTCATGGCACCTATGTGTAGGAATACCATGCGGATCAACTTTGTCCAGGTTCCCACTATGCTTAAAGAATTGGTTGAAAAGATGTCTGATACTACTTCCTTTATCAGAAGACATGGACATCTTCTTGGTTTGGTCACCTCCAAATTGGACGAGCAGATGATGAGTGTCCTAGTCCAGTTCATTGATCCACTGTACCATTGTTTTACTTTTCAGGACTACCAGTTGGTCCCTACCTTGGAAGAGTTCTATGATCTGCTCGGTATCTCTATTCTAGAGTAGACCCCGTTTATAGGTTGGGAGAAGATCCTTAGGCCGGAAGAGATTGCTTCAGCCCTTCATCTGACAAAGGCTGAGGTAATGGCTAATTGGGAAACTCGTAGTGGAGCAATAGGCTTTTTGACTAAGTTCTTGGTTGGTAAGGCTAATTATTTCTGGGATAGTCTAGACTTCCAGGCATTTGAAGATATTCTGGCTCTTCTAATATATGGCTTGGTATTGTTTCCTAACTCTGACTCCTTTGTTGATGTGAATGCGGTAAAAATCTTCATCTCTGGTAATCCTATACCCACTCTCTTAGGTGACATTCTTCATCATCTTTATGCCCGTACTGCTCGGAAGCGGGGAACCTTGATGTGTTGTGCTCCATTGTTGGCGAGGTGGTTTATTTTTCACCTCCCCAAATCAGTTCTGAAGAACAAAGAAGGCATGGGCTGGGCTTATAGGGTTATGTCTCTCTCTCACAATGACATCATTTGGACTATTAAGGGTATGGACGAGGTGGCTATTATTGATCGCTGTGGCGAGTACCCCAATGTTCCACTGATAGGAACCAATGGAGGTATCACTTATAATCCGTGCTTGGCCTTACGTCAGTTTGGGCGAGCCAGAAGGGAGGGACCTCATGAGCTGCTAATGCCTAGTATAATCTTTGATTTCCAAGGGGATAGTGACGAGAAACGCCGCAGATTCATAAGGGCTTGGGATAGAGTACACATATCTGATCCACACGAGCTAGGTGCGAAGACTTCTCTACCAATGGAACCATATCTCCGATGGGTTCGTATCCAGGCCCAAAATCTGGGAATTCCCTATGAAGCCGTCTTGCCTATCATTGTTGAAGTTTCTGATGAGGAAGGGGTTCCTCCTACCATCCTACACCCTTACATGCCTACTGACATTGGGGCATTGAAGAGGTCCTAGATACAGCTGAGAGAAGAGCGGGATACTTACTGAGAAAAGTATCACGAGCAAGAGCAGAAGATTCAGAAGTTGTCCAGGAAGCTGGAGAACGAGCAAATCATTAACGACTATGTCAGCACTAAAGGCAAACGACCATGGGAGCGCTGATGTCCTTTGATTACTTCCAGTTTTTATTTAATTTTCAGTATTTCCTTTCTTGTAATACCTTAAGGGCAATTTGTGAACAATTGAATTTCAAGTTTATCTAATAAAAGTGTGTTTCATGTTTGGTTTACAAATTTGAATCTCTCGATGTCTTTGAAATCATAGCATACGCATTTCATTCCATGCAACTCATAACAGGTACCCTTACATGTCTCTTATCTTCTTCTCTGTTTATTTCAGCATCATGTCTTCTGAACCATCAAATGAACAAGCAATCAAGGCTCTGCAGGCTCAAAATGCCCAGTTCTAGGAATTGTTCATGAATTTGGCTAAGGGTCAACAAGATCTGAAGGCCCTTATCTTGAAAGAGAAGAAGAAGAAGAAAAAGAAGACGGTCCTGTTTAACATGGGCCACAGGTTTGGAAACAGGCTACGAGATGAAGTTGATTTGATCACCTCATCTGGAGGGAAAGATAGTCAGGAAGAAAGGAGGGATCCTAGCCCTGTGGTTTCAGAAGACGAGACAGACTTCGACGAAGACCAGTATCCTCTGGCTGAGGATAGATACAAGCAACTGGAAGACCGGTTGAGTGCGATGGAAGTACAGAAAGTGCATGGTCTGGACTT
This sequence comes from Vicia faba, assembly GCA_948472305.1. Taxonomy (NCBI): domain Eukaryota; kingdom Viridiplantae; phylum Streptophyta; class Magnoliopsida; order Fabales; family Fabaceae; genus Vicia; species Vicia faba. The sequence goes on along the minus strand of OX451741.1, from coordinate 1,258,768,796 downwards.
TGGTGATTTAGGTCTGTCATCTGGGGTGGTGATTCCCCATAAGTTCAAAGCACCAGCCTTTGCTAAATACAATGGTGTTTCTTGCCCGAAACTGCACCTCCAGTCGTATGTTAGGAAGATTCAGCCGTACACTGTTGACAAGAACCTATGGGTCCACTTCTTTTAAGACAATCTCTCAGGGACCCAGCTTGAATGGTTTTACTAGTTGGAAGGAACTAGCATCCGTAATTGGGAAGATTTGGCCGCTTCTTGAGGACAAAAGCAAGAGTTAAATCGAAGTTTCAAATAAAAACTTTTTCAAACCCACAAGCACAAAGAAAACAATTTTGAAAACAATTGAGCAAGTACCTAAGAGCCCGTGGATAACCACTGATAGAAAGGGTGCTAACACCTTCCCTTTCTATAATCTACCCCCCGAACCCGAGAAATATCTCGAAAAAGGAATTTTTCTGTGCTTTTTTCCTTTCCTTGTTGGATAAAATAAAAGTCGGTGGCGACTCTTTCTTACCGCGACATTTTGCGAAAACAAACGCAAAACGCAAACCAGCATTCCAAAAAACAGTAGATTCTTCCCACCGTATCACAGGTTTCTATACTCGTTGTTGTGCCTAAACCTTCTTCTTCCCCAAGATATCAGAAAGCCCAATATTCCACCTATTTCCCAAATCTGAAATGAATATTTGGTTTAAAATTTGTTTATTTGATTTATAATGAATCGATACATACAAATGTCTAGATACATACACAATACAAACCCTAATTCTAATTTCTAACAACATCTAATCCTAAATTGATTCTTGTTGAATCAATCATACAAATCATACACAAGTAACAGAAATCAATGACTAATTTCCTAATCTAAACCTATAACTGCTAAAATCCTAAGACTATAAAAGGAGCCCTATACTATTGGAATAAAGGACGAACACTACAACCCTTGGAGATTATGGATTGATGTTGCTGAAACCCTACACCATTCACCAAAGCTCTTCTCAGTAGAAGACTTAGGTTCCACGACTGAAAACCTAAGTCCTTTAGAGCTTAGCCTCCAAATCCGTTACCTATGAAGAGAAAGAAGAGGGAGATTAGAAGGAGAAGTTCAGGGTATAAATGTTGAGACTAAGCCATTGGATTGACTTAACTTGCACATATCAAATAAAAAAAGTCACCATCGCGCTTTATTGTTTCTAAAGGAAATGGGAAAACAGCGAATAAACCCAAAAAGAGAGGGGAGAGAATCTAGGTACGGGGGTTGGCTATGCAAAGGTAATATATTAACACCCTAGAAATATACGGTACTTCGCAGGAACCACTTTGAAAATATGTGTATTTTGGTTATAAAAAGTGTATACAAAAATAGGATGGTGGAGATGAGAAAAGAAGTATTTTTTACAATTTTTGCACCCGCCGCGGTTGTGAACCTTTAGTTCCTACGTACTACCTTATGTGCAATAGGGGGTCAGGGTATTCGTAGTTCACCTTAAAATTTTAAAAACAACATAAGCGTGTTGGTTAATTTTAAGAGAAGAGACATGATCGTCATATCTGAGTGAAAAACATACTTACTACCCTGGATTATGAGAAAGGAGAATTTGCATCAGTTCAAAGTGGAGGATATAACTTTTAAAATCAACAAAGCCTCAGTCAACACCTAAGAGGAAAATATATCACTTCACTACATATCATAGAAGTATAGTAGCTCGCATCACTACAAGAATCGACAAGAGTCTAATCATTTGAGAAAAAGTTTTAAATGAAAAAGCCAAAGTGGAAAAATGGCTTGAGTGAGGTTAATGACTTTTAGTCTTTCAAAATATGTCAAAGTATGGTTCAATTGATTAAAGTTTGATTAAGAAAAGATTTTTGAAAATGCATGGACCTAAGTCCAAGTTTATTATAAAAACAGTTCATGTTAGAAAACAAGAAGAGTCTTGAAAATGAGGGAGAAGATTTTTGAAATTAAAGAAGATGGGAGGAGATGAAGGGACTATCCTAAATCATAAGGTAAAAGCTAAGGAAAAGAATGGTCTAACCAACAAGAAGCCAACACTTGACATAAAAAGTCAATATAGAATTCCAATCCTTTGGATTGAAACCAAGCAAGCAAAAATACTAAACCTCTGAGAAATACCAAGCTTCAGATGAATTAAGAACCAAGCAATGTATTCATTGACAAAAATTGGCCAGAGTAACAGCTGTATACAAAGGAATTCTTAATCACAGACAAAACATATAATACAAATAACCTTCACATAAATAAAATCAACGCAATATCTTGGAGTAGACCCCAAGAACTTCAGACAAAATAAAAATAGATCCACATGGTCCCAAGTATCAAGGCTTCTAATCCTAAATCAGAGAGATCGACAACTCCATAATGCCAAGGATAGTAACCAATTAGTCCAAGTAACCTTAAAGTTTTTTAATGTTCACATTGATTATTAAGTGTCTTCAAAAGAAAATTAAAAAAAACTCAAATGAGCAAAGATAAAATGACATAAAGACAAATGCTCAAGTGAGCAAAATAGAAATGGCATGGAATCTAAATGCTAAAGTAAATGGTACATAAAAGTAAATACATGAAATAAAAGGCATAAAGTAAAAGCATAAAGTAAAGTCAATTGTTAGTGAATTATAAGTTTAGTTGAATGACCATCTTGAAACTTTCATTTGAAAACTCATTAGAATATTGATAAAATCAAAGCTTCTCAACAACAAGTTTCATTTGCTTTTTTTCAAGTATATCATTCATTTCGAATGCTCAAATCAACCACATATGATCAATGATGTTCAACTGATTCATTTAGACCAAAGTTCATGAAGTTCATTAGAGGATTGATAGAATCAAAGCCTCCTAACAATGAACTTCAAAGTTATTGCATCAAAGGTTTCAAATTAAACATACTTGGGCTTGCAAACATAGGTTTGGGCCACAAATGATCATTTTTTGAATCGGGACAAATTTAGCGCTATGTTACGCAATTGTAAGTGGACTTTGTAAGAACAAGACTTGGCTCTGCAATATTATCTCTAAGTTTTGATGATAAAAAATGAGTATATTTATATGAACAATTTTGATACTCTAATGTTTGTTATTTTTGAATACTTAACAAACTGGTTCTGCTTCTGATGAATGGCGTGGCTAAGACATTAGAAGAGAACTAGTTATGTTTCTGTGCTACACAAGTTCTGTTGAAAAGTAGTAAAACATTCAGAAGACTCTAAAGTGTTATCTCTTATATGAAGACACATATTCTAAAGAAATCAATCAGAAGATTTGAAGACTCAAAGTTCAACTTAAAGTCCAGATGCTAACGACTCAAGTTTCTAAATACAATGTGTTCCAAAGAAACAAAGTTAGAAGATCTGAAGACAAAGTTTCTACTGAAGTCCAGATGCTAAAAAACTTAGTTTCTAAAAAGATAACCTGTTTCAAGAAGACAAAGTTAAAATATATGAAGACAACGTTTCTATTGAAGTCCAAATGCTGAAGACTTGTGTTTCTCATAACAAGGTTCTTAAAAGGATTCTTAAAGAACCAAGTGCTAAAGATTCTAAAGACGAGAGTTCTTAAGACTCCGAAGACTTGAAGTTTGGAAGACCCAAGGTTCTTGAAAAGGTTCTCACGAACAAGTGTTGAAGACTATGAAGATGAAGTTCTAAAGACTCTGAAGACTTGAATTTCTAAAGACCTAAGGTTCTAGAAAAGGATCTCAAGACCAAGTGTTGAAGTTTCGAAGACAAGGTTCTGAGTGAACAAGTTCTGACGACTGAAGACTTGATTATCTGGAGATTCAAATGTCACGATTCTACTCATACTTCAATCATCTACCAACAGAAGCCTCTGAAGTTTCAAAGACAAATGTTACCGTTAGCAATGATAAGTACATTGTACGAAAAAACCTTATCCCACTACCTCTCCACTGGCTTGAATTGTGGAAAAGAAAAATAAGTGGCAGTACTATTTTCATCATTGTGTAATGACTCTTTTTCAATAGCCAACGACTCTATTTTGCTTGGCTATATAAGAAAAGGATCATATGCTTAAAATGTTGTTGGAGTTAAAAAAATGTAATCATTGGAAAGTCATGGAAGCAGATGTTGTTGGAGCTGTTACACTGAACATGCTAAAGCTAACATAAAAGAAAGAAAAAAGATGATGAAGAAGAATTTAACAAGACGATACTCAAACTCTTATCAAATACTTCCTGGTAGAAATATGAAGAGGCAAGGAGTTATTGCTCATAGATTTCTCAATAAAGAAAATGAAGACAATAAGACTACAAGATGTTACACTCAAACTTAGATCATATTCATCTTCGTAGAATCATGTAAACATAAGAGTTGTTGCTCATATTATAATATATCGTTAGTTCTTCATGTAAATTGTTTGTACACAAGAGTTGTGCTCATAATTGTTTCAAACAATCAAGACTTAATCCTTTGTGTAATATGCTTAGAAAGAACCAACCATGTAAACACAAACATTATCAACTAAATATTGATGGTTCCTTGAGAGAATCAGTTGAGTCATGATTCTCAAGAAGACTTTGACTGCGGTCATCGTAGATGAAATCTTGTTAAGAAAGACCAGGTTTGTCATATTTCTTAAGGGGTCCTTAATCTTTATATCTCGTGGAGATCACTATACTTATCTGTTGTACCCCAAAATGTTCCCTCTCATTTTACTCAAAACATACTCCTAGATTTCCTCAATTTGCTCAAGGTTGCCCAAGAGTTGACCAAACAAACTCTCTCCTTAGGCAATTTATCTTAAACTAGGGTTTCCATTTTCATCAAGATGGGTGGACTCCAAAGAATACATATGATCTACATGGTCCTAATATGTTCTCAAGACCTTCCATGTCAAATTTCAAGCCTTGCACAAGAAGTTTTCTCAGTCAATTGCTCAGATGCTTAAGAATCGATTGTATTAGGTCAAAAGTCAACTGTGGCTCACATACAATCAAACTTTAAGATTTTTGGTCAAAATAAACATTTTGAAGTTATATCCATCATTTGATCAAGGGTTGATCATGATTCCTCAAGGAATGCCCCAAATTTCTCAAAACCCAAAAGTTGCTAAATTAGGGTTTCTCAAGAAAAGTCAACCAAACTTTGACCAAGCATAACTTCCTCATACTTTATTAGAAATTTTCCATCCAAGGCCCATTTTTAAGAGGATGTAATTTCATACAATTCATATTCATCCCTCAAGTTCAAAATATGCACTCACAAAAGATATGAATTTCCACATTATAGGTCCTTTTGAAAAGTCAGCAAAAACACTTTTTGGGTCAAAGCTTCTTACATGAACATTGTGATCGGTGGATCTGGAACTGACTGTTTAACGCTGGTTCGCGAAATGTCGCGGAAGCAAGAGTCGCCACCGTCTTTTATTTTCTCCAAATGGAAAGGACAAAAGCACAGAAAAATTCCTTAAAGAGATTGCTCTCGGTTCGGGAGGTAGGTTATAGAAAGGGAAGGTGTTAGCACCCTTTCTATCCATGGTTATCCATGGGCTCTTAGATACTTGCTCAATGTGTTTTCAAATTGTTTGTTTGCTTTTCAATGTGGGTTTAAAAAAAGTTTCTTTTGAAAAATTTCAGATCGACTCATACGTCAGAGTGTTTGAAAAGTTTTGTTTTGAAAGCTTTTGAAAATGTATTGGTGAAAAGTATTTTTTGATTTGTTTTGAAATTTAGAGCAAGTATCTACGAGAATCTACCTACCCTAAGGAATTCGTCTGTGTAAATGTCCTTTAAAGTAGTGCCATCCCACCATTGAGAGGTAGGTAGCACCACCGTTGGAGGTGTTCGGGTCAATTCGAGTTTTAGGGACGTGGTGATCACCAGAGCAATAGGAAGACACCTTAGAAGCTACCCTCATGCCAGGTTCCCGGATCATGAGGACTTACTAAGACGTCCTCTACTCGACGATCACCTTTCGAAAGGCAACAGTGAGGCGTACCCTAGGGGTGGTGTGTGCGGATTGTGTGTCATGTTTCAATTATTTGTCTTGTCATGTTCATTGATGTTCTACGCTTGATTTTATTTTAGGGCCATTCATTCTTGCATGCATATTTAACAGTTATAAAGTTTGCGAAAAATAAATCTAAGGCTATTACAAATGGCGCGGGTCCACATCGCCGAAATTAAACCGGACCCGATTTAGCGGAAAAGTAAATAATGCGAAGTAAATAAAGTGCGAGAAATTTAAATTACAGTGCTTTGGGAGAGATACAAAATTATAATAAGCAATAAAGTAAATGCGCGAAAGAGAATAATTGAAACAATGGGCGTTGGACCCTTTTATAAAAATATTTAAAGTTAATGAATTAATTAAGGAGGAATTAAAATTAAAGACCTAAAAGGAATGCTTTTTTTGGTATTTTTGTATTTTTTTTATTAAATAAGAAAAAGGAGTTAATTGAAATTAAATTAAACGGCAAACCCTAATTCTAATATTTTATTTATTATGAAAGAATTAAATTAAAACCTAAATTAAACCCTAAATTATTTATGTACAATTTTTAATCATAAAAATAAATAACTAATATTATTATTCTGAAAAAAAGAGAAAAATTAAAAAGAAAATAAAAAGCTATTAAACCTAAACTCTATTTTTTGGATTTTAGTTATTAAAAGAATTAAATTTGAAAACCTAATTAAAACTAAATAATTACAAACATTTATTTAGAAAATAATTAAAATAAAAATTATATTTTTGTTGTTTTTCTGATTTTTTTAATGAAACTAAATAAACAATAATTAAAATAAACATAACAATTAAAATAATAATTAAAAGATATAAGAAAAAATAAATAAAATGGGCAAACCAGGGTGGGGTGTAGACCAAAATGTGAGGTAAGGCCCAAGGACATTGGCCCAATAAGCTGGGAATTGGTTGACTTTTTTGGATCATGTGTCAGCGTTTTGACCTGATGTATGATACACCTTGAATCTTGGCCATAGATCTAATGCCTTTTGGACGCGTGGAGGTTGGATGAAGATGGAACATGGTGCACCTGGACGTTAGCAAGGCATAGAATTTTACGTTGAAAAATAATATGGAATTTTGCCAGACCTGGGACTTGAACCCAGGTCATGAAGGTTATTCACATCACGTGTTACCAACTGCGCTGCTGCATTTCATTTAACATAGTATGGTTAATAAACAACAAAAATCAAAACCAACGCGTAATGGCTAAAACGCGCGCAAATTCGAATTGACCAGTCAGTACGTGCCACGATTCCACCTTCTTCTTCGTCCCTGTAAAACAAACACAAGAGCAACGGTTTTTATAGCGTTGCATTAGGGGGGCTAGCAGAAAATAGCGAATAGCTCTCCTTGATACATAAATCTATCGCGAGTATGGGGTTATCCTCGCCCAGACCTACTGAATACAACCATGGTAGTCTTGAGTCCTAATTTTTCCCCTATGCAAAAGCCCCAATTCAAGAAACCTGCAACCCTAAATATCGTTCATGGCCAAATCACATGTATTGCTCAAAAACGAAATTAATTGGTATGGTTAGCTTTAGAATATCATGAGGAACACGAATCAATCAATGAAATGTCATGAAAATGCGTAAAATATAGAATACGATTTTGAAATTTCCATGGAATTTCTTGAGTTCTGTACCCTAATTCTTTGAGCTTTTGTGATTGATATCAATTGGAACACCTTCAGGGATGCTTAAGGATGCTTATGGAACAAAAATTGAAGCTTGGATCGACCTTGAAACTGGTTTTCAGTTTTTGTGTTTTAGGGAAAAATTTCAATTTGCAAAGGGGTCTTGGGGCGCAGCTTGCAGTCTTTTTTGATTAGGTTTACATTCCTGTATATGTAAGGAAGCAATTAGGTTGGAAAAATTGATCCAAATCCAAGGCATTCATTGTTTTCAATAATATCTTTTTGAATCTTTTTTCATGGTTTTTGTGTCAATTAGGTTTCAATCAAGCCAAAACCTTCTATATTAGCATGTGCACGAAATATTAAGTTCAAATCATGCATAAAAAGATTTGTTTTCATTAGGTTTGTATTTTTCATGCAATTTATTTAATTAAATGAATTATAAATGATAAATAATCCAAATAAATAAATAAAAATGGAGAAAAACTTCCTTTTGGGCCTAATGGTCGTGCATAGGCTTGGCATGAAGAAACTTGGAAGAAAAATGGGCCCATTTGCATTTTTAGGTCATTTGAACCATTGTTGACTTTTCAAAATTCCCAAAAATTTCCCAACTTCAACAAGGCATAACTTGCTCAATTTTTAAGCTTTTCACATGTTCTTGGACATTTTGGAAAGGTCTTTGAGTCCTTTAACCAATGCCTTTGGTACCATGTCATTTTTATTTACCAATCTCAAGTTATGGCCTTTGACTTAAAGTCACTTTTTGTTGACTTTTGAAAATGACCTATAATGTTGAAATTGATAACTTTTTGTGAGAGCATTTCTTGGACTTGGAACATGAAGATGAATTGTAGGAAATGTCTTTCTCTTCAAAATGAGCTTTGGATGGAATTTTTCTGATAATCCATGTGAATGTTATGCCTTGGTCAATTTCAGTTGACTTTTTCAGCTGTCCAAATATAACAACTTTTGCATCTTTGATGATTTTTGAGCCAAGCTTTGAGAATCATGATCAAGAATTGATCAAATGATGTTTGTGGCTTCAAAATGAGATGTTGACCAAAAATTTGAACTTTTGACTGTCAAATGACCATTTTGCCCCTACAGTTGACTGTAGTGCAATCTAGGGTTTTGACTGTGCAATTTTGAGCTGAATGCCTTGAAACTTGATATGAGGACACTTGACCATCTTTGTAAGCATATGAGACTTGATTGGGCCTTTGAAAACTTCATTTTCTTGATCAGAACACAAACCCTAGTTTTGACTGTCTAGGAGACAGTTGCGCTGCACAACCCTTGGGGAATTTTGTGACTTGGCTTAGCAATTTCTTGAAGAATATGGGAGGGCAAATTTTGGGGTACAACAGTTGCCCCTGTTCAATCTTCTTAGACCTGAGGATGCAGATTGGCTGACGTGCCTTTCGTAATCTGAGGGTAGAAGATGATTGAACACTAGAGTGCCCAGAAATTTGCACTCACATAGTAGCAGTGATGATGGAATGGGCTTATAGATGCCATTTAGAGGTTGCTGGATAGGGTGATGGGCTTATAGATGCCATCTGGTGATTGCTGGGTAAGGTGATGGGCTTATAGATGCCATCTGGATGTTGATTGCGGTGGAGATTCCTTAGCGAGAACCTGCATACCTACAAAAGAAGAAAGAATACCTGACACGTTGCAGGAGCTGATTTTAGATGCTTGGTGCAGATGTGTCCTGACTGGTTACAGGAGCTGGGTCTGGAGCTTCAAACGCTGATGAATGAACCAGGGATGGTTACTACCTTAGCATGGATGGTAAGAGAACCTTGGGCGACTTTAACCTCAACAACGCTCGTTGAGAAAATTTTGGTGGGAATTACCATCTTTGCAGTATCGGGAAGAAAACCATAAGCTATTATAATCTGAAAGGGAATCACCTCACTCAACGTCGGAGAGGAAAACATCTGAAAAAGGGATTACTACCTCACACACCGCTGGAGAGGGAAACATAGGGAGAATATCACCTCACACTCATCGTCGGAGAGGGAAACATCTGAAAAAGGGATTACTACCTCACACACCGCTGGAGAGGGAACCATAGGGAGAATATCACCTCACACTCATCACCGGAGAGGGAAACATCTAACAAGGACTTCTGGAAGCAGTATCAGAACGTCACCATATCTGGTTTACATCTGAAACTATATCTGGAAGGAAATCTGGAAGCAGTATCAGAACGTCACCATCGCTGGGTTTACATCCGAAACTATATCTAGAAGGAAATCTGGAAGCAGCATCAGAACGTCACCATCGCTGGGTTTACATCCGAAACTATATCTAGAAGGAAATCTGGAAGCAGCATCAGAACGTCACCATCGCTGGGTTTACATCTGAAACTATATCTAGAAGGAATTCTGGAAGCAGTATCAGAACGTCACCATCGCTGGGTTTACATCTGAAACTATATCTAGAAAGAATTCTGGAAGCAGTATCAGAACGTCACCATCGCTGGGTTTACATCTGAAACTATATCTAGAAGGAATTCTGGAAGCAGTATCAGAACGTCACCATCGCTGGGTTTACATCTGAAACTATATCTAGAAGGAATTCTGGAAGCAGCATCAGAACGTCACCATCGCTGGGTTTACATCTGAAACTATATCTAGAAGGAATTCTGGAAGCAGTATCAGAACGTCACCATCGCTGGGTTTACATCTGAAACTATATCTAGAAGGAATTCTGGAAGCAGTATCAGAACGTCACCATCGCTGGGTTTACATCTGAAACTATATCTAGAAGGAATTCTGGAAGCAGCATCAGAACGTCACCATCGCTGGGTCATATCCGAAACTATATCAAGAATGAATTGCGATAGTTGATAGTAGTCATTTTTGTATTGATCTTTTTCCTGAAAAGGCAAAACATAATTGTATGCAAAATCATGATGCATGAACTGTATGTTTTCAAAATTAAGGAGATTCGTGTAGCATGATGCATATGCATGACGATGTGATGTTTATGAATGTATTTTTGTCTAAGAAAATAAATCCTTGACGGGTGCCGGGAAGTCGCATCCTGGGCTGATGTGGAAGAATAGCTTTTGCTTCCGCTGGGGTTGCTAGTTGCAAGTATACCGGTAGGAGAAGATGACTCCGTTGCGGAATAAACTTGGCAAATGGAAGATTCTGCGGGGAGAAAAGATACTCTAGCGACCATGCTGGAAAGCAATACTCTGTGGGGAGATGCTTTTGCTGAATTGTTGAGGATGACTCGTTGAGGATACCTTGCTGTATTGGAAGTATGAACGGACTTCGCTGGGGATAAGAAGATTCTGTCGACGATGCTCTTTCTGTGGCTTTTGGCTGAGGATAACCAAGTTATATCCTGTTAAGGAAATAACTCTTTAAATCAAGCCGGACGACGCGTTCGTGTTCCGCGAGGGGGTAAACTTATTGCTTGGGGGGATGAATTCCAACTTTCCTGGGGAGATATTGAACTGTATTGGTTATGTTCTTCAACGGACCCTACCTTGACACCTTAGAGGACAGAGCAATCAGATTGCTTAGACCATCCATTATTGCCCCTGTTTCTATGGGGGAGGCACTTGTGGGGTGCTGATAGTTGTTGATGGATAAACCTTCTTCTGGTAGACAGATGACAAGAAGACGGGACATAGTCGTACGCTTTAATCCCTAACTTTTGCCTGGATCGCCCTTTCGGGTTTTCAATCCACCGGGATACCCATTTTTGCCCAAGCCGCCTTTTCAGGTTTTCGACTTGCCGGGTGTACAGATTTTTTCTCATTTCATCCCTTCATTTTGCCCGAACCCTTTTGGTTCGCCGGGAAGCCCTTATTTTTGCCTAGGTACGTCGACCTAGCGGGTCTTTGATTTTGCGTAGTATCTTTCGACTGTGTCCACGCTCTTAGAATGCAGGGAGGTGACCCTGGCTGCTTGTGTTGCCATATTGCCAGAAGGTGTCTGATCATGCAAGATTCGTTGCTGGAGTGCCCCAAATGACTTAGGCAGAGATTTGCCCCAGGCTATATGGCCTCTGAGAGATTCTCCGAATCTTGACTTAACTGCCCCAGATGATGGACAATAGTCATGCCATGCCTCTTGATTGGAGATACTCTTGTTCATTAGACTTTTATTGTGCGAATTTTCCTGCTGTTCAAACAAAAAGTCATATGCAAACAAAGTTATGTTAAAAATGCAAAGCTTATGTCTGTCTTGAAGATTTTGAAGATGCATTCCTTTTTATAAAACAAGTAAATGTTTGTAAAATGTGATGTCAACTCCGTATTTACCGTAGGCCTTAAGGAGTCAGTATACCTTTTGTAACAGTATGCTTTCGAACTAACCCATGCTTCAGCTAGGACTTTTGAGGGTTATAACGTGGCCTGGTTCACGGTTTAAGAAACAAAGGATAAAGGCTCAAATTATTTGTACCCACCCGCTCTTCGTGAGGTTCTCCAAACCTAAACTCAGTTGGTCATACGTTAGACCTTGTTTGAGTCTTTGCTCTGATTTTCCAGTGATGATTCGGATGTTGGTAACTTATTTTGAATAGGCAGTCATTCTTTTTTTTTTTTTTGAGGGTTTGTAAGACCTCTTTCTTTATTTTGTTATCCCTTTCTTTTTTTGCCTGAACTGTTTCCTTTTTTGGAATTACAGTCAGCGGGATGCCCCAGTTTCATAAGTCCCCTTTGTAGGTTTAGACTTTTTGGGCTTTTCATTTATGAAAATTTTTTTTGATAATGACTGCCTGTCCTTTGTTCTGAACCATCACTGTCTTTGTTCGTTTTGTAAGGATCTCTTTGGTGCCATTCGTCATGCACTTGGATCAACTGAGAGACTACCCTGCCCCAGGTTATGATTAAGGGTTTTGATTTTCGAAAATAAAAACTCCTACTTCTTTGGCTCTGATGGGTTGACGAGGGATTATCATCCTTATAGCTCCAGTGTTTAGGAATTGAAACAATGCCTGTACCTCATCAGCGGGGTCTGTTCAAAAGCATACTGTAAAGATCGTGGTATCGTTTTCGTCATCCTCCCTCAAGAGGCTTAGAATTTTAGATCCAGAGTTGACATCAGAAAAAATATGAAAAGAATATAACAAAAATAATTGTATTAATTCCCCAAAACAGACATATGCAATGCATTGATAGAATAAAAGAGTTTGCTATGACATTAATTGTTTGTATGAGCAAAGAAAAATACAACTCAAAAATTCAAATAAACAAAAGGTCTTCAATGATTGGGCAACGGAGCAGTGATTATGTTCGGAGTCTCAGACACTTCAAACTGAATCTCCCCGGCGTCGATCATGTCTTGAATTTTGTTCTTGAGAGGCCAGCAGTTGTCCGTAGTATGTCCCGGGCTATCAGAATGATACGCGCACCTATCGTTGGGATGATAGTTGGGAGCAGAAGTGTTCGGATTCCGAAGAGGAGCCCTTAAGGTGATCAGCCCTGCCTTCAACATTTGTTGCAGTGCTTGATCCAGCGACATGTTGAGTTTGGTATACTGTCGTTTCTCCTTTCGCTGCTGCCCCTGTCCTTGTTGAGCAGGTCCGGGATTGGAAATCTGGATTGCCCCTGCCTCATGGCGACCCTTTTTACCATGTATAGCATTGGACTCTTTCTTTCCATGATGAGGCTTTTTATCAGCAGGTGCAGCCTCTTGAATTTTCCCAGATCGGATACCAGCTTCTATTCGCCCTCCAGTCAAGATAAGATCTGTGAATCCAGCAGATGAATTCCCAATCAGGTGGTTATAAAATGGACCAGACAGGGTCCCCAAGAACATATCCACAAGCTCCCGATCAGTCAGAGGTGGTTGTACCCTTCCAGCGAGATCCCTCCATTTCTGCGCATATTCTTTAAAACCTTCACTTGACCCTAATGACATACCCTGGAGTTGGGTACGTGTAGGAGCAAGGTCGGCATTATATTGATACTGCTTATAGAAAGCAGTAGCCAACTCCTCCCAGTTACGAACTTTGGTCCCATCCAGCTGATAGAACCATTCGAGATGAGTCCCTGAAAGACTCTCCTGGAAGAAGTGGATCCATAAATTCTTGTCCACCGTATATGGCTGGATCTTCCGAACATAGGACCTTAGATGCAGCTTGGGACAAGACGCCCCGTCATACTTAGTGAAGGATGGTGCTTTGAACTTCCGAGGGATAACCACACCAGTTGACAAACCCAGATCTCCGAAGTCCAGCCCAGGTACCTGTTGAACCTCCATAGCCTTCAATCTGTCCTCCAGCTGTTGGTACTTGTCCTCAGCAGGAGGGTACTGTTCGTCGTCGAAATCTGTTTTAGTGTCAGAGACCTCTGGACTGGGCACCTCTCTCTCATGGTGACTGCTTTCCCTCACAGATGGGGTTGTCCTCTCAGCTTCAATTTGCGGTGTATTCCCAGATCTGCGTCTAGGGCTGAACAGAACAGTCCTCTTCTTCTTCTTGTCCTTCTTCAAGAGCAGAGCCTTCAGATCTTGCTGCCCCTGAGTCAGATTCATGATCAGCTCTTGGAACTGGGCGTTCTGAGCCTGGAGGTCTTTGATAGTCTGCTCGGCTGATGATTCAGGATTCATGACGAGCGGCTGAAATAAACAGCAGAGAAGGGTAAGCAACCTGTCAAGGGGTACCTGCAATGCAATGAGATGTATGACATGCATGTAATGTTTTCAAGGACCTCGCGGGATAAACAGAGAAATTGTTAGAGTTGAGAACCGGTAACTTGATTGAAGGAACTTCATGTTGTTGAGAGTCCTTCTTCAAGGGTAAAAGGCTCACCATATCCAGTGGGCCATAGCCCCTGACAACCTTGGCTAGAGGAAAATAAATCCTCTTTGCCCCTGGCTAGATGTTCTGATTCATCATGACCTGCATCACAAGCCCTTGAGATCCTTGAAATGGGTTAGGATGTATGCAATGGTATGCAATGGTATGATGTCATGCTATGCATGGGGTGATGTAGGTAAACCCTGTTATGAGCCCTTATTAAGGACTACAAACAGACCCTGCAAGAAATTCAGTATACTTTGTTATGAGTCCCAATTAAGGACTATAAACAAAACCTGCAAGAGATCTAGTAAACCCTGTTATGAGTCCCAGTGAAGGACTATAAATAACACCTGCAAGAAATTTGGTAAACCCTGTCATGAGTCCTAGTCAAGGACTATAAACAAGACCTGCAAGAAATTAGTGTCAGGTAACAAGTACGCAAGTAGGCAAGTACAAAGGCACACAAGTCACACAAGAGAAACCCTTAGGGTTTAGGCCAGCATGGGGTCTGGGTATTACCCTCTTGAAGTTGGTGGGTTCAACCTGTCCTAATCAAAGTAACCGGGTTCTAAGGTTCCCAATATCACGGGATTGCTTTCATTGTTCATCGTTTCGATTTAGCAACTGAACTGGCGACCGAAATATTCCAGGAAAGCGACCCTCAATTGAGCGTAGTATCGAGTATCAACCAACCTCGGACTGCACCAAAGTCAGTTATCTCACTACCCTAAAGAGGCCAAGATAGTTCAATTAAGGTTCCTAAGGTCTGTTGATGCTTCACGACACCACGCGGAGGCCCCGTACTCTCCTTGACTGAACTCAAGGGTTACCGGTACACACCAAAGTGCCACATCAACGTAGCAGACTGTTTCAACCATGTCGGTATACCCCGCACAGTTCCCTCACAGTCTTGTTGCTACTTTCTAAGAAAGGTATCCCCAGATCCGGGTTAGGATCTATAGAACTCCCAAGCAACCCACAATTTAAAGCACCCAAAGCAATACAACTGAAAACATAGTTATGAGCTAGCCCTAAGGTACACCTCACTTTAAGTTTAATTCCCCAGCAGAGTCGCCAGTTCTGTGATCGGTGGATCTGGAACTGACTGTTTAACGCTGGTTCGCGAAATGTCGCGGAAGCAAGAGTCGCCACCGTCTTTTATTTTCTCCAAATGGAAAGGACAAAAGCACAGAAAAATTCCTTAAAGAGATTGCTCTCGGTTCGGGAGGTAGGTTATAGAAAGGGAAGGTGTTAGCACCCTTTCTATCCATGGTTATCCATGGGCTCTTAGATACTTGCTCAATGTGTTTTCAAATTGTTTGTTTGCTTTTCAATGTGGGTTTAAAAAAGTTTCTTTTGAAAAATTTCAGATCGACTCATACGTCAGAGTGTTTGAAAAGTTTTGTTTTGAAAGCTTTTGAAAATGTATTGGTGAAAAGTATTTTTTGATTTGTTTTGAAATTTAGAGCAAGTATCTACGAGAATCTACCTACCCTAAGGAATTCGTCTGTGTAAATGTCCTTTAAAGTAGTGCCATCCCACCATTGAGAGGTAGGTAGCACCACCGTTGGAGGTGTTCGGGTCAATTCGAGTTTTAGGGACGTGGTGATCACCAGAGCAATAGGAAGACACCTTAGAAGCTACCCTCATGCCAGGTTCCCGGATCATGAGGACTTACTAAGACGTCCTCTACTCGACGATCACCTTTCGAAAGGCAACAGTGAGGCGTACCCTAGGGGTGGTGTGTGCGGATTGTGTGTCATGTTTCAATTATTTGTCTTGTCATGTTCATTGATGTTCTACGCTTGATTTTATTTTAGGGCCATTCATTCTTGCATGCATATTTAACAGTTATAAAGTTTGCGAAAAATAAATCTAAGGCTATTACAAATGGCGCGGGTCCACATCGCCGAAATTAAACCGGACCCGATTTAGCGGAAAAGTAAATAATGCGAAGTAAATAAAGTGCGAGAAATTTAAATTACAGTGCTTTGGGAGAGATAGAAAATTATAATAAGCAATAAAGTAAATGCGCGAAAGAGAATAATTGAAACAATGGGCGTTGGACCCTTTTATAAAAATATTTAAAGTTAATGAATTAATTAAGGAGGAATTAAAATTAAAGACCTAAAAGGAATGCTTTTTTTGGTATTTTTGTATTTTTTTGATTAAATAAGAAAAAGGAGTTAATTGAAATTAAATTAAACGGCAAACCCTAATTCTAATATTTTATTTATTATGAAAGAATTAAATTAAAACCTAAATTAAACCCTAAATTATTTATGTACAATTTTTAATCATAAAAATAAATAACTAATATTATTATTCTGAAAAAAAGAGAAAAATTAAAAAGAAAATAAAAAGCTATTAAACCTAAACTCTATTTTTTGGATTTTAGTTATTAAAAGAATTAAATTTGAAAACCTAATTAAAACTAAATAATTACAAACATTTATTTAGAAAATAATTAAAATAAAAATTATATTTTTGTTGTTTTTCTGATTTTTTTAATGAAACTAAATAAACAATAATTAAAATAAACATAACAATTAAAATAATAATTAAAAGATATAAGAAAAAATAAATAAAATGGGCAAACCAGGGTGGGGTGTAGACCCAAATGTGAGGTAAGGCCCAAGGACATTGGCCCAATAAGCTGGGAATTGGTTGACTTTTTTGGATCATGTGTCAGCGTTTTGACCTGATGTATGATACACCTTGAATCTTGGCCATAGATCTGATGCCTTTTGGACGCGTGGAGGTTGGATGAAGATGGAACATGGTGCACCTGGACGTTAGCAAGGCATAGAATTTTACGTTGAAAAATAATATGGAATTTTTCCAGACCTGGGACTTGAACCCAGGTCATGAAGGTTATTCACATCACGTGTTACCAACTGCGCTGCTGCATTTCATTTAACATAGTATGGTTAATAAACAACAAAAATCAAAACCAACGCGTAATGGCTAAAACGCGCGCAAATTCGAATTGACCAGTCAGTACGTGCCACGATTCCACCTTCTTCTTCGTCCCTGTAAAACAAACACAAGAGCAACGGATTTTATAGCGTTGCATTAGGGGGGCTAGCAGAAAATAGCGAATAGCTCTCCTTGATACATAAATCCATCGCGAGTATGGGGTTATCCTCGCCCAGACCTACTGAATACAACCATGGTAGTCTTGAGTCCTAATTTTTCCCCTATGCAAAAGCCCCAATTCAAGAAACCTGCAACCCTAAATATCGTTCATGGCCAAATCACATGTATTGCTCAAAAACGAAATTAATTGGTATGGTTAGCTTTAGAATATCATGAGGAACACGAATCAATCAATGAAATGTCATGAAAATGCGTAAAATATAGAATACGATTTTGAAATTTCCATGGAATTTCTTGAGTTCTGTACCCTAATTCTTTGAGCTTTTGTGATTGATATCAATTGGAACACCTTCAGGGATGCTTAAGGATGCTTATGGAACAAAAATTGAAGCTTGGATCGACCTTGAAACTGGTTTTCAGTTTTTGTGTTTTAGGGAAAAATTTCAATTTGCAAAGGGGTCTTGGGGCGCAGCTTGCAGTCTTTTTTGATTAGGTTTACATTCCTGTATATGTAAGGAAGCAATTAGGTTGGAAAAATTGATCCAAATCCAAGGCATTCATTGTTTTCAATATTTGATTTCCTTAATATCTTTTTGAATCTTTTTTCATGGTTTTTGTGTCAATTAGGTTTCAATCAAGCCAAAACCTTCTATATTAGCATGTGCACGAAATATTAAGTTCAAATCATGCATAAAAAGATTTGTTTTCATTAGGTTTGTATTTTTCATGCAATTTATTTAATTAAATGAATTATAAATGATAAATAATCCAAATAAATAAATAAAAATGGAGAAAAACTTCCTTTTGGGCCTAATGGTCGTGCATAGGCTTGGCATGAAGAAACTTGGAAGAAAAATGGGCCCATTTGCATTTTTAGGTCATTTGAACCATTGTTGACTTTTCAAAATTCCCAAAAATTTCCCAACTTCCACAAGGCATAACTTGCTCAATTTTTAAGCTTTTCACATGTTCTTGGACATTTTGGAAAGGTCTTTGAGTCCTTTAACCAATGCCTTTGGTCCCATGTCATTTTGATTTACCAATCTCAAGTTATGGCCTTTGACTTAAAGTCACTTTTTGTTGACTTTTGAAAATGACCTATAATGTTGAAATTGATAACTTTTTGTGAGAGCATTTCTTGGACTTGGAACATGAAGATGAATTGTAGGAAATGTCTTTCTCTTCAAAATGAGCTTTGGATGGAATTTTTCTGATAATCCATGTGAAAGTTATGCCTTGGTCAATTTCAGTTGACTTTTTCAGCTGTCCAAATATAGCAACTTTTGCATCTTTGATGATTTTTGAGCCAAGCTTTGAGAATCATGATCAAGAATTGATCAAATGATGTTTGTGGCTTCAAAATAAGATGTTGACCAAAAATTTGAACTTTTGACTGTCAAATGACCATTTTGCCCCTACAGTTGACTGTAGTGCAATCTAGGGTTTTGACTGTGCAATTTTGAGCTGAATGCCTTGAAACTTGATATGAGGACACTTGACCATCTTTGTAAGCATATGAGACTTGATTGGGCCTTTGAAAACTTCATTTTCTTGATCAGAACACAAACCCTAGTTTTGACTGTCTAGGAGACAGTTGAGCTGCACAACCCTTGGGGAATTTTGTGACTTGGCTTAGCAATTTCTTGAAGAATATGGGAGGGCAAATTTTGGGGTACAACAAACATGGAAGACCCAATTGAGATGATACTAAAAGGGTTGTTTAAGGGACATCCTAAGATTTCTAAAAAGTCAAAGAACACCTCTCTAGGGTTAAAATTGGAAGAGATATGCCTTGTCAAAGTTGACCATTTTAGCAAAATAGCCAAAAAGTCAAATGTGCTCAAAATTGCATTTTTTGTCAAATGGGCCTAACTTTTTATGCTTGCACCTCACTCCTAACATGGTCCATGACCCAAATATTCACTCACATGTTATTTGCTTCATTATTTATTTTATTTTTATTTTTTATTAATTAAAAATTGAATTAAAGCAAATAAATGGTAAATAATAGCAAAGATTTGTTTTGATTGAATTTTTGGACAGAATCGCAAGCTCATTATGCTGGAATATTAGAATCAAATCGAATCAAGGTTAATTGGCACAAGAATGGCATGATTAAGCCAAATTTGGAAGGATATCATACAACATGAAAACCAAACCAAATCTTCAAAAATTGCAAAGGTACTAGCTATTTTTATAACTCTAATTCACTTAGGGATATATAATGAACAAAGCCAGGCACAAAAACAAGAGGTTGTAGCCCTGAAGAACCCTAGAACAAACTCAAAATTTTGGCAAAAAGTGGTGATCTGATTGCTACCCTAGAGGACGATTCAAGGCTTTCCAACATTCCTAAACGATTCTTGGACCTTCCCATAAGCTAACACAATCGATTGCAGGTCCTTTCACGCCCAGAAACGCTCGCTACACCTCACACGATTTTCTTGTTTTTTTCAAATCGATTACAACCATTCTTGCATCATTAGTATAATTTAATGATATATTTGTGATCATTGATGTATTTGTAACATGTCTGGATGAATTAATTGAATTTTTTAGGCCTATATGTATGACTGCCATTACTAGGGTTTCAAGCTTCATTTTAGGGTCTTTTAGCACAGGTTATAATGGGCCAAGAAAAGAGCACCATGATACTCGTGAGACCAAAACGAGTTGATATATGTATTCACCAATAATTTATCATGTTTAATTGTGATTTTTGAAAGATGCAGGGCTACAACCATGGCAGACTGTCCGTAGGTATAAGTCTCATACCTAAAGTGACGGACAAGCGAAGAAGAAGATAACGTGGCAGCCAACCACTGGACCATTCAAACCAGCGCGTGTTTTTTTTTTGTTTTTTGTGTTATCCAGTCTGTTTGACATATTATTGATTGTTTTTATTATGTTAACACTTAAAACATGTAGCCCGGTTGGTGGAGAGCGTGTTGTATGAGTAGGAGGACCTGGGTTCGATCCCAGGTCCCATCATTTTCCCTATTTTCTTAATGTTTAACTACAGATCCTGTGCTCCACGCATCCAGGCGCCTACCATACATCCATTAATCCAACCATTTGACTCATCATCAAATCCAATCCAACGTCCCAGGCAGCAAAGTCCATGGTACACCCTCCAGGGGGGGGGGGGGGGGGCTACACAAGATCCACGCAAGGCTGGGCTTACTCACCAATGGGCCTGAGCAAATTTCATATATACACCCCCCTCCAATTTCTTAAACAGGCCCATTCTTCTCTTTTTTTATTATTTATTATTTTTATTTCTTTTTAATTATACCTTAATTATATTTCTTTTAAAATAACATCAAAATTATTTTTATTTAATCAAAACAACAAAGACACCAAAAATCATTTTTTCGTAAAATATTTATTTTCTTTAATTAATTAATTTGATTAAAAATTAGGTTAATTTAACTCCATTTTATAATAAAAATCAATTAGAAATTAGGATTTTATTTTTGTAAATAATTAATTTTTTCTTCTAAAAATAACTTAAATATTTTTTTCCTCAAATAGATTTTAGGTTTTCTAATCGTCCTTGCATTTAATTCGTCGCGCGTCTTAATTACCTTTTTTAATTATATTTGTAATTGCTCCGAGGTTGTAATAGCTTTAATTAGGTTTTAATTCCGCATTTTATTTTCAGTCAAAATAATTCTGTATCTGCGAAAGCCATGTAATAGTTAGGATTTCTATTTCCTCACTTTAATTTCCGTAGTTATAAAGTGTTAGATGTATGCTAATAGGATTGTATGGCAAGAATATTTGAAAATTAAAACGGTAGAAAACCCTAAATATGCAAAGACAAATTAACTGAAAAAGTTCACTCGCACATGCTCACTCCTAGGGTTTACTCCACTTCGGTTGCCTTCGGTTAGGTGGTCATGAAGTAAAGGGTTTGTTAGTGGTCATCCTCTAGCTCCGAAAGATCTCAAATGACCCATACGGATGTTGCCTCGGAAAAAGATCTTTAAGGCTTTAGGATGATTACTAACACCTCCTAACATTGCTTTTGTTACCGTATCTGTCCCTTCGAATGTCCCTTAAAACTCCAACGACAGTTCTACCTATTCCTTAATAATGGGATAACGCTGTCTAAAGGAAAACGAACAGTCTTTTTCGAGAAGGTAGATAGTTCCTAGGTACTTTCTCAAACAAACAAATTTCACACCAACACTTTTCAAACAATTTTCAAAACAACTTCGTCACATCCTTGAGGACTGATACAAGGGTTATCACGAAGTAAACTTCTTTTCAAAACAAGCATATACAAGAAATTTAAAAAATGAGCAAGTACCTAAGAGCCCGTGGAAAACCACTAATAGAAAGGGTGCTAACACCTTCTCTTTCTATAATCTACCCCCCGTACTCAAATATTCTCGAAAAAGGTTTTTCTGTTCTTTTTCCTTTTCCTTAGTTGGATGAAATAAAAGTCGGTGACGACTCTTGCTTACCGTGACATTTGCAAATACAAAAATGAAAAACCAGTATAACAGTCGGTTCTGCCACCGTATCACAGAACTGGTGACTCTACTGGGGATTTAAATAAGTGGGGTATACCTTAGGAGCGAGGTCATTTCAAAATTGCTTTCTTGTTTGTTTGCTTTATTCTTAAAGGGTTTTGCTTGGGTTACTATAGATCCTACACCCGGATCTAAGGGAAATTTTTAGGTAAACAATAATAGATCGTGGAGACTGTACGATGTAGACCGATATGGTTTAAGCGATGGCTGTGTTGGTGTGGCACTTTGGTTGGTACCGATATCCTTCATGGGGAAACAAGGAGAATGATCGTGGGATTTGTACTTATGTATCCAATGATTTGGACTGCAAGTTCACAGTCTTGTCGAGTAGTTTTAAAAGATATCGAACCACAGAGACTGATGAATCGATCTACCGTTTTCTATTGTTACTATGTAAATCTAAAGCTAATGAATATTTGATTTGGGCTGTAGGGGAAACTAATCGCTAAATTAAGTTGTATTTTAATAATCAATGAGCTTAATTACCAGTATGCAACAGTCTCACCTCGGGAACTAGCGACCTGTCGGGCGTCTTTATATTATCAAAACAGTTTTCAGTAAAACCTATCTAGTTTAAAAACCCTCGTCTCACACTGTCGTTTTGTTTATCTAGGCTATGCAGTTAAGTCCTACGCACGCTTCCGCCATCCCGCAGGAGTTAAAAACACTTTTTGGAAACTAAACAAAATCTTAATTAACTTTAAAGTGCTTCCGCTGTATTTTAAGCCAATGCCTAATTACTACTGTCCAGTTAAAAGATCTCAAACTTCCGCTTTGTTGACCCTAACCTCTTTCTGTTTTTTACTTCCGTAACAAAACAATTTAATGATTTGAAAAATAGTAACTTAGGCCAGAAAAGAAAGTTTCGTAGTAAAAATAGTCCCGACTAAGTTACTCGTTCCCTCGGTTGATTGACTTTACATACCAGTATAAGATTTCTAGCTTGACATAATATTAAACCAAATCGCAGAATAATTTAAATGACAAACACAAATAAACATAATTATATTAATTAATAAGCAATAAGAATTTGTAAACATAAACCCGGTAATAACTCTAAAGACAGAAGCACTTCTGCACAAATTGTAGGCTTTGCTTCGATCGGAGAATATATTTAACCGTACAAAAGAAAATAATGCTGAAAGAATAATGCTGGAAAGAAATAACTGGGAAAAGAAAATAATGCTGAAAAGAAATAATGCTGGAAATGATATTCTGCTGAAAATAATATCTACTTAATAAAATCTCTAAACTTTCTCGCCAAAAAGAAGAACCCTTTCTAATGTGGTCTCGGGCTCTATTTATAGTGCTTTCTTGATTCGTTGCTCTCGAAAATGTAGGAACATTTCACTTTTCTTCCTTGAGAAATAATAGGCCATTTAATTGTCACGTTCATTACTCTCTTGAGTGAGTGGGTGAGAGAATGTAGGAACTCGTTGGATTAACCCTTGAACGTGTTTCTGTCTGTTGGATGAGGAGAAAGTGGGGTGATAGGCTGTGACGTTCATCACACGCAAGTCACTATCGTCACTTGGTCTTCATGAAGCGTGACGTTCGTCACGTCCCCTTGACGGTCGTCAGGGATTGGTTGCTTGTGGGCCACGTGCTCACATGTGCAATGGGCTTTTGGGCTGGTTTCTTCTCCTTAGGCTCTTTTACTACTTTTTGCACCCTTTTTTTCTTCATTTCTTCAAAAGTGTTCGGCTCAGTGCATATCTGCAAAAATAGAAAAGTACCTGCATAATACTTATAAAATAATTTAATTCAAACTAAAGTATGAGAAATATTTAGTGTATATCAAGCCAGAAATATCACATATTTGTGTGTCATCAAACTCCCCCATACTTAAACTTTGCTTGTCCTCAAGCAAATGCTAAGTACGATGTTTTTCTAAACATGGTTATGACTCGGATCGACTAATATATAGATGCGTTGTGTTTTTGTCAGAAAATCGGTGGTTTGATTCGTGCTCCATAACTACGTCGGCGACGCTAGACAATCCCATTTTACATAAACTAGTTACAGGTCCTATCATAGCCTACCTCGAGTATTTGTCTTGTTTTTCCCTTTTCATTCTAGCGCAATCACATTAAACCCTTTATCTTCACACGTACATAGCAGAACAGTCGGTTAGTGGTTATGATCCTTACCGAGTTCAGTACTAGATGCTCCTGAACCATCCATCAAATGAATTTTCATGTTACTTTGTAAGGTTTACATCCTTTGGATTAGGCGGTCCGGTGAGGATCGTCCAATTTAATCGGTGTGTTTCCTTGCAACATTTTGCTGAAATATTTTATCATCCACTTATATTCATCGACTTCCTGCGTAGTTTGTGTTTAAGACGGTGCTGACTGCTAATATAAACTACTCAAGGTTACTATAAAGACTAAACTCAGGGTGTTGGAAACAACGGGTACTTGAACTGATCTATCATACTCTGGGGTTATAGAGTGTCTAAACGGTAGAAATTTCGCTTAATCTCGCCCCAATTCCTGATGATTAAAGATTTTGCAGTCTATTTACTTGTCGAGTGAGAATTTTTTTTATGGGCTCAAAAAAGAAAGGGGAATCTAAAAGAACAACACAAATTGCTGCAATAGATGACTTGAAATTTTTTTATATTGAATTTAAGATAACAGAAGAGAAATTACAAAGAAAATAAAAATTACTAGGAAAAGGGAAATACTTCCTCCCCCATACTTGAATCATACATTGTCCTCAATGTATTGATAGAAGCGAGAAAGGGGAAAGATAACAACATAATCATTCTTCCTCCTCTTGTCTTTGGTATCGGCCACGTGTCCTTGCTCTTCGACGTGCTTGCCCGCCATGTCTGGAAGATTCACCGCCATCTCTTTGGGATATGATATTATGCAAGTCGTCAACACGGAGTGTTAAGGCTCGCATATCTGCCGTTATTCCTGTGGTGAATTCCAGCATACTTTAATCGTTCCTGAGAGCATAGTCATTTTGGTCTCTCTGCATTTGTTGCATGAGAGTTATCATCTCGATTTGGCGTGTCTCGAGGCTCTGGTGGCATTGAGTGGACAACTGGTTTTGTTGCATTATTGCGGCATATATTGCGTCGATGGTGGCGGAATTGTTGGCTTGCTGTGGTTGGGGCTCTTGCTGCTCTAATTCTTCTTCAATTTCGTTAGCGGCAGCGTTGTTAGCCTGACCTTGATTTCCTTGCACATTTTCTCCGGGTTCAGGGGCGTTCAGGTTGTAAAGCCAGTTATCCGGATTACCCAAGTAAGTACGATTATGATTTGGCATGATCACACTACGAACTCTTGCATTCTTAACCATGAGATAATATCCTCCAACTTCTCGTACTTTAATCAGGCGGCCAACTCTACAGTTATCAATGTCCATAAAAACTGCTGGCAGCGGAGGTAGGAGTTGGATCCTTTCCCCCCAGTTCAAGTGAACTGCGATGGCGGTGACGATGCCTCCGATGCAAAAAGGTGTGGTCCCTTCTCTTACAATGAGGTTTTGAATATGGGCCATCATTAAAGTGACGGGATTAAGACGGATGTTTTGCGAAAAGGTACAGTGGAGAGCATATAATTCTTTAGTGTTTACCTTGTTGTTGTTTGCCCTTCCTAATATTGTGTTTGCCATAACACGGTGTAAGAAGCGGATGTTCGGGTTGTGGATGTGAGAGGCGTACCGTGCTTCGGGTGTGACATTTGGTTCGCCGGTTATTCTCTCCCATAGTGCGTATGCACTTCCATTCCAATCCAATTCTAGGGGTATGCGGTATTGCACATTATTCCCTCGGGGAAAATGAAATATGTCGCTCAAAATTTCATGGTTGAGTTGGTACTCTCGGTTGAACATCCGAAAATGAGCGGCTCCCGTTAGGTGTGCGTCTGCATCTTCTCGAGTGTGATATGCGTAGGAACTCAAGAATTCCAACGTGAGAGCTTCGTAAGTTGGTGTGTTCATCATGCTAATAAAGCTTAGGCCAACTTTATTCAGCAAGCCTTCCATATGAGGTTGCAAGCCTAATTCTTGCAAGCAAGTGTTGTCGACGAACCGTGTGGATGTTAGCCCTCGGTGATGGAATTTTATGTACCTCTATTTTTGAAGCTCACCGGCTTCTCCTTGTCGGAGCACGAGATATCGCATGTCGGGTTCGGGTTGGTTGGCCATGAGTGTTGAACTTGATAGGAAAAAAAATGTATATGTGGTAGAGAGATGGAAAGGGAGTGGTAGTGATGAAACTAAGGATGGAAGGGGAGGGTTTATATAGATGGTTTTGTGGAGTAAGAAATTTAATGGTGTTTATGGGAGAATTTTGAAATTTGGGAGGTTATGGGTAAGTGGAGTAAATGGGGTGGTGAAATTTTAATACAAATTTTCCGTGCATCAATGCTATCAACGGTCACGGAATTGAAAAGCGTGGGGGACATTGCCTGCCTCCCGTCACACGCTTCCTGACGCTCGTCAGAGTCAAAGACACTCCCTGACGTTCGTCATATGCATACTGACGTTCGTCAGGGTGAGGTGATGTTGGTCTCTTTGACTTCTTTGAATGCGTGCTCCACTAAATTAATTAATTAATTCCAATTTTGAGAAGTGTATTGCAAGGGATTAGTAGCATATTGTATAGTTGGAAAAATGATATGGTAAATAAGAAGCAAATAAAGATGGTAACAAAAATAAAATAAAAAACACATGAGAATAATAATAGAAATTAAGAACAAATAATAACGGAAAGTGCAAAAAAATGAATGCATACTTTGTAAATAAAAATAAATAAAATGGATATGAATAAAATTTTAGGACCGAAAAGTAACATATTATTCGAAAATAATTAAAACCATAATGAGTTTGAGAATAATAATAATGAAAAACAATGAAAAAACCCCCATACTAAGAACAAACAGTGTCCTCACTGGGGCGGTACAGAAAAACTATCAAGCATGAGGGCCTCCGGGAGGTGATGCAGAAGCGTGCAGATGTTGATAAATGTGGTCAAACTGCTCAGTGACGACGTCCATGAAATGAAAGAAGTCACGCCGAAGTGTGCTGACATTTTCTTTAATAGTGTCGAGCTCTCCTCGGAGTGTGGTAACATCTGTCTGCAGAGTCTTGATCGTATGTGCATGATCAGACATGGGTATGTCATTAGCTGTAGAAACAAGGGGTAGTGTAGGATAATCCAAAGGTGTATAATCGTGGTAACCTGTGGGTGTAGATGGGTCGCTCTCCTCCCTCTCAGGGTCGTGTTCGTCTATCTTCTCTAGGGGATATAGCCAATTTGTCTTGGTATAGACACTGGTATGCTCTGGGCTAGGCAATTTGAAGCAATAGACAGGGTTACGTTGGACAAGCAGCTGAAAGTGAGGTGGGCTGAGGTTACCAATCAAAGAAATGTTAAAGAAAAAAGAGATGTCCATGGTATAATATCTGGCGTACGGTGTAAGGCGTGACAAAGATGACCGTAGGGATAGGGCCTCGGCTGTCATAGTGACTAGCCCGCCGACACAGATGGGGCCATGGGTACACTAAGCTATAGCTGACATGTTGGCGATCATAAATGATGCGCCAATGACTGGTCTGGTCTGAAAATCATAGTAAATGATGAACAACTCATCCCTAGAAACTGAGAGTTGATTAATAGGTTTTCCAAAAAATGTGAAAGCTAAAATGTGATGGAAATACCTAATAGCAGGGTTATGAATCTCGGTGGCATCAAGGTGGTCGGGGTCCTCGGGATATTGGCCCGCTATGTCTCTCCAAAAGTGATTAAGCTCAAAGTTGAGGTACTCATCCGCCTGGGTTTCCATGTGGGCGTCTAAAGAGATAGGGAATCCTAACAACTGAGCTAGACTGCGAACTAAACTGGTGGGTGAAACCGAACAATCTAAAGGACATCTGAACTCTACTACACCCTACGCCTTGTGTGGGTTTATAGATGAGGGAGCTCAAGAACTCCAAGGTGAGGCGTTGGTGTGTAGGGTGTTTATGGGCTAGGAACCCCTCCCATCCTATCTGGTTAAACATGAAGTAGACACTTTCCCTGATTCCTAAGGCTGTCAAGGTGGGATCATGCACATACGTGGTCATACTCATCTAGCGCTGGGCCAGAATCTCATATCATCCCTGCTGAGTCTCCGAGGCAAAAATGATAGTATCCATGAATTTTAGCTTGTAGGTTCCTGTGAATCGGTACTAAAATTTGGAGAAGAAAAATGCAAATAAGTAAAATATGTTGTGGGAGAAAGAAAGAAAAGGAAAAAAATCGGAAAGTAAAAATCAAAATGCAGAAATGAAAATAAAAATAAAAGATAAAGATATTTGAGAGATAATGAATAATAATAAATAAAAAATTGTGGGTTGCCTCCCACACATCGCTTGTTTAATGTCGTTAGCTTGACAATGTTGTTAGACGTGAATTAGTTTTCAAATTGGTGCAGTAGCTCTAATAGCGTTAAGCTCGCGGTGTAATCCTTATTTTTGACGCTGTAATAATGCTTTAGGCGTTGGCCATTTACTAAGAATGGATTGATGGATTTTCCTTTGATCTCTATGGCACCATTGGGGAAAACTTTGGTTACTTCGAATGGTCCAGACAATCGTGAACGGAGTTTTCCAGGGAACAGTTTCAGATGAGAGTTGAATAGGAGTACTACATCTCCTTCATTGAATTCTTTCCTTGAGATACGTTTGTCATGCCATTTTTTCGTCCTTTCTTTGTAGATCCTTGCATTTTCATATGCATCTAATCTTAGTTCTTGTAATTCATTTATGTCGGGGATCCTTTTCTCTCCTGCCGCAGTGTAGCTTAGGTTTAAAGTTTTAATTGCCCAGTAAGCTTTGTGTTCAATTTCCACTGGCAGGTGGCATGATTTTCCATATATGAGTTTAAAGGGTGTTGTACCTATCGGTGTCTTGAATGCCGTCCTGTAGGCCCATAATGCGTCAGGTAACTTAGCTGACCAATCCTTTCTTGAAGTGGCAACAGTTTTTTCCAGTATTTGTTTTATTTCTCGATTTGAGACTTCCACCTGTCCGCTTGTTTGGGGGTGGTATGGTGTTGCGATGCGGTGCTTCACCCCATATTTGGTTAGGAGTTTATCAAAGATTCGTGATATGAAGTGGGAGCCACCGTCGCTTATAACTTGTTTGGGTACACCAAACCTTGGGAACATAATGGTTTTGAGAGTTTAATCACGACTCTAGTATCGTTTGTTGGAGAAGCTATTACTTCAATCCATTTTGAAACGTAATCTACAGCCACGAGTATATATTTGTTTCCGAATGAGGATGGAAATGGTCCCATGAAGTCGATTCCCCATACATCAAAGACTTCCACTTGTAGGATGCCAGTCTGAGGCATATCATCGCGTCTGGATATATTTCCGGTGCGTTGGCATCGGTCGCAGTTTAGGATGGCTATGTGCACATATTTCCAAAAATTTGGCCAGTAGAAGCCAGACTGCAAAATTTTGGCACATGTCTTTGATGTGTTTGCATGACCTCCGTAAGGGGCATCATGACAATGAGAAATAATGCTTTCTATTTCGTTTTCCGGGATGCATCTTCGGAAAATACCGTCTGCACTCCTCTTGAATAGTAAAGGTTCATCCCAAAAGTAATGTTTTAAATCGTGAAAGAATTTCTTCTTCTGTTGATAAGTCATATCATGGGGTAGGATTTTGGCAGCTAAGTAATTTTCTATGTCCGCATAGCATGGTATGGTTTGGATAGAGACCACGACTTCTTGTATAGCATTATTTATTTGGTCTTGGCTTTCTCGTGAATCGCTGTTAGCAGCTTGTGTGTCAAGTCCTAAGAGCAGTTGATTTGGATTTGATTCAGGCGGTTCTTTTCTGGCATCTCCTAAGTCCATCTGAGCCAACAGACATTCATACGGGAAGTCATCGTTAATAGGTACTTCTTCTGGTGTCAGCTGTTCCATTCGAGATAAATGGTCGGCTATTACGTTTTCGGTACCTTTTTTGTCTTTAATTTCTAAATCGAACTCTTGTAGAAGCATAATCCATCTCAAAAGTCTCGGCTTTGAGTCTTGCTTGGTTAAGAGATATCTAATAGCTGTCTGGTCTGTATAGATGATTATTTTTGCGCCTACGAGGTAGGAGCGAAATTTGTCTAGTGCGAAGACTACGGCTAAAAGTTCTTTTTCCGTTGTTGTATAATTCATCTGTGCAGGGTCCAAGGTTCTACTAGCATAATATATCGCATGAAGCTTCTTATCTCTTCGTTGTCCCAGGACTGCACCTACAGCGTAATCACTTGCATCACACATGATTTCAAATGGAAGTCTCCAATCGGGTGGTTGCATGATTGGTGCAGATACAAGAGCTGTTTTTAGTTGGTTAAATGCTTTTAGGCATTTGTCATCAAAATCAAATTCAACGTCTTTCATAAGGAGGGTGGTTAGAGGTTTTGATATTTGCGAGAAATCTTTGATGAATCATCGGTAGAAACTGGCGTGTCCTAAGAAACTGCGTATTTCTCTAACTATTTTAGGGGGTTGCAAGTTTTCTATGACTAAGATCTTAGCTTTATCAACTTCAATCCCTTTTTCGGACACAACGTGTCCTAGTACGATTCCTTGTTTGACCATAAAGTGGCACTTTTCCCAATTCAAAACGAGGTTAACTTTTACGCATCTCTCCAAAACTTTCTCCAAATTCACCAGACAATCTTCAAAACTCTCTCCACATACAGAGAAGTCGTCCATAAAGACCTCCATAATGTTTTCTATGAAATCAGCAAAGATTGCCATCATGCATCTCTGAAACGTGGCGGGAGCATTGCATAATCCAAACGACATTCGTCGGTAGGCAAAAGTTCCATAAGGACATGTGAATGTTGTTTTCTCTTGGTCATCGGGGTGAATAGGGATTTGAAAGAATCCGTAGTAACCGTGTAGATAACAGTAATGTGAGTGCTTAGCTAGTCGTTCAAGCATTTGATCAATGAATGGTAGAGGGAAATGGTCCTTTCGAGTGGCCTTGTTTAGCTTTCTATAGTCAATACACATTCTAGCTCCACTTATAGTTCGTTCTGCTACAGCTTCGCCTGCTTTGTTTGTTGTTACCGTTATACCACCTTTCTTTGGTACATAGTGGACTGGGCTTACCCATTGACTATCGGAGATGGGGTATATGATTCTAGCGTTCAAAAGTTTTTTAACTTCATCTTTAACTACGGTGCTCCATATTGGGTTAATTCTTCGTTAATGTTCTCTAGAAGATTTGCAGTCGTTCTCCAGCATAATACGATGCATGCATATGGAAGGGCTTATTCCTTTGAGATCTGTAATGTTGTATCCTAAGGCAGAGGGATATTTTCTTAAGACTTGTAATAATTTGTCCGTTTCTTGTTGTCCTAAGTCTGTGTTGACAATTACATGTCGCTTTAACTCGGTGTCAAGGAATTCATATCTGAGGGTCTTAGGTAATGGCTTAAGATCCAATGCCGGTTTTCTTGGACAAGGTATGTGATCGGGTGTCAGAGCTAAGCATTCACTCAGATTGTCGTCTCGGTATTCAGGACACCATTCGTTATCTTCGAATATAAGAGGTGTGGGAATCTTCATGGTTTCGGAACAAGGTATTGGTTCCCATTCAATTTCTCTTACGCATTTGTCCACGATGTCCACCAGATAACATGTGTCATCTATGGCGGGCACTTGTAAGAATTGTGTTAGAATAAATTCGACTTTCTCTTCACCTACTTCAAAGGTTAGTTTGGCCTTTTTTACATCTATGATAGCTCCAGCTGTGGCTAAGAATGGTCTTCCTAAGATGATAGGTGTGCTTTCGTCTTCTCTTATATCCATGATTATGAAATCTGTAGGGATGTAGAATTGGCCTATTCGTACGGGAACATTTTCTAAGATTCCTACTGGGTATTTGACGGAGCGATCCGCTAATTGAACTGACATCTTTGTCGGTCTTAGTTCACCCATTTCCAGTTTGTTGCATATGGATAAAGGCATAACACAAATACTAGCGCCTAGATCACATAGGGCTTTGTCTATGACAAACTTACCTATATGGCATGGTATAGAGAAACTTCCGGGGTCTTTCAGCTTAGGAGGCATCTTGTTCTGGATAATCGCGCTACATTCTGCTGTAAGCGTTACCGTTTCGTTATCTTCTAGCTTTTTCTTGTTAGATAAGATTTCCTTGAGGAATTTGGCATAGGAGGGCATTTGAGTTATAGCTTATGTGAAAGGAATTGTTATATTGAGTTGTTTCAGAAGTTCTACGAATTTTTTAAATTGCCCTAAATTCTTGGGTTTGGCTAATCTACCAGGAAAAGGGATTTGGGGTTTATAAGGCGGTGGAGGCACATAAGGTTTTTCTTTTTCTTTGGCCTCTCCTCCTTTATCTTCTTCGTCTACCTCTGGTTTCTCTGGTTGATTCTCCTTCTCAGTTGACGTTTCAGCCTTTTGATACATACTTTGATTTGATAGTCTTGGGTCAGGCGGTCCATCTAACTCGGTTCCACTCCTTAATATGATGGCATGAGCATGCCCCTTTGGGTTAGGTTGTGGTTGACCGGGAAATGTATCAGTCGGTGTGACTGTAGGTGCTTGTTGTTGAGCCATTTGAGATATTTGGGTTTCTAACATTTTATTGTGGGTGGCCAAAGCATCTATTTTGTTTGCTAATTGTTTTATCTGCTCATTAGTGTGTATGTTTTGATTTTGGACGTCTTTATTTGTTTGCGCTTGAGTAGCTATGAAGTTCTCCATCATCAGTTCTAAGTTTGATTTTCTAGGTGCACTAGGAGCATTTCCAGGAGTTTTCTGATATCCAGGTGGTACGGCAGGTGCTTGGTTTGGAGCATACAACGCATTGGGGTTTTTATATGAGAAATTTGGGTGATTTTTCCACCCAGGGTTGTACGTGTTTGAGTAAGGGTTTCCTTGAGAATAATTCACTTGGTCAGCTGGAGTTCCTGCCAAGATCTTACATTCCGTGACTAGATGTCCAGGTACTCCGCATATTTCGCAATTGGGAGTTATAGCAGCCACGGTGGCTGGAGGTATTGCGGTCAAATTATCAATCTTTAGGGTGAGGGCATCTACCTTAGTGTGGACACTGTCTAGGTCGCTTATCTCATACATTC
The DNA here is from genome assembly GCA_948472305.1 of Vicia faba. Classification (NCBI taxonomy): domain Eukaryota; kingdom Viridiplantae; phylum Streptophyta; class Magnoliopsida; order Fabales; family Fabaceae; genus Vicia; species Vicia faba. The sequence goes on along the minus strand of OX451741.1, from coordinate 1,258,735,619 downwards.
CTCCTTTTGTCGGTGCTTTCTCTGTAGTACTTTTGTCTGCGTGTCCTCTTTCACTTCCCCACTGATAGTAGTTTTGGGCCATACTTTCAATTAGAGCATAGGCAACGGTGTAGGATTTGTCCATAAGTGCACCACCTGCGGCAGCGTCTATTGTTAATCTTGTAATGTAGAGGAGACCATTATAGAAGGTGTGGATAATCAACCATTCTTCCAGGCCATGATGTGGGCATAGTCTCATCAGATCTTTGTATCTTTCCCAAGCATCGAAAAGGGATTCGTTCTCCTTTTGTCTAAAATCGTTTATCTAAGATCTTAGCATAGCTGTTTTGCTTGGTGGAAAATATCTCGCAAGAAAAACTTTCTTCAGCTCGTCCCATGTAGTGACTGAGTTTGCGGGTAGAGATTGGAGCCAAGCTCTTGCTCTGTCTCTTAGAGAGAAAGGGAAGAGACGAAGTCTTATTGCTTCTTGACTGACCCCATTGTTCTTGACTGTATCTGCGTACTGTAGAAATATTGATAGATGAAGATTAGGGTCTTCCATTGACCCACCAGAGAACTGGTTTTGTTGCACAACAGATAACAAAGAGGGTTTCAGTTCAAAGTTGTTAGCCTCGATCGGAGGGGTAGCAATGTTGTTATGTGGTTCATCTTGTGAGGGTATGGCATAGGATTTGAGTGGGCGCGAAGCAGGATTTGCAGCCATTTCTTCGGTTGGTGGAGAAATGGGTGGTTCGAGTGATTGACGAGGTTGAGTGTTATGCAAGAGATGGTACTCTTGAATGCGGCGTCTAAGTCTGAGATAACACTCGATATCATTGATTTGTATGTATAACGGCTCGTCTTGCGAACGAGTGTTTGGCATACAAAATTAGAGAAGATAAGAAAAGAAATAGAGAAGAAAGAGAGAAATTTTTACTCTAGTCTCTACTGCGTAACAAAAGAGTAGCAACATCGACTTAAATCAGTCCCCGGCAACGGTGCCAAAAACTTGATCGTGGGATTTGTACTTATGTATCCAATGATTCGGACTGCAAGTGCACAGTCTTGTCGAGTAGTTTTAAAAGATATCGAACCACAAAGACTGATGAATCGATCTAGCGTTTTCTATTGTTACTATATAAATCTAAAGCTAATGAATATTTGATTTGGGTTGTAGGGGAAACTAATCACTAAATTAAGTTGTATTTTAATAATCAATGAGCTTAATTACCAGTATGCAACAGTCTCACCTCGGGAACTAGCGACCTGTCGGGCGTCTTTATATTTTCAAAACAGTTTTCAGTAAAACCTATCTAGTTTAAAAACCCTCTTCTCACACTGTCGTTTTGTTGATCTAGGCTATGCAGTTAAGTCCTACGCACGCTTCCGCCATCCCGCAGGAGTTAAAAACACTTTTTGGAAACTAAACAAAATCTTAATTAACTTTAAAGTGCTTCCACTGTATTTTAAGCCAATGCCTAATTACTACTGTCCAGTTAAAAGATCTCAAACTTCCGCTTTGTTGACCCTAACCTCTATCTGTTTTTTACTTCCGTAACAAAACAATTTAATGATTTGAAAAATAGTAACTTAGGCCAGAAAAGAAAGTTTCGTAGTAAAAATAGTCCCGCCTAAGTTACTCGTTCCCTCGGTTGATTGACTTTACATACCGGTATAAGATTTCTAGCTTGACATAATATTAAACCAAATCGCAGAATAATTTAAAGGACAAACACAAATAAACATAATTATATTAATTAATAAGCAATAAGAATTTGTAAACATAAACCTGGTAATAACTCTGAAGACAGAAGCACTCCTGCACAAATTGTAGGCTTTGCTTCGATCGAAGAATATATTTAACCGTACAGAAGAAAATAATGCTGAAAGAATAATGCTGGAAAGAAATAACTGGGAAAAGAAAATAATGCTGAAAAGAAATAATGCTGGAAATAATATCTGCTTAATAAAATCTCTAAACTTTCTCGCCAAAAAGAAGAACCCTTTCTACTGTGGTCTCAGGCTCTATTTATAGTGCTTGCTTGATTCGTTGCTCTCGAAAATGTAGGAACAGTTCACTTTTCTTCCTTGAGAAATAATAGGCCATTTAATTGTCACGTTCGTTGCTCTCTTGACTGAGTGGGTGAGAGAATGTAGGAACTCGTTGGATTAACCCTTGAACGTGTTTCTGTCCGTTGGATGAGGAGAAAGTGGGGTGATAGGCTGTGACGTTCGTCACATGCAAGTGACTATCATCACTTGGTCTTCATGGAGCGTGACGTTCGTCACGTCCCCTTGACGGTCGACAGGGCTTGGTTGCTTGTGGGCCACGTGCTCACATGTGTAATGGGCTTTTGGGCTGGTTTCTTCTCCTTAGGCTCTTTTACTACTTTTTGCACCCTTTTTTTCTTCATTTCTTCAAAAGTGTTCGGCTCATGCATATCTGCAAAAATAGAAAAATACCTGCATAATACTTATAAAATAATTTAATTCAAACTAAAGTATGAGAAATATTTGGTGTATATCAAGCCAGAAATATCACATATTTGTGTGTCATCAGAGAATACGGGGCCGCCGTGTGGTGTCGTGAAGCACTAACAGACCTTAGAACATTAGTTGAACAAACTTGGTCATTAGAAAGTAGTGAGATAGTCGGCCTCGGTATAGAGCTGAGGATTGGTTGATACTCGATGCTACACTCATTGAGATCAGACTTTCAGGATATTTCGGCCGCAAGAAAAGATTGTTTGAGTTAAGACAATGCCTGATAAAGGATGGTCAATGATATTGAGAATCTTTAGAACCCAGTTACATTTTAAGATAGGTTTGAAACCAACTAAACTTCAAGAGGGTATGACCTTTAACCTCACGCAAGCCTTAAACCTAAGAACTTGGTGTGATTTGTCTATTTGCTATACCTGTGGTTTATCATGACATCATGCATCATAACATAGCATCCATTCTTATTGCACTAACCATTTCGAAGACCAGGGGAATTTATCTTTGTTCTATTTTGCAGATCATGGCCCCCGTTCGTAGAAACACTATCCGAATAAGCTTTGTGAAGATACCTTCCCAACTCAAAGAGCTAGTATCAAGGGTTTCTGAAACTTCTGCGTTCACCAAGAGAGATGGTCGACTTATCAACCTGGTTACTTCAAACATCGATGAAAAGATGACGAGTGTACTCTTTCAGTTCTTTGATCCCAAGCACCACTGCATCACCTTTCCAGACTATCAGTTGGTTCCTACTATAGAAGAATTCTCTTAGCTGTTGGATATACCCATTCTTGAACAGTTGCCCTTCATAGGTCTAGAAGAAGTTCCCAAGCCAGAAGTCATTGCCGCAGCTTTGCATCTGAAACGGGCCGACGTGGTATCCAATTGGAAAACGAGAAGCGGAGTCAAGGGTTTTCTAGCCAAGTTTCTGATAGACAAGGCCCAGCTGTTTTGGGATAATATGGATTTTCAGGCTTTTGAGGAGGTCTTGGCTCTTCTAATCTATGGGTTAGTCTTATTACTTAATCTAGACTCATTCATAGATGTGAATGCTATCAAGATCTTCCTCTCTCGCAACCCTGTGCCTACCTTGTTCGGAGATATTTTGCACACTCTCCATACCCACACCATGAAGAGAAGAGGGGTTCTTATGTGCTGCATGCCATTGATATCAAGGTGGTTTATTTCTCACCTCCCTAGGTCCGTACTTAAGAATGAAGAAGTTTTGGGTTGGTCGCAAAGGATAATGTCACTCGCCCATATGGATATTCTCTGGTGTTCTCGAGCTATGGAAACAATGCTATTATTGACCGCTGCGGGGAGTACCCTAATGTATCGTTACTTGGCATCAGAGGGGGTATAACCTACAATCCTTGTTTAGCTCTGCGACAATTTGGTTACGCTCGAATCAATGGTCCCCACGAGTTACTTATCGAGGGCATTATATTCAACTATGAGGATGGTGTTCAAGAGTATCGTCGGAGGTTCATACGAGCTTGGGGCATGGTAAACAGATCTGGCGCCAGGGCTTTGGCGCCAAAGGCTTCCATTCTTATGGAACCTTACCTCTAATGGGTACGAGCTCGCGCCCAGAAGCTTATGATGCCCTATATGACCGTTTTACCAGTGATTGTGGAACCCACTACTGAAGGGGGTATCCCTTACACGGTTCTCTATCCTGATATGACCACTGATATTGGAGAATTACAGAGGTCTTGGATTCAGTTGAAGAAGGAGCGGGATACTTACAGGGATCAGTTCTATGCCCAGGAGAGGAAGGTTTTAGAACTCACAAAGCAGCTCCATGAGGAAAAAAGACTCAATGTTTATCTCGGCACAAAGAGGAAGCATCCATGGGAATTTTGATCTCTTTTCTAGTCTTAGATTTGTTTTTAATTGTAACGCCTAAAAGGCATTTGAACTTTGAGTTCAGCTAATAAAGTCTTTGTTTTATTTTTGTTTGCAAATTTAAATTTCCCGAATATCTTTGAAATCATTGCATGCGCATCCCATTTATAGAATTGCATGTACAGGTACCATTACAGGTTTCTCATCTTCTTCGCTGTTTATTTCAGCAGAAATGTCTTCCAAACAAAGCATCAAAGATCTTCAAGCACAAAACGCCCAGTTCCAGCAAATGTTTGTAAATCTGGAAAATAGGAAGGAGGATCTGAAAGCCCTCATCCTGAAAGAGAAAAAGAAAAAGAAGAAGGTTGCCGGTATTTTGAACATGGGCAGAAGGTTTGGAGGGTCGTTGAAGCGATAAGTCGATCTGACCTCTTCATCCAAAGAAGGGGAGAATCAAGAAGAATAAACAAGGGAGAAGGATCCCAGTCCTGAAGTTTCTGACAATGATACCGACTATAATGATGAGCAGTATCCTCCTGCTGAGGATAGATACAAGCAGTTGGAAGATTGTTTGAGTACCATGGAAGTCCAGAGGGTACCTATGCTGGATTTCGAGGAATTAGGATTGGTATCGGGAGTGGTCATCCCACAAAATTTCAAAGCTCCTATTTTTGCAAAGTATGATGGGGTGTCCTTCCTAAAACTCCATCTCCGCTCTTATGTCAGAAAGATCCAGCCCCACACCACTGATAAAAATTTGTGGGTTCATTTCTTTCAAGATAGTCTGTCAGAGACTCAGCTTGAATGGTTCTACCAATTGGAGAGAGCCAATGTCCGAAATTGGGAAGATCTGGCTGCTGCTTTCTATAAGCAATATCAATACAACGCCGATCTTGCTCCTACTCATACTCAACTCCAGAGTATGTCCATGGGTGCAAGTGAAGGTTTTAAAGACTATGCATAGAAGTGGAGAGACTTGGCTGGAAGAGTCCAACCCCCATTGTCTGATAGGGAGTTGGTTGATATGTTTTTGGGGACGCTATCTGGTCCATTCCTTAATCATTTGATCGGTAGCTCGTCAGCTGGTTTCACCGAGCTGATTCTGACTGGAGAGAGAGTAGAAGCTTGGATTCAGAGCGGCAAGATACAAAAGTATGCCTCTTCAAGTTCGGTAAAGAAGCCTTTTGCTGGTAAGAAGGAGGCCAATGCCATCTACACCCCGAGGGGCCAAAATAAAGATGAACATCGTCAGACAGTAAGTGTCGCAATGTACCTAGACCTACAGTTGCTCCATAACGCAACAATCAACAAAGGGTGGTAAGACCACAACGACAGTTTACCCGAATCAATATGACATTGGATGAAGTTCTACCTCATCTGCTGAGATCCAACTTGGCAACCTTGAAAGAGGCTCCCAAGAATCCAAATACCACATCTCCCCGATATAATCCAAATTCTCGGTGTGCCTGTAATTCTGAGAGTCCTGGCCACGATACCAATGGCTGCTGGGCTCTAAGAATTAAGGTACAAGATCTGATTGAAGCCAAGGAAATTGAGTTTGATGCTCCGGAACAGCCGAATGTCATAACTGCTCCCATGCCTAAGCACGGTCGTGGAGTTAATGCTATTGATATCGACTTGTTTGTAACCTTGGTGGATGAAGTTTCTACTCCTCTCATGAATGTGAAGAAGAATTTGCTGTTGGCCGGTTTATTTCCGGGTTGTGGTGAAGGTTTCCACATGTGTTCATTTCTACCTTCTGGTTGCCATTTGCTGAAGTCAAGTGTTCAACGCCTGATGGACAACAAATAAATTTTGTTCGAGAAAACTTTGGTTCCCGTTGTTCCGTCTGAAGACATTGCCATTATAACCATTTTCGCCAATCCTTCCAAGGTCTCCTTGAGAAGACCTGGTAGGATTACATCTGCTCCAAGAATCGCTCCGCTAATAATCACTATTCCTGGTCCTGTCCCGTATGTCTCGGACAAAGCTGTCCCCTGGAATTATGGTGCCGATGTGTACTATCATGGAATCAAACAAGATTTGAAAAATGAAGAGGCTGATCCTGACATTGGTAACATTGTCAGAATCAGCAAGGTTACCCGAAGTGGAAGGGTCTTCTCTCCCGAGATTTCCCCTAAGACTGTCAACATGCCTATTGTCATTCCATCTGTTGTTCCTGTTGATACATCAACTACGACTCCTGTTCTTACTCTAGTTATTACCCATGTCTGCGAATCATCTGATATCCGCGACAAAGAAGTTATAGGTGATCCTGCCCGGACAGAGGCGCCTAGAAAAATTGTTGTGGAGGCCTCTAAGCAAGAGATAGAGGAAATATTGAAAATAGTTAAGAAGAGCGACTATAATTTGGTCGAGCAGCTGGGGCAGACCCCCTCAAAGATATCCATGTTATCCCTGCTGTTGTGCTTTGAGGCTCATGCGAAGGCTTTGATTGCATTCCTTAAAACTGTGCATGTACCGCAAGAGACTTCAGCTGATCAATTTAAAGATTGCATGGCCAGCCTGACTGCTGACAGTGGGCTGGGTTTTTCAGATGCAGACTTGACACCGAAGGGAAGGAAGCATAATGATGCTCTGCATGTCTCGATTGAGTGCAGGGGCACCACTATGACTCATGTGCTAGTAGATATTGGGTCTTTGCTGAATGTTCTTCCCAAGAAGGCGTTGGACCGGTTGGATTGTGTGGGCTTGACTTTAAAGCCTAGTAACATTGTGGTAAGGGCTTTTGATGGGTAAAAAATAATGGTGCATGGGGAGGTGGACATCCTTGTCAAAGTGGGTTCTCAGACCTTTGGATCTACCTTCTATGTGATGGATATCAGGCCGTCGTATTCTTGTTTACTGGGTCATCCTTGGATCCACGAGGCTAGGGCAGTTACTTCCACACTACACCAAATGTTGATGTATCCGGTAAAAGGGAAGATTGTCACTGTTCGGGGTGATGAGGAGTATATGGTGAGCCACCTCAATTCCTTCCGGTACATAGAGATGGACGGGGAATTCATAGAAACTCCTTGTCAGAACTTCGAAGAGGTCCCTCAGATCTTGGCACCGGCTGAAACTACTACTAGCAACAAACCTCCTCTGAAGATGGCTCCTCTCAAGGACGCCAGGGCCGTAGTTGAAGAAGGTCGGTGTACCAATTAGGGTCAGCTCCCTGATTTCACTCAAAAATAACAAATTTGGTTTGGGATTTACTACAGGGGCTCAAAGGGCTATTCGACGCGCTCGGGCCGGAGGACTTCCCCTATGCATCAGCAATCGTGGGGTTAATGCCATTGAAGACAGCGAGGAAGACTCAGACATCGACAACTGGATCTTCCCAACTACCAATAGTGGACCGAGTAACTGGATGGCTAGGGACTTTATACCAGTTTCTTTTATTCCGCAGTAATTGTCTTACTTGTTTTGAGATTTGTAATAAACAATTTAAAACTTTACGGCCTTGTGCCTTGCCTGAGGCACATTGGCTTTGCTTGTAAGGGCTATTATTTGTCATTTCATTTATCATTAATAAAGCATTGGACGTTTTTTACATACAAATTTTGCGCTCTCTGTTTTTTATTTTCTTTTCTGTTGCCACTTTATCAAAAACAACTATTCTCTTACACACACTCACGTATCATATTGCATATCCATATCCACTATGGATCACATTGATAACAGCTCTGCTATTTCTAGTTATGACTTCGAAAATTCGATCAACCAAGTCGAGGACGAAGGTGAGGATGACTGTGAGGTGCCTGGAGAACTTGCTCGACTATTACAGCAGGAAGAAAGGGCCATACAACCTCATGAGGAGCCGGTTGAGACAATAAATTTGAGTACTTAGGAAAACAGAAAGGAGGTCAAGATTGGTGCAAATTTGGAAGTTAAGGTCAAACAACAATTGATACAAATGTTGCACGACTACGTTGAGATCTTTGCCTGGTCATATGAAGACATGCCAGGTTTAGACACTGATATTATGGTTCATCGTCTACCTACCAAAGAAGACTGTCCTCCGGTTAAACAGGAGGTCCACCGTATGCACCCTGAAATGTCAAAAAAGATCAAGGCAAAGGTCATGAAGCAGTTCGACGCAGGATTCTTAGCTGTCACCTCCTATCCACAGTGGGTGGCTAATGTCGTTCTGGTACCTAAGAAGGACGGTAAGGTACGGATGTGCGTGGATTAGAGATCTGAATAGGGCAAGCCCCAAGGATGACTTCCCACTTCCTCACATTGACGTTCTAGTTGACAACACCGTGCAACACAAAATCTTCTCCTTCATGGATGGTTTCTCTGGGTACAACCAGATCAAGATGGCTCCTAAAGACATGGAGAAGACAACCTTCGTTACACAGTGAGGCACCTTCTTCTACAAGGTGATCCCTTTCGGGTTGAAGAATGCTGGGGCAACTTATCAGCGCGCCATGGTCGCTTTGTTCCATGATATGATTCACCATGAGATCAAAGTTTATGTTGATGACATAATAGCCAGGTCTCAGGCTGAGGAAGAGCACCTTGATCATCTCCAAAAGTTGTTCGACAGGTTGAAGATATACAAGTTGAGGTTGAATCCGAACAAGTTTACCTTCGGGGTAAGGTCTGGTAAGCTTCTGGGGTTTGTTGTCAGTGACAAGGGTATTCAGGTAGGCCCTGTGAAAGGTAAAGGCTATACAAGAAATGCCAGCTCCCCGTACAGAGAAGGAAGTTAGAGGTTTCTTGGGACGCTTGAATTATATCGCCAGGTTCATTTCACATCTGAGTGCTACTTGTGAGCCCATCTTCAAGCTTCTGAAGAAAGATCAAGTGGTAAAGTGGAATGATGAATTCCAGACCGCTTTCGAAAGAATCAAGGAGTACCTTCAAGAACCACCAATTATGACGCCTCCAGTTGAAGAAAGACCTTTGATATTGTACTTGACAATGCTAGACAATTCAATGGGGTGTGTGCTGGTGCAGCATGATGAGTCTGGTCGAAAAGAGCACACAATATACTACTTTAGATAAAAGTTTACCGACTGCGAGACAAGATACTCACTGCTCGAGAAAACTTGTTGTGCTTTGGCATGGGCTGCTCGTCGACTGAGACAGTATATGCTGACTCACACTACCTTGTTGATATCGAAGATGGATCCGATCAAGTACATTTTTGAGAAGCCTGCACTCTCCAGAAGAATAGCAAGATGGCAGATGATCTTAACCGAATACGACATCCAATACACAACCCAAAAAGCAATCAAGGGAAGTGTGTTGGCTGATCATTTGGCTCATCAAGCCGTGGATGACTACCAGTCCATGAATTTTGAGTTTTCGGATGAGAACATTATGTTGGTGACTGACTATGAAGAACCTGGACCGGAGGAAGGACCCGAGGAGGGATCCCGATAGTCTATGTATTTTGATGGAGCCTCAAACGTACTGGGTAATGGTATTGTCGCTGTTATCATATCTCCTGAGGGCTGTCATACTCCATTTACTGCCCGATTATGTTTCAAATGTACCAACAACATGGCGGACTATGAAACATGTATCATGGGTCTTCGAGCTGCTATTGACCTAAGGATCAAGTTCTTGAGTGTATTCGGGGATTCAGCTCTGGTGATAAGTCAGATCAAAGGCGAGTGGGATACGAATCACCAGAACCTTATCCCTTACAAAGAGTATGTACTGACACTGCTGCCACATTTTAAAGAGATCACCTTTGAACATTTCCCACGAGAAGAGAATCAGATAGCAGACACGTTAGCTACCATGTCGTCAATGTTCAAAGTCAAGTGGGACAATGAAGCTCCCCAAATCACCATTGAGAGGTTGGATGAACCAGCACACTGTTGTGAAATCGATATGAAAAAAGTGGCAGACAAACCCTGGTTTCAAGAAGTCAAGAGGTATCTCGAGACTCAAGAGTATCCCGAAGGGGCATCTGTCAATGATAAGAAGTTTCTGAGAAGGTTCGCTGCAAATTTCTTCCTCAGTAATGGAACCCTCTATAAACGCAACATGACTCCACACTACTATGGTGTGTAGACAAGAGTGAAGCAGAGAGGATCATGACAGATCTACATGAAGGCACCTTTGGAACCCACTCTAGTGGACATACCATGGCTAAGAAGATCCTACGGGTAGGATACTACTGGTCCACTATGGAAGCCGATTGTTATCGACACACTCAAACTTGTCATAAGTGCCAAATCTACGCTGATAAGGTGCATGTGCCTTCGGTCCCCTTAAACGTCTTGACAACACCGCGGCCCTTTGCAATGTGGGGCATTGACATGATCAGAGAAATCAGGCCCACCACTTCTAATGGACATTGCTCCATCCTAGTAGCCATTGATTACTTCACAAAGTGGGTTGAGGCAGCCTCTTTTGCTACAGTAACCAAGAACGTCGTGGCGCGGTTTATCTGACATAATATGATCTGTCGATATGGTGTGCCAGAAAGAATTATTACTGACAATGGTACAAATCTCAACAACACGATGATCACCAAGCTCTATAAGCAATTCAAGATACAACATTATAACTCTTCTCCCTACCGGTCGAAGATGAATGGCGCTGTTGAAGCGGCTAACAAGAAAATCAAGAAGATTGTACAGAAGATGACGGTGACATACAAAGACTGGCATGAGATGTTACCATTTTCTCTTCATGGGTACCGTACCTCAGCACGGACGTCGACAGGGGCAACACCCTACTTTCTGGTATATGGCATGGAGGTAGTCCTACCCATCGAGGTCCAGATACCTTCTCTCAGGATTATGAAGGATGTGGATTTTAAAAAAGACGACTGGATCCAAACCCGACTTGATCAACTAAATCTAATCAATGAAAAGAGACTTACTGCTATCTGCCATGGTCAGGCGTATCAAAAGCGAATGATCAAGGCTTTTAACAAGAAACTCAGGCGTCAAGAATATCAAGTCGGGGATCTAGTGATCAAACGCATCATGCTGCCGCAAGGTGATCCCAGGGGAAAATGGACCCCCACGTACGAAGGACCATTTATGGTTAAGAACATTTTCTCGGGTGGAGCTATGATTCTAACCACCATGGACGGTGACGACCTTCCTCACCCTGTCAATGCAGACATAGTGAAAAGATACTACGCCTAATCAAAAGACCTGCTAGGTTGACTGGCCTAGGAAAAAATAAGGGCGTCCTGGCGAACCAAAAGGGTTCGGGCAAAAATAAGGGATGAAAATGAAAAAATCTGTATACCCGGCAAGTCAAAAACCCGAAAGGGAGGCTTGGGCAAAAAAGGGTATCCCGATGGACCGAAAACCCGAAAGGGCGGTCCAGGAAAAAGTTAGGGATATAAAGCATACCACTATGTCTTATTGAATCATCTTGTGACCATACTTGAATATCGACTATCAAGTTCGGACGATGCCAATCAATCTGATCAACTTTCGGCCAAGAAGCAAAGTGATGAGACGCTGGAAGATATAAAGGCAATAGCAGAGTTGGAACCCAATGAGGTTGTTTCACATAGCTGTTTTGTTTTTTCTTTTACATAAATTTGTATAGCTTCTATTTTTATGGCGGCGTTCTCTTACTAGAGCGTCAACCTCTCTGTGCAAAAACGCCTGTTATAGGCCAACTTCAAAAATCAATACAAATCATTTTTCGCAAGAAACTTCGATTTGTTTTTCTTTTTCTATTTTGTTTTGCAAGAACGTCCAATGATTTATTTTTGATATATGCATTTGAAAATGATTGCTGCTTATAAATATTTGCATAAGAAACAAAAGACAATTACTCGTAATTCCAGAAACATGGGCAAAAACAAGACTACCAAACCCGACAGTTATTCCGCCCAGCTGATCCCGGGATAGAGTTAGCTTTAGAGCATAATCATTAGTACATACACTCCCTATAGAGTAAAAAAATTGATGTCAGCCTTCCCGAAACAGGACGTAACCTCCCCAGCCAAGGTCATTCTGAAACCTGACAACTATGTCCTCCAGCCAAATTTCATAATCGCGGGCGAGTCAGTAAATTTCATACCCCAAGCAGAGTTTACTTCTCTGGATACAGAGGCTCAATCCCCGACAAAGTTTATCACTTCATCTAAAAAAATTCATTTTCTAAGTTTGTTCCCAGCAAAGTTTATTCTCAAAGTAGAATCTCTTCCCGACAGAACATTTACAAATCTCCAGCAACCGTCAGGGATTTATTTCCCCAGACGCGGGCATACCCCGACAACATTTCGTGAACATACATCATGACATGCGCATACATATCATATACAACATAATCTCATTTATTTTGAGAACATCATCTCACCGTGCATTTCATGCATCGCATGTAACTAACCCTGATATATTTTCAGGAAAAGACGTTTAGCTTCAACAAATCCAACAGTTATGCAGGTCACATCTACAGACGATTAATGGAAACTCAGTTCCCTAAACCAAACAGGTCAACTAATCTACAATATCACTTTGAAGTAACCCTACGACCCAGGTTCCTTCTTACAACCTGTTGTACCCCAAAATTTGCCCTCCCATATTCCTCAAGATTTGCAAAGAGCATGCTTCAAAATCTCCCAAGGGTTGCACAGTCCATTGGCCTCTTAACAGTCAAGAAACTAGGGTTTTGATTCTAGGAAAGAAATTGAAGTTTCCAAGGGTCCAATCAGGTCCCACATGCCTATAAACATTGTCAAGCATCCTCATGCCAAGTTTCAAGACTTACAGCACAAAATTGCACAGTAAAAAACCCTAATTGCTCAACAGTCAACTGCAGGGGCAAAATGGTCATTTGACAGTCAAAAGTCCAAATTTTTGGTCAACATCTTATTTTGAAGCTACAAACATCATTTGATCAATTCTTGATCATGATTCTCAAGGCATGGCTCAAAAAGTCTCAAGATGCAAAAGTTTCTATATTTGGACAGTTGAAAAAGTCAACTGCAAATTGACCAGGGCATAACTTCCACATGGTTTATCAGAAAAATTCCATCCAAAGCTCATTTTGAATAGAATGATATTTCCTACAACTCCTCTTCACACTTAAAGTCCAAGAAATGCTCTCACAAAAAGTTATCAATCTCAACATTATAGGTCATTTTCAAAAGTCAACAAAAAGGCACTTTAAGTCAAAGACCATAACTTGAGATAGGTAAATCAAAATGACATGGGACCAAAGGCATTGGTTAGAGGACTTCAATACCTTTCCAAAATGTCCAAGAACATGATCAAAGCTTAAAAATTGAGCAAGATATGCCTTGTGGAAGTTGGGAAATGTTTGGGAAATTTGAAAAGTCAACTTTGCTTCAAATGTCTCAAAATTGCTAATGGGCCTCAATTTCTTCCAAGAATCATCACCCAAAAGCTATGCACGACCCATTGACCCAAAGGGGAGTTATTTTCCTATTTTTAATTAATTAATTGAATATTTAATCTATTTAATTCATTTAATTAAAATTAATTAAAAGAAAAATACTAATCCATGCTTTTCAAATCTTTTTGTGCATAGAATTCACTCAAGATTTCGTGCACTATTCAATAAGGAAAGAATCAGGGTGATTGGCAATGATTGGCATCAAAAAGGAATGAAAGAGATTGAAAAAGATTCATGAAAAATAAAATATTGAAACATTGATTGCAAAGGTTTTTGGACTTGTTTTGTAAACCTAAATCATTCCTCATATAAGCCAGAACACAACCCTAATGCACAGGACTCAGAAGCTGCGCCTCAAACCAAAGAATCACTTTGCATTTTTTGTCAAAAATTTGAAAACTGAAAACACACATAGATCACTTTTCCAAGTCAAAGAACGATTCCATTACATTCCTGACGCATCAAGGAAGCTTTCTGAATCAAAATCACGTCCTCTAACCTCAAGAATTGGTATATCCGTGTTCCACTTTTCTTAAAAAAATTGATAATCGTATTCCATTTTATTTGCATGATTAATGTCTTTTAACTGTTGTTTTGCACTAACATGAGCATTCTAAAGCTGTTGGTATCTTCTAATTGAACTAACGTGCCCTGTACGAGAATCTGCCATGGAAATATTCTAGGTTTTCATAAGCTTGAAATTGGGGACTTCGTCCTGGGGAAAATTTGAGCCATAAGACCAATGCCAATGCATTCGTGACATTCCAACGATTCAAAACCACACCTCGCGCTCAATTTATATGAGCCCAGGGCCTAATCGCTATTTTTGTGTTCTTCACTTAGTGGGGGTTTAAAACCCCCGCTATCTCTTTTCTGTTTACAGGCACAACGAGGAAGAAGCCTGCGTGTCCTATCATGGTTGGATCATTTAAATTTTCAGCGCGTTTTTTGTGTTAATATCATTAGCGTGACTTATTGTTTATAATATTTTTTTTCATGATACATACAAACGCGTTAAATGGTGTGGTGGTTGGGAACCTGATTGGCAAGCCTTGGGACCTGGGTTCGATTCCCAGGTCCCCTCCCTTCCTCAATATTATTTTGCTTAACATATTTCCCTGCAGCGCTCTACTTGAAGTCCACCATGCAGGCATACGTACTTTCCTGCCAAGTGGCCAGAGGCCCCAATCCAATGGCCAGATAACGCAGTTCACCATGTACGTTGGTCAGTAATCCCACACGCAATCTGGAAAAGTCAAACGTGTTCTATGCTTCTTGGGCCAAATTGCTTCAGTCATACCTCCAAAATTGGGTCAACACCCCCCATGTTTGCCTTTCTTTCTCTATTTTTCTTCTTTTCTTTTATTTATTTTAATTATATTATTTGTTTCATTTAAATCCAAAAATTAATTTTTATAACACAAAAATACAAAAAAATCAGAAAGTCAAAAAATAAATATGTTTATTATTTAATTCAATAATATTTATTTTGTAAATAAATCTCATAATCAATTTAGTTTTAATTTTAGGTTTTAACTTTAATGCTTTTTTTTCTTAAATAATTAAAAAAAAAACAAGTCTTTTAGCATTTTTTATGCTTTTTCTTAATAAATAGTCTTTTTTTCCTTATCACTATAAATTATCAATTATTTTTGTAAATAACTTATAATTAAATAATTAGTAAATTAGGTCAAACTTGAATTTATTTCTTTAATAATTAAAAATGTTTAGAATTAGGGTTTTAATTCCAATTAATTTTCTTAATTTCATAAATACAAAAAACATCAAAAAATAAGTTCTTTCCTTTATTTAATTTAATTAATTTAATAATTTCAATTTAATTTCTTTAAAGGGTCCAACGCCCTCGCATTCGATTATAATTCCTTTTTGCGCATTTCTTTTATTTCTTTTTATGAATGTAATGTACTTGCCCCAAAGCCTTGTAATAGATTAATTAGGGTATTTACTTTCCGCATTTTATTTTATTCAAATCGGGTTTCGGTTTAATTTGGCGATGTAGACCCGCGCCTTTGTAATAGCGTAGGACTTTTATCTTCCCGCACCTTTTAACTGTTAATAACCACATGAAAGAATGAATGCCAAAAATAAAAACAAAGCGTAGATCACCAATGCATGACAAGATAAATAGTCTGAAAATGACACACAAATCACACACCACTCTTAGGGTACGCCTCACTGTTGCCTTGCCCCTCGAAACGTGGTCGTCAAGTAGAGGACGTTTTAGTAAGTCCTCATGTCCATGAACATGGCATGGGGGTAGTTTCTAAGGTGTCTTCCTATTGCTCTGGTGACCACAATGTCCCTACAAACGAATTGACCCGAACACCTCCAACGGTGGTGCTACCTACCTCTCAATGGTGGGATGGCACTACCTTAAGGACATTTACACAGACTAATTCCTTAGGCTAGGTAGATGACTCGTAGATACTTGCTCTAATTCAAAACAAATCAAAAACTTCTTTTCACACCGACACTTTCAAAAAGCTTTCAAAAACAATTTTTCAAACACTCTTGAGGACTGATACAAGAGTCGATCTGAAATATTTAAACGAAACTTTTTCAAACCCACTCACATTTGAAAAGCAAACACCTTTGAAAACACAAATGAGCAAGTATCTAAGAGCCCATGGATAACCATGGATAGAAAGGGTGCTAACACCTTCCCTTTCTATAAATCCACCTCCCGAACCGAGAGCAATCTCAATAAGGAATTTTTCTGTGCTTTTGTCCTTTCCATGTTGGAGAAAATAAAAGACGGTGGCGAATCTTGCTTCCGCGACATTTCGCGAACCAGCGTTAAACAGTCAGTTCCAGATCCACCGATCACAGAACTGGCGACTCTGCTGGGGACTACTTATAAAGTGAGGTGTACCTTAGGATTAAGATCACTGTGTTTTCAATTGCTTTGACTTGTTTGCTTTAAATTATGGGACTGTCTTGGGAGTTCTATAGATCCTAACCCGGATCTGGGGATACATTCTTAGAAAGTAGCAACAAGGCTGTGAGGGAACTGTGCAGGGTATACCGAAATGGTTGAAACAGTCTGCTACGTTGATGTGGCACTTTGGTGTGTACCGGTAACCCTTGAGTTCAGTCAAGGAGAGTACGGGGCCCCCATGTGGTGTCGTGAAGCATCAACTGACCTTAGGAACCTTAATTGAACTATCTTGGCCTCTTTAGGGTAGTGAGATAACTGACTTTGGTGCAGTCCGAGGTTGGTTGATACTCGATACTACACTCAATTGAGGGTTGTTTTCTTGGAATATTTCGGTCGCCAGTTCAGTGGCTAAATCGAAACGATGAACAATGAAAACAATCCAATGATATTGGGACCCTTAGAACCCGGTTACTTCTAATAGGACATGTTGAGCCCACCAACTTCAAGAGGGTAGTACCCCAAACTTCATGCTGACCTAAACTCTAAGGGTTGTCTTGTGTGACTTGTGTGCTTTCAAACTTGACTACTTGCATACTTGTTATCTGACACTTGAGTTTCTTGCAGGTTTTGTGTACAGTCCTTAATCTGGACTCATAACAGGGTTTACCTACATTACTACATACATATCATGACATCATACCATTGCATACATCCTACATAAGGACTAATCCATTTCAAGGATCTCAAGGGTTTGTGATGCAGGTCACGATTGAATCAAACTGTCTAGCAAGGGGCAAAGGGGATTTATTTTCCTCTAGCCAAGGTTGTCAGGGGCTATAACCCACTCGATATGGTGAGCCTTGACTCTTGAAGAAGGACTCTCAACAACAGGAAGTTCCTTCAATCAAGCTACCAGATCCCAGCTCTAACAAATTTCTTGTTTACCCCGCGAGATCCTTGAAAACATTGCATGCATATATACACATCATTGCATTACAGGTATCCCTTTTGCAGGTCACTTACCTTTGTCGCTGTTTATTTCAGCAATGGCTTCCCAACAAGATAACCAGGGACCTCATGCTCAAGAGACTCAGTTCAGGGAGATCTTTTTAAGCCTATCCAAGGGGCAGGAAGAGCTGAGAACACTCCTCACAGGGACTTTGGTCAGGAACAGTGCTGAGGACGACAAGGACGAACGGCTGAAACGTCTACAAGCTGAGGTAGACACATTGAAAACCCAGATGTTGGGGCAAAGGGCTCTCATCCAAAGTTTAGTCTGGGAGCAAGGAGAGCTGAGGGCCATGATCAGTCAGCTTCATCAAGACATGAAGAAGCCAGCCCAAGTCAGGGACCAGGTCATTAATCAACTTCCAAGAAGTCAAAGGTTTGGGCCTCTCCAAGCTGCTACTACTTCACAGGTCCAACAACGACCTCGCCAAGAACAACAGACTGATCAGAGCAAGCCAGACAAGCCTAAAAGGCAGTTCACCAAGCTCAACGTGTCACCGTCCCAGGCTTTACAACAATTGTTGAGGTTGAATCTGGTGATGTTAAGGGACCCTCCTAAGAATCTCAACACAGCCTCCCCAAAATACAATTCTAAGGAAAGACGTGCATACCACTCTGGCAGTCCAGGCCATGACACCGATAACTGCTGGGCTCTGAAGAATAGGATCCAAGACCTGATGGAGGAAGGAGCTGTGGATTTCACCCATATGGGCCATGCTGAATGCTCCTGCCATCCCTACAAGATGCACCAGTCGAAGTAACAAGCCCTGAGACTAGAAGACTTGCGTTCATTAGAATTTTCAAGTTGTAATTTTCTATTGTTCAAACATTTTATTCATGTTAAACGTTGTTATTTCATTAATGCATCGCATATGTCTGTTTTGAAGTAATATATTCGTATTCACTATATGCAAACTATTTTCATATTTTTTGATGTCAACTCTTGATCTAAAATTCTAAGCCTCTTGAGGGAGGATGACGAAAACGATACCACGATCTTTACAGTATGCTTTTGAACAGACCCCGCTGATGAAGTACAGGCATTGCTTCAAATCCTTAAACACTGGAGTTATAAGGAAGATAATCCCTCGTCAACCCCTCTGAGCCAAAGAAGCAGGAGTTTTCTTTTCGAAAATTAAAACCCTTAATCATAACCTGGGGCAGGGTAGTTCTCTCAGCTGATCCAGGTGCACAACGAATGGCATCAAAAGAAGTCCTTCTGAAACAAAATACAATGATGGTTCCGAATAATCATAAAGACAGGCAGTCATTATATCTCAAAACAAAAGCCCATTCCTATAAAGGAGACTTACAAAACTGGGGCATCCCGCTGACTGTAATCACAAAAGAAACAGTTCAGGCAAAAAACAGGGATAACGAAATCAAAAAAGAAAAGAAAAGGAAAGAGGTCACACAAACCCTCAATAACAAAAAGGAATGACTGCCTATTCAAAATAAACTATTAACATCCGAACCATCACGGGAATATCAGGACAAAAACTCAAATAAGGTCTAACGCACGATCAGCTGAGTTTAGGATTGAAGAACATCACGAAGAACGGGTGGGTACAAATAATTTGAGCCTTTATCCTTTGTTTCTTAAACCATGAACCAGGCCACGTTATAACCCTTAAAAGTCCTAGCTGAAGCATGGTTTAGTTCGAAAGCATATTGTTACGAAAGGTATCCTGACTCCTTAAGGCCTACGGTAAATACGGAGTTGACATCACGTTTTACAAACATTCACTTATTTTATGAAAAAGAATGCATTTTCGAAATCTTCAAGACAGACATAAGCTTTGCATTTTTGATATAACATTGTTTGCATATGACTATTTGTTTGAACAGCAGGGAAATTCGCACGATGAATACCTAGTGAACAAAAGCACTTCCAATCAAGGGGTAGACGTGATTATTGTCCATCATCTGGGGTAATTAAGTCAAGATTCGGAGAATATCTCAAAAGGCCAAACAACCAGGGGCAAATCTCCGCCTAAGTCACTTGGGGCATCGGACAGGAATTCCAGCAACAAATCTTGCACGATCAGACATCTTCTGGTAATATGGCTACACAATGCTACTGACAGGGGCACCTCCCTACATCCTGAAAGTGTGGACATAGTCGAAAAAATACTACGCACAATCAAAGACCCGCTAGGTTGACACACCTAGGCAAAATAAGGGATGAAAATGGAAAAAATCTGTACACCCGGCAAGTCGAAAACCTGAAAAAAGCGGCTTGGGCAAAAACGGGTATCCCGGTGGACTAAAAACCCGAAAGGGAGGTCCAGGCAAAAATTAGGGATCAAAGCGTACGACTGTGTCCTGTCATCTTGTCACCTGGCTACCAGAAGAAGGTTTGTCCATCAACAACTATCAGCACCTCACAGGTCTTCCTCTCCCACCTCAGAAATAGAGGCAATAAATGAGTTGTCTAAAGCGATCTAATTTCTCTGTCCGCCAAGGGATCAAGGTAGGTTCAGCCGAAGAACATAACCAGTATATCTTAATTCCCCAGAGAGTGAGACAACAAGTCAACATACTCTCCCCAAGCAAAATTATCCTGTCAGTCTTAAGGAAGTTGAGTATCCTCCAACAGGTCTCAACATTCCCCAACATTATACAAACATTCTTAACAAGCATCCCCGGCAGTCTTGATCTAAGATTGTTCCCCGGCAGTATACAGACATTCAGTGGAGTCACTTCCAGTACATCTCAGAACTTCCCCAGGAGAGTCCAGTCTGAAGATTTCCCCAGGAAAGCTGAATCATCTCCCCAGCAGGAAGCTTATCCCCAGTAGATTCTGGAAGCTTGCCACCCGCAGAGCACGAACGTGCCCCCCGGCTTTATTCAAAGGTTATTTCCCTACCAGGATATAACTGGGTTATCCTCAGCCAAAAGCCACGGAAAGATTGTCCTCGGCGAAGTCTTCTTATCCCCAGCGAAGTCTATTAACACTTCTGACATCAACGGTATCCCCAGTGGAGTTACCATCAACATCCCAACAAAGTACCTCTCTCCCCACAGAGTATTGTTCCCCAGCAAGGTAGCTAGAGTAAATTTTCTCCCCGCAGAGTAATCCATTCGCCAAGTTTATTCCCTAACGGAGTTATCTCCTCCTACCGGTTTATTCTTGCAACTATCATCTCCAGCGGAAACAACAAAGATCTATTCTCCAACATCATCTCAGGATGTGACTTCCCAGAACCCGTCAAGGATTTACTTTCCTAGATGAAAACATACATTCATAAACATCGCATTTCCATACATTATAGCATGCATATACGCATCATATCTTACAATCTCATTTATGTTGAGAACATCATTGCTTGATCCATATCATGCATTGCATACGACTGACCTTTACCTTTCAGGAAAGATACAGTTAAAGTTCTCAGCTATCTCCAAGACCTCGTCTGGTTCAGTTAAGTCGACTCCTACAGATTTTTCTGATTCTTATCCAGTCAAAGGCCTTCTCTGGTTCAGTCAGATCGACCCTAAGATCTCCCTGATTCTTATCCAGTTGAAGATTTCAAGACCTTGTCTGGTTCAGTTAAATCGACTCCTAAAGATTTTTCTGATTATTATCCAGTCAAAGGCCTTCTCTGGTCTAGTTAAATTGATTCCTAAAGATTTTTCTGATGAAGACTCAGTTGAAGACTCCAAGACCTTGTCTGGTTCAGTTAAATCGACTCCTAAAGATTTTGCTGATTATTATCCAGTCAAAGGCCTTCTCTGGTTCAGTTAAATCGACTCCTAAAGATTTTTCTGATTTTTATCCAGTCAAAGGCCTTCTCTGGTCCAGTTAAATCGATTCTTAAAGATTTTCCTGATGAAGACTCAGTTGAAGATTCCAATACCTTGCCTGGTTCAGTTAAATCGACTCCTAAAGATTTTTTTGATTCTTATCCAGTCAAAGGCCTTCTCTGGTCCAGTTAAATAGATTCCTAAAGATTTTCCTGGTGAAGACTCAGTAGAAGACATCCAAGGTTCTCTCATCGTTACTGGTGAGGTAGTAATCGCCCCAGGTTCTCTCATCGTTACTGTTGAGGTAGTAATCGCCCCAGATTCTCTCACCATTACTGTTGAGGTAGTAATCGCCCCAGATTCTCTCACCGTTACTGTTGAGGTAGTAATCGCCCCAGATTCTCTCATCGTTACTGTTGAGGTAGTAATCGCCCCCGATTCTCTCACCGTTATTGTTGAGGTAGTAATCGCCCCAGATTCTCTCACCGTTACTATTGAGGTAGTAATCGCCCCAAGTTCTCTCATCGTTACTGTTGAGGTAGTAATCACCCTAGATTCTCTCATCGTTACTGTTGAGGTAGTAATCATCCCAGATTCTCTCATCGTTACTGTTGAGGTAGTAATCATCCCAGATTCTCTCGTCGTTACTGTTGAGGTAGTAATCGTCCAAGGTTCTCTCACCGTCCCGTTGAGGTAGTAACCATCCCTGTTTCATTCATCACCGTTTGAAGCTCCAGACTCGACTCTTGCATCTCGCCAGAGCACGTCTGAAGAGGTTTAAGGATTCAATTCCTGTAACCAGTCAGGGCACATTTACACAAAGAGTTTGAAGACCTGCTCCTGTAACAGGCCAGGTACTCATTTTCTTTTTCAGGTACGCAAGTTCTCGCTAAGGAATCTCTTACGCGATCGACACCCAGATGGCATCTATAAGCCCATCCACCTGTCCATCACCTCTCAGCATGGCATCTATAAGCCCATCTTCCTATCCATCAATCTCCAAATGGCATCTGTAAGCCCATTCCCCACATCACGCTGCTAACATGTGAGCGCAAATTTCTGGGCACTCTAGTGTTCAATCATCTTCCACCTTCGGATTACGAAAGGCACGCCAGCCAATCTACATCCTCAGGTTTAAGAAGATTGAACAGGGGCAACTATTTTACCCCAAAATTTTCCCTCCCATATTCCTCAAGATTTGCAAAGAGCATGCTTCAAAATCTCCCAAGGGTTGCACAGTCCATTGGCCTCCTAACAGTCAAGAAACTAGGGTTTTGATTCTAGCAAAGAAATTGAAGTTTCCAAGGGTCCAATCAGGTCCCACATGCCTATATACATTGTCAAGCATCCTCATGCCAAGTTTCAAGACTTACAGCACAAAATTGCACAGTCAAAAACCCTAATTGCTCAACAGTCAACTGCAGGGGCAAAATGGTCATTTGACAGTCAAAAGTCCAAATTTTTGGTCAACATCTTATTTTGAAGCCACAAACATTATTTGATCAATTCTTGATCATGATTCTCAAGGCATGGCTCAAAAAGTCTCAAGATGCAAAAGTTTCTATATTTGGACAGTTGAAAAAGTCAACTGCAAATTGACCAGGGCATAACTTCCACATGGTTTATCAGAAAAATTCCATCCAAAGCTCATTTTGAAGAGAATGATATTTCCTACAACTCCTCTTAACACTTCAAGTCCAAGAAATTCTCTCACAAAAAGTTATCAATCTCAACATTATAGGTCATTTTCAAAAGTCAACAAAAGGCACTTTAAGTCAAAGACCATAACATGAGATTGGTAAATCAAAATGACATGGGACCAAAGGCATTGGTTAGAGGACTTCATTACCTTTCCAAAATGTCCAAGAACATGATCAAAGCTTAAAAATTGAGCAAGATATGCCTTGTGGAAGTTGGGAAATTTTTGGGAATTTTGAAAAGTCAACTTTGCTTCAAATGTCTCAAAATTGCTAATGGGCCTCAATTTCTTCCAAGAATCATCACCCAAAAGCTATGCACGACCCATTGACCCAAAGGGGAGTTATTTTCCTATTTTTAATTAATTAATTGAATATTTAATCTATTTAATTCATTTAATTAAAATTAATTAAAAGAAAAATACTAATCCATGCTTTTCAAATCTTTTTGTGCATAGAATTCACTCAAGATTTCGTGCACTATTCAATAAGGAAAGAATCAGGGTGATTGGCAATGATTGGCATCAAAAAGGAATGAAAGAGATTGAAAAATATTCATGAAAAATCAAATATTGAAACATTGATTGCAAAGGTTTTTGGACTTGTTTTGTAAACCTAAATCATTCCTCATATAAGCCATAACACAACCCTAATGCACAGGACTCAGAAGCTTCACCTCAAACCAAAGAATCACTTTGCATTTTTTGTCAAAAATTTGAAAACTGAAAACACACATAGAGCACTTTTCCAAGTCAAAGAACGATTCCATTACATTCCTGACGCATCAAGGAAGCTTTCTGAATCAAAATCATGTCCTCTAACCTCAAGAATTGGTATAACCGTGTTCCACTTTTCTTAAAAAAATTGATAATCGTATTCCATTTTATTTGCATGATTAATGTCTTTTAACTGTTGTTTTGCACTAACATGAGCATTCTAAAGTTGTTGGTATCTTCTAATTGAACTAACGTGCCCTGTACGAGAATCTGCCATGGAAATTTTCTAGGTTTTCATAAGCTTGAAATTGGGGACTTCGTCCTGGGGAAAAATTGAGCCATAAGACCAATGCCAATGCATTCGTGACATTCCAACCATTCAAAACCACACCTCGCGCTCAATTTATATGAGCCCAGGGCCTAATCGCTATTTTTGTGTTCTTCACTTAGTGGGGGTTTAAAACCCCCGCTATCTCTTTTCTGTTTACAGGCACAACGAGGAAGAAGCCTGCGTGTCCTATCATGGTTGGATCATTTAAATTTTCAGCGCGTTTTTTGTGTTAATATCATTAGCGTGACTTATTGTTTATAATATTTGTTTTTCATGATACATACAAACGCGTTAAATGGTGTGGTGGTTGGGAACCTGATTGGCAAGCCTTGGGACCTGGGTTCGATTCCCAGGTCCCCTCCCTTCCTCAATATTATTTTGCTTAACATATTTCCCTGCAGCGCTCTACTTGAAGTCCACCATGCAGGCATACGTACTTTCCTGCCAAGTGGCCAGAGGCCCCAATCCAATGGCCAGATAACGCAGTTCACCATGTACGTTGGTCAGTAATCCCACATGCAATCTGGAAAAGTCAAACGTGTTCTATGCTTCTTGGGCCAAATTGCTTCAGTCATACCTCCAAAATTGGGTCAACACCCCCCATGTTTGCCTTTCTTTCTCTATTTTTCTTCTTTTCTTTTATTTATTTGTTTCATTTAAATCCACAAATTAATTTTTATAACACAAAAATACAAAAAAATCAGAAAGTCAAAAAATAAATATGTTTATTATTTAATTCAATAATATTTATTTTGTAAATAAATCTCATAATCAATTTAGTTTTAATTTTAGGTTTTAACTTTAATGCTTTTTTTTCTTAAATAATTAAAAAAAAATAAAAACAAGTCTTTTAGCATTTTTTATGCCTTTTCTTAATAAATAGTCTTTTTTTCCTTATCACTATAAATTATCAATTATTTTTGTAAATAACTTATAATTAAATAATTAGTAAATTAGGTCAAACTTGAATTTATTTCTTTAATAATTAAAAATGTTTAGAATTAGGGTTTTAATTCCAATTAATTTTCTTAATTTCATAAATACAAAAAACATCAATAAATAAGTTCTTTCCTTTATTTAATTTAATTAATTTAATAATTTCAATTTAATTTCTTTAAAGGGTCCAACGCCCTCGCATTCGATTATAATTCCTTTTTGCGCATTTCTTTTATTTCTTTTTATGAATGTAATGTACTTGCCCCAAAGCCTTGTAATAGATTAATTAGGGTATTTACTTTCCGCATTTTATTTTATTCAAATCGGGTTTCGGTTTAATTTGGCGATGTAGACCCGCGCCTTTGTAATAGCGTAGGACTTTTATCTTCCCGCACCTTTTAACTGTTAATAACCACATGAAAGAATGAATGCCAAAAATAAAAACAAAGCGTAGATCACCAATGCATGACAAGATAAATAATCTGAAAATGACACACAAATCACACACCACTCTTAGGGTACGCCTCACTGTTGCCTTGCCCCTCGAAACGTGGTCGTCGAGTAGAGGACGTTTTAGTAAGTCCTCATGTCCATGAACATGGCATGGGGGTAGCTTCTAAGGTGTCTTCCTATTGCTCTGGTGACCACACTGTCCCTACAAACGAATTGACCCGAACACCTCCAACGGTGGTGCTACCTACCTCTCAATGGTGGGATGGCACTACCTTAAGGACATTTACACAGACTAATTCCTTAGGGTAGGTAGATGACTCGTAGATACTTGCTCTAATTCAAAACAAATCAAAAACTTCTTTTCACACCGACACTTTCAAAAAGCTTTCAAAAACAATTTTTCAAACACTCTTGAGGACTGATACAAGAGTCGATCTGAAATCTTTAAACGAAACTTTTTCAAACCCACTCACATTTGAAAAGCAAACACCTTTGAAAACACAAATGAGCAAGTATCTAAGAGCCCATGGATAACCATGGATAGAAAGGGTGCTAACACCTTCCCTTTCTATAAATCTACCTCCCGAACCGAGAGCAATCTCAATAAGGAATTTTTCTGTGCTTTTGTCCTTTCCATGTTGGAGAAAATAAAAGACGATGGCGACTCTTGCTTCCGCGACATTTCGCGAACCAGCGTTAAACAGTCAGTTCCAGATCCACCGATCACACAACCCTACTATCCAGGCTTTCATTTCGAAGTAACCCTACGACCCAGGTTCCTTCTCACAGCCCTACTATCAAGGCTTTCATTTTGAAGTAACCCTACGACCCAGGTTCCTTCTCACAGCTCTACTATCCAGGCTTTCATTTCGAAGTAACCCTACGACCCAGGTCCCTTCTCACAACCCTACTATCTAGGCTTTCATCTCGAAGTAACCCTACGACCGGGTTCCTTCTCGCAGCCCTACTATCCAGGCTTTCATCTCGAGGTAACCCTACAACCCAGGTTCCTTCTCACAATCCTACTATCCAGGCTTTCATTTCGAAGTAACCATACGATCCAGGTTCCTTCTCACAGCCCTACTATCCAGGCTTTCATTTCGAAGTAACCCTACGACCCAGGTTCCTTCTCACAGCCCTATTATCCAGGCTTTCATTTCGAAGTAACCCTACGACCCAGGTTCCTTCTCATAGCCCTACTATCCAAGCTTTCATTTCGAAGTAACCCTATGACCCAGGTTCCTTCTAACAGCCCTACCATCCAGGATTTCATTTCAAAGTAACCCTACGACCCAGGTTCCTTCTCACAACCCTACTATCCAGGCTTTCATTTCGAAGTAACCCTATGACCCAGGTTCCTTCTCACAGCCCTACTATCCAGGTTTTATTTTAAAGTAACCCTACGACCCAGGTTCCTTCTCACAGCCCTATTATCCATGCTTTCATTTTGAAGTAACCCTACTATCCAGGTTCCTACTCATAGGCTTACTATTCAGGCTTTCATTTCGAAGCAACCCTACGACCCAGGTTCCTTCTCACAGCCCTACTATCCAGGCTTTCATTTTGAAGTTACCCTACTATCTAGGTTCCTTCTCATAGCCCTCCTATCCAGGCTTACATCTTGAAGTAACCATACGACCCAGGTTCATTCTCATAACCTTACCATCTAGGTTTCTTCTCTCTTATCTCCAGACAACAGTTCACAACACTGTAAGACCTGGACCTGATCAAACACGATCGATTTTGCATTTCCCTAGTAAGTCGCGGTGCAGCCTGTACCCTGACCAGATATGCAGTTCACTTCCGCTCCCTCAGGCAGGACTTGTTTCCCCATTAGAGTAACAAACAACTGAAGCTCCTAAAATTCTATTTCTCCCAAGACATATACCAACATTCCTCAGCAGACTCCTCCTCAACGATAGGAACAGGAAGTCTCATCAAAAGAATATCTTAGGAAATCAACATCCTGGATGGCATCTTTAAGCCCATCCCCGATGATTCTCTATCAACTTCCAAATGGAATCTGTAAGCCCATTCCCGATATCACCAAATCAAGTATCACTTCATACGAGTGCAAATTTCTGGGCACTCTAGTGTTCAATCATCTTCCACCTTCAGATCACGAAAGGCAGACAAGCCAATCTACATCCTCAGGTTTAAGAAGATTGAACAGGGTCAGCTGTTATACCCTAAATTTTTCCCTCTCATTTTACTCAAAATATACTCCTAGAGGTCCTCAATTTGCTCAAGGTTTCCCAAGAGTTGACCAGGCAAACTCTCTCCTAAGGCAATGTATCTTAAACTAGGGTTTCCATTTTCATCAAGATGGGTGGACTCCAAAGACTTCATATGCTCTCCATGGTCCTAATATGTTCTCAATACCTTCCATGTCAAATTTCAAGCCTTGCACAAGAAGTTTGCTCAGTCAACTGCTCAGATGCTTGAGAATCGACTGTATTAGGTCAAAAGTCAACTATGGCCCACATACAGTCAAACTTCAATATTTTTGGTAAAAATAAACATTTTGAAGTTATATCCATCATTTGATCAAGGGTTGATCATGATTCCTCAAGGAATTCCCCAAAAGTTGCTAAATTAGGCTTTCTCAGGAAAAGTCAACCAAACTTTGACCAAGCATAACTTCCTCATACTTTATCAGAAACTTTCCATCCAAGGCCCATTTTGAATAGGATGCAAGTCCCTACAATTCATCTTCATCCCTCAAGTTCAAAATATGCACTCACAAAAAGATATGAATTTCCACATTATAGGTCCTTTTGAAAAGTCAACAAAAACACTTTTTGGGTCAAAGCTTCTTACATGAACATGGAAGACCCAATTGAGATGAGACCAAAGGGTTGTTTAGGGGACATCTTAAGCTTTCTAAAAAGTCAAAGAACACCTCTCTAGGGTTAAAATTGGAAGATATATACCTTGTCAAAGTTGACCATTTTTGCAAAATTGCCAAAACTCAAATTTGCTCAAAATTGCATTTTTTTGCCAAATGGGCCTAACTTTTTATGCTTGCACCTCACTCCTAACATGGTCCACGACCCAAATATTCACTCACATGTTATTTGATTCATTATTTATTTTATTTTGACTTTTTATTAATTATAAATTTAATTAAATCAAATAAATGGTAAATAATAGCAAAGATTTGTTTTGATTGGATTTTTGGACAGAATCACAAGCTCATTATGCTGGCATATTAGAATCAAATCGAATCAAGGTTAATTGGCACAAGAATGGCATGATTAGGCCAAATTTGGAAGGATATCATACAACATGAAAACCAAATCAAATCTTCAAAAAATTGCAAAGATACTAGCTATTTTTATAACCCTAATTCACTTAGGGATATATAATGAAAAAAGCCAGGCACAAAAACAAGAGGTTGAAACCGTGAAGAACCCTAGAACAAACTCAAAATTTTGGCAAAAAATGGTGATCTGATTGCTACCCTAGAGGATGATTCAAGGCTTTCCAACATTCCTAAATGATTCCTGGACCTTCCCAGAAGCTAACACAATCGATTGCAGGTCCTTTCACGCCCAGAAACGCTCGCTACACCTCATACGGTTTGCTTGTTTTTTTCAAATCGATTACAACCATTCTTGCATCATTAGCATGATTTAATGATATATTTGTGATCATTGATGTATTTCTAACATGTCTGGATCATTTAATTGAATTTTTTAGGCCTATATGTATGACTTCCATTATTAGGGTTTCAAGCTCCATTTTAGGGTCTTTTAGCACAGGTTAAATTGGGCCAAGAAAAGAGCACCATGATACTCGTGAGACCAAAACGAGTTGATCTATGTATTCACCAATAATTTATCATGCTTGATTGTGATTTTTGAAAGATGCAGGGCTACAGCCATGGCAATTTGTTTGACATATTATTGATTGTTGTTATTATATTAACACTTAAAACATGTAGCCCAGTTGGTGGAGAGCGCGTTATATGAGTAAGAGGACCTGGGTTCGATCCCAGGTCCCAGCATTTTCCCTATTTTCTTAATGTTTAACTACAGATCCTGTGCTCCACGCATCCAGACGCCTATCATACATCCATTAATCCAACCATTTGACTCATTATCAAATCCAATCCAACGTCCCAGGCAGCAAAGTCCATGGTACAACCTCCAAGGGGGGGGGGGGGGGGGCTACAAAAGATCCACGCAAGGCTGGGCTTAGTCACCAATGGGCCTGAGCAATTTCAGATATATACCCCTTTCAATTGCTTAAACAGGCCCATTTTTTTATTTTATTTCTTTTAAAATAACATCAAAATTATTTTTATTTAACCAAAATCACAAAGACACCAAAAATCAATTTTTTTCGTAAAATATTTATTTTCTTTAATTAATTAATTTGATTAAAAATTAGGTTAATTTAACTCCTTTTTATAATAAAAATCAATTAGAAATTAGGATTTGATTTTTGTAAATAATTAATTTTTTCTTCTAAAAATACCTTAAATATTTTTTTCCTCAAATAGATTTTAGGTTTTCTAATCGTCCTCGCATTTAATTCGTCGCGCGTCTTAATTACATTTTTAAATTATTTTTGTAATTGCTCTGAGGTTGTAATAGCTTTAATTAGGTTTTAATTCCACATTTTATTTTCAGTCAAAATAATTATGTATCTGCGAAAGCCATGTAATAGTTAGGATTTCTATTTCCGCACTTTAATTTCCACAATTATAAAGTGTTAGATGTATGCTAATAGGATTGTATGGCAAGAATATTTGAAAATTAAAACAGTAGAAAACCCTAAATGTGCAAAGACAAATTAATTGAAAAAGTTCACTCACACATGCTCACTCCTAGGGTTTACTCCACTTCGGTTGCCTTCGGTTAAGCGGTCATGAAGTATAGGGTTTGTTAGTGGTCGTCCTCTAGCTCCGAAAGATCTCAAATTACCCATACGGATGTTGCCTCGGAAAAAGATCTTTAAGGCTTTAGGATGATTACTAACACCTCCTAACATTGCTTTTGTGACCGTATATGTCCCTTCGAATGTCCCTTAAAACTCCAACGATGATGCTACATATTCCTTAATAATGGGATAACGATGTCTAAAGGAAAATGAACAGTCTTTTTCGAGTAGGTAGATAGTTCCTAGGTACTTGCTCAAACAAACAAATTTCACACCAACACTTTTCAAACAATTTTCAAAACAACTTCGTCACATCCTTGAGGACTGATACAAGGGTTATCACGAAGTAAACTTCTTTTCAAAATAAGCACACACAAGCAATTTAAAAAATGAGCAAGTACCTAAGAGCCCGTGGAAAACCACAGATAGAAAGGGTGCTAACACCTTCCCTTTCTATAATCTACCCCGTACTCAGAAATATTCTCGAAAAAGGTTTTTTCTGTTCTTTTTCCTTTTCCTTAATTGGATGAAATAAAAGTCGGTGGCGACTCTTGCTTACCGCGACATTTGCAAATACAAAAATGCAAAACTAGTATAATAGTCGGTTCTTCCACCATATCACAGTATCACTGCGTTGTTCCTTAAGAGACCCGTTGAGTCGGGATTCTCAAGAAGGCATAGGTTGCGGTCTTTGCAGAATTGGCAATAAGGATCAGCTGAACTTATTGGGGTTGTCAGCAAGGTTGATCGGACTTATTGTTGTCATTTGTAATTAGGTTTGGTTATAGTGGATTAAGTCCTTGAGTTCAAGGTGAAATCACCTTGGTAGGGTGGATTGGACTAGCTTGAGGGTTTATCAAGTGAACCAGGATATATCACATGTTCTTTACTCTTGCTTATGCTTCTACAACATACTCGAAAGCATCACATAACAAAACAATGCTTAGAAGTAAAAGTTTGTCAAGAAAGGAAAACCCAATTCAAACCCCCACTTTCTTGTGTTTTCTTCACACCTTCTGACTTATGTATAAGTCACAGCTATTTTGAGGTTGGTCAATAGCAATTTATGTACCAATATCTTAGAGAAATAATATGTAGCACAAGTAAAAACAAGAAAGAAATAAGATGAAGAGGGATGTGGCGTGTATCAGATGAAACTAGGGTTTCAAATATCATCAACATCATTCATCCATTTTGGTAAATTTGGTTTTTCAACCTATCAACACCCAAATATATTGAGGTTGAGGAACTTGTCCCAAAATAATACTCAAATCAAGACCAAACAAAAAATAATAAAATATATTTAATAAAACAATATTTAAATGATTAATAAAAGGGAAATACTTGGTAAAATACACAAAATGTATTAAAACACCAAATAAAATTCTAAAAAAAATATCAGAAGTCAAACATGAGTCAATAAGTGTTGACAAAAATTTTTAGAATTTTTTTAAGTCAGAAACTATTTTTAAAATTTAAAGAAATAAGCAAAATAAACCAAAATTTGTGAAAAATAGAAAAACAAAAATAAAAATAAGATGAGGTCACCAATATTTGTCAATATTTCATTAGATCCTTCCATAATTTTTCAGAATTTAAAAATCAAGAAAAGTATTTTTTAAATAATTTAAAAAATTAAATAAAGTGAAAAATCATAAAAAATACCAAATCACAAATTAAAATTATGAACAAAATAAAAATCAGAAAGAGAAAAATCAAAGGTATTTTCGATAATTTTTTCACAATTTTAGAAGTTGAAATAATTTTTTTATGAAATTTTGAAGTTTAAAACAATTAAAACAAAAATCAGAAAATAAAATAATAAACCAAAAAAATGTGGACCATCTGATTATTGTCAAAACACATTTGTAATCAGATCCAAGGGATTTAGCACGCTGTGCATGTCATGGTCTTTCTTGAATAACACACCAGATCAATTATAAAATCAAAAAATATAAAAATAAACAAAAAAATATAGACTATTGGATCATAGTTAAAACGCGTTAGTAAATGGATCCAAGGGACCTGGCACGCAGAGCTTGATATGGACCTCAGAAAGAAAACACAGAATCAAATAAATTTGGGTCAATCAAACTAAAACAATTGGCACACTCTAATTGGTTGAGACGAAACATGTCATCATCTTCAACCTCCAGCCTTCAGAAAAACCAGATAAATCGTGATTCTTCAAATGGAAAATTAGAGGTTCAGACCAATGTCATTCGCTTAATCTCATCAAGACGAAGACAACTATACCCTCGCGAAAAATTTATTTAACTTATAGCTCAGTCGATTTGAGAAAAACCAGAGAGTTTTGAAATTTTTTGAAATCAAAAATAGATGCATCAAAGGAATCAATTAATCAAAATTAAACCATCAACAAGCATCATTGAACATCATATATCATTCCAGTAATTTTAGTTAGAAGAATTGATGCATTTAACTACCTGAAAGAAGTATGAAGAAATTTTTCTAAAACTTGACTTGACTTGCGCAATTTAGAGTACCTCAAGACTTCATTCTTATTTTGTTAGGTTCAGTGAAGTTAAAAGAAGAAGAATCAATAAAGAAATTGGAGTTGAAAGTGCTCTAAATAGGAATTCGAAGTTGCATAATTGGAGCTTTGCAAGTGAGTTTGGCAGGGTTTCTTTGGCTCTTCAAGCTTGCAAAATGCGTGAGGGATGATCCTTATTTATAGCTGAGCATGATGGAAACAAAAAGTGAGAGAAATGATCCAGTATGAGGGGAATTCGTGTGCACCTGCATCATGAGCAAAGTGTGACTTGCAAGTTGTCAAAACTCAACCATTACTTGCGTTTTGATGTGCTAAACCTTTCGGGAAACTTAGTTAATCATGTTTAAACATCAAACGCACGATAAATTTGTGTTTAGAGGCCACACTAATCAATTTGCAATCTCACTTTTTGACAAGATCAATTTCATAGTACCAACTTTGCAAACAATGTAGGAAGCTTTATCACATGATTCTTGAAGCATTTAAAAGATAAGGTCATAATATTTACAATGTGCCAAGAAAGACTCCATTTGGATAATTGAGTTGGAAGTTACTTCCTCTTGAAATCGTGAAAAACAAATTGATTTTTGTACTTAGAAATATTTCTAAGTATGGGACCTTAAAATGACCTATAATGTTCTTCAAAATTACATGACCTTCCACTCAAAATTTGGTCTTGACATCTGAAGATGAAATGAAGTAAACCTCTTAAATTGAATTATGGAATAAAGACCAATCTAAAATCATCAAAATTGAGAGAGTTATGGTCTTTGGAAGATTGTGAACAAATTTGGGAAAATTCACAAAAGACCTATAATCTTTTCAATTCTCAAACCACTTTCCCAGCATTTTCAAGTCTTGCACATTTAAAAAAAGTTATAGTAGACATACCAAAGATTACTATGGAAAAATAACAAGCTTAAGGAGATAAAAATTGACCAAGTTATGATCATTTGAAGTCAAACCCTAAAATTCAAAGGCTTTTTAAAGAGACTTGTAATATTTCTCAACCATTAGTGATCTTCCATTCAAAATTAGCCTTAGATTCCTGAAGAAAGTTTATTAAGTACCCTTTAAAGAGAATCATGGATTTGGAATCAATCAAAAATCTCTAAAAATGGGCAAGATATGGTCCTTGGAAGTCAACAAACCCTAGCTCAGAGAGTGTCAAAATGACTTGAAACCCTTTTCAACCTTTGATGATTTTTCCTGCAGAATTGGATATTGTCATGTGAAAAGAGGTTATTGTAGATGATTATAAGAACCCATAGAAAAAAGAATCAACTAAAAAATATTGAAAATTGAGAGAGTTATGAACATGTGATCACTGAATCAAACATTTGCTCAATTAGGTCAAACTTATTGAATCAACCTTGAATATTTTGAACTTTCTTGACAAAATAAAGCATGATGAATCACCATAGGCGTTGAAATGATGTTATCTTGAAGCACACTAAAAGATGGAATTTAAGTCTCAAAGAAACTTATTAAAGAAGGCATGGAAATAAACACATGAACCTATGAATTTTCTTGATTAATTCCACCACCAACTTTAAGGAGAACTTGACCTTAATAAAGTGAGGGAGTTATTTGAACCACAAATATTTGATATCATAGACATAGCCTTAAAGCTTGAACTCTTGCAATCCATTGAAGAACCATTTAACTGAGAACCACCCCTCAAACCCTAGGTTAGATGGTCAAATGAATGCAATTGTGTCATCACCTACAATATGAACATTCAAAGAGACATATATACATATTTTGATGTTAGTATAAGAAAACATGTACACGATACACAATTCAAGGTGCTTAGTGATCCCTCAAGAGCAAACTTAAAGATATGATGAAATAGAAAGAGAGAACTAAACCTAATGTGATCTTGATGTATTGATAATATGAGATAATGATATATATTAGATGTTGTACCCCAAAATTTTCCCTCTCATTTCTCAAGAATTTTTTCACAAGATTTCTATTGGGTCAAGACTGCACAAGGTTTGATCAGCTCAAGATACTTCCCCAACACTGATGACTCAAAACTAGAGTTTGAATTTGCACAAGTACAATTAGACTTTTAATGCTCCGTGTAGTTTCCATGGATCATATTGGGCTCTCAAGCATCAAATCGAAGAAGAGAAAGTTTGCTTTGATCCATAAGCTTCGATTGGGCATTTAGCTTCCTTCGAGCAAGCTTGATTCATAAGCTTTAATTGGGCATCTGGCTTCCTTCGAGCAAGCTTGGATCAGAGGCTTTGATTGGGCATTTGGCCTCCTTCGAGCAAGCTTTGATTCATAAGCTTCAATTGGGCATCTGACTTCCTTCGAGTAAGCTTGGTTCAGAGGATTCGATTAGGAATTTGGCCTCCTTCGAGCAAGCTTGGTTCACAAGCTTAGATTAGGCATTTGGCCTCCTTCAAGAAAGATTGTTTCACAAGCTTCGATTGGGCATTTGGCCTCCTTCAAGCAAGTTTAATCCACAAGCTTCGATTGGGAATTTGGCCTCCTTTGAGCAAGCTTGGTTCACAAGCTTCGATTGGGTGTTTGTCCTCCTTTGATGCAAGCTTGGTTCATAAGCTTTGGTTGGGCATTTGACATTCTTTGAGCTAGTTTAATCCACAAGTTTGATTGGGGCATTGGTTTCCTTGGAAGCAACATACTTTTAATCCAACTCTAAACCCTTTAAACAATATTCTTTGAAGAACATTGATCAAATATCATAACCTTATCCTCCAAATCTCACTCGTCAGACTATGTTGCTTCTAATTCTTTACATAATTAGAGGTTTACACACATTTTGGTTGCATTACACAAAGATTCGAAGCTTTATCCACTGGATTATACCATTTTTGGATGAAATGGAAAAAAGCTACGTATCTATTTTCATAAATATTACTTTAATCACAAAGTCAGCTTCTTGAGCTCCCAACCTGATTTTATCTGAACACAAGCAACATCAAAAGCATGAGTCATATCTCCTGCACCCAACAAACATCAGGCCCCGCTTGTACTTGAACTTGGGAACCATGAAAATTCATTTAACTTGATTTTTTTTGTTTTCAACCAAACCATAGTTTGTTATCTTACAAATCTGGTTACTCCAACATCTCTAACCTTTTATCTATAAATAGAGAGACCATTTGCAAGCTAAAAGGCCTGATTTTTGTTGTGTTAAAAAATATTCAAACACTCTCAAACTCTCAAAAACTCCCAAGAACTCTTAAAAACTCCCAAGAACACTCAAAAACTCACACAAGCACAAAGCTAAGCATAAAACTTGGCACATCCTGACCTTACACAAAAAAATCTCAAATTCCTTCATATACCAGCCTTTCGATTAACTCCCAGCTTCATATACCAACCTTTCGATTCAGTGACCTTTAAAGCAAGGCAGTGATCCCACTAGCTTTAGGGAGGTAAAAGCAGGTTTAATCCATCATCAAACCGTTCTTGGAGTTTCTATCAAAGTCCTTCAAGTTTCACTCCAAGAGGTAAGTTTTCTTAAACTTGGAACTCTTCATTCAAACATCATTTGTATATACTTTGTGAAGGAAAAATGTAGATATCATGTGTATGAAGCTGACTATATCTATAGTTTTGATTATCATTGCTTGTACAATAGAAAGTTCATCTCTGAACAGTTAGGTCTTAGTTTTGGTATTTCATGCTAACCTTCGACCCATAGCTTTTAAAAGTTATATGGTTAGATTCATTTTAAGATTTTGCGCAGGTTTGATTTTTAAAATATTTCGATTTGGCTGAGAAATGAAGCCTTTTGAATCTTAACAAATGAGCTAGACATCCATGCGCTCGAAGGAAGAAGATGGAGCCATGTTTAAACATTCAGAACTGAGTTTATTTTATATTTAGTGCAAGTTGTATAGCCAATGGATAAAACAGACCACCCTAGTGATACAAACAACACGCGCTAAAGCCTTGCCATGTAGAAGGTCTTGGGTTCAAGCCCCAGCAGACCTTTTGTTCATTTTTCATATTTTCTCACTTTGTTTTGTTTGTAGGAAGCACACCTGGGCCTCCATAGTTGGGCTTCAACAATTTTATGTTTATGATCCCCTGCTTACTAACAAACAGGCC
Organism: Vicia faba; assembly: GCA_948472305.1. Taxonomy (NCBI): domain Eukaryota; kingdom Viridiplantae; phylum Streptophyta; class Magnoliopsida; order Fabales; family Fabaceae; genus Vicia; species Vicia faba. Next base: position 1,258,698,649 of record OX451741.1, on the reverse strand, counting down.
CTGGGCCCAAGCATAAAATTGTTTTTCTACACAAAAACTGTTTTAAATACAAAAACTATTTTCTACACAAAAACACCAAAAATATATTTAAGTTATTTACTTTATTTTATTTAACTTCTTAAAATGAAAAAGAGCAAAAAACATTTTCCTATTTGCTTTCTTTTCTTTAATTTAATCTTAATTTTTCTTTAGTTTAATTAAATTTCCTTTTAGTTAAATATGCCAAAATCTTTCTTTAACAAAATCAAAACAAATTAATTTTCTTTTCATTCATGTCTTGTACATTATATTCCTGTCAATTCTTATACATTATTCAAATTCAATATGGTTGTAATAGATAGTTAGGATTAATTTCTTGCAATCCCCATTTGAAAATTTGTACACCCCATCCCCAAATGATGTAATAGCATAGTAAGTTTACTTTCCACAACTTACCGCTTTCATATAAATACTAGTAAATTAGAGTGTGTATGGTAAGACTAAAATCAATCCTAGACAACCCTAATTCAAAGACAAAAATGCATGCAATCAAACACACTATTCACACACGTGCACCTCTAGGGTAACCTCGCTTGTTGCCTCAGAAAATAGTCACGTCTCTCGAATATGGGCATTTTAGCAAAGACCCTCGATAAAAAAAGATCGTGGTTCCTCGATGTCCATCGATATTTCCTTTGGTAAATGATCTATTCCTTAACAAAAATTGCTAAAACGTCTCATAAGTTTCCTTCTATGACTATAAGATTGACTCACGCCTGTCCCTTCACATCGAACGACGGGGCTTCTTACCAAATCAATGGTAAGATAGCAACATCTAAAGGAGGAGGAAAAGAACATTGACCTTTTGAGTGGGTAGGACACTCGTAGTTGCTTGCTCTTAAACTAAAACTATTTCCATGCTTACACTTTCAAAACATCTTCAAAAACAAACATCTCTTTGAACTATTTTCAAAACCAACACTTTGTATGCATTTTTATAGAGACGAGAATCATTACAAAGTTAGCTGCAACAAAGGCATTTTGCAAAATATTTTCAAACTTACACCCACCATAAAACACATTTTCAAACAAAGCATTTTCAAGTGATCTAGCAAGCAACTAAGAGCCCATAGATACTATGGATGAAAAGGGTGCTAACATCTTCCATTTTCATAATCTACCCCCCGAACTCAAGAAAATATCTCAAAGGTCTTTCCTATTCTTTTCACCCTTTCCTTATTGGATAAAAGAAAAGTCGGTGGTGACTCTTGCTATCCGCAAGAATTGCGATCAAACGCAAAAGAACCAAGTCAGTTCTCCCACCGAATTACAGAACTGGCAACTCTGCTAGGGATATGTACTTAAAATTGGGGTTACCTTAGAGTTAGATTACATTTACATGCTTTCATTGTTTGATTTGTTTGATTTACATTTATCGGTCCTTGTTTAGGTTTGTATTGATCCTCTACCTGGATCGAGGAACACCATTAGGTAAGTAGCAATAGATTATGGAAACTGTGCAGGGTATACCGGCATGGTTGAAGTGATGGCTACGTTAGTGTGACACATTTGTTGGTACCGGTAGCCCTTGAGTTTAGTCAAGGAGAATACAAGGCCGCTATGTGGTGTCATGAAGCACTAACTGACCTTAGAACCTTTAATTGAACATCTTGGCCATTAGGAAGTAGTGAGATAGCTGGCTTTGGTACCGACCAAAGATTGGTTGATACTCGATACTACGCTCATTGAGATTGGACTATCGGGATATTTCGGTTGCCAATACAGAGGCTTGCACTGAAACAATGCCCGATGAAGAAATATCAATGATATTGAGATTCCCTATAACCCAATTACTTTCTAGGACAGGTTGAGCCAACTAAATTCAAGAGGGTACTTACCTATGAACCTCATGCAGGCCTAAACCTAAGGACTTGTTTGCTTTGTGTGTATATGTTTACTTGTACATAACATCATGACATCATACCATGGAATTTTGCACTAACCATTTCAAGGACCTAGAGATTTACTTTTGTTCTGTTTTGTAGGACATGACTTCCACTCGCAGAAATACTATCCAAGTCAACCTCGTAAGAGTTCCTACTCAACTCAAGGAATTGGAATCAAGGGTCTCCAATGATTCTCCTTTCACCAAGAAATACGACCGTCTCATTAACTTGGTTACAACAAGATTTGAAGAGGATATGGTGAAAGTGATATTCCAATTCTTCGACCATTTGCACCATTGCTTTACTTTTCCTGATTACCAACTTGTGCCCACCATGGAAGAATTTTCTCAACTCTTGGTAATCCCTATTGATGTACCCCAAAATTTTCCCTCCCATTTTCATACAAGACATACTCCTAGAGGTCCTCAATTGCTCAAGGTTGACCAAGAATTGATCAGACAAATTCTCCTCCTAAGCATTGGCCTTCCAACTAGGGTTTCCGTTTTCATCAAGATCGGTGAGCCCCAATGGTCTCAAATGTTTGCCATGGTCCTAATATGTCCTCAAGATCATCCATGCCAAATTCCATGCCTTGTACAATAAGTTTTCTCAATCAATTGCTCAAATGCTTGAAAATCAACTGTGCTAGGTCAAAAGTCAACTGAGGCCTATATACAGTCAAACTTCAAGATTTTTGGTCAACATCAATATTTTGAAGTGATATCCATCATTGGATCAAATGTTGATCATGATTCCTCAAGAAATGCTCCTAATTCATCAAAAGTAAAAAATTACTAATTAAGGTTTCTATAGGAAAAGTCAACCAAACTTTGACCAGGCATAACTTTCTCACACTTCATCCATTTTCCACAAACCAAACCTTATTTTGAAGAGAATCCAATTCCCTACAACTTATCTTTAAATTCAAAATTAATCAAACGAGGGATTGAAGTAGACATCTTAGGTTTTCCAAAAAGTCCAAGATCATCATCATAAGATAAAAATTGAGCAAGTTATGGCTTGACCAAGTTGGAAAAATTTGGGAAATTTCAAGAAAAGTGCATTGAACAAATTTGAACTTTTAAGGCAATGGCTCATTTTCTTGGACTTCAACATCTTCCTAAGATTATAGAGGACCCCTAAAACCATATTTGCAGAGTCTTTATTTTGTTTTCATTTTATATTAATTTTATTTAATTAAAAATAAAATAAATCAAAATTATTGCAAAAATATATGGGCCATTATCATCTGGGCTTAGTTTGATACATGGAGAGGCCCCAAATTTTGTGTGCAATAAGACCAGCATGTCTACATTCATGCAAATTTGAAAAATGGACAAAATCCCATGCTTTTGGCCAAGGTTACAACTTTGCATTCATGGTTTTGAAACCACCTAATCATGGTGGTTATTGCCTTTATTTATTTGTCTCCTCACTACTCTCTCTATATAAACACGCCATTTGCCAGCTCCAAACACGGGCGTAGAGCCTGGAGAATCCCTGCACATTTTGCACAAAAGGTTCAAAGTTGTCAAACTCAAATTTATAGTTCTAGCCTCCCTTTGTTTAAACAAAAGATCCCAATCAATTCCTGGAGGTTCCCTGGAGCTGTCCCAACCATTTCCAAGCCTTGAAGCATTGCCAAACGCGTTCTCTATTCATCACAGTTTTCTTCCCTTTTTTGAATTCGTTTTATACAATTCATACAATATCATTGTGTTTTAACCATGCATATTTAACCTTCTGAGCATTTGCAAGCTTTTGAATTAGTTTGATTACAATTTGGGTGGCAGAATCGTATACTACCATTTCTAGGGTTTGACCCTTAGAATCGGGGATTTTTATAACAGGAAAAATTAGCCCAAACTGAGGGCTCTATCGTGTTCAAGAGGTTGAGATAAATCAACTGTTGGCCTCAAAGTAAATTTATTTTGCGTATTGTGCTTGTTTCAAATGCAGGGTTTACAGTGACGGACAAAAAACTGTCACTATAGGTATTTTAATCTAAGACGACAGAGGGAGGAAGAAGATGATGTGTTGGAAGCCCTCCATTGGCTTATTCAAATCCAGCGTGCGCTTCATTTTTTTTGAATATTTTTTATATGTTTTTTATATATAATATTGTTATGTTATGTTGATTAATGAATGGACAGTTGGCTCAGTTGGCAAAGCGCGCTTGTGTGAAGGGAGAGGACCTGGGTTCGAATCCCAGGTCCAACATTTCCAATTTTCATGATATTTTATACATGATCTAGTAGTCTACATAGCCAAAAGAGCATCATGCATCATCAGATCTGACCATCAGATCACAATCAAGCTGGAATCCAAGAGTCTTGAAATGAGATCCATCATGCACCCTCAAGGCCAGTTCTCGCTGGATCCAAATAAGCAATATGGGCTTCAGCATTTGGGCTTGACGTTTCAACAGCACCCCTCTATTTTTCCTTTCAGCATCCTAGCCCATTTGGGCATTTTCTTGTTTTGTTTTTTTTATTATTTATTTTGTCTTCTTTTTTTTATTTAATTAACTAAATAATCTAAAAACTCACAAAAAAATTAGGCCTAGATTTTTAATTTCTTTAATTAATTGATTAATTAAAATTTTAACTATTTTCTTAATTTAAAATGAACTAGAACTAAGAATTTAATTTAATCATTTTCTTTTCATAATAAAAATTGTAAAAAATATTAGGATTAATTTACTTTTATAACCTAGATTAGTTTTCCATTTTAATATTCATTTTATTATTTAAATTTAGAATTAATTTTTCTTTAAAAAAACCAAAAACAAAAAAATATTTTGCTTTACTAAGAATTTTCCTTAGGTTGTTAGACGTATTGTTTTATCTTGCGCGCGTTTATTTTATTTTCGCATTTTTATAAATGTAACTGCATACTAGTATGTAATAGATTAAATAGTGTTTTTTTTACAGTTTCTTTTATTTTTTCTCCCCCATTTTGTATAGTGTCACTCCCCCTCCCCGAAAGCCATGTAATAGTCTAGATTTATGCTTTCCGCACTTTATTTCCTATACATTTTAACTGTTAGTAATTAGGCGTGTATGGAAAGACTAATAATTAAACGTTAGCAAACTTAACAAAAATTTAAATAACTGAATTGAATACAATTGCACACAAGCACCTCTAGGGTATCCCACTTTGGTTGCCTTTAAGAAATAAGACAGTCATGAGGCAGGAACGCTTTAGTAAAGACCCATAAATAAAAAAGAAAGATCATAGTCCCTCGATGACCCTATAGTTGCCTTTCGGTAAATGATCTAGTCCCTAAAAGAAAATTGCTAAAGCATCTCCACAAGTTGCTTTGTGACTGTAAAACGTCCCTTCAATAGTCCCTCAAACATCCAACGACAAGGCTACCTACTCACTAATAGTAGGATAGCATTGTCTAAAGGAAAAGAGGAAAAGAACGACCTTTTTCGAGTAATAAAGTAGATAGCTGTTAGAAGTTTGCTCAAACATTTTGCACTTACACAAAAAACTACTTTTCAAAAATAATTTCAAAACACTTTATATACATTCTCCATTATCCCGAGAAACATTACAAATTTCGCCGCACTAAGGCATTTTCCAAACATTTTCAAAACACACAAAGCACAAAGGTATTTCAAAACGAGCAAACCTCTAAGAGCCCTTATAAAACTACGGATGAAAAGGGTGCTAACACCTTCCCTTTCCATAATCTACCCCCCTTACTCAGAAAATTCTCAAAAAGGCCTTTTTTCCTGTTCTTTTCACCCTTTCCTTTGTTGGATAAAAGAAAATTCGGTGGCGACTCTTTCTTACCGAAATATTTGTGAACACAAATGCAAAACCAAAATTAAACAGTCGGTTCCACCACCGTATCACAGAACTGGCGACTCTGCTGGGGAAAATAAAAAGTGGGGTTACCTTAGAGTTAGTTCATTATTTAACTGCTTTGTATGCTTTGATTGCTTTACTTTTGAGGGCTTTGTTTCCGTTACAATAGATGCTACACCCAGATCTGGCGCACCTTTTAGGTAAGTAGCAATAGATCGTGGAAACTGTGCTGGGTATACCGACATTGTTGAAGCGATAACTACGTTGATGCGACACTTTGGTGGGTAACGGTAGCCCTTGAGTTAATCAAGGAGAATACAGGGCCGCTGCGTGGTGTCATGAAGCATTAACTGACCTTAGAACCTTAATTGAACAACTTGGCCATTAGGACATAGTGAGATAGCCGTCTTTGGTGTATCCCCAAAGTCAATTGATACTCGATACTACATTCATTAAGATCCGACTCCCGAGTTCTGTTTGGTGGCAAGTCAGTTGTCTATCGGAACGAAACTTGTGGGGAGGATCAGTGATATTGAGATCCCTTAGAACCCGGTTACTATTTATAGGATAGGTTGAACCAATCAAAACTTCAAGAGGGTATTACCTTAAAACCCATGCAAGCCTTAAATCTAAAGTCTTTTTGTGATTTTCTTGTGCTCGCTATATCTGTGATTTCTTAACATAATCATGACATCATAACATGGCATATCATACTAACCATTTCAAGGATTTTCTAGGGCTTATCTTTGTCTTGTCTTGTAGGATATGGCATCCACTCGCATGAATACTATACAAGTTATCCTCGTAAGGGTACTTCCTCAACTAAAGGACTTGGCATCAAGGGTCCCTGAAAGCTCTCCATTAACTGAAAAACATGGTCGACTTCTCAACTTGGTCACCTCAAACTCTGATGAAGAAATGATAAAAGTGTTCTTTTAGTTCTTTGACCCACTACATCACTGCTTCACTTTTACTGATTATCAGTTAGTGCCTACTTTGGAGGAGTTTTATAAGTTATTGGGTGTACCTATCCTTAATCAGTTACCATTCAATGGCATGGAAAGAGACCCAAAGCCTGAAGAGATTGCTCATGCTCTGTCTTTACAACAATCTGATATAGTGGTAAATTGGGAAACTAGAAGACGCATCAAGGGATTTCTAGCTAAGTTTCTGTTTGAGAAAGCTCACCATTTTTGGGATACCCTTGATTTACAAGCTTTCTAAGAAGTGTTGGCTTTTCTAATCTATGGGGTGGTGCTATTTCCTAATCTAGACCAACTCATAGATGTGAATACGGTCAAAGTTTTTCTATCTCATAATCCGATGCCTACTTTACATGGAGATATTCTACAGTCTCTGCATACTCGCACTCTAAAGAGAAGAGGGACCCTTCTATGTTGCACCCCTCTGTTGGCTAGGTGGTTGATTTCGCACATACCTCGGTCTATTTTGAAGAATGAGCAGGGTATGAGATGGTCTCATAGGTTAATGTCCCTCACATATTCAGATATTCATTGTTGTTCTCGATCCTTGGAGAATGTTACCATCATTGATCATTGTGGGGAATTCCCTAATGTCCCTCTCTTAGGCATTAGGGGGGGTCACTTATAATCCCTGTTTGGCATTACGATAGTTTGGTTATGCTAGAAGGGATGGTCCTCATGATGCACTCGTCCATGGAATCATCTTTGACTATGAGAATGATGCTCGGGGTTATCATAAGAGGTTCATTCGAGCTTGGGGCATGGTAAATAGAGTTGATAGCAAGACACTGGGGCACAAGAATCCATCCCTCTTGAGCCTTACCTCAGATGGGCGCGAGCTCGTGCTCAATGTCTTATGATGCTTTACGCCACCATATTTCCCGTGATTATGGAGCCAATTTATGAGGAAGACGCTCCTTACATTGTTCTTCATCCTGACATGCCAACTGATTTTGAGGAGCTACAGAAATCCTGGATCCAACTCAAAGAAGAATGAGATACCTTTAAAACCCAATTCTATGCCAGTAAGAAGAAGGTTTTAGAGCTCACCAGGTTACTTCACAAAGAGAAGAGTATAAATGTTTACATTGCACCAAAAAGGGTGCGCCTGTGGGAAGCTTGTGTCTTTCTTTTGCTTGGAGAGTTTTTTTTTTCTTTGTTACTTCCTTTGTAAGCCCAAGAGGCATCATTGTGATCGTTAAAACTTCTTAATGCAATTAACACTTGTTCTCTTTATGTTTAAGCAAATTTAAGTCTTAGAAATCCTTAAAATCATTGCATACATATATCATACATATCATTGCATAACCAGGTTTCTCATCTTCGCTGTTTATTTCAGCAAGTAAAGAAATGGCTTTTGAACAAAACATCAAGGATCTCCAGGCACAAAACGCCCAGTTCCAGCAAATGATCGTGGCTCTAGCTAAAGGGCAAGAAGATCTGAAGGCTCTCATACTGAAGGATAAAAAGAAGAAGCCAAAGAAGCCAATTGGGTTAGTGAATCTGGGAAGAAGGATCATAGGACCAGTGCGGAGAGCATCAAAACTAGTAACTTCATCAAAAGAAGGAGACAATCAGGAAGAGGAGACGAGAGAGGAAGACCTCATCCCAGATGAATCTGATGATGAATCTGATTATGACGAGGAGAATTATCCTCCTGCTGATGATAAATACAAAAATATGGAGGATCGTCTGAATGCAATAGAAATCCAGAAAGTACCTGGACTAGATTTTGAAGATCCGGGCTTGGTTTTTGGGGTTATCATCCCGCATAAGTTCAAGGTTCCGGTGTTATCTAAATATGATGGAGTCTCATGTCCCAAGATGCATCTCCGATCTTATGTGAGAAAGATTCAGCCCCACACTGCTGACAGGGATTTATGGGTCCATTTTTTCCAAGACAATCTATCTGGGATTCAGCTGGAGTGGTTCTATCAGCTGGAAGAGACCAACATTCGTAACTGGGAAGATCTGGCTGCTGCTTTCTACAAGCAGTATCAGTATAATGCAGACCTTGCTCCCACCCGTACACAACTCCAAAGTATGTCCATGGGTTCGAGCGAGGGTTTTAAAGACTATGCCCAGAAGTGGAGAGACCTAGTAGGAAGAGTCCAACCCCCTCCGTCTAATAGGGAGTTGGTGGATATGTTTTTGGGTACTTTATCTAGTCTGTTTTTAAACCATTTGATTGGAAGCTCCTCAGCTGGTTTTACTGAGTTGATCCTAACCGGAGAAAGAGTGGAAGCCGGGATTAAGAGTGGAAAGATTCAAAAGGAGGCCTCTTCAAGTGTAGGAAAGAGACCCTTCATAGTAAAAAAAGAGGTCGGTGTTGTTTATGGTTAACGAAATCAGGGAAGAACCGAGCACCGTCCAATGGTAGGGGCTGTAATGATATCCAATCCTGCAACTATCCAACAGTGGAACTGTAGCGGTAGAAATGTGCATGACTAAGCCATTGGATTGACTAGACTTTATACAAATCAAAATAAAAATCGCCACCGCGCATTATTATTTCCAAAGGAATGGGAAAAGAGCAAATAACCCAAAAAGATGGGGAAAGATTCAAGGTAAGGGGGTTGGTTATGCAAAGGGAAGGTATTAGCACACTAAACATCTACGGTACTCCGCAGGAACCTCTTTGAAAAATCTGTATATTTTGGCTATAAAAATGTGTTGTATATAAAATGGATGGTGGAGGTGACAAAAGAAATATTTTTATGATTTTTGCACCCGCCGCGGTTGCGAACCTTTAGTGCCTACGTACCACCTTTCATGCAATAGGGGATCAGGGTACACGTAGTTCCTCTAGAAAAGACTTGTTTGTTGATTGGTTTTAAACAAGGAGACAAGTCGTCATTGTTAGGAGAGAAATCTCGACTCACGCCCACAAGGTATGAGAAAGATGGACCATGCGTCAACAAGAGTGAGGGTTTGAGAACGCCTCTAGTACTCAAGTGGAAAAGTCGACACCTTTATAACCATAGGGATAGGAGAATGTTGCTCGACTATCAATGAATCATGTCTCACCTTGAAAAAAGTTTTGAATGTAAAAGGTGCTCGGGCGCACAAAAGAGTTTGAATGTGTTGAATTGTTTTGTTAATTTTGAAAGATGTCAAAGTATGATTAAGTGAATTGAAGTTTGTTTAAAGAAAAGAAGTTTTAAAAGAAAAGGAACTCGACAAAACCGAGGTTTATTATGAAATCAATTTGAGTTTAAAAACAAAGAAGATTTTGAAAGAAGATGAGAAGGTTTTGAAAATTAAAGAAGATGGGAGGAGATGAAGGGACTATCCTAAAGCATAAGGTAAAAGCTAAGGAAGAGAACCGTCTAACCAACACGAAGACAATACTTGACATTATGAGCCAATGTAGAATTCCCATTCTTTGGAGTGAAACCAAGCAAGAAGAGATACTAGACCTCTTGAGAGAGCCAAGCTTCAAGTGTATTAAGTCTTTGAAAAAATTGGGCAGAGTAACGGCTGTATACGGGTGAATTCCAGATTACAAACAAAGATCGTAATCTCAATAACCTGCACACAAAACAAACAAACAACCCAATGTCTTGAGGTAAACCTCAAGAACTCCAGACAAAATATCAAATAAAGTCACAAAGTCTCCAAGATATGCCAAGGTCTCTAATCCTAAGTCCAAGAAGTCCATCACTCCATAATGCAAAGGATAGTAACCATGTATTCCAAGTATCATTAATGTTTTTTATGGTTCATGTTGATTATTAAGTGTCTTTAAAAAGGAAAAGAAAAGGCTCAAGTGAGAAAAATAAAAATGACATAAAAGTAAATGCTCAAGTGAGCAAAGATGAAAATAGCATGAAATGTAAAATGCTAAAAGTGAATGGTACATAAAGCATGAAAATAAAAGCGTAAAGTAAATTTAGTTGTTAGTAATTAGTGGTTAGTTGGATAACCATCTTGAAACTTGCATTTGGAACTCATTAGAGGATTGGTAGAACCAAAGCCTCTACACAACAAGTTGCATTTGCTTTTTTTCAAGTATGTCATCCATTTTGGAATTCTCACAAGGCAACATGTAATGATCAACGATGTTTAAGTGATCCGCGTTGACCAAAGGTGTTGTAGATCCATTAGAGGATTGGTAGAACCAAAGCCTCCACACAATGAATCTCAAGGTTATTGGATCAAAGAGATCAAATTAACATACTTGGGCTTGCAATCATAATTTTGGGCCACGAATTATCATTTATTCGAATCGGGACAAAATTTAGCGCTATGTTAAGCAATCGTAAGTGGACTTATGTAGAAGTCGCACCTATTTTGAGGCCGGTCAATAGCAATCTATGTACTTCATGTTTGGATAAATGATATAGAGATCACCATCCCTTAAGATGTAGCACAATTAAAAAAAGGAAAGGGATAAGATGAAGAGGGAGGGAAATGATAAGCTAATTTGGATCACCATTTCAAAATTCTTTCATCTTTAAATTCAACCACTCCTCTAGATGGATTAAAGCACTAAACATATCATTAATCCAAAACACCAAAAATGAATTAAATAATTCACTCTTAGGTATATTTGAATTGATGAACATTTATCCAACTTCATCTACATCACAAAGTTCACTGAGTTTAAATACAAATTGGACATTTAAAATTGCAATCCAAACCAACAATCAAAAGGAATGAGTAGAAAAAGCATTTTGGATCAAAGCTGCCCCAAAACAAGGCAAAAAATGCATTATGTCCTGGTGTAAATCGATTGCACTATTGTGTAAATCGATTTACACAGTACAATTTTCTAAAAATTATGCAAAATTGCTTATGTGCAATCGATTGCACTACAATGCAAATCGATTGCACACAGTTACATTAGCAAAAACAGCATTTTAAAAGGCCAATTTCTTATTCAAACTTTCCATCAAACACCTTATGATCATGGATCCACTTGAGCACGAAAATTCCATCAAATTATGAGAAAACAACACCATTGAAATCACAAAATAATGCTCAAAGAATCAATCCCAAAGATCACCAAGAGATCACATTGTGAAAGATGAATTATCCAACTTACCAAAGGTAGATCTAGAGAATTATCAAAACAACTTCAACAATTTGCTTCAATTCAACCACAAGAATCAATTGACCTAGCTTGGATGTAGAGAATTGATGGAGAAAAAGTGTTTGGATAAAGTTTAGCTCAAAGATTAGTAAGCTTCAATGCAAAGCTTACTAACTTTTTGAAAATGGAGCTTTGAGTGAATTTGGTAGATGGAGAGAATTGAGAGATTTTTCAGCAAGGTGGATTTGGCTATCAAAAGCTTGAAATTTGAATGAAATGAGAGCTCTATTTATAGAGTTTAGGATTGGGATTAGTGGTAATTTGGTAATTGATTCTTGGAGCCAAAATTTGAATTAATGATAATTCTTTCAAATATTAGAGCCAAAATTTGAATTAATGATAATTCTTCTTAAAAAATGAAAAATTGACACTAAAATTTGAATTAATGATACATCTTTCAAAAGTGAAGGAAAATTGGAGCCAAAATTTGACAAGTTTAAAATGCTGATTTTTTTTTTTTAAATTTCATGCTATGCAATCGATTGCACTACAGTGCAAATCTATTTGCACAATGTATCTTTCCAAAAAATGCACAAAATGCACTTTGTGCAATCGATTGCACTCTAGGAGCAATCAATTGTACAGTGAAAAAAAATGAAATTTTTTTAATTCTTTTTTCTTTGCAAATAGAGATTTTAGGGAAATAATACCGGAAAACCTTATTTGCCATATGCTTCGACTCGGTACCTACAAAACACAAATATGCAAAGACAAAGACAAATATTTTTTTTGCATTTTGAGTAGAAGTTAGTCAACAACACAAGAGAAAACTTAAGGATAGGATGCAAATGTGATGAATGAAGCTATTTATTAATGATTGTGACTGAATGATAAAATATGGTATGAAAGTGCGACTGAAAAAAGTTAGGGGCAAAATTTAGGGTACAACAGCTGCCCCTATTTAATTATCTTTTAGCCAGATAGGTGGAAAGTAATTAAATACAAACATACCTGAATTTTGTCCCTGATGCGATGAGATGATAGCATATGTTATGAATGAATGCATGGAATCTTTTTTGACATATATTTTTTAGTGATGTATGAGATGAGACAGACTCTATGGAAATATGGAAAGACTCGAAACTGGAAACATGTGGTAGTTCATAAGAAATGACGTGGAAAGGCACGCTAGGGAAACAAAAAGATACTTCTGGTTATCTGTCAGGGTGACAAAGAGTAACCATCAATACTTGGAAAAAAGAGATAAAACCCGAGAAGGAAAGCATCGACATCCAAGAATGGCATTGAATGAGGCAAGCAACTCTCTGGAAAAGGCAATCAAAAACATCTAGAAGAACATTAGATGTAGGATGAAACCAAATATGAAGCTACATCAGAGTCGTCCAGGGAAGACGCTGGACGGAAAAGAAACACGACATCTAATACTGGCTTTGAATGAAGGGAAAACTCAACGTCTAATAATGGCTTTAGACGAGAGAAACGATCACAATATCCAATACTGGCTTTGGATGGAAACAAAAGATCCTGACATTCAATACTAGCTTTGAATGAAAGAAAAGCTCAACGTCTAATACTGGCTTTAGACGAGAGAAAAGATCACAACATCCAATACTGGCTTTGAATGAGTGAAAGAGATATTAACATTCAATACTGGCTTTGAATGAAAGAAAAGCTCAACGTCTAATACTGGCTTTAGACGAGAGAAAAGATTACAATATCCAATACTGGCTTTGGATGGAAACAAAAGATCCTGACATTCAAGACTGGCTTTGAATGAAAGAAAAGCTCAACGTCTAATACTGGCTTTAGACGAGAGAAAAGATCACAACATCCAATACTGGCTTTGAATGAGTGAAAGAGATATTGACATTCAATACTGGCTTTGAATGAAAGAAAAGGTAACAACATCCAATACTGGCTTTGGATGAAAAAAGAGATCTTGACATTCAATAATGGCTTTGAATGAAGAAAAAGGTAACAACATCCAATACTGGCTTTGGATGAAAAAAGAGAAACAACTCAAACTGATGTTTGCTTTGGTAGGTGCCAAGTAAGTTGGACTTTGATCTCAAGGTGACATGTCGACTGCAATAAGACTTTGGAAAATGAAAATGAGGATGAAACACTCTTGTTATGCATTATGTATGAATTTTGTTATGCATGATATGTGAATGATCTATGCAGGTAATGCCGACATTTACGACAATGAAGTTTGACTCTTTTGTGAAGGTAAAATTGGAAGTTTAATTCCTCAACATGGAGAACTCTGCCAAATTTGATTGGAAAGAAAATGTCTTGAACCCAAATTTGTCACACTTGAAAGCTGTGTCGAACTGATGATCTTCCGGGGAAGGACACGGAGAGCTGCTTGGGGACTTGTCCAAGATTAGCTGACTGTTGAAGATAAACTGATCATGGCTTCAGTCGAAAGTTGTTGGAAATAAGCTGATCACGGCTTCAGCTCCGAAATGACTATTGGAGATAAATTGATCATGGCTTCAGCTTCTGAAATGTTTATTGGGAATAAACTGATCAAGGCTTCAGTTCTTGAGATGATTGTTGTAAATAAATGCCCCTGTATGAGTCTTGAAAATGATTTCCTGGCTGGCCAATTCTGAGAAAACTTGCATTGAGTAGTAAATCTTGAACTGATTCACAACAGGATCTGGAAGATACTTGCCCCTGATAGGGTCACTGACCAAGTTTCTCAGCTGTTTGAAATTCCTTGATGAGGAAAGCTTGTTTGCAAGCAAAATTGTTTATTCAAACATGGTATTTTTAATGCAAAGTTCATGCAAAAGTTTTGAATCCAAAATCTTTTTTGAAATGATGTTGTTGGTGTATAGAAAATGCATCACTGGTTAAAACACAGTGGTTTATACTTTTAAAGTGAAAACAAAGGTATGAAACCAAAACAAATGATTCACAAAAGATCATAGGAGTCAGTTTACGCAACCTTGCTTTAGTATGCTTTCAAAAGAAACCTGGCTTCAATTAGGTCTTTTGAGGGTTGTAACATGGTCTGGTTCACGGTTTAAGAAATAAAGGATAAAGGCTCAAAGTTTATTTGTACCCAACCCAATCTTCATGATGTTCTTCAGTCCTACGTTCAGTTAATTCATAATATGCATTCAGTTTCCAAGAGATTTTGGAATTGCACTGATGGCAGCAATAACGATGGCTCAGAAGCTAATGAATTCTTGAGAATGACAGTCATTTCTTCTTCCATGTTTTTATTGTTTTGAGGACTTTTGTCAAATCTGGCAGAGAATTTTGAGGATTTGAAGACCTCTTCTGATTGAATTTATTATTCCCAACTTTTGTCTGAACTATTTCATTTGGGATTACAGTCAGCAGGATGCCCTAGTTTTTGCCTGAACTATTTCATTTGAGATTACAGTCAGCGGGATGCCCCAGTTTTTTTCCTAAGTCCCCTTCAGAGGTTTTGACTTAGCGGGATTTTTCTTTTGATTTTTCTTTTTATTTCATTTTTCCTTTTTTTGGAAAGATAATGACTGCCTTGCTCAATGATTACGGGGAACCATCTTCGTCATTTTTTTTGTTTAAGAGCATCTTTGACACTTCTTGCTGTGTGAAAAGGAAAGCTTGATCGCGACCTTTGTTGAAAGGTGTCTTGCATGATTTCTCTTGTAATTGAATGCACAACCAAATTAACTGAGAACTACCCATCCCCAGGTTAAGATTGCGGGTTTTTTCATATAGAAATAAACTCCAACTTCTAGGCTCAAAGGGGTGAACGAGAGATTAACTTCCTTATTTCTCCGGTGTTTGGGAGTTGAAACAATGCATGTATATCCTCAGCAAAGTTTTATTCGAAAGCATACCAACAACAATTATGGGTATTTCGTTTTCATCATCCTCCCTCCAATATTTGCATAAACAAAAGCTTGATAAAGGGAGTAAACAAGAGAAATATATTTGAAAGCAGTAAATGAAAATGATTTGAATCAAAACATTGCAATGCTCATTTCATTAGAATTAACATGAAAGTATAAACAGAATTTGAAAGAAACAATTTTAACATAAACAAGGGAAAAATGAAAACAGAAAGAAACATGGCCTAGTGACTAATCAGTAACAAGGATGAGTTGTCCTGTCTGAAACACTAGCTTTAGGAAGTGACTTGAGGGTACCCCAACTCATTCTTCAGCCACTTTGTTTTGGAAAAGGATTGTTGATAACATTAGGACCTGCCTCTTTGAAAGTAAGAAAATTGGCTTTCACCAATTCTTGCACTATGTTTTTCAAAGCATAGCAGCTCTCTAAATCATGACCGGCAGCTCCCTAATGAAATTCACAGTGAAGGTCAGATCTGAACCCGGATGGAGGGGGATTTAGAGGAATCAGAGGCCTAGTTGTAATTAAGCCCTTCTGCACCAATGCAGGATACAATTCAGTGTATATCATAGGGATGGGATCAAACTGAGCCCTATTCCGGTTCTGATTCTGCATAATATTCTGTTGTTGAGGACTCTGAACTAGTTGAGCATTAACCGCAGGAGTAACAACCGCTACTTGTGGTTGATTAGTGTATTGAGGCCTACGACGAGGTCCTTTTCTCTCAGTCGAGACAACATTGGCTTCTACCTCTTTCTTCTTCTGAAAGTTCCCAAGGTATTTCTTTGCACCATTAGAAGATTCAGAAGCTTTAGACACTTTACCATTCTTGATTCCTTCTTCTAATCTCTGGCCAATAGTCACCAGGTCTGTGAAGCTGGAGGACACACTACCAATCATCTTCTCCCAAAAGAAAGGGGATAAAGTATCCATGAACAAACCAGTTAACTCTTTCTCTGCCAGAGGTGGTTCAACTAGAGATGCCAATTCTTTCCAACGTTGAGCATATTCCTTGAAAGATTCTTTCTCATTCTGAGACATATTTTGTAGTTGGCGACGATCAGGTGTCATGTCGAGGTTGTATTTGTATTGATTTATGAAAGCATCAACAAGACATTGGAAGCATTGGATACGACCTTTCTCAAGTCCCATATACCATTTCAATGAAGCTCCACTCAGACTATCTTGGAAACAATGGATAAGCAACCTGTCATTCTTTGTGTAAGAAGACATCTTTCGAAAGTACAACACCAAATGACTTCTTAGACAAGTGTGCCCCCGATATTTCTCAAACTCGGGAGTCTTGAACTTTGCAGGCATAACTAGATCAGAAACTAGGCACATGTTGTTAGCATCAACACTAAAGAACTCATTTCTTTCCATAGCTCTGAGTCTCTTCTCCAAAGTCTGATATTGTTCTTTGAACTCTTCAAACTCACCAAATTCTCCTTGGCTCACACTTCGAGGACTGGCAGCGTGGTACTCAAAGAGAGGGTTCCCAAAATCAGCTTGTGCAGCAGGTTGACGAGAAGCAGTATGAACAATTGGCTGAGGTTCAGTGAAATCTGGAGCTTGAAAGACTGGTCGGGAAGACTGGCCAACCATTAAAGTAATTTCAACAGGAGGAGAGTAATTCTGAGGTAACCCAAACTCTGGCCATGTAGTAGATGTATGCTGGATAAGTTGAGTGTCAACAGCAGCAGTTGGGATTTCAGATATCACAGTCCTTTGAGGTGGCTCTCCTCTAGAAATCAGGACTTGCATTATCTCAGTAAGTTTGGCTATGCCTGACTTCAACTCATCGATTTCCATTCTGACTTCCATGTTGTGTTGTTCTTGGTTTTCCATTCTCAATCTGACAGCAGCTCTAGTCCCGTAGTTATGTTGAGGAATCAGCTTGATGATAGATGACTAACTGGAAGGAATAAGCAACTGGGAATAAGATCCTGATCAACCTGGATGTATGCAGAATGATGTAGAGGATGCAAATGATATGCAATATTATGCAATGCACTGCACAATAACAAGATCACACGGTTCAGAGTCACGAGCCTGGAGTCAAAGGTACAACCCATAAGGTATGGACTAACTGTTATCACCTGTCGAACAAGGTTCTAAGTGGTTCCCAGAGTCTACATCCTTCCTTTAGATATTACCAACGTCTCGATTAACTCGGTAATTAGCAATATTCTCAGGAAAGACTCGTCCGAGCATAGTATCGCGTGACAACTATTTCTGGATTACTCTGTCATAGCTTCCGCACTACACCTAAAAGGCCAAGATGAGTTAGGTAATCTACTATCCTCAGCTTCAGTAGGTTCCCAGGTCGAAAGCAGTACGTCTTCCCGATTACTCGGTAAACGACACTACAGTCAAAGGGGCCTCCACTGAGTGGGGGATCTCATGTCTCCTTTTTTGGGATTACTCCTTCAAAGTTAACATGACTATACCGCCCGTCCTATCTTAAGTTTGCCCAAAGTCCGGGTAGAAGACTTATAAGAAAACCCCAAGCACCCTGTAAACCAAGAAAATCCAGACAAACATATATACAAAATATAACACATAAACACAATAGCACGTATACAGATATAAACAAATATAGGCTCAACCCACTTAAGGATGGACCAGCAAGAGGTCAATCTTTCCCCAGTGAAGTCGCCATTTTTTTCTGTAGCGGTAGAAATGTGCAAGACTAAACCATTGGATTGACTAGACTTTATACAAATCAAAATAAAAATCGCCACCGCGCTTTATTGTTTCCAAAGGAATGGGAAAAGATGGGGAAAGATTCAAGGTAAGGGGGTTGGTTATGCAAAGGGAAGGTATTAGCACCCTAAACATCTACGGTACTCCGCAGGAACCTCTTTGAAAAATCTGTATATTTTGGCTATAAAAATGTGTTGTATATAAAATGGATGGTGGAGGTGAGGAAAGAAATATTTTTATGATTTTTGCACCATCCGCGGTTGCGAACCTTTAGTGCCTACGTACCACCTTTCATGCAATAGGGGATCAGGGTACACGTAGTTCCTCTAGAAAAGACTTGTTTGTTGATTGTTTTTAAACAAGGAGACAAGTCATCATTGTTAGGAGAGAAAACTCGACTAACACCCACAAGGTATGAGAAAGATGGACCATGCGTTAACAAGAGTGAGGGTTTGAGAACGCCTCTAGTACTCAAGTGGAAAAGTCGACACCTTTATAACCATAGGGATAGGAGAATGTTGCTCGACTATCAATGAATCATGTCTCACCTTGAAAAAAGTTTTGAATGTAAAAGGTGCTTGGGCGCACAAAAGAGTTTGAATGTGTTGAATTGTTTTGTTAATTTTGAAAGATGTCAAAGTATGATTAAGTGAATTGAAGTTTGTTTAAAGAAAAGAAGTTTTAAAAGAAAAGGCACTCGACAAAACCGAGGTTTATTATGAAAGCAGTTTGAGTTTAAAAACAAAGAAGATTTTGAAAGAAGATGAGAAGGTTTTGAAAATTAAAGAAGATGGGAGGAGATGAAGGGACTATCCTAAAGCATGAGGTAAAAGCTAAGGAAGAGAACCGTCTAACCAACACGAAGACAATACTTGACATTATGAGCCAATGTAGAATTCCCATTCTTTGGAGTGAAACCAAGCAAGAAGAGATACTAGACCTCTTGAGAGAGCCAAGCTTCAAGTGTAATAAGTCTTTGAAAAAATTGGGTAGAGTAACGGCTGTATACGGGTGAATTCCAGATTACAAACAAAGATCGTAATCTCAATAACCTACACACAAAACAAACAAACAACCCAATGTCTTGAGGTAAACCTCAAGAACTCCAGACAAAATATCAAATAAAGTCACAAAGTCTCCAAGATAGGCCAAGGTCTCTAATCCTAAGTCCAAGAAGTTCATCACTCCATAATGCAAAGGATAGTAACCATGTAGTCCAAGTATCATTAATTTTTTTTATGGTTCATGTTGATTATTAAGTGTTTTTAAAAAGGAAAAGAAAAGGCTCAAGTGAGCAAAATAAAAATGACATAAAAGTAAATGCTCAAGTGAGCAAAGATGAAAATAGCATGAAATGTAAAATGCTAAAAGTAAATGGTACATAAAGCATGAAAATAAAAGCGTAAAGTAAAGTTAGTTCTTAGTAATTAGTGGTTAGTTGGATGACCATCTTGAAACTTGCATTTGGAACTCATTAGAGGATTGGTAGAACCAAAGCCTCTACACAACAAGTTGCATTTTCTTTTTGTCAAGTATATCATCCATTTTGGAATTCTCACAAGGCAACATGTAATGATCAACGATGTTTAAGTGATCCGCGTTGACCAAAGGTGTTATAGATCCATTAGAGGATTGGTAGAACCAAAGCCTCCATACAATGAATCTCAAGGTTATTGGATCAAAGAGATCAAATTAACATACTTGGGCTTGCAATCATAAGTTTGGGCCACGAATGATCATTTATTTGAATCGGGACAAAATTTAGCGCTATGTTAAGCAATCGTAAGTGGACTTATGTAGAAGTCGCACCTATTTTGAGGCCGGTCAATAGCAATCTATGTACTTCATGTTTGGATAAATGATATAGAGATCATCATCCCTTAACATGTAGCACAATTAAAAAAAGAAAGGGATAAGATGAAGAGGGAGGGAAATGATAAGCTAATTTGGATCACCATTTCAAAATTCTTTCATCTTTAAATTCAACCACTCCTCTAGATGGATTAAAGCACTAAACATATCATTAATCCAAAGCACCAAAAATGAATTAAATAATTCACTCTTAGGTAGATTTGAATTGATGAACATTTATCCAACTTCATCTACATCACAAAGTCCATTGAGTTTAAAGACAAATTGGACGTTTAAAATTGCAATCCAAACCAACAATCAAAAGGAATGAGTAGAAAAAGCATTTTGGATCAAAGCTGCCCCAAAACAAGGAAAAAAATGCATTCTGTCCTGGTGTAAATCGATTGCACTATTGTGTAAATCGATTTACACAGTACAATTTTCTAAAAATTGTGCAAAATTGCTTCTGTGCAATCAATTGCACTACAGTGCAAATCGATTGCACACAGTTACATTAGCAAAAACAACATTTTAAAAGGCCAATTTCTTGTTCAAACTTTCCATCAAGCACGAAAATTCCATCAAATTATGAGAAAACAACACCATTGAAATCACAAAATAATGCTCAAAGAATCAATCCCAAAGATCACCAAGAGATCACATTGTGAAAGATGAATTATCCAACTTACCAAAGATAGATCTAGAGAATTATCAAAACAACTTCAACAATTTGCTTCAATTCAACCACAAGAATCAATTAACCAAGCTTGGATGTAGAGAATTGATGGAGAAAAAGTGTTTGGATGAAGGTTTAGCTCAAAGATTAGTAAGCTTCAATGCAAAGCTTACTAACTTTTTGAAAATGGAGCTTTGAGTGAATTTGGTAGATGGAGAGAATTGAGAGATTTTTTAGCAAGGTGGATTTGGCTATCAATAGCTTGAAATTTGAATGAAATGAGAGCTCTATTTATAGAGTTTAGGATTGGGATTAGTGGTAATTTGGTAATTGATTCTTGGAGCTAAAATTTGAATTAATGATAATTCTTTCAAATATTAGAGCCAAAATTTGAATTAATGATAATTCTTATTAAAAAATGAAAAATTGGCACTAAAATTTGAATTAATGATACATCTTTCAAAAGTGAAGGAAAATTGGAGCCAAAACTTGACAAGTTTAAAATGCTGAATTTTTTTTAAATTTCATGCTGTGCAATCGATTGCACTACAGTGCAAATCAATTTGCAGAGTGTATCTTTCCAAAAAATGCACAAAATTCACTTTGTGCAATCGATTGCACTCTAGGAGCAATCGATTGTACAGTGAAAAAAATGAAAATTTTTTAATTCTTTTTTCTTTGCAAATAGAGATTTTAGGGAAATAATACCGGAAAACCTTATTTTCCATATGCTTCGACTCGGTACCTACAAAACACAAATATGCAAAGACAAAGACAAATATTTTTTTTGCATTTTGAGTAGAAGTTAGTCAACAACACAAGAGAAAACTTAAAGATAGGATGCAAATGTGATGAATGAAGCTATTTATTAATGATTGTGACTGAATGATAAGATATGGTATGAAAGTGCGACTGAAAGGCCTATGAGACAGTTTACCTAGATCAATATGACTTTGTCTCAAGTCTTGCCCCACTTATTAAAATCCAATCTGGTAACTTTGAGGGAAGCTCCCAAGAATCCCAACACCGCATCTCCTCACTACAACCCAAATGCTCGTTGTGCTTACCATTCAGAAAGTCCATGCCATGATACAAACGACTGTTGGTATTTGAAAAATAAGGTGCAAGACCTTATTGAGGCGAAGGAGATTGAATTTTACGCTCCTGAGATTCCCAATGTTATAACTTCTCCCATGCCCAAACATGACTGTGGTGTTAATGTTGTTGACGATGATACGTTTGTAATTTTTGTTGAGGAACTCGTTACTCCTCTCATGGTTGTTTAGTGGAATTTTTTTCAAGCCGTTTTATTTCCAGGCTGTAGTGAAGATTGCCATTTATGTTTATCTCTACCGATTGGTTGCTGTTTGTTAAAAGCATGTGTTCAACGCCTGATGAATGATAAAGAGATCCTACTTCAGAAGACTAACATTACAACTATTTCTTGTAAGGATGTTTCGATTATAACCATTTCCACCAATACTCCAATGGTCTCCACCAAAAGACCCATCAGGATTACATCTGCTCCGAAGTTGGCTCCTCTGATCATCACGATGCCAGGGCCAATCCCATACTCCTTGAACAAGGTTGTTCCCTGGAACTATGGGGATGACGTCTATTACCATGGCATCAAGCAAGACCTATTGGTTACTGAAGACAAAGTTTCTGGAAATACTGATCCCGGTGTTGGCAATATCATTGGGAATAGTAAAATAACAAGAAGTGGAAGAGTGTTCTCACCCGAGATTTCTCCTCCTAAAGTCGTTACTATTCTTGTGATCATTCCTACTGTTTTTCCTGCTGATACTACCACTGCAATTCCTATGATTACCCCTGTTGCCACCCCTATCACCGAGTCGGCCAAGACTCATAACTAAGACATATTGAGTGAGCCTGTCCAGACGAAGGCATATTTAGAATCTATTCCAGAGGTCTCTAAAAAAGAAATGGAAGAAATTTTGAAAATAATCAAAAAGAGCGACTACAATGTGGTCGAACAGCTGGGGAAGACCCATTCCAAGATTTCAATGTTGGCCCTGCTGTTGTGCTCCGAAGCCCATGTAAAGGCTTTGGTAAAATTCCTCAAAACTGCTCATGTGCCACAGGAAACCTCCGCTGATCAATTTGAAGATTGTGTGGCTAGTTTGACTGCTGATAATGGATTGGGTTTTTCTAATGCTGATTTGACACCCAGGGGAAGCAAACACAATGATGCACTACATGTCTCCATAGAGTGTAGGGGCAATACTTTGGCCCATGTTCTAGTGGATACTGGTTCATCATTGAATGTTCTTCCCAAGAAGGCTCTTGACAGATTAGACTGTGAAGGTTTGACTCTAAAGCCCAGCAACATTGTGGTGAGGGATTTTGATGGTTCGAAAAGAATGGTGCAAGGGGAGGTGGACATCCCTATCAAAGTTGGTTCCCAAACCTTTGAATCCACCTTTTACGTGATGGATATCAGACCATCTTATTCTTGTTTGTTGGGTCTCCCTTGGATCCACGGGGCTGGATTTGTTACTTATATTCTGCATTAGATGTTGAAATACCCAGTAAAGGGAAAGATCGTCACAGTACGTGGTGAGGAGGAGTACATGGTAAGCCACTTGAAATATTTCAGGTATGTAGAAATGGACGGCGAGTTCATCGAGACTCCTTGTCAGAATTTTGAAGAGGTGCCTCAAACCATGGCTGAAACCGAGACTGTTGCCAGTATGCCGAAGATCACCAGACCTCCATTGAAGATGGTTTCACTCAAGGATGCCAAGGCAGTTATTGAAGAAGGTGGGTGTACCATTTGGGGCCAGCTCCCTGACATCCCGTAAAAATCTGATAAGCTTGGCTTGGGTTTCACTTCAGGGGCTCAAAGGGCTGTTCATCATGATCGCGCTGGAGGACCTCCCCTATGTATAAACAATCACGGGGCCAACGCTCTAGAATACAACGATGGTGACTATGACATAGACAGCTGGATCTTCCCTACTACCAACGGTCGACCTGGTAACTGGACTGCTAAAGACTTTGTATCAATTACTTTTATTCAGGAGTAATTGTCTTTCTTGTTTTCGGATATGTAATGAATGAACAATATAAACTCTATGGACATGTGTCTTACCAGGGGCACAATGGTTTATTTGCAAGGGTTATCATGTTTCAATATGATATGTCATTAATAAAGCATTGGACATTTTTGCATACAAATTTTGCGCTCTCTCTCTTTCTTTTCTACTTTACTTTATCAATACAGCTATGCTCTTACACACACTCACGTATCAAACTGCAGATCCATATCCACTCTGGATCCCATTGATAACGGTTCTTCTATTTCCAGTTATGACTTTGAAAATCCGATCAACCAAGCCGAGGACGAAGGTGAGGAAGATTGTGAGGTACCAGGAGAACTTGACAGACTGTTACAATAGGAAGAAAGAGCTATACAACCTTATGAAGAGCCAGTTGAGACAGTGAATCTGGGTACAGAAGAGGATAAAAAGAAGTCAAGATAGGTGCAAACTTGGAGCATAGTATCAAAAAGCGGTTGATACAGATGTTGCATGATAATGTTGAGATCTTTGCTTGTTCATATGAAGACATGCCAGGACTAGACACTGATATTGTGGTTCATCGCCTGCCGACAAAAGAGGACTTCCCTCCAGTAAAGCAGAAGGTTCTTCGTATGCATCCTGAAATGTCAGAGAAGATCAAGGCAGAAGTTATGAAACAGTTAAACGCTGGGTTCTTAGTTGTCACCTCCTATCCATAATGGGTTGCTAACATAGTCCCGGTGCCTCATAATGACGGCAAGGTACGTATGTGTGTGGACTACAGAGACTTGAACATGGCAAGCCCCAAGGATGACTTTCCGCTTCCCCATATTGATGTTCTGGTTGACAACAACGCACACCATAAGATCTTTTCCTTCATGGACAATTTCTCTGGCTACAATCAGATCAAGATGGCACCCGAGGACATGGAGAAGACAACCTTCTTCACACAGTGGGTAACTTTCTATTACAAGGTAATGCCATTTGGATTGAAGAATGCAGGGGCAACCTATCAGCAAACCATGGTAGTTTTGTTCCAGGACATGATTCACCATGAGATAGAGTTCTATGTTGATGACATGATAGCCAAGTATCAAACTGAGGAAGAGCACCTTGATCATCTACAAAAGCTATTTGATAGGTTAAAGATGTACAAGCTGAGGTTAAATCCGAACAAGTGCACCTTCGGGATAAGGTCTGGTAAACTCCTATGTTTCATTGTCAGTGACAAAGGTATTCAGGTAGACCCTGCAAAGGTAAAGGTTATACAAAAGATGTCGGCTCCTCGCACTGAGAAGGAGGTTAGAGGTTTCTTGGGACGCCTAAATTACATTGCCAGGTTCATATCCCATCTAACTGCTACTTGTGAGCCAATCTTCAAACTCCTGAAGAAAGATCAAGTGGTAAGGTGGAATGACGAATGTCAGACTGCCTTTGACAGAATCAAGGAATACCTACAAGACCCTCCAATTCTGATGCCTCTGATCAAAGGAAGACCTTTGATAATGTACTTAACAGTGTTAGATAATTCAATAGGGTGTGTGCTGGGGCAGCATGACGAGTCTGGTCGAAAATAGCATGCAATATACTACCTTAGCAAAAGGTTTACCGACTGTGAAACAAGATACTCTGCTCGAGAAAACTTACTGCGCTTTGGCATGGGCTGCTCGCCGACTGAGACAGTATATGTTGACCAACACTATATTGATATCTAAGATGGACCCGATCAAGTACATCTTCGAGAATCCCGCTCTCTCCGGAAGAATAGCTAGATGGCAAATGATCCTGACCGAATATGATATTCAATATACAACCCAGAAAGCAATCAATGGACGTTTATTAGCTTATCATTTGGCCCACTAGGCCGTGGATGACTACCAGTCAATGAATTTTGAGTTCTCGAACGAGAGCATCATGTTAGTAACTGATTGTGAAGAACCTGGACCGGATGAAGGATTTGAGAAAGGATCCCGATGGACTATTATTTTTGACGGTGCTTCCAACACACTTGGCAATGGTATCAGTGTTGTAATCATATTTCCCAAGGGATGTCATACTCCTTTCACCGGCACACTATGTTTCAATTGTACCAACAATATGGCTGAGTATGAAGCATGCATCATGGGTCTCAAAGCTGCTATTGACCTGAGGATCAAGCTTTTAAGTGTTTTGGAGATTCGGCCTTGGTAATAAGTCAAATAAAAGGAGAGTGGGACACGAACCACCCTAATCTCATCCCCTACAAAGGACATGTGTTGACCTTTCTCCCACACTTTGAAGAAGTCAACTTTGAACATTTTCCACGAGAGGAGAATCAGTTAGCGGACGCGCTAGCTACAATGGCATCCATGTTCAAGGTCATATGGGACAACGAAGCTCCCCAGATCACTATTGAAAGATTGGATGAACTAGCCTACTTCTATGAGATTGATACTGAGGAGGTAATGGACAAACCTTGGTTCCATGAAGTGAAAAGGCATCTCGAAGCTCAAGAATACCCTGAGGGGGGCATCTGTCAATGATAAGAAGTTTCTGAGAAGGTTCTCTGTAAAGTTCCTCCTCAATAATGGAATCCTCTACAAGCACAACCACGAATCTACTTTGGTGTGTAGACAAGAGAGAAGCAGAGAGGATTATGGAAGATTTACAAAAAGGTACCTTTGGCACCCATTCTAGTGGACACACCATGGCTAAAAAGATCCTACGGGCAAGATACTACTGGTCCACTATGGAAGCAGACTGTTATCAACATTCCCGCACTTGCCACAAATGCCAAATCTATGCAGATAAAGTACATATACCTCTGGTTCCCTTGAATGTCTTCACTTCTCCTCGCCCCTTTTCAATGTGGGGCATTGACATGATCAGAGAAATAAGACCTGCCCCTTAAAACGAGCATCACTTTATCCTAGTCGCCATTAATTACTTCACGAAGTGGGTTGAGGCTGCCTCATTTGCTTTTGTAACCAAGAATGTTGTTGCGCGATTCATCAAGCATAACCTTATATGTCGGTATGATATCCCCGAAAAAATCATTACAGATAATGGTACAAATATCAACAACACTATGATCACTGAACTCTGTAAGCAATTCAAGATCCAGCATCATAACTCTTCTCCATACCGGACGAAGATGAACGGTGTTGTAAAGGCTGCTAACAAGAACATTAAGAAAATCATACATAAGATGATGGTTACATATAAAGACTGGCATGAGATGTTACCATTTGCTCTTCATGGTTACCGCACCTCAGCATGTACGTCAACAGGGGCAACACCTTACTCTATGGTGTATGGTATGGAGACTGTCCTAGCTATCGAGGTCCAAATCCCTTTGAGAATTATGAAGGATACAGGTTTGAATGAAGATGATTGGATCCAGACTCGACTTGACCAACTGAAACCAATTGATGAGAAAGGGTTAGCGGCTATTTATCATGGACAGATGTACCAGAAGCATATGATCAAGGATTTTAACAAAAAGGTCAGAAGTCAGGTATATCAAGTGGGTAATCTAGTAATCAAGTGCATCATACTTCCTCAAGGTGATTCCAGGGGCAAATGGACTCCCACATACGAAGGGCCATTTGTAATCAAAAGCATATTTTCTAGTGGAGCCATGATTCTAACCACCATGGATGGTGACGACCTTTCTCACCTTGTGAATGCGGGCATAGTTAAAAAATACGACGCATAAATAAAGACCCGC
Source organism: Vicia faba (assembly GCA_948472305.1). Taxonomy (NCBI): domain Eukaryota; kingdom Viridiplantae; phylum Streptophyta; class Magnoliopsida; order Fabales; family Fabaceae; genus Vicia; species Vicia faba. The sequence goes on along the minus strand of OX451741.1, from coordinate 1,258,671,022 downwards.
TAGGTTGACTGGCCTAGGAAAAAATAAGGGCATCCCGACAAACCAAAAGGGTTCGGGCAAAAATTAGGGATAAACACAAAAAAATCTGTACACCCGGCAAGTCGAAAACCTGAAAAGGCAGCTTGGATAAAAAAGGGTATCCCGGTGGACTGAAAACCAGAAAGGGTGGTCCAGGAAAAAGTTAGGGATTTAAAGCGTATAACTATGTCCCATTGGATCACCTTGCTACCAGACTTCAATATCAACCATCAAGCTAAAACAGTATCAATCAATCCAGTCAACTTTGGACAAGTAGCAAAGTGAAGAGACGCTCAAGGATATAAGCGCAATAACAGAATCGAAACTCAATGGGATTATTACATATAATTGTTTTCTCTTTGTACACTATTTTGTATAGTTTTCATTTTCATGACGGCATTCTCCTACTAGAGTGTCAGTCTCTTTGTACAAAGAACGCCTATTATAGGCAAACATCAAAATCAATACAAAACACTTCTTTGAAAGTACAAAATGTTTCATTTTCAATTTTCAGTTTTGTTTTTCAAAAAACATCCATTGATTATTTTTGACATGTACATTTAAATATGACTAATGTTTACAAATACTTTCATGAAAAACAAAAGGACAATTGCTAATGACTTTAAGAAACGAGACCAAGTCTAAAAAGCCATTTGTAGTCCCACAATTATGTCCTCCAGCAGGTACAAAGGCAGAGATGTCCTACTGCAAAGTCATCGTTACATCTTCAGCATACGTCCCAATGATGTCTATGTCCCTGCAGAGTAGAAACAACCAAAGTTTTGATCTCTTCTCCCGAAAACAGTAATTACCTCCTCCAGCAGAATTCCCTTAGAGATATGAAATCCATATCTCCAGTTAAGTTTTTATAATCTCGAACAGTTTATAAATCCTTATCCCTGGTAGAGTTTATTTCTCTAGCTGCGGAAGTTTATCCCCCAATAGAGTTTATTTCTCTACATCGGTGAAATCTTCCGACAAAGCATCTTTCTCCCCACAAAGTTATGCTCAAGCAGGAGTCAAAAATGCCCGGCAGATAATCTCCATTCATCATCCCTAGCGGAAATAAAAAAATCACTTTCCTCATCTACCAAATAAAAGTCCGGGATTCAACTTCCCAGTACTCTCTAGCAGCAATTAGGGATTTACTTTCCCATACTAGAATATATCGCAACATCATTCCATATTCATACATCATGGCATGCGCATACACATCGCATACAGCATAATCTCATTAATTTTGAGAACATCATCACACAATGCATTTCATACATCATGACATTACATACGACTAACTCTTTACCTTTTCAGGAAAGTTTAAATCAACAAATACCGTTGACTACTTATATGACCTGGCAGTCTTCTCAAAGGTTACATCTGACGAAGGGCTATTTCAGCATTTTCCTCAAAAAGATTATTCTCAAAAGACCTTTCTCTGGTTCAGATAAATCGACACTAAGATTTTCTGATTCCTATCCAGTCAAAGATAACTCAAGACCTCTGTTGGTTCAGTTTAAATTGATCAATGATTTATTCTAATTCTTTTCCGGCAGATGCTTTCTATGGTTCAGATAAATCAACACTAAGATTTTATGATTCTTATCTAGTCAAAGATAACTCAAGACCTCTGTTGGTTCAGTTTAAATCGACCAATGATTTATTCTGATTCTTTTCTGGTAGATACTTTCTCTCGTTCAAATGAATAGACACTAAGATTTTCTGATTGTTATCCAGTCAAAGATAACTCAAGACCTCTGCTGGTTCAGTTTAAATTGACCAATGATTTATTCTGATTCTTTTCTGGTAGATACTTTCTCTGGTTCAGATAAATCAACACTAAGATTTTCTGATTCTTATCCATTTAAAGATAATTCAAGGCCTCTACTAGTTCATATTAAATTGACCAATAATTTATTCTAATCCTTTTCCGGTAGATACTTTCCCTGGTTTAGTTAAATCGACCCTAGATTTTCTGATTCTTACCCAGTCAAAGAAACTGTAAAGCTGGGAGTCCGACCAAATAACAGTTTATTTTGTTAACTACTATGAACACTAGATCCAACCAGATGATATTATAACCTATGACACCAAAACCTGGATACGACCAGATAACAGTATACCTCAGATTCAAGTTGAAGCCTAGAACCGACCAGATAGCAGTTAATTTCATATTCCCCAATAAGTCACCGTGAAGCCTGGAATACGACCGGATAACAATCGTCCTTATTATCCTAGGAAAGTCGCTGTGAAGCCTGGATCCCGACCATATAATAGCTCACTTTCGTCTCTCCAATCAAGAGATAACTCCCCAGTAGAGTAACAGACAACTGAAGCTTCTAAACTCCATTCCCCTAAAACATTCCCCAACGGACCCCTCCTCAGACAGCAGGAACAAGAATCCCCATAAAGAGACTTCTTATGAAGTCAACACCTACTTTAGATGGCATCTTTAAGCCGATCCCCGGCGATTCTCCGTCATATTCCTTGGATGGAATCTTTAAGCCTATCTCCGACGGTCTTCTGTCATCTTTTTCAAATGGAATTTGTAAGCCCATTCCCGATATTATGCAGCAACAATATCACTTCAGACGAGTGCAAATTTCGGGTCCCTCTAGTGTTCAATCATCTTCCACCTTTAGATCATGAAAGGAAGACAAGCCAATCTACACCCTCAGGTCTAAGAAGATTGAACAGGGGCAGCTGTTGTACCCCAAAATTTTCCCTCCCATTTTCATTCAAGAAATACTCCTAGAGGTCCCCAATTGCTCAAGGTTGACCAAGAATTGATCAGACAAATTCTCCTCCTAAGCATTGGCCTTCTAACTAGGGTTTCAGTTTTCATCAAGATGGGTGGGCCCCAATGGTCTCAAATGTTTACCATGGTCCTAATACGTCCTCAAGATCATCCATGCCAAATTCCATGCCTTGCACAATAAGTTTGCTCAGTGAATTGCTCAAATGCTTGAAAATCAGCGGTGTTAGGTCAAAAGTCAATTGTGGCCTATATACAGTCAAACTTAAAGATTTTTGGTCAACATTAATATTTTGAAGTGATATCCATCATTGTATCAAATGTTGATCATGATTCCTCAAGAAATGCTCCTAATTCAACAAAATTCAAAAATTACTAATTATGGTTTCTATAGGAAAAGTCAACTAAACTTTGACCAGGAAAAACTTTCTCACACTTCATCCATTTTATCCCAACCAAACCTCATTTTAAGAGAATCCAATTTGCTACAACTTATCTTCAGAGCTCAAGTCCAAGAAATGCACCATTTGAAAGATACAAGTTCATACATTACATGTCATTTTTAGAAAGTCAATAAAAGCCACTTTTTGCCAAGACCTTTAACATCAAGATAACATCTTCAAATGCAAAATTGATCAAACGAGGGATTGAAGTAGACATCTTAGGTATTCCAAAAAGTCAAAGATCATCATCATAAGATAAAAATTAAGCAAGTTATGGCTTGCCCAAGTTGGGAAAATTTGGGAAATTTCTAGAAAAGTGCATTGAGCAAATTTGAACTTTTAAGGTAATGGCTCATCTTCTTGGACTTCAACATCTTCCTAAGATTATAGAGGACCACTAAAACCATTTTTTGCATAGTCTTGATTTTATTTGCATTTTATATTAATTTTATTTAATTAAAAATCAAATAAACAAAATTATTGCAAAAATATATGGGCCATTATCATCTGGGCTTGGTTTAATACATGGAGAGGCCCCAAATTTTGTGTGCAGTAAGACCAGCATGTCTACATTCATGCAAATTTGAAAAATGGACAAAATCCCATGCATTTGGACAAGGTTACAACTTTGCATTCATGGTTTTGAAACCACCTAATCATGGTGGTTATTGCCCTTATTTCTTTGTCTCCTCACTACTCTCTCTATATAAACAACCCATTGGCCAACTCCAAACACGGACACACAACCTGGAGAATCCTTGCACATTTTGCAAAAAAGGTTCAAAGTTGTCAAAATCGAATTTCAAGTTCTAACCTCCCTTAGTCCAAACCAAAGATCCCAATCAATTCCTGGAGGTTCCCTGGAGTTGTCCCAACCATTTCCAAGCCTTGAAGCATTGCCAAACGCGTTCTCCATTCATCACGATTTGCTTCCCTTTTTGAATTCGTTTTGTACAATTCATACAATATCATTGTGTTTTAACCATGCATATTTAACCTTCTTGGCATTTGCAAGCTTTTGATTTAGTTTGATTACGGTTTGGGTGCCGAAATCACATACTACCATTTCTAGGGTTTGACCTTTAGAATTGGGGATTTTCATAACATGCAAAATTAGCCCAAACTAAGGGCCCTATCGTGTTCAGGAGGTTGAGAGCAATCAACCCATGGTCTCAAAGTAAATTTATTTTACGTATTGTGCTTGTTTCAAATGCAGGGTTTACAGTGATAGACAAAAAACTGTCACTATAGGTATTATAATCTAAGACGGTGGAGGGTGGAAGAAGACGATGTGTTGGCAGCCCTCTATTGGCTTATTCAAATCCAGAGTGCACTTCATTTTTTTAAATATTTTTTATTTGTTTTTTTATATATAATATTGTTATGTTATATTGATTAATGAATGGACAATTGGCTCAGTTGGCAAAGCGCGTTTGTGTGAAGGGAGAGGACATGGGTTCGAATCCCAGGTCCAACAATTTCTGTTTTCATGATATTTTATACAGGATCTAGTAGTCTACATGGCCAGAAGAGCATCGTGCATCATCAGATCTGACCATCAGATCACAATCAAGCTGGAATCCAAGAGTCTTGTAAGGAGATCCATCATGCACCCTCAAGGCCAGTTCTCACTAGATCCAAATAAGCAATCTAGGCTTCAGCATTTGGGCTTGACGTTTCAGCAACAACACCCCCTATTTTTTCTTTCAGCATCCCAGCCCATTTGGGAATTTATTTGTTTTGTTTTTTTTTTTATTATTTATTTTTTCTTCTTTTTTATTTATTTAATTAACTAAATAATCTAAAAACTCACAAAAAAAATTAGACATAGATTTTTAATTTCTTTAATTAATTAATTAATTAAAATTTAAACTATTTTCCTAATTTAAAATGAACTAGAACTTAGAATTTAATTTAATCATTTTCTTTTCATAATAAAAATTGCAAAAAATATTAAGATTAATTTTGTTTTATAACCTAGATTAATTTTCCCTTTTAATATTAATTTTTCTTATTTAAATTTAGAATTATTTTTTCTTTAACAAAACCAAAAACAAAAAAAGATTTTGCTTTACTAAGAATTTTCCTTAGGTTGTTAGACAAATTGTTTTATCTTGCGCACATTTATTTTATTTTCTCATTTTTATAAACGTAACTGCATACTGGTCAGTAATAGATTAAATAGGGTTTTTTTTATAGTTTCTTTTATTTTTATTCCCCATTTTGTATAGTGTAACTCTCCCTCCCCGAAAGCCATGTAATAGTCTAGATTTATGCTTTCCACACTTTATTTCCTATACATTTTAACTTCAATTGTTTATCATTTTGTTAAGTTTGCTAAAGTGTCTCCACAAGTTGCCTTCGTGACTGTAAAACGTCCCTTCGGTAGTCCCTCAAACATCCAACGACAAGGATACCTACTCATTAATATTAGGATAGCATTGTCTAAAGGAAAAGAAGAAAAGAATGACTCTTTTCGAGTAATAAAGTAGATAGTTGTTAGAAGTTTGCTCAAACATTTTGCACTTACACAAAAAACTAATTTTAAAAAACAATTTCAAAACACTTCGTATACTTTCTCCACTATCCTGAGAAACATTACAAAGTTTGCCGCACTAAGGAATTTTCCAAACATTTTCAAAACACACAAAGCACAAAGGTATTTCAAAACGAGCAAACCTCTAAGAGCCCGTAGAAAAATACTAATGGAAAGGGTGTTAACACCTTCCCTTTTCATAATCTACCCCCCCCCCCCCCCCCCTTACTCAGAAAATTCTCGAGAAGGTCCTTTTCTGTTCTTTTTACCCTTTCCTTTGTGGGATAAAAGAAAAGTCGGTGGCGACTCTTGCTTACCGCAACATTTGCAAACATAAACACAAAACCAATATTAAGCAGTCGGTTCTACCACCGTATCACACCTTTCCTTGATCAATTACCCTTCAACGGTATTGAAAGAGACCCGAGACCTGAGGAGATTGCTTGAGCTCTACATTTGCAATGATCCGACGTTGTGGCCAATTGGGAAACGAGAAGTGGTGTTAAAGGGCTCCTAGCCAAGTTTTTGTTGGAGAAGGCTCAAGATTTTTGGGATGCTCTGGATCTACAAGCCTTTAAAGAAGTATTGGATCTTTTCATCTATGGGATGGTTCTGTTTCCCAATCCGGACAACTTATAGATGTGAACACATTCAAAAAAATTCTATCTCGCAATTCGGTGCCCATTTTACTTGGGGATATCTTGCATTCTCTTCACACTCGCACCATGAATAGAAGAGGACTTCTTTTGTGTTGCACTCCTCTATTGGCTAGGTGGTTTATTTTGCCCCTGCCCCGATCTGTTGTGAAGAATGAGCAAGGCTTAAGATGGTCTAGTAGATTGATGTCACTCACATATTCTGATATTTATTAGTGTGCTCAATCTATGGAGGACATTAATATTATTAACCATTCTGGGGAATTCCCTGATGTCCCTCTACTTGGCATTAGGGGAGGTATCACTTACAATCCTTGTTTGGCTCTGCGACAATTTGGGTATGCTAGGAGTGATGGCCCCTATGATACACTTTTCCAATCAACTGAATTTAACTATGAGAGCAATGTCCAAGGTTATCGTAAGAGATTCATACGAGCTTGGGGAATGGTTAAAAAGGTTGATAGAAAGACGTTGGGGCATAAGAACTCCATTCCTTTGGAGCCTTATCTCAAGTGGGTACGAACTCGCGCCCAAAACCTCATGATGCCTTATGAAGCCATCCTACCTATCATTATGGAGCTTGTTTCCGAAGGAGATGTTCCGTATACTGTCCTTTATCCTAACATGCCTACTTCTCTTGAAGATTTTCAAAGAGCTTGGATTCAGCTAAAGGAAGAATGAGACACCTTCTAAACCCAGTTCTACGCAAGTGAAAAGAAGGTTTTGGAGCTTACAAGGCAACTACATGAAGACCAAAGGTTGAACACCTACATTGCGCCAAAAAAGGATGTGCTCGACCTTTTTGTCTTAGGAGTTTATTTTGTGTTTATTTCCTCCATTGTAAGCTCAAGAGGAATTTTTGTAATCAATTTGAACTTATAAATGCAATTGGTGTTTGTTCCTTTTGTCTAAACAAATTTAAATCTTCTAAGTTCTTGAAAGCATTTGCATATGCATTAACATGCATGACATCATGATAAATTTTATCCATACAGGTTTCCTTATCCGATTACTGTTTATTTCAGTGAAAATGGCTCTAGAACGGACTATCAAGGATCTTCAGACCCAAAGTGCTCAATTTCAAGAAGTGTTCCTGAATCTATCTAAGGGGCAAGAAGAGTTGAAAACACTTTTCATTGAGAGCATGACCAATAACAACCCTGAAGACGACAAGGAGAGTCAGATAAGACAATTGCAAGCGAGATAGCAACGATGAGAATCCAGCTTTTGGGACAAATAGCTCTTATCCAAACTTAGCTCAGGGACAAGAATATTTGAGAACTCTTGTCAACAAGCTTCATCTAGACTGATGCAACCGTATGAAACAAACAATAGAGGTTGGGGATCAAGTCATTAATCATCCCCTGAAGAACAAGAAGTTGACTTGGTAGAGAATAGACCTTTCCAAATTGCTGCTACATCATGAGCCCAACAACAACCTCGCCAACAATGACAGGGTAATCCGCGTAAGCAGGATACATCCAATAGGCAATATACCAAACTCAACATGCCGATGTCGTAAGTCTTGCAACACATGTTGACGTTGAATTTGGTTACATTAAAGGATCCTCCTCGGAACTCTAATACTTCCGCTCCTAGTTACCATCCCAATGAAAGGTTTTTATATCACTCCAACAGTCTGGGGCATGATACTGATAGTTGTTGGATGTTGAAATATAAGATTCAAGACCTGTTCGATGAAGGAGCATTGGAATTTGCACAAGATGGTCAAATTGAATTTTTCTGTCATCCCTCAAAGACACATCCTCTGAAGTGACAAATTTAGGCGGAGAAACTTTTGTTCATTTAAATTTTCAATTGTAATTTCTTTTGTTTGTTCAAACACTTATATTTATGTTAGACTTTGGTTACTTTCATTAATGCATTGCATATGTTTGTCTTGAATTAATCCATTCATTTTCACTATATTTAAACTGTGTTTTCATTCCCTGTTTTTCGTGATATTCAACTCTCGTTAAAAGTTGTAAGCCTTTAGAGGGAGGATGATGAAAACAATATCATAATCTCATACAGTATGCTTTTGGACAGACCTTGCTGATGATGTGCAGACGTTCCTTCAATCCTTAAACACTGGATTTATAAGGAAGATAATCCCTAGTCAACCCCTTTGAGCCTAAGAAGTAGGGGTTTTCTTTTTTTACACAAATTGAAACTTTTAATCATAACCTGGGGCAGGGTAGTTTCTCAGTTAACTCAAATGCGCGTTTGGTCGCAAGCTTCCACTTCGTACACAACGAGTGACATCCTTCTGAATCAAAATATGGCGATGGTTCCCCATTAAAATAGGCAGTCATTATCTCTCAAAATAAAATCCCACTAAGTCAAAACCTATGAAGGAGACTTAAGAAAAATTGGGGCATCCCGCTGACTGTAGTCAAAACAAAATAACAGTCAGGAAAAAATAGGGAAAATAAATAAAAAAATAGGTCGCTACAAATCCTTGACAACATGAAAAATGTTACAAACATGGCTGCCTTCACAAACAAACTTAACTTGTCCGAACCATCACCAAAACGTCATTCCAGACTCAACTGGGATTCAAAACATACAATTAACTGAGTATAGGACTGAAGAACATCACAGAGAGCGGGTTGGGTACAAATACACTTTGAGCCTTATCCTTTGTTTCTTAAACCGTGAACCAAGCCACGCCATAACCCTTCAAAAGTCCTAATTGAAATGTGGGTTAGTTCTAAAGCATACTGTTACAAAAGGTATCCCAACTCCTGTAAGGCTTACTGTAACTCCCAAGTTGAATTCATTTTCTTACAAAATTTCTTTTATCTGCTAAAAATGCATTTTCAAAACTTCAAGATAAACATAAACTTTGCATTGTGTTTTACGGTGGCAGAACAGACTGTTATATACTGGTTTTTCATTTTGTATTTGCAAATGTGCGGTAAGCAAGAGTCGCCACCGTCTTTTCTTTTATCCAAATTAAGGAAAGGGTGAAAAGAACAGAAAAAGACCTTCTTGAGATCTTTTCTGAGTAAGGGGGGGGGGTAGTTTATGGAAAGGGAAGGTGTTAGCACCCTTTCCATCTGTAGTTTCCCATGGGACCTTATAGGTTTGCTCATTTTGAAATACCTTTGTGCTTTGTGTTTGAAATTTTTTTGAAAATGCTTAGTACGGAGAACTTTGTAATGTTTCTCGGGATAGTGGAGAAAGTATACGAAGTGTTTTGAAATTGTTTTTGAAAAGTAGTTTTTTGTGTAAGTGCAAAATGTTTGAGCAAACTTCTAACAGCTATCTACTTTATTACTCGAAAAGGGTCGTTCTTTTCCTCTATTCCTTTAGACAATGCTATCCTACTATTAGTGAGTAGGTAGCCTTGTCATTGGATGTTTGAGGGACATTCGAAGGGACGTTACAATCACAAAGGCAACTTGTGGAGACGTTTTAGCAATTTTCTTTTAGGGACTAAATAATTTACCGAAACGAAACTGTAGGTTCATTGAGGGACTATGATCTTTTTCTTGATTTATGGGTCTTTGCTAAAGCGTTCTTGCCTCATGACTGTTTTATTTCTTAAAGGCAACCAAAGTGGGATACCCTAGAGGTGTTTGTGTGCAATTGTGTTCAGTTCAAGTATTTAGCTTTTTGTTAAGTTTGCTAGCGTTTGATTATTAGTCTTATCATACACGCCTACTTACTAGCAATTAATATATATTGTAGAATATTAAAGTGCAGAAAGCGTAAATCTAGACTATTACATGGCTTTTGGGGAGGGGGTATTTACAACGTACAAAACTGGGGGAAAAGTAAAATAAAGAAAGCGATAAAAATCCCTACTTAGTCTTTTACATACCAGGATACACTTACATTATCATAAAAATGCGAAAGTAAAATAAACACGCGCAAGATAAAACAATATGTCTAAGAACCAAAGAAAAATTCTAAGTAAAGAAAAATATTTTTTTGTTGTTTTTGATATAAAAGAAAATAAAGCCTAAGTCTATTTAATTTTAGTTTTAAGGAAAAAAATGTTAAAATGATAAATTAGTTTATTTGAAAATTAATTTGATTAATAAAAACTATCCTAATATTTTTTGTGATTTTGATTTAAGATTAATTTAAACAAAAAGGGTCAATAAAGAAATAACAAAAAGAACAAAAATAAAATATGAAAGAGTGAGGGGATCTTTCGATCCTGGGAGAGGTTGCCTTTCGATTCTATGAAGGGTGACACCCTTCGATCCAGAGAGATATTGCCTTTCGATTCTATGAAGGGTGTTACCCTTCGATCCAATGGAAAGATGTAACTAGAGGGGGCTGATGGAAACTTCTTGATGAATCACTTGTGAGAATGCTACATCTGCAAACATGTTAGAAAAAATGAAAGACATGACCTGGGTGCCAAACCCAGGTCCTTCTATTATGTGTGCACTGACCTTGTTTATGCTGGATTTGCCACAAGCGTTAGAAGTACAACAAAGGCAGACCTGGGATCGAACCCAGGTCTTTAGTCTTGAATAACAAATCGAATGAAACAATAAGTGTGGATGTGTTATGAAAATACAAATTTTGATCTTTTACCCTCTCTTACCAATAGTTGGAACCTTCGATTTGGCACTTTCTGGATGTGGGTACCTTCGATTTGGCACTTCTGGGCGTGGATACCTTTGTTTAAGGGTTGCTTTGACTTGTATCACTTATGAAAATTTTGATAACTTTTGGTGGGTTTGTGGGCAGCGTATCTCCAACGCCCCCCTTTGGCTTTCCAGTATGTTGCTTATATAGAGTAGGAGGGAGGGGACAAGAAGAAAAAAGTTTAATTGCCATTGTGATGTTTTTAAAAGCCATGAATGAGAATTTGTAACGTTGGCCAAACATATGAGATATTGTCCTTTTTTAATTTGAATGATTCTGGACATTTGACTTTCGAATGCTCTCCTTCGAATGGCTCTGATTGCCTCCTTCGAATGGCTCTGATGCAGTTCCTTCGAATGGTTCTGATGTAGCTCCTTTGAATGGTTCTGATGGCCTCCTTTGAATGTCTCTGATGGCCTTCTTTGAATGGCTCTGATGGCCTCCTTCAAATGGACTTTTTTGAGTGTCTTTCAAATAATATTTTGTTGCCTCCCTCGAATGGGCCACCAATGTGTATCCTTCATATGGGCCTTTGGAGTACTCTTTTGAAGGGGTCATATTGGGTGTGATAGTGCAAAAATTATGTTGAGGGGTCTTGGCCCTGTGCATTGAACGCAATTATAGAAGAGACGTCTGCCCTTGTGAATCCAGGATAAGTCTGAGGAAGCCTCTTCCTTGTGGATCGAAGGAAAGCCTGAAGTAGCTAATGTACAGTCAAATCCTTGTGAACCAAACTTGGTCAAAGGGGGCCCAGTGTCTGGTCAAAGGGTTTTAGATACCCAATCAAATCTCCTTGTCCAGATGTCAATCGAAAGACATCTTGTTTATATGTCAATCAAAGGACCTTGTTAAAATGACAATCAAAAGACCTTGTCCCAAGTCCAATCGAAGACTCATGTCCATATGCCAATCGAAGACTCCTTCTTTATCTTCAAAATCTTTATTTTTCCTTAATCAAATGTTTGTGACCACCCATGTAAGAGAAAACCTTGGAAAACATGAGAGGGAAAATTTTGGGGTACAACAGCTGCCCCTGTTCAATCTTCTTAAACCCGAAGATGTAGATTGGCTTGTTTGCCTTTAGTGATTTGAAGGTGGAAGATGATTGAACACTAGAGTGCCCAGAAATTTGCACTCGCATGAAGTAACACTGATTGTTGATGACGTCGGGAATGGGCTTACATATGCCATTTGGATAAGATGACAAAGAGTCGTCAGAGATGGGCTTAAATATTCCATCCAAAGTAGATGCAAAGTTCACACATGGTACCTTTGGTGGTTCATGTTCCTGCTGTTTGAGGAGGAATTCGCTGGGGAATATGGGTTTCTGTTGTTCTCCTACTTGAGGAAAACTTATGGGGAATAGTGTCTAGGAACTTTGGTTGTCCATTACTCTATTGGGGAGTTATCTCTTGAAAGCGAGTTGTTATCTGGTCGGGATCTAGGCTTCACGGTGACTTGTTGAGGACAATAAGATTGACTACTATCTGGTCATATTCCAGGCTTCACAGTGACTTATTGGGGAATATGAAATTAACTGCGATCTGGTCGGTTCCCAGATTTGCAGTAATTATAGACATTGGACTGTTATCTGGTCGTATCCAGGCTTCAGCGGTTTGAGGAAATTAAGTTGTTATCTGGTCAGGTCCAGGCTTCAGCGATTTGAAGAAATTAAGATGTTATCTGGTCGGGTCCAGGCTTCAACTTGAATCTGAGGTATATCGTTATCTGGTCGAGTCCAGGCTTCAGTGTCATAGGTTATACTATCATCTGGCTGGGTCCAGGCTTCATATTAATTAATAAATTGCTATCTGGTTGGACTCCAGGCTTTGCAATATCTTTAACTGGATAAGAATCAGGAAATCTTAGGGTCGATTTAACTTAACCATAGAAAGTATCTACCGGGAAATAATCAGTAATAAATTAATGGTCGATTTGAACTGAACCACTAGAGGTCTTGATTTATCTTTGACTGGATAAGAATCAGAAAATATTAGGGTCGATTTAACTGAACTAGAGAAAAGTCTTGGATTATCTTCAACTGGAATAGAAATCAGAGAGATCTTAGTATCCATCTAACTGAACCAAAGAAGGTCTTGACTTAACTTTGACTGGAATGGAAATCAAAAAAATCTTATTATCAATTTAACTGAACCAGACAAAAGTCTTGGATTATCTTCAACTGGAATAGAAATCAGAGAGATCTTAATATCTATCTAACTAAACAAGAGAAGGTCTTGAATTAACTTTGACTGGAATGGAAATCAGAAAAATCTTAGTATCAATTTAACTGTACCAGACAAAAGTCTTGGATTATATTCAACTGGAATAGAAATCAGAGAGATCTTAGTATTGATCTAACTGAACCAGAGAAGGTCTTGAATTAACTTCTTTTTTGAGGAAAATGCTGAAATAGCCCTTCATCAGACATAACTTTTGAGAAGACTACCAGGTCACGTAAGTAGTCAACGGTGTTTGTTGATTTAATCTTTCCTGAAAACAATAAAGAGTTAGTCGTATGCAATGTCATGACGTATGAAATGCATTGTGATGATGGTCTCAAAATAAATGAGATTATGCTATATGAAATGTGTATGCGCATGCCATGATTTATGAATATGGGATGCTGTGGCGATATTTCTTTGTCTGGAAAAGTAAATCCCTGACTGTTGTTGAAGAGTATTGGGAAGCTGAATCGTTCATTTCCGCTGGGGATGATGAATGGAGATAATTCTCCGCGGATTTTCTCTTTTTGTTTGAGAGTATTCTACCGGGGATCCTTGACTCCTGCTTGAGAAGGACTATGTGGAGAGAGATGATGTTTTGTCGGAATATTCTATAGATGTAGAGAAATAAACGTTGTTGGGGAATAAACTTCCATAGTTAGAGAAATAAACTCTACCGGGTATAAGGCTTTATAAACTGTTTGAGATTATAAAACTCAGCTCGGGAGTACAAATTTTAGTTCTCTGAGGGAACTTTTGCCGGAGGAGTTGATTCCTGCTTGGGGAAGAAGAGATCAGAACCTTGGTTATTTCTACTCTGTGGGGACATAAGCATCACTAAGACGTATGCTAAGGATGTGACAAGAGGATGCCCCTATTCTCGATGGAAAGAGTAATTGTTAGGACTACGAATGGCTTTTTTAGACTTTGCCTCGTTTCTTAAAGTCATTAGCAACTGTCTTTCTATTTCTTATGCAAGTATTTGTAAACAATAATCATATTCAAATGCATATGTCAAAAATAATCACTGGACATTTTTTCAAAACAAAACAGAAAAATAGAAAACAAATAGTTTTGTACTTTCAAAGAAATGATTTGTATTGATTTTTGAAATTCTCCCATAACATGCATTTTTGTACAAAGAGACTTGCGTTCTAGTAGGAGAACGCCGCCGTGAAAATGAAAACTATACAAAATAGTGTACAAAGAGAAAACATCTATGTGTAATAATCCCATTGAGCTTCAATTCTACTATTTCCCCTATGTCCTTGAGTGTCTAATTACTTTGCTACTTGTCCGAAGTTGACTGGATTGATCGGTACTATTTGAGCCTGATAGTTGATACAGAAGTCTGGTCATAAGGCGATCCAATGGGACATAGTTGTACGCTTCAAATCCCTAACTTTTGCTTGGGCCGCCCCTTCGGGTTTTTAGTCCACCGGGATACCCTTTTTTTCCCAAGCCACCTTTCCAGGTTTTCGACTTGTCGGGTGTACATATTTTTTTTGTATTATCCCTAATTTTTTCCTGAACCCTTTTGGTTCACTGGGATGCCCTTATCTTGGCCTAGGTCAGTCAACCTAGCGGGTCTTTATTCACGCGTAGTATCTTTTCACTATGTCTGCATTAATAGGGTGAGGAAGGTTGTTGTGATCGGTGGGAATTAGAACTCACTGTTTTGGAATGCTGGTTCGCGTTTGCGTTTGTTTTCGCAAAATGTCGCGGTAAGCAAGAGTCTCCACCGTCTTTTATTTTATCCAACAAGGAAAGGACAAAAGCACAGAAAAATTCCTTTTTGAGATATTTCTCGGGTTCAGGAGGTAGATTATAGAAAGGGAAGGTGTTAGCACCCTTTCTATCCGTGGTTATCCACGGGCTCTTAGGTACTTGCTCATTACGTTTTCAAAAGTTTTCTTTTCTTTGTGTTTGTGGATTTGAAAGAAGTTTTTGCTTGAAAGTTGTGTAAGTGCAAAAAGTTTTGTTTTTGTTTTAAAAGGATCAAGTACTTAAGAACATCTACCTACTCAAAAAGGAATTAATCTTTACAAGTATCCTTTAGACAATGCTATCCCACTATTGAGGAGCAGGTAGCACCGTCGTTGGAGTTTTCGGGTCAATTCGATTAAGGGACGTGTGGTCACTAAAGCAATGTTAGGACGCCTTAGCGGTAACCCTAATGTCTTAGATCATTTTATCCGAGGCAACCATTTCGAGGCAACTTATGATCTTTGGACAAAAGGGCGACCTCTAATACTTCCTATACTCAATGACCACGTTTGAAGGCAACCAAGTGAGGTGTAACCTAAGAGTGCGCATGTGTGAGTGTGTCATTTTCAGTTAATTTGTCTTTGTACATGTCTATGGTTATCTATGTTGATTTTAGGTTAAACATTAGATCTTATCATGAATTCCCTATTATCAAACATCTAACAGTTTATAAGTTGCGGAAATTAAATCTAAACTATTACAAGGCGTCGGGTATTTACATCGCCAAAAACAACCCTTGAAATTAAAATGCGGAAAAATAAATAAAGCGATAAAATAATTAAAGTCCTATTTAAAGCTATTACATTCCGGGAGACAATTACATCAATATCATAAATAGATCACATGCGGGAAAATTAAATCGGGTGCATTTTTTGGGGTTTTGACCCTTTTTTGAAAGAAAGCATTTTTTTTTGTTTATTTTTGAATTAAAAGGAATTAGATCTAAGTTAATTAAATAAATAAATAAATTAATTAATAAAAGTGATATTTTTGGATTTTTGAGTATTTAAAGAAATAAAATAAATTCGGTCAAAGTTAGTAAAACCTAATATTCTACATTAATTTTAATTATTTGCAAAAGATATTAAAAAATTATACCTAATTAAAACTAAGTTAATTGAATTAATTTATTTACAAAAATAAATTCATGAATTTAATTTTAATGAATAAAATATATTTTTTGGTTTTTGATTTTATTAAGAAAAAGATTAATTGGTTAGTGATTAAATAGTAAAAATAATAAAAACAAGCAATTAAATAAAAAAGAAAGAAATAGAGAAAGTTAGAGATTTGGGCCTGTAAGGAGGTGTAAAGAGCATTCATGAGCCCAGATCTTCGAAAGCTTCATGCTCTAACTATGGTGTTTTTTGATTCTTGTGTGGAACCTATGATTCAACCATCCATAATTGTTCTATATAAACTCAAACAAACGTTAGCATACCATAAAATGTGATTAAAATTAGAGATTCGAAATTTAAAATTTTACCAAACCGGTGGGCGTGCTAGGCGTGTGATGGATTGCTCTTGGGCCTTGTAAGACTCATGAGGACTTCAAGAGGATGGTTTGAGGCTTGATGTCAATTGCGAGAGGCCGGAACCTCGAGATATGACTTGCACCAATTATTTGATTTCTTGAGAGCTTTTTGAAGAGCTTTTAGAGAACTTTTTGAAGAGCTTTTTGAGAGCTTTTTAGAGAAGATTTTTCGTGTCCTTCAAGCTTGTGTGGCTCTCTATTTATATATGAGAATGAGGAGACAAGAAATAATGGAAAGAATCTCCCTCATAATGTTGTGTTTTAAGACTATGATCAAGATTTGAAAAAAATGCCATATTTGATGATTCTCCATTATTGAACCTTCCAAATTTGATTTGATTCAATATTTTTGCACATGATTAGGCTTGATACGAATTTGATGGTGTACATGATGATATTTAAGACCTATAATGATCAAAAATATACCAAGTTATCAATATTTAGATTTTATTTGGATTTAAATTGATTTAAAATGAATTAATTCAATAAAATTCAAATAAAATGGAAACATTAATAAATGGATCCAATACTGAATATAGGACACGTGTGTAGTGTGACAAGATCAAATCAAGTTGGAAAAAGTGGGCCCTTTTGTAAAAAATTGGAGTTTTGGGGATAGTTGACTTTTGGCAATTTTGGAAAAATGCCCAACTTCAACAATGCATAACTTCTTCAATTTTGAACTTTTGGAGGTGTTCTTGGACTTTTTAGAAACCCTGAGATGTCCTATAACCAAAACTTTTGTTGTCATCTCATTTTGATTCTCCATGCTCAAGTTATAAGCTTTGGAAAAAAAGGTGTTTTTGTTGACTTTCAAAAATGACCTATAATGTCCAAATTTGTAACTTTTTGTGAGTGCATTTCTTGATCTTGGGGTGTGAAGATGGATTGTAGGAAATTTCATCCTATTCAAAATGAGCTTTGGATGGGTCATTTATCATAAATTAGGAGAAAGTTATGCTTGGTAAAAGTTGAGTTGACTTTTCCTGTAAAACCCTAATTTAGCAACTTTTGAATTTTGATGAATCTTGAGCAATCCTTGATGAATCATGATCAACCCTTGATCAAATGATGAATTATCCTTAAAAATGATAATGTTGACAAAAAAGCTTGAGGTTTGACTGTATTTGGGACACAGTTGACTTTTGCCCTAACACAATTGATTTTTGGGCCTCTTGAGCAATTGACTGACCAAACTTCCTCTGCAAGGCTTGAAATTTGACATGGATGAACTTAAGAACATATTAAGACATTGGGAAGAACTTGGGGCCATTTGGATATGAGGACCTTAGTGCAACACAAAACCCTAATTTTGACTTGACTGCCTTAGGAGGTGATTTGATTGTCCAACCCTTGAGCCATCTTGAGCAATTTGAAGATCAATCTTGGAAAATCTTTGAGGAATATGGGAGGGCAAATTTTGGGGTACAACAGTTGCCCCTGTTCAATTTTCTTAAACATGAGGATATAGATTGGCTTTCGAGCCTTTCGTGATCCGAAGGTGGAAGATAATTGAACACCAGAGTTCCCAGAAATTTGCACTCACATGGTGTAGTATCAGCATTATGATGTCGGGAATGGGCTTACAGATGCCATTTGGATATTGATGGTAGGAGGAAGGGCTTACAGATGCCATCTGCAGGAGTGTCTATCGCATAAGAGATTCCTTAGCGAGAACTTGCATACTTGTTGTTGTAGAAGATTCCGCTGGGGAAGTCTAACTTTTGTTGAGATTTAGGAACTTGCCTGTACTTCAACTGAGATAATGCCTCGGTTGAGTATTAAGAACATGTCCATAATTCAACTGGGGGGTAATCTTCATCAAGATCTAGGAACTGTCTCGTGCTCACCGGGAGTATACCGTTGAGGTTATAGAACTTGTCCACACTATGACGGAGGAAAACATCAAGATCTAGGAACTGACTCGTGCTCACCGGGAGTATACCGTTGAGGTTATAGTACTCGTCCACACTATGACATAGGGAAGCATCTTCATCAAGATCTAGGAACTATCTCGTGCTCACCGGGAGTATACCGTTGAGGTTATAGAACTTGTCCACACTATGACGGAGGAAAACATCAAGATCTAGGAACTGACTCGTGCTCACCGGGAGTATACCGTTGAGGTTATAGTACTCGTCCACACTATGACATAGGGAAGCATCTTCATCAAGATCTAGGAACTGTCTCGTGCTCATCGGGAGTATACCGTTGAGGTTATAGAACTTGTCCGCACTATGACGGAGGAAAACATCAAGATCTAGGAACTGACTTGTGCTCACCGGGAGTATACCATTGAGGTTATAGTACTCGTCCACACTATGACATAGAGAAACTGTCGAGATTGAGAACCTTATCTGAAATTCAACCGAGGATAACTCAATTGAGATTTAAGAATTGGTCAGATCTTCGACTAAGCTGAGAACTTAACTGCATTTTCCTGAAAGGTAAAGGTCAGTTACATGCAATGCATGAGATGAATCAAGCAATGATGTTCTCAACATAAAGGAGATTGTATGGCATGATGCGTACATGCATGTATTATGATGTATGGAAATGTGATGTTTTAGCTGGGGAAAATAAATCCCGGAGCCACTGGAGAATAAAGTTGAGTTCTTCGTTTCCGCTGGGGATGATGAACGAAGATGATTGTGAGAAGAAGCCTGCAAGATAAGAGAACTCCGTTGGGGAATAAGCTGATGAAGAGATTACTCTGGGGAATTACTCTGTGGGGAAGAGATACTTTGCTGAGATTTTGATGATAAACTCCGCTGGGAATCCCGTTGATAAGCTCCGTTGGGGATTTTAATGATGAACTTCGCTGGGGATAGAAATAATCTTCGCTGGGGATGACCTTTCAATTGCAACTTGCTGAGGATAACCCAGTTAGACTTCTGTGGGGATGACCTCTGAATTTGGCTGAGGAGACTTATTTGTGCTTCGCAGGGGATAAGCTTCCAGAATCTACTGGGTAAGATGATTCAACTCTGGCGGGGAAGCTTTTCTGGGGAAATGACTCCACTAGGGGTATCTTGTATTCCGTCGGGGAACATTCTTATATTCTATTGAGGAATATTAAGACTGCCGGGGATGCTCCTATACTTGCTGGAGAATATCTTTATACTCCGTTGGGAAATATTAAGATCTTATGGGGATACCAAGCCTTTTCGGGGCTGATGGTAGACTAACTCTGCTTGGGGGAGAGTATTGCTGATTCATTCATGGTTCCAAGTATCAGTGGGGAGAGCTACCATTACTGTTTTACCCTATGGGGAGTGACGGTATCTTGGTCATATTCTTCAGCTGAACCTCCCTTGGTACCTTGGTGGACAGAGTAACTACACAGTTTGGACATTTCTTATGCCCCTGTTTCTGATATCACCCGTAATTCGTCCTTTGTTTCGCATGTAAATTTTTATGAGCAGCAATTAATGTCAAATGCATATATAAAAAATGAACATTGGACGCTCTTTGCAAAACAAAACGGATAAAGGAAAAACAATTTGAAATTTGTCTGAAAATGAATTTGTATTGATTTTGAAGTTTGGCCTGTAAATAGGCATTTTTGTACAAGAGGCTGACGTCCTAGTAAGAGAACGCCGCCGAACAAATAGAATTTATACAACTTGTGAAAAGAAAACAAAACAACTATGTGAATAATCCCACTGGGTTCCAACTCTGCTATTGCCTTTATATCTTCAAGTGTCTCATCACTTTGCTGCTTAGTTGAAGATGAATCTGATTGATTGGTGCCGTCCGAGCCTGATAGTTGATACCGAAGTCTGGATGTGAGGTGATCCAATGAGACATAGCATTACGCTTTAATCCCTAACTTTTTCCTGGACCTCCCTTTCGGGTTTTCAGTCCACCGGGATACCCATTTTTGCCCAAGCCGCCTTTTCAGGTTTTCGACTTGCCGGATGTACAAATTTTTTTATTTTTATCCCTTATTTTTGCCCGAACCCTTTTGGTTCACCGGGAAGCCCTTATTTTTGCCTAGGCCAGTCGACCTAGCGGGTCTTTGATTATGCGTAGTATCTTTTCACTATGTCTGCATTGACGGGGTGAGGAAGGTTGTCACCATCCATGGTGGTTAGGATCATAGCTCCTCCTGAGAAGATGTTCCTAACCATAAATGGCCCTTCGTAAGTAGGGGTCCATTTTCCCCTGGGATCACCTTGAGGTAAAATAATGCGCTTGATTACCAGGTCCCCAACTTGATACTCCTGTCGTCTGGCTTTCTTGTTGAATGCCTTGATCATCCGTTTTTGGTACGTCTGACCATGACAAACAGCAGTAAGTATTTTTTCGTCGATTAGATTCAGTTAATCAAGTCGGGTCTGAATCTAGTCCTCTTCGCTCAAACCTGCATCCTTCATGATCCGGAGAGAGGGTATCTGAACCTCGATGGGCAAGACTGCCTCCATGCCATAAACCAAGAAATAGGGTGTTGCCCCTGTTGATGTCCGTGCTGAGGTACGGTACCCATGAAGAGCAAATGGTAACATCTTGTGCCAGTCTTTGTATGTCACTTTCATCTTCTGCACAATCTTGTTGATGTTCTTATTAGCTGCTTCTACAGCCCCATTCATCTTCAGCTGGTAGGGAGAAGAGTTATGATGCTGTATCTTAAATTGCTCGCAGAGCTCAGTGATCATCTTGTTGTTAAGATTGGTACCATTATCCGTAATGATCCTCTCTGGTACACCGTATCGATAGATTAGGTTGTGCCGAATGAACCGTGCCACGACGTTCTTGGTTACCGTAGCAAAGGAAGCCGCTTCAACCCACTTCGTAAAGTAATCAATAGCTACAAGGATGAAACAATGCCCGTTGGATGCCGTAGGTCTGAACTCGCCGATCATATCAATGCCCCACATTGCAAAAGGCCAAGGTGATGTCAAGACGTTCAGAGGAACTAGAGGAATGTGCACCTTATCGGCATAGACCTGACACTTGTGACATGTCCGAGAATGCTGATAATAGTCAGCTTCCATTGTGGACCAGTAATATCCTGCCCGAAGGATTATCTTTGCCATGGTATGTCCACTGGAATGAGTTCCGAAAGTACCTTCATGCAGCTCTGCCATAATCCTTTCTGCTTCAATCTTATCAACACAATGCAGTAAGGTCGAATCATGGTTTCGCTTGTAAAGAATGCCATTACTGATGAAGAACTTTGCTGTGAATCTCCTCAGGAACTTCTTGTCATTAACAGATGCCTCCTCGGGGTACTCCTGAGCTTCAAGGTACCTCTTCACTTCATGATACCAGGGATTTTCTGTCACCTCTTCAGTCTCAAGATCACAGCAATGTGCAGGTTCGTCCAATTTCCAAATAATGATTCGAGGGGCCTCGTTGTCCCATTTGACTTTGAACATAGAATACATCGTAGCTAACGCGTCCGCCAACTGATTCTCTTCTCTAGGGAAATGTTCAAAGCTTATCTCCTCAAAGTGGGGAAGCAACGTCAAAACATACTCCTTGTAAGGAATAAGATTTGGGTGTTTCATATCCCACTCGCATTTGATCTGACTGATCACGAGAGCGGAATATCCGAAGACACTCAGAAACTTAATCCTTAGGTCAATTGCAGCTCGAAGACCCATGATACATGCTTCATACTCCGCCATATTGTTGGTGCAGTTGAAGCATAATCAGGCGGTAAACGGGGTATGAGAGCCTTTAAGAGATATGATCACAGTGCCAATGCCATTACCCAAAGCGTTCGAAGCTCCATCAAAGTACATAGACCATCGAGATACCTCCTCAGGTCCTTCATCCGGTCCAGGTATCTCACAATTAGTTACCACCATGATATTCTCGTCTGGAAATTCAAAGTTCATAGACTGGTAATCGTCCACTGCCTGATGTGCCAAATGGTCTGCCAATAAACTTCCCTTAATTGCTTTTTGAGTCGTGTACTGGATGTCATACTCAGTCAAGATCATCTACCATCTTGCTATTCTTTCGGACAAGGCGGGCTTTTCGAAGATATACTTGATTGGATCCATCTTTGAAATCAACAGAGTGGTGTGAGTCAGCATATACTGTCTCAGCCGGCGAGCAGCCCATGCCAAAGCGCAACAAGTTTTCTCAAGCAGTGAGTATCGGGTCTCACAGTCGGTAAACTTTTTGCTAAGGTAATAAATAGCATGCTTTTTTCGGCCAGACTCGTCATGCTGCCCCAGCACACATGTAACACCCCTTCTAA
Source organism: Vicia faba (assembly GCA_948472305.1). NCBI lineage: Eukaryota > Viridiplantae > Streptophyta > Magnoliopsida > Fabales > Fabaceae > Vicia > Vicia faba. The sequence goes on along the minus strand of OX451741.1, from coordinate 1,258,648,266 downwards.
AATACCCTGAATAATATTAATTATATCAATGATTAAAGACATATTCCATCAGAGTTAACACGGAACAAGGGATGTCACAATTATGAAATAAATAAAACTTCCAATAAAACAATAGTCATGCTACACTGAGGGTCATTATTCAAATAATTCAATCAAATTAAGACCATGTCTTACACAGCGGAAAAATACCATAACCAAAACGGAATAAACCAAAACATAATTATTCCCAATGAAATTCAAAGAAACAATTGAATAATAACTAATTCCTCAACTAAATGTTCCCCAGTGTTACAACCTATCAGAGCATGACACTGACACGCGGGCTTAAAGTAACATAGCTCTAGAGCCATCCTCACCAACTCCTGAGCTGCTAACTTTAATCCTAAATTGTTAAAGTAAGGGTCAGATTTCTCATAATTAACATGCATTATAAGCTTCTCAATCAACATTATATCACAAGCATATTATTTCACCCATTTTAGCATAAATTCAGATTCAACACGCAGTTCCAATCATACAAGTCATTATGCACAAATCAATAATCAACCAAAGAATTGTAACACTGGAATACATCCTAACATGTTACAATTCCATGCAAACACAAATGCAGACACAATGCATGTGGTACCAACACGTGACCAAGTCACCCAACACTGATCCATCATCAACCGGATACAGCAACCATCGATTCGTCCATAAACACCCGGACACGAATCCAGCCTAACCACCCATCATCACCTGGGTATCGGTTAACGTCAATACAAGTCAAATTCCACACAATGGGAATTAACTTCACCAAAACAATGCATATGCACGGACATCACTAGCATGCAACATCAAATCAGTCTATGAAATACATCAATTTATCATAACTGAACCAAAACCAAAAACATGATATCTCAACGATCATGCACACCATCATTAGCAACATAAACATGCCTTTCATTCACACAATACTAATACATCCATCCATCACATGTTCACTACTACATACACACCCATGTGCGTTAGCCAATAATCACTTATTTCGGGATTTGACTCATTTTCAAAATAATTTTAGGTTTTAGGAAATCTTTTCATTTTATAAAATAGAACATTAAATTTAAGAAATAACGTCCAAAACGGCACTCAAAACGGACTTACGGTTTGAAAGTTATGAATTTTCAAAGTTTAATATTTTTCAAAAGTTACAACAGAACCCGGTTCCTACATATGCAGGAACCGGTTCCTGTGAAGTTCAAAAATCACGCTTCTGGAAAAATGTATGGGAACCCGGTTCCTACCTATACAGAAACTGGTTCCTACGTGCATTTTTTCCAGTTTTTATAAATTCACACAGTGGAACCCGGTTCCTCCCCACTGGGAACCGGTTCCCACGACCTGCAGAGTCAAATTCTGCACTTTTGACAGCATTTATTCATTCTAAACCAATTCCAAACATACCCATACGCAACATGAGAAACACCAAAACACATCCATTTAGCACCATTATAACATCAAACAACATTATTTAATTATTCCTTTTTATCATCTGACACCCTAATGGTTTTCAACCTACAATTCGACGCAATAGGGACAATTCTACGGAACCCTAGAATTCCAAACTGGGATTCCCTAACATACTATGATCCATACTATTGAATATCTAAACCGATAATACGAATTAACTAATCGAAATCACCCCTTACCTTGTGGGTTCTTCGAATTCTGACGCTTCCGGTTTTCTCCTTCTTTTTCCTCTTCTCAAATGCACGTATGATGAATATTCTAAAAATAACTCTCTTTCTCTTCTTTTTCCTTTTAATACTCCTTTTATTATTCCAATAAAATAATTAAATTAGTAATTTGTAAGAGTAGAGTATTTTACCCCTCACACCCTCTAATCACTCTTCACACCACCAATACTTCTTTCCTTTAATTAATTAAATTAATTCCAATAATCCAAAAATACAAATAATTAAATTTCCAATTAAATTAATAATTAAAAATTCTAATTATTTAATTATCGGATTATTTGGGGTGTCACAACTCTCCCCAACTAAAAGAGTTTTCGTCCCCGAAAACATACCTTAGACGAACAGTTCGGGATACGAGTCCTTCATCTGACTCTCCAGCTCCCAAGTGACATTTCCATCTGCTGGTCCTCCCCAAACCACTCTTACCAACGCAATCTCCTTGCCTCGCAACTGTTTCAACTTCCGATCCTCAATTCTCGCAGGTACCGCTTCCACAGTCAAATTCTCTTGTACCTGTATATCGTCTACCCGAATCTCATGAGACGGATCAGCAATGTACTTCCTTAGCTGAGATACATGAAAAACATCATGCAAATTTGCAAGTGACGACGGCAAAGCAATCTGATAAGCAACTTTCCCAACTCTCTTGGTAATCTGAAATGGACCAATAAAACGTGGAGTCAACTTCTTTGACTTCAAAGCTCGACCAATACCAGTCATCGGAGTAACTCGCATAAAAACATGTTCTCCTTCGCTAAACTCAAGATCTTTCCTCCTCTTATCGTGATAACTTTTCTGACGACTCTAAGAAGTCCTCATCTTCTCCTGAATCATCTTAATCTTTTCCGAAGTCTGTTGGACAATTTCCGGTCCAATCACAACACTCTCTCCAGATTCATACCAACACAACGGTGTCCGACACCTCCTACCATACAATGCCTCAAACGGAGCCATACCAATGCTCGAATGAAAACTATTGTTGTAGGTAAACTCAATCAATGGTAGATAACTATCCCACGCTCCACCTTTCTCCAACACACAAGCTCTTAACAAATCTCCCAACGACTGAATCGTTCTCTCCGTCTGACCATCTGTCTGTGGATGATAAGCGGAACTCAAACGCAACTTAGTACCCAAAGCTTCTTGCAATCCCATCCAGAATTTAGATGTAAACCTCAGATCTCGATCCGACATAATACTAGAAGGATTACCGTGCAAACTCACAATCTTCTCAACATACAATTCTGCCAACCTTTCCATCGGATAATCCATTCTTATCGGAATAAAGTGAGAAGATTTCGTCAACCGATCAGCAATAACCCAGATAGAATCACAATTCTTCGATGTCCTTGGCAAACCAGACACAAAATCCATAGAGATTCCATCCCATTTCCACTCCGGAACAAACAACAGTTCCATCAATCCTGACGGTTTCTGATGCTCAATCTTCGACTTCTGACAAACCAAACAAGCATACACAAACTCAGCAATTTCCTTTTTCATTCCCGGCCACCAAAACAACTTCTTCAAATCATGGTACATTTTAGTAGCACCAGGATGAATACTCAATCCACTACGATGTCCTTCTTCCAAAATACTCTTCCTAATCTCTGCAACATTCGGAACACACACCCTATTACCAAATCTCATAACACCATTCTCATCAATCCGGAACTCGCCTCCTTGACCTTGGTTGATCAATGTCACTTTATCAACTAACCCAACATCGGACTTCTGTCCATTCCGAATTTCTTCCAGAATACCACTAGTCAGTTTCAACATACCCAATTTCACACTATTCGGAGTAGTTTCACATACCAAACTTAAATCTCTGAACTGCTCAACCAAATCTAACTCACGGACCATTAACATTGACATATGCAAGGATTCCTACTCAAGGCATCCGCAACAACGTTTGCCTTACCAGGATGGTAATTCAAACCGAAATCATAATCCTTTAGAAATTCTAACCATCTCCTCTGCCTCATATTCAACTCTTTCTGATCAAAGAGATACCTCAGACTTTTGTGATCACTGAACACCTCAAACCGAGAACCATATAAATAATGCCTCCACAACTTCAAAACAAACACAACAGCTGCCAACTCCAAATCATGAGCCGGATAATTCCTTTCATGTACTTTCAATTGTCTCGAAGCATAAGCCACCACCTGCTTATCTTGCATCAACACACCACCTAATCCCATTAATGATGCGTCACAATACACAACAAAAGACTTAGTCAGATTTGGCAAAATCAAGATCGGAGCACTTGTCAACCTCCTCTTCAGCTCTTGAAATCCTTTCTCACATTCAACATCCCAAACAAACATCTGACCCTTCCTGGTCAACTTAGTCAACGATAATGCTAATTTGGAAAATCCTTCTATAAACTTCCTGTAATAACTTGCAAGACCCAGAAAACTACGGATTTCAGAAGCATCCTTTGGCGCTTCCCACTGAGATACTGCTTCTACCTTCGTAGGATCCACATCAATTCCATTCTTGGAAATTACATGGCCAAGAAAACTTACTTCACTTAACCAGAATTCACACTTGGACAACTTCGCATAAAGCTTCTTCTCTTTCAACAATTCCAACACAACTCTGAGATGTTCTGCATGCTCTTCATCGCTCTTCGAATAAATTAGAATATCATCAATGAACACCACCACAAACTTATCAAGATCCAGATGAAATATCCTGTTCATATACTCCATGAAAACACCAGGTTCATTAGTAACTCCAAACGGCATAACATAATACTCGTAATGTCCATACCTCATTCTAAATGCAGTTTTCTGAATATCTTCCGACTTCACATGAATCTGATGATATCCAGATCTCAGATCAATCTTACTAAATACACAAGCTCCAACTAGTTGATCCATCAAATCATCAATCCTCGGCAAAGGATACCGATTCTTGATTGTAAGTTTATTCAGCTGTCTATAATCAACACATAATCTCATTGAACCTTCTTTCTTCTTAACCAACAACACCGGAGCACCCCACGACGAAACACTCGGACGAATAAACTTCTTCTCAAGTAACTCCTCCAACTGTTTCTTTAACTCCGCTAATTCAGATGCCGACATACGGTAACGCGCCATCGACACCAGACTAGTTCCAGGAATCAAATCTATAGTAAATTCTACCTCCCTCTTAGGTGGCAATTCACTAACGTATTCCGGAAACACCTCTGGAAATTCATTCACCACTGGCAATCCATCACCCTTTGCTTTTCCCTCCGCTTCTATTGCAGAATACAACATAAATACCACAGCACCATCTTTCACAGCTAGGTTCATCTGTTTAACCGACATAGTCACATCTTCGACACCAACCTCTTCAGGAAAAATAACCGTCTTCGCAAAACAGTTGATATGAACCTGGTTGAATTCCAACCAGTTCATTCCAAGGATGATATCAAGTTGTTCTAACGGTAGGCACACTAAATCCATACCGAAACCCCTACCAAAAATCACAATAGGACAATTCCTACAAACATACGAAGTAGTCACTGAACCCGACGCAGGAGTATCAATAACCATACTTCCATCCATATTAGAAATTTCCAAATTCAATCTTTTAGCACAATCCAAAGCAATAAAAGAATGCGTAGCTCCAGTATCAATAATTGCAATCAAAGGTATGTCATTAATAAAACATGTACCTTTGATCAGCCGATCATCTGGCTTAGTATCTGACCCAGACAATGCAAACACTTTACCACCAGCTTGCTCCTTCTTGGGTTTTGTACACTGAGGATGAGTATGTCCTTCTTCACCACAGTTGTAACAAGTCGCCACTCTTACTCTGCAATCATTGGCCACATGGCCGAGTTTCCCACACTTGAAACACTTCTTATCATTACTTTTGCAATCCACCATACGATGTCCTGTCTCACCATACTTTTAGCACTTAATGGAAGAACTAGAATCTCCTCCACCAAACTTCTTCCAACCACCGGGTCTCTGATTACTTCTTCATAAGGCTTACCACGATCCATCTGTTGCTTACCCTTCCTATCAACATACCCTCGAGCATTCGACTTAGTGCTAGCAAGATCCTCCTCTAAAATCCTACTACAGTCAACCAGATTGGGAAATCTTCGGATATGCTGATACAGAATACCCTGCTTAATCTCATCACGAAGACCATTCTCAAACTTGATACATTTGGAAAATTCTCCATCTGCATCGTTAGTATAATGAACATAATACTTCGCTAACTCAGTAAACTTCGAAGCATACTCACTGACAGTCTTGTTACCCTGCTTGAGTTTCAGAAACTCAATCTCCTTCTTGCCTCTGATGTCCTCAGGAAAGTACCTCCTCAGAAAAGCCCTCCTGAACACAGCCCAAGTCAACGCAATACCATCTTCTTCCATTTCAATTATGGTAGCAACCTACCAGTCATCAGCTTCCTCTGCTAACATGTGAGTTCCGTATCTCACCTTCAGCCCTTCAGCACACTCAATTACTCTGAAGACCCTCTCGATATCCTTCACCCACTTCGGAGCACCTTCGAGATCATGTGCACCCTTGAACAACAGAGGATTATTCCTCTGAAAATTCCCCAATTGTCCGTCAGCACCAATCACAGCTCCCTGCTGGTTCCCTCCGAGTACTCCAGCCAACATTCCCAATGCTTCAGCAATAGCATCGTCGTTTCTTCCGTTACCTCTTCCAGCCATTGTTCTTGTAACATTACAAAACAACTTCATCAGCACACAAGTATCGACAGTTTCATCTTACACTAGTCGCATACAAAAGGGATAACGACACAAGACAAGACCGACTATGCTCTGATACCACTATTGTAACACCCCTTCTAAAATACCCCGAATAATATTAATTATATCAATGATTAAAGACATATTCCATCAGAGTTAACACGGAACAAGGGATGTCACAATTATGAAATAAATAAAACTTCCAATAAAACAATTGTCATGCTACACTGAGGGTCATTATTCAAATAATTCAATCAAATTAAGACCATGTCTTACACAGCGGAAAAATACCATAACCAAAACGGAATAAACTAAAACATAATTATTCCCAATGAAATTCAAAGAAACAATTGAATAATAACTAATTCCTCAACTAAACGTTCCCCAGTGTTACAACCTATCAGAGCACGACACTGACACGCGGACTTAAAGTAACATAGCTCTAGAGCCATCCTCACCAACTCTTGAGCTGCTAACTTTAATTTGAAATTGTTAAAGTAAGGGTGAGATTTCTCATAATTAACATGCATTATAAGCTTCTCAATCAACATTATATCACAAGCATATTATTTCACCCATTTTAGCATAAATTCAGATTCAACACGCAGTTCCAATCATACAAGTCATTATGCACAAATCAATAATCAACCAAAGAATTGTAACACTGGAAGACATCCTAACATGTTACAATTCCATGCAAACACAAATGCAGACACAATGCATGTGGTACCAACACGTGACCAAGTAACCCAACACTGATCCATCATCAACCGGATACAACAACCATCGATTCATCCATAAACATCCGGACACGAATCCAGCCTAACCACCCATCATCACCCGGGTATCGGTTAACGGCAATACAAGTCAAATTCCACACAATGGGAATTAACTTCACCAAAATAATGCATATGCACGCACATCACTAGCATGCAACATCAAATCAGTCTATGAAATACATCAATTTATCATAACTGAACCAAAACCAAAAACATGATATCTCAACGATCATGCACACCATCATTAGCAACATAAACATGCCTTTCATTCACACAATACTAATACATCCATCCATCACAGGTTCACTGCTACATACACACCCATGTGCGTTAGCCAATAATCACTTATTCCAGGATTTGACTCATTTTCAAAATAATTTCAGGTTTTAAGAAATCTTTTCATTTTATAAAATAGAGCATTAAATTTAAGAAATAACGTCCAAAACGGCACTCAAAACGGACTTACGGTTTGAAAGTTATGAATTTTCAAAGTTTAATATTTTTCAAAAGTTACAGCAGAACCCGGTTCTTACATATGCAGGAATCGGTTCCTGCGAAGTTCAAAAATCACACTTCTGGAAAAATGTATGGGAACCCGGTTCCTACCTATACAGGAACCGGTTCCTACATGCATTTTTGCCAGTTTTTATAAATTCACAGTGGAACCCGGTTCCTCCCCACTGGGAACCGGTTCCCACGACCTGCATAGTCAAATTCTGCACTTTTGACAGCATTTATTCATTCTAAACCAATTCCAAACATACCCATACGAATTGAAACATGAGAAACACCAAAACACATCCATTTAGCACCATTATAACATCAAACAACATTATTTCATCATTCCTTTTTATCATCTGACACCCTAATGGTTTTCAACCTACAATTCGACGCAATAGGGACAATTCTACGGAACCCTAGAATTCCAAACCGGGATTCCTTAACATACTATGATCCATACTATTGAATATCTAAACCGATAATACGAATTAACTAATCGAAATCACCCCTTACCTTGTGGGTTCTTCGAATTCAGACGCTTCCGGTTTTCTCCTTCTTTTTCCTCTTCTCAAATGCACGTATGATGAATATTCCAAAAATAACTCTCTTTCTCTTCTTTTTCCTTTTAATACTCCTTTTATTATTCCAATAAAATAATTAAATTAGTAATTAGTAAGAGTAGAGTATTTTACCCCTCACACCCTCTAATCACTCTTCACACCACCAATACTTCTTTCCTTTAATTAATTAAATTAATTCCAATAATCCAAAAATACCAATAATTAAATTTCCAATTAAATTAATAATTAAAATTTCTAATTATTTAATAATCGGATTATTTGGGGTGTCACAACACACCCCATTGAGTTGTCAAGTACTGTCAAGTATAAGATCAGAGGTCTCCCTTCAACTGGTGGCATAAGGATAGGTGGCTCCTGTAGATACTCTTTGATCCTTTCAAAGGCGGTCTGACATTCATCATTCCAACGTACCACTTGATCTTTCTTCAGTAGCTTGAAGATTGGCTCACAAGTAGCAGTTAGGTGCAAGATGAACCGAGCAATGTAGTTCAGTCGTCCTAGAAAGCCTCTGACCTCCTTCTCTGTCTTGGGAGCTGGAATCTCTTGTATGGCTTTCACTTTGGCAGGGTCCACTTGAATACCTTTGTCGCTCACGATGAAACCCAGTAGCTTACCAGACCTCACCCCGAAGGTGCACTTGTTCGGGTTCAATCTCAGCTTGTACAACTTCAACCTGTCAAAAAGCTTCTGTAGATGGTCAAGGTGTTCTTCCTCAGTCTGGGACCTGGCAATCATATCGTCGACGTATACTTTAATCTCATGATGGATCATATCATGAAACAAAGCAACCATGGCATGCTGATACGTTGCCCCAACATTTTTCAACCCAAAAGGCATGACCTTGTAACAAAAGGTGCCCCACTGAGTAACAAAAGTGGTTTTCTCCATATCTTCGGGAGCCATCTTTATCTGATTATAACTGGAGAAACCGTCCATGAAGGAGAATACCTTGTGCTGAGTAGTATTGTCAACCAGAACATCAATATGAGGTAGAGGGAAGTCATCCTTGGGACTAGCCCTGTTCAAATCCCTATAGTCAACACACATTCGGACCTTACCATCTTTCTTCGGTATTGGAACCACATTGGCAACCCACTGAGGGTAAGAAGTCACTGCTAGAAAACCGGCATCAAACTGTTTCATAACTTTGGCCTTGATTTTCTCAGACATCTCTGGGCGCCTACGACGAACCTTTTGTTTTACGGGAGGGCAGTCTTCCTTGGTAGGCAGGCGATGAACCACAATGTCAGTATCCAACCCAGGCATATCTTCGTAAGACCAGGCAAAGATCTCAATGTAGTCATGCAGCATCTGAATCAACCGCTGTTTCACACTAAGCTCTAGATTTGCACCGATCCTGACTTCCTTCTTGTCTATTTCAGTACCCAGATTCACTGTTTCCACCGGCTCTTCATGTGGCTGAATGGCCCTTTCTTCCTGGAGTAGCAGTCTTGCAAGTTCACCCAACACTTCGCAATCATCTTCACCTTCGTCTTCGACTAAGTTGATCGGATTTTCGAAGTCATAACAGGCAGTAGCAGAGTCGTTACCAGTGAGATCCAGAGTGGATTGAGACCTGTATATGTGAGTGTGTGTAAAATAGCTGTTTTTCAATATATAATAAAGAAAAACAAGGAGCACAAAATTTGAAATGCAAAAGACGTACAATGCTTTTATTAACGATATATGAAAATGGCACACAAAAGCCCTCACAAATGAAGCCATGGTGCCCTGGGTAAGACATCGGGCCATAAATGTTCAAAACATTGTTTGTTACAAATTCTAAACAAAGATTTCATTACTGGTTAACAAAAGTAATAGGGATGAAGTCCTTTGCTGTCCAGTTGCTTGGTCCACCGTTGGTCGTAGGATAGATCCAGTTGTCGAATTCAGACTCTTCCACATCATCTTCAATGGCATTTACTCCCGAGTTGCTGATGAACACAGGAGATCTTCCAATCCTTGCACTACGAACAACCCTTTGAGCTTTCTTCTCAATAACAGCCCGGGCATCCTTTAAGGAAGCCATCTTCATAGCAGGATCTTCAACCACAGTCTCAGCTGATGCCAGTGTCTGAGGAACCTCTTCAAAGTGCTGAAATGGGGTCTCAATGAATTCCCCATCCATCTCTACGTATCTGAATGAATTGAGGTGGCTGACCATGTACTTCTCCTCCCCTTGAACTGTCACAATCTTCCCTCTGACCGGGTATTTCAGCTTCTGATGGAGTGTTAAGGTTACGGCTCCAGCTTTGTGGATCCATGGACGACCCAGCAAACAAGAATAGGATGGCCGAATGTCCATCACGTAGAATGTAGAATTGAAGACCTGAGAACCAACTTTAATTGGGATATCAACCTCACCATGTACCATCCTTTTAGACCCGTCAAAGGCCATGACAACGATGTTACTTGGCTTTAACTCTAACCCTTCGCAATCCAACCGGTCTAGAGCTTTCTTGGGAAAGATGTTCAATGAGGAACCGGTGTCAACCAGTACATGTGCAAGGGTAGTGCCCCTGCATTCAATGGAGACATGCAGGGCATCATTATGGTTCCTCCCTTTAGCAGTCAAATCAGCGTCGGAGAAACCCAGACCATTATCAGCAGTTAAATTGGCCACACAATCGGTAAACTGATCAACTGATGTCTCTTGTGGCATGTGGGAAGACTTCAGGAAGGTAATCAGAGCCTTAGCATGGGCCTATGAACACAACAACAGTGATAGCATAAAAATCTTGGATGGGATTTTCCCCAGTTGCTCAACTACGTTATAATCACTCTTCTTAATAATCTTCAAAATCTCTTCCATCTCCTATTTGGAAGCTTCAACAGTGATGGTCTTCGGTGCCTCCGTCTGGGCAGGCACATCAGTAGTGATCCCTTTGCCCCGAGCGTTAGATTACTCGGCGACATGGGTAGGACTAAGAACTTGATCAGGAATGGCAGTAGGTACACTTGCAGGTGTAATGACAATAGGTCTTCGGGAAGTTGGTGGAGCAATATCAGGTGAGAAAAGTCTATCGCTGCGGGTGACTTTAGAAGGCCCAGTAATGTTGCTGACGCCGGTATCAGCATCCAACTCTTGCTTAACTCCAAGAACATAAAAATCAACCCCATAGTGCCAGGGGACAACTTTGTCAGAGGTGTAGTGGATGGGCCCCGAAAAAGTGATGATCATAGGTGCGATCTTCGGAAAAGATGTAATTCTAACAAGCTTCCTCGAGGGAGCCTTGGAAGAATTGTCGAAAATGGTAATGATGGCGACTTCTTCAGTAGGAATGGAAGGAACAACGATCTTCTCAAACAGGATCTCTTTGCTATCCATCAGGTTTTGGATACCTGACTTCAGCAATGGGAAACCAGTAGGTAAAACAAAACACATATGGCAATCTTCACCGCAGCCTGGAAATAAACCGGCTAGCAACAGGTTCTTCTTGACAGTCATCAGAGGGGTAACAATATCATCCATGGAAACTACAAACAAGTATTCCTCTACAGCATTTAATCCATGCTTGGGCATGGGAGCAGTCACAACATTAGGCCTCTCGGGCGCCTCAAACTCAATCTCCTTTGCATCAATCAAGTCTTGGACCTTGTTCTTCAAAGCCTAACAATCATCCGTATTATGCCCCAGGCTCTCAGAGTGATAAGCGCAGCGGGCGTTAGTGTTATACCTTGGTGACGTTGTATTTGAATTCTTTGGAGCTTCTTTTATAGTCACAAGATTGGTCTTTAGTAACTGTGGCAGGATCTGAGACAAAGTCATGCTGAGACGGGTGAATTGCCTTCGAGGTCTATCGTCCCTTTGTTGCTTGTGATGCTGAGGAGCACCAGCAGATTTTGAAATAACCACTGCATTGACAGCTTGGCAGTGTTCAGGTCTATTCTGTCTTCTTGAACTGTAAACAGCACTGGACTCTTTCTTAAATGATTTCTTCTCGGTGCTCGATGAGGCACCCTTCTGTATCTTCCCAGCCTTAATACCAGCTTCAATCCTCTCACCAGTCAAAATAAGATCTGTAAACCCAGCTGAAGAGCTTCCAATTAGATGGTTAAAGAATGGACCAGACAGGGTCCCTAAAAACATGTCAACAAGTTCACGATCAGCCAAAGGTGGTTGCACCCTTCCGGCAAGGTCTCTCCAGTTTTGAGCATACTCTTTAAATCCTTCACCCGTTCCTATTGACATACCCTGGAGTTGGGTACGCGTAGGAGCGAGGTCGGATTTATACTGATACTGCCTATAGAATGCAGTAGCCAAATCTTCCCAGCTACGGATATTGGCTCCGTCCAACTGATAGAACCACTCAAGCTGAGTCCCTGAGAGACTGTCTTAAAAGAAATGGATCCACAAGTTCTTATCAGAAGTGTAAGGCTGGATTTTCCTCACATATGACCGGAGGTGCATCTTTGGACAGGAAGCTCCGTCATACTTGGAAAAGGCAAGTGCCTTGATCTTATGGGGAATCACCACCCCAGGTGATAGACCCAGATCTCTGAAGTCCAGACCGGGCACCTTCTGTATTTCCATAGCGCTCAAACGGTCTTCCAGCTGTTTGTACTTATCCTCAGCAGGAGGATACTGTTCTTCATCATAGTCCGTCTCGTTGTCGGAGACCATAGGGCTAGGAGCCCTCCTTTCTTGTGGACTATCTTTCCCTCCCGATGAGGTGGTCAGATCAACTTCATTCTGCAGCCCGTTTCCAAACCTGCATCCAGTGTTGAACAGGATGGTTCTCTTCTTCTTCTTCTTTTTCTCCATCAGAATCAAGGTCTTCAGGTCTTGCTGACCCTTAGCTAGATTCATAAAAAGCTCTTGAAATGGGGCATTCTGGGCCTGGAGGGCCTTGATAGCTTGCTCAGTGGAAGGTTCAGCAGACATGATGATTGGGCTCTGAAATAAACAGCGAAGAAGATAAGAGACCTGTAATGGGGTACCTGTTTATGAAGTGCATGGGATGAAATGCGTATGATTTATGATTTCAAAGACAATCAGGATTCAAATTTGTAAACAAGAAAGGAAACACACTTTATTAGATTTGAACTTTAAAATTTAAATTGTTCAACAAATTACCCTTAGGGGTTACAAGAATGGAAATACTGAAAAGTAAATGAAAACTGTAAAAGAAGTCATCAAAAGTACATTAATGCTCCCATGGTCTCTTCTTCTCAGTGCGGACATAATCATTCAGGATCCGCTCATTCTCCAACTGTCTGGTCAGCTTCTGGATCTTCTGCTCTTGTTCATTGAACCTTTCTCTGTAGGAATCCCGTGCATCCCTCAACTGTAACCAAGACCTCTTCAGTGTCCCAATATCAGTGGGCATATAAGGTTGGAGGATAGTTGGAGGAACCCCCTCCTCATTAGCAACTTCAAGAGTAACAGGCCTGACAACTTCGTATGGCATACCTAACTTCTGGGCACAGATGAGGACCCATCTGAGATATGGCTCCATTGGCAGAGAAGTCTTGGGTCCCAACTCATGTGGGTCAGATCGGTGAACTCTGTCCCAAGCCCTTATGAATTTACGATGCAGCTCGTCGCTATTTCCCTGAAAATCAAAGATGATATGAGGCATCAACATCTCATGAGGCCCTTCTCTTCTGGCTCTTCCAAACTGACGGAGAGCTAAGCATGGGTTGTAAGAAATCCCTCCATGGAGTCCGATCAATGGAACATTAGGATACTCTCCACAACGATCAATGACAGTCACCTCATCCATACCTTTGAGAGTCCAGATAATGTCATCACTAGAAAGAGACATCACCCTATAAGCCCAGCCCATTCCTTCTTTGTTTTTCAGCACAGACTTAGGGAGGTGCGAAATAAACCACCTTGACAATAAAGGAACACAACACATCAAAGTTCCCCGCTTTCGGGAAGTACAAGCATAGAGCTGATGAAGGATATCCCCTAAGAGAGTGGGTACCAGATTCTGAGAGATGAAGATCTTTATGGCATTAATACCAACAAAAGTGTCAGGATTCGGAAACAATACCAGACCATAAATCAAGAGAGCCAGAATTTCCTCGTATGCTTTGAAGTCTAAGCTGTCCCAGAAGTAATTAGCTTTGTCAACTAAAAACTTAGAAAACCCTTAGCTCCACTTCTAGTCTCCCAGTTAGCCATTACCTCCTCCTTGGTCAAGTGAAGGGCTGCAGCAATTTCTTCAGGTTTAGGAATCTTTTCCCAACCAGTAAACGGAGTTTGTTCCCGGACGGAGATACCAAGCAGCTTAGAGAATTCTTCCAGGGTAGGAACCAGCTGGAAGTCTTGAAAGGTGAAGCAATGGTATAACGAATCATAAAACTGGACCAGGACACTCATCATTTGTTCGTCCAACTTTGAGGTGACCAAACTGAGAAGAGAACCATGCCTTTTGATGAAGGAAGTCGTGTCTGAAATCTTGACAACCAAATCTTTAAGCAGGGTAGGGACTTGGACAAAGTTGATCCGGATAGTATTCCTACACATGGGCATCATCATGACCTACAAAATAGAGCAAAGATGAAACCCTCTCGTCTTTGAAATAGGTTAGTCCTTATGCAGAATGTATGAAATGTTATGATGTCATGATGTCATGGTAAAGGCACACCACAAGTATCCACAAAAGGCAAACATGGTAAAGGCACACAAGTATCCACAAAAGGCAAACATGGTAAAGGCACACAAGTCACACAAAAGAGCCCTTAGATTTCAGGCCGGCATGAAGCTTAGGTACTACCCTCTTTCAGTTTCAGTTGGTTAAGACCTGTCCTAAAAAATAGTAATCGGGTTCTAAAGGATCTCAATATCACTGACTACCCTCAATCGGTCATAATTCCAGTTTAGCAACCTTTTCTTGCAGCCGGAATCATCGCGAGAGTTTAGTCTCAATAAGTGTAGCATACTGCTACTGTTCTATGGCCAAGTTGGTCAATTTAAGGTTATAAGGTCAGTTGGTGCTTAATGACTCCTTAGAAGACCCATATTCTCCTTGTTCCAACACAAGGGATATCAGTATAGACTAAGGTGCCACACCAACATAGCTACTTCTTCATCTGTGTCGGTCTACGCCAGACAGATCCCTCACAGTTTATTGCTACTTACCTAAAGGGTATCCCCAGATCCGGGTTAGGATCTATAGAACTCCGATACAAGCCCATAAAATTAAAGCATACAAAGCATACAATTGAAAACATAATGATCTAATCCTAAGGTACACCTCACTTAACAGAATCCCCAGCAGAGTCGCCAGTTCTGTGATCGGTGGGAATCAGAACTGACTGTTTTGGAATGCTGGTTCGCGTTTGCGTTTGTTTTGGCAAAATGTCGCGGTAAGCAAGAGTCGCCATCGTCTTTTATTTTATCCAACAAGGAAAGGACAAAAGCACAGAAAAATTCCTTTTTGAGATATTTCTCGGGTTCGGGAGGTAGATTATAGAAAGGGAAGGTGTTAGCACCCTTTCTATCAGTGGTTATCCACGGGCTCTTAGGTACTTGCTCATTACGTTTTCAAAAGTTTGCTTTTCTTTGTGTTTGTGGATTTGAAAGAAGTTTTTGCTTGAAAGTTGTGTAAGTGCGAAAGGTTTTGTTTTTGTTTTAAAAGGAGCAAGTACTTAAGAACATCTACCTACTCAAAAAGGAATTAATCTGTACAAGTGTCCTTTAGACAATGCTATCCCACTATTGAGGAGTAGGTAGCACCGTCGTTGGAGTTTTCGGGTCAATTCGATTAAGGGACGTGTGGTCACTAAAGCAATGTTAGGACGCCTTAACGGTAACCCTAATGTCTTAGATCATTTTATCCGAGGCAACCGTTTCGAGGCAACTTATGATCTTTGGACAAAAGGGTGACCTCTAAGACTTCCTATACTCAATGACCATGTTTGGAGGCAACCAAGTGAGGTGTACCCTAAGAGTGCGCATGTGCGAGTGTGTCATTTTCAGTTAATTTATCTTTGTACATGTCAATGGTTATCTATGTTGATTTTAGGTTAAACATTCAATATTATCATGCATTCCCTATTATGAAACATCTAATAGTTTATAAGTTGCGGAAATTAAATCTAAACTATTACAAGGCGTCGAGTATTTACATCGTCAAAAACAACCCTTGAAATTAAAATGCGGAAAAATAAATAAAGCGATAAAATAATTAAAGTCCTATTTAAAGCTATTACATTCTGGGAGACAATTACATCAATATCATAAATGGATCGCATGCGGGAAAATTAAATCGGCCGCATTTTTTGGGGTTTTGACCCTTTTTTGAAAGAAAGCATTTTTTTGTTTATTTTTGAATTAAAAGGAATTAGATCTAAGTTAATTAAATAAATAAATTAATTAATTAATAAAAGTGATATTTTTGGATTTTTGAGTATTTAAAGAAATAAAATAAATTCGGTCAAAGTTAGTAAAACCTAATATTCTACATTAATTTTAATTATTTGCAAAAGATATTAAAAAATTATACCTAATTAAAACTAAGTTAATTGAATTAATTTATTTACAAAAATAAAGTCATGAATTTAATTTTAATAAATAAAATATATTTTTTGGTTTTTGATTTTATTAAGAAAAAGATTAATTGGTTAGTGATTAAATAATAAAAATAATAAAAACAAGCAATTAAATAAAAAAGAAAGAAATAGAGAAAGTTAGAGATTTTGGCCTGTAAGGAGGTGTAAAGAGCATTCCTGAGCTCAGATCTTCGAAAGCTTCATGCTCTAACTATGGTGTTTTTTTATTCTTGCGTGGAACCTATGATTCAACCATCCATAATTGTTCTATATAAACTCAAACAAACATTAGCATACCATAAAATGTGATTAAAATTAGAGATTCGAAATTTAAAATTTTACCAAACCGGTGGGCGTGCTAGGCGTGTGATGGATTGCTCTTGGGCCTTGTAAGACTCATGAGGACTTAAAGAGGATGGTTTAAGGCTTGATTTCTGGAGAGCTTTTTGAAGTGCTTTTAGAGAACTTTTTGAAGAGCTTTTTGAGAGCTTTTTAGAGAGGATTTTTCGTGTCCTTCAAGCTTGTGTGGATCTCTATTTATATAGGAGAATGAGGATACAAGAAAGCATGGAAAGAATCTCCCTCATAATGTTGTGTTTTAAGACCATGATCAAGATTTGAAAAAAATGCCATATTTGATGATTCTCCATTATTAAACCTTCCAAATTTGATTTGATTCAATATTTTTGCACATTATTAGGCTTGATACGAATTTGATGGTGTACATGATGATATTTAAGACCTATAATGATAAAAAAGATACCAAGTTATCAATATTTAGATTTTATTTGGATTTAAATTGATTTAAAATGAATTAATTCAATAAAAATAAAATAAAATGGGAAAATTAATAAATGGATCCAATACTGAAGATAGGACACGTGTGTAGTGTGACAAGATCAAATCAAGTGGAAAAAAGTGGGCCCTTTTTTCAAAAATTGGAGTTTTGGGGATATTTGACTTTTGGCAATTTTGGAAAAATGCCCAACTTCAACAATGCATAACTTATTCAATTTTGAAATTTTGGAGGTGTTCTAGGACTTTTTAGAAACCTTGAGATGTCCTATAACCAAAACTTTTGGTCTCATATCATATTGATGCTCCATGATCAAGTTATAAGCTTTGGAAAAAAAGGTGTTTTTGTTGACTTTCAAAAATGACCTATAATGTCCAAATTTGTAACCTTTTGTGAGTGCATTTCTTGATCTTGGGGTGTGAAGATGGATTGTAGGAAATTGCATCCTATTCAAAATTAGCTTTGTATGGGTCATTTCGCATAAAGTATGAGAAAGTTATACTTCGTCAAAGTTGAGTTGACTTTTCCTACAAAACCCTAATTTAGCAACTTTTGAATCTTGATGAATCTTGAGCAATCCTTGATGAATCATGATCAACCCTTGATCAAATGATGAATTATCCTTCAAAATGAGAATTTTGACAAAAAATCTTGAGGTTTGACTGTATTTGGGACACAGTTGACTTTTGCCCTAGCACAGTCGATTTTTGGGCCTCTTGAGCAATTGACTGACCAAACTTCCTCTGCAAGGCTTGAAATTTGACATGGATGAACTTAAGAACATATTAAGACATTTGGAAGCACTTGGGTCCATTTGGATATGAGGACCTTAGTGCAACACAAAACCTTAATTTTGACTTGACTGCCTTAGGAGGTGATTTGACTGTCCAACCCTTGAGCCATCTTGAGCAATTTGAAGATCAATCTTGGAAAATCTTTGAGGAATATGGGAGGGAAAATTTTGGGGTACAACAGTCGTCACCATCCATGGTGGTCAGAATCATGGCTCCACCAGAAAATATTCTTTTAATTGCAAATGGCCTTCGTATGTGGGAGTCCATTTGCCCCTGGAATCACCTTGTGGCAGTATGATGCGCTTGATTACTAGATCACCCACTTGATATAACTGGCGTATGACCTTTTTGTTGAAAGCCTTGCTCATTCTCTTTTGGTACATCTGACCATGACAGATAGCAATAAGCCTTTTCTCGTCGATCAGATTCAGTTGGTCAAGTCAATTCTGGATCCAATCAGCTTCGTTCAAACCTGCATCCTTCATGATTCTCAAAGAAGGGATCTGGACCTCAATAGGTAGGACAACCTCCATGCCATACACCAGAGAATAAGGTGTTGCCCCTGTTGACGTTCGTGTTGAGGTGCGGTAACCATGAAGAGAAAATGGTAACTGTAACGCGGTGGGAGAATTGACTTGGGTGTTTTGCGTTTTATCGCAATTGTTGCGGTTAGCAAGAGTCGTCATCGATTTTTCTTTTATCCAAAAGGAAAGGCTGAAAAGAATAGGAAATACCTTTAGAGATGTTTTATGAGTTCGGGGGGTAGATTATGAAAAGGGAAGGTATGAGCACCCTTTTCATCCGTAGTTATCTACGGGTTCTTAGATGCTTGATAGATCACTTGCTTTTGTTTGAAAGTGTGCTTGTGGTGTGGGTTTTGAAAGTATTTTGAAAATGTGACTTTGTAATGGCTCTCGTTTCTATAAAAACGCATACAAAGTGTTGTTTTGAAAATAGTTCAAAGAGGTGTTTGTGGAATGTGTTGTTGAAAGTGATTTTGAAAAGGTGTCTTTGTAATGGCTCTCGTTTCTATAAGAACACGTACAAAGTGTTGTATTTTGAAAATGTTTCAAAAATAGAGTGTTGGTGTATGAAATGTTTTTGTTGTGAGCACGCGTGCAACTAGGAGCAAATCTACCTACTCAAAAGGTCTTTAGTGTTCTTTTCCTCCTCCTTTAGATGTTGCTATCTAACCATTGTTTTGGTAAGAAGCCCCATCGTTAGATGTGAAGGGACGGGCGTGGGACATTTGTATAGTCATAGAAGGCAACCTATGGGACGTTTTAGCAATGTCATTTAGGGACTAGATCATTTACCGAAGGCAACATCGAAGTTCATCGAGGGACTACGATCTTTTATCGAGGGTCTTTGCTAAAATGCCCATATTCGAGGGACATGGCTATTTTTCCGAGGCAACAAATGAGATTACCCTAAAGGTGCACGTGTTAATCCTGTTTGATTTTCATGCATTTAGTCTTTGATTAGGGTGGTCTACTTGTTGGTTTTATCTTGCCACACACACCTAATTACTAGCAATTGTACAAAAGTAAATAAAAATGCAGAAAATAAAAATCCTACACTATTACAACCATATTAAAATGCAAGAAAAAATGTAAAGGCAAAAATAAAATAAAAGAAGAAAAATGAGAGTCTTTCAATTGGGGAAGGAGAACCCTTCGATTTGCATTCTGTTGGAGTTCTTCGATTGGGGCTGGCATCACCAAGGTCATGGCTTTCGATTAGGCCTTGGCAGCAGCAAGTCGTGTCTTTCGATTGGGCACTGGCACCAGTGAGGTCTTGTCCTTCAATTGGTCTGGAAGTCAGTGTATGGTGAAGCCCAAGGTTCTGCCTTTCTACCTTGTTACATTCTTTGATTGGGTCAGCGATATCAGTATGAGTGTGCCTCTGGCTGGGCCTGGAAGTCAGTGTGGAAGCCAAAGGCTTCATTTCATACTCATGTCCCCTGTTTCTTTCGTTTGAACTTTTTGAACAGCAACATGGCCTAAGGCCATGCTAGTATTTCCTTACAATTAGTTTAACACTTAATGCATATTTAAGTAAACAAGCAGCAAAACGAAAGGGGTTAGTTCTGAAAATATGTTAAGGGGGTGGAAACTAAAAGAGAAAAAAATGTTATGTACATGATATTTGAAACGAAAATCTTAGAGTCGGAATGACTTACCTTAAAGCTGGCGTGTGGGCTTCGAGCTTGAACTGCTTGCGCTAGAAGGAGGGGGATTCGAAGAGTTTCCACAAAGGGGGGTTTACTTTTAGTTCGAAGAGTTATCATAGGAGGTTGGTTTTTGAGTTTGAACAAAAAAAACTTCTAGGTGTGGGGCGTTCTTCAGAATCGAAAGAGGTGAGTGTGTGATTTTGGGTTTGTTCTTCACAAGTGTTTAAGGACTTGAGAGTTTTTTGTGTTTGTGTTTGAGAAAAATTTGGAGATTCTTTTCTTTCGTCCAAAAATTCCTCCCTTAGCTTTGCAAAAATTCCTCTATTTATAGAGAAAAAGAATGGACATCTCTTCAATAGCTAGCCTTGTAAAATAATAAAATAATGAAACGTGAAAGGTACAAGTGGGGGCCTTTCGCAGTTGAGGCGTGGAAGATGTGACTTGTACTTCTGGCCCTGCTTTTCGTTCAGACAACATTCAGGCTGAAAGCTGCTTTTGTGACTAAAGTACCTTTTATGAAGAAAGGGTACACAGTCCTTTGCCAATTTATCCAAGAATGTTATTGTCCTTCGAATAAACCTTCAAACCCTTAGGCAATATATCACAAACTTGTGTAAACCTCTTGTTATGTGAATATTTGAAAGTAACATAACCTGACAAGTAAGATTTGGTCTTGGGTCGAATGCAAGAATGAGATCTAAGCACACTTGTTCAAAGGAAGCATTTTCCTCAATCGAAGCTTGTGGTCAAAACAAGATTACTCGAAGGAAGCTAATGCCTAGGTGAAGCTTGGATCAAAGCAAACACATTGCCCAATCGAAAGCTCGTGTTTGAAGGAAACATACTGCCTAATCAAAGCATGAAACAAACATAAAGGGAGTCATTGCCTGGTGTCTGTTTAGCATGAGGGAAGTTCCTTCTGAATCGAAGGGTGTTCATTCAGGGGAAGCAAGAACTTAGTCAAATCTTGCATGAAGATACCTCTTGGCCCAAACAAAGCTTGTATGAAGTAAAGTCTGCAAGGGGCCCTTGGTGCAAGTGAATTTGAAGGATGCATAGAGATGGTTATTTTGTCCCATTGAAGTTTTTCCAAACGAAACAGACATGCAGGCAGTATAAGCCCAATCGAATGGTTTGTCTTGCAGGGGGGCACATATGGGCAACAAAAATTGGTTTTCAAAGCAAGCATGCAGGAAACATGCTTGGTGAATCGAAGAGTTTTCCTTGCAGAGGGCACTTGTGGCTAGTAAACTTGGTATTCAAAGCAAGCAATGTAGGCAGCAAAAGACACAAACGAAACCTGCAACAAGGAGTCATATTCCCATGCGAAAGAGGTACGCTAGCAACCATTTTGAACAATCAAATGAGGCTAAGAGTCAATCAAAGGGTGCCAAATCGAAGGAGACTTGTTTTTTTCTCCAAATTTGTCAAAAATGTTATTTATATCCATTTTCTCCCTTTTTGACAGTTTTGCCTTTTAATTTTGGTATTGGAAAATTCCAATGCACTTGTGCAAGCTTGGATCCTAAGAATCTTTGTGAGAAAACCCTTGAGAATTGAGAGGGCAAATTTTGGGGTACAACAGCTGCCCCTGTTCAATATTCTTACACTTGAAGAGTTAGATGGGCAAATATGCCATTCGTGACTTGAAGGTGGAAGATGATTGAACACTAGAGTGCCCAGAAATTTGCACTCGATGATGTTGTGGTTGATTTTGTAGGGAATGGGCTTAAAGATGCCATCCAAAGGCGATTGTTGACAGAAATCAGACTAAGTCTAAACTTGACTTCAATTGGAAAAGAATCAGAATAAATCTTGGAGAGATTTATCTGAACTAGAGGAAATGTATACCAAAAAGAATCAGGGTAAATTATTGAGAGACTTAAATTGAACCGACAGAGGTCTAGAAAGAATCAGAACAAATCTTTGGGTGATTTATCTGAACCAGAAAATATGTCTACAAGAAAGAATCAAGATAAACTGTTGAGAGATATAAACTGAACCAGTAGAGGTCTTGAATTTTCTTTAACTGGAAAGAATAAGAATAAATCTTGGAGCGATTTATTGAACCAGAGAAAATGTCTACAGGAAAGAGTCAGGATAAACCGTTGAGATATTTAAACTGAACCAGTAGAGGTCTTGAATTTTCTTCAACTGGAAAGAATTAGAATAAATCTTGGAGTGACTTATCTGAACCAGAAAAATTGTCTACAGGAAAGAATCAAGATGAACCATTGAGAGATTTAAACTGAACCAATAGAGGTCTTTAATAAGAATAAGAATAAAACTTGGAGCGACTTATCTGAACCAGAGAAAAATGTCTACAGGAAAGAATCAGGATAAACCATTGAGAGATTTAAACTAAACCAATAGAGCTCTAGAAAGAATCAGAATAAATCTTGGAGCAATTTATCTGAACCAGAGAAAGATGTCTGCAGGA
The DNA here is from genome assembly GCA_948472305.1 of Vicia faba. Lineage (NCBI taxonomy): Eukaryota > Viridiplantae > Streptophyta > Magnoliopsida > Fabales > Fabaceae > Vicia > Vicia faba. Next base: position 1,258,625,223 of record OX451741.1, on the reverse strand, counting down.
AAGAACCAGGATAAACAGTTGAGAGATTTAAACTGAACCAATAGTGGTCTTGGATGAGTATCAGAATAATATTCATAAATGACTTATATCTGACTCGTATTTTTGAGATGTACTAAATGAGTGTCAGAATGACATCCGTATCTGGATCATATCTGGACTGTATTTGAAAGGTATGTTGAATGAGTGACAGAATAACATCTGAATATGGATCGTATCTGGACTGTATTTGAAAGGTATGTTGAATGAGTGACAGAATGACATCCAAATTTGGATTGTATCTGGATTGTATTTGAATGAGTGATAGAATGAAACCCGAATCTGGATCGTATCTGGACTATATTTGAAAGGTATGTTGAATGAGTGGCAGAATGACATCCGAATCCGGATCGTATCTGGACTGTATTTGAAAGGTATGTTGAATGAGTGACAGAATAATATCCGAATTTGGATCATATCTGGACTGTATTTGAATGAGTGATAGAATGACATCCGAATCTGGATCGTATCTGGACTGTATTTGAAGAGAATTTGGATTAAATATCAAAATGTCAGCCATATCTGGATCGCATCTGAACTGTTTCTAGAAGAGAATCTGGAGTAAGTATCAGAATGTCAGCCGTATCTGGATCGTACATGAACTGTTTCTAGAAGAGAATCTGGAGTAAGTATCAGAATGTCATCCATATATGGATCGCATCTGAAGTGTTTCTAGAAAAGAAACTGGAGTAAGTATCAGAATGTCATCCATATCTGGATCGCATATGAACTATTTCTAGAAGAGAATATGGAGTAAGTATCAGAATGTCAGTCATATCTGGATCGCATCTGAATTGTTTCTAGAAGAGAATATTGAGTAAGTATCAGAATGCCAGCCATATCTGGATCATATCTGAACTGTTTCTAGAAGAGAATATCAGCAGGACGATGAAGGAATCTTGGACGATTGCTACTCCAAAAAGATGACCACCTTTATCTGTTGACCTTTCCCTGAAAAGGTAAAGAGTTAGTTGTATACAATGTCAATGATGTATGAAATGCATGGCTTAATGATGTTCTCAAAATAAATGAGATTATGTTGTACGCATTTGTGCTATATGCGCTTGTCATGTATGTAGTATGATGCATGAAAGGTGAAATGTTATTTGAATGTATCTTTGTCTGGGAAAATAAATCCTCGAAAAATGCTGGGGAGTTATTAAATCCCGTATTACTGTTGAAGAATTGGTGTGTCTTCAAACTTTGCTTAGAGTGTTTCCACCGGGAATTCCTGTTTTGTTATTTGAGGAGAATTCCGCTGGAGAATGTTGAAAACTTTGTGGAGAGCATTGATTCCTGTTTGGGGAAAAGAGTTCAGGAGCCTTGGTCATCCGTTGCTCTACTGGGGAGTCGAAGTTGAACTGATGTCTGGTTGGGTCCAGGCTTCATAGTAACTTGCTGGGGATTGTAGAGTAGTCTAATGGGGAAGAGGAGTTATGGTCCTTTGATTTGAAGTAGTCGGAGAGGCAAACTTAAGCTGGGGAAACCTACCGTTTATTGAGGAAATAAACCCTGTTTCCAGTCTGTTGGAGAGGTGGTGATTTCACTAGGGAAAATCCTCGAGGATTCTTGAGGTCGACTCAGCTAGTGAGAAGTTTTCAGAGATTGAAACTCTGGCTAGGAGTCATCCTATGAGAAGGATTTTGGGGAGATTTGTCACTGCCCCTAGTAGCGAGTGTTTGTGGCACTGCCAGGAACTAATTGTCTGTATGTAACCCTTTGTTGGAATTTGCGTTCAATGCCCCAAGTGATTTAGATGGAGACCTGCCCCTGGTTATTCTGCACTTCTTGAGAGATTTATTGGAATCTTGACTGAACTACCCCAGGTGTGCTGGATAGTGACATGTCATGCCCCCTTGTTTATAGGAGATTTTTCGTTGGAAGTGTCATCCCATTTGAACTGATTTTGTTCACTAAGAGAGCTTTCATTCCTCGGATATTCGTTGTGTGAATTTCTCCGTTGTCAAACAAATAACCATATGCAAACAACGATATTCAAATAATACAAAGTTTATGCTTGTCTTGATGTTTTGAAAATGCATTTTAGCAAGTAAAGAGTTTTGTAAGAATATGAAATCAACTAATAATTTAGAGTAAAGCCTTACAGGAGTCAGGATACCTTTTGTAACAGTATGCTTTCGAACTAACCCATGCTTCAATTAGGACTTTTGAAGGGTTGTAGCATGGCTTGCTTCACGGTTTAAGAAACAAAGGATAAGGCTCAAAGTGTATTTGTACCCGCCCATTCTTCGTGATGTTCTTCAGTCCTAAACTCAGTTAATTTTGCGTTTGAACTCCAATTGAGTCTGGAATGACGTTTTGGTGATGGTTTAGACAAGTTTAGTTTACCGGAAGGCAGTTATTTTTGCAACATTTTTCATGATGTTGAGGATTTGTAGTGACCTATTTCTTTTGATTTGTTATCTCTAATTTATGCCTGACTATTATTGTTTTGAGATTACAGTCGGCGGGATGCCCCAATTTTCTTAAGTCTCCTTTGTAGGTTTTGATTTATTGGGCTTTTCTTTTTGAGAGATAATGACTTCCTAATTGGTAGGGAACCACCACTGTCTTTTGATTCCAGAGGAATGTTTTTGATGTCATTCATTGTATTACGAGATGAGAGTTTGCGATTTAAACATGCATTTGAATTAACTGGGAGACTACCCTACTCCAGGTTTTGATTAAAGGTTTCAATTTGTGTAAAAAAGGAAACTCCTACTTCTTTGGCTCAAAAGGGTTGACTAGGGATTATCTTCCTTATAACTCCAGTGTTTAGGATTTGAAAGAATGCATGTACATCTTCAGCAAGTTCTGTTCAAAAAGCATACTGTATGAGATTATGGCATTGTTTTCGCCATTCTCCCTCTAAAGGCTTGTAACTTTTAGCAAGAGTTAAATGTCATAAGGAGAGTAAAAAGCATAGTTTAAATGTAATGAAAATGAATGGATCAATTCAAGATAAACATATGTAATGCATTAATGAAACAAAGTTTGACATTAATAGATAATTGTTTGAATACCAAAAGAAATTACAATTGAAAATTCAAAATGAACAAGACACTCTCAATGATTCGGCATAGGAGCAATGATCCCGTTAGGAGCCCCTGGAGGGTTGAACTCAACCTCCTTGGCATCAATCATGTCTTGGATCTTGTTCTTCAGAGCCCAAAAAATGTTTGTGTCATGTCCTGGACTATCAGAGTGGTATGCACACCTTTCATTGGGGTGATAGGTAGGAGCGGAAGTGTTGGGGTTTTAGAGAGGAGCCTTTAACGTAATCAGCTCTGCCTTCAACATGTGTTGTAGCACTTGATCTAGTGACATGTTGATCTTAGTGAATTATCTTTTAGGCGCGACCTCTTTACATTGATGCCCCTGTCTTTTTTGAGCAGGTGTAGGATTAGATATCAGGATTGCTCCTACGTGTTTATCGTGGTTGCCCTGGTTATGACCTTTTTGTCCATACGCAGCATTAGACTCTTTATTCCCGATGGAAGGTTGTTTCCTTGTACTCGAGGATGCACCCCATTGGATTTTACCTCTTTTGATGCTAACTTCGACTCTTTTATGAGTCAGTATTATCTCGGTGAACCCGACTGAGGAGCTTCCGATTAGGTGATTGAAGAAAGGTCCCGTTAAAGTTCCCATGAAGATGTAAATGAGTTCCCTGTCAGTTAGAGGGGGCTACACCCTACCAGCTAGATCTCTCCACTTTTGGGCGTATCCTTTGAAGCTCTCATTGGAACGCATGGTCATGTTCTGCAATTGCACACGAGTTGGTGCAAGATCAGCGTTGTACTGGTACTGCTTGTAGAAAGCAGCAGCTAAATCCTCCCAGGTGTGGATGCAAGAACTCTCCAATTGATAGAACCATTTAAGTTGAGTCCCAACTAAGCTCTCTTGGAAGAAATGGATCAAAAGCTTCAGATCAGTTGTATATGGTTGAATCATGTGGACATAAGACTTTAGGTGCATCTTAGGTAAAGATATTCCATCGTACATGGAAAAGGTAGGGATTTTGAACTTTGGCGGGATGACCAGTCCAAAAACAAAACCCATGTCTCCTAAATCCAAGCCTGCTATCTGCTGAATCTCCATAGCAATGAGGTGATCCTCCAACTGTTTGTACTTATCATTAGCGGGAGGATATTGTTCCTCAGAGTAGTCAGCTCCGACTTCATCAATCTCCAAACTGTTGTCTTCTTCATTACTATCCCCCATGTTGGATGGATTTGAAAGATATAGAGCTCTCTTGGCTGGTCCTCTAAGTCTTCTTCCCAAGTTCAGGACGCCTACTGACTTCTTAGGCTTCTTCTTCTTGTCTTTGAGAAGGGGAGTCTTCAGGTCCTCTTGCCCCTTAGCCATGACCAGGAACATTTGTTGGAATTGAGCATTTTGAGCTTGGAGATCTTTCACCGTTTGTTCCATATCCATCTTACTGAAATAAATAGTGAGAAGATAAGGAAACCTATATGGTAGAAACCTGTCATGATATGATGCATGACATGTGGATGCATGTTTTCAAGGATCTCGCAGGGTAAACACAAGAAAATGTTAGAAGTTGAACTTTGATCAACAACTTTGATTGGAGAACTTTGTATCAGTGGATGTCCTTCCACGAGAATTAAGCTCACCATGTCAAGTGGGTCATAGCCCTTGACTTAAGTTTGTTGTACTTGATCTTTGACGGTGTTTGTTTAGAGGAAAATAAATCCTCTTGCCCCTTGATAGACGTCTGGTTCAATGTAACCCTGCATAATAGACCCTTGGGATCCTTGAAATGGTTATTGAAAATGCTATGGTATAATGTCATGATGTTATGTACAAGTATGCAAAGTAAGCAAGTTTATATACAAATAATCATATACACACAAAGCAGACAAGTCCTTAGGTTTAGGCTTGCATGGGGTTTGTAGATAAGTACCCTCTTGAAGTTTAGTTGGCTCAACCTGTCCTAGTTAATAGTTATCAGGTTCTAAGGGATCTCAATATCACTGACCTTTCCTTTAGGCGTTGTCTAAGCACAATCAATATTTTCTTGTGACCGAGATATCCCAAAATTCCGATCATAATAAGTGTAGTATCGAGTATCAACAAATTTTCAGCTTTCCACCGAAACCGGTTATCTCACTATGTTCTAATTGGCCAAGTTTGTTCAATTAAGGTTATAAGGTTCTAAGGTCAGTTTCTGATTTCAAAAATTTTCAAAACTCTCTGGGTTTTCTCAAATCGATTGAGCTACAAGTTAAATAAATTTTTTGCGAGGGTATAGTTGTCTTCATCTTAATGAGATGAAGCGAATGACATTGGTCTGAACCTCTAATTTTCCATTTGAAGAATCACGATTTATCTGGTTTTTCTGAAGGCCGGAGGTTGAAGACGATGACATGTTTCGTCTCAACTAATTATAGCGTGCCAATCGTTTTAGTTTGATTGACCCAAATTTATTTGATTCTGTGTTTTCTTTCTAAGGTCCATATCAAGCAATGCGCACCAGGTCCCTTGGATCCGTTTACTAACGCGTTTTAACTATGATCCAATAGTCTATATTTTTTTGTTTATTTTTATACTTTCTGATTTTATAATTGATCCAATGTGTTATTCAAGAAAGACCATGACATGAATATCGTGCTAAATCCCTTGGATCTGATTACTAACGCGTTTTGACAATGATCAGATGGTCCACATTTTTTTGGTTTAATATTTTATTTTCTGATTTTTGTTTTAATTTTTTTAAACTTCAAAATTTCATAAAAAAATTATCTTAACTTCTAAAATTGTGAAAAAATTATCGAAAATACCTTTGATTTTTCTCTTTCTGATTTTTATTTTTTTCACAATTTTATTTTGTGATTTGGTATTTTTTATGATTTTTCACTTTATTTAATTTGTTTTAATAATTTAAAAAATACTTTTCTTGATTTTTAAATTCTGAAAAATTATGGAAGGATCTAATGAAATATTGACAAATATTGGTGACCTCATCTTATTTTTATTTTTGTTTTTCTATTTTTCACAAATTTTGGTTTATTTTGCTTATTTCTTTAAATTTTAAAAATAGTTTCTGACTTAAAAAAATTCTAAAAAATTTTGTCAACACTTATTGACTCATGTTTGACTTCTGACATTTTTTTTAGAATTTTATTTGATGTTTTAATACATTTTGTGTATTTTACCAAGTATTTCCCTTTTATTAACCACTTAAATATTGTTTTATTAAATATATTTTATTATTTTTTGTTTGGTCATGATTTGAGTATTATTTTTGGGCAAGTTCCTCAACTACATTAGATCTTGGGTGTTGATAGGTTGAAAAACCAAATTTACCAAAATGGATGAATGATGTTGATGATGTTTGAAACCCTAGTTTCATTTGATACACGCCACATCCCTCTTCATCTTATTCCTTTCTTGTTTTTACTTGTGCTACATATTATTTCTCTAAAATGTTGGTACATAAATTGCTATTGACCGACCTCAAAATAGGTGTGACTTATACATAAGTCTGAAGGTGTGAAGAAAACAAAAGAAAGTGGGGGTTTGAATTGGGTTTTCCTTTCTTGACAAACTTTTGCTTCTAAGCATTGTTTTGTTACGTGATGCTTTCGAATATTTTGTAGAAGCATAAACAATAAAGAATAAGCAAGAGTAAAGAACATGTGATATATCCTGGTTCACTTGAGAAACCCTCAAGCTAGTCCAATCCACCCTACCAAGGTGATTCCGCCTTGAACTCAAGGACTTAATCCACTATCACCAAACTTGATTACAAATGACAACAATAAGTCCGATCAACCTTGCTGATAACCCCAATAAGTCCTTATTTCCAATTCTGCAAAGGCCGCAACCTATGCCTTCTTGAGAATCCTGATTCAACCGAGTCTCTTAAGAAACAACACAGTGATACGTTTAGTGATCTCCATGAGATATAAAGATCAAGGACCCCTTAAGAAATCTGACCAACCTGGTCTTTCTGAACAGGATTTCATCTATGATGACCACAGTCAAAGTCTTCTTGAGAATCATGACTCAACTAATCCTCTCATGGAACCATCAATATTCAGTTGATAATGTTTGTGCTTACATGGTTGCTTCTTTCTAAGCATATTACATAAAGGATTAAGTATTGATCGTTTGATACAATTATGAGCACAACTCTTGTGTACAAACAATTTACATGAAGAACTAATGATATATCACAATATGAGCAACAACTCTTGTGTTTACATGATTCTACAAAGATGAATATGATCTAAGTTTGAGTGCAACATCCTGTAGTCTTCTTGTGTTCATTTTCTTTATTGAGCAAGCTATGAGCAATAACTCCCTGCCTCTTCATATTTATACCAGGAAGTATTTGATAAGATTTTGAGTATCGTCTTGTTGAATTCTTCTTCATCATCTTTTTTATTTATTTTATGTTAGCTTCAGCATGTTCAGTGTAACAACTTCAACAACATCTGCTTCCATGACTTTCCAATGATTACATTTTTTTAACTCCAACAACATTTTAAGCATATGATCCTTTTCTTATATAGCCAAGCAAAATAGAGTCGTTGGCTATTGAAAAAGAGTCATTACACAATGATGAAAATAGTACTGCCACTTCTTTTTCTTTTCCATAATTCAAGCTAGTGGAGAGGTAGTGGGATAAGGTTTTTTCGTACTATGTACTTATCATTGCTAACAGTAACATTTATCTTCGAAACTTCAGAGGCTTCTGATGGTAGATGATTGAAGTATGAGTAGAATCATGACATTTGAATCTCCAGATAATCAAGTCTTCTATCGTCAAAACTTGTTCACTCAGAACCTTGTCTTTGAAACTTCAACACTTGGTCTTGAGATCCTTTTCTAGAACCTTGGGTCTTTAGAACTTCAAGTCTTCAGAGTCTTTAGAACTGCATCTTCATAGTCTTCAACACTTGTTCGTGAGAACCTTTTCTAGAACCTTGGGTCTTACAAACTTCAAGTCTTCGGAGTCTTAAGAACTCTCGTCTTTAGAATCTTTAGCACTTGGTTATTTAAGAATCCTTTTAAGAACCTTGTTATTAGAAACACAAGTCTTCAGCATCTGGACTTCAATAGAAACGTTGTCTTCATATATTTTAAATTTGTCTTCTTGAAACAGGTTATCTTTTTAGAAACTAAGTTTTTTAGCATCTGGACTTCAGTAGAAACTTTGTCTTCAGATCTTCTAACTTTGTTTCTTTAGAACACACTGTCTTTAGAAACTTGAGTCGTTAGCATCTGGACTTTAGGTTGAACTTTGAGTCTTCAAATCTTCTGATTGATTTCTTTAGAATATGTGTCTTCATATCAAAGATAACACTTCAGAGTCTTCTGAATGTTTTACTAATTTTCAACAGAACTTGTGTAGCACAGAAACAGAACTAGTTCTCTTCTAATGTCTTAGCCACGCCATTCATCAGAAGCAGAACCAGTTTGTTAAGTATTCAAAAATAAAAAACATTAGAGTATCAAAATTGTTCATATAAACATAGTCATTTTTTATCATTAAAACTTAGAGATAATATTGCAGAGCCAAATCTTGTTCTTACAAAGTCCACTTACAATTGCTTAACATAGCGCTGAGTTTTTCCCGATTCAAAAAATGATCATTTGTGGCCCAAACCTATGTTTGCAAGCCCAAGTATGTTTAATTTGAAACCTTTGATCCAATAACTTTGAAGTTCATTGTTAGGAGGCTTTAATTCTATCAATCCTCTAATGAACTTCATGAACTTTGGTCTAAATGAATCAGTTAAAAATCATTGATCATATGTGGTTGATTTGAGCATTAGAAATGAATGATATACTTGACAAAAAGAAAATGAAACTTGTTGTTGAGAAGCTTTGATTTTATAAATCTTCTAATGAGTTTTCGAATGCAAGCTTCAAGATGGTCATTCAACTATACTTCTAATTCACTAACAATTGAATTTACTTTATGCTTTTACTTTATGCCTTTTATTTCATGTATTTACTTTTATGTACAATTTACTTTAGCATTTAGATTCCATGTCATTTCTATTTTGCTCACTTGAGCATTTGTCTCTATGTCATTTTATCTTTGCTCATTTGAGTTTTTTTTTTAATTTTCTTTTGAAGACACTTAATAATCAATGTGAACATTAAAAAACTTTAAGGTTACTTGGACTACTTGGTTACTATCCTTGGCATTATGGAGTTGTCGATCTCTCTGACTTAGGATTAGAAGCCTTGATACTTGGGACCATGTGGCTCTATTGTTATTTTGTCTGAAGTTCTTGGGGTCTACTTCAAGACATTGGGTTGATTTTATTTATGTGAAGGTTATTCGTATTATATGTTTTGTATGTGATTAAGAATTCCTTTGTATACACCCGTTACTCTGGCCAATTTTTGTCAATGAATACTTTGCTTGGTTCTTAATTCATCTGAAGCTTGGTATTTCTCAGAGGTTTAGTATTTTTGCTTGCTTGGTTTCAATCCAAAGGATTGGAATTCTATATTGACTTTTTACGTCAAGTGTTAGCTTCTTGTTGGTTAGACCATTTTTTCCTTAGCTTTTACCTTATGATTTAGGATAGTCCATTCATCTCCTTCTATCTTCTTTAATTTCAAAAATCTTCTCCCTCATTTTCAACACTCTTCTTGTTTTCTAACATGAACCGCTTTTATAATAAACTTAGACTTAGGTCCATGCATTTTCAAAAATATTTTCTTAATCAAACTTTAATCAATTGAACCATACTTTGACATGTTTTGAAAGACTAAAAGTCATTAACCTCACTCAAGACATTTTTCCACTTTGGCTTTTTCATTTAAAACTTTTTCTCAAATGATTAGACTCTTGTTGATTCTTGTAGTGATGTGAGCTACTATACTTCTATGATATGTAGTGAAATGATATATTTTCCTCTTGGGTGTTGACTGAGGCTTTGTTGATTTTAAAAGCTATATCCTCCACTTTGAAATGATGCAAATTCTCCTTTCTCATAATCCAGGGTAGTAAGTATATTTTTCACTCAGATATGACGATCATGTCTCTTCTCTTAAAATTAACCAACACACTTGTGTTTTTTTAAAATTTTTAAGGTGAACTATGAATACCCTGACCCCCTATTGCACAGAAGGTAGTACGTAGAAACTAAAGGTTCACAACCGCTGCGGGTGCAAAAATTGTAAAAAATACTTCTTTTCTCATCTCCACCATCCTATTTTTGTATACACTTTTTATAACCAAAATACACATATTTTCAAAGTGGTTCCTGCAAAGTACCGTATATTTCTAGGGTGTTAATACATTACTTTTGCATAGCCAACCCCCGTACCTAGATTCTCTCACCTCTCTTTTTGGGTTTATTTGCTTTTTTCCCATTTCCTTTAGAAACAATAAAGCGCGGTGGTGACTTTTTTTATTTGATATGTGCCAGTTAAGTCAATCCAATGGCTTAGCCTCAACATTTATACCGCTAAACTTCTCCTTCTAATCTCCCTCTTCTTTCTCTTCATAGGTAACGGAGTTGGAGGCTAAGCTCTAAAGGACTTAGGTTTTCAGTCATGGAACCCAAGTCTTCTACTGAGAAGAGCTTTGGTGAATGGTGTAGGGTTTCAACAACATGAATCCATAATCTCCAAGGGTTGTGGTGTTCGTCCCTTATTCCAATAGCATAGGGCTTCTTTTATAGTCTTAGGATTTTAGTAGTTATAGGTTTAGATTAGGAAATTAGTCAGTGATTCCTGTTACTTTTGTATGATTTGTATGATTGATTCAACAAGAATCTATTTAGGATTAGATGTTGTTAGAAATTAGAATTAGGGTTTGTATTTTGTATGTATCTAGACATTTGTATGTATCTATTCATTATAAATCAAATAAACAAATTTTAAACCAAATATTCATTTCAGATTTGGGAAATAGGTGGAATATTGGGCTTTCTGATATCTTGGGGAAGAAGAAGGTCTGGGCACAAAAACGAGTATAGAAACCCTAGTTGACTTGGTCAACAAACTTGACTAATGATAAAAAAAATAAAAAGTAAAAAGTAATAATATTAATGTAAAAAAATAAATTATACAATCAGAGGGATTTGACTCCGGGTCAACCCCTCCTTAATACTTATACTTTTTCAAAATAATAATAATATAACAACAATAGTAATATTAGTAATGATAAATCAGAATAATTATAATATTAACCATGAAAATGATTAATAATAATAATAATTAGTATAAATAATCACTAATACTAATAAAAATAATTAGAATTATACACAATGATAGTTGACTCGGTCAACTTTCAGAAAAAATAGACATAAATCCTAAAACATACTATTGACTAGGGCCCCAAAATGTATGAGTCAGTCAGGCCCAAAAACATACACCCTTTTATTAGCCAATACACCCTCCCTTCTATAGGGTTCATACCAATTTACTAAGCCCAATTAGTGCATCAAGACGAAGACAATTATACCCTCGCGGAAAATTTATTTAACTTGTAGCTCAATCGATTTGAGACAAACCAGAGAGTTTTGAAATTTTTTGAAATCAGAAACAAATGCATCAAATGAATCAATTAATCAAAATTAAACCATCAACAAGCATCAATGAACATCATATATCATTCCAGTAATTTGAGTTAGAAGAATTGATGCATTTAACTACCTGAACGAAGTATGAAGAAATTTCTCTGAAACTTGACTTGGCTTGCGCGATTTAGAGTACCTCAAGACTTCATTCTTATTTTGTTAGGTTCAGTGAAGTTAAAGGAAGAAGAATCAATAAAGAAATTGGAGCTGGAAGTGCTCTAAATAGGAATTTGAAGTTGCAGAAATGGAGCTTTGCAAGTGAGTTTGGCAGGGTTTCTTTGGCTCTTCAAGCTTGCGGAAATGCGTGATGGATGATCCTTATTTATAGCTGAGCATGATGGAAACAAAAAGTGAGAGAAATGATCCAGTATGAGGGGAATTCGTGTGCACCTGCATCATGAGAAAAGTGTGACTTGCAAGTTGTCAAAACTCAACCATTACTTGCGTTTTGATGTCCTAAACCTTTCAGGAAACTTAGTTAATCATGTTTAGACATCAAACGCAAAATAAATTTATGTTTAGAGGCTACACTAATCAATTTGCAATCTGACTTTTTTGACAAAATCAATTTCATAGTACCAACTTTGCATCCATGGGGCACACAATGTAGGAAGCTTTATCACACGATTCTTGAAGCATTTAAAAGATACGGTCATAATATTTACAATGTGCCAAGAAAGACTCCATTTGGATAATTGAGTTGGAAGTTACTTCCTCTTGAAATCATGAAAAACAAACTGATTTTTGTACTTAGAAATATTTCTAAGTATGGGACTTCAAAATGACCTATAATGTTCTTCAAAATTACATGACCTTCCACTCAAAATTTGGTCTTGACATCTGAAGATGAAATGGAGTAAACCTCTTAAATTGAATTATGGAATAAAGACCAATCTAAAATCATCAAAATTGAGAGAGTTATGGTCTTTGGAAGATTATGAACAAATTTGGGAAAATTGACAAAAGACCTATAATCTTTTCAATTCTCAAACAACTTTCCCAGCATTTTCAAGTCTTGCACATTTGAACAAAGTTATAGTAGACATCCCAAAGATTACTATGGAAAAATAAAGAGCTTAAGGAAATAAAAATTGACCAAGTTATGATCATTTGAATTCAAACCCTAAAATTCAAAGGCTGTTTAAAGAGACTTGTAATATTTCTCAACCATTAGTGATCTTCCATTCAAAATTAGCCTTAGATTCCTGAAGAAAGTTTGTTAAGGACCCTTTAAAGAGAATCATGGATTTGGAATCAATCAAAAATATCTAAAAATAGGCAAGATATGGTCCTTGGAAGTCCACAAACCCTAGCTCAGAGAGTGTCAAAATGACTTGAAACACTTTTCAACCTTTGATGATTTTTCCTGCACAATTGGATATTGTTATGTGAAAAGAGGTTATTGTAGATGATTATAAGAACCCATAGAGAAAAGAACCAACTAAAAAATATTGAAAATTGAGAGAGTTATGCACATGTGATCACTGAATCAAACATTTGCTCAATTAGGTAAAACTTGTTGAATCAACCTTGAATATTTTGAACTTTCTTGACAAAATAAAGCATGATGAATCACCACAGGCGTTGAAATAATGTTATCTTGAAGCACACTCAAAGATGGAGTTTAAGTCTCAAAGAAACTTGTTAAAGAAGGCATGGAAATAAACACATGAACCTATGAATTTTCTTGATGAATTCCACCGCCAACTTTAAGGAGAACTTGACCTTAATAAAGTGAGGGAGTTATTTGAACCACAAATATTTGATATCATAGACATAGCCTTAAAGCTTGAACTCTTGCAATCCATTGAAGAACTATTTAATTGAGAACCACCCCTCAAACCCTAGGTTAGATGGGAAAATGAATGCAATTGTGTCATCACATACAATATGAACATTCAAAGAGACATATATACATATTTTGATGTTAGTCTAAGAAAATATGTACACGATACACAATTCAAGGTGCTTAGTGATCCCTCAAGAGAAAACTTAAAGATATGATGAAATAGAAAGAGAGAACCAACCCTAATGTGATCTTGATGTATTGATAATATGAGATAATGAGATATATTAGGTGTTGTACCCCAAAATTTGCCCTCTCATTTCTCAAGAATTTTCTCACACGATTTCTATTGGGTCAAGACTGCACAAGGTTTGATCAGCTCAAGACACTTCCTCAACACTGATGACTCAAAACTAGAGTTTGAATTTGCACAAGTACAATTGGACTTTTAATGCCCCATGTAGTTTCCATGGATCATATTGGGCTCTCAAGCATCAAATAGAAGAAGAGAAAGTTTTCTTCGATCCATAAGCTTCGATTGGGAATTTAGCTTCCTTCGAGCAAGCTTGATTCATAATCTTCGATTGGGCATATGGCTTCCTTCGAGCAAGCTTGGATCAGAGGCTTCGATTGGGCATTTGGCCTCCTTCGAGCAAGCTTTGAATCATAAGCTTCGATTGGGCATCTGGCTTCCTTTGAGTAAGCTTTGTTCAGAGGCTTCGATTAGGCATTTGGCCTCCTTCGAGCAAGCTTGGTTCACAAGCTTAGATTAGGGATTTATCCTCCTTCAAGCAAGGTTGTTTCACAAGCTTCGATTGGGCATTTGGCCTCCTTCGAGCAAGTTTAATCCACAAGCTTTGATTGGGAATTTGTCCTCCTTCGAGCAAGCTTGGTTCACAAGCTTCGATTAGGCATTTGGCCTCCTTTGATGCAAGCTTGGTTCATAAACTTTGATTGGGCATTTTACCTCCTTCGAGCAAGTTTAATCCACAAGCTTCGATTGAGGCATTGGTTTCCTTTGAAGCAACATACTTCGAATCCAACTCTAAACCCTTTGAACAATATTCTTTGAAGAACATTGATCAAATCTCATAACCTTATCCTCCAAATCTCACTTGTCAGGCTATGTTGCTTCTAAATCTTTACATAATTAGAGGTTTAAACACATTTTTTATGCATTACACAAAGATTCGAAGCTTTATCCACTGGATTATACCATTTTTAGATGAAATGGCAAAAAGCTACGTATCACAAAGTCAGCTTTTTGAGCTCCCAACCTGATTTTATCTGAACACAAGCAACATCAAAAGCATGAGTCATATCTCCTGCACCCAACAAACATCAGGCCCCGCTTGTACTTGAACTTGGGAACCATGAAAATTCATTTAACTTGATTTTTTTTGTTTTCAACCAAACCATAGTTTGTTATCTTACAAATTTGGTTACTCCAAAATCTTTAACCTTTTATTTATAAATAGAGAGACCATTTGCAAGCTAAAGGGCCAGATTTTTGTTGTGTTAAAAAATATTCAAACACTCCCAAACTCTCAAAAACTCCCAAGAACTCTCAAAAACTCCCAAGAACACTCAAAAACTCACACAAGCACAAAGCTAAGCATAAAACTTGGCACATCCTGACCTTACAAAAAAATCTCAAATTGCTTCATGCGATAATGAGCCTTTCGATTCACTCCCAGCTCCCATATACCAGCCATTCAATTCACTCCCTAGCTTCCATATACAAGCCTTTCGATTCACTCTCAGCTTCATATACCAGCATTTCGATTCGGTGACCTTTAAAGCAAGGTAGTGATCCCACTAGCTTCAGGGAGGTCAAAGCAGGTTTAATCCATCATCAAACCGTTCTTGGAGTTTCTGTCAAAGTCCCTCAAGTTTCACTCCAAGAGGTAAGTTTTCTTAAGCTTGGAACTCTTCATTCAAACATCATTTGTATATACTTTGTGAAGGAAAAATGTAGATATCATGTCTAGGAAGCTGACTATATCTATAGTTTTGATTATCATTGCTTGTACATTAGAAAGTTCATCTCTGAACAGTTAGGTCTTAGTTTTGGTATTTCATGCGAACCTTCAACCCGTAGCTTTTAAAAGTTATATGGTTAGATTCATTTTAAGATTTTGAGCAGGTTTGATTTTTAAAATCTTTCGATTTGGCTGAGAAATGAAGCCTTTCGAATCTTAACAAATGAGATAGACATCCATGCGCTCAAAGGAAGAAGGTAGAGCCTTTTGTTCATTTTTCATATTTTCTCACTTTGTTTTGTTTTTAGGAAGCACACCTGGGCCTTCATAGTTGGGCTTCAACAGTTTTATGTTTCTGACCCCCTGCTTACTAACAAACAGGCCCTGGGCCCAAGCATAAAACTGTTTTTCTACTCAAAAACTATTTTAAATACAAAAACTATTTTCTACACAAAAACACCAAAAATATATTTAAGTTATTTAGTTTATTTTATTTAACTTTTTACAATGAAAAAGAGAAAAAACATTTTCCTATTTATTTTCTTTTCTTTAATATAGTCTTAATTTTTCTTTAGTTTAATTAAACTTCCTTTTAGTTAAATAGGCCAAAATATTTCTTTAACAAAATCAAAACAAATTCATTTTCTTTTCATTCATGTCTTGTACATTATATTCCTTTCAATTCTTATACATTATTCAAATTCAATATGGTTGTAATAGATAATTAGGATTAATTTCTTGTAATCCCCATTTGTAAATTTGTACACCTCATCCCCAAATGATGTAATAACATAGTAAATTTACTTTCCACAACTTACTGCTTTCATATAAATGCTAGTAAATTAGGGTGTGTATGGCAAGACTAAAATCAATCCTAGACAACCCTAATTCAAAGAAAAAAATGCATGCAATCAAACACACTATTCACACATGTGCACCTCTAGGGTAACCTCACTTGTTGCCTCAGAAAATAGTCACGTCCCTCGAATATGGGCATTTTAGCAAAGACCCTCGATAAAAAAAGATCGTGGTCCCTCGATGTCCATCGATGTTGCCTTTGGTAAACGATCTAGTCCTTAATAAAAATTACTAAAACGTCTCATAAGTTTCCTTCTATGACTATAAGATTGACCCACGCCTGTCCCTTCACATCCAACGATGGGGCTTCTTACCAAATCAATGGTAATATAGCAACATCTAAAGGAGGAGGAAAAGAACATATACTTTTTGAGTAGGTAGGACGCTCGTAGTTGCTTTCTCTTAAACTAAAACAATTTCCACGCTTACACTTTCAAAACATCTTCAAAAACAAACATCTCTTTGAACTATTTTCAAAACCAAAACTTTGTATGCATTCTTATAGAGACGAGAATCATTACAAAGTTAGCCGCAACAAAGGCATTTTGCAAAATATTTTCAAACTTACACCCACCACAAAACACATTTTCAAACAAAGTATTTTCAAGTGATCTAGCAAGCAGCTAAGAGCCCATAGATAACTATGGATGAAAAGGGTGCTAACATCTTCCTTTTTCATAATCTACCCCCCGAACTCAAGAAAATATCTCAAAGGTCTTTCCTGTTCTTTTCACCATTTCCTTATTGGATAAAAGAAAAGTCGGTGGTGACTCTTGCTATCCGCAACAATTGCGATCAAACGCAAAATAACCAAGTCAGTTCTCCCACCGTATTACAGAACTGGCGACTCTGCTGGGGATATGTACTCAAAATTGGGGTTACCTTAGAGTTAGATCACATTTACTTGTTTTCATTGTTTTATTTGTTTGATTTACATTTGTGGGTCCTTGTTTGGGTTTGTATTGATCCTCTACCTGGATGGGGGAACACCATTAGGTAAGTAGCAATAAATTATGGAAATTGTGCAGGGTATACCAACATGGTTGAAGTGATGGCTACATTAGTGTGACACATTTGTTGGTACCGGTAGCCCTTGAGTTTAGTAAAGGAGAATACGGGGCCGCCATGTGGTGTCATGAAGTACTAACTGACCTTAGAACCTTTAATTGAACATCTTTGCCATTAGGAAGTAGTGAGATAGATGGCTTTGGTTCTGACCGAAGATTGGTTGATACTTGATACTACGCTCATTGAGATTGGAATTTTGGGATATTTCGGTTGCTAATACAGAGGCTAACACTGAAACAATGCCCGATGAAGAAAGATCAATGATATTGAGATTCCCTAGAACCCAATTACTTTCTAGGACAGGTTGAGCCAACTAAACTTCAAAAGGGTACTTACCTATGAACCTCATGCAAGCCTAAACCTAAGGACTTGTTTGCTTTGTATGTATATGTTTCCTTTTACATAACATCATGACATCATGCCATGGCATTTTGCACTAACCATTTCAAGGACCTAGAGATTTACTTTTGTTCTGTTTTGTAGGACATGACTTCCACTCTCAGAAATACTATCCAAGTCAACCTCGTAAGAGTTCCTCCTAAACTCAAGGAATTGGCATCAAGGGTCCCCAATGATTCTCCTTTCACCAAGAAATACGGCCGTCTTGTCAACTTGGTTACAACAAGCTTTGAAGAGTATATGGTGAAAGTGATATTCCAGTTCTTCGACCCTTTGCACCATTGCTTTACTTTTCCTGATTACCAACTTGTTCCTACCATAGAATAATTTTCTTAACTCTTGGTAATCCCTATTGTTGTACCCCAAAATTTTCCCTCCCATTTTCATACAAGACATACTCCTAGAGGTCCTCAATTGCTCAAGATTGACCAAGAATTGATCAGACAAATTCTCCTCCTAAGCATTGGCCTTCCAACTAGGGTTTCAGTTTTCATCAAGATGGGTGAGCCCCAATGGTCTCAAATGTTTTCCATGGTCCTAATATGTCCTCAAGATCATCCATTCCAAATTCCATGCCTTACACAATAAGTTTGCTCAGTCAATTGCTCAAATGCTTGAAAAGCAACTATGCTAGGTCAAAAGTCAACTGTGGCCTATATACAGTCAATCTTCAAGATTTTTGGTCAACATAAATATTTTTAAGTGATATCCATCATTGGATAATATGTTAATCATGATTCCTCAAGAAATGCTCCTAATTCATCAAAAGTCAAAAATTATTAATTAGGGTTTCTATAGGAAAACTCAACCAAACTTTGACCAGGCATAACTTTCTCACACTTCATCCATTTTCCCCCAAACAAACCTCATTTTGAATAGAATCCAATTCCCTACAACTTATCTTCAGAGCTCAAGTCTAAGAAATGCACCATTTGAAAGATACAAGTTCATACATTACAGGTCATTTTTAGAAAGTCAATAAAAGTCAATTTTTGCCAAGACCTTTAACATCAAGATAACATCTTCAAATGCAAAATTGATCAAAGGAGGGACTGAAGTAAACATTTTAGGTTTTCCAAAACGTCCAAGATCATCATCATAAGATAAAAATTGAGCAAGTTATGGCTTGCCCAAGTTGGGAAAATTTGGGAAATTTCAAGAAAAGTGCATTGAGCAAATTTGAACTTTTAAGGCAATGACTCATTTTCTTGGACTTCAACATCTTCCTAAGATTATAGAGGACCCCTAAAACCATTTTTTCATAGTCTTAATTTTATTTTCATTTTATATTAATTTTATTTAATTAAAAATCAAATAAATCAAAGTTATTACAAAAATATATGGGCCATTATCATCTGGGCTTGGTTTGATACATGGAGAGGCCCCAAATTTCGTGTGCAGTAAGACCAGCATGTCTACATTCATGCAAATTTGAAAATGGACAAAATCCCATGCTTTTGGCCAAAGTTAAAACTTTGCATTCATAGTTTTGAAACCACCTAATCATGGTGGTTATTGCCCTTATTTCTTTGTCTCCTCACTACTCTCTCTATATAAAGAAGCCATTGGCCAACTCCAAACACAAACACATAGCCTGGAGAATCCCTGCACATTTTTCACAAATGGTTCAAAGTTTTCAAACTCGAATTTCCAGTTCTAGCCTCCCTTTATCCAAACAAAAGATCCCAATCAATTCCTGGAGGTTCCCTGGAGCTATCCCAACCATTTCCAAGCCTTGAAGCATTGCTAAATGTGTTCTCTATTCATCACAGTTTGCTTCCCTTTTTTGAATTTGTTTTATACAATTCATACACTATCATTGTGTTTTAACCATGCATATTTAACCTCCTGGGCATTTGCAAGCTTTTGATTTAGTTTGATTACAGGTTGGGTGCTGGAATCGTATACTACCATTTCTAGGGTTTGACCCTTAGAATTGGGGATTTTCATAACAAGCAAAATTAGCCCAAACTAAGGGCCCTATTGTGTTCAGGAGGTTGAGAGCAATCAACCCATGGCCTCAAAGTAAATTTATTTTGCGTATTGTGCTTGTTTCAAATGCAGGGTTTATAGTGACGGACAAAAACCTATCACTATAGGTCTTATAATCTAAGATGACGGAGGGAGGAATAAGACGATGTGTTGGCAGCCCTCCATTGGCTTATTCAAATCCAGCGTGCGCTTCATTTTTTTTTTTGAATTTTTTTATCTGTTTTATATATATATATATATATATATATATATATATATATATATATATATAATATTGTTATGTTATGTTGATTAATGAATGGACAGTTAGCTCGGTTGGCAAAGCGCGCTTGTGTGAAGGGAGAGGACCTGGGTTCAAATCCCAGGTCTAACATTTTCAATTTTCATGATATTTTATACAGGATCTAGTAGTCTACATGGCCAAAAGAGCATCATGCATCATCAGATCTGACCATCAGATCACAATCAAGCTGGAATCCAAGAGTCTTGAAAGGAGATTCATCATGCACCCGCAAGGCCAGTTCTCACTAGATCCAAATAAGCAATATGGGCTTCAGCATTTGGGCTTGACGTTTCAGCAACAACACCCCCTATTTTTTCTTTCAGCATCCCAGCCCATTTGGGCATTTTTTTGTTTTGTTTTTTTATTATTTATTTTGTCTTCTTTTTTTTATTTAATTAACTAAATAATCTAAAAACTCACAAAAAATTAGGCATAGATTTTTAATTTTTTTAATTAATTGATTAATTAAAATTTTAACTATTTTCTTAATTTAAAATGAACTAGAACTTAGAATTTAATTTAATCATTTTTTTATAATAAAAATTGCAAAAAATATCAGGATTAATTTTCTTTTATAACCTAGATTAATTTTCCATTTTAATATTCATTTTCTTATTTAAATTTAGAATTAATTTTTCTTTAAAAAAAACCAAAAACAAAAAAAGATTTTGCTTTACTAAGAATTTTCCTTAGGTTGTTAGACGTATTGTTTTCTCTTGCGCGCGTTTATTTTATTTTCGCATTTTTATAAATGTAACTACATACTAGTATGTAATAGATTAAATAGGGTTTTTGACAGTTTCTTTTATTTTTTTCTCCCCCATTTTGTAGTGTAACTCCCCCTCCCCGAAAGCCATGTAATAGTCTAGATTTATGCTTTCCGCACTTTATTTCCTGTACATTTTAACTGTTAGTAATTAGGCGTGTATGGAAAGACTAATAATTAAACGTTAGCAAACTTAACAAAAAGATAAATAACTGAATTGAATACAATTGCACACAAGCACCTCTAGGGTATCCCACTTTGGTTGCCTTTAAGAAATAAGACAGTCATGAGGCAAGAACGCTTTAGCAAAGACCCATAAATAAAAAAGAAAGATTATAGTCCCTCGATGACCCTACAGTTGCCTTTCGGTAAATGATCTAGTCCCTAAAAGAAAATTGCTAAAGTGTCTCCACAAGTTGCTTTTGTGACTGTAAAACGTCCCTTCGATAGTCCCTCAAACATCCAACGACAAGGCTACCTACTAACTAATAATAGGATAGCATTGTTTAAATGAAAAGAGGAAAAGAACGACCCTTTTCGAGTAATAAAGTAGATAGCTGTTAGAAGTTTGCTCAAACATTTTGCACTTACACAAAAAACTACTTTTCAAATACAATTTTAAAACACTTTATATACTTTCTCCACTATCCTGAGAAACATTACAAATTTCTCCGTGCTAAGGCATTTTCCAGACATTTTCAAAACACACAAAGCACAAAGGTATTTCAAAATGAGCAAACCTCTAAGAGCCCTTAGAAAACTACAGATGAAAAGGGTGCTAAAACCTTCCCTTTCCATAATCTAGCCCCCTTACTCAAAATTTTCGAAAAGGTCTTTTTCTGTTCTTTTCACCCTTTCCTTTGTTGGATAAAAGAAAATTTGGTGGCGAATCTTGCTTACCGCAACATTTGTGAACACAAATGCAAAACCAGTATTAAATAGTCGGTTCTGCCATCGTATCATAGAACTGGCGACTCTGCTGGGGAAAATAAAAAGTGAGGTTACCTTAGAGTTAGTTCACTATTTAACTGCTTTGTGTGCTTGGATTACTTTACTTTTGAGGGCTTTGTTTCGGTTACTATAGATCCTACACCCGGATCTGGCACACCTTTTAGGTAAGTAGCAATAGATCATGGAAACTGTGTGGGGTATATTGACATTGTTGAAGCAATAGCTACTTTGATGTGACACTTTGTGGGTAACGGTAGCCCTTGAGTTAATTAAGGAGAATACGGGGCCGCTGCATGGTGTCATGAAGCATCAACTGACCTTAGAACCTTAATTGAATAACTTGGCCATTAAGACGTAGTGAGATAGCCGTATTTGGTGTATCCCCAAAGTCGATTGATACTCGATACTACACTCATTGAGATCCGACTCGCGATTTTTGTTTGGTCGTAAGTCAGTTGTCTATCGGAACGAAACTTATGGGGAGGATCAGTGATATTGAGATCCCTTAGAACCCGGTTACTATTTATAGGATAGGTTGAACCAATCAAAACTTCAAGAGGGTATTACCTTAAAACCCATGCAAACCTTAAACCTAAAGGCTTTTTGTGATTTTCTTATGCTTGCTATATCTGTGATTTCTTAACATAATCATGACATCATAACATGACATATCATACTAACCATTTCAAGGATTTTTAGGGCTTATCTTTGTCTTGTCTTGTAGGACATGGCATCCACTTGCATGAATACTATACAAGTCAACCTCGTAAGGGTACCTCCTCAACTAAAGGACTTGGCATCAAGGGTCCCTGAAAGCTCTCCATTCACCGAAAAACATGGTCGACTTCTCAACTTGGTCACCTCAAACTCTGATGAAGAAATGTTAAAAGTGCTCTTTCAGTTCTTTGACCCATTACATCACTGCTTCACTTTTCCATATTATCAGTTAGTGCCTACTATGGAGGAGTTTTCTCAGTTATTGGGTGTACCTATCCTTAATTAGTTACCATTCAATGGTATGGAAAGAGACCCAAAGCCTAAAGAGATTGCTCAAGCTCTGTCTTTACAACAATCTGATATAGTGGCAAATTGGGAAACTAGAAGACGCATCAAGGGATTTCTAGCTAAGTTTTTGTTTGAGAAAGCTCACCATTTTTGGGATACCCTGGATTTACAAGCTTTTGAAGAAGTGTTCGCTCTTCTTATCTATGGGATGGTGCTATTTCCTAATCCAGACCAACTCATAGATGTGAATACGGTCAAAGTTTTTCTATCTCATAATTCGGTGCCTACTTTACATGGAGATATTCTACAGTCTCTGCATACTCGCACTCTAAAGAGAAGAGGGACCCTATGTGTTACACCTCTCTGTTGGCTAGGTGGTTGATTTTGCACCTACCTCGGTCTATTTTGAAGAATGAGCATGGTATGAGATGGTCTCATAGGTTGATATCCCTTACACATTCGGATATTCATTGGTGTTTTCGATCCTTGGAGAATGTTACCATCATTGATCGTTGTGGGGAATTCCCTAATGTCCTTCTCTTAGGCATTAGGGGGGGGGGGGAATCACTTATAATTCATGTTTGGCGTTACGACAGTTTGGTTATGCTAGAAGGGATGGTCCTCATGATGCACTCGTCCATGGAATCATCTTTCACTTTGAGAATGATGCACGGGGTTATCATAAGAGGTTCATTCGAGCTTGGGGAATGGTTAACAGAGTTGATAGCAAGACACTGGGGCACAAAAATCCATCCCTCTTGAGCCTTACCTCAGATGGGTGCGAGCCCGTGCTAAATGTCTTATGATGCCTTACCCTGCCATCTTGCCTGTGATTATGGAGCCAATTGCTGAGGGAGACGCTTCTTACATTGTTCTTCATCCTGACATTCCAATGTTGTACCCCAATTGTTTCCCCTAAAATCCCTTCATCATACCATTTTGTTTCAATTACAACAAGATCACATTAGGGCTTTTGGTTCTTCTACCTATCTTTAGCTTTGCTCTTTGAGGAGTTACCAAGCACTTTAACTTGTTTCCTTTTGTGATCATGGATATTTTGCTTTTATTTTCTCCTTAATTAACAAAATGCAATATTGGTTTGTCTTACTTGTTAATAATGTAGGTAAAGGCAATGAGCTCTAGTAAGTTGCATCATGGGTTCGTGAGTTTATTTCCATGCCCTAGTAAATAGCTTGAGAAATTCAAACCTCACCATTGAAGTTGTTTTGGAAGGATTAGTATGGAAGTGGTTTTGGTGGCCATGAATCCTCATCATCATCCTCAACAATTTCTATTCATAAAGGAAGAATATTGGCACAAAAAGTTTGTTCAAACTTGGCAAAGTTCCACAAAGCAATCTCTTGATCTAGAGGCTAGGGTTTTGAACTTAAAAGGAGCATATCTTGCAAATCTTTTGGTATTTTTTAGTGATTCCAAAAACATCCTTCTCTTAAAATAGTTACCAACAAATCACTTTAAAATTTCCAAGGAGTTTTCATGTGGAAGAAACTTGGTGAAGAAGAAAGATTACAAGTTACTCAGATGAATCCCCAATTTTCCATATGTGCCTTCAAATGGTCATAACTTGTTCAATTTTCATCACCTTGAGTCCATTATTTTTTCATGATGATCCTAAGTATGTTTACTTCATGCCTTCTTTTATGTGCAAAGTGATAAAATGGATGGAAGTTGCCTTAAGAATGCAAAAGATTATAGGTCATTTCATGATTTTTGGCCAACTTCAACAAGTCATAACTTGCTCAATTTTTGGATATTTTGAGTGGTTCAAATTGAAAAATGTCATTCAAGAGATCTACTTCATTCCATCTTTTTTGGTCAAGAGCAAATTCTAAATGGAATGCCATGTTTGGATCCAAAAGATTATAGGTCATTTTTAAAGAAGAATTTGAAATATTTCTAAGTATGGAAAGTCAACTCTTTTTCTTCAACTTTGACTCCGTGCAACTTTCAATTCAAGCATCCATTTGATTCCATTCTTTTCCATTGCAAAGTTTGTAACCTCATCTTTCCAAAGCATCAAGAGTTTAGCCCTAAGACCCCTTGAGGTGAAAATGCCATTGGATTGAACTTGGTAACTTGGAACTGAAGTTTCTCCATAAGTCAGAATTTGAAATTCATGTTTTGGCCTCTAAACATCAAATTAGCACGCATTTGTGATCTAAACATGTTTAACTAAGTTGCCAAAGTGGATTAGAGCCTTGAAACACAAGGATTGGATGATTTTTGATGCAAATCAGATCACACTTTTCTTGTGCATCAGGTTCACACGATTTCCCTCCAAACATCATCATTTCACACGCTTGAACATTCCATTTGATTCCCTATAAATAGAAGGTCATCCCCCATTCAATTTCCTAAGCTTAGATAGCCAGAATCACCCTGCCAAACTTGCTTCACAACCCATAATTCAGGTACTTCGAATTCTATTCTCAAGCCTTTTTCAATCCAATTTTTCCATCAATTCACCTTCCTTGATCTTCCCTGAAGCTAACCATATAATTACATTCAAGAATCGTGCCCTATATTGCTCCATAGAAGTCCAGTTTTAGAGCTATGCAACTCAACTTCAATAGGTAGATTCCTTCATCAATTCTTTAAAACTCTGATATCATTG
The DNA here is from genome assembly GCA_948472305.1 of Vicia faba. NCBI lineage: Eukaryota > Viridiplantae > Streptophyta > Magnoliopsida > Fabales > Fabaceae > Vicia > Vicia faba. Next base: position 1,258,599,886 of record OX451741.1, on the reverse strand, counting down.
TGTTGCTCTCTTTGCGCTGGTTCTAGTCGCAACACTTACATTTCACTGGAAGCAAATTTTGACCATGAATTTTCAAATCCCTTTTCAAAACTTTCTTTCTAAATTGCTTGAGCTACAGTTTATATAAATTTGGCGCGAGGGTGTGGTTGTCTTCGCCTTGAAGAGACGAAGCGAATGGCATAGGTCTGAACTTTTGATTTTACAGTTTGATAGACCTGCAGTTCATGATGGCTGGAGATTGAAGATGACCAACGTGTCATCTTCTAACCAATGAAGGCGTGACATTTGTTATTTTCAAATTCTGATTTTATTATTGATTATGTACATTATTCATTAAAGACCACGATATGCACACCGCGCCAGATCCCTTGGATTTGATTACTAACGCGTTTTGACTTTCATCCAATGGTCCACATCTTTTACTTTTATTTTCTTTTTCTGATTTTTATATTTTAAATGTTTTAAACTTCAAAAAATCATAGAAAAATCATTTTTAATCCAAAAAATCTGAAAAAATTATGAAAAATATTTTTGATTATTCCCTTTCTGATTTTTATTTTTTCACAATTTAATTTTGTGTTTTGGTAATTTTTTTATAAATTTTGCACTTATTTGATTTGTTTAAAATGTTTAAAAATACTTTTACACATTTTTAAATTCTAAAAATATTATGGAATGATCCAATGATATTGTGACAAATATTGGTGACCTTATTTTATTTTTATTTCTGACTTTACTATTTTTTACCATTTTTTTATTTTACCCATTTATTTTAATTTTTAAACATAGTTTCTGACTTTTAAAAATTCCCAAAAATTTCATAAAATCACTTGGCCTCTTTTCTGATTTTCCTATGGTCTTATTTTTCATTTCTTGATTAATTTGAATATAATTGACATTTTCCTCATTATTTTCCATTTTTTCAAAACATTTTTAAACCCTTTAATGTATATATTAATTATATTATTATTTTGTGATTATTTTCTGGCTGTCTTGGGTTGATTTTTTGATCATGGATTTATTAACACCATTGAATCCATGGTGTTGAGTTTAACTCCACAAAAAATGGATGAATGATTTTAATAATAGTTTGATTAAATATTAATTTAAATGTGGTTTCTCTTTTTACCTTAATTCCTCTTCATCTCATCCCCTTCTCATTGCACTAAATATTGTTGGAGTATGATCTCTATATCATGTCTCAAAATAAATGGTGCATAGATTGCTATTGACCGGCCTCAAAATAGGTGCGACTTCTATATAAGTCCACTTACGATTGCTTAACATAGCGCTAAATTTTGTCCTGATTCGAATAAATGATCATTCGTGGCCCAAACTTATGATTGCAAGCCCAAGTATGTTAATTTGATCACTTTGATCCAATAACTTTGAGATTCATTGTGTGGAGGCTTTGGTTCTACCAACCCTCTAATGGATCTACAACACTTTTGGTCAATGCGGATCACTTAAACATCGTTGATCATTAAATGGTACTTATGAGAATTCCAAATGGATGATATACTTGACAAAAAGAAAATGCAACTTCTTGTATGGAGGCTTTGGTTCTACCAATCCTCTAATGAGTTCCAAATGCAAGTTTCAAGATGGTCATCCAACTAACCACTAATTATTGACTTGTTTTATCTTATGCTTTTATTTTTTTTATGCTTTATGCACTATTTATTTTTAGCATTTACATTTCATGCCATTTTCATCTTTGCTCATTTGAGCATTTATTTTCTTGTCTTTTTTTATTTTTGCTCACTTGAGCTTTTCTTTTTCTTTTCTTAAGATACTTAATAATCAACTTAAACCCTAAAAAACTCTTAATGGTACTTGGACTATTTGGTTACTATCCTTGGCATTATGGAGCAGTGGACTTTTTCTTGGACTTAGGATTAGAAACCTTGGCCTATCTTGGAGACCTTGTGATCTTATCTGATTATTTTGTCTAGAGTTCTTGAGGTTTACCTCAAGATATTGGGTTGCTTATTTGTTTTTGTGTGCAGGTTTATGTGATTACATCCTTTGTTTGTAATATGGAATTCACCCGTATACAGCCGTTACTCTGCCTAATTTTTGTGAAGACTTAATACATTTGAAGAGGTCTAGTATCTTTGCTTGCTTGGTTTCAATCCAAAGAATGGGAATTCTATCTTGGCTCATAATGTCAAGTATTGGCTTCTTGTTGGTTAGATGGATCTTATCCTTAGCTTTTATTTTATGCTTTAGGATAGTCTCTTCTTCTCCTCCCATCTTCTTTAATTTCAAAAACTTTCTCCCTCCTTTTGAAAAATCTTCTTCTTTTGAAACTTAAACCACTTTCATAATAAACTTGGACTTAGGTCCATGCATTTTCAAAAAAAATTCATAAATAAACTTCAATCTATTTAATAATTCCTTGATATTTTTGTGAGAAGACTAAAAGTCAACCAATCTTGTTTCAAACCATTTTAGCCACTTTGGCTTTTACCTTTAAACTTTTCTTAAAAGATTAGACTCTTGTTAATCCTTGTAGTGATGCAAACAACTATACTTCTATAACATGTAGTGAATAGAGATATTTTCCACTTGGGTGTTGAGTGAGGCATTGTTGATTTTAAGATCCAAGCCATATCCTCCACTTTAAGATGATGCAAATTCTCTTTTCTCATGATTGTGGGTAGTGAGTATATTTTCCACACGGACAATGATGATGATGTCTTATCTCTTAAAATCAAGCAACACACTTGTGTTTCATACTTTTAAAAGAGGAACTACGTGTACCCTGATCCCCTATTGCATGAAAGGTGGCACATAGGCACTAAACATTCGCAAGCGCGGTGGGTGCAAAAATCATAAAAAAATATATTTCTTTTCTCACCTTCACCATCCATTTTATATATAACACATTTTTTATAGCCAAAATATACAGATTTTACAAAGAGGTTCCTGTGGAGTACCGTAGATGTTTAGGGTGCTAATACCTTCCCTTTCCATAACCAACTCCCTTACCTTGAATCTTTCCCCCATTTTGGGTTATTCGCTCTTTTCCCATTCCTTTTGGAAACAATAAAGCGCGGTGGCGATTTTTTGTTTTGATTTGTATAAAGTCTAGTCAATCCAATGGCTTAGTCTTGAACATTTCTACCGCTACAAAAAAATGGCGACTTCACTGGGGAAAGATTGACCTCTTGCTGGTCCATCCCTAAGTGGTTTAAGCCTATCTTTGTTTATATTTGTATATGTGCTATTGTTGTTTATGTGTTATATTTTGAATATATGTTTGTTTGGATTTTCCTGGTTTTCAAGGTTCTTGGTGATTACTCATAAGTCCTATACCCTGACTTGGGAAAACTTTAAGATAGGACGGGCGGTATAATCATGTTAACTTTGAGGGAGTAATCCCAAAAAAGGAGGCATGAGATCCCTCACTCAGTAGAGGCCCATTTGACCGTAGTGTCATTTACTGAGTAATCGGGAAGACGTACTGCTTTCGACCTGGGAACCTGCTGAAACTGAGGACCATAGAAAACCAAACCCATCTTGGCCTTTTAGGTGTAGTGCGGAAGCTATGACTGAGTAATCTGGAAATAGTTGTCACGCGATACTATGCTCGGACGAGTCTTTCTTGATAATATTACTAATTACCGAGTTAATCGGGAAGTTGGTAATATCCGAAGGAAGGATGTAGACTCTGGGAACCTCTAGAACCTTGTTCGGCAGGTGATAACTCTTAGACCAATACCTTATGGGTAGTACCTTCGACCTCATGCTCGTGACGTTGAACCTATGAACCCTATATTTGTGATCTTGTGTGTGATTGTTGCATCATGCATCCATGCACTCATAAGTATATTTTGAAGAAAACAATATTTCAAGGGATTTAAAGGTTGACTATTTGTGAATATCTCAGGTACTTTTAACCATGGATTCTAGAAAGAGAAAGACCGGGAAATACAGTTTCAAGGATCCCAAGATAGATGAGTTGGTCAGTCTAATTCCAGAGATCGAGTGTCCTGCAGACTTTTGGAAGAAGTATGGATCCATCATTCCTCTCATGAAGCTGAAGATGAAGGAGGATATTCTCTAGACCTTGGTCCAGTTCTATGATCCGATGTATGAATGCTTTACTTTTCCCGATTATCAGTTGATGCCTACACTGGAGGAGTATTCTTATCTAATGGATTTACCTGTTACTGATCGTGTTCCTTTTACTGGTTTGGAAGGCAAGCCAAAACCACATGAGATTACTGCTTTGATTCATCTTGGGAAGTCTGAGGTGGAAGCCCATATGACTACTAAAGGAGGGATTAGAGGATTACCAGCTCAGTTCTTATTGGAGAAATATCGTTACTTTTCTAGAATGAAGAGTACGGTTGCTTTTGAGGCCATCTTTTCTCTGCTTGCTTATGGATTGTTCTTATTTCCTAATGTGGACAAGTTTGTCGACATTAACACTATCATGATTTTCATGATTGTAAACCCAGTTCCTACATTGTTGGGTGATGCTTATTACTCTGTTCATCTTTAGAGTTCTTATCATGGAGGGATGATTATTTGTTGCACGCCTATGTTGTACCGGCGGTTTATCTCTCATATGCTTCGGTCTGATGCTTTTTGGGATGTCAAGAAGGAACCCCATTGGGCTCCTAAGATCATGGCACTTACTCACTCGGATATTGATTGGTATCATCGAGCTTATCAGGATGTGGAGATTATTGATAGTTGTGGTAGTTTCCCTAATGTGCCTCTTCTTGGTACAAAGGGAGGAATTAACTATAACCTCGTCCTTGCACGGTGACAACTTGGTTTTCCGATGAGGGATAAATCGAACAATATTCATTCGAGTAGTTTCTTTCTGAAGGAAGGAGAAGACCACAGGAAAGCTAGGGAGCTGATTGCGAAGGCCTGGCGTCACATTCATAAGAAGAGTAGGAAGGATTTGGGACCTATGGGTGCTGTTTCTTTGGAGCCATATCTTCAGTGGGTCCGATCGAGAGCCATCCAGTTGAAGATGCCATATACTCGGGAGACACCCATGTCTGATCTATTTATGAAGACAACTCCTCCTTTGTTAGATGATTTAGAAGAGTTGCAGCTTGCTTTGGTTAGGATGCAACAGGAAAAGGATGCTTGGAAGAACAAGTTCCATACTTTAGAGAGTTCCTACAGAGCAGGCCTAAAGGAGAAATATGATTTGATCGAGATCCTTGAGAGTCGAGTAGTAGAGTCTATGGAGATGCAAGGGGATTTATTTTCTCCTAAGCCTCAAACAGGTTATGATTACTCATTGCCTGCTTTAGAGGATTGGAAGGAAGTTGCTATCAGGCATGTGGAAGAAAACCAGAGGTTGAGGGCTCAGATTGCCAAGCTCATAGGGAAGCGCCAGTGTACAGATTGATCTCTATCAGTTTCTTTTTCTCAGGATTTTTAGATTGTATCTTATACTTGGGATCATTGAAACTTGTAACCCATTTTGAAGTTATTATAATAAAAAAATTTCAGTATTTCAAATGTGTTATTATTTTGATGTTTGCAATATGTCTATAAACGTTAAATCCCTTGAAATATTAAATGATAAAGTAAAAACAATCATATGCATTGCATGTCATGCATCATATTGCACATATTTCTTGCATTTATTATGCATATCCAGGTGCCTTACCCAGCTTTTTACTCTGTTCAACAAACTGACTCATCACTACAACACTCGGGCTAACTTCAAAAAGAAGATGGACAATTTGGAACAGGAGAATCGCGAGCTGCGCGAAGAAGTTTATGCTTTGAAGGCTGGCTTGGACAACTTGACTACTCTGATGTAAGCTCTGGTGGTTTCTCAAAATCAGCCACCGAGTGTTCAACCTCAACCAACAAGGGAAAATGCTAAAGTTCCTGTTGTTCCTGTATCTGCTACTCCGACTGTTGTTCAAAACCGTATGCCTCAGGGTTATCTGTGGGGAATGCCATAGAATTTTGCACCTGAAGGTTTCAAATTGGGCCCCCAAGATGCTCCAGTGGTTCAAAATGTTGTTACTCCAGCACCTCCTGTGGTGCATACTGTTCCTGCTGCACCTCCTTCGGTGAATTTGATCCCGTTTGTTAATGAAGATGTGTGTCTTCCTTTCCCTCCGCCGAGTGAAGACTTGGGTTTTTAATGACATAATGGATGATTTCCAAGAGCAGTTTGATAGAATGCAAAGAGAGATGAAGGCTCTTAGGGGAAAATATCTATTTGGGCAGAATGTGAATGAGCTGTGTTTGGTCCCGAATGTTAAAGTGCCTACTAAGTTCAAGGTCCTGGAGTTTGAGAAGTACAAGGGAAACACTTTCCTCGTGCTCACTTGGTGATGTACGTAAGGAGGATGTCTACCCATACTGATGATCAGCGTCTGCTGATTCACTTTTTCTAGGATAGTCTGACCGGCACAATGTTGAAATGGTATATGAGCTTGGACAGCCCCAACATCCATACTTTTAATGATTTTGGAGAAGCATTCATTAAACAATACAAGTACAATGTGGACATGGCGCCCGATTGTGACCAGCTTAGGGCCATGGTTCAGAAAGACAGAGAATCGTTCAAAGAGTATGCACAGAGATGGCGCGAAGTGGCTGCACAAGTGATTCCTCCCATGGAGGAGAAGGAAATGACTAATTTTTTTCTGAAGACACTAGGCGCTTTCTACTACGAAAGAATGGTAGCAAGTTCCCCAAGTGATTTTACAGTGATGGTAGGAATAGGTGTCCTCCTAGAAGAGGCAGTAAGAGAAGGTCGTTTGATGAAGAGTGAAGGATCCAAAGGTGTGAAAAAGTCAGCTTATGGGTTTACAAAGAAGAAAGAGGGGGATGCAAATGATGTCATACAAGAGAGGAGAGTGAACACTCCTAGAAGGAATTATCAGCGTCACCAGCAAGTTGCCTCAGTGACTCTTGTTATGAATGTCGCGCCGACTACAATTGCTTATCAAAGACAGTCTCAGCAAGGGAACCAAGGGAATAATCAGAGAAGGGAGAACTATGACCCCATTCCCATGAGCTATGCAGAGCTACTACCAACATTGATTCAGAAGAAGTTGGTCCAGACACGACCACCTCCCGCTGTACCATCACCATTGTCGTGGTATTACAAAGCAGACCAGACGTGTGCCTTTCATCAGGGAGCATCAGGGCATAGTGTTGAAAATTTTTATCCTTTGAGGAATGAAGTGAAAAGGTTGGTGAAGTCTGGAATTCTATCTTTCAAATACATGGGACCTAATGTGAAAGACAATCCTCTGCCCAAGCACGGGGGAGTGAATGTTGTGAATATGGTGGCCGATTGTCCAGGTGACTTCCGAATTTTTGACATTAATCTGGTTAGAGGGGATTTGGTGAAGATGCACGCAGACCTCTGTGAATTCAGTTATTATACGCATGACCATGCCGATTGTGCTATTTGCAGTACAAACATACAAGGTTGTGAGAAGATAAAGGCTGATTTACAGGAGATGATGGATGAAGGTTTAATCCATATAATCAGGCCTATGGCAGAATATGAAGAGGAAGTGAATATGGTTTCTGGATGTCCGGGTGAATTCAAAATTTTTGATGTGGAGCATTTGAATGAGGATCTCGTGCAGTTGCATGCTACTTTCTATTGTACTGTTAGTCAGGTGGAACACCAATATGGATCTTGCATAGTTTACTGTCGAGACCCCCGAGGATGTTCTATTGTGAGAGAGGGTGTTCAATTGCTGTTAGACAATGGAACTATCAAGATCACGGGTTAGAGAGATGATTATACGAGATTGATATGGTTGAAGTTTATTTGATGGAAGAAGAGTCAGAGGAAGAGTATGCCTCCACGGATGAGTATTTATCTTCAGACAAAGATTTGTTTTCCAGAAATGACCTTTTGAGGGCTGATTGTGTTGAGGAAGGGGTAAACATCATTGTACCTTGTTTTGGTGCACCCGCTCATCTTGAGGTGGAGTACCATAGCAAACCAGCTGTTACCCCATTGGTAATTAGTCTTCCAGGTCCTGTTCCCTATAAATCAGATAAGGTTGTGCCATACAAATACAACGCTACAATCTTAGAAGATGGGGTGGAAATTCCCATCCACCCAATACCAGATGTTGGAAATATAGCTGATAATAGCAGGGTGACCCGTAGTGGTCAAGTGTTTGTGCCAGTTATTCGAAGAGATGTTGTTGTTGGAAAGAAAATTGATGAGAACGATGAGCCTAAGAAGGCTGCAGGAGAGACTAGTAGAGCTACATTAGAGAAAGAAGTGGATGATATCTTAAAGATAATTAAGATGAGTAACTATAAAATTGTAGATCAGCTATTGCAGAATCCTTTAAAGATATCCATCCTAGCTTTATTGATGAATTCCTCCGCTCATAGAGAATCACTAATGAGAGTACTAGACCAAGCTTTTGTGGAGAATGACATGCCGTTAGATCAATTCAGCAGCGTAATTGGAACCATTACGTCATGTAACAACTTGAGTTTCTGCGATGATGAGTTACCAGATGAAGGGAGGAATCACAACCTGGCCCTCCACATATCCATGAACTGCAAGAATGACTCGCTATCCAATGTGCTAATTGATAATGGATCCGTGTTGAATGTTATACCTAGAAGTACCCTCATGAAGTTAAAGTCGGGGAACACCTATGCGCCCGAGTGGCATCATTGTGAAGGCTTTTGATGGGTCGAGGACATCTGTCATCGGTGAAGTGGACTTACCCATCCATATAGTGCCGCATTTGTTCTTGATAACCTTCCAGGTCATGGACATTATTCCCGCATATAGCTGTTTTCTAAGACGGCCATGGATACACAAAGCAGGGGCTGTCACTTCAACTCTGCATCAGAAGCTAAAATTTATGCGTGAAGGGAAAATAGTGATCATAAATGGGGAGCAGGCGTTGTTGATATCCCATCTATCCTCTTTCAGTATTGTAGAAGCGGATGAGGCTGCTGTTGGAACCCAGTTCCAAGCTCTACCCATTAACAACATAAGGAGGAATGAGAATTATGTGGTTTCCTTGAAGGACGCGCAGCAGGTTGTGCGCAATGGTAATAATGCAGTTTAGGGACGACTTGTGGATCCACCCGTGAACAAAAACAAAGCTGGTTTGGGTTTCTTTTCGAGGAATAGCAAAGGCGAAAGTTTGAAGTCAAAGTCTTCTATGAACAATTATTATGATGTTTTCCGCAGCGGAGGCTACCTCCATCCAATTGGTTCTCGAATTAATGCTGTTGAAGAGGATGAAGCAGAGCAGGAAGTACCGAATTATGTGACGCATGGAGTCCGAGTTCAGAATTGGGTCACCATTGATGTTCCTTCTTGCATACATGTTTCAAAGTAATTTGTTTTGTTAATCTGTTTCTTTCTTTTGAAAAGCTTTCACTCTGCCCAAGGTGGAAGTATTAATGTTGAAGGGCTTATCTGTTTGCTATAACTGTTAAGATCATTAATAAAAGTTGTCTTTGCTTCCAAATTATGTCTTTTATTTTCTTCTTTTTCCTGGGAAATGGTAATAATTAAAAAAAACTTTCAAAATAAATAATAATTGAAAATTAATCTGCATGATCACTTGTTATATGTGTCAGTTTCTAAAAACAATTATAAATCACATGTGCAGATTAATTAAAAAACATGTTAAATACAATGACCCTGCACCCTCTCCCAACTTTGATTTTCCTGTGTTTGGGGATGAAGAAGAAGATTATGGTGAGATTCCAGATGAGGTCTCACGGTTGCTTGAGCACGAGGAAAATACCATTCAGCCATATAAAGAGCCTTTGTAAGTGATTAATTTGGGTTCAGAAGAAGATCCGAAGGAAATCAAGATTGGAGCATCGTTGCATCCTAATGTAAAGAGAGGGTTGATTGAGCTGTTGAAAGAATATGTGGATATTTTTGCTTGGTCTTATCAAGATATGCCTGGTGTGATACGGTGGGAGAACTGACTTGAGTTTTGCGTTTGTATTCGCAAATGTTTCGGTTGAGCAAGAGTCGCCACCGACTTTTTATTTTATCCTAAGGAAAGGTTAAAAAGCACAGCAAAAACCTTTTGAGATGTTTCGTGGGTTCGGGGGGTAGATTATGAAAAGGGAAGGTATTAGCACCCTTTTCATCCATGGTTATCCATGGGCTCTTAGTTACTTGGTTTTCAGATCACTTGCCTTGATTTTCGATTGCTTGAAATTGTGGTGTGTGTGTGTGTTTTGAAAATGTTTTTGAAGAAGATGCCTTGTCTTAGGCAACCAATGTAATGACTCGTGTTTGAGTATATACGAAGGTGTGTATCTTTTCGAAAAGATATTTCAAATGTTTTTGAGAGTTTGTTTTGAAAGTGTTTGCGGAGTGTGGTTTGAAAAGAAGGCAAGTGTTTTGCAAGTTGATCTCAAGTAACTAAGAGTTTTGTCTACCCATATTGTACTCAAAGGTTTTCTCTATGTTTTCAACCCTTTTTAACAATTTTGTTCCACCATTGAATTTGGTGGACAATCTTGCGTTTAGGAAGTTTAACGGGACGGGCGCGGGTCATCGTATGGACCATGAATGCAATGGTGCCAAGTATCTTTGGCAATTTGCTTTGAAGGGACTTGATCATTTTGATAGGAAACTTTCGAAAGCGTCATCAAGGGACTTATGATCATTTGATTTGTTTTGTCAAAGAAACTCGACGTGCAAGCATGGCCCATTTTGGAAGGCAACATGTGGGATTACCCTAGAGGGTGCAAGTGTGATTGTGTATTGATTTCATGCATTTATCTTTGTATTAGGTTATCTAGCGTTTGATTTTATGTACATGCAAACCCTAGGTCTAATCATAGTATAATTCGAAAGCGATAAATTGTGGAAATTTAAAGTCTACGCTATTACAAATAGTATCCGGGAGTGGGGGTACAAATGTTTACAAATGGGGATGAGACTTAAATGGGAGAGTAGTGTCCAAATAAATTACAATCAAATCGAATCGATCGCAAATGTAATATGTATCAAATGTACAAGAATAAAGCAAATGTGTATGTGTAAATGTATTTGTGTAGGTGTAAGTGGATTGTTTATTTACAAGTATTAAATAAAATAAAAATAAACATGCAAAATGCCAAAATGGTTTTCATATGTATGTAAAAAGTATTTATCATGTATCAAATAAATAAAATTAAAATTAATTAATTTTTGGGATTTTTATGCATTTAGGGCAAAACCCTAATTTTATAAATAAAAAGTATTTATTATATAATATATGTAATATTTATTAATTATGTACAAAAAATAAATGAAAAGAGAAGTATATTTGTCAAAAAGATATTTTTAGTGTTAAATATTAATAAAAATAAAAATGTATATATTTTGTATTTTTTAACCTAAATATACTAATAAATATATATGTATTTGTATTATTTACTAAATATATTAAATATGTACAAAAATAAAATATTTAATATTTACAAAAAAAAGTATGTTTTATAAAAAATGTTTTCAGAAGATAAAATAAAATAAAATTAGAAAATATATGTATTTTGTATTATTCCTAATATTCTAAACAAAAAGAAAAGTATTATGTATTATTTACATACAAATATCAATTTAAACAAATAAATGCCTAATAAATACAAAAATGGTTTGAAAAATATTTTTTATATTTTTAATATTATGAGAAAAATAAATAAGTCAGAAATAACAAGAAAAGTCAAAAAAATGTTTCAAATAAGCACAATGGGCCAAGGGGGTTCAAAAGTGAAAAGGTGGTGCAAATAAGAAGTCAACTCAGGCCCAGCCCAAGAAGACTTTGTCTTCAACCTTCAGACAAAACCTTTGAAAACACGCGCCTTTTCTTGCTTCAAACACAACTCCTGATTCCTGGACTTTTAGCACAAACTCATAACATGAAAAGTGTTAAGCATCAAGCCACGATTCTGGACATATAAAGAACTCATCCTAACTCTCAGAAATGAGAGAGAATTTCTCCATTCCTAATTCTTAACCTAACTTTTTATCAATGTCCAGACCTCAAATTCTCACAGCACAGGCAAAATAAATGGAAAGTAAAGATATGTATAGCTTCAGGGACATGAGCATGACATTTTTCATTCACAAACTTAGAGCTAATTCTTCCTACATTGAGAGATAGAAGTCCAAAGATTTACCTGTTCAGTTGGAATCGTGTGCAGCAATGGAGATGCTTTCAAGGCAATGTGATGATTTGTATAGCTTGCTTGATGTCCAGGGATGCTATTCCAACCTTTAGTTTGCTTTCAAACCAAGTGAATCGTGTTATGCCACTTCAACTGCAAAACAGAAAAATGAAAATGGTGATGTTGGCTAGGGGCGTTACAGGTCGTGTTTAGGGCTTGGAACAGTTTCAAGGGATGATGTGGGATGTGTTTGAACAAGTTTTAGCAAGAATGCACGAGTGGAATGAACTATAGAAGTCCAACTGCAGCTTATGCCCTGTTTTTGCAGTTTTATGGTGATTCTGTGAATGGGGAGGTATTGGAGGTGATAGGCTTGTGTTTCAGGTCAGGTTGGATGTTTAGAATGTGTTCACAATCTTTGCTTAAGCTCTGGTTCACAGGAATGAGAGTTGGTCTATGTTATGCAAGTTTTCTTCACACTTAAGCAACAAAATGTCAAGTGGTGTTCTAGACTTGTGCAGGCCCCCAATCTATGTTGCAACCTCTCCCCTTGATCAGTGTGTTTTGCTTCTGAACTTGTGCCCAAAGATATGGCCTTGTACTTCTTGATTTGCAACTTTGACATAAAGCTCATCTTTTCTAAAATGGATAATTTGCTTTTTCTATTTATGGCTTAATTTTGCATACAATGTTTGAACACACAAAATAAGGTCTTGGCACAATGGGTTAGCATTAAATTATTGAGTGCAAATGGGATATAGAACCTGTAATCAAGGAATGCAAGCTGAGTTCAAAATGGCACAAGTGTATGAACATGTAAATTGGCCATAAACAAAGTGACTTTTCTCCAACTTGCCAAATTCGATTCTCCATAACCATGAGGTTGTTTGATGATTTCTTGGACATTTTGGAAAGCTTGGAATGTATGCTACAATCCATATTTGTAATGCAAATTGAAATTCCAAGTGTAAGCATGTGAAAAGTTGCCATGAAGTTAGGCAAAAATCCTGCCTAAAATAGGTCAAAATTTCTCTAAGTTAAGAATGGTTTGGCACCCTTGTTCCAAAAATTGTAACTTGAGCTACAAGCTTCTTTTGAGGAAACTTTGTGAATCAAAGTTGTATATTTTGCAATGGGCTACAACTTTCATGTTTTGACTTTTCCTTGAATCCAAATGTATCTTGATGAGAAAGTGAGACAAAGTTAGGAAAAAATTAGGGTTTTCCATAACTTAGAAAAATTCTAAGTTATGAAAAATCTTCATTTCAAACCCTAATTTGCAATTCTTGATTTCTTGATGAACAAGTTTCATGATTTGGCATGTTTTGATGAAAAGTGAATCTTGACCCTTGATTTTGACCAAAAAGTCAAAGTTTGACTTTTCAGTATACAGTCAAATTTGGCTCAGTTGACTGGAAAATTCATCTGTCAATCCTGTGCATTTGGGATCTTTTAAACTTGTTGAGCATGTCAAGACAATTCCATTGGGTCCTTGAGTCCATATGTGAGCTTGGTTTGCCATTGGCTAGGTCAAACAGTCAAAAATTGCCTTTGTGCAGTCAAAACCCTGAAAATGACCATTTTGCCCTTTTGGTGATCTGATCAAATTTCTTGTGGAATTATGATCCAAACTTGATCAAATGGTTCATATGAGTTCATTATGTTGATGTGGGTCAAAAATCATGAGGTTTGACTGTCAATTGGCCATAGTTGACTTTTTCCCCAATACAGCTGATTTCTAGGTCAACTGTCCAATTGACTGGGCAAAGGTTGGAATCAAGGCTTGAAACTTGATATGGATAAACTTGGGAGTCCAACATGAAGCATGAAAGTCATCTTAGGCATTTTAGGTCAAAACATCTTTGTGCAAACACAAACCCCAATTTGGGTCAACAATGCTAGGAGAAGTCTTGAGCAGAGGAAACCCTATCTGGATCTTGAGCTCCAAGGGCCTTGTGATGAGAAAATGTTGAGGAAATGGGAGGGAAAATTTTGGGGTACAACAGTTGCCCCTGTTCAATCTTCTTGGACCTGAAGAGTTAGATTGGCAAGTTTGCCTTTCGCGACTCGAAGGTAAAAGGAGACTAGACACTAAAGTGCCCAGAAAATTTGCACTCGGCGATGTGATGGTAGAGGTGAATGGGCTTAAAGATGCCATTTGGTGATGGGCTTAACGATGCCATCTGGTGACTGTTGATAGGAGGATGGTCTTAAATATGCCATCTGGAAATGGGCTTAAAGATGCCATTTAGAAATGTTGAACTGTATGTTACTGGTGAGTGGACGAATATCAGAAAGGTGTCCCTGTTTTAGAACATCTCTGAACTGGGGTCTGAACGAGCAATAGATTGACATCTGTGTTGGGAAGAATCCGTAAACTGTTTTCAGGAATTGAAGTTGAATAAGCAATAGAGCGGCATCCATTGTTGGGAAGCGTCCATAAACTATTTTCAAAAGTTGAGAAGAGTCTGAACAAGCGATAGGTTAACATCCGGTGTTGGGAAGAATCCATAAATTGTTTTCAGAAGTCTTGAAGTGGAGAAGGAACCGGTGTAGGGTTTCCTGATGATGAGCCCGTGTAAAACTGCATCTGGATGAATTTGGAACAAGTGTCAGAATGTCGCTGTGGCTGGGTCACATTTGAACTGTCTCTGAGTGAATCTGGAATAAGTATCAGAATGTCGTCGTGTCTGGGTCACATCTGAACTATCTCTGAGTGAATCTGGGAAGATGATGGTCTTAGTCTGTTGACTGCTCTTTCCTGAAAAGGTAAAGAGTTAGTTGCATGCAATGTCATGATGCATGATGCAATGTATGTTACACCAATGTTTATGATATGAATGTGATGAATGCGCATGTAAGTTGATGAGATGTCTTGCTGAGGATAAATGAATCTTGGATGGCTGAAGATAACAGAATCTTGACTGCTGCCAGGGAAAATAAATCCTTGGCTGCTGCTGGGGAAACCAGAAGCTTGGGTTGTATGCCAAACTACTGGGGAATTCCTGTCTTGAGGAGATCTTCACCGGAGAACATTCGAATATTCTGCGAGATGCTGAGAATGAGAGTCTTCAACTCTGCTTGGGGATTGATAGTTGGAAGTTTTAGCTTTGCTGGGGATAATGAAACTTGACTCTGAGGGGAGTTAGCTTCTGGAAGGTTCTCTGGCTGGGGATTGCGAGAGTCCTCTGATTGCTGCGGGTGTTAGTCTGGAATAAGTTACTGAATGTCGCCATCTCTGGGTCACATCTTGAACTATCTCTAGAAACAAATCTGAATAAGTTATGGAATGTCGCCAAATCTTGGGTCACATCTTGAACTATATCATGAATGAAAATCTGAATAAGTTACGGAATGTCGCCGAATCAGGGTCACTTCTGAACTATATCTAGAAGGAAATATCGAATAAGTTACGGAATGTCGCCGAATCAGGGTCACATCTGAACTATTTCTGGAAGGAACTTCTGAATGAGTTATAGAATGTCGCCAAATCTCGGGTCACATCTTGAACTATATCTGAAAGGAAGTTTGAATGAGTTATAGAATGTCGCCAAATCTTGGGTCACATCTTGAACAATATCTTGAAGGAAGTCTGAATGAGTTATAGAATGTCGCCAAATCTTGGGTCACATCTTGAACTATATCTTGAAGGAAGTCTGAATAAGTTACGGAATATCGCCGAATCAGGGTCACATCTGAACTATTTCTAGAAGGAAATCTTGAATAAGTTACAGAATGTCGCCGAATCAGGGTCACATCTGAACTATTTCTAGAAGGAAATCTTGAATAAGTTACGGAATGTCGCCAAATCAGGGTCACATCTGAACTATTTCTGGAAGGAATCTCTGAATGAGTTATAGAATGTCGCCAAATCTTGGGTCACATCTTGAACTATATCAGGAAGCAAGTCTGAATGAGTTATAGAATGTCGCCAAATCTTGGGTCACATCTTGAACTATATCAATCTTCTGAGGTGATGAGGGAATTGTTAAACACTTTTGACATTCAAATGCCCCAAGTGATGATGAAGGAGTCTTGAATCAGATTACTCTGCGGATTGAGAGATTTCTTGAAATCTTGACTGGACTGCCTCAGGTTAACTGAACTTTGAAAGATCTGTTGAACCCTTGACTAGACTGCCCCAGGTTAATTGGATGGTGACATGTCATTCCCCTTGTTGATAGGAGATTCGCAATGGAAGTGTCATCCTTTTGAAGTGATTTTAACTCACTGAGAGAGTTTTCGTTCCTCCGAACATTCGCTGTATGAATTTCTTCGCTGTCAAACAAATAGTCAAAATGCAAACAGTGATATTCAAGCAATGCAAAGTTTATGTTTGTCTCAAAGTTTTGAAAAATGCGTTTTTTAGCAGAAAACTTTTTATAAGACAGATCAACATATGATTTAGAGCAAAGCCTTACAGGAGTCAGGATACCTTTTGAAACAGTATGCTTTCGAACTAACCTATGCTTCAATTAGGACTTTTAAAGGGTTGTAACGTGGCTTGGTTCATGGTTTAAGAAACAAAGGATAAAGGCTCAAAGTGTATTTGTACCCACCCGCTCTTCGTGATGTTCTTCAAACCTAAGCTCAGTTAATTGTGTGTCGCACTCTGTTTTGAGTTTGGAACGACCTTTGGGCGATGGTTCACCAGTTGACTTTGGGAGACAGTCATCATCTCCTTCAACATTTCTTCATGTTGTTGAGGATTTGTAATGACCTCACTATTTTGATTTTGATTTGTTATCTCTAACTTTTGCCTGACCGTTCCCGTTTTTTGAGATTACAGTCAGCGGGATGCCCCAACTTTCTTAAGCCTCCTTCGCAGGTTTTGGCTCAGTGGGCTTTTTCTCTTTTGAGAGATTGACTGTCTATGTGATAGGGAACCACCCTTGTCTTTTTATTCCAATGGAATTCTTTCTTTTTTTTTTTGACGTCGTTCGTTGTGTTACGAACTGAGAGTTTGCGACTTCAATGCATATTTTCTTTGAATTAACTGAGAGACTACCCTGCCCCAGGTTTATATCAAAGGTTTCGATTGTTTAGAACAAAAAACTCCTACTTCTTTGGCTTGAAGGGGTTGACTAGGGATTATCTTCCTTATAACTCCAGTGTTTGGGAATTGAAAGAAATGCCTGTACATCATCAGCAAGGTCTGTTCGAAAGCATACTGTATGAGATTATGGTATTGTTTCGTCATCCTCCCTCTAAAGGCTTGCAGCTTTTTATCAAGAGTTAAATATCATAAAGAAAGCATAAGAATAGTGAAACGAATGGATGAATTCAAGACAAACATATGCAATGCATTAATGAAAATAGAGTTTAACATCAACAATTAATTGTTTGAGAACAAAAGAAATTACAACTTTGAAAATTCAAATGAAGCAAAAGTCTTTCAGTTTGAGCTTTGTCACTTCAGGTGGAGAACTCCTTTAACGGAAGATTTTCATCTCGCCGTCTGGCATGAACCTCAGCACTCCAATGTTGATTAGATCTTGAATCTTGTTCTTCATGGCCCAACAGTCGTCGGTGTCGTGCCCCGGGCTGTAGGAGTGGTAAACACAAAATGCGTCGGGATGATAGTTAGGAGCGGAGGTATTGGGCTTCCGAATAGGATCCATCAAGGCAGTCAGGTTGACCTCCAACAAACGCTCTAGAATCAGAGATGACGGTATATCAGTCTCTGTGAACTGTCTTCCTGGAGTTTCTTGTTTACGTCGATTACCCCGTTGACGCTGGCGAGGTTGTTGCTGGGCTTGTGACCCTGAAGCATGCAAAAGGGCCTTCCCCTTGTCTTCTCGAGTGGATGGGGGTTGAGCGGTGACTTGCTCTTCAACCTCAGATATTTGCCCCAGTTGGTTGTTTTGAAACAGTTGGCGAACGAGAACTCTGAGTTCCTCTTGTCTTTGAGACAGGTCTTGGATGAGAGCCATCTGGCCCACTAACTGTCACATCACTTGAATCCTCAAGGTTGCCAAATAAAACTGCAGTGCTTCCAACTGGTCACTCCTGGCATTGTTTGAATTCTCCAAGCCCTTTGTGAGGAGAGCTTTCATTTCTTCTTGCCCCAGAGACAAGTTCAAGAACATTTCCTGCAGCTGAGCAGTCTGGTCTTGGATGTCTTTGACAGATCTTTCTAGAGCCATCTCTTACTGAAATAAACAGTATGAGAGTAAGGAAACCTGAAAAAGGAAAAACTGTCAAAATGCAATGCATGATATGTGGATGCATGCTTTCAAGGTTCTCTTGGGGTAAACACAAGGAAATGTTAGAGGTTGAACTTTGCTCTTGGATTGGAGAAATTTGCACCGGTGGATGTCTTTCCACTAGAATCAAACTCACCATGTCAAGTGGGTCATCGTCACTGATTCAAGTTGTTGCACTTGATCTTTGATTGGAGAACTTTGTATCGGTGGATGTCTTTCTACGAGAATCAAGCTCACCATGTCCAGTGGGTCATAGCCACTGATTCAAGTTGTTGCACTTGAACTTTGATTGGCATTTGTTAGAGGAGGAAACCTCTTGCCCTTTGGTAGACGTCTGGTTCAACGTAACCCTGCATCAAAAGAACCCTCGAGATCCTTGAAATGGTTATTGAAAATGCTATGGTATGATATTATAATGTTATGTACATGTATGCAAAAAGCAAGTGAGTTTATATACAGGTAATCATATTCACACAAAGCAAACAAGTCCTTAGGTTTAGGCTTGCATGGGGTTTAGGTAAGTACCCTCTTGAAGTTAGTTGGCTCATCTTGTCCTAAAATAGAAACCAGGTTCTAAGGAGCTCAATATCATTGGATTGTTTTCTGTGTTCATCGTTTCGGTTTAGCCACTTAACTGGCGACCAAAATATTCCAAGAAAACAACCCTCAAATGAGTGTAGTATCGAGTATCTACCAACTTCGGACTGCACCAAAGTCGGTCATCTCACTACCCCTAAAAAGGCTAAGATGGTCAATTAAGGTTCTAAGAGTTTGTTAGTGCTTCACGACATCACTCAGCGGCCCCGTACTCTCCTTGATTGAACTCAAGGGTTACCGTTACTCACAAATATGTCACACTAACATAGCTTACTGCTTCAACCATGTCGGTATACCCCACACAGTTCCCTCACAGTTTTTTTGCTATTTACCTAAAAAGGTGCCCCAAATCCGGGTGTAGGATTTACAACAAACCCAAACAAAGACCCAAAAGATAAATCAATCAAGGTAAACAAAGCAAGAATGTAAAAGTGATCTAAACCCTAAGGTAACCCCACTTTTGAATTTCTCCCCAGCAGATTCGCCAGTTCTGTGATACGGTGGGAGAACTGACTTGAGTTTTGCGTTTGTATTCGCAAATGTTTCGGTTGAGCAAGAGTCGCCACCGACTTTTTATTTTATCCTAAGGAAAGGTTAAAAAGCACAGCAAAAACCTTTTGAGATGTTTCGTGGGTTCGGGGGGTAGATTATGAAAAGGGAAGGTATTAGCACCCTTTTCATCCATGGTTATCCATGGGCTCTTAGTTACTTGGTTTTCAGATCACTTGCCTTGATTTTCGATTGCTTGAAATTGTGGTGTGTGTGTGTGTTTTGAAAATGTTTTTGAAGAAGATGCCTTGTCTTAGGCAACCAATGTAATGACTCGTGTTTGAGTATATACGAAGGTGTGTATCTTTTCGAAAAGATATTTCAAATGTTTTTGAGAGTTTGTTTTGAAAGTGTTTGCGGAGTGTGGTTTGAAAAGAAGGCAAGTGTTTTGCAAGTTGATCTCAAGTAACTAAGAGTTTTGTCTACCCATATTGTACTC
This sequence comes from Vicia faba, assembly GCA_948472305.1. Taxonomy (NCBI): domain Eukaryota; kingdom Viridiplantae; phylum Streptophyta; class Magnoliopsida; order Fabales; family Fabaceae; genus Vicia; species Vicia faba. The sequence goes on along the minus strand of OX451741.1, from coordinate 1,258,579,972 downwards.
AAAGGTTTTCTCTATGTTTTCAACCCTTTTTAACAATTTTGTTCCACCATTGAATTTGGTGGACAATCTTGCGTTTAGGAAGTTTAACGGGACGGGCGCGGGTCATCGTATGGACCATGAATGCAATGGTGCCAAGTATCTTTGGCAATTTGCTTTGAAGGGACTTGATCATTTTGATAGGCAACTTTCGAAAGCGTCATCAAGGGACTTATGATCATTTGATTTGTTTTGTCAAAGAAACTCGACGTGCAAGCATAGCCCATTTTGGAAGGCAACATGTGGGATTACCCTAGAGGGTGCAAGTGTGATTGTGTATTGATTTCATGCATTTATCTTTGTATTAGGTTATCTAGCGTTTGATTTTATGTACATGCAAACCCTAGGTCTAATCATAGTATAATTCGAAAGCGATAAATTGTGGAAATTTAAAGTCTACGCTATTACAAATAGTATCCGGGAGTGGGGGTACAAATGTTTACAAATGGGGATGAGACTTAAATGGGAGAGTAGTGTCCAAATAAATTACAATCAAATCGAATCGATCGCAAATGTAATATGTATCAAATGTACAAGAATAAAGCAAATGTGTATGTGTAAATGTATTTGTGTAGGTGTAAGTGGATTGTTTATTTACAAGTATTAAATAAAATAAAAATAAACATGCAAAATGCCAAAATGGTTTTCATATGTATGTAAAAAGTATTTATCATGTATCAAATAAATAAAATTAAAATTAATTAATTTTTGGGATTTTTATGCATTTAGGGCAAAACCCTAATTTTATAAATAAAAAGTATTTATTATATAATATATGTAATATTTATTAATTATGTACAAAAAATAAATGAAAAGAGAAGTATATTTGTCAAAAAGATATTTTTAGTGTTAAATATTAATAAAAATAAAAATGTATATATTTTGTATTTTTTAACCTAAATATACTAATAAATATATATGTATTTGTATTATTTACTAAATATATTAAATATGTACAAAAATAAAATATTTAATATTTACAAAAAAAAGTATGTTTTATAAAAAATGTTTTCAGAAGATAAAATAAAATAAAATTAGAAAATATATGTATTTTGTATTATTCCTAATATTCTAAACAAAAAGAAAAGTATTATGTATTATTTACATACAAATATCAATTTAAACAAATAAATGCCTAATAAATACAAAAATGGTTTGAAAAATATTTTTTATATTTTTAATATTATGAGAAAAATAAATAAGTCAGAAATAACAAGAAAAGTCAAAAAAATGTTTTAAATAAGCACAATGGGCCAAGGGGGTTCAAAAGTGAAAAGGTGGTGCAAATAAGAAGTCAACTCAGGCCCAGCCCAAGAAGACTTTGTCTTCAACCTTCAGACAAAACCTTTGAAAACACGCGCCTTTTCTTGCTTCAAACACAACTCCTGATTCCTGGACTTTTAGCACAAACTCATAACATGAAAAGTGTTAAGCATCAAGCCACGATTCTGGACATATAAAGAACTCATCCTAACTCTCAGAAATGAGAGAGAATTTCTCCATTCCTAATTCTTAACCTAACTTTTTATCAATGTCCAGACCTCAAATTCTCACAGCACAGGCAAAATAAATGGAAAGTAAAGATATGTATAGCTTCAGGGACATGAGCATGACATTTTTCATTCACAAACTTAGAGCTAATTCTTCCTACATTGAGAGATAGAAGTCCAAAGATTTACCTGTTCAGTTGGAATCGTGTGCAGCAATGGAGATGCTTTCAAGGCAATGTGATGATTTGTATAGCTTGCTTGATGTCCAGGGATGCTATTCCAACCTTTAGTTTGCTTTCAAACCAAGTGAATCGTGTTATGCCACTTCAACTGCAAAACAGAAAAATGAAAATGGTGATGTTGGCTAGGGGTGTTACAGGTCGTGTTTAGGGCTTGGAACAGTTTCAAGGGATGATGTGGGATGTGTTTGAACAAGTTTTAGCAAGAATGCACGAGTGGAATGAACTATAGAAGTCCAACTGCAGCTTATGCCCTGTTTTTGCAGTTTTATGGTGATTCTGTGAATGGGGAGGTATTGGAAGTGATAGGCTTGTGTTTCAGGTCAGGTTGGATGTTTAGAATGTGTTCACAATCTTTGCTTAAGCTCTGGTTCACAGGAATGAGAGTTGGTCTATGTTATGCAAGTTTTCTTCACACTTAAGCAACAAAATGTCAAGTGGTGTTCTAGACTTGTGCAGGCCCCCAATCTATGTTGCAACCTCTCCCCTTGATCAGTGTGTTTTGCTTCTGAACTTGTGCCCAAAGATATGGCCTTGTACTTCTTGATTTGCAACTTTGACATAAAGCTCATCTTTTCTAAAATGGATAATTTGCTTTTTCTATTTATGGCTTAATTTTGCATACAATGTTTGAACACACAAAATAAGGTCTTGGCACAATGGGTTAGCATTAAATTATTGAGTGCAAATGGGATATAGGACCTGTAATCAAGGAATGCAAGTTGAGTTCAAAATGGCACAAGTGTATGAACATGTAAATTGACCATAAACAAAGTGACTTTTCTCCAACTTGCCAAATTCGATTCTCCATAACCATGAGGTTGTTTGATGAGTTCTTGGACATTTTGGAAAGCTTGGAATGTGTACTAAAATCCATATTTGTAATGCAAATTGAAATTCCAAGTGGAAGCATGTGAAAAGTTGCCATGAAGTTAGGCAAAAATCCTGCCTAAAATAGGTCAAAATTTCTCTAAGTTAAGAATGGTTTGGCACCCTTGTTCCAAAAATTGTAACTTGAGCTACAAGCTTCTTTTGAGGAAACTTTGTAATCAAAGTTGTAGATTTTGCAATGGGCTACAACTTTCATGTTTTTACTTTTCCTTGAATCCAAATGTATCTTGATGAGAAAGTGGGACAAAGTTAGGAAAAAACTAGGGTTTTTTCATAACTTAGAAAAATTCTAAGTTATGAAAAATCTTCATTTCAAACCCTAATTTGCAATTCTTGATTTCTTGATGAACAAGTTTCATGATTTGGCATGTTTTGATGAAAAATGAATCTTGACCCTTGATTTTGACCAAAAAGTCAAAGTTTGACTTTTCAGTATACAGTCAAATTTGGCTCAGTTGACTGGAAAATTCATCTGTCAATCCTGTGCATTTGGGATCTTTTGAACTTGTTGAGCATGTCAAGAAAATTCCATTGGGTCCTTGAGTCCATATGTGAGCTTGGTTAGCCATTGGCTAGGTCAAACAGTCAAAATTTTCCTTTGTGCAGTCAAAACCCTGAAAATGACCATTTTGCCCTTTTGGTGATCTGATCAAATTTCTTGTGGAATTGTGATCCAAACTTGATCAAATGGTTCATATGAGTTCATTATGTTAATGTGGGTCAAAAATCATGAGGTTTGACTGTCAATTGGCCACAGTTGACTTTTTCCCCAATACAATTGATTTCTAGGTCAATTGTCCAATTGACTGGGCAAAGGTTGGAATCAAGGCTTGAAACTTGATATGGATAAACTTGGGAGTCCAACATGAAGCATGAAAGTCATCTTAGGCATTTTAGGTCAAAACATCTTTGTGCAAACACAAACCCTAATTTGGGTCAACAATGCTAGGAGAAGTCTTGAGCAGAGGAAACCCTATCTGGATCTTGAGCTCCAAGGGCCTTGTGATGAGAAAATGTTGAGGAAATGGGAGGGCAAATTTTGGGGTACAACAGTTGCCCCTATTCAATCTTCTTGGACCTGAAGAGTTAGATTGGCAAGTTTGCCTTTCGCGACTCGAAGGTAAAAGGAGATTGGACACTAAAGTGCCCAGAAAATTTGCACTCGGTGATGTGATGGTATAGGTGAATGGGCTTACAGATTCCATTTGGTGATGGGCTTAACGATGCCATCTGGTGACTGCTGATAGGAGGATGGGCTTAAAGATGCCATCTGGAAATGGGCTTAAAGATGCCATTTAGAAATGTTGAACTGTATGTTACTGGTGAGTGGACGAGTATCAGAAAGGTGTCCCTGTTTTGGAACATCTCTGAACTGGGGTCTGAACAAGCAATAGATTGACATCCGTGTTGGGAAGAATCCGTAAACTGTTTTCAGGAATTGAAGTTGAATAAGCAATGAGCGGCATCCGTTGTTGGGAAGCGTCCATAAACTATTTTCAAAAGTTGAGAAGAGTCTGAACAAGCGATAGGTTAACATTCGGTGTTGGGAAGAATCCATAAACTGTTTTCAGAAGTCTTGAAGTGGAGAAGGAACCGGTGTAGGGTTTCCTGATGATGAGCCCGTGTAAAACTGCATCTGGATGAATCTGGAACAAGTGTCAGAATGTCACCGTGTCTGGGTCACATCTGAACTGTCTCTGAGTGAATCTGGAATAAGTATCAGAATGTCGCCGTGTCTCGGTCACATCTGAACTATCTCTGAGTGAATCTGGGAAGATGATGGTCTTAGTCTGTTGACTGCTCTTTCCTGAAAAGGTAAAGAGTTAGTTGCATGCAATGTCATGATGCATGATGCAATGTATGTTACACCAATGTTTATGATATGAATGTGATGAATGCGCATGTAAGTTGATGAGATGTCTTGCAGAGGATAAATGAATCCTGGATGGCTGAAGATAACAGAATTTTGACTGCTGCCAGGGAAAATAAATCCTTGGCTGCTGCTGGGGAAACCAGAAGCTTGGGTTGTATGCCAAACTACTGGGGAATTCTTGTCTTGAGGAGATCTTCACCGGAGAACATTCGAATATTCTGCGAGATGCTGAGAATGAGAGTCTTCAACTCTGCTTGGGGATTGATAGTTGGAAGTTTTAGCTTCGTTAGGGATAATGAAACTTGACTCTGAGGGGAGTTAGCTTCTGGAAGGTTCTCTGGCTGGGGATTGCGAGAGTCCTCTGATTGCTGCGGGTGTTAGTCTGGAATAAGTTACTGAATGTCGCCATCTCTGGGTCACATCTTGAACTATCTCTAGAAACAAATCTGAATAAGTTATGGAATGTCGCCAAATCTTGGGTCACATCTTGAACTATATCATGAATGAAAATCTGAATAAGTTACGGAATGTCGCTGAATCAGGGTTACATCTGAACTATATCTAGAAGGAAATCTCGAATAAGTTACGGAATGTCGCCGAATCAGGGTCACATCTGAACTATTTCTGGAAGGAACTTCTGAATGAGTTATAGAATGTAGCCAAATCTTGGGTCACATCTTGAACTATATCTGGAAGCAAATCTGGAATGAGTCATAGAATGTCGCCAAATCTCGGGTCACATCTTGAACTATATCTGAAAGGAAGTTTGAATGAGTTATAGAATGTCGCCAAATCTTGGGTCACATCTTGAACTATATCTGGAAGCAAATCTGGAATGAGTCATAGAATGTCGCCAAATCTCGGGTCACATCTTGAACTATATCTGAAAGGAAGTTTGAATGAGTTATAGAATGTCGCCAAATCTTGGGTCACATCTTGAACTATATCTTGAAGGAAGTCTGAATGAGTTATAGAATGTCGCCAAATCTTGGGTCACATCTTGAACTATATCTTGAAGGAAGTCTGAATAAGTTACGGAATGTCGCCGAATCAGGGTCACATTTGAACTATTTCTAGAAGGAAATCTTGAATAAGTTACGGAATGTCGCCGAATCAGGGTCACATCTGAACTATTTCTAGAAGGAAATCTTGAATAAGTTACGGAATGTCGCAGAATCAGGGTCACATCTGAACTATTTCTGGAAGGAATATCTGAATGAGTTATACAATGTCGCCAAATATTGGGTCACATCTTGAACTATATCAGGAAGCAAGTCTGAATGAGTTATAGAATGTCGCCAAATCTTGGGTCACATCTTGAACTATATCAATCTTCTGAGGTGATGAGGGAATTGTTGAACACTTTTGACATTCGAATGCCCCAAGTGATGATGAAGGAGTCTTGAATCAGATTACTCTGCGGATTAAGAGATTTCTTGAAATCTTGACTGGACTGCCTCAGGTTAACTGAACTTTGAAAGATCTGTTGAACCCTTGACTAGACTGCCCCAGGTTAATTGGATGGTGACATGTCATGCCCCTTGTTGATAGGAGATTCGCAATGGAAGTGCCATCCTTTTGAAGTGATTTTAACTCACTGAGAGAGTTTTCGTTCCTCCGAACATTCGCTGTATGAATTTCTTCGCTGTCAAACAAATAGTCAAAATGCAAACAATGATATTCAAGCAATGCAAAGTTTATGTTTGTCTCAAAGTTTTGAAAAATGCGTTTTTTAGCAGAAAACTTTTTATAAGACAGATCAACATATGATTTAGAGCAAAGCCTTACAGGAGTCAGGATACCTTTTGAAACAGTATGCTTTCGAACTAACCTATGCTTAAATTAGGACTTTTAAAGGGTTGTAACGTGGCTTGGTTCATGGTTTAAGAAACAAAGGATAAAGGCTCAAAGTGTATTTGTACCCACCCGCTCTTCATGATGTTCTTCAAACCTAAGCTCAGTTAATTGTGTGTCGCACTCTGTTTTGAGTTTGGAACGACCTTTGGGCGATGGTTCACCAGTTGACTTTGGGAGACAGTCATCATCTCCTTCAACATTTCTTCATGTTGTTGAGGATTTGTAATGACCTCACTATTTTGATTTTGATTTGTTATCTCTAACTTTTGCCTGACCGTTCCCGTTTTTCGAGATTACAGTCAGCGGGATGCCCCAACTTTCTTAAGCCTCCTTCACAGGTTTTAGCTCAGTGGGCTTTTTCTCTTTTGAGAGATTGACTGTCTATGTGATAGAGAACCATCCTTGTCTTTTGATTCCAAAGGAATGCTTTCTTTTTTTTGACGTCGTTCGTTGTGTTACGAACTGAGAGTTTGCGACTTCAATGCACATTTTCTTTGAATTAACTGAGAGACTACCCTGCCCCAGGTTTATATCAAAGGTTTCGATTGTTTAGAACAGAAAACTCCTACTTCTTTGGCTCGAAGGGGTTGACTAGGGATTATCTTCCTTATAACTCCAGTGTTTGGGAATTGAAAGAAATGTTTGTACATCATCAGCAAGGTCTGTTCGAAAGCATACTGTATGAGATTATGGTATTGTTTTGTCATCCTACCTCTAAAGGCTTGCAGCTTTTTATCAAGAGTTAAATATCATAAAGAAAGCATAAGAGTAGTGAAACGAATGGATGAATTCAAGACAAACATATGCAATGCATTAATGAAAATAGAGTTTAACATCAACAATTAATTGTTTGAGAACAAAAGAAATTACAACTTTGAAAATTCAAATGAAGCAAAAGTCTTTCAGTTTGAGCTTTGTCACTTCAGGTGGAGAACTCCTTTAATGGAAGATTTTCATCTCGCCGTCTGGCATGAACCTCAGCACTCCAATGTCAATTAGATCTTGAATCTTGTTCTTCAAGGCCCAACAGTCGTCGGTGTCGTGCCCCGGGCTGTAGGAGTGGTAAACACAAAATGCGTCGGGATGATAGTTATGAACGGAGGTATTGGGCTTCCGAATAGGATCCCTCAAGGCAGTCAGGTTGACCTCTAACAAACGCTCTAGAATCAGAGATGACGGTATGTCAGTCTCTGTGAACTGTCTTCCTGGAGTTTCTTGTTTACGCCGATTACCCCATTGACGCTGGCGAGGTTGTTGCTGGGCTTGTGACCCTGAAGCATGCAAAAGGGCCTTCCCCTTGTCTTCTCGAGTGGATGGGGGTTGAGCGGTGACTTGCTCTTCAACCTCAGATATTTGCCCCAGTTGGTTGTTTTGAAACAGTTGGCGAACGAGAACTCTGAGTTCCTCTTGTCTTTGAGACAGGTCTTGGATGAGAGCCATCTGGCCCACTAACTGTCCCATCACTTGAATCCTCAAGGTTGCCAAATTAAACTGCAGTGCTTCCAACTGGTCACTCCTGGCATTTTTTGAATTCTCCAAGCCCTTTGTGAGGAGAGCTTTCATTTCTTCTTGCCCCAGAGACAAGTTCAAGAACATTTCCTGCAGCTGAGCAGTCTGGTCTTGGATGTCTTTGACAGATCTTTCTAGAGCCATCTCTTACTGAAATAAACAGTATGAGAGTAAGGAAACCTGAAAAAGGAAAAAATGTCAAAATGCAATGCATGATATGTGGATGCATGCTTTCAAGGATCTCTTGGGGTAAACACAAGGAAATGTTAGAGGTTGAACTTTGCTCTTGGATTGGAGAACTTTGCACCGGTGGATGTCTTTCCACTAGAATCAAGCTCACCATGTCAAGTGGGTCATCGCCACTGATTCAAGTTGTTGCACTTGATCTTTGATTGGAGAACTTTGTATCGGTGGATGTCTTTCTACGAGAATCAAGCTCACCATGTCCAGTGGGTCATAGCCACTGATTTAAGTTGTTGCACTTGAACTTTGATTGGCATTTGTTATAGGAGGAAACCTCTTGCCCTTTGGTAGACGTCTGGTTCAACGTAACCCTGCATCAAAAGAACCCTCGAGATCCTTGAAATGGTTATTGAAAATGCTATGGTATGATGTTATGATGTTATGTACATGTATGCAAAAAGCAAGTGAGTGTATATACAGGTAATCATATTCACGCAAAGCAAACAAGTCCTTAGGTTTAGGCTTGCATGGGGTTTAGGTAAGTACCCTCTTGAAGTTAGTTGGCTCATCCTATCCTAAAATAGAAACCGGGTTCTAAGGAGCTCAATATCATTGGATTGTTTTCTGTGTTCATCGTTTCGGTTTAGCCACTTAACTGGCGACCAAAATATTCCAAGAAAACAACCCTCAAATGAGTGTAGTATCGAGTATCTACCAAATTCAGACTGCACCAAAGTCGGTCATCTCACTACCCCTAAAAAGGCTAAGATGGTCAATTAAGGTTCTAAGAGTTCGTTAGTGCTTCACGACATCACTCAGCGGCCCCGTACTCTCCTTGATTGAACTCAAGGGTTACCGGTACTCATAAATATGTCACACTAACATAGCTTACTGCTTCAACCATGTCGGTATACCCCGCACAGTTCCCTCACAGTTTTTTTGCTATTTACCTAAAAAGGTGCCCCAAATCTGGGTGTAGGATTTACAACAAACCCAAACAAAGACCCAAAAGATAAATCAATCAAGGTAAACAAAGAAAGAATGTAAAAGTGATCTAAACCCTAAGGTAACCCCACTTTTGAATTTCTCCCCAGCAGAGTCGCCAGTTCTGTGATACGGTGGGATAACTGACTTGAGTTTTGCGTTTGTATTCGCAAATGTTTCGGTTGAGCAAGAGTCGCCACCGAATTTTTATTTTATCCTAAGGAAAGGTTAAAAAGCACAGCAAAAACCTTTTGAGATGTTTCGTGGGTTCGGGGGGTAGATTATGAAAAGGGAAGGTATTAGCACCCTTTTCATCCATGGTTATCCATGGGCTCTTAGTTACTTGGTTTTCAGATCACTTGCCTTGATTTTCGATTGCTTGAAATTGTGGTGTGTGTGTGTGTTTTGAAAATGTTTTTGAAGAAGATGCCTTGTCTTAGGCAACCAATGTAATGACTCGTGTTTGAGTATATACGAAGGTGTGTATCTTTTCGAAAAGATATTTCAAATGTTTTTGAGAGTTTGTTTTGAAAGTGTTTGCGGAGTGTGGTTTGAAAAGAAGGCAAGTGTTTTGCAAGTTGATCTCAAGTAACTAAGAGTTTTGTCTACCCCTATTGTACTCAAAGGTTTTCTCTATGTTTTCAACCCTTTTTAACAATTTTGTTCCACCATTGAATTTGGTGGACAATCTTGCGTTTAGGAAGTTTAACGGGACGGGCGCGGGTCATCGTATGGACCATGAATGCAATGGTGCCAAGTATCTTTGGCAATTTGCTTTGAAGGGACTTGATCATTTTGATAGGCAACTTTCGAAAGCGTCATCGAGGGACTTATGATCATTTGATTTGTTTTGCCAAAGAAACTCGACGTGCAAGCATGGCCCATTTTGGAAGGCAACATGTGGGATTACCCTAGAGGGTGCAAGTGTGATTGTGTATTGATTTCATGCATTTGTCTTTGTATTAGGTTATCTAGCGTTTGATTTTATGTACATGCAAACCCTAGGTCTAATCATGGCATAATTCAAAAGCGATAAATTACAGAAATTTAAAGTCTACGCTATTACAAATAGTATCCGGGAGTGGGGGTACAAATGTTTACATATGGGGATGAGACTTAAATGGGAGAGTAGTGTCCAAATAAATTACAACCAAATCGAATCGATCGCAAATGTAATATGTATCAAATGTACAAGAATAAAGCAAATGTGTATGTGTAAATGTATTTGTGTAGGTGTAAGTGGATTGTTTATTTACAAGTATTAAATAAAATAAAAATAAACATGCAAAATGCCAAAATGGTTTTCATATGTATGTAAAAAGTATTTATCATGTATCAAATAAATAAAATTAAAATTAATTAATTTTTGGGATTTTTATGCATTTAGGGCAAAACCCTAATTTTATAAATAAAAAGTATTTATTATATAATATATGTAATATTTATTAATTATGTACAAAAAATAAATGAAAAGAGAAGTATATTTGTCAAAAAGATATTTTTAGTGTTAAATATTAATAAAAATAAAAATGTATATATTTTGTATTTTTTAACCTAAATATACTAATAAATATATATGTATTTGTATTATTTACTAAATATATTAAATATTTACAAAAATAAAATATTTAATATTTACAAAAAAAAGTATGTTTTATAAAAAATGTTTTCAGAAGATAAAATAAAATAAAATTAGAAAATAAATGTATTTTGTATTATTCCTAATATTCTAAACAAAAAGAAAAGTATTATGTATTATTTACATACAAATATCAATTTAAACAAATAAATGCCTAATAAATACAAAAATGGTTTGAAAAATATTTTTTATATTTTTAATATTATGAGAAAAAATAAATAAGTCAGAAATAACAAGAAAAGTAAAAAAAATGTTTCAAATAAGCACAATGGCCCAAGGGGGTTCAAAAGTGAAAAGGTGGTACAAATAAGAAGTCAACTCAGGCCCAGCCCAAGAAGACTTTGTCTTCAACCTTCAGACAAAACCTTTGAAAACACGCGCCTTTTCTTGCTTCAAACACAACTCCTGATTCCTGGACTTTTAGCACAAACTCATAACATGAAAAGTGTTAAGCATCGAGCCACGATTCTGGACATATAAACAACTCATCCTAACTCTCAGAAATCAGAGAGAATTTCTCCATTCCTAATTCTTAACCTAACTTTTTATCAATGTTCCGACCTCAAATTCTCACAGCACAGGCAAAATAAATGGAAAGTAAAGATATGTATAGCTTCAGGGACATGAGCATGACATTTTTCATTCACAAACATAGAGCTAATTCTTCCTACATTGAGAGATAGAAGTCCAAAGATTTACCTGTTCAGTTGGAATCGTGTGCAGCAATGGAGATGCTTTCAAGGCAATGTGATGATTTGTATAGCTTGCTTGATGTCCATGGATGCTATTCCAACCTTTAGTTTGCTTTGAAACCAAGTGAATCGTGTTATGCCACTTCAACTGCAAAACAGAAAAATGAAAATGGTGATGTTGGCTAGGGGTGTTACAGGTCGTGTTTAGGGCTTGGAACAGTTTCAAGGGATGATGTGGGATGTGTTTGAACAAGTTTTAGCAAGAATGCACGAGTGGAATGAACTATAGAAGTCCAACTGCAGCTTATGCCCTGTTTTTGCAGTTTTATGGTGATTCTGTGAATGGGGAGGTATTGGAGGTGATAGGCTTGTGTTTCAGGTCATGTTGGATGTTTAGAATGTGTTCACAATCTTTGCTTAAGCTCTGGTTCACAGGAATGAGAGTTGGTCTATGTTATGCAAGTTTTCTTCACACTTAAGCAACAAAATGTCAAGTGGTGTTCTAGACTTGTGCAGGCCCCCAATCTATGCTGCAACCTCTCCCCTTGATCAGTGTGTTTTGCTTCTGAACTAGTGCCCAAAGATATGGCCTTGTACTTCTTGATTTGCAACTTTGACATAAAGCTCATCTTTTCTAAAATGGATAATTTGCTTTTTCTATTTATGGCTTAATTTTGCATACAATGTTTGAACACACAAAATAAGGTCTTGGCACAATGGGTTAGCATTAAATTATTGAGTGTAAATGGGATATAGGACCTGTAATCAAGGAATGCAAGCTGAGTTTAAAATGGCACAAGTGTATGAACATGTAAATTGGCCATAAACAAAGTGACTTTTCTCCAACTTGCCAAATTCGATTCTCCCTAACCATGAGGTTGTTTGATGATTTCTTGGACATTTTGGAAAGCTTGGAATGTGTACTTCAATCCATCTTTGTAATGCAAATTGAAATTCCAAGTGGAAGCATGTGAAAAGTTGCCATGAAGATAGGTAAAAATCCTGCCTAAAATAGGTCAAAATTTCTCTAAGTTAAGAATGGTTTGGCACCCTTGTTCCAAAAATTGTAACTTGAGCTACAAGCTTCTTTTGAGGAAACTTTGTGAATCAAAGTTGTATATTTTGCAATGGGCTACAACTTTCATGTTTTGACTTTTCCTTGAATCCAAATGCATCTTGATGAGAAAGTGGGACAAAGTTAGGAAAAAATTAGGGTTTTTCATAACTTAGAAATATTCTAAGTTATGAAAAATCTTCATTTCAAACCCTAATTTGCAATTCTTGATTTCTTGATGAACAAGTTTCATGATTTGGCATGTTTTGATGAAAAATGAATCTTGACCCTTGATTTTGACCAAAAAGTCAAAGTTTGACTTTTCAGTATACAGTTAAATTTGGCTCAGTTGACTGGAAAATTCATCTGTCAATCCTGTGCATTTGGGATCTTTTGAACTTGTTGAGCAAGTCAAGACAATTCCATTGGGTCCTTGAGTCCATATGTGAGCTTGGTTTGCCATTGGCTAGGTCAAACAGTCAAAAATTGCCTTTGTGCAGTCAAAACCCTGAATATGACCATTTTGCCCTTTTGGTGATCTGATCAAATTTCTTGTGGAATTGTGATCCAAACTTGATCAAATGGTTCATATGAGTTCATTATGTTGATGTGGGTCAAAAATCATGAGGTTTGACTGTCAATTGGCCACAGTTGACTTTTTCCCCAATACAACTGATTTCTAGGTCAACTGTCCAATTGACTGGGCAAAGGTTGGAATCAAGGCTTGAAACTTGATATGGATAAACTTGGGAGTCCAACATGAAGCATGAAAGTCATCTTAGGCATTTTAGGTCAAAACATCTTTGTGCAAACACAAACCCTAATTTGGGTCAACAGTGCTAGGAGAAGTCTTGAGCAGAGGAAACCCTATTTGGATCTTGAGCTCCAAGGGCCTTGTGATGAGAAAATGTTGAGGAAATGGGAGGGAAAAATTTGGGGTACAACACCTGGTATAGATATAGACATTGTCGAGCATCGTTTGCCGTTGAAGCCAAAGTGTCTGCAAGTTAAACAAAAGTTGAGAAGAACCTACCCGAATATGGCAGTAAAGATCAAAGAGGAGGCCCTAAAGCAGATTAATTCTGGTTTTCTTGTGATGTCAGTGTATCCTCAATGGATTTCCAATATTTTCCCAGTATCCAAAAAAGACGGAAAAGTCCGCATGTGCGTAGATTACAGAGATCTAAATAAGGCTAGTACAAAATATGATTTTCCATTGCCTCACATCGACATGTTAGTGGATAGCACAACAAAATTCAAAGTATTCTCATTCATGGACGGATTTTCCGATTATAATCAAATAAGAATGGCTCCAGAGGACATGGAAAAAACAATGTTTATCACACCCTGGGGAACATTCTATTACAGAATGATGCCCTTTGGGTTGAAGAACGCTGGTGCAACGTACTAGAGGGTTATGACAACCCTATTCCATGATCTGATGCACAAAGAAATCGAATTATATGTTGATGATATGGTTGCCAAATCCCAAACTGAAGAAGGGCATATAAAATATTTGTTGAAGTTGTTTCAGCGTTTGACGAAGTATCGTCTCCGTTTGAATCCAAATAAATGCATCTTCGGAGTTAGATCGGGGAAATTGTTGGGTTTTATTGTTAGCCAGAAAGGAATTGAAGTTGACCATGACAAAGTCAAAGCAATCCAAGAAATGCCATCACCAAGAACTGAAAAGCAAGTCAGGGGTTTCCTCGGGCGTTTGAATTATATCTCCAGATTTATTTCCCACATGACTGCAACATGTGAACCAATCTTTAAGTTGTTAAAGAAAGATCAAGGTTCTGTGTGGACGGATGACTGCCAAAGGGAATTTGAGAGTATTAAAGAGTATTTGCTTGAACCTCCTATCTTTCTCCCTCCCGTAGGAGGAAGACCGTTGATTATGTATCTAACAGTGTTAGATAAATCCATGGGTTGTATTCTGGGACAACAGGATAAAACAGGGAAGAAAGAGTTCGCCATTTATTATCTCAACAAAAAGTTCACTGATTGTGAGTCGCGGTATTCCATTCTAGAAAAAACGTGTTGTGCTTTAGCTTGGGCGGCAAAGCGTCTGCGGCAGTATATGTTGAATCATACCACTTGGTTGATCTCCAAAATGGAACCAATCAAGTATATTTTTGAAAAGCATGCTCTTATAGGGAGAATTGCCCGCTGGAAGATGTTGTTATTTGAATATGATATCAACTACCGCACTCAAAAGGCTATTAAAAGTAGTGTGTTGGCAGATTACCTTACTCACCAGCCAGTGGATGATCATCAGTCTGCAGAATATGAATTCCCCGATGAGGATGTGATATTCCTGAAAGTGAAAGATTATGGTGAACCATTGCCTGAGGAGGGGCCCGACCCTAAATCTCGTTGGAGTATGATATTTGATGGAGCTGTGAATGCTTATGGTAAAGGAATTGGTGTTGTGATTGTCACTCCTCATGGATCACATATTCCTTTTACCTCCATGTTAACATTTGATTGCACTAATAATATGGCAGAATATGAGGCTTGCATCACGGGTCTTAAGGAAGCTATTGATCTCAGAATCAAAATTCTAGATGTTTATGGCGATTCAGCTTTGGTAATAAATCAAATTAAAGGAGAATGGGACATTCGTCACCCTGGATTGATCCCTTACAAAGATTATGCTAGAAGATTATTACCCTTCTTCAATAAAGTTGAATTCCATCACATCCCTAGAGATGAAAATCAAATGGCGGATGCTTTGGAAACTCTGGCTTCCATGTACCAAGTGAATACTTGGAATGATATACCCCGAATTAAAGTTCGACGGCTGGATAGGCCTGTTCATGTGTTTACGATGGAGGAGGTAGCAGATGAAAAACCTTGGTATTATGATATCAAGCATTTTCTTCAGACTCAGGAATACCCGATTGGTGCGTCAAGGAAGGATAGTGTTGTACCCCAAAATTTTCCCTCCCATATTTCTCAATACATGTCAAGTGAGGTCTTCAAATTAATCAAGGAAGTCCAAGAGTTGACCAGACAAGCTCTCTCCTAAAATAGTCTACCTCAAATTAGGGTTTCAGTTTGCATCAAGATGCTTGAATCCAAAGGGTCCCAAATTCTCACCATTGTCCTAATTTGTTCTCAAGATCATCCATGTCAAGTTTCAAGCCCTGCATAGGAAGTTTGCTCAGTCAATTGCTCAAAGGCCTGAAAATCGACTGTGCTAGGGCAAAAGTCAACTATGGCCCACATGCAGTCAAACTTCAAGATTTTTGGTCAACATTCTCATTTTGAAGTAACATTCATCATTTAACAAGGGTTGATCATGATTCCTCAAGGATTACTCACAATTCATCAAAACCCAAAAGTGGCTAAATTAGGGTTTTGTAGAAAAAGTCAACTCAACTTTGACCAAGCATAACTTTTTCATACTTTATCAAAAAATGACCCATCCAAAGCTCATTTTTAAGAGGATGTAATTCCCTCCAATTCATATTCATCTCCCAAGTTCAAAATATGCACTCACAAGAAGATATGAATTTGGACATTATAGGTCATTTTGAAAAGTTAACAAAAACACCTTTTGGGTCAAAGCTTCATACATGAACATGGAAGACTTAATTGAGATGAGACCATAAGGGTTGCTTAGAGGACATCTTAAGCTTTCCAAAAAGTCAAAGAACACCTCTCTAGGGTCAAAATTGAGAGAGTTATGCATTGGCAAAATTGACCCTTTTAGCAAAATTCCCAAAAGTTAAATGTGTCCAAAATTGCATTTTTTGCTAAATGGGCCCAACTTTTTATGCTTGCACTGAGTTTGTAATGTGACCCACGACCCATGAGCTCTTCCACTTGTCATTCTTTTATTTTTTTCATTTATTTTGATTTTATTTCATTTAAATCAAATAAAATCAAAAATAAAATAGTAAAAATATCAAAAGCTAATCAAATCTTTAGATTTTGTGCATGTTTAGGTTCACTATACAGCTGGAAGTGAGATCAAATCGTGCAAGGCTTATATGGATGCAAAAAGATTGCGCTTTGCTTGATTTGGAAAGATTTGCACAAGGATCAAATCATAAATCAATAATCATAATTGAGAGAGATTTGATACAGAGTTGTAACCCTAATGCATTCTACTATACATAAGGAACAATTGTAGACCTGAAGAGAGAGGTTGGAGGCGTGCAAAACAGAAAACAAAGATTCAAAAAAATTCAATAAAAGTGGCAAACTGATTTCCAAGTTACAGATCACTTCAGGCCATTCTAACGATCCCAATCATTTGCTGGACATCCCTGGATCGTATTGCAACCATTAACAAGCTTCCTCACACTCAGAATCACGCTGTAAGCTTCACACGGTTTCCCTATTTTCTTGAAATCGAATGCAATTATTCTGGCATCTTTAACATGATTTATTAGCATATTCTTAATCCTTGAGTTGTTTGCAAGCTAATGGTTACATTTAATTGCGTTTTTACTGACTGAATATGAAAGTGCCATGGCTAGGGTTCATGTTTTGTTTTTAGGGGTTTTGCATACATGAACAATTGGCCATTAATAATGGTACCATGATGCTCGTGAGGTTGCAACGAGTGGATTGGTACCATTGGTTGTGATTTATCATGCTTGCACATAATTTTGGAGAAGCACAGGGTTGTACCTACGCCTAGTGTCCGTAGGTAAAGGTTTTTATCTAAAACGATAGAGGCAACGAGGAAGATGATGTCGTAGCGTGCTGTGAATGGGCCATTTGAATTTCGCGCGTTTCAGAATTTTTTTTTGTTTTTATCATATTATATTTATTTGTTATCATTTATACAACTAACCAAGCCAGCTCAGTTGGCTAGCATACAACATGAGAATGCCTAAGGGCCTGGGTTCGATCCCCAGGTCCTAACATTGCTTCATATTATTTTGCTTTGCATAATCAGGTGCACAGGTGTCCCATAAGCCCAACATACATCATCAGCACCTAGCCATCAAGATCATCAATATGCCAGATCCAAGGCTTCTCATACGAGGGCCTACCATACGCCCAGTCAAGCATGCCCATGGGATTGTGAAAAGTCAAACGGGCCAGGAGCTTATTAGGCTCAGATTTGCCAAATCATACCCCCTTCTTGCTAAGCAACATTAGGCCATTTTCTCTTTCTTTTCTCTAATTTGTTTTTTAATTTAATTTGTTTAAATTATTTTCTAGCAAAATTAATTTCTTTTTTTCACAAAAAAATCATAAAATCAAATTTCACAAATTTAGAATTAATTTTTTTTTTAATTTTATTTTATCAAATTTAATTTAATATTAGTTTAAATTTAATTTAGGGTAATTCTAACTTTTTGTATATAATTAAAATCAATTATAAAAAATTAGGGTTTGCTTTTGATTTAATTTTTATTTCTTTCTCAAAATAAAAAATACAAAAATAACTCAACTTAATTATTTTTCTTAATCAAAATAAATTAGTAATTAGGTTTTATTTATTTATTTATTCAATTAAACCTTATTTTCTCAAAATAATCAAAAAACACAAAAACAATGATTTCTCTTTTAATTAGGCTTAGTCGGGGTCAAAACCCTAAATCTCTCGTTTTTGATTCATCGCGCGCGTTAACTAATTTTTGCAATATTAATGTAACTGTTCGTGGTATGTAATAGTTTAATCTAGGATTTTCTTTTATTTATCGTTTTTTACGGGTTTTTTGGCTATGTAATTAATCCTTACCCCGAAGCCTTGTAATAGCGTAGGTTTTATTTCTCGCATTTTTAATTCTCGCAAATATTAACTGTTTAGATGTATGTTAATAGGATTGTATGACAAGACTGCATGATGATTTAAAATGGCTAGAAAACCCTAATGTGCAAATATAATATCTGAAATCAAATTACTCGCACATGTGCACTCTTAGGGTACACTCTCACTTCGGTTGCCTTCGGTAAGAGATCATTAAGTGTAAGGTGTCTTAGTGGTTGCCCTCCAGTCTAACAAAGATCAAAAGTCCCGTTCGGAAATGTTGCCTCGGAAATGTTGCCTCGAATATGATCTTAAGACTCTAGGGTTATTACTAAGACGTCCTAACATTGCTTTAGTGATCGCACGTCCCTTTCAAATTGACCCTTACAAATTACAACAAAGGTGCTTTCTATTTCTCAATAGTAGGATAGCATTGTCTAAAGGTAACAAGAACATAAAAATCTTTTTTCGAGTAGGTAGATGCTAGTAGGTACTTGCTCAAAACAACAAATTTTTTACACCATACACTTTCAAACAAACTTTTCAAAACAAAGTTTTTCAAAAACAACTTCGTAACACTCTTGAGGACTGATACCAGGGTTAAAACGAAGTAAAACAAAACTTTTCAAAACAAACACACACAAGCAATTTTAAAAGATGAGCAAGTACCTAAGAGCCCATGGAGAAAGGGTGCTAATACCTTCCCTTTCTATAATCTACCCCCCGTACTCAAAATCTCGAAAAAGGAATTTTTCTGTGCTTTTTTCCTTTCCAGTTGGATAAAATAAAAGTCAGTGGCGACTCTTGCTTACCGCGACATTTTGCAAACACAAACACAAAACGCAAACCATCATTTTTCAAAACAGTCAGTTCTGCCACTGTATCACAGAACTAGCGACTCTTCTAGGGAATTAATAAGTGGGGTATACCTTAGGATTTAGTTCATCATATTTTCTTCTCTTGTTTGTTTTGGTTGCTTTACTTTTAAGGGTTGTTTGGGAGTTACTATAGATCCTAACCCGGATCTGGGGACACCTTTTAGGTAAGTAGAAATAAACTGTGAGGGAACTGTACAATGTAGATCGATATGGTTGAAGCAGTAACTACGTTGATGTGGCACATTGGTTGGTACCGGTATCCCTTGTGGAGAAATGAGGAGAATATGAGGCCGCTACATGTGTTGTTAAACATCAACTGACCTTAGAACCCTTAATCGACCAACTTGGCCAATAGAAAGTAGTGAGATAGCTGGCCTCAGTGTAAAGATGAGAACTGGTTGATACTCGATGCTACACTCATTGAGACCATACTCTCGAGATAGTTCCAGCCACAAGAAAAGATTGTGTGAGCTGAAACCATGACCGATGAAGGACGGTCAGTATTATTGAGAACCTTTAGGACCCGGTTACTTTTGCTAGGACATGTTGAAACCAACTGAACTTCAAGAGGGTAGTACCTAGACCCCAGCAAGCCTTAAACTTAAGGGCTTTTGTGTGACTTGCCATGCTTGTTATCTGCTATACCTGTTGTTTTTATCATGACATCATGCATCATAACATAGCATGCATACTTCATTATACTAACCATTTTAAAGACCAAGGGAATTTATCTTCATTATACTTCATTATACCATCCGAGTTAACTTTGTGCAAATACCTTCTCAACTTAAAGAGTTAGCCTCGAGAGTTTCCGAGACTTCTATGTTTGTTAAGAGACATGGTCAGCTTCTTATCCTAGTCACCTTAAAGCTTGATGAGCACATGATGAGTGTGTTTTTCCAGTTCTTCGATCCTGTGCATCATTGCTTCACTTTTCCAGATTACCAGCTGGTTCCCACTTTGGAAGAGTTCTCTCACTTATTGGGCATATCCATCCTAGAGCAGGTGCCCTTCACAGGTATGGAAGAGACTCCTAAACCAGAAGACATTGCCTCAGCTCTGCATCTAAAACAGGATGATGTAGTGTCCCATTGGGAAACATGAAGCAGGGTCGAACGTTTCTTAGCCAAATTTCGGATAGATCAGGCTCAGTTGTTCTGGGATAACTTGGATTTTCAGGCTTTCGAAGATATCTTGGTTCTCCTTATCTACGGTTTGGTTCTCTTCCAGAATCTGTACTCCTTCGTGGATGTGAATGCGGTTAAGATATTCCTTTCTCGCAATCCTGTGCCTACTCTATTGGGTGATATCTTGCATGCCCTCTACACTCGTACTGTGCAAAGAAGAGGGACTCTTATGTGTTGCATGTCGTTGCTATCGGGTGGTTTATTTCGCACCTCCCCAAGTCTGTGTTGAAGAATGAAGAAGGTTTGGGATGGTCTTACAGGATAATGTCACTTGCCCATACATACATTCTTTGGTCTTCCCGGGATATGGAAGACATTGCTTTCATTGGTCGTTGTGGGGGGTACCCTAATGTCCCATTGCTTGGAATCAGAGGGGGTATAACCTATAATCCTTGTCTAGATTTGTGATAATTTGGTCGTGCTCAGAGAGATGGTCCCCATGAGCTACTTCTTGCGGATATTGCATTTGACTACAAGGAGGACGTTGACGAGCACCGTCGGAGGTTTATACGAGCTTGGGGCATGGTGAACAAATCTGACCCCCAAGAGCTGGGACTAAGGACTTCCCTTCCTATGCAGCCTTACCTGCAATGGGTCCGAACTCGTGCCTAGTAGCTTGGGATGCCGTATGAAGCCGTATTGCCAATGATCGTAGAGCCCACCAATGAAGAGGGCATTCCTTACACAGTTCTTTATCCTTACATGCCCACTGATCCTGGGGCATTGCAGAGGTCTTGGATTCGACTGAAAGAGGAGAGGGATACTTACCGGGAGAAGTACCATGAGCAAGAAAGGAAGATTTTGAAGCTCACCAGGAAGCTCGAGGAAGAAAGAGTGATCAATGACTACGTCAGCACAAAGATGAAGCGTCCATGGGATTTCTGATTTTGCTTTTTTCTAGTTTAAATTTGTTTTCCATTTACTTCTTTGTAACGCCTTCAAGGAATTATTGAACCTTTTACGAGTTAATCTAATAAAGTCTGTTTATTTTTGGTTTGCAAATTTAAATTTCCCAAAGTCTTTGAAATCATCACACACGCATCCCATTATCATGCACACCATCACAGGTACCGTTACAGGTTTCTCATCTTCTTCGCTGTTTATTTCAGCAGATATGTCTTCTGATCAAGCCATTAAATATCTTCAGGAACAAAACTCCCAATTCCAGCAGATATTCTTAAGCTTGGCTAAAGGGAAAGAGGATCTAAAAACTCTCATTCTGAAAGAGAAGAAGAAGAAGAAGAAGAAGAAGAAGAAGAAGAAGAAGAAGAAGGTCGTTCTTCTGAATATAGGAAAAAGGTTTGGGGATAGGTTGAAACAATAAGCTGGTCTGACCACTTCATCCAAGGAAGGGGAGAACCAAGAAGAAGAAAAGGGCCCCAGTCCTGCAATCTCTGACAACGATACGGACTATGACGATGAGCAATATCCTCCTGTTGAGAATAGGTACAAGCAACTAGAAAACCGTCTGGGTGCTATGGAAATTCAGAAGATCCATGGTTTGGATTTCTGAGAGCTGGGACTGGTATCGGGAGTGGTGATCCCTCATAAGTTCAAAGCTCCGGTTTTTTCCAAATACGATGGAGTATCCTGTCAAAAACTCCATCTCCGCTCGTATGTCAGGAAAATCCAACCTCACACTGCTGATAGAAATTTGTGGGTGAATTTATTTCAAGATATTCTGTCAGTGACTCAGCTTGAATGGTTTTATCAGTTGGAAGGAGCCAATGTCCGAAACTGGGAAGACCTTGCTGCTACTTTTTACAGGCAGTATCAGTATAACACCGACCTTGCTCCCACTCGTACTCAGCTTCAGGGTATGTCCATGGGTTCAAGTGAAGGTTTTAAGGACTATGCTCAGAAGTGGAGAGACTTAGCTGGAAGAGTCCAACCCCCTTTGTCTGATAGGGAGTTGGTTGACATGTTTCTGGGGACGCTATCTGGTCAATTTTTCAATCATCTGATCGGCAGTTCGTCATCTGGATTTACTGAGTTGATTTTGACTGGAGAGAGAGTAGAAGCTGGTATTTGAAGTGGTAAAATATAGAAGGATACTTTATCAAGTGCAGTTAAGAAGCCTTTCACCGGTAAGAAAGAAGCTAGTGCAGTCTATGGCCCGAGGGGCCAAAACAGACCTGAACACCGTCAAGCAGTAAATGTGGTAGTAATATCAAGACCCATAGTTGATCCACAATACAACAATCAACAAAGGGTGGAAAGACCACAGAGGCAGTACACTCGGCTCAATATGACCTTGTCTCAAATTCTACCACAATTATTGAAGACCAATCTAGTAACTCTGAGGGAAGCCCCGAAGAACCCTAACACCACTTCTCCTCACTATAATCTGAATGCCCATTGCACCTATCACTCCGAAAGTCCAGGTCATGATACAAACAATTATTGGGCCTTGAAAAATAAGGTACAAGACTTGATCGAAGCCAAAGATATTGAGTTTGACGCTCCGGAGAATCCCAACATCATAATTGCTCTCATGCCCAAGCATGGTCATGGAGTAAATGTTGTGGACGATGATTTATTTGTGACCTCCGTGGAAGAAATTTCTACTCCTTTGATGACAGTTAAGAAGAATCTGTTGTTGGCCGGTTTATTTTCGGGTTATGGTGAAGGTTGCCACATATGTTCAATTCTGCCTGCTGGTTGCCACTTATTGAAATCAGGTGTTCATCGCCTGATGGATAATAAAGAGATCATGTTCGAAAAGACTATGATTTCATTGGTTCCAATTGAAGATGTTGCCATCATAACCATTTCCGCCAATCCTTCCAAGGTTTCCTCGAGAAAACTTATTAGGATTACACCCGTCCCAGGAATTGCTCCGTTAATAATTATTGTCCATGGTCCTATCCCATACACTTCAGATAAGGCTGTCCCTTGGCATTGATGTATATTACCATGGAGTTAAGCAAGACTTAAAAAGTGAGGAAGCTGATGTTGATGTCAGTAATATTTTCGGGGCTAGCAAGGTCACCAGAAGTGGAAGACTCTTTTCTCCCGATATTTCCCCTCTGACTGTCCACAAACCTGTTGTCATTCCATCTGCTGGTACATTAGCTACCATCCCAGTTATCACCCCTGTCGCCGAGCCATCTGGGACTCAGGGCAAAGAAATCATAGGTGAGCCTGCCCGGACGGAGGCACCTAAGAAGATCATTGTAGAAACCTCTAAGCAAGAGATAAAAGAAATTTTGAAGATTATCAAGAAGAGCGACTACAACATAGTCGAGCAGCTGGGGAAGACCCCGTCAAAAATCTCCATGTTGTCCTTGTTATTATGTTCTGAAGCCCATGCAAAGGCTCTAATTTCATTCCTTAAGACTGCGCGTATGCCACAGGAAACCTCAATTGATCAATTCAAAGATTGCGTAGCTAGCCTGACTGCCGAAAATGGGTTGGGTTTCTCAGATGCAGATTTGACTACTAAAGGAAGAAATCATAATGATGCTCTGCACATCTCGATCGATTGCAGGGGCACTACCATGGCCCATGTACTGGTGAATACAGGGTCCTCATTGAATGTTCTGCCAAAGAAAGCATTAGACCGTCTGGATTGTGAAGGTTTGATTATGAAGCCGAGCAATATTGTGGTAAGGGCTTTCGACGGGTCAAAAAGGATGGTGCACGGGGAGGTGGACGCCCCTGTTAAAGTTGGATCTCAGACTTTTGCATCCACCTTCTATGTGATGGATATCAGACCATCATACTCTTGCTTGCTGGGTTGCCCTTGGATTCATAAGGCTGGGGTAGTGACTTCCACGCTCCATCAAATGTTGAAATATCCGATAAAGGGGAAAATTGTCACGGTGAATCCTAATTCAAATATTTTTTATATTTTTTTTGTTAAGAAAATAATTTAATTAAATAAAGAACCTAAGTCTAATTTGATTTTAAATTGATAAAATTGCATTAAGATAATTAATTAATTAATTAAAAATTTTAGAAAGAAACTAATCCTAATTATTATCTTTTTTTGATTTTTTTTATAACTTATTAAAAAAAGGATTTTTGAAAATAATAAACAAAATAAAATAAAAATAAAAAATAAGCAACATGGGCCTGGTTAAAAAACAAAAATGGGGGGTGTTATTGTCAAACTACTTGGCCCAAATCAAAATTGGCGCTGGAATTCAGTGAGAAACGCCTTTGATGGTTTATGGTGCAACTGCATGTGGTAATCTTCTGATCTAGATCAATCAAGATCCAGTGGTGGTGATCTGAAGGCACATGCTGGTCTGGCGTGGATAGCGCGCACTAGATCTGTATCTAAAAAATGTTAGAAAAATAATATGTTGGACCTGGGACTCGAACCCAGGTCCTCTCCTTTATACACACGCCTCATCACAATCTGAGCTGCCTTGCAATTCTTTTATCCAAATAAGAAAACAATATTATATATCAATTTTAATCAGAAATATTCAAAAATAAAAAAATGCGCACTTCTTTGAATCACCCAGTAAGAGTCTGCCACGAATTCATATTCCACCTTTGTCCGTCGTCTTAGCCTTGGACCTATAGTGACAATTTTTGTCTGTCACTATAGCACATGTAAACCAAAAGAAATGAATATGTGCATGATAAATTCATGGTGAGGCCATGGATTTATTGGCCTCAACCTCCTGAGCACAATGGTACCCTTGGTTGGTCCTAATTTTGGGTATTTCAAGAAACCCTAATTTTGAGCTTAGAACCCTAGCAATGGTGGAATTTGATTCTTGTGTCAAAACTCAAATCTAACCATACAGAAAGCTTGCAAACACAAGAGTGGTTAATAATGCATGATTAAAATGCGTTTATATCATATGAATCAAGGAAATCAGAATCAAGTAAAAATGCAAATCGTGGTGTGGTTGAAACACGTTTCAGACAGCTTCAGGACTTGGTAATGGCTGGGAACGATCTAGGAGGCTTCCAGGAATATGTTTGAGCCTTTGTTTGGGATTAAAACTAGTTATAACTTGAAATTCAGGTTTGACAATTTTGGAATTTTTGAATGAAACGTGCAGCAATTCTTCAGGCTTTCTGTGTGTGTTTGGAGCTGGCCAATGGCTTGTTCTTATAGTATAGAAGGAGGGGACACCATTGAATGGAAAAGATTATGGACATAACTCATGTTTTCCAACAAGAATCCAACCAATTCAAGGCCTTCCCAATTTGCCAAAACATGCCATATCCTTGCTTGAATGAACCTGGTCACTTGTGCACAAAATCTTGGGCCTCTAAGAAAGCCAAAACACTAGCCAACATGCCTAAGCCCACTTCTAAATATTTTATACCATTTATTTTATATTTACTTGAAATAAATTAAAATAAATATGTAAAAAATAGGTATAAAATACAAGGTCATTCAAAAATGATATTATAGTTCCTTTATGACCTTAGGAAGATATTTGAATCTTAAAAAGTTAGGCCATTGATCCAAAAATTCAAATTTGCTCAATGCACCATTCTTGAAATTTCCAAAATTTTCCCAACTTGGGAAAACCATAACTTGCTCAATTTTCATCTCATGATGATGATCTTGTACTTTTTGGAAAGCCCAAGATGTCTACTTCAATGCCTTTTTTGATAAATTTGCATTTGAAGATGTTATCTTGACGTTAAAGTTCTTGGAAAAAGGTGGCTTTTATTGACTTTCTAAAAATGACCTGTAATGTATGAACTTTTATCTTTCAAATGGTGCATTTATTGAACTTGATGGTGAAGAGACGTTGTAGGGAATTGGATTCTCTTCAAAATGAGCTTTGGTTGGAAAATTTCTGGTAAAGTATGAGAAAGTTATGCTTGGTCAAAGTTTGGTTGACTTTTCCTATAAAAACCCTAATTTAGCAATTCTTGACTTTTGATGAACTAGGAGCATTTATTTAGGAATCATGATCAACCCTTGATCAAATTATGGATATCACCTCAAAATGTTGATGTTGACCAAAAATCTTGATGTTTGACTGTACATGGCCTACTGTTGACTTTTGACCTAGCATAGTTGATTTTCCAATACTTGGGCAATTGACTGAGCAAACTTGTTGTTAAAGGCATGAAATTTGGCATGGATGATCTTGAGGACATATTAGGGCAATGGATAACATTTGGGATCCTTGGAGATCAACCATCTTGATGAAAATTGACACCCTAGCTGGGGGTTCATTGCCTTAGGAGGAGAATTTGTCTGGTCAATTCTTAGTCAACCTTGAGCAATTGAGGACCTCTAGAAGCATGTATTGAGTGAAAATGGGAGGGAAAATTTTGGGGTACAACACTATGTAATAGTTAGGTTTAATTATCTCACCTTATTTTATGTACATATATTAATTGTTAGATGTATTCCTAATAGGATTGCATGACAAGAGTTAAAAGCAAACATTAACAAACCTAACTTCAAATATAAATAACTGGATATAACACACTCGCACATGCGCACCTATAAGGTTTCCCCACTTGCTGCCTTCAGAATAAAAGGTCACGATTCTCTAATGTAAGAGATTTCAGTGGCTACCCTTTGGTTTAAGAGATCATAAGTCCCTTGATGACCCTTTCGACGTTGCCTCGGTAAAATGATCTTAAAAACCTAAGGTAATTACTAAGATATCTTACTAGTTGCCTTTCACACATACACTCTTTTCTAAAAAAATATTTTTAAAGACACTTTGTATACGTTCTCCACGACACGAGAAACATTACAAAGTTTGCCGCACTAAGGCGTCTTTTCAAAATACTTTTTTTCAAACACACAAACACAAAGCATTTTCAAAATGAGCTAACATCTAAGAGCCCGTAGGTAAATACGGTTTGAAAGGGTGCTAACACCTTCCCTTTCCATAATCTACCCCACTTACTCAGAAATAATCTCGAAAGGTATTTTTCTTTTCTTTTCACCCTTTCATTTGTTGGATAAAAGAAAAGTTGGTGGCGGCTCTTGCTTATCGTAACATTTGTGAATACAAACACAAAACCAGTATAACAGTCGGTTCTGCCACCGTATTACAGAAATGGCGACTCTGTTGGGGAATAATAAAAAGTGGGGTTACCTAAGAGTTAGATCATTTTTAATTTGCGTTCCTTATTTGCTTTGTCTTCTTTATTTTTAAAGGGTTTGCTGGGGTTATTGTTAAAGATCTTATACCCGAATACAGACGAAGTGATGGCTACGTTAGCGTGATACTCTAGCTTGTACTAATGTTCCTTGAGTCAGTCAAGGATAACATTAGGCTTCCTTATAGTATCATTAAGTGCTAACTGACCTTTATAACCTCTGATTGACTCATCCTAGCCATTAGAAAGTAGTGAGATGGCCGACTTTGGTTCCGACCAAAGATTGGTTGATACTCGATGCTTCACTCATTGAGATTGGACATTCAAGATATTTTGGCCGCAATACTTTGGTGCTTGAGCTGAAACAATGTCTGAGAGAAATTTCAATGATATGAGACTCCTTAGAACCCGGTTACAATTACTAGGATAGGTTGAGCCAACTGAAACTTCAAAAGGGTACTTACCTTTAAAACCTCATGCAAGCCTTTAAACTTAAGGTCTTTGTGTGACTTTTTGTGTTTGATATATTTGTTTTTAAGCATAATCATAATATCATGAACATCATGACATACCATTCGCACTAACCATTTCAAGGACCTATGGATTTATCTCTTCTCTATTTTGTAGGTTATGGATTCAGCTCGCAGAAAAACCATCCAGATCAACTTTGTAGAAATTCCTCCAAAGCTTAAGGACTTGGTCTTAAAAGTTCCTGAAAGCTCATCATTCAGCAAAAGATATGGTCACTTGATCAGTTTGGTTACTACCGATTTTGACGAAGTTTTGATGAGCGTCATATTCCAGTTCTTTGATCCTAAGCACCTTTGCTTCACATTTCTAGATTATCAGTTGATGCCCATGCTGGAAGAATTCTCTAAGCTACTTGGCTTTCCTATATTGGAGCAGATACCTTTCATCGGTTTGTAACAAGATCCAACTTCTGAGAATGTTGTCATAGCCTTGCATTTGAAGCCATCTAACATTGAATCCAGTCAGGAAGGAAGAAGTGGGGTTAAAGGTCTTCTTGCAAAGTTTCTGATGGAGAAAGCTCAGGTATTCCTAGACGCCATGAGTTACCAAGATTTTGAAGATATCTTGGCTTTCTTGATCTATTGGTTGGTTTTGTTCCCTAATTCAGACTAACTTATAGATGTTAATACCGTCAACATCTTCCTTACTCACAATCCAGTACCTACATTGCTCGGGGATATTCTGCATTCACTCCATACCCATACTATGAAGAAGTGAGGAACTCTTATGTGTTGTATGCCTTTGCTCTATAGGTGGTTTATTTTGCACCTTCCTCGGTCAGTAATGAAGAATGAGTTAGGCTTAAGGTTGAATAAAAGGTTAATGTCTCTCTCTCTCTCTCTCTCACTCTGATATCTATTGGTGTCCTCGCTCTCAAGAAGATGTCTCTTTTATTGATCGTTGCGGAGAATTTCATAATTTTCCACTCCTTGGAATTAGAGGAGCCCTCACCTATAACCCTTCTTTAGCCCTACGTCAGTTCAGTTACACACGAAGAGATGGTCCTCCTAATATGCTCATCTAGGCTATTGTGTTTGACTACTCGAAGGATCTGCAAGGTTATCATCAGAGGTTCATCTGCGCTTAGGGCATGGTTAAGAAGACTAATAGTAAGACTTTAGGGCACAAGAACTCCATCCCTTTGTAACCTTACCTTAAATGGGTGCGAGCTCCTGCTCAAAGTCTTATGATGCCATATATTGTCATCTTACATGTGATCTTAGAGCCTATTGTTCAAGGGTACGAGTCTCGCATCATTCTTCATCCTGATATGCTAACAAACTTCAAAGAATTGAAAAGGTCTTGAACCCAACCCAAAGAAGAATGGGACTCCTTTTAGACCCAGTTCTATGCCAGTGAAAAGAAAGTGTTGGAACTGACAAAGCATATTCACGAAGAGCAGAATCTTAATGCCTATATCAGCACCAAAAGGAAGCGTCCCTGGGAGACGTAGGAGTTTTAGAAGTTTCTTTTAATTGTTATTTCTTTGTAAACTTTGGTTTCATTTGAACTTACTAATAAAAAGTCATTGTTTCTTATTTGATTAAAAGAGTTTAAATCTTACGAGGTCCTTGAAAACATTTCATAAGCATATCATGCATATCATCACATAAGCATGTATTTCAAGGCAGGTTTCTTATCTTTTTATTGTTTATTTCAGCAAAAAGAAATGTCTCTTAAAAAGATAGTTAAGGATCTTCAAGCACAAAATGCTCAATTCCAACATATGTTCCTAGCTCTGGCTAAAGGACAGGAAGATATAAAAGCTCTCATTGTTAAAGAGAAGACAAAAGAAGAAGATAACAGCCCAGGGACTGATGAAGAGGAAACAAACTATGCTGAAGAACAATATCCTCCTGCTGATGACAAGTATATACATCTGGAGGATCGTCTCAATGCTATGGAGATTCAGAGAGTACCTGGTTTGGACTTCGAAGAGCTAGGGTTGGTCTCAAGAGTGGTTATCCCACAAAAGTTCAAAGTTCCCGTATTTTCAAAGTATGACTTAGTTTCCTATCCCAAGCTCCATCTGAGGTTTTACGTCAGGAAGATCCAACCCCATACAGTTGATAGGAAGTTTTGGGTTCATTTCTTTTAGGAGAGTTTATCGGGGACGCAGTTAGAGTGGTTCTATCAGTTGGAAGGAACGAACATCCGCATATGGGAAGATTTGGCTGCTGCTTTTTACAAGCAGTATCAATATAATGCTGACCTCGCTCCAACTCGTACATAACTCTAAATCATGTCTATGGGTTCTAGTGAAGGTTTCAAAGATTATGCCCAAAAGTGGAGGGATCTTGCAGGTAGAGTCCAACCACCTATATCTGATAGGGAGTTGGTGGACATGTTCTTGGGTACTCTGACATGCCCATTTTTTAACCATTTGATTGGAAGCTCTTCAGTCGGATTCATCGAGCTGATATTAATAGGAGAACAACTAGAAGCTAGTATCAAGAGTGGTAAAATCCAAGGGGCTGTATCTTCAAGTATTACGCGGAATCCGTTCAGTGGAAAGAAGAAATTTAGTTCTTCCTATGGTTAAAGAAATAATGATAAAGTTGAACTTCGTCCAATGGTAGTGTAGCGGTAGAAATGTTCAAGACTAAGCCATTGGATTGACTAGACTTTATACAAATCAAAATAAAAATCGCCACCGCGCTTTATTGTTTCCAAAGGAATGGGAAAAGAGAGAATAACCTAAAAAGAGGGGGAAAGATTCAAGGTAAGGGGGGTGGTTATGCAAAGGGAAGGTATTCGCACCCTAAACATCTAAGGTACTCCATAGGAACCTCTTTGTAAAATCTGTATATTTTGGCTATAAAAATGTGTTGTATATAAAATGGATGGTGGAGGTGAGAAGAGAAATATTTTTTATGATTTTTTCACCCGCTGTGGTTGCGAACCTTTAGTGCCTACGTACCACCTTTCGTGCAATAGGGGATCAGGGTACACGTAGTTCCTCTTTTAAAAATTTGAAACACAAGTGTGTTGGTTAATTTTAAGAGATAAGACATCATCGTCATTGTCCGTGTGGAAAAACATACTTACTACCCACAATCATGAGAAAGGAGAATTTGCATCATCTCAAAGTGAAGGATATGGCTTGGATTTTAAAATCAACAATGCCTCACTACATATTGTAGAAGTATAGTTGTTTGCATCACTACAAGGATTGACAAGAGTCTAATCTTTTTTGAGAAAAAGTTTAAAGATAAAAAGCCAAAGTGGAAAAAATGGTTTGAAATGAGATTGATTGACTTTTTTGTCTTCTCATAAAAAATGTCAAGGTATTATTAATTTGATTGAAGTTTATTTATGAAAATATTTTGAAAATGCAAGGACATAAGTCCAAGTTTATTATGAAAGTATTTCAAGTTTAAAAATAAGAAGAATTTTCAAAAGGAGGGAGAAGATTTTTGAAATTAAAGAAGATGGAAGGAGAAGAAGAGACTATCCTAAAGCATAAGGTAAAAGCTAAGGAGAAGAATCATCTAACCGACAAGAAGACAATACTTTACATTATGAGTCAAGATAGAATTCCCATTCTTTGGATTGAAACCAAGCAAGCAAAGATGCTAGACCTCTTGAGAGAACCAAACTTCAAGTGTATTAAGTCTTCACAAAAATTGGACAGAGTAACGGCTGTATACGGGTGAATTCCAGATTACAAACAGAGAATGTAATCACAAAAACCTGCACACAAAAGCAAACAAGCAACCCAATTTCTTGAGGTAAACCTTAAGAACTCCAGACAAAATAATCAGATAAGATCACAAGGTCTCCAAGATAGGCCAAGGTTTCTAATTCTAAGTCCAAGAAAAAGTCCCATGCTCCATCATGCCAAGGATAGTAACCAAATAGTCCAAGTGCCATTAAACGTTTTTTAGGGTTTATGTTGATTATTAAGTATCTTAAGAAAAGAAAAGAAAAGGTCAAGTGAGAAATGTAAAAAATGGCAAGAAAATAAATGCTCAAATGAGCAAAGATGAAAATGGCATGAAATGTAAATGCTAAAAAAATAAATAGTACATAAAGTATAAAAAAGAATAAAAGCATAAGATAAAACAAGTCAATAATTAGTGGTTAGTTGGATGACCATCTTGAAACTTGCATTTGGAACTCATTAGAGGATTAGTAGAACCAAATCCTCCAAACAACAAGTTGCATTTTCTTTTTGTCAAGTATATCATCCATTTGGAATTCACACAAGTACCATTTAATGATCAACAATGTTTAAGTGATCCGCGTTGACCAAAGGTGTTATAGATCCATTAGAGGATTGGTAGAACCAAAGCCTCCACACAATGAATCTCAAAGTTATTGGATCAAAGAGATCAAATTAACATACTTGGGCTTGCAATCATAAGTTTGGGCCATGAATGATCATTTATTCGAATCAGAACAAAATTTAGCGCTATGTTAAGCAATCGTAAGTGGACTTATATAGAAGTCACACCTATTTTGAGGCCGGTCAATAGCAATCTATGCACCATTTATTTTGAGACATGATATATAGATCATGCTCCAACAACACTTAGTGCAATAAGAAGGGGGATGAGATGAAGATGATTAGGGTAAAAAAACAATATACAAACAACATTTGAATTTAATTTTAATCAAACTATTATTAAAATCATTCATCCATTTTTTGTGGAGTTAAACTCAACACCATGGATCCAATGATGTTAATAAATTTCATGATCCAAGACCTAACCCAAGATTAGCCAGAAAATAATCACAAAATAATATTATATTTAATATATACATTAAAAAAATGTTTGAAATCAGAAAATAATGGGGAAAATATCAATTATATTCAAATTAATCAAGAAATGAAAAATAAGGCCATAGAAAAATCAGAAATGGATCCACATATTTTTATAAAAATTTTGGTAATTTTTAAAAGTCAGAAACTATTTTTAAACTATTTAAAATTTCTAAAACAAACATAAAATAGATCAAAAATAGTAAAACTCAACATAAAATTTTCAGAAAGTAAAAAATATGAAGATAATATTTATGAATTTTTTCAGAATTAAAAAATGTCAGAAAGTATTTTTTTAAGTAATTAAAAGAAAGCAAATAATATAAAAAATATAAAAAATACCAAATGTTAAAATAAAAATGTGAAAAAAGAGTCATGAGATCAGAAATAATTCAAAGTATTTTTGTGAATTTTTCATAATTTTTGAATAAAAAATAAAAGAGTTATGAATTTTTGAAAATTTAATCAATAAAAATATAAAATCAGAAAATAAAATAAAACCAAAAAGATGGGGACCATCAGATCATAGTCAAAATGTGTTAGTAAGCTAATCAAATGGACCAGACGCGTTGTGCTTGATATGGACCTTAGCGAATCACACATATGATCAGGAAAAGGGCAACCAATGAAATTAAAACGTTTGGCACGCTATCATTGGCTGAGACGAGACATGTCATCGTCTTCAACCTCCATACACCCTGCAATGGGGATTTTTTGAGATCCTTAAAATGGAAAAATTAGGATCTCAGGCTAGCATCATTGAACTCGTCTCTTCAAGACGATTCTAACACAACCATCGCGCCAAATTTATATAAGGTATGGAGAGAGATATGAATCAAAAATCCAGAAAATAACGAGCACCTTCAATTTGAGATTTCTCTCTCAATTCTCAATGGATTTAAAAATTGTAAGCGGCATTAGAATCAGACAAAGGAGTAGAACAGATTAGTGCTTGATTTGTATCCAAATGGTGGAGAATTCTACCTTTTCGAAGTTCAAGTAAGAATCTCTGAAACTGGACTTTTGTAGCTTGAATTATGACTCGTTTTGATTGGGTTAAGTGCTGGAGAGTTTGTATGATGCTCAAGGATGATGAATGTGCAAAGGATTTTGGAAAGTGAAGCTTAAATTTCAGAAACTGAATTTAGAAAAAAGTGGGTTCGTGTGAGGTTTTGGCAGGGTATACTTGGATCTCTAAGCTTAGGAAAATGGATGAGGGATGACCCTCTATTTACAGGTAAGTGAATGGGAATGAAAATTTGAAGAAACAAGGAATTTTGGAGGGAAATTGAGTAAGGGTCGAGCATGAGTGAAGTGTGACTTCATTTCCATCAAAACTCAGCCAAACCTTGCGTTTTGGGATGCTAATCACTTCTGGAAAGTTTTCTAATCAAGTTTAAATAAAAAACACACACAAATCTTGTGTTTAGAAGTCACACTATGGATTTCAAAATTCCGACTTTGTGAAAAATTCAGTTTCAAGTTACCAAATTCAAATCCATGACATTTCCATCTCAGGGGGTCTTAGGGCATAATTCTTGATGCTTTGGAAAGATGAGGTTACAAGCTTTGCAATGTAAAAATAATGGAATCAAATGGATGCTTGAGCTTAAAGTTACATGGAGTCAAAGTTGAAGATAAAGAGTTGACTTTCCATACTTAGAAATATTTCAAATTCTTCTTCAAAAATGACCTATAATCTTGTGTATCCAAACATGGCCTTCCACTTAGAATTTGCTCTTGACCAAAAAATATGGAATGGATTAGATTCCTTGAATGACATTTTG
Source organism: Vicia faba (assembly GCA_948472305.1). Lineage (NCBI taxonomy): Eukaryota > Viridiplantae > Streptophyta > Magnoliopsida > Fabales > Fabaceae > Vicia > Vicia faba. Next base: position 1,258,545,611 of record OX451741.1, on the reverse strand, counting down.
AAATTTGAACCACTCAAAATCTCCAAAAAATGAGCAAGTTATGACTTGTTGAATTTGGCCAAAAATCATGAAATGGCCTATAATCTTTTGCATATTTAAAGTAACTTCCATCCATTTTCTCACTTTTCACATAAAAGAAGGAATAAAGTAAACATATTTAAGATCATCATGGAAAAAAATGCACTCAAGGAGATAAAAATTGACCAAGTTATGACCAATTGAAGTCACATATGGAAAATTGTGGATTCATCTAGATGACTTGTAATCTTTCTTCTTCACCAAGTTCCTTCCACATGAAAACTCCATGGAACTTTTGAAGTGATTTGTTGGTAACTCTTTGAAGAGAAATATGTCTTTGGTATTACTCAAAAATACCAAAATATGAGAAAGATATGCTCCTATGAAGTTCAAAACCCTAGCCTCTAGATCAAGAGAATGCTTTGAGGAACTTTGACAAGTTTGAACAAACTTCTTGTGCCAATATTTTTTATTTGTGAATAGAAGTTGTTGAGGATGATGATGAGGACTCATAGCCACTAAAACCACTTCCATATCTTGAAATTTGAGAGAAATGTGCTCTTGTGACCAATAGGAACAAGACCTTGTCCAATCATGACAACTTCTTCCCTCAACCCCTTGTACTTTTGAATCAATTTTGATAATTTTGAAATATGTTGAACCAAAATAAGCCTTGTCATGCCATTTATTCCAAAACAAATTCAATGGTGAGGTTTGAACTCCTCAAGCTATGTTAACTAGGACATGGAAATAAACTCATGAACCCATGGAGCAACTTGCTGAACCTCATTGCCTTTACCTACATTATTAACAAGTAAGACAAACCAACATTGCATTTTAAGAAAATCAAAGAAAAATATTCATGATCACAAAAGGAAACAAGTCAAGGTGCTTGGTAACTCCTCAGAAGAGCAAAGCTAAAGATAGGGAGAAGAACCAAAAGCCCTAATGTGATCTTGTTGTGATTGAATCAACATGGTATGATGAAGGGATCTTAGCGGCAAAAATTGGGGTACAACAGCTGCCGATATTTAAGTTTCTTATATCCGGAGATACGAAGGTTGAAAATATTTGTGTCGACGTGATCGAAGATACTTAAATATAAAACAAACCCTATTTTTGGCCTTAAGATTCCATGTAAATGCTTATGCATATGAATGCATATGAACAATACCAAAGAGACGCAAAGTATCATTGGGGATGCAACAAACATAAAGAAACAAAGGAGCAACCCCGCCGGGAAAATAAATCACTGGTGGACCAAAAGAATTGAATCTGAGAGGAAGATAACAAGCATCGACATTCACTGCCGATGTTATAGCAACTTTCACTGAAGGTAGAAAGAGAATATATATCATATCACTGCCGTTCACTAACGATGAACTATCAGCGTTCACTGAAGATAGCAAAAAGATAATGAACACCGACGTTCACTGTCGATGGTCTACCAACATTCACTGAAGGTAGAAAGAGAAAATATATATTATATCACCGCCGTTCATTGACGATGAACTATCAACGTTCACTGAAGATAGCAAAAAGATAATAAACACCGACGTTCACTGCCGATGGTCTTCCAACGTTCACTGAAGGTAGAAAGAGAAAATCATATCATATCACCGCCGTTCACTGACGATTAACTATCAACGTTCACTAAAGATAGAAAAAAGATAATAAACACCGACGTTCACTGCCGATGGTATACCAACATTCACTAAAGGTAGAAAGAGAAAATCAAATCATATCACCGCCATTCACTGATGATGAACTATCAATGTTCGCTGAAGATAGCAAAAAGATAATAAACATCGACGTTCACTGATGATGGTCTACCAACGTTCACTGAAGGTAGAAAGAGAAAATCATATCATATCACCGATGTTCACTGACAATGAACTATCAACGTTCACTGAAGATAGCAAAAAGATAATAAACACCGACGTTCACTGTCAATGGTCTACCAACATTCACTGAAGGTAGAAAGAGAAAATCATCATATCACCGCCGTTCACTGACGATGAACTATGACCATTCACTAAAGGTAGAAAAAAGATAATAAACACCGACGTTCACTGCCGATGGTCTACCAACGTTCATTGAAGGTAGAAAGAGAAAATCATATCATATCACCGCCGTTCACTGACGATGAACTATCAACGGTCACTGAAGATAGAAAAAAGATAATAAACACCAACATTCACTGCTGATGGTCTACCAACATTCACTGAAGGTAGAAAGAGAATATATATCAAGTTTTCCCAAAATTCTGGTGTTTCTCCTAGAACGGGTCTCAACTTCTTCTTTAACCAAGGGAATCTGCCTGGAAAGGATCAAACATAAATTGTCTCAAATAAAGAGACTTGTTACTTGTTGTCATGGTGAATTTAAAAAAGAAATGACTTTCTGGGGATAAAAATATGACTTCCCAGGGAAATTCCACGATATTCCTGCTGAGGAGATAAAGTCTTCTTGGGAAAAATAAATGCACAAACTAAAACTCAAAGTTTTCAGAAATCCAAAGTAAATAATATTGTCATGCAACCGCAGATCCAAATCAGAAATAAAATTGAGCAAGACAACCAACAAAGATACATCCTTTGAGAAATAAACTCAAGAGGGAAAATCAAATCCACCTAAGCAAGGAGCGTAGGAAAATCAGAACAAAATGTCAATGAACAATGATTTGTTAATTTTAGCCATGCATGATGTATGTAGGAATGTATGAGTGCTATCGTGCGTATGCTGGTAAAACAGACACATAATCAGTAGGAACAAACAAACAAAACCGCCTCAGGTACTAACAACTCTTTGCTAAACTTCAAATAGAAAGATCATTTCAAGAAAGGTAAAGGCCAACAGCGGAAACCAAACCTATGGCCTGCCTTTAACTTTACTAAAGAGAAACATAATTCGGAGGTAGAAAAATCCAACTGATACCGAGATAGAACATCCTTCTTACGGATTTATCGAAGAAACCAGTTCTTTTTTTCAAAAAGCAACATGCCTACTGGAGATTGCAAGACCAGCCTCAAATAAAGCAGACTGACGCTAAAACAATCAAACCTCAATGGGGAATTCACGCCTACCTCCCTGGAGAAACATACAGATTGAAACTTTACATCATGAAAACTTATTTCAACAAAAGATGCCCTGAGATAGCCTTCCCGGGGAATCAAGAAGTCAATATTAATGCTAATACTACAGAAAGAGCGACATCTCAACACACCGAGGGAATAAAACCTTTCATCATATGAGGGAAGACTTCGCTGGGGAATCTGGGATAAAGGCTTCTGACCATGCAAACCCAAAATCAAACATGAACCAAGATCTGATTGGAGACAAAGGGATCACAAACCCAATACTGCACCTTACACCAATTGGTATCATCTTTAACTATTTGAGAAACATACAAAGATCGTGCACATACCAGCAAAATGACCTGAGAGAACCTTCATGAAGGAAGTAAATCTTCTCAAAAAAACCAGAGTTTGTTCATTCCTGGGATCACCATCTTTGTTGTTATTGTGTCGTCACAAATCTCAAAGTAAATTGAATTGTAAAGATCTCTTTTTTTTTTAAAGTCAATTTTGCTTTTTAATCTTTTTGCTTTGAAAGTTATCATCAGTAATAAATGGAGTCTTTGCGAGCTAAATAAAATAAGAACACAAAGAATTGGGTAAAAGCTCGAATTTCATTAATAGAATGGTAGTCTGCGAATGGCGATACTTCATGGATGATTACAAAGTTTGGGGAATGGTAATACATAATGGAAAAGATACATTGAGATACAATGACCACTATTCCCCCTAAAAACTTTTGAAATCTTGAGTAGCAGATTTTGTTGAAGTATGGTGAGGACCCGAGAAGATTGTTGCTTCAACAATCAAGTCTTGTCTGACGTAGTTACTTGCCAAGAAAAATCCCTAACTTTTGCCTAAGCTACCCTTGCGGGTTTTCAACTTAGCGGAAATTTTTTCTGTTTATGTCTCTAATTTTTGCCTAGACCTCCCTTTCGGGTTTTAGGCCTACCGAGACGCTCCTTTTTGCCTAAGCCTCCCTTTCGAGTTTTCAACTTAGCGAGCTATTCTTTTATTTCTTTAGGCGAAGTATTTCTTGACTGCGTCAACATTCATGGGACGTGGGAATTCCTCGCCATCCATAGTTTCAAGAATTAATGCACCACCAGAGAAGGCTTTCTTGACAACATATGGGCCTTCAAAAATAAGAGTCTACTTTCCCCTAGAATCAGTGTTGAAAGACATGATCTTCCTGAGCACGAGGTTGCCTTCTCTGAATTCACGAGGTTTGACCTTTTTATCAAATGATTTTTTCATTCTTCTCTGATATAACTGCCCATGACATAAATTGTCATTCTCTTTTCCTCAATCAAATTCAATTGGTCAAACCTATTCCGGACTCATTCAGCCTCTGTCAATTTGGTTTCCATTATCACACGCAACAAGGGAATCTCTACCTCGATCGGGAGTATAGCTTCCATTCCATACACTAGGGAGAACGGGGTTGCTCCTGTTGAAGTGCGGACACATGTTTGATATCGATGCAGAGCAAAAGGGAGCATTTAATGCCAATCCTTATAAGTAACAACCATTTTCTGGATAATTCTCTTGATATTATTATTAGCAGCTTCGACAACCCCATTCATCTTTGGCCTGTATGGAGATGAGTTGTGATGGACAATCTTGAATTCTTCACACAGTTCTGTCATCATCTTGTTGTTCAAATTCGAGCCATCGTCGGTGATGATTCTGCTCGTCACACCATACCAGCATATAAGATTATTTCTGATGAAACGCACAACTACATGTTTGGTAACATTGGCATAAGAAGCAGCCTCTACCCATTTGGTGAAGTAGTCAATTTCTACTAAGATAAAACGGTGCCCATTCGAAGCTTTGGGTTCTATCATCCCGATCATGTCTATACCCCACATAGAGAAAGGCCATGGTGAGGAAATCACATTGAGAAGTGACGGAGGCACATGGACCTTATCTACATAAACCTGGCATTTATGGCACTTCTTTGCAAATTTGTAACAGTCAGATTCCATCGTCAACCAATAATAACATGCCCTTAGCATCTTTTTAGCCATCGAATGTCCATTAGCATGAGTGCCAAATGAACCTTCATGAATCTCATGCATCAACATGTCTGCTTCATGTCTATCCACGCATTTGAGCAAGACCATGTCATAATTTCTCTTGTATAACACATTTTCACTGAGGAAGAAACTGCCTGCCAATCTTCTCAATGTCTTTCTATCTTTCTTCGACGCACCAATCGGGTATTCCCGAGTCTGAAGAAAATGTTTGATATCATAATACCAAGGTTTTTCATCTGCTACCTCCTCTGTCATAAACACATGAGCGGGCCTATCCAACCGTCGAACTATAATTCGGGGTATATCATTCCAAGTATTCACTTGGTACATGGAAGCCAGAGTTTCCAGAGCATCCTCCATTTGATTTTCATCTCGATGGATGTGATGGGATTCAACTTTATTGAAGAAGGGTAATAATCTTCTAGCATAATCTTTGTAAGGGATCAAGCTATGGTGACGAGTGTCCCATTCTCCTTTGATCTGATTTATTACCAAAGCTGAATCACCATACACATCTAGAATTTTGATTCTGAGATCAATAGCTTCCTCAAGACCCATGATGCAAGCCTCATATTCTGCCATATTATTAGTGCAATCAAATGTTAACCTTGTAGTAAAAGGAATGTGCGATCCGTGATGAGTGACAATCACAACACCAATTCCTTTACCATAAGCATTCATAGCTCCATCAAATACCATACTCCAACGAGATTCAGGGTCAGGGCCTTCCTCAGGAAATGGTTCATCATAATCTTTCACTTTCAGAAATATCACATCCTCATCGGGGAATTCATATTCTACAGACTGATGATCTTTCATCGGTTGGTGAACAAGGTAATCTGCCAACACACTACTTTTAATAGCCTTTTGAGTGCAGTACTCGATATCATATTCAGATAACAACGTCTGCCAGCGGGAAATTCTCCCAGTAAGAGCAGGCTTTTCAAAAATATACTTGATTGGATCCATTTTGGAGATCAACCAAGTGGTATGGTTCAACATATACTGCCGCAAACGCTTTGCCGCCCATGCCAAAGCATAACATTTCTTTTCTAGTGTGGAATACCACGACTCACACTCAGTGAACTTTTTGTTGAGATAGTAAATGGTGAACTCCTTCTTCCCTGTTTCATCCTGTTGTCCCAGAATACAGCCCATGGATTTATCTAACACTGTTAGATACATAATCAACGGTCTTCCTTCTATGGGAGGGAGCAAGATAGGAGGTTCAAGCAGATATTCTTTAATACTCTCAAATGCCCTTTGGAAGTCATCCGTCCACACACAACCTTGATCTTTCTTTAACAACTTAAAGATCGGTTCACATGTTGCAGTCATGTGGGAAATAAATCTGGAAATATAATTCAAACGCCCGAGGAAACCCCTGACTTGCTTTTCAGTTTTTGGTGTTGGCATTTCTTGAATTGCTTTGACTTTATCAGGGTCAACTTCAATTCTTTTCTGGCTAGCAATGAAACCCAACAATTTCCCCGATCGAACACCGAAGGTGCATTTATTTGGATTCAAGCGGAGACAATACTTCCTCAAACGCTGAAACAACTTCAATAAATCTTCTATATGCCCTTCTTCAGTATGGTATTTGGAAATCATATCATCAACATATACTTAGATTTGTTTGTGCATCAGATCATGGAATAAGGTTCTCATAGCCCTCTGGTACGTTGCACCAGCGTTCCTCAACCCTAAGGGCATCACTCTGTAACAGAATGTTCCCCAGGGTGTGATAAACGTTGTTTTTTCCATGTCCTCTAGAGCCATTCTCATTTGATTATACCCAGAAAATCCGTCCATGAACGAGAATACTTTGAATTTTGTTGTGCTGTCTACTAACATGTCAATGTGAGGCATTGGAAAATCATCTTTTGGACTAGCTTTATTTAGATCTCTGTAATCTACGCACATGCGGACTTTTCCGTCTTTTTTCGGTACTAGGACAATATTGGCAATCCATTTAGGATACACTGATGTCACAAGAAAACCAGCATTAATCTGCTTTAGAACCTCCTCTTTGATCTTTACTGCCATATTTGGGTGGGTTCTTCTCAACTTTTGTTTAACAGGCGGACACTCTAGCTTCAACGGCAAACGATGCTCGACAATATCTGTATCTAGACCAGGCATATCTTGATAAGACCAAGCAAAAATATCCACATAATCTTTCAACAACTCAATCAATCCGCTTTTTACATCGGGATGTAACGATGCTCCAATCTTGACTTCCTTCGGATCCTCTTCTGAACCCAAATTAATCACTTCCAGAGGCTCCTTATATGGCTGAATGGTATTTTCCTCGTGCTCAAGCAACCGTGAGACCTCTTTAGGAATCTCATAATAATATTCTTCTTCATCCCCAAACACGGGACATTCAAAGTTGGGAGAGGATGCAGGGTCATTGTATTCAACGGGTTTTTTAATTAATCTGCACATATGATTTATGATTGCTTTTAGAAACTGGCACATATAATAAGTGATCATGCAGATTAATTTTCAGTTATTATTTATTTTGAAAGGTTTTTTCTGATTACCATTTTCCAAGAAAAGGCAGAAGACAAAGACATAATTTGGGAAGCAAAGACAACTTTTATTAATGATCTTAAAAGTCACAACAAACAGATAAGCCCTACAACATTAATACTTCCACCTTGGGCAGAGTGAAAGCTTTTCAAAAGAAAGAAACCGATTAACAAAACAAATTACTTTGAAACATGTATGCAAGAAGGAACATCAATGCTGACCCAGTTCTGAACTCTGACTCCATGCGTCACATAATTCGGTACTTCCTGCTCTGCTTCATCCTCTTCAACAGCATTAATTCCAGAACCAATTGGATGGAGGTAGCCTCTGCTGCAGAAAACATCCTGATAACTGTTCACAGTAGACTTTGACTTCAAACTTTCTCCTTTGCCATTATTCAAAGAGAAACCCAAACAAGTTCTATCTTTGTTCACGGGTGGATCCATGAGTCGTCCCCAAACTGTATTATGGCCATTGCGCACAACCTGCTGCGCATCCTTCAACGAAACCACATAATTCTCATTTCTCCTTATGTTGTCAATGGATAGGGCTTGGAACTGGGTTCCAACAACAGCCTCATCTGCTTCTATGATACTGAAAGAGGACAAATGGGATATCAATAACGCCTACTCCCCATTGATGATCACTACCTTCCCTTCACGCACAAACTTTAGCTTCTGATGCAGAGTTGAAGTGACAGCCCCTGCTTCGTGTATCCATGGTCATCCTAGCAAACGAATATATACGAGAATAATGTCCATGACCTGGAAGGTTATCAGGAACAAATGTGGTCCTATATGGATGGGTAAGTCCACTTCACCGATGACAGATTTCCTCGACCCATCAAATGCCTTCACAATGATGCCACTCGGGCGCATAGGTTCTCCTTGATACTTTAACTTCATGAGAGTACTCCTCGGTATAACATTCAACGCGGACCCATTATCAATTAGCACATTGGACAGTGAATCATTCTTGCAGTTCATAGATATGTGGAGGGCCAGGTTGTGATTCCTCCCTTCATCTGGTAACTCATCATCGCGGAAACTCAAGTTATTACATGACGTAATATTTCCAATTACGCTGCTGAATTGATCTAATGGCATGTCACTCTCCACAAAAGCTTGATCTATTACCCTCATCAATGATTCTCTATGAGCAGAGGAATTCATCAATAAAGCTAGGATGGATATCTTTGAAGGAGTCTGCAGTAGCTGATCTACAATTCTGTAGTCGCTCATCTTAATTATCTTCAAAATATCATCCACTTCTTTCTCTAATGTAGCTCCACTAGTCTCTCTTGTAGCCTTCCTAGGCTCATCATTCTCAGCAATTTGCTTTCCAGCAGCAACATCTCTCCGAACAACCGGCGCAAACACACAACCGCTATGGGTTACCCTGCTATTTTCAACTATATTTCCAACATCAGGCATTGGCTGGATGGGAACTTCCACCCCATCTTCTAATATTGTAGCGTTGTATTTGTAAGGCACAACCTTATCTGATTTGTAGGGAATAGGACTTGGCAGACTAATTACTAATGGGGTAACAACTTGTTTGCTATGGTACTCTCAAGATGAGCGGGTGCACCAAAACAAGGCACAATGACATTTACCCCTTCTTCAACATAATCAGACATCAAAAATTTATTTCTGGAAAACAAATCTTCTTATGAAGAGAAATACTCATCCGCGGAGGCATACTCTTCTTCTGACTCTTCTTCCATTAAACCAACTTCAACCATATCAATCTCATGATAATCATCCCTCTGACCTGTGATCTTGATAGTTCCATTATCTAACAGCAACTGAACACCCTCCCTCACAATAGAACATCCTCGGGGGTCTCGACAGCAAACTATGCAAGACCCATATTGGTGTTCCACCTGACCAACAGTATGGCAGAAGGTAGCATGCAACTGCACGAGATCCTCATTCAAATACTCCACATCAAAAATCATGAATTCACCGGGACATCCAGAAACCATATTCACTTCCTCTTCATACTCTGCCCTAGGCCTGAATATATGGATTAAACCCTCATCCATCATCTCCTGTAAATCAGCCTTTATCTTCTCGCAATCCTGTATGTATATACTGCAAACAGCACAACCGGCGCGGTCATGCATATAGTAGCTGGATTCACAGAGGTCTGCGTGCATTTTCACCATATCTCCTCTAACCAGATTAATGTCAAAAATCCGGAAGTCGCCTGGACAACCGGCCACCATATTTATAGCATTTACTCTCCCGTGCTTGGGTAGAGGATTATCTTTCACATTAGGTCCCATGTCCTTGAAAGATAGAATTCCAAACTTCACCAACCTTTGCACTTCAGTCCTCAAAGGATAACAATTCTAAATACTATTCCCTGGTGCCCCCTGATGAAAAGCACACGTTTGGTCTTCCTTGTAAAACCAAGGAAATGGTGATGGTATGGCAGGAGGTGGTCGTGTCTGGACCAACTTCATCTGAATCAATGTCGGTAGTAGCTCTGCATAGCTCATGGGAATAGGGTCATAGTTCTCCCTTCTCTGATTATTCCCTTGGTTCCCCCGCTGGGACGGTCTTTCATAAGCGACGGTAGTCAAAGCGGCATTCATAACAGGAGTAACCGAGGCGACTTGTTGGTGACGCTGATAATTCCTTCTAGGAGTGTTTACCCTCATCTCTTGTATAACAGCATTTGTATCCCCTTCTTTCTTCTTGGTAAACCCATAAGATGGCTTCTTCACACCTCCGGATCATTCACTCTTCGTCAAACGGACTTCTCTTACAGCCACTTCTAGGCGGACACCCATTCCTACCATCTCTGTAAAATCACTTGGTGCGCTTGCTACCATCCTTTCGTAGTAGAAAGATCCCAGCGTCTTCAGAAAAATCTTAGTCATTTCTTTCTCTTCCATGGGAGGAATCACTTGGGCAACTACCTCGCGCCATCTCTGCGCATACTCTTTGAACGATTCCCTGTCTTTCTGAACCATGGCCTTAAGTTGGTCATGGTCGGGCGCAATGTCCATATTGTACTTGTATTATTTGATGAATGCTTATCCCAAATAATTAAAAGTATGGATGTTGGCGCTGTCTAAACTCATATACCACTTCAACATTGTGCCAGTTAAACTATCCTGAAAAAAGTGAATCAGCAGACGCTGATCATCAGTGTGGGTAGACATTCTCCTTACATACATCACTAGGTGAGCGCGAGGGCAACTATTGCCCTTATACTTCTCAAATACTGGGACCTTGAACTTAGGAGGTATCTTAACATTCAGGACCAAACATAGCTCATTCACATTCTGCCCAAATAACTATTTTCCCCTAAGATCCTTCATCGCTCTTTGCATTCTATCAAACTACTCTTGAAAATCATCCATTCTGTCATAAAGACCCAAGTCTTCACTTACCGGAGGGAAAGGACGACACATATCTTCATTAACAAACGGAACCAAATTCACCGAAGAAGGTGCAGTAGGAACAATATGCACCACAGGAGGTGCCGAAGTAAAAACAGTTTGAACCACTAGAGTATCTTGAGGGCCAAGATTGAAACCTTCAGGTGCAAAATTCTCTGGCATTCCCCACGGATAACCTTGAGGCATATAGTTTTGAACAACAGCCGGAGTAGCAGATACAGGAACAGTCAGAACTTCAGTATTTGCCCTTGTTGGTTGAGGTTGAACACTCGGTGGCTGATTCTGAGCAGCCACCAGAGCTTCCATCAGAGTAGTCAAATTGGCCAAGCCGACCTTCAAAGTAGAAACTTCTTCGCATAGCTCGCGATTCTCTTGTTCTAAGTTGTCCATCTTCTTTTTGAAATTAGCCCGAGTATTGTAGTGATGAGTCAGCTTGCTGAATGAAGTAAAGAAGCTGGGTAGGGCACCTAGATATGCATAATAAATGCAAGAAATATGTGCAATATGATGCATGATATGTAATGCACATGATTTTATTTTATTATTTAATATTTCAAGGGATTTAAAATTTATGGACATATTGCAAACATCAAAGTAATAAGCTTTTGAAATACTGAAATTTTTTATTATAATAACTTCAAAATGGATTACAAGTTTCAATGATTCCAAGTACAAGATGAAAATACAATCTAAAATCCTAAGAAAAAGAACTGATGGAGATCAATCTGTACGCTGGCGCTTCCCTGTGAGCCTGAAAATCAGAGCCCTCAACCTCTGGTTTTCTTCCACATGTCTGATGGCAACCTCCTTCCAATCATCTGGATCAGAAAGTGAGTAACCAGCACCTGTTTGAGGCTTAGGGGAAAATAAATCACATTGCCTCTACATAGACTCTATCGCTCGACTCTCAAGGATCTCGATCAAGTCGTCCTTCTTCTTCAAGTCTGCTCTGTAGGAACTCTCTAAAGTCTGGAACTTGTTCTTCCAAGCATCCCTTTCATGTTGCATCCTAACCAAAGTGAGTTGCAGCTCTTCTAGATCATCTAATAAGGGAGGAGTGGTCTTCACAAATAGGTCAAGCATTGGTGTCTCCTGAGTATACGACATCTTCAACTGAATGGCTCTCGATCGGACCCACTGAAGATATGGCTCCAAAGAAACAGCTCCCCTAGGTCCCAAATCCTTCCTACTCTTCTTATGAATGTGACGTCAGGCTCTCGCAATCTGCTCCCTAGCTTCCCTATGGTCTTCTCCTTCCATCAAAAAGAAACTACTCAAATGAATACTATTCGGTTTATCCCTCATCGGGTAACCAAGTTGTCGTCGTGCAAGAACAGGGTTATAGTTAATTCCTCCCTTTGTACCAAGAAGAGGTACATTGGGGAAACTACCACAACTATCAATAATCTCCACATCCTGGTAAGCTCGATGATACCAATCAATATCCGAGTGAGTAAGTGCCATGATCTTAGAAGCCCAACGGGGTTCCTTCTTGACATCCCAAAAAGCATCAGAATGAGGCATATGAGAGATGAACCACCGGTACAACAAAGGAGTGCAACAGATAATCATTCCCCCATGATAAGAACTCCGAAGATGAACGGATTAATAAGCATCACCAAACAGTGTAGGAACCGGGTTTCCAATCATGAAAATCCTGATAGCGTTAATGTCGACAAACTTGTCCACATTAGGAAATAAGAACAATCCATAAGCAAATAAAGCAAAGATGGCCTCAAAAGCAACCGCACTCTTCATTTTGGCAAAGTAGCGAGCTTTCTCCATTAAGAATTGAGCTGGTAATCCTCTAATCCCTCCTTTAGTAGTCATATGGGCTTCCACCTCATACTTCTCCATATGAATCAAAGCAGCAATCTCATGTGGTTTTGGCTCACCCTCCAAACCAGTAAAAGGAACACGATTGTTAACAGGTAAATCCAATAGATAAGAATACTCCTCCAGTGTAGGCATAAACTGAAAATCGATAAAAGTAAAGCAGTGATACATCGGGTCATAGAACTGGACCAAGGTCGAGAGAATACCCTCCTTCATCTTCATCTTCATGAGAGGAATAATGGATCCATACTTCTTCCGAAAGTCTGCAGAACACTCGATCTCTGGAATTAGACTGATCAACTCATCTATCTTGGGATCCTTGAAACTGTATTTTCCAGTCTTTCTCTTTCCAGAATCCATGGTTAAAAGTACCTGAGATATTCACAAATAGTCAACCTTTAAATCCCTTGAAATATTTTTTTCTTCAAAAGATGCTTATGAGTGCATGGATGAATGATGCAACAATCATACACAAGATCACATATATAGGGTTCATAGGTTCAACATCACGAGCATGAGGTCGAAGGTACTACCCATAAGGTGTTGGTCTAAGAGTTATCACCTTCCGAACAAGGTTCTAGAGGTTCCCAAAGTCTACATCCTTCCTTCGAATATTACCAACTTCATGATTAACTTGGTAATTAGTAATATTCTCAAGAAAGACTCGTCCAAGCGTAGTATCGTGTGACAACTACTTCCGAATTACTCCGTCATAACTTCTGTAGTACACCTAAAAGGCCAAGATGGGTTTGGTATTCTACGGTCCTCAGTTTCAGCAGGCTCCCAGGTCGAAAGCAGTACGTCTTCCCGAATACTCGGTAAACGACACTACAGTCAAAGGGGCCTCCACTGAGTGGGGGATCTCATGCCTCCTTTTTTGGGATTACTCCCTAAAAGTTAACATGACTATACCGCCCGTCCTATCTTAAAGTTTGCCCAAGTCCGGGTATATGACTCACGAGTAATCACCAAGCACCCTGAAAAGCAGAAAAATCCAAACAAACATATATACAAAATATAACATATAAACAACAATAGCACATATACAAATATAAACAAAGATAGGCTCAACCCACTTAGGGATGGACCAGCAAGAGGTCAATATGTCCCCAGCGAAGTCTCCATTTTTCTATAGCGGTAGAAATGTTCAAGACTAAGCCATTGGATTGACTTGACTTTATACAAATCAAAATAAAAATCGCCACCGCGCTTTATTGTTTCCAAAGGAATGGGAAAAGAGTGAATAACCCAAAAAGAAGGGGAAATATTCAAGGTAAGGGGGTTGGTTATGCAAAGGGAAGGTATTAGCACCCTAAACATCTACGGTACTCCACAGGAACCTCCTTGTAAAATCTTTATATTTTGGCTTTAAAAATGTGTTGTATATAAAATGGATGCTGGAGGTGAGAAGAGAAATATTTTTTATGATTTTTGAACCCGCCGCGGTTGCGAACCTTTAGTGCCTACGTACCACCTTTCGTGCAATAGGGGATCAGGGTACACGTAGTTCCTCTTTTAAAAATTTGAAACACAAGTGTGTTGATTGATTTTAAGAGATAAGACATCATCGTCATTGTCCGTGTGGAAAAACATACTTACTACCCACAATCATGAGAAAGGAGAATTTTCATCATCTCAAAGTGGAAGATATGGCTTGGATTTTAAAATCAACAATGCCTCACTCAACACCCAAGTGGAAAATATCTCACTTAACTAGATATTGTAGAAGTATAGTTGTTTGCATCACTACAAGGATTGACAATAGTCTAATCTTTTTTGATAAAAATTTCAAAGATAAAAAGCCAAAGTGGCAAAAATGGTTTGAAATGAGATTGATTGACTTTTAGTCTTCTCACAAAAAATGCCAAGGTATTATTAATTTGATTGAAGTTTATTTATGAAAATATTTTGAAAATGCAAGGACATAAGTCCAAGTTTATTATGAAAGTATTTCAAGTTTAGAAATAAGAAGAATTTTCAAAAGGAGGGAGAATATTTTGAAATTAAAGAAGATGGGAGGAGAAGAAGAGACTATCCTAAAGCATAAGGTAAAAGCTAAGGAGAAGAATCATCTAACTGACAAGAAGCCAATACTTGACATTATGAGTCAAGATAGAATTCACATTCTTTGGATTGAAACCAAGCAAGCAAAGATACTAGACCTCTTGATAGAACCAAACTTCAAGTGTATTAAGTCTTCACAAAAATTGGGCAGAGTAACGGCTGTATACGGGTGAATTCCAGATTACAAACAGAGAATGTAATCACAAAAACCTGCACACAAAAGCAAACAAGCAACCCAATGTCTTGAGGTAAACCTCAAGAACTCCAGACAAAATAATGAGATAAGATCACAAGGTCTCCAAGATAGGCCAAGTTTTCTAATCCAAAGTCCAAGAAAAAGTCCCATGCTCCATCATGCCAAGGATAGTAACCAAATAGTCCGAGTGCCATTAAATGTTTTTTAGGTTTTATGTTTATTATTAAGTATCTTAAGAAAAGAAAAGAAAATATCAAGTGACCAAAGTAAAAAATGGCAAGAAAATAAATGCTCAAATGAGCAAAGATGAAAATGACATGAAATGTAAATGCTAAAAAAATAAATAGTACATAAAGTATAAAAAAATAATAAAAGCATAAGATAAACAAGTCAATAATTAGTGGTTAGTTGGATGACCATCTTGAATCTTGTATTTGGAACTCATTAAAGGATTGGTAGAACCAAAGCCTCCACACAACAAGTTGCATTTGCTTTTTGTCAAGTATATCATCCATTTGGAATTCTCATAAGTACCATTTAATGATCAACGATGTTTAAGTAATCCGCATTGACCAAAGGTGTTTAGGATCCATTAGAGGATTGGTAGAACCAAAGCCTCCACACAATGAATCTCAAAGTTATTGGATCAAAGAGATCAAATTAACATACTTGGGCTTGCAATCATAAGTTTGGGCCACGAATGATCATTTATTCTAATCGGGCCAAAATTTAGCGTTGTGTTAAGCAATCGTAAGTGGACTTATATAGAAGTCGCACCTATTTTGAGGCTGGTCAATAGCAATCTATGCACCATTTGTTTTGAGACATGATATAAAGATCATGCTCCAACAACACTTAGTGCAATAAGAAGGGGATGAGATGAAGAGGATTAGGGTAAAAAAAGAATATACAAACCTCATTTGAATTAAATTTTAATTAAACTATTATTAAAATCATTCATCTATTTTTTGTGGAGTTAAACTCAACACCATGGATCCAATGATGTTAATAAATTTCATGATCCAAGACCTAACCCAAGATTAGCCAGAAAATAATCACAAAATAATTTTATATTTAATATATACATTAAAAAAAGTTTGAAAATAGAAAATAATGGGGAAAATATCAATTATGTTCAAATTAATCAAGAAATGAAAAATAAGGCCATAGAAAAATCAGAAACGGATCCACATATTTTTATAAAAAATTTGGTCATTTTTAAAAGTCAGAAACTATTTTTAAACTATTTAAAATTGCTAAAACAAACATAAAATAGATCAAAAATAGTAAAACTCAACATAAAATTCCATAAAATTTTCAGAAAGTGAAAAATATGCAAGATAATATTTATGAATTTTTTCAGAATTAAAAAATGTCAGAAAGTATTTTTTAAGTAATTAAAAGAAAGAAAATAATACAAAAAATATAAAAAATACCAAATCTTAAAATAAAAATGTGAAAAAATAGTCATGAGATCAGAAATAATTCAAAGTATTTTTGTGAATTTTTCCATAATTTTTGGATAAAAAATAAAAGAGTTATGGATTTTTGAAAATTTAATCAATAAAAATATAAAATCAGAAAATAAAATAAAGCCAAAAAGATGTGGACCATCAGATCATAGTCAAAACGCGTTAGTAAGCTAATCCAATGGACCAGACGCGTTGTGCTTGATATGGACCTTTGTGAAACACACATGTGATCAGGAAAAGGGAAACCAATGAAATTAAAACGTTTGGCACACTATTATTGGCTAAGACGAGACATGTCATTGTCTTCAACGTCCAGACACCCTGCAATGGGGATTTTGTGAGATCCTTCAAATGGAAAAATTAGGATCTCGGGCTAGCATCAATGAACTCGTCTCTTCAAGACGATTCTAACAAAATCATCGCGCCAAATATATATAAGGTATGGAGAGAGATATGAATTAAAAACCAGAAAATAGCGAGCACCTTCAATTTGAGATTTCTCTCTCAATTCTCAATGGATTTAAAAATTGTAAGCAACATTAGAATCAGACAAAGGAGTAGAACATATTAGTGCTTGATTTGGATCCAAATGGTGGAGAATTCTACCTTTTCGAAGTTCAAGTAAGAAGCTCTGAAACTAAACTTCTGTAGCTTGAATTATGGCTTGTTTTGATTGGTTTAAGTGCTGGAGAGTTTGTATGATGCTCAAGGATGATGAATGTGCAAAGAATTTTGGAAAAGGAAGCTTAAATTTTAGAAACTGAATTTAAAAAAAAAGTGGGTTCGTGTGAGGTTTTTGGCAGGGTATACGTGGCTCTATAAGCTTGGGAAAATGGATGGGGGATGACTCTCTATTTATAGGAAAGTGAATAGGAATGAAAATTTGAAGAAACAAGGAAGTTTGGAGGGAAATTGAGTAAGGGTCGAGCTAAAGTGAAGTGTGACTTCATTTCCATCAAAACTCAGCCAAACCTTGCGTTTTGGGATGCTAATCAGTTCTGGCAAGTTTGCTAATCAAGTTTAAATAAAAAACGCACACAAATCTTGTGTTTAGAAGTCACATTATGGATTTCAAAATTCTGACTTTGTGAAAAATTCAGTTTCAAGTTACCAAATTCAAATCCACGACATTTCCAACTCAGGGGGTCTTAGGGCAAAATTCTTGATGCTTTGGAAAGATGATGTTACAAGCTTTGCAATGGAAAAATAATGGAATCAAATGGATGCTTGAGCTGAAAGTTACATGGAGTCAAAGTTGAAGAAAAAGAGTTGACTTTCCATACTTAGAAATATTTCAAATTCTTCTTCAAAAATGACCTATAATCTTTTGTATCCAAACATGGCCTTCCACTTAGAATTTGCTCTTGACCAAAAAAGATGGAATGAATTAGATTTCTTGAATGATATTTTGAAATTTGAGCCACTCAAAATCTCCAAAAAATGAGCAAGTTATGACTTGTTGAATTTGGTCAAAAATCATGGAATGACCTATAATCTTTTGCATATTTAAAGCAACTTCCATCCATTTTCTCACTTTTCACATAAAAGAAGGCATAAAGTAAACATCTTTAAGATCATCATGGAAAAAGAATGCACTCAAGGAGATAAAAATTGACCAAGTTATGACCAATTGAAGTCACATATGGAAAATTGTGGATTCATCTAGATTACTTGTAATCTTTCTTCTTCACCAAGTTCCTTCCACATGAAAACTCCATGGAACTTTTGAAGTGATTTGTTGGTAACTCTTTGAAGAGAAATATGTCTTTGGGATTACTCAAAAATACCAAAATATGAGAAAGATATGCTCCTATGAAGTTCAAAACCCTAGCCTCTAGATCAAGAGATTGCTTTGAGGAACTTTGACAAGTTTGAACAAACTTCTTATGCCAATATTCTTTATTTGTGAATAGAAGTTGTTGAGGATGATGATGAGGACTCATAGCCACTAAAACCACTTCCATATCTTGAAATTTGAGAGAAATGTGCTCTTGTGACTAATAGGAACAAGACCTTGTCCAATCATGACAACTTCTTCCCTCAACCCCTTGTACTTTTGAATCAATTTTGATAATTTTGAAATATGTTGAACCAAAATAAGACTTGTCATGCCATTTCTTCCAAAAAAAATTCAATGGTGAGGTTTGAACTCCTCAAGCTATGTTAACTAGGACATGGAAATAAACTCATGAACCCATGGAGCAACTTGCTAAACCTCATTGCCTTTACCTACATTATCAACAAGTAAGACAAACCAACATTGCATTTTAAGAAAATCAAAGCAAAATATTCATGATCACAAAAGGAAACAATTCAAGGTGCTTGGTAACTCCTCAGAAGATCAAAGCTAAAGATAGGGAGAAGAACCAAAAGCCCTAATATGATCTTGTTGTGATTGAATCAACATGGTATGATGAAGGGATCTTAGGGGCAAAAATTGGGGTACAACAGCTGCCCATATTTAAGTTTATTATATTTGGAGATACGAAGGTTGAAAATCTTTGTGTCGACGTGATCGAAGATATTTAAATATAAAACAAACCCTATTTTTGGCCTTAAGATTCCATGTAAATGCTTATGCATATGAATGCATATGAACAATACCAAAGAGACGCAAAGTATCACTGGGGATGCAACAAGCATAAAGAAACAAATGAGCAACCCCGCCGGGAAAATAAATCACTGGTGGACCAAAAGAATTGAATCTGAGAGGAAGATAACAATCATCGACGTTCACTGCCGATGTTCTAGCAACTTTCACTGAAGGTAGAAAGAGAATATATATCATATCACAGCCGTTCACTGATGATGAACTATCAACGTGCACTGAAGATAGCAAAAAGATAATAAACACTGACGTTCACTGTCGATGGTCTACCAACATTCATTGAAGGTAGAAAGATAAAATATATCATCTCACCGCCGTTCACTGATGATGAACTATCAACGTTCACTGAAGATAGCAAAAAGATGATAAACACCAACGTTCAATGCCGATGGTCTACCAACGTTCACTGAAGGTAGAAAGAGAAAATCATATCACCGCCACTCACTGACGATGAACTATCAACGTTCACTGAAGATAGCAAAAAGATAATAAACACCAACGTTCACTGAAGGTAGAAAGAGAAAATAATATCACTACCGTTCACTGACGATGAACTATCAACATTCATTGAAGATAGCAAAAATATAATAAACACTTATGTTCAATGCCGATGGTCTACCATCATTCACTGAAGGTAGAAAGATAAAATCATATCATATCACCGCAGTTCACTGACGTTGAACTATCAAAGTTAACTGAAGATAGAAAAAAGATAATAAACACCGACGTTCACTTCCGATGGTCTACCAACGTTCACTGAAGGTAGAAAGAGAATATATATCATATCACCGCCGTTCATTGAGGATGAACTATCAACGTTCACTGAAGATAGAAAAAAGATAATAAACACCGACGTTCACTGTCGATGGTCTACCAACGTTCAATAAAGGTAGAAAGATAAAATCATATCATATCACCGCCGTTCACTGGTGATTAACTATCAACGTTCACTAAAGATAGCAAAAAGATAATAAACACTGACGTTCACTACCGATGGTCTACCAACGTTCACTAAGGTAGAAAGAGAAAATCATCATATCATCGCCGTTCACTGACGATGAACTATCAACGTTCACTGAAGATAGCAAAAAGATAATAAACACCGACGTTCATTGCCGATGGTCTACCAACGTTCACTGAAGGTAGAAAGAGAATATATATCAAGTTTTCCCAAAATTCTGGTGTTTCACCTAGAACGGGTCTCAACTTCTTCTTTAACCTAGGGAATCTTCCTGGAAAGGATCAAACATAAATTGTCTTAAATAAAGAGACTTGTTACTTGTTGTCATGGAGAATTGCAAAAAGAAATGACTTTCTGGGGATAGAAATATGACTTCCCGGGGAAATTCCACAATATTCCTTCTGAGGAGATAAAGTCTTCTCGTGCAAAATAAATGCACAAACTAAAACTCAAAGTTTTCATAAATCCAAAGTAAATAATATTGTCATGCAACCGCAGATCCAAATCAGAAATAAACTGGAGCAAGACAGCCAACGAAGATACATCCTTTGAGAAATAAACTCAAGAGGGAAAACCAAATCCACCTAAGCAAGGAGCGTAGGAAAATCAGAACAAAATGTCAATGAACAATGATTTGTTAATTTTAGCCATGCATGGTGTATGTATGAATGTATGAGTGCTATCATGCATATGCTGGTAAAATAGATACATAATCAGTAGGAACAAACAAACAAAACCGCCTCAGGTACTAACAACTCTTTGCTAAACTTCAAATAGAAAGATCATTTCAAGAAAGGTAAAGGCCAACTGCGGAAACCAAACCTATTGCCTGCCTTTAACTTTACTAAAGAGAAACATAATTCGGAGGTAGACAAATCAAACAGATACCGGTATAGAACATCCTTCTTACGGCTTTATTGGAGAAACCATTTCTTTTTTTCAAAAAGCAACATGCCTACTGGAGATTGCAACACCAGCCTCAAATAAAGCAGACTGACACCAAAACAATGAAACCTCACTGGGGAATTCAAGCCTACCTCCATGGAGAAAGATACAGATTGAAAATTTACATCATGTAAACTTATTTCAACAAAAGATGCCCTGGGATAGCCTTCTCGGGGAATCAAGAAGTCAACATTAATTCCAATACTGCAGAAAGAGCGACATCTCAGCACACCGAGGGAATAAAACCTTTCATCATATGAGGGAAGACTTTGCTGGGGAATCTGGGACAGAGGCTTCTGACCATGCAAACCCAAAATCAAACATGAACCAAGACCAGACTGGAGACAAAGGGATCACAAACCCAATACTGCACCTTACACTGATTGGTATCATCTTTAACTATCTGAGAAACATACAAAGATCGTGCACATACCAGCAAAATAACCTGAGAGAACCTTCATGAAGGAAGTAAATCTTCTCAAAACAACCAGAGTTTGTTCATTCCTGGGATCACCATATTTGTTGTCATTGTGTCGTTACAAAGCTCAAAGTAAATTGAATTGTAAAGATCTCTTTTTTTTTTAAAAGTCAATTTTGCTTTTTAATATTTTTGCTTTGAAAGTTATCATCAGTAATAAATTGAGTCTTTGCAAGCTAAATAAAATAAGAACACAAAGAATTGGGTAAAAGCTCGAATTTCATTAATAGAATGGTAGTCTGCGAATGGCGAGACTCCATGGACGATTATAAAGTTTGGGAAATGGTAATACCTAATGGAAAAGATACATTGAGATACAATGACCACTATCCCCCCTAACAACTTTTGAAATCCTGAGCAGCAACTTTTGTTGAAGTATGGTGAGGACCCGAGAAGATTGTTGCTTCAACGATCAAGTCTTGTCTGACATAGTTACTTGCCAAGAAAAATCCCTAACTTTTGCCTAAGCTGCCCTTGCAGGTTTTCAACTTAGCGGGAAATTTATTCTATTTATGTCTCTAATTTATGCCTAGACCGCCCTTTCAGGTTTTCAGTCTACCGAGACGCTCCTTTTTGCCTAAGCCGCCCTTTCAGGTTTTCAACTTAGCGAGTTGTTCTTTTATTTCTTTAGGCGAAGTATCTCTTGACTGCATCAACATTAATGGGACGTGGGAATTCCTCGCCATCCATAGTTTCAAGAATTAATGCACCACCAGAGAAGGCTTTCTTAACAACATACGGGCCTTCAAAATTGAGAGTCCACTTGCCTCTAGAATCAGTGTTGAAAGACATGATCTTCCTGAGCACGAGGTCGCCTTCTCTGAATTCACGAGGTTTAACCTTTTTATGAAATGCTTTCTTCATTCTTCTCTGATATAATTTCCCATGACATAAAGCTGTCATTCTCTTTTCCTCAATCAAATTCAATTGGTCAAACCTGTTCTGGACCCATTCAGCCTCTGTCAATTTGGTTTCCATTATCATACGCAACGAGGGAATCTCTACCTCGACCGGGAGTACAACTTCCATTCCATACACTAGGGAGAACGGGGTTGTTCCTGTTGAAGTGCGGACAAATGTTTGATATCCATGCAGAGAAAAAGGGAGCATTTCATGCCAATCCTTATAAGTAACAACCATTTTCTAGATAATTCTCTTGATATTCTTATTAGCAGCTTCGACGGCCCCATTCATCTTTGGCCTGTATGGAGATGATTTGTGATGGACAATCTTGAATTCTTCACACAGTTCAGTCATCATCTTGTTGTTCAAATTCGAGCCATTGTCGGTGATGATTCTGCTCGGCATACCATACCGGCATATAAGATTATTTCTGATGAAACGCACAACTACCTATTTGGTAACATTGGCATAAGAAGCAGCCTCTACCCATTTGGTGAGGTAGTCAATTGCTACCAAGATAAAACGGTGCCCATTCGAGCTTTGGGTTCTATCATCCCGATCATGTCTATACCCCACATAGAGAAAGGCCATGGGGAGGAAATCACATTGAGAAGTGTCGGAGGCACATGGACCTTATCTGCATAAACCTGGTATTTATGGCACTTCTTTGCAAATTTGACCCTCCTGAAACTCCCTATGTAATAACTGGCCCGATGCCCAAACATGACAGGGGTATCATTATTGTTGATGATGTTTTGTTTACTTCCTTTGTGGGTGAATTAACTACTCCTCTTCTAGTTGTTAAGAATAATCTCTTACAATCTAGTTTATTTCCAGGCTTTGGTGAAGGTTGCCACTTTTGTGTGTCTCTTCCCAATGGTTGTTTGTTGTTGAAGATAGGTGTTCCACATTTGATAGTTGATCGAGATATCCTCTTTGAGAAAGCTCCCTCTGAGAAAAGTTTTTGTGGAGATGTATCAATTATTACCATCTCTAATAATCCTATAAGGGTCTTCTACAAAAGGCCTATAAGGATTACTGGCAGCCCTAAAATTTCTCCCCTGATCATTACCACTCCAGGGCCCATACCATATTCCTCTGACAAAGCCGTTCCTAGGAATTATGGAGCTGACATTTATTACCATGGCATCAAGCAAGACCTATTGACCATCAAGAATGAAATTACTAAAGATATTGATCCTAACATTGACAACATTTTTGGGACCAGTAAAATTACCAGAAGCGGAAGAATTTTCTCTCCTGAAATCTCTCCAAAGGCTGTTGCCACTCCTTTTGTTATTCCTACTAATACTCCTATTGTTACTCATGTTTCTACTTCTGTTGTTATTCCTGCTACTGAGTCAGCTGAGACTCGGGCTAAAGAAGTATCGGTTGAGCCTTCCCGGACGGAGGTACCTAAAGAAGCCATTCCTGAGGCCTCCAAGTGTGAGATGGAGGAAATTTTAAAAATCATACAGAAAAGCGATTACAATGTTGTGGAGCAATTGGGGAAGACCCCCTCAAATATTCCAATGCTAGCCTTGTTATTATGCTCCAAAGCCCATGCTAAAGCTTTGGTGAAGTTCCTGAAGTCTTCTCATGTGCAACAAGAGAATTTCGCTGACCAATTTGAAGACTGTGTTGCTAGTTTGACTGCCGACAATGGAATAGGCTTCTTCGATGCTAATTTGACTCCTAAGGGAAGAAAGCATAATGATGCCCTGCATGTCTCTAATTAATGCAGGGGCACTACTCTAGCTCACGTGTTGGTGGACACTGGCTCATCTCTGAATGTTCTACCCAAGGATGCCTTAGACAGATTAGACTGTGAAGGACTTACATTGAAGCCCAGTAACATTATGGTAAGGGATTTTGATGGCTCCAAAAGGATTGTTACATGGGGAGGTGGATATCCCGATCAAAGTTGGTTCACAAAATTTTGACTCCACTTTCTACGTGATGGACATTCGCTCGTCTTACTCTTGCTTACTAGGATGCCCTTGGATTCATGGGGTCATCACCATCACTTCCACTTTGCATCAGATGTTAAAATATCTGGTTAATGGAAAGATTGTTATAGTCAGTGGAGAAGAAGAATATATGGTAATCCCCATGAACTCCTTCAGAAATTTCGAGGTGGACGGAGAGTTCATTGAAACCCCTATCAGAATTTTGAAGAGGTTCCTCATACGATTATTTTTACCAAAGATGTTGTTGTTATTCCAAAGATTACCAGACCTTCAATGCAAGCGACTTCTCTAAAAGATGCTAAGGATGTAGTTGAAGAAGGTGGGTGAACTATTTGGGACCAACTTCTTGACATCCCCTACAAGTATGAAAAATTTGGTTTGGGTTTCACTTCAGGAGCTCAAAAATTTGTTCATTGTGCTCGCGCGGGAGGACTACCACTACGCATCAGCAACCATGGAGTCAATGTTATAGAAGACGCTGACAATGACTATGACCTAGACAATTGGATCTTCCCTATTATCAATGGTAGACTCAATAATTGGACGGACAGACACTTTGTGCCTATCTCTTTTATCTAGGAGTAATTGTTTTTCTATTTTTAAGGATATGTAATTTTTGAACAATTTAAACTCTAGAGCCTTGTGTCTTACCCGAGGCACAACGATCTATTTGTGAGGGTTATCACATGTGATTTTCATATGTCATTAATAAATCATTGGACGTTTTTCATTCAAATTGTACGCTCTTTGTTTTTCTTTTACTTTATTTTATCAAAATAGCTACGTGCTCTTACACACACCCATATATCAAATTGTAGATCCACACCCACCCTGGATCCCATTGATAACAGTTCTGCTATTGCCAGCTATAACTTTGAAAATCCGATCTACCAAGTTGAGGACGAAGGTGAGGAAGATTGTGAAGTACCGGGAGAACTTTCTAAACTATTACAGCAAGAAGAAAGAGCGATACAGCCTCATGAAGAGTCGGTCGAGACAATAAACTTGGGTACTGAGGAGAATTAAAAGGAAGTCAAGATAGGTGCCAATTTGGAAATTGTTGTTAAAGAATGGTAAATTTAGATGTTACATGACTATGTTGAGATCTTTGCCTGGTCATACGAATACATGTCGGGGCTTGACACTGATAATGTGGTTCATTGTCTGCCAATGAAAGAAAACTGCCCTCCAATGAAGCAAAAGGTTCATCGTATGCATCCTGAGATGTCAGAAAAGATCAAGGCTAAAGTTTAGAAACAATTCAATGCTGGATTCTTAGCTGTTACTTCTTATCTACAATGGGTTGCGAATGTGGTATTGGTACCTAAAAAGGACGGTAAAGTGCGTATGTGTGTGGATTACAGAGATTTGAATAGGAAAGCCCCAAGGATGACTTCCTGCTTCCCCATATTAATGTTTTGGTTGACAACACCGCACAACATACGATATTCTCCTCATGGACGATTCTTTGGTTATAATCAGATCAAAATGGCACATGAAGACATGGAGAAAACAACTTTAGTCACACAGTGGGGCACCTTCTGTTACAAAGTTATGCCATTTGGGTTGAAGAACGCTGGGGCAACCTATCAGCGTGCTATGGTAGCTTTGTTTCATGATATGATCCATCACGAGATAGAGTTCTATGTTGACGACATGATAGCCAGGTCTCAAACTGAAGAAGAACACCTGAACCATTTGCAAAAACTGTTTGAAAGGCTGAAGAAGTACAAGCTAAGACTGAACCCGAACAAATTCACCTTTGGAGTAAGATATGGTAAACTCCTAGGTTTCGTCGTCAGTGGCAAAGGTATTGAGGTAGATCCTGCGAAGGTTAAAGATATTCAAGAAGTGCTAGCTCCCCACACCGAGAAGGAGGTTAGAGGCTTCTTGGGATGTCTAAACTACATTGCAAGTTTCATTTCTCACCTCACCGCTACTTGTGAACCAATCTTCAAATTACTGAAGAAAGATCAGGTAGTGAAGTGGAATGACGATTTCCAAACAACCTTTGACAGAATCAAGGAGTATCTTCAAGAACCTCCAATTTTGATGCCGCTAGTTGAAGGAAGACCTCTGATCATGTACTTAACAATATTAGAGAATTCAATGAGGTATGTGCTGGGGCAGCATGACGAGTCTGGTCGAAAAGAGCATACAATATACTACCTTAACAAAAACTTTACCGATTGTGAAATAAGATACTCACTGCTCGAAAAAACTTGTTGCGCTTTGGCATGGGCTGCTCGCCAACTAAGACAGTATATGTTGACTCACACTACCTTATTGATATCTAAAATGGATCCTATCAAATACATATTCGAGAAGACCGCTCTCTCCGAAAGAATAACAAGATGGCAAATGGTCCTGACTGAATATGAAATTCAATACACTACCCAAAAAGCAATCAAAGGAAGTGTACTAGCTGATCATTTGGCTCATAAGGCTGTTGACGATTACCAGTCAATGAATTTTGAGTTCCTTGACGAGAACATTATGTTAGTAACCGATTGTGAAGAACTCGGACCGAATGAAGGACCTAAAAAAGGATCCTGATGGACTATGGTCTTTGGCGGAGCTTCCAATGCACTCACCAGTGGCATTGGTGTTGTGATTATCTCTCTAGAAGGCTTCCATACACCCTTCACCGCCAGACTATGCTTTAATTGTACCAACAACATGGTTGAATATAAGGCATGCATTATGGGTATTAAGGCTACTATCGATATGAGGATAAAGTTCTTACAAGTATACGGAGACTCGGCCTTGGTGATCAGTCAGATTAAGGGAGAATGGGACATGAAGTATCCTAATCTCATCCCTTACCGAAAGCATGGTTGACTTTGATTCCATATTTTGAAGAGATTACCTTTGAACATGTTCCGCAAGAAGAAAATTAGTTAGCAGATGCGCTAGCTACCATGTCATCCATGTTTAAAGTCAAATGGGATAATGAAGCCCCTCAGATCACTATCGAGAGATTATACGAACCGACTCACTGTTATGAGATTGATGTTGAGGGAGTAGAGGAAAAGCCTTGGTTGCATGACGTAAAAAGGTATTTTGAAGCCTAAGAATATCCTGGGGGGCGTCCATAAATGAAAAGAAGTTTCTAAGAAGATTCTTTGCCAAGTTCTTCCCGAGTAACGAAATTCTCTACAAATGCAACCATGATTCCACTTTACTGCAGTGTGTGGAAAAGAGAGAAGCGGAGAAAATCATGGAGGATATGCACGAAGGTACCTTTGTCACCCATTCTAGTGGGCATACATAAGATAAGAAGATTCTGCGAGCAGGTTACTATTGGTCCACCATGGAAACAGACTGTTATCGTCACTCCCAAACTTGTCACAAATGCCAAATCTATACTGACAAAGTACATGTGCCTCTGGTTTCGTTAAATGTATTGACTGCTCTTTGGCCATTCTCATTGTGGGGAATTGATATGATTGGAGAGATTAAAACTACTGTTTCTAATGGGCACCTTTTCATCCTTGTCGCCATTGATTACTTCATGATGTGGGTAGAGGCAAGCTCATTCGCTTCTGTTACCAAGAACATTGTGGGTTGGTTCATTATACATAATCTTATCTGTTGGTATGGTATCCCCGAAAGAATTATCACAGATAATGGTACCAACCTCAATAATACTATGATCACCGAGCTCTGTACGCAATTCAAGATCCAGCATCATAACTCTTCTCCTTACCGGCCAAAGATGAATGGTGTTGTGGAGGCCGCCAATAAGAATATAAAGAATATCATACAGAAAATTACGGTAACATATAAAGACTGGCATGAGATGTTACCCTTTAATCTTCATGGCTATCGTACCTCAGTACGCACGTCAACATGGGCAACCCCTTTTCTCTCGTATACGGTATGGAAGTGGTGTTACCCGTCGAAGTTCAGACCCCTTCCTTAAGAATCATGAAGGATGCATGTTTAAACAAAGACAAATGGATTCAGACTCGACTTGACCAATTGAACCTAATTGACGAGAAGAGCCTCGCGGCTATTTGTCATGGTCAGATGTACCAAAAACGTATGATTAAAGCTTTTAACAAGAAGGTCAGATGTCAGGTATATCAGGTCGGTAACCTAGTAATCAAGCGCATCATCCTGCCACAGGGTGATCCCAGGGTCAAGTGGACTCCAACATATGAAGGAACATTTGTGATCAAGAGTATATTTTCTGTTGGAGCCATGATATTAACCACTATGGATGGTGACGACCTTCCGCACCCTGTAAACGCGGACATAGTTAAAAGATACTACGCATGAAAATAGACCCGCTAGGTTAACTGACCTAGGCAGAATTAAGGGCATCCCGGCGAACCAAAAGGGTTCAGACAAAAATTAGGGATATATATATATATATATATATATATATATATATATATTTATATATATATATATATATATATATATATATATATATATATATATATATATATATATATATGAAAAATCTGTACACCCGACAAGTCGAAAACTTGAAAAGGCGGCTTGGGCAAAAAAGGTTATCTCGATGGACTAAAAACCTGAAAGGGTGGTCCAGGAAAACATTAGGGGTTAAAAGAGTATGACTATGTCCCATTGGATCACCTTACAGCCAAACTTCATTATCAAATTGACAGGTTCAAATGGTACGGATCAATCCAGTCAGCTTCTGCCAAGCAGCAAAGAGATGAGACGCTCAAAGATATAAAGGCGATAGTAGAATTGAAACCCAATGGGATTATTTCACATAAAATTTTCTTCTTCTGTACCACTTTGTATATTTCTCATTTTTTACGATGATATTCCTCTTATTAGAATGTCCGTCTCCTTGTACAAAGACGACTATTATAGGCAGACTTTCTCAAATCAATACAAAATTCCTCTTTTAAAGTTCAAAACTATTTGTTTTTATTTTCTATTTTGTTTGCAAAAATGTCTAGTGATTATTTTAAATGAACATATGCATTTGAATATGATTACCGTTTACAAATATATGCATAAAAAACAGAAAGACAGTTACTAAAGGCTCTAAGAGTTTGGACAATGTCTAAAAGCCATCTGTAATCCCCACAGGACACCTCTTGGGGACCATTTTCACCAATTTCATCATCAACAAGGGTAAGTTCCTCAGTAGGTACAGAAACAGGGACATCTTCCCGCATGTCAACGCCTTTTCATCAGCATATAGCCTATTGATTTCAGATATTTTGAAATTTCTCAATAGATAAAGATTTTCAATCATCTCTCTAGCACCTTGGAGAATTCCCCAACAGAGTTTCATAGAATCCCCAAGCAGTTTATGAAAATTATTTCCCCAGTAAAGCTAATTTCTCTAGCTACGGAAGATCATCCCTCAGCGGAGCTTATTCCTCCAAATTGTTAAAATCTTCCAACGAAACACTTTTCTCCAACAGTAGTCAGGGATTTATTTTCTCCCAGATCAACAACACTACAAGGAGCAATTGATACACTCACATTCATACATCATCTACAAATGTCATAGCATATACATATAACACAATCTCATTTATTTTGAGAACATCATTCCGTAATGCATTTCATACATCATTACATTACATACAACTAACTCTTAACCTTTTCAGGAAAAGATATATCAACCGACCAACATCATCAATTACTAGTAGGACCAAGCAATCTTATCATAAATAATGTCTTCTGGCTCAGATTAAGTCGACCAATGATTTATTCTAATACTTCTTCCAGTTGAAGACGGTCGTAGACATTTTTTGGCTCAGATAAATCAACTAAAGATTTATTCTGATACTTCTTCCAGATATAAAACAAGCATAAATATCTGCTGGCTCAGACTAAGTCGACCAATGATTTATTCTGATAATGTTTCCAGCTGACCTTCTTTTGGCTCAGATTAAATCGACCAATGATTTATTCTGATACTTCCTCCAATTTAAAGACAACAAAGATCTCTTCCAGCTCAGATTAAATCATCCAATAATTTACTCTGATACTTCTTCCAGTCGTAGACATTTTCTGGCTCAGATAAATTAACCAAAGATTTATTCTGATACTTCTTCCAGATAAAAATAAGCATAAATATTTGCTGGCTCAGATTAAATCGACTAATGATTTATTCTGATACATCTTCTAGTAGATCTTTTTCTGGCTCAGTTTAAATCAACCAATGATTTATTCTGATACTTCTTCTAGTTAAAGATATAAGAGACCTCTTTTAGCTCAGATTAAATTGACCAATGATTTATTATGATACTTCTTCCAGTTAAAGATGGTCGTACATAGTCGTTGGCTTAGATAAATCGACCATTAATTTATTCTGATACTTCTTCCAGTAGACCCTTTTTTTTACTCAAATTAAATCAACCAATGATTAATTCTGATACTTCTCCCAGTTGAAGATGGTCGTAGACCTTTTATGGCTCAGATAAATCAAGCAAAGATTTATTCTGATACTTCTTCCAGATAAAATAAGCATAGAATATCTGCTGGGCTCAGATTAAATTGACCAATGATTTATTCTGATACATCTTCCAGTATATCTTTTTCTGGCTCAGATTAAATCGACCAATGATTTATTCTGATACTCCTTCCAGTTAAAGATGCAGAGACCTCTTCTGGATCAGATTAAATCGACCAATTATTTACTATGACACTTCTTCTAGTTGAAGATAGTCGTAAACATCTTCTGGCTCAGATAAATCAACCAAATATTTATTCTGATGCTTCTTCTAGTTAAATACATAAAGACCTCTTTTGGCTCAGATTAAACCAACCATAGGTTTATTCTGATACTTATTCCAGTTTGAAGTTAACATTTGTTTTGGATGGCATCTATAAGCCCATCTCCGACGAATCTCAATCATCTCTCCAAACGGCATCTTCTAAACCCATTCAAGCACACTATCAGTTGGCAATGTTACTCCGTGCACTGGAAAGCGCAAATTTCTGGACACTTTAGTGTTCAATCATCTCCCACCTTCAGATCACGAAAGGAAGACAAGCACATATAAAATCCTCAGGTTTAATATGATTGAACCGGGTCAGCTGTTGTACCCCAAAATTTTCACTCTCATTTTATTCAAAAGATACCCCTAGAGGTCCTCGAGTGCTCAAGGTTGACCCAGAATTTACCAGACAAATTCTCCTCCTAAGCAATGGACTTCCAACTAGGGTTTCACTTTTAACAAAGAAATTTGGGTTTCAAATTCCTCAATTGATTTCCATGGTTCCTAATATGTCCTAAAGAATTCTCATGCCAATTATCATGCCTTGCATTACAAGTTTGCTTAGTCAATTGCTCAGATGACTGGAAATCAACTATATTAGGTCAAAAGTCAACTTTAGTCAATATACAGTCAAACTTCAATATATTTGGTCAAAAACAACATTTTGAAGTGATATCCATCATTTTATCAAGGGTTGATCATGATTCCTTAAGGAATTCTCTCAAATCATCAAGAATCAAAAATTGCTAAATTAGGGTTTTTTAGAGAAAGTCAACTGAACTTTGACCAGGCATAAATTTCACATGCTTCATCCATTTTTCCCTAACTAAAGTTCATTGTGAAGAAAATTCAATTCCCTACAACTTTTATTTTGTCCTAAAGTTAAAAAAATGCATCATTGGAAAGATATTAGCCAATATATTACAGGTCTTTTTTGAAAGTCAACAAAAAGGCATTTTTTGTCAAGGCAAGTTACATCAAGATAAATCCTCCAAATGAAAAAATGGTAAAAATAGAGATTGCATGGGACATCTTGAGATTTCTAAAAAGTCAAAGATAATCTTCAAAAGGTAAATATTGAGCAAGTTATGGTTTTCACAAGTTGGGGATGTTTTAGGAATTTCAAAAAGTACACATTGAGCAAATTTTTATTTTTAAACCAATGGGTCTACTTTTTGGACTTCAAGCATGCTCATAGTGTCTTAAAGGACCTCTAAGTCCATTTTTTCATGGCTTTGATTTTATTTGCATTTATTTTTATTTAATTTAAAATTAAATAAATAAAGATAAAATGCAAGAAAAATGGGCCATGACTTTTGGGCTTGATTTGATCCATTGAGAGGCCCATAATTTCGTGAAAACTATATCAAATGAGTCCAGGTTCATGCAAGGATAAGAATGGCAAGAGAATAACTCAAAAAGGCATGTTTTCAATTGGTTTGATTTTGGTTTTAAACATGGTTTTATGACTTGGTTCTTGCCAAATTTGCTCACCATTTCATCCCTCTATAAATACAAAACAAAAGAACAAGCCAAGACACACTGAAGCAGGCTAGA
This sequence comes from Vicia faba, assembly GCA_948472305.1. Classification (NCBI taxonomy): domain Eukaryota; kingdom Viridiplantae; phylum Streptophyta; class Magnoliopsida; order Fabales; family Fabaceae; genus Vicia; species Vicia faba. Next base: position 1,258,512,812 of record OX451741.1, on the reverse strand, counting down.
TAGAGTGTTCCAAAATTCCAAATTATTGTTCAAAGTTATAAAATTCAAAAACACGATTTCATCCCTTTTCAGTCCAAACAAAGGGTCGAGCAATACTCTTGAGGCTCCCAGGAGGGCAAAACATCTTCCATCCATGCCTGAAGCTGCTTGAAATGGGCCAACCGAACCACCTCCATTGGGTAAACTTTTTGCATTTTGATCTCTTAATAAACGTGTTTTAAATAGATCTAAAGCATACAATCATGTTTATTTTATCATTTTGAATCATTCTAACGTGTTACATGAAAAGCTAGAGGTCTAGAATGCAGGTTGCCATTTTTAGGATTTTAAAACGGCCAAGCTTCGAGCAGGATGATACAGGCCGTTTCAGGCCAAACAACCACCACCATGGAACTTGTAGCATGCTAAATAGGGGGTAGCTTGAATTTGGGGCATTGATTCATGTATTTTGGAAGATCCCATTTTTGCAGGGCTGGAGAAGATGACTGGAGGGAAGCTCCGGCATCCCTGAAATTATTTTACTCCTGTCAAAGCTGGCGTGGCCAAAATTCGTAACCTGATTGGCCCATTCAAACTTACAGCGCGCGCATGTTGATGACTCAGCTTTTGGCATTGTTTACATATTTTATTATTTTGTATCATTATATTAACATATAAGTTAAATGACCCAGTGGTAAAGTACATGCGTTGGAGAGTCTAAGAAACTGGGTTCGATCCCCAAGTCTTGAATTTTATTTTTCTAACAATTAAATTTTAGATCCAATGTAGCGCAGGCCCAACGTATACAAAATGTGTCTCATTTCATAGCCAATTAATCACCATCCAGCCCAAATCCACAGTCCAGAAAAGGTCTCCATGATAGACCCTCAAGAACCAATAACATGGGATCCATGCAGGATCTTGGGCTAGCTGCAATCTGGGCCTAACAAATTCGAAATTGCACCCCCCCCCCATTTTGCTTCATACTAAGCTCATTGCATTTTTTTTGTGTTCTTTATTTAATTATTTCCCTTTTTTATATACTTTTAAAAATCATAAGCTAATCTTTATTTTAATAATAAAACCACAAAAAATAGATTTAGGCTTTTCTAATTAATTTTAATTTTTGCAAATTAATCAATTTTATTTTGTTAACTTATTTCAATTAATTTAAATCCATTAGAACTAGGTTAATATTTCAAATCTTATTTCTCAAACAAAAATGCCAAAAATATTAGAATTTTTTTAGAATTAATTTTAATTAATAAACTTCTTTTCTATTTATTTTTTAAGTTTAGATTTAATTTAATTTTTTCCCAAATAAAAGAAACAACAAAATTTATCTTATTAGGGTTTTTAGACGTTCTTTTTTTTTATCCTTGCATTGTCACTTTTCATATTATTATTGTATCTGCCCATGGATTGTAATAGACTAATTAGGATTTTATTTACCGTCTTTATCCCCAATTTTGGACTTGTAACTTCCCCTACCCGAAGCCATGTAATAGTTAGGTTTAATTCCCGCACCTTATTTTCTGTACATATATTAATTGTTAGATGTATGCCTAATAGGATTTCATGACAAGAGTTAAGAGCAAACATTAACAAACCTAACATCAAAGATAAATAACTGAATATAACACACTCGCACATGCGCACCTCTATGGTTTCCCCACTTGTTGCCTCCGGAATAAACGGCCATGATTCTTGAATGTAAGAGATTTTAGTGGCTAACCTTTGGTTTAAGAGATCATAAGTCCCTCGATGACCCTTTCGACGTTGCCTCGGTAAAATGATCTTAAAACCCTAGGGTAATTACTAAGATATCTTACTAGTTACCTTTGTGACCGTACGATGACCCTCGATTGTCTCTCAAACATCAAATGATAGGGTTACTTACTCACTAATAGTAGGATAGCACTGTCTAAAGGAAAAGAGGAAAAGAATAAACCTTTTTGAGTAGGTAGATAGTTCTTAGATGCTTGCTTAAATAAAACAATTTTCCACACATACACTCTTTTCTAAAAAATATTTTTAAAGACACTTTGTATACGTTCTCCACAATACGAGAAACATTACAAAGTTCTCCGAACTAAGGCATCTTTTCAAAATGTTTTTTTTCAAACACACAAAAACAAAGCATTTTCAAAATAAGCTAGCATCTAAGAGCCCGGAGATAACTACGGATGGAAATAGTGCTAATACATTCCCTTTCCATAATCTACCCCCCCTTACCCATGAAATGGGAATTTGTTTCCTCAGTTGGTGCTTACTTTCTTATGAAATTTTCATCCTGGATGTGATTTAGTTGAGTGTTGACGTTACCCAAGCTAGTTTTTTCTAGTTATTCCCAGTGACGTGTGTCTGTTTTGTCAGCATATAAATGATAACACTCATAAATTTATACATACATCATGGATAGTTGAATTTAGAAAGTCATTGCTCATTTTCATTCATTAATATTTTGTTGGCATATTACCCTGTTTTGTAGAGTTATGTTATCCTCTCTCCAATAGAGTGTCTACCTTAAGCAGAAAGTGTATATCCTTTCAATTTCTCCATTGAGTTATCCCTCATGGAAGAATTTTGCTTTAGCCTTCCTATTCAGCTCATTATCTGGATGGAATGTGATCCCCTTTTGATTTTATTTCTCATCAAGTGCTATCTCGATTGACTGCTTCACTCTGGTTTATTTCTGGTTCAAATTTGTGGTCCCTAACAACATTATTATTTTGATTTCTACAAGATTTGATCCCTAGTTTAAGAATGTGGATTTATTTTACACGAGAAGACTTTAGTCCCTCAGCAGGAATATATTGGCATTCCCCTCAAGAAGCCCTATTTCCTTCCCCAAGAAGTCATTATTGCAATTCCTTCTCATAACAGCAAATGACATGTCTCTTTATTTTAGCATCTTGTACTTCCCCCGGTAATTCTGTTAGCTCCCCAAGAAGATTCAGATTTTATTACTCCAATGAATGTTAATCTTGTCATTATGGGAGATAGTCCATTATTGAGATTTGTTGCTCCAATGAATGGTAGTCTCATCATTATGGGAGATAGTTCATTATTGAGATTTGTTACTCCAATGAATGGTAGTCTCGTCATTATGGGAGATAGTTTGTTGTTGAAATTTTGCTACTCCAATGAATGGTAGTCTCGTCATTATGGGAGATAGTTCGTTGTTGAGATTTTGGTACTCCAATGAATGGTAGTCTCGTCATTATGGGAGATAGTTTGTTGTTGATATTTTGTTACTCCAATGAATGATAGTCTCGTCATTATGGGAGATAGTTCGTTGTTGAGATTTTTTTACTCCAATGAATGGTAGTCTCGTTATTATGGGAAATAATAATTCGTTGTTCAGATTTTGTTACTCCAATGAATGGTAGTCTCGTCATTATGGGAGATAGTTCGATGTTGAGATTTGTTACTCCAATGAATGGTAGTCTCGTCATTATGGGAGATAGTTCGATGTTGAGATTTGTTACTCCAATGAATGGTAGTCTCGTCATTATGGGAGATAGTTCGTTGTTGAGATTTGTTACTCCAATGAATGGTAGTCTTATCATTATAGGAGATAGTTCGTTGTCGAGATTCGTTTTGCTCTGAAGAATTCCTTTGGTTCCGATTATAAGTACTGGTTCTAATCATTTGTTACTCACCCTAATATTGGTATTTAGTGGTATTATCTTACCACTTCCTTTCTCGGGGGGTCGACGTTACCTTTTTTTGCTATATCCTCTGTGAGTGGATAGTTCGCAGTCATTTGTTGATCACTGTTATCCTTTACCTTCTCACCTCAATCTTTGAGTTGATGACGCCTTATCTCCTCTTTGGGCTTTACCCCAATAGAGTCGGGTCTCTTGTTCATTAGTGATTTATTTTTCTGGTCGGGTTTTTATTTTGATCCTAGTTTTTATTTCCTACATCCCCAGTGGTGTCTTGTGTCATTTTTCGGATTTGTTCATTTGGGTGTAATGGAGGCAGAACCGACTGTTATATACTGGTTTGCATTTTTTGTTCGCAAATGTCGCGGTAAGTAAGAGTCTCCACCAAATTTTCTTTTATCCAACAAAAGAAAGGGTGAAAAGAACATAAAAAGACCTCTTTTCGAGATTTTGAGTAAGGGGGTAGATTATGGAAAGGGAAGGTGTTAGCATCCTTTCCATCTGTGGTTTTCCACGGCCTCTTAGGTACTTGCTCATTTTTTGAAAACTATTTGTGTTTGTATGTTTTGAAAGATTTTTGTTTGCTTTATGGTAACTCTTGTATCAGTCCTCAAGAGTGTGATAAAGCGTTTTTGAAAATAGTTTTTGAAAAGTGTGTAAGTGTGAAAAGAGTTGTTTTTGAGCAAGTACTTAAGAGTCATCTACCTACTCGAAAAAGGACGTTTTTTTCCTCCTTTCCTTTAGATAGTGTTATCCTACTATTAGTGAGTAGGTAGCCCTATCGTCAGATGTTGAGGGACAATCGAAAGGAACGTTATGGTCATTGAAGGCAACATGTAAGGACATCTTAGCATTCGAAGGGATGATCATCATATAGGAAACATCGAGGGACAATATCATTTTTCTCGTAGGCAACTCGAGGGATGTTAAGGGACCATGATTTTATGATGACTTTTAGAATTGAGGGTCTTTGCTAAGATATCCCTACGTTCGAGGGACATAACCATTTCTGAGGCAACTAAGTGAGGAATACCCTAAGGATGAAAGTGTGAGAAGTGTTTTTTTTTCCAGTTATATTATCTTGAGGTTAGTGATCTAACGGTTAATTAATTAATCTTGTCATGCACGCCTAATTTACTAGCAGTAATATATACAAAAAAATAAAATGTGGAACGTATAAATCTAGACTATTACATGGCTTCGGAGAGGGGGATATTTACATTCCAAACCAAATGGGGAAAAGAAAATAAAGCAATAAAGTAAATTCATATTAACTATTACATCCCGTATAACAGTTACATGAATATAAAATGAAAAAGGAAATAAACGCGGGAAAAGAAATATTACGTCTAAAAACTTAATAAATAAAAATAAATAACAAGATATTTTTTGTTTTGTTTTGGCTAAGAGAATAACTAATTTAAACTTAATTTTAATTAAGAAAATAAAAGTTGAAGGGAATGAACCCTAATTCTAATATATTTTTGGTATTTTTTATTAAGAAAATAATTTCAATTAAAAAGAAACTAAGTCTAATTTGATTTTAAATTGATAAAATTGCATTAAAATAATTAATTAATTAATTAATTAATTTTAGAAAGAAACTAATCCTAATTATTATTATTTTTTTATGATTTATTAAAAAAAACGACTTTTGAAAAATAAATAAACAAAAATAAAATGAAATTAGAAAACAAGTAAACCAAATGGGTTTGGCATCAAAACCCAAATGGGGGTGTTGTTTGAAAAAAATGTTGGGCCCAAATAGAGAATTTTGTATTAGGATCCAGTGAGGAATGCTGTTGATAGCTCATGGTGCACCTGCATATGGTAACCTTTCATTCTAATCAGATCTACATCTGATGGCCAAGATATGATGAAGTAGGATAGGCACCTGAACATGAGAAGTGTTGGATCTGCAGAATAATCATCAGAAAAATATAAAACACTGGACCTGGGGCTCGAATCTAGGTCCTCCCCTTCACATACACGCTTCCCTGCCAACTGAACCAACATGCCATTCGTTACATAAAATGAAACAAGAATATTATATTTAAAAAAAGTGTCAAAATCTGAAAAAATAAAAAACACGCGCTCTATTTGAATGGACCAATGGGACAATGCCACAGTTTGTCTTCTTTGTTCCTCCGTCGTCTTAGATCAAACACCTATAGTGATGGTTTTTCACTTGTCACTATAGCACCTGCCATTTATAAAACTCACAATACGCAACAAAAATCAAATGTGAGGCCATGGATTGATTGCTTTCAACCTCCTGAGCAAGATGGTGCCCTTGGTTTGGGATAATTTTGGCCAATACAAAAAACCCCAATTTGAAGGTTCAAACCCTAGCTATGGCAAACTGTTATACCTACACCCAAACCTCAATCCAACTATGCAAAAAGCTTGCAAACACTTCAACAATCAGTAATGTATGATTAAAACGCATTTATGTTACATGAATCAAGCAGAATGAATTTAGAAAAAATACAAAACGTGTGAATTGGTTGATGCGTTTGGAAATGTTTCAAAGCTTAGTAATGGTTGCAAATGCTTCAAGGGACATCCAGGAGTGTGTTTTGATCTTTTTTTGGGACTAAAACAGGCTGGAGATGGAAATTAGAATTTTACAATTTTGGTGTTTTTTGCAAAACTTTCAGGGGTTCCCCGGGTTGTGTATCTCTATTTGATGCTTCCCAATGGTTTATTTATATAGAGAATGATGAGAAGACGTGAAAAAACAAGCTTGTAATAACCATAATCAATTGCTTGAATGCCATGAATGTCCATTTGTAACCTTGGCCAAAGTTATGGGATTTTGTCCATTTTTGAATTTTGAATGAGTGCAAACATATTGGCCTTGTTGTACACGAAAATTGGGACCCCTCCCTCCATGCATTAAAACAAGCCTTAACCATATTATTTGTAATAATCTTGATTTATGAAATTTTAATTAAATAAAATTAATATAAAATGGAAATAAAGTCAAGACAATGCAAAATTGGTTTTAGGAATCCTCTATACTCTTAGGAAGATGTTTGAAGTTCAAGAATTTGAGCGATTTCCTTAAAAACTCAAATTTGCTCAATGCATATTTCTTGAAATTTCCCTAATTTTCCCAACTTGGGAAAGTCATAACTTGCTCAATTTCTATCTCATGATGATTATCTTGGACTTTTTGGAAAGCCTTAGATGTCTACTTCAATCCCTCTTTTGACCAATTTTGCATTTGAAGATATTATCTTAATGTTAAAGGACTTGGAAAAAAGTGGCTTTTATTGACTTTCTAAATTTGACCTGTAATGTATGAACTTGTATCTTTCAAATGGTGCATTTCTTGAGCTTGAGGGCTGATGAGAAGTTGTAGGGAATTGTATTATCTTCAAAATGAGATTTGGTTGGAAATTTTCTGATAAAGTATGAGAAAGTTATGCTTGGTCAAAGTTCAGTTGACTTTTCCTCTAGAAACCCTAATTTGCCACTTTTGACTTTTGATAGGTTAGGAGAATTTCTTGAGGAATCATGATCAACCCTTGATCAAATAATGGATATCACTTCAAAATGTTGATGTTAACCAGAACTCTTGAAGTTTGACTGTACATGGGCCACATTTGACTTTTGACCTAGCACAATTGATTTTCCAATACTTGAGCAATTGACTGAGAAAACTTATTGAGCAAGGCATGAAACTTGGCATGGATGATCTTAAAGACATATTAGGACCATGGGAAGCATTTGAGACTCTTGAAGCTCAACCATCTTGATTAAAATTGAAACCCTAATTGGGGGTTCATTGCCTTAGGAGGAGAATTGTCTAGTCAATTCTTGGTCAACCTTGAGCAATTGAGAATTTCTAGGAGTATGTCTTGAGTGAAATGAGAGGGGAAATTTTTGGGTATAACAGCTGCCCCTGTTCAATCTTCTTAAACCTGAGGATGTAGATTGGCTGGTTTGCCTTTCATGATCTGAAGGTGGAAGATGATTGAACACTAGAGTGCCCGGAAATTATCACTCATCTGAAATGATACTTGACTGTGTAGATAATATCGGGAATGGGCTTATAGGTGCCATTTGGAAAAGATGACAGAAGACTGTCGGAGATGGGCTTAAAGATGTCATCCAAGGAATATGTTGGAGAGTCGCCGGAGATGGGCTTAAAGATGCCATCCAAAATAGATGCTGACTTCGTAAGGAGTCTCTTTATGGGGATTCCTGTTCCTACTGTCCGAGGAGGAGTCTGCTGGGGAATATTTTTTAGGGGAATAATGTCTAGGAGCTTCGGTTGTCCATTACTCTACTGGGGAGTCATCTCTTGACTGAAGAGACAGAAATGAGCTGCTATCTGGTCAGGATCCAGGCTTCGCAGGGACTTACTAAGGATGATAAAGCTGACTGCTATCTGGTCATATTCCAGGCTTCACAACGACTTACTGGGGAAATGAGATTAAACTGTCATCTGGTCATACTCTGGGGTTTGCGGTTTCTCCAACTGGAATAGAAATCAGAAAAATCTTAGTGTCGATTTAACTGAACTTGAGGAAGGATCTATCGGGAAAGAATCAGTAATAAATTAATGGTCGATTCAAACTGAACCAACAGAGGTCTTGATTTATCTTTGACTAGATAAGAATCAGAAAAATCTTAGTGTCGATTTAACTGAACCAGAAAAAGGTCTTGGATTATCTTCAACTGGAATAGGAATCAAAGAGATCTTAGTATTGATCTAACTGAACCAGAGGAAAATCTTGAATTAACTTTGACTAGAATGGAAATCAGAAGAATCATAGTATCGATTCGACTGAACCAGACAAAAATATTGGAATATCTTCAACTGGAATAGAAATCAGAGAGATCTTAGTGTCAATCTATTTGAACCAGAGAAGGTCTTGAATTAACTTTGACTGGATAAGAATCAGAAAAACCTTAGTGTCAATTTAACTGAACCAGATAAAGTCTTGGAATATCTTCAACTGGAATATGAATCAGGGAGATCTTAGTGTCGATCTGACTGAACCAGAGAAGGTCTTGGATCAACTTTGACTGGAATGGAAATCAGAAGATTCATATGATTGATTCAACTGAACCAGACCAAAGTCTTGGAATATCTTCAACTAGAATAGGAATCAGAGAGATCTTAGTGTCGATCTGACTGAACTAGAGAAGGTTTTAGATCAACTTTGACTGGAATGGAAATTAGAAGAATCTTAGGGTCGATTCAACTGAACAAGACAAAAGTCTTGGGTCATCTTCAACTTGAATAGGAATCATAGAGATCTTAGTGGCGATCTAACTGAACAAGAGAAGGTCTTGTGAGGACATCTTACTGCAGAAAATGCTGAAATAGCCCTTCGTTGGATATAACTTTCGAGAATACTACCATGTCACATAAGTAGTCAACTGTGTTTGTTGATTTGATCTTATTCCCTGAAAAAGGAAAAGAGTTAGTTGTATGCAATGTCATGATGTATGAAATGCATTGTGATGATGTTCTCAAAATAAATGAGATTATGTTGTATGCGATGTGTATGCACATGCCATGATGTATGAATATGGGATGCTATTGAGATGTTTCCCAGTATAGGAAAATAAATCCCGGACTACTGTTGGAGTGTATTGGGAAGTTGAATCCTTCATTTCCGCTGGGGATGATGAATAGAGATGATTCGCTGGGGATTTCCTCTTTCTGTTTGAGGATATTCTGCCGAGGATTAACTATGCTTGAGTATAACTCTGTGGAGGGAGGATGCTTTGTTGGAAGATCTTGCCGATGTAGAGAAATAAACTCTATTGGGGAATTACCTTCCGCAGTTTGAGAAATAAACTCTACCCGGGAGGAGGTTTTATGAACTGTTTGAAATTATAAAACTCAGCTAGGGAAAATAGACTTCAGCTGGAGAAGATAATCCCTGCTTGGGGAAGAAGAGGGTAAAACTCTAGTTATTTCTGCTCTGTGGGGAACATAATGTCATGGGGTCGTATGTAACAGCGACTTCGTTTCAAACTGTCCCTGCCCATGTACTTGTTGGAGGGAGTAATTGTCGTGACTGAAAATTATTTTTTAGACTTTGCCTCGTTTCTTAAAGTCATCAGTAACTGTCTTTCTGTTTCTTATGCAAGTATTTGTGAACAATAATCATATTTAAATGCACATGTCAAAAATAAATCACTGGACGTTTTTGCAAAATAAAATAGAAAATGAAAACAAATGGTTTTGTACTTTCAAGGAATGATTTGTATTGATTTTTTTGAAGTTCGCCTATAACAAGCATTTTGTACAAAGAGACTGACGTTCTAGTAGGAGAACATCGTCGTAAGAAATGAAAATTTCATAAAATAGTGTACAAAGAGAAAAAAGTTATGTGTAATAATCCCATTGAGTTTCAAATCTTCTATTGCCCCTATGTCTTCGAGCGTCTCATCACTTTGCTACTCGTCCGAAGCTGACTGGATTGACCGGTACCGTTTTAGTCTTGGTTGTTGATACTGAAGTTCGGTCGCCAGGTGATCCAATGGGACATAGTTATATGCTTCAAATCCCTAACTTATTCCTGGACCTTCCTTTCGGGTTTTCAGTCCACCAGGATACCCTTTTTTGCCCAAGCATCCTTTTCAGGTTTTCGACTTGCCGGGTGTACAGGTTTCTTTGTATTTAACCCTAATTCTTGCCCGAACGCTTTTGGTTCGCCAGAATGCTCTAATTTTTTCCTAGGCCAGTCAACCTAGCGGGTATTTATTTATGCATAGTATATTTTCACTATGCCCGCATTAACAGGGTGAGGAAGGTCGTCACCATCCATGGTGGTTAGAATCATGGCTCCACCAGAAAATGTGATTTTGATCATAAATGGACCTTCGTTCGTGGGAGTCCATTTTCCCCTGGGATCACCTTGCGGCAGTATGATGCGCTTGATTAATAGATCACCCACTTGATACACTTGACGTCTGACCTTTTTGTTGAATTCCTTGATCATCCGCTTTTGATACATTTGACCATGATAGACAGCAGTAAGCCTTTTCTCGTCAATCAGATTCAGTTGATCAAGTCGAGTTTGGATCCAATCGTGTTTGTTCAAACCCTCATCCTTCATGATCCTCAGTGTTTGTATGCTACTTCTTCAGTGTCAATCTCATAGCAGTATGCTGGTTCATCCAACCTCTCAATAGTGATCCGAGGAGCCTCGTTGTCCCACTTGACCTTGAACATAGATGACATAGTAGCTAGCGCGTCCGCTAACTGATTCTCTTCTCGTGGAAAATGTTCGAGGGTGACCTCTTCAAAGTGTGGAAGAAACGTCAGCACATGTTATTTATAAGGGATGGGATCCAGGTGCTTCATGTCCCACTCCCCTTTGATTTGACTTATCACCAAGGCTAAATCCCTGAAAACGCTCAAGAACTTGATCCTCATATCAACAACAGCTTTGAGACCCATAATGCATGCTTCATACTCCGCCATACTGTTGGTACAGTTGAAACATAATATGGTGGTGAGAGGAGTATGACAGCCCTCGGGGGATATGATTACAACACCGATGCCTTTGCCGAATGCATTGGAGGCTCCATCAAAAACCACAGTCCATCGGGATCCTTCCTCAGGTCCTTCATTCGGTTTAGGTTCTTCACAGTCAATCACTAGAATAATATTCTCATCCAGGAATTCAAATTTCATGGACTGGTAGTCATCCACAACCTGATGAGCAAAATGATCTGTTAGTACACTTCCCTTGATTGCTTTCTAGGTCATGTATTAGATATTGTATTCAGTCAAGATCATTTGCCATCTTGCTATTCTTTCGGAGAGAGCAGGCTTCTCGAAGATCTACTTGATTAGATCCATCTTAGATATCAACAAAGTAGTGTAGGTCGTCATATACTATCTCGTCCAGAGAGAAGCCCATGCCAAAGCACATAAAGTTTTCTCGAGCAATGAGTATCTTGTCTCACAGTCGGTAAACTTTTTGCTAAGGTAGTATATGCTCTTTTTGACCGGACTCGTCATGCTGCCCCAGCACACACCCCATTGAATTATCTAACATTGTTAAGTATATTTGTGATACGGTGGGAGAACTGACTTGATGTTTTGCGTTTCGATCACATTTGTGCGGATAGAAAGGGTCGCCACCGACTTTTCTTTTATCCAAAAGGAAAGGTAAAAAAGCACAAGAAAGACCTTTCGAGATTATTTCTCGGGTTCGGGGGGTAGATTATGAAAAGGGAAGGTATTATCACCCTTTTCATCCATGGTGTTCCATGGGCTCTTAGCTACTCGTTTAGATCACTTGCTTTCATTTGATAGTGTGCTTGTGGTGTGGGCTTTGAAAGTATTTTGAAAAATCTCTTTGTAATGGTTCTCGTTTCTATAAGAACGCGTACAAAGTTTTGTTTCGAAAAGTGGTTCAAAGATGTGTTTGTGAATCGTGTTTCAGAAAGTGTTTTGAAAATAAGTTTTGCAATGGTTCTCGTCTCTATAATAACGTATACAAAACGTTTTGTCTTTTTGAAATTGTTTTGAAATGATAGTGTGATCGGTGGGAATAGAACTGACTGTTTTGAAATGCTGGTTCGCGTTTGCGTTTGTTTTCGCAAAATGTCGCGGTAAGCAAGAGTCGCCACCGTCTTTTATTTTATCCAACAAGGAAAGGGCAAAAGCATAGAAAAATTCCTTTTTGAGATGTTTCTCGGGTTCGGGAGGTAGATTATAGAAAGGGAAGGTGTTAGCACCCTTTCTATCCGTGGTTATCCACGGGCTCTTAGGTACTTGCTCACTATGTTTTCAAAAGTTTTCTTTTCTTTGTGTTTGTGGGTTTTGAAAGAATTTTTGTTTTGAAAGGAGTGTAAGTGCGAAAAGTTTTGTTTTGTTTTTAAAAGGAGCAAGTACTTAAGAACCTCTACCTACTCAAAAAGGAATTAAACTGTGCAAATGTCCTTTAGACAATGCTATCCCACTATTGAGGAGTAGGTAGCACCGTCGTTGGAGTTTTCAGGTCAATTTGATTTAAGGGATGTGTGGCCACTAAAGCAATGTTAGGACGCCTTAGCGGTAACCCTAATGTCTTAGATCATTTTTCCGAGGCAACCGTTTCGAGGAAACTATGATCTTTGGACAAGATGACGACCTCTAAAACATTCTATACTTAATGACCACGTTCGAGGCAACCAAGTGAGGTGTACCCTAAGAGTGGCATGTGCAAGTGTGTCAATTTTAAGTTATATTATCTTTGCATGTCATGGTGAGCTACTGTTGATTTTAAGTTCTTGTCATGCAATCCTAGTTAGCATACATCTAAATAGTTAATATATGTATAGGAATTTAAAGTGCGGGAATTGTAAATCCTACGCTATTACAAGGCTTCGGGGAGGGGGATTATTTACATGTCCAAAATTGGGGGAATAAAGCCGTAAAGTGTAAAAGTCTTAGTTAAGCTATTACAAACCAGTAGGCAGTTACAATAAAATAAACGCGCGCGAATCTGAAAATAACCTCTAAAAATCCTAAGAATAAAATCTTTTTGTTGTTTTATTTTATTTTGGGAAAATGATCTAAATCTTCTTAATTTTAGTTTTTGAGTAAATGTTAAGATAATTAAATGATTAATTAACAAAGTTAATTTAATAGAAAAAACTAGCCTAATGTTTTTGTGGTTTTCTTTTAATTGATTTTATGTTGATTAAAAAAAAGAAATAAAATAATCAAAACAAAGATGAAATCGAAGGGACAGGCAGTAAATCAAAAAAAGTATAATTCTAGAGGCCAGGATCGAAAGAGGCGTGGGCTGTCTTTTGATCCAGTGAAGAGGCTTGATCGAAGGTGCCTGAGGGGCTGCACTTCGGGGGTGTTCGATCTGGATATGTCATCCTTCGATCTGGGATTCTGCAAGGAAGTTTGTTAGAAATTGAAAATACTAGGCCTGTGATATTGGATCCTAGTCCCTTCGATTGAGCGAATTTCCTTTCAACCCTGAGCTGCTTGCTCATTCAAAAAGCATGACTCTTGCTTTTGGCCCTGCAAATTAGTCAATTCAGAACTAAACAACATAGAGAAACGTCTCATTCGAAATCAATTCCTGAACCCAGATCTGGGTTGGTTTCGATTTGTCACAACCAAGATCATGGATTTCAAATGTAACCTGCTTTGAAAGAAACTTTATCCATGGGGGGTTCAAACGTATGAACACTGCAGCTTATACACGCTTTGTTAAATCTCTCACATGTAATAACAAAAAAAACTATGAATATGCAATTATGAGTAATTTTAAGATTAAGTGAGATTGAACATTATACCACTGGAGGTGCCTGGATTTGGACGGAAGGTGCCTGCAATGGAGTCTAGACTTTCGTGGGGAAGGCTAGTGCTTTTGCGAGGCAAGGTATGTGTGGCCGTCTTCGTGGTGTTTTTTCCATTTCTGCAGAGTTTTGTGTGCCTTTCCCCCCTCTGCACTGTATGCTTGCCCTTGTATTTATAGGATTATAATGGTCTAGTAACGGCAAGAGACAACAAATTAAACAGGCCTTTAAAGCCATGAGACAAGAATCAGACATATTAAAAGATTTCCTTTTTTGAAATATTCATGTCTCTTTGGAATCTTGAATGAACCTGGACACCTTTGATTTTCAAATGCCTCCAGGCCATGCTCTTCGATTGGTCTTGAGTTGCCTCCTTCGAATGGACTTCTTATGTGCCCTTCGAATGGGCCTTCTGAATTGCTTCTTCAAATGGACCTTTTGAATGTTCTTCGAATGACCCTTTGAATGCTTCTCTTTGATAGCTTCAAAGTCCCAAATCAAATTACTCCAGCTTCAATTGCATAGCCCATTCGATTGAGCCTCCCTCTGCTTCGATTGCTTGATTCGAAAAGGATCACCCTGGTCGAATCAGCTCTTGTAGGGTTGGGAGAAAACAAGGCAAGAATATGGCCTTTAATTCAAATAATTGAGTCCACAATCAGCATTTAATTATTTCTATATTTGCAAGGGACACATGCCATTGTGAACTTTGGCTGAACCTGGACAGGTTAGGATATGTGTTCTTGCTTAGTCATGCCAGCCTACTTCATTCCTTCGAATCTGCCTTCTTTGCCAGCTTTAAAGTCCAATTCGAATATATTTAGAACATTCCCTATTAGACAACTTCGACCAGCCCTTGGCCGTGTGATGAGTCTAAGTTATGATTCGAAGTGTCCAGAACTTTCTTCATCAGAGCATCTTAGATTAAGATAAACTCTGCACTGAAATGACATTCGAAGGTCATTTCGTTCTGATGTTCTGATTGAGGAAAAGTATGAAGTTCCAGCCGAAGGACCCTCTGAAGTACTAGTCGAAGCATTGTGAAATTGACTTGATCGAAGTGGTCCAGCGCTCAATCGAAGACTTGCACACCAAAGCTTGATCGAAGGGTTCCAAACACCTAATCGAAGCATACTAATCAAAGCCTGATCGAAGAGTTCCAAATGCCCAATCAAAGACTAGTGAGTCAAGCCTGTATCGAAGTATTTTGGATACCCAATCGAAGACTTTTCCCAGATGCCAATCGAAAGACACTTTGTTCCTCTTCAAAAAACTTTATTTTCGTTAGGAAAATGTTTGTGACCAACCATGTAAGGGGATACCTTTGAAAACATGAGAGGGCAAATTTTGGGGTACAACAGTTGCCCCTGTTCAATCATCTTAAACCTGAGGATATAGATTGGCTTTCGAGCCTTTCATGATCCGAAGGTGGAAGATAATTGGACACTAGAGTGCCCAGAAATTTGAACTCACATGGTGTAGTATCAGCATTGTGATGTCGGGAATGGGCTTACAAATGCCATTTGGAGATTGTTGGTAGGAGGGTGGCCTTATAGATGCCATCCGCAGGAGTGTCGATCGCATAAGAGATTCCTTAGTGAGAACTTGCATACTTGTTATTTGTCGAAGATTCCACTGGGGAAGTCTAAATTTTGTTGAGATTTAGGAACTGACTCGTGCTCACCGGGAGTATACCGTTGAGGTTATAGAACTTGTCATGTCTGGTTCCAAGTATTAATCGCTGACCTGAAAAAGAAAAATAGTTTTCCTGGCTTGTTACAGGTATTAATCTTCAATACCTTCATGTAGATAATTTTCCTGGCTTGTTACAGGTATTAATCTACAATCAGTCGTCCACAAATAGTTTTCCTGGCTTGCTACAGGTATTAAACTGGGACTTGAAAAGGTTGGTCGAGGAGATAGCTGTCCTGGCTGGTTTCAGGTATTAATCTCTGACCTGAGAAAGAAAGATAGTCTTCCTGGCTTGTTACAGGTGTTAATCTTCAATCTCTTCATGTAGATAATTTTCCTGGCTTGTTACAGGTATTAATCTACAATCAGTCGTCCATAGATATTTTCCTGGCTTGCTACAGGTATTAAACTGGGACTTAAAAAGGTTGGCCGATGAGATAGTTGTCATGGCTGGTTTCAGGTATTAATCTCTGACCTGAGAAAGAAAGATAGTCTTCCGGGCTTGTTATAGGTGTTAATCTTCAATCTCTTCATGTAGATAATTTTCCTGGCTTGTTACAGGTATTAATCTACAATCAGTCGTCCACAGATATTTTCCTGGCTTGCTACAGGTATTAAACTGGGACTTAAAAAGGTTGGCCGATGAGATAGTTATCCTGGCTGGTTTCAGGTATTAATCTCTGACCTGAGAAACAAAAGATAGTCTTCATGGCTTGTTTCAGGTGTTAATCTTCAATCTCTTCATGTAGATAATTTTCCTGGCTTGTTACAGGTATTAATCTACAACCAGTCGTCCACAGATATTTTCCTGGTTGCTACAGGTATTAAACTGGGACTTAAAAAGGTTGGCCGATGAGATAGTTGTCCTGGCTGGTTTCAGGTATTAATCTCTGACCTGAGAAAGAAAGATAGTCTTCCTGGCTTGTTACAGGTGTTAATCTTCAATATCTTCATGTAGATAATTTTCCTGGCTTGTTACAGGTATTGATCTACAATCATTCGTCCACAAATATTTTCTTGGCTTGCTACAAGTATTAAACTGGGACCTGAAAAGGTTGGTCGAGGAGATAGTTGTCCTGGCTGGTTTCAGGTATTAATCTCTGACCTGAGAAAGAAAGATAGTCTTCCTGGCTTGTTACAGGTGTTAATCTTCAATCTCTTCATGTAGATAATTTTCCTGGCTTGTTACAGGTATTAATCTACAATCAGTCGTCCACAGATATTTTTCCTGGCTTGTTACAGGTATTAATCTGGAACTTGGAAAGGTTGATGGTAGCCATCTTTTGATTGACCTTTTCCTGAAAAAGGTAAAACGTTAGTTGTACGCAATGTCATGATGTATGAAATGCATGATGTCATGATGTTCTCAAAAATAAATGAGATCGTGTCGTATGCACTTTATCATGTATGTAAATAGGAGGTACGAAATGTGAAATGTTTATGAATGTATTTCGTCTGGGAAAATAAATCCTTGACAAATGTCGGGGGGTTTGTTAAATCTTGGACTGCTGTTGAAGAGTATGTGTGTCTTCAAACTTTGCTTAGAATGTTTCTGATGGGGATGACGAACGAAGATGGTTGTGAGAATAAACATGTAGGAGAAAATAACTCCGTTGGGGAATAAACATGGTGAATAGATTACTCTGCGGGGAATTACTCTGTGGGGAAGAGATATTTTACTAAGATTTTACTGATAAACTCCGCTGGGGATTCCGTTGATAAGCTCTGTTGGGGATTTTGACGATGAACTCCGCTGGGGATAGAAAGAACTTCGCTGGGGATGATCTTTCAGTTGCAACTTGCTGAGGATAACCCGGTTAGACTCTTGTGAGGATAACCTCTAAATTTGGTTGGGGAGACTTATTTGTGCTTCGCATGGGATAAGCTTCCAGAATCTACTGGGGAAGATGATTCAACTCCATTGGGGAAACTTTTTTAGACTGCACTGGGGAAATGTCTCCACTGGGGGTATCTTGCATTCTGCCGGGGAAAATTCTTATATTCCGTTGAGGAATATTAAGACTGTTGGGGATGCTCTTACGCTTGCTGGAGAATATCCTTATACTCTGTTGGGGAATGTTAAGACCTTTTGGGGATACTCAACCTTTTTAGGGCTGATGGTAGACCAACTCTGCTTGGGGAGAGTATTGCTGATTCATTCATAGTTGCAAGTCTCAGCTGAGAGAGCTATCATTACTGTCTTACTCTGCGGGGAGTGAAAGTATCTTAGCCATATTCTTAAGCTGAATATATACCTTGGTACCTGGTGGATAAACATGGTGAATAGATTACTCTGCGGGGAATTACTCTGTGGGGAAGAGATATTTTGCTGAGATTTTACTGATAAACTCCGCTGGGGATTCCGTTGATAAGCTCTGTTGGGGATTTTGATGATGAACTCCGCTGGGGATAGAAAGAACTTCGCTGGGGATGATCTTTCAGTTGCAACTTGCTGAGGATAACCCGGTTAGACTCTTGTGAGGATAACCTCTAAATTTGGTTGGGGAGACTTATTTGTGTTTCGTAGGGGATAAGCTTCCAGAATCTACTGGGGAAGATGATTCAACTCCATTGGGGAAACTTTTTTAGACTGCACTGGGGAAATGTCTCCACTGGGGGTATCTTGCATTCTGCTGGGGAACATTCTTATATTCCGTTGAGGAATATTAAGACTGTTGGGGATGCTCTTATGCTTGCTGGAGAATATCCTTATACTCCGCTGGGGAATGTTAAGACCTTATGGGGATACCCAACCTTTTTAGGGCTGATGGTAGACCAACTCTGCTTGGGGAGAGTATTATTGATTCATTCATAGTTGCAAATCTCAGCTGAGAGATCTATCATTATTGTCTTACTCTGCGGGGAGTGAAAGTATCTTAGCCATATTCTTCTGCTGAATATATACCTTGGTACCTGGTGGACAAAGCAACTTGTACAGTTCGGACAATTCTTATTTGCCCCTGTTTTTTGTGGGAGAAGGTGCCTGCGGAGGCCCTGTGGATCTAGTATTATCCCCACCTATGAGGTGCTTCGTATATTTTGGTCAAAATGACAAGTCTTCTTCTGGTAGGCCAGTGACGAGATGACGGGACATAGTCGTACGCTTTGATCCCTAATTTTTGCCTGGACTTCCCTTTCGAGTTTTCAGTCCATCGGGATGCCCTTTTTTGCCCAAGCCGCCTTTTCAGGTTTTTGACTTGCCGGGTGTACAGACTTTTTCATTTTCATCCCTTATTTTTTCCCGAACCCTTTTGGTTCGCCGCGAAGCCCTTATTTTTGCCTAGGCCAGTCAACCTAGCGGGTCTTTGATTCATGCGCAGTATTTTCTGACTATGTCCACGCCCTCAGGGTGTAGGGAGTTGTCATTGTCGGTAGTGTTGTGTTGCCCTACTACCAGAAGATGTTTGTTTGATCATACAAGATTCGTTGCTGGAATTCATGTCCAATGCCCCAAGTGATTCAGATGGAGATCTGCCCCTGGCTATTTGGCATCTTTGAGAGACTCCTTGAATCTTGACTTGACTGCCCCAGATGATAGACAATGCTCATGCCGTGCCCCTTGGTTGGAAGTGTTTCTTCCACTTGAGATGACCCTTTTTATTGAAAAGGTTTTTTGTTCACTAGATATTCGTCGTGCGAATTTCTCTGTTGTTTGAACAAATAGTCATATGCAAACAATGTTATTTTAAGAATGCAAAGCTTATGTCTGTCTTGAAGTTTTTGAAAATGCATTTTTTCAGTAAAACAGGCAAATTTTGTAAAATGTGATGTCAACTCAGGATTTACAGCAAGCCCTAAAGGAGACAGAATACCTTTTGTAACAGTATGCTTTCGAACTAACCCATGCTTCAGCTAGGACTTTTTAAGGGTTATAACGTGGCCTGGTTCACGGTTTAAGAAACAAAGGATAAAGGCTCAAATTTTATTTGTACCCACCCATTCATCGTGATATTCTTCGATCCTAAACTCAGCTAATCGTGCATTAGATCCCGTTTGAGTCTTTGCTCTGATATTCCAGTGATGGTTCGGATACTGACAATTTATTTTGAACAGGCAGTCATTTTTGTTGAGAGTTTTTAGGACCTCTTTTTGATTTTATTATCCCTGTTTTTTGCTTGAACTGTTTCTTTTTGTATTTAGAGTCAGCGGGATGCCCCGGTTTTGTAAGTCTCCTTCATAGGTTTTGACTTAATGGGCTTTTATTTCTGAGAGATAATGACTGCCTGTCCTTACGATTATTCGGAACCATCACTGTCTCTTGTTTTGGAAGGACTTCTTTGATGCCATTCATTGTGCACCTGGATCAACTGAGAAAACTACCTTGCCCCAAGTTATAATTAAGGGTTTTAATTTGTGAAAATAAAAACTCCAACTTCTTTGGCTCAAAAGGGTTGACGAGGGATTATCTTCCTTATAACTCCACTGTTTAGGATTTGAAACAATGCTTGTACATCGTCAGCGGGGTCTGTTCAAAAGCATACTGTAAAGATCGTGGTATCGTTTTTGTCATCGTCCCTCAAAAGGCTTAGAATTTTTTAATCGAGAGTTGATCATCACAAAAAATGAAAGCAATTTGAATATAGTGAATACGAATGGATTGGTTCAAACAGACATATGCAATGCATTGATAAAGCAACAAAGTTTGACATGAATAAATGTTTGAATAATCAAAAGAAAATTACAAATTGAAAATTCAAATGAACAAAAAAGTCTTCTCGTCTCAGGACTTGTCACTTCAAATGGTGAACCTTGGAGGGATGGTAGAAGAACTCAGCCTGACCATCTTGTGTGAATTCCAATGCTCCTTCATCAATCAGGTTTTGAATTTTGTACTTCAACTTCCAACAGTCGTCAGTATCGTGTCCCGGGCTGTTGGAGTGATATGCACACCTTGCATTAGGATTGTAGTTGGGTGAAGAAGTCTTAGGATTCGGATGAGGTCCTACCAATGTCACCAGATTCAATCTCAACAGGTGTTGCAAAGCTTGGGACATCGGCATGTTAAGCTTGGTAAACGGCCTTTGATTAACCCATTGTTTATGGCAAGGTTGTTGTTGGACCCTTGAGGTAGTAGCAACTTGGAGAGGTCTAGTCTTCGTCAAACCAAACCTTTGACTTCTCAGAAGTTGATTAATGACTTGGTCCCCGGCCTTGACTGTTTGCTTCATGTTGTTGTATCTGTCTTGATGAAGCTGGTTGATCATGGTTCTCAACTCTTCTTGTTCCCGAGCTAAGCCTTGGATAAGAGCCATCTGCCCCAGCATATGGGTTCTCATTGCATCTACCTCAGCTTGCAGATGTTTCAGCCGTTCGTCCTTATTGTCTTCAGGACTTTTCTTGACCAAGTTTCCAACAAGGAGTGTTTTCAACTCTCCCTGCCCCTTGGATAGGTTTAGGAAGATTTCTCTGAACTGGGTTTCTCGAATTTGAAGATCTCTGTTGTATTGTTAGAAAGCCATTGCTGAAATAAACAGCGAGAACATGAGAGACCTGTATTGGGAGACCTGTTATGCAATGATATGTATGATATATGTATGCAATGTTTTCAAGGATCTCGCAGGGTAAACAAGAAACGGTTAGAATTTGAATCAGGTAGCTTGATTGAAGGAACTTCATGTTGCTGAGAGTCCTTCTTCAAGAGTCAAGCTCACCGTATCGAGTGGGTCATAGCCCCTGACTCAAGTTATCATGTTTTGATCTCTAGACGACATTGGCTAGAGGAAAATAAATCCCCTTGCCCCTTGCTAGACATTTGATTTACCATAACCTACATCACAAACCCTTGAGATCCTTGAAATGGTTAAGGAAATGTTAAGGCATGATGTTATGATGTGCGTGCTATGGTTTAAGCAAAAGTGTGAGGTGCTGTAAGTAAACCCTGCGATAAATCCAAATTATTGGATAAGGACTGTAAACAAAACCTGCAAGGAACTCATGTTGTCAGATAACAAGAATGTGCAAGTAGTTCAAGTTTGAAGGCACACAAGTCACACAAAAGAGCCCTTAGATTTCAGGCTGGCATGGAGCTTAAGTACTACCCTCTTTCAGTTCAGTTGGTTAAGACCTGTCCTAAAAAATAGTAACCGGGTTCTAGAGGATCTCAATATCACTGACTACCCTTAATCGGTCATAATTCCAGTTTAGCAACCTTTTCTTGCGGCCGGAATCATCGCGAGAGTTTAGTCTCAATGAGTGTAGCATACTGCCACTGTTCTATGGCCAAGTTGGTCAATTTAAGGTTCTAAGGTCAGTTGGTGCTTAATGACTCCTTAGAAGACCCATATTCTCCTCGTTCCAACACAAGGGATATCGGTACAGACTAAGGTGCCACACCAACGTAGCTACTGCTTCATTCGTGTTGGTCTATGCCAGACAGATCCCTCACAGTTTATTACTACTTACCTAAAGGGTATCCCCAGATCCGGGTTAGGATCCATAGAACTCCGATACAAGCCCACAAAATTTAAAGCATACAAAGCATACAATTGAAAACACAAGTGATCTAATCCTAAGGTACACCTCACTTATAAGATTCCCCAGCAGAGTCGCCATTTCTGTGATCGGTGGGAATAGAACTGACTGTTTTGGAATGCTGGTTCGCGTTTGCGTTTGTTTTTGCAAAATGTCGCGGTAAGCAAGAGTCGCCACCGTCTTTTATTTTATCCAACAAGGAAAGGACAAAATCACAGAAAAATTCCTTTTTGAGATGTTTCTCGGGTTTGGGAGGTACATTATAGAAAGGGAAGGTGTTAGCACCCTTTCTATCCGTGGTTATCCACGGGCTCTTAGGTACTTGATCACTATGTTTTCAAAAGTTTGCTTTTCTTTGTGTTTGTGGGTTTTGAAAGAATTTTTGTTTTGAACGGAGTGTAAGTGCGAAAAGTTTTATTTTGTTTTTAAAAGGAGCAAGTACTTAAGAACCTCTACCTACTCAAAAAGGAATTAAACTGTGCAAATGTCCTTTAGACAATGCTATCCCACTATTGAGGAGTAGGTAGCACCATCGTTGGAGTTTTCGGGTCAATTCGATTTAAGGGACGTGTAGCCACTAAACAATGTTAGGACGCCTTAGCGGTAACCCTAATGTCTTAGATCATTTTTCTGAGGCAACCGTTTCGAGGCAACTATGATCTTTGGACAAGAGGACGACCTCTAAAACATCCTATACTTAATGACCATGTTAGAGGCAACCAAGTGAGGTGTACCCTAAGAGTGGCATGTGCAAGTGTGTCAATTTTCAGTTATATTATCTTTGCATGTCATGGTGAGCTGCTGTTGATTTTAAGTTCTTGTCATGCAATCCTAGTTAGCATACATCTAAACAGTTAATATATGTATAGGAATTTAAAGTGCGGGAATTGTAAATCCTACGCTATTACAAGGCTTCGGGGAGGGGTTTTATTTACATGTCCAAAATTGGGGGAATAAAGCAATAAAGTGTAAAAGTCTTAGTTAAGCTATTACAAACCAGTAGGCAGTTACAATAAAATAAACGCGCGCGAATCTGAAAATAACCTCTAAAAATCCTAAGAATAAAATCTTTTTGTTGTTTTATTTTATTTTGGGAAAATGATCTAAATCTTCTTAATTTTAGTTTTTGAGAAAATGTTAAGATAATTAAGTGATTAATTAACAAAGTTAATTTAATAGAAAAAACTAGCCTAATGTTTTTGTGGTTTTCTTTTAATTGATTTTATGTTGATTAAAAAAAAGAAATAAAATAGTCAAAACAAAGATGAAATCGAAGGGACAGGCAGTAAATCAAAAAAAGTAGAATTCTGGAGGCCTGGATCAAAAGAGGCGTGGGCTGTCTTTCGATCCAGTGAAGAGGCTTGATCGAAGGTGCCTGAGGGGCTGCACTTTGGGGGTGTTCGATCTGGATATGTCATCC
This sequence comes from Vicia faba, assembly GCA_948472305.1. Taxonomy (NCBI): domain Eukaryota; kingdom Viridiplantae; phylum Streptophyta; class Magnoliopsida; order Fabales; family Fabaceae; genus Vicia; species Vicia faba. Next base: position 1,258,489,295 of record OX451741.1, on the reverse strand, counting down.
TTCGATCTGGGATTCTGTAAGGAAGTTTGTTAGAAATTGAAAATACTAGGCCTGTGATATTGGATCCTTGTCCCTTCGATTGAGTGAATTTCATTTCAACCCTGAGTTGCTTGCTCATTCAAAAAGCATGACTCTTGCTTTTGGCCCTGCAAATTAGTCAATTCAGAACTAAACAACATAGAGAAACGTCTCATTCGAAATCAATTCCTGAACCCAGATCTGGGTTGGTTTCGATTTGTCACATCCAAGATCATGGATTTCAAATGTAACCTGCTTTGAAAGAAACTTTATCCATGGGGGGTTCAACCGTATGAACACTGTAGCTTATACACGCTTTGTTAAATCGCTCACAAGTAATAACAAAAAAAAACTATGAATATGCAATTATGAGTAATTTTAAGATTAAGTGAGATTGAACATTATACCACTCGAGGTGCCTGGATTTGGACGGAAGGTGCCTACAATGGAGTCTAGACTTTCATGGGGCAGGCTGGTGCTTTTGCGAGGCAAGGTATGTGTGGCCGTCTTCGTGGTATTTTCTCCGTTTCTGTAGAGTTTTGTGTGTCTTTGCCCCCTCTGCACTGTATGCTTGACCTTGTATTTATAGGAGTATGATGGTCTAGTAACGTCAAGAGACAATCAATTAAACAGTCCTTTAAAGCCATGAGACAAGAATCAGACATATTAAAAGATTTCCTTTTTTGAAATATTCATGTCTCTTTGGAATCTTGAATGAACCTGGACACCTTTGATTTTCGAATGCCTCCAGGCCATGCTCTTCGATTGGTCTTGAGTTGCCTCCTTCGAATGGACTTCTTATGTGCCCTTCGAATGGGCCTTATGAATTGCTTCTTCAAATGGACCTTTTGAATGTTCTTCGAATGACCCTTTGAATGCTTCTCTTTGATAACTTCAAAGTCCCAAATCGAATTACTCCAGCTTCAATTGCATAGCCCCTTCGATTGAGCCTCCCTCTGCTTCGATTGCTTGATTCAAAAAGGATCACCCTGGTCGAATCAGCTCTTGCAGGGTTGGGAGCAAACAAGGCAAGAATCTGGCCTTTAATTCAAATAATTGAGTCCACAATCAGCTTTTAATTATTTCTATATTTGCAAGGGACACATGCCATTGTGAACTTTGGGTGAACCTGGACAAGTTAGGATAAGTGTTCTTGCTTAGTCATGCCAGCCTACTTCATTCCTTCGAATCTGCCTTCTTTGCCAGCTTCAAAGTCCAATTCGAATCTATTTAGAACATTCCCTATTAGACAACTTCGACCAGCCCTTGGCCTTGTGATGAGTCTAAGTTCTAATTCGAAGTCTCAAGAACTTCCTTCATCAGGGCATCTTAGATTAAGAGAAACTCTGCACTGAAATGCCATTCGAAGGTCATTTCGTTCTGATGTTCTGATTGAGGTAAAGTATGAAGTTCCAGTCGAAGGACCCTCTGAAGTACTAGTCGAAGCATTGTGAAATTGACTTGATCGAAGGGGTCCAACGCTCAATCGAAGACTTGCACACCAAAGCTTGATCGAAGGGTTCCAAACACCTAATTAAAGCTTACTAATCAAAGCCTGATCGAAGAGTTCCAAATGCCCAATCGAAGACTGGTGAGTCAAGCCTGTATCGAAGTATTTTGGATACCCAATCGAAGACTTTTCCCAGATGTCAATCTAAAGACACTTTGTTCATCTTCAAAAAACTTTATTTTCGTTAGGCAAATGTTTATGACCAACCATGTAAGGGGAGACCTTTGAAAACATGAGAGGGCAAATTTTGGGGTACAACAGATAGTGTAGGTGTAAAAAAAATTTATCGTGAGCAAGCGAGTAACTAGGAGCGAATCTATTTACTCGAAAGGTCTTAAATTTTTCTTTTCTTCCTCCTTTTAATGGTGTTATCTTATCATTGATTTGGTAAGAAGCCCCATCGTTGGATGTGAAGGGACAGGCACGGGTCAATTTTTATAGTCATCGAAGGCAACTTATGAGACGCTTTAGCAATTTTTTGTAAGGGACAAGATCATTTTAATCAAAGGCAACATCGAGGGTCATCGAGGGACTACGATCTTTTTTATTGAAGGGTCATGGCTAAAGCGTCCCATATTCGAGGGACCTGACTGTATTTCCGAGGCAACGAGCGAGGTTACCCTAGAGGTGCGCGTGTGAAAAAGTGTGTTTGTTTCAAGTTATTTTATTATTTAATTAGGTCAACTAGCGATTGATTTTTGAATCTTGCCATACGCGCCTAATTACTATATAGTATAAGGAAAACAGTAAATTGCGGGAATTGAAATTCTACGCTATTACAAAGTGTTCGGGAATGGGGGTACAATTTTTACAAATGGGGATGAATCAAATGCGATAGCAAAATCCAAATAGCAAACAATACAACCAAATCGAATTTTGTGCGATTAATGAAAGCTATAATAATCTATGAAATAAAATCAACAAAATACGGAAATGAAATTTTAAGTATTTATTTGAAAAGAGAAAAGTAAAACCTATTCTAAAAATAAAATAAATGATTAAATTATATGTTTTATTTTTGTATTTCATTTACTTAAGTAAAATATAAAGAAGGAAAACAAACTAAATTATTTTTTGGTGTTTTATTATGTGTAAATTAAATCTAAAACAAAGTTTATTAAAGAAAGAAAAAGAAATTGATAAAAATTATTCACAAAATCTAAATCAAAATAATTATAAAAAAAGAATATTTTAAGTTTTAAAAGTATTTTGTATAACAACAAAAAAAGAATAAGAAGAAAATAAACTAATAAACAGCATGGGCTTATGGAAGTGATTTAGGAGGAGGCCAAAAGAAATTAATTGTCTAACTTGCTGTAACAAAAACAAGCAAAAAAGGGGGGTGAGGCCAGTAAACGAAATGGGCTTAATGGGGAAAAGGTAATGGGTTATCCAACTTAAATCAGTAAACAAAACCCAAGTCTTAAACTAAGCTTAACCATAGATTAAGGGATAATAAAAGAACTAGGGTTTTGGTTCATCTTTCTCATTCACGCGGCGCTGTTGCTCTGTCCATCTTTGTCATCTCTTCCATTTGTTGAAACCCTCTAAACATCTTCACTACCCGTCCCTGTCTAACCTCATGACCAAATCGTCCTCTTCAGTAACTTACTACCTCTTTATCTCACCGTGATTTGCATCTTTTTGAAACCCTAATTTTTGAATTCGGATTTAAACCCAAAAGGCCCGAAACTGGTTCATCCTTAACCTCCCTAAAACTCTCTGTTGCCGGAACACAACCCTCTCGCCTCCCTAATCAAGTTCTAACGATTTTTTTTTGAAAAAAAAAGGTGAGATTCTTTTGTTATTTTCAAAAAGCTTACAAATTTCATTGATTTTTTCTAACTTTGTTGTGTTTTCTGTTAATTAAACTTTTATTACCTTAAATGCAGAAATTATATGCTTATGGAAGATTTGGGAGTAAGAATTCATACCTGTTGGAGCTATAAAATTTTTCTCTTGCGAAATAGGAAGGAAGAGGCGAGACTGAGAACTGTGTTCAGTGGTGGCAGAAGTTTCACGAGGACGAGAGCGTGGATTCACTGGTTTGTCGGTAACCTTCCTGTCTTCTTTGTTGAACAATGATGGTGTTATCTCTGTGTTTTGGGATTTTTGTGGTTTGTTACTGTTTTTTTGAGTTTTTCTTTGTTCACAGTGTTTTGGTTTGATGATGGTTACTGTTTTTTTTGTTTTGAAGCTTGTTACAGGTTTTTGGTTGTTTGATGGTTACTGGTTTTTATTGTGAAGCTTGTTACAGGTTCTTGGTTGTTTGATGGTTACTGGTTTTTGTTGTGAAGCTTGTTACAGGTTTTTGTTGTTTGAGGCTTTCTGGTTTTTGTTGTGAAGCTTGGCTACTGTGTTTGGGATTTTTTATGGTTAACAGGTTTTTGGATTGAGGCTTGTTACTGTTTGATGAGTTTTCAGTGATGGTTGACAGGTTTTGGGTTTTAGACTTGTTACAGGTTTTTGGTTGTTTGATGGTTACTGGTTTTTGTTGTGAAGCTTGTTACAGGTTTTTGTTGTTTGAGGCTTACTGGTTTTTGTTGTGAAGCTTGGCTACTGTGTTTGGGATTTTTTGATGGTTAACAGGTTTTTGGATTCAGGATTGTTACTGTTTGATGAGTTTTCAGTAATGGTTGACAGGTTTTGTGTTTTAGGCTTGTTATAGGTTTTTGGTTTGATGATGGTTACTGGTTTTTGTTCTCTTTGCTCTCTTCTGCTTTTGGATTGCCCTGCTTCTGTTATATTGTCCCTTCAAAATGTTGTGGCCTCTTGGCCTTTGGTCTCTACAACAGGTTTTGCTTACAGCAGGTTTTGCTTGGTTTTTGTTTTTTAGCAGTTTTGATGATTCTTGGGTTTGCAGCAGCTCTTTATTGGTTTTGTTTTTTAGCAGTTTTGATGATTCTTGGGTTTGCAGCAGCTCTTCCTTTTGCAATAGAGCTTTTTCAGGATGTGCATTTTGGGCAATTCTATAGAATAGGTGACTTCTTTCCTCTCTTATCTCTCAATGGCAATAAAAAAGCAATTTGCTCTTTTGCCTTTTTTTTACTAATCTGAAACGTTTGCAGTTTGGAAAATGATGATATATCGCTTCTTGAGCAAGTTTTTCTATTTTGTTTGATTTAGCTATTTGCTTATTTACCATAATGTTGCCTCGTTTTTGTTGATGTTGTTGGTTTGGACTGTTGTAATGCTGCTGTTTGTGATGCTGTTTGTTGTTCGGACAGTTTGTAATGCTGTTTGTTGTTTGGACAATTTGTAATGTTGTTTGTTGTTTAGACAATTTGTAATGTTGTTTGTTGTTTGGACAATTTGTAATGTTGTTTGTTGTTTGGACAGTTTGTAATGTTTTGTTTTTGTAGCATGCTCGCGAATTTCTCTTCTTCTTTCTTTTTGTGAACCAAGAAGGATAACCTTCTTGTGATTTGCAATTAGGGGAAATAAATTGCGATGAATTAAACAGCATTCTGATTCCACATTGCAAACCTTAATGATGAATACCTTTTGGAAAATTTCTTGTTCATGCCCATATAATTTTGTACTAATCATGTTTTCTTTTTCTTGTTTTCATGTGAGCAAAATTGGAGATGACAAAGCAAAGAACGCAAGAAATCTGTGGCAAGCATGGAAGTCTTGGAGATAAACAAAGGAATTGGATACGACTTCAATCTTCAAAGAAACTTAGACATAGATTAATTCTCCTAGGCCAAACATTCATTTGGATTTTCTTTGTAATTTAGAAAAATCATTCTTGTATTGTATCCAATAGTTAAACCAATTCATCTTTAAATACAATAAGTTGTAAAACATAAAGTATTTAAAAGAATAAATTGTTTTGTAACAATGTTTGAAATTGGAGAAAATCTTGAGTTGTAGCATGAAGTATTCGGTGTCATTTTATAACTTGAAATCCTTTATCAACAACAACTTGTAATTTCTCTTTGCATCCTAATTGATTTTTTTTTTAAATTCCCAATCAAGATATTTGAAATAAAATTCTCAAGTCAGGTAACTTAAATTCCAAGTAATCCCAATAACTTTGTAACCGCATTTCAAACAGACACGCATTGTGTACTCCCTTTCCTAACAAAACAAACGTTTTAAGGACGTAAATCATCTGGTCAACCTGGATCCCCAAAATCATGATTGTCCTAAATGACAGTCTTAACTTCCATCTCTTGTCCCAAACAAATCATGATATGAGAAAAAACATTATCCTTTCAGTAAACTGTGTTTTAAGAAAATTCAAAATCAATCACATGTCTTGTGATGATTTGATAATTTTAAAGTTTTCCAAACTCAAATTTCTTCTGATTCTTTGAAGTTAAACCCGTGAGCGAAATCACATGTGACCATGAGCAAGCATAATCGTCTCAAAATCTTGTAGCTTGAAGAAATCATAAATACAACCTTGAGGAAGCATGAAGACCTATGAGGGCCAATTGGATCTTTGAAAACTCATTTTCTTTTGAGAATTGCAAAAAACCCTAATTGCTGGTTTACTGCCACATAAGAGAATCTGTCTGGTCGATTTCTGAGCCAACTTGAATATCCGAGAAACCCTAGGGTTGTGTCTTTTAAAAAAAATGGGAGGGAAAATTTTGGGGTACAACAGCTGCCCCTGTTCAATCTTCTTAAACTTGAAAAGTGAGATCGACATGTTTGTCGTTTGTGGCTTGAAAGTAGAAGATGATTGAACACTAGAGTGCCCAGAAATTTGCACTTGATGACGCACTGGTTTGATTGTGTATGGAAATGGGCTTAAAGATGCCATTTGGAGAAACAGAGGAGAATTGTCAGAGATGGGCTTATAGATGCCATCCAAAGGTGATTGTTGACGGAAAGTTTGAATTGGATCTGAATAGAGAATGAATCAGAATAAACCGTTGAGAGATTTATCTAAAACGGTAAAAATCTGGAAATGAATCAGAATAAACTGTTGAGAGATTTATCTGAAACAGTAAAATCAGGAAATTAATCAGAATAAACCGTTGAGAGATTTATCTGAAATAGTAAAATCTTGAAATGAATCAGAATAAACTGTTGAGAGATTTATATGAAACAGTAAAATCTGGAAATGAATCAGAATAAACCGTTGAAAGATTTATCTGAAACAGTAAAAATCTGGAGACAAATCAAATTAAACCGTTGAGGGATTTATCTGAAATAGTAAAATCTGGAAATGAATCAGAATAAACCGTTGAGAGATTTATCTGAAACAGTAAAATATGGAAATGAATCAGAATAAATCGTTGAGAGATTTATCTGAAACAGTAAAAATCTAGAAATGAATCAGAATAAACCATTGAGAGATTTATCTGAACCAGTAAAAATCTGGAGACGAATCAGAATAAACCGTTGAGAGATTTATCTGAACTAGTAAAAAATCTGGAGACGAATCAGAATAAACCGTTGAGATATTTATCTAAACCAGTAAAAATTTGGAGATGAATCAGAATAAACCGTTGAGAGATTTATCTGAACCAGCGAAATAATCTGGAGATGAATCAGAATAAACCGTTGAGAGATTTATCTGAACCAACAAAATAATTTGGAGATGAATCAGAATAAACCGTTGAGAGATTTATCTGAACCAGCGAAATAATCTGGAGATGAATCAGAATAAACCATTGAGAGATTTATCTGAACCATCAAAATAATCTGGAGATGAATCAGAATAAACCGTTGAGAGATTTATCTGAACCAGCGAAATAATCCGGAGATGAATCAGAATAAACCGTTGAGAGATTTATCTGAACTAGTGAAATCAGGAAATGAATCAGAATAAACCGTTGAGAGATTTGTCTGAACCAGTGAAATCTGGAAATGAATCAGAAGAAACCGTTGAGAGGTTTATCTGAACCAGTGAAATCTGGAGACAAATCAAACCCTTGAGAGATTCATCTGAACCAGTAAAAATATGGAAATGAATCAGAATAAATCGTTGAGAGATTTATCTGAACTAGTAAAAATCAGCCTTTTCTCGGAAATTGATCTGTATTTGACTTGTTGAAGATTTGTGTCTGTCGGAAGTTTGTTGATAATAGTTGTCAAATGTCTCTTTCCTGTAAAAAGGTGAAGAGTTAATTGTATGCAATGATATGATGTATGCAATGCATGGTGTGATGTTTGCCTCTCAAAATAAATGAGATTGTACTGTATGCACTTGAGTTGCCAATGTTATGACGTATGTATGCGAATGTATGAAAAGTAAAGATTGTTTGTGCCGTTAGCGTTGCTGGAAGTGGGGAAAATAAATCCCCTCTGAAGTACTGATGGGTGAATTTCCAGGTAAATGCTCTGTTGCAGAAGGGAAAAGCCATACATTACTTGTGATACTCTGTTGGGGAAATCTGAGAAGCTGGGCAACTTGCTGGGGACACTTTGGACCAGTGGCTGGAAATTTTTGCTCTGGCTGGAGAAAAGTACCTACGGGGGTTTTATGGAGTGGCTTACAGATATTATTCTATTTCTTAAAGTCATTAGTAATTGTCTTTCCATTTTTTATTTATTTATTTGCAAAAGTAATCAAGTTCAAATGCATATGTTCAAAATAAATCATTGGACGTTTTTGTAAATAAAACATAGAAATAAAAAAAACAGATGGTTTTGCACTTTCAAGAGGGATATCTTTGTATTAACTTGAACAAGTGTTTTTTTGTACAATGAGACAACGCATTCTGGCAAGAGAATGTCGTCGTAAAAAATGAAAATTGATACAAAGAAAAGATAGCTATGTGGTATAATCCCAAGGGGTTCCCGTTCTACTATAACCTTCATGTCTCTGAAAGTCTTGTCCGTTGGTCGCCTTGGCAAAGTCGATTGGATTGATTTAGAGTCAATTGAGTTGATTGGTTGACGCTGAAGATTGTTTGCCAGATGATCCAATGGGACATAGTCATACACTTTAATCCCTAACTTTTTCCTGGACCGCCCTCTCGGGTTTTCAGTCCACCGGGATACCCTTTTTTTCCCAAGCCGCCCTTTCGGGTTTTCGACTTGTCGGGTGTACAAATTTTTTTTTTCATCCCTTATTTTTGCCCCAACCCTTTTGGTTCGTCAGGAAGCCCTTATTTTTTCCTAAGCCAATCGACCTAGCGGGTCTTTGATTATGCGTAGTATTTTTTCACTATGTCTGCATTGACGGGGTGAGGAAGGTCGTCACCATCCATGGTGGTTAGAATCATTGATCCACCAGAGAAAATGCTTTTGATTACAAATGTCCCTTCATATGTAGGGGTCCATTTTCCCCTTGGATCACCTTGTGGCAAAATGATACGCTTGATTACCAAGTCACCGACCCGATATACCTGACGTTTGACCTTTTTATCAAAAGCTTTGATCATGCGTTTTTGGTACATCTGACCATGACAGATAGCTGTAAGCCTCTTCTCATCAATCAATTTTAGTTGGTCCAACCGAGTATGAATCCAATCTTCTTCATACAAACCAACATCCTTCATGATTCTCAGAGAGGGGATCTAGACCACAATAGGCAAGATAACTTCCATGCCGTATACGAGAGAAAAAGGTGTTGCCCCAATTGATGTGCGAGTTGTGGTACGATACCCATGGAGAGCGAACGGTAGCATCTCATGCCAGTATTTGTATGTGACTGTCATTTTTTGTATGATCTTCTTAATGTTTTTGTTAGCAGCTTCTACAGAACCATTCATCTTTGGCCGGTAAGGAGAAGAATTGTGATGCTGAATCTTGAATTGCTCGCACAAGGTGGTGATCATAGTAATATTCAGATTTGTACCATTATCAGTGAGGATTCTCTCTAGGATACCGTATCGACAAATGAGATTCTGCTTAATGAACCGGGCGACCACATTCTTAGTAACAGAAGCAAAGGAAGCTGCCTCAACCCACTTTGTAAAATAGTCAATGGCCACTAAGATAAAGCGGTGTCCATTGGAGGTTGTTGGCTTGATTTCCCCAATCATATCGATTCCCCACATAGCAAAGGGCCAAGGAGCCGTCAAGACATTTAGAGGAACCAGAGGTATATGTACTTTGTCGGCATAGATTTGGCACTTATGGCAAGTCCGAGAGTGTTGGTAGCAATCTGTCTCCATGGTAGACCAATAATAGCCTGCCTGTAGGATTTTCTTTGCCATTGTATGCCCACTGGAATGTGTACCAAAAGTGCCTTCCTGTAGCTCACCCATGATCCTTTCAGCCTCAGCCTTGTCTACGCACCGAAGCAATACCGAGTCATGACTGCGTTTGTACAGAATTTCGTTACTAAGGACGAACTTAGCCGAGAACCTTCTCAGGAACTTCTTGTCATTCACCGAAGCTCCTTCTGGATATTCCTGAGACTCGAGATACCTTTTGACTTCATGAAACCAAGGCTGGTCCACTACTTCTTCGATGTTAATCTCGTGATAGTAGGCTGGTTCATTTATCCGCTCAATGGAGATTTGAGGAGCCTCGTTATCCCAATTAAGTTTAAACATAGATGACATTGTAGCTAATGTGTCTGCTAGCTGATTTTCTTCTCGCGGGAAATGCTCGAAGGTAATATTCTCGAAATGCGACAACAATGTCAACACATGTTCTTTATAAGGGATAAGGTTGGGGTGCTTGGTGTCCCATTTCCCTTTGACTTGACTGATGACCAAGGTTGAATCTCCAAATACATCCAAGTGTTTGATTCCCAAGTCTATGGCAGCCTTGAGACCAAAGATGCACACTTCGTATTCTGCCATGTTGTTTGTACAGTTGAAGCAAAGTCTGGTAGTAAAGGGAGTATGACATACTTCTGGAGATATGAGTATGGCGTCAATACCATTGCCAAGTGATTTGGATGCCCCATCAAAGAACAGAATCCATCGGGATCCTTGTTCAGGTCCGTCATATGGCCTGATTTCCTCACAGTTGTCCAACATCATGATGTCTTCATCCGGGAATTCAAACTTTATGGACTGATAGTCTTCTACAGCTTGGTGAGCAAGATGATCAGCCAATACACTTCCCTTTATAGCTTTCTGGGTAGTATACTGTGTCATATTCTGTTAGGATCATCTGCCATCTTGCTATTCTCCCAGAAAGAGCAGGCTTCTCAAAGATGTACTTTATCGGATCCATTTTAGATATCAACAAAGTAGTGTGGGTCAGCATATACTGTCTCAGCCGGCGAGCAACCCATGCCAGAGCGCAGCAAGTTTTCTCGAGCAGTGAATATCTTGTTTCACAGTCAGTAAAATTTTTGCTCAAGTAATAAATAGCATGCTCTTTTTGGCCAGACTCGTCATGCTGCCCCAGCACACACCCCATTGAGTTTTCTAAAATAGTTAGATATAAGATCAATGGCCTTCCTTCGACAGGTGGCAACAACACAGAAGGTTCTTGCAGGTATTCCTTGATTTTGTCAAAAGCAACTTGGCATTCGTCGTTCCATCTGACTACTTGATCTTTCTTCAAGAGTTTGAAGATTGGTTCACAAGTAGCGGTCAGGTGAGAAATAAACCTGGCTATGTAATTCAGACATCCCAAGAATCCTCTGACTTCTTTCTCAGTACGAGGAGACGACATTTCTTGTATCGCTTTAACCTTGGCAGGATCAACTTCGATTCCCTTGTTGCGGATGACAAAACCCAAGAGTTTACCAGACCGTACTCCGAATGTGCACTTGTTTGGATTCAATCTCAACTTGTACTTCTTCAACCTTTCAAACAGCTTCTGTAGGTGATCGAGGTGCTCTTCTTTCGTCTGCGATCTGGATATCATATCGTCTATGTAGACCTCTATATCATGGTGTATCATGTCATAAAATAAAGCTACCATAGCGCGTTGATAGGTTGCCCCAGCATTCTTCAGTCCGAATGGCATGACCTTATAGCAAAAAGTGTCCCACTGTGTAACAAAAGTCGTTTTCTCCATATCCTCAGGCGCCATTTTGATTTGGTTGTAGCCAGAGAAGCCATCCATGAAGGAAAACACTTTGTTTTGCGCCGTATTATCCACCAGGATATCGATGTGGGGAAGTGGGAAATCATCTTTGGGGCTTGCCCTGTTTAAGTCTCTATAGTCCACACACATCCTCACTTTACCATCTTTCTTGGGTACAGGGACAACATTGGCCACCCATTGGGGATAAGAGGTGACAGCCAAAAATCCAGCATTGAACTGTTTCATAACTTCCGCTTTGATCTTTTCCGACATGTCGGGCCTCATACGACGAAAATTCTGTTTTACTGGGGGACAATATTCCTTTGTAGGCAGACGATGTACCACAATGTCTGCATCCAATCCTGGCATGTCTTCGTATGACCAGGCGGAGATCTCAACATTATCCTGCAACAACTGAATCAGACTTTCCTTGACACTCGGCTCTAGATTGGCACCCACCTTGATTTCCTTTTTCTCTTCCTCGGTACCCAAGTTGATTGTATTCAACGGTTCCTCATGAGACTGAATAGCTCTGTCTTCTTGTTGCAACAACCTGGCCAACTCTCCTGGCACTTTATAATCTTCCTCACCTTCGTCGTCAGCTTGGTAGATCAGATTTTGAAAGTCACAATTGGCCATAGAAGAACTGTTACCCCTGGGATCCTGAGTGGACATAGATCTGCATTTTCAATATGTGAGTGTGTGTAAGAACACAACTACCTTTGAAAGAAATAAAAATGTAAGAAAGAAAAGACAAAGAAAACAAAATTTGATGTAAAAACGTCCATGTTTCATTAATGACATATGAGAATGAAGTGACAACCCTTACAGATGGACCATTGTGCCTCGGGTAAGACACAAGGTTTAAAAAAGAGTCTGGATTGTTTAAATATTACAAGCCTGAAAATATTAAAAGACAATCACTCTTGAATAAAAGTAATAGGAATGAAATCCTTCGCCTCCCAATTGTTAAGCCCTCCGCCGATAGTTGGAAAAATCCATTCATCCATGTCACAACTGCCATCATTATCTTCTATTGCATTGACTCCTTGATTGCTGATACGCAGAGGTGGTCCCCCTGCGCGAGAACGTCAGACAGTTTTCTGAGCCTCTGAAGTGAACCCCAACCCAAATTTTTCGGACTTGCAGGGAATATCCGGAAGCTGACCCCAGATAGTACATCCTCCCTCTTCAACTACTTCTCGAGCGTCTTTCAATGAAGCCATTTTTATCGGAGGTATGGTAATCTCCGGGACCTTTGGAGTAGACTTGGTTGCTGCGACCGTTGTTGGAACCTCCTCAAAGTTCTGGCAGGGAGTCTCTATGAATTCACCATCCATTTCAACATACCTGAAAGAGTTCAAATGGCTAACCATGTATTCCTCTTCTTCGTGAACTGTGACAATCTTCCCTCTAATTGGGTATTTTAGCATTTGGTGTAGGGTGGAAGTGACGGCACCAGCACCATGGATCCAGGGCCGACCCAACAGACAAGAGTACGAAGGGCGTATGTCCATCACATAGAAAATTGAGTCAAAGGTTTGAGTCTTAATTTTTATGGGGATACTAACTTCTCCGTGCATTGTCCTCTTGGAACCATCAAAAGCCCTTACTATGATGTTGCTAGGTTTCAAGATGAGCCCCTCGCAATCCAGCCGAATCGAGGGAATTTTTGGGCAAGACATTCAATGATGAACCGGTATCCACCAAAACATGGGCAAGTGTGGTGCCCCTGTATTCAATGGAAATATGTAAGGCATCATTGTGCTTCCTTCCTCTAGAGGTTAAATTAGCATCGGAAAAGCCCAATTCGTTATCAGCAGTTAGACTGGCCACATAGTCTTCGAATTGGTCGATGGAGGTGTCCTGGGGCACATGAGCAGTCTTAAGAAACTTTACCAAGGCTTTGGTGTGAGTTTCAGAGCAAAAATGTAAGGATAACAATGATATCTTCGAGGGGGTCTGCCCCAATTGTTCTACAATGTTGTAGTCACTTTTCTTGATTATCTTCAGGATTTCTTCTATTTCTTTTCTAGAAGCTTCAAGGATGACTTCGGGACGTTCTCTTGCTTGGGCAGGCTCAATCAAAGCCTCTTTGCCCTTGGTATCGGCAGTAGGGACAACACCGGGAGTATCACTGGCGGTGTCGGTAGTATTGGCAGTAGTGATGATCACAAGAGTAACAACAGTCTTTGGAGAAATCTCAGGTGAGAAGACTCTTCCACTTCTTGTTATTTTGTTGGTTCCAGTGATGTTACCGATATCAGGATCAAAATCTCTCGCAACTTCATTTGTGATAGCCAATTGATCTTGATTGATGCTGTAGTAATAAACGTCAGCCTCATAACTCCAGGGAACAGCTTTATTTGAGGAGTATGGTATTGGTCTTGGCATAGTGATGATCAATGGTGCAGTTCTGGGAGCAGATGTAATCTTGACGGGTCTTTTGGTAGAGACCCTGGGAGGATTGTTTGAAATGGTGATTATCGAAACATCTTGATAAGAACTCTTGATAAGGGGTAGCTTTTCAAATAGGATTTCTTTACTATTCATCAGGCGCTGGACGCCTATCTTTAGTAACAAACAACCGTTCGGCAGAGATTTGTAAAGGTGGCAATTTTCATCGCAACCTGGGAACAAGCCGGCTTGCAGTAGATTTTGTTTAACGGTCAATAGAGGAGTAACCAAATCATTCACGGAGGAAAAAAAACGATCATCATCAATGGCGTTGATACCTTGGCCATGTCTGGGCATTGGTGTCGTTATTACATTAGGCGTTTCTGGGGACTCCAATTCAAGCTCCTTTAATTCGATAAGGTCTTGCACTTTATTATTTAAGGCCCAACAGTCATCTTTATCATGCCCTGGGCTTCCAGAATGATAGGCACATCGGGCGTTCGGGTTGTAGCGAGGAGATGCCGTATTGGGGTTCTTGGGAGCTTCCTTTAAAATTTCCAGATTGGTCCTTAGAAGGTGTGGCACAACTTGAGACATGATCATGTTAATCCGGGTAAATCGTCTCATGGGCGCTTCTGGTTTGGCTGATAATTTGCTGCTGATTTGGCGCAAGATTAGAGATCATGACAGCCCCTACTACCGGACGACGGTCGGTTTTGTTTTGATTCATATGGTCATACGCAACACTGACCTCCTTCTTTCCAACAAAAGGTTTCTTCACCAAACTTGGGGATGCATCTCTTTGAATTTTGTCGCTTTTTATATCGGCTTCGACCCGCTCACCAGTAATGATTAATTCGGTAAACCCAGATGAAGAACTCCCAATCAGGTGATTGAAAAATGGTCCTGACAAGGTGCCAAGGAACATATCCACTAATTCTCTATCAGATAGAGGGGGATGGACTCTGCCTGCGAGATCCCTCCATTTTTGAGCATAGGTTTTGAAACCCTCATCTGTTCCCATAGACATACTCTGTAATTGTGTCCTAGTCGGAGCCAAATAAGCATTATACTGATACTGTTTGTAGAAAGCGGCAGCCAACTCTTCCCAATTACAGACATTGGACCTTTCTAATTGGTAGAAGCAATCCAACTGAGTCCCCGATAAGCTCTCCTGTAAGAAATGCACCCACAGATTTTTGTCAGCCGTGTGGGGCTGAATCTTTCTGACATATGACTTCAGATGTAGTTTTGGGCAAGAGATACCATCATAATTGGAGAAGGTTGGGGCCTTGAATTTCTGTGGGATGACAACCCCTGAGATGAGTCCTAATTCTTCAAAGTCCAAACCGGGTACTCTCTGAATCTCCATGGCATTCAAACGATCCTCTAGCTGTTTGTATTTATCATCAGCAGGAGGATATTGCTCCTCAGAGTAATCAGGATCTTCCTCTCCTTCGGATACTGGGTCTTCATTCACTTCTTGGGTCTCGGTCCCTTGGTTATCTCCTTCACCCGATGACGTTGCAAAGTCCAAGGTTCGCCTGGTCTTCCCTTTAAACCTTCTTCCCATGATCACAACTCCGGTTGGTTTCTTCGTTTTCTTCTTCTTCTCTTTGGCTAGCAGAGTCTTCAACTCCTCTTGCCCTTTTGTCAGAGCCATGAGAATTTGTTGAAATTGGGCATTCTGCGCCTGAAGATCCTTCACAGTCTGTTTAACATCCATCTCACTGTAATAAACAGTAGAAGGATAAGGCGGCCTGTTATGAGATACATGTATGATGTTATGATGAATGAAGATGCAATATGCAAATGATTTCAAGGAAATTTAGAGATTTAAACTTGTCCAAACCAAAAAAGAACACACATCATATTAAATAAAACCAAGTTTGAATACATCATGCCTCCTTGGGCTTACAAAGAAAGAAACAAAATACAACAAAAATTCTTAAGACAAAAAGACTGAGCGCATCCTCTTTGGAGCAATGTAGGTATTCAGATTTTTCTCTTCATGAAGTAGTTTGGTGAGCTCTAGAACCTTCTTCTCACTGGCGTAGTACTGGGTTTCAAAGGTGTCTCGTTCTTCCTTCAACTGAATCCAAGATTTTTGCAGGTCTTCGAGAGAGGTAGGCATGTCCGGATGAAGAACGGTGTATGGGACGTCTCCTTCAATAACAGGCTCAATGATGACCGGAAGGATGGAAAGGTAAGGCATTACGAGACTCTGGGCACGAGCCCGTACCCACCTAAGGTAAGGCTCTAGAGGGATAGAGTTTTTATGTCCCAAAGTCCTACTGTCCACCTTGTTCACCATTCCCCAAGCATGTGCAAACCTCTGGCGATAACCTTGATCTGCTTTGTCGTAGTCGAAGACCAAACCCTGGACGAGCATCTCATGAGGGTCGTCTCTTCGGGCATACCCAAACTGTCGAAGATCTAAACATGGGTTGTAGGTGATACCTCCCCTAATACCTAGAAGAAGTACATTAGGGAACTCCCCACAGCGGTCAATGATAGATATATCTTCCAAGGATCTCGAGCACCAACAGATATCAGCGTGGGAGAGAGACATCATCCTTTGATACCAAGTGAATCTTTTCTCGTTCTTCAATGCTGACTGAGGCAGGTGTGAAGTGAACCACTTAGCGAGTAGGGGTATACAACATAAAAGGGCACCTCTTTTCTTCATGGTATGGGTATGAAGGCAATGTAAGATGTCTCCTAGCAAGGTGGGTATAGGATTGCGAGAGAGAAAGAATTTGATGGCATTAACGTCTATGAATTGGTCCGAATTAGGAAACAGAACCAAACCATAAATGAGGAGAGCTAGCACGTCTTTGAAAGCTTGGAAATCCATGTCATCCCAGAATGAACGAGCTTTTTCCAACATAAACTTAGCTAAAAAATCTTTAACCCCACTTCTTGTCTCCAAATTGGCTATGACGTTGGCCCTCTTCACATGTAAAGCTTCGGCGATGACTTCAGGTTTTGGAATCCCTTCTAGACCGGTGAACGGTATCTGATTAAGCATGGGAACCCTAAGAGTAGAGAGAACTCTTCTAGTGTAGGTACCAACTGATAGTCCAAAAAAGTGAAACAATGATGTACGGGATCAAAGAATTGGAATAGTACACACATCATCTCTTATTGGAAGTTGGATGTAGCCAAACTGAGGAGTCGACCATACTTCTTGGTAAAAGGAGAATCCTCGGGCACTCTTGAAGCTATCTCTTGAAGTTGAGGATGTGCTTTTACAAAGCTGATTCGGATGGTATTTCTTCGGAGAGAATTCATATCCTACAAAACAAAAACAAAGATAAATTTCTAAATCCTTGAAATGGTTAGTGAGCATGCATATGATGTTGATGATGTTTATGATGTTTATGATGTTTATGTACAAGCAAACATATACACACACAACAAACAGATCCCTATGTTTTAGGCTTGCATGAGTTTGTAGGTAAGTACCCTCTTGAAGTTTTAGTTGGCTCAACCTGTCCTAGAAATAATGACCGGGTTCTAAAGGATCTCAATATCACCGACCTTTCTCTTAGGCATTGTCTCAGCACAACAATCTTTTCTTGCGGCCGAGATATCCCAAAAGTCTAGCCTCAATGAGTGTAGTATCGAGTATCAAACAATTTTCATCTTTACACCGAAATCGGCTACCTCAATACGTCCTAATGGCAAAGTTTGTTCAATTAGGGTTCTAAGGTTAATTAGTGCTTCATGACGCCACTCAGAGGCCCCGTATTCTCCTCTATTCACCACGACGGATACCGGTACCCACAAATGCGTCACACTAACATAGCCATTGTCTCAATCATATCGGTCTATGCCGTATAGTCTCCACAATCTATTTCTATTTACCTAAAAAGGTGCCCCAAATCCGGGTGAAGGATCAAAGCAAGCCCAATACAAATAACTAAATATAAAGCACACAAATCAAATAACGAAAGCGAGTAAAGGTGATCTATCCCTAAGGTAACCCCACTTTTAATGAATCCTCAGCAGAGTCGCCAGTTTTGTGATACGGTGGGAGAACTGACTTAATGTTTTGCGTTTCGATCGCATTTGTGCGGATAGCAAGATTTGCCACCGACTTTTCTTTTATCCAAAAGGAAAGGTAAAAACGAACAGGAAATACCTTTCGAGATTATTTCTCGGGTTCGGGGGGTAGATTATGAAAAGGGAAGGTATTAGTACCCTTTTCATCCATGGTTTTTCATGGGCTCTTAGCTATTCGTTTAGATCACTTGCTTTCATTTGACAGTGTGCTTGTGGTTTGGGCTTTGAAAGTATTTTGAAAAATCTCTTTGTAATGGTTCTCGTTTCTATAAGAACGCGTACAAAGTTTTGTTTCAAAAAGTGGTTCAAAGATGTGTTTGTTAATCGTGTGATCGATGGAAATAGAACTGACTGTTTTGAAATGCTGGTTCGCGAAATGTCGCGGTAAGCAAGAGTCGCCATCGTCTTTTATGTTCTCCAACATGGAAAGGACAAAAGCACAGCAAAATTCCTTATTCGAGAATGTTTCTCGGTTCGGGAGGTAAATTTATAGAAAGGGAAGGTGTTAGCACCCTTTCTATCCGTGGTTATCCACGGGCTCTTAGGTACTTGCTCTTATGTTTTCAAAAATTTGTTTGCTTTTCAAGTGTGTATGGGTTTGAAAAAGTTTCGTTTGAAAAATTTCTAAATAACTCTTGTATCTGTCCTCAAGAGTGTATGAAAAATTTGTTTGAAAACCTTTTGAAAGTGTCTGTGTGAAAAGATGTTTTTGTTTGTTTTGAAAAGAGCAAGTACCCATGAGATCTACCTACCCTAAGGAATTAGGCTGTGTAAGAGTCCTTTAGACAGGTACTATCCCACTATTGAGAAGTAGGTAGCACCGTCGTTGGAGGTGTTGGGGTCAATTCGATTATAAGGGACAGTGTGGTCACCGAAGCAATAGTAGGACACCTTAGAAGTAACCCTAATGTCCTAGATCCTTTTTTATCCGAGGCAACCGTTTCGAGGCAACTGGATCTTCAGACAGGAGGGCGACCTCTAAGACACCCTATACTTGACGACCACGTTCGAGGCAACCAGTGAGGCGTACCCTAGGAGTGGCATGTGCATGTGTGTTGTTTTCATATTATATTATCTTGTACATGTCATTTGTGAGCTACGGATTGATTTTATTTGGCATTCAGTCTTTCATGCATATTAACAGTTAAGAGTGCGGAAAATAAAGTACCGAAAGGTAAATCTACGCTATTACAAGGAGCGGGTCTATACATCGCCAAAGACAAAAACCCGTTTTGGAAATAAATGCGGAAAGTAAAGGAAGCAATAAAATCCTAATTAACTATTACATTCCGGAAACAGTTACATAAATAATCAAAAATAAGAATAATGTGCGAAAGAAATTAAATCGAGACGTCCTTAGGGTTTTGACCCTTTTGAGAAATAAAGAAAGTGAAATTGGTCCTTTTTTGTAATTAAATGAAATATCAAACCTAAAAACTAATTAATTATTTAATTAAAAGAAAAAATGTTTTTTTGTGTTTTTTATGTAAAATAAAACAAAAGGAATTAAAATTAAAAGTTAGTAAACCCTAATTCTAAGTTTATTTTATTTATTGTAAAAAAAGATTAAGATTGACCTAATTTAACTAATTTAATTAATTTACATTTTATTTACAAAAATAACAATTAAGGTGAATAATAATAATAATAATACAAATATTTTAAGTTTCTGATTTTATTATAAAAAATAATTTGTTAGTTAATAATAATAATAATAATAATTAGTTAAAAGATTTAAAAGGAACAAGAGAATAAAAAGAATAGTAAAAACCAGGGGGGTTTGATGGCCCAATGGAGGTTTGAAGAAGCAATTTGGCCCATTAAGAATCAAGCCCTGTTGACTTTTTGAAATTGGCTAGGGCACGTTGACTAGGGAGCATGGTGTTCATCCATCCCTGGCCTTTGGATCACTGCTTGAAGCCACATGGCAGGCTGGGACATGAGGCATATGGTGGAATACTTGATAAGCACTGCATATGAATTTGTTAGAAAAAATAGAACAAGTATTTTGGGTGGACCTGGGAATCGAACCCAGGTCCCAACGATTGCCAGACACCTCATCTCCCACTAGGCCATTGCGTTGTCTTTGTTATTATAATGGGCAATAAACATAATATATGAAAACAACGCCTATGCTGGAAATTAACAAAAACGCGCGTTGTATTTGAATTGCCCAATGATACAGCACCACGTCCTCGTCTTCTTCATGAAACCTGCAGAAAAAGAATTAGATAGCGGGGGTTTTTAACCCCCACAAACTGCAAATGCCAAAAATAGTGATTAGCTGTATGAGTTATATAAATAGGGCGCGAGGGTTGGGTTGGATTCGTCTCATTCAGACGGTTTCAACCATGTGCGTCTTGAGGTCCAATTTTACTGTATGTGGAAAGCCCTAATATGAGAGCTCTGAAACCCTAGAATTCAACAATGGTGATTTACGTTTCAGGGCACCATAATACAATTAACCTATATCATCAGCTTCAGAAAGGTCATAGCAATGCAAAGCAACAATTATATCATGTTAAGGATGCATAAAACTTGAGTTTCGATTCTAGAAAAATTAAGCAAACCGTGTGACTGAAGCGAGTGATTCTTTGAGTGTTAAGGCTTGTTTGTAATTGCTATGCGTTCCTGAATGTCTCAGCAAGGTATTGGAATCAAGAAAGGGCTTTGAATTGGCCTGGAAGGTTGAATTCAGTTTTCAAATTTCTTGGCCTTTTTTTCAATATGGTAATGGTGTTTGCAGCAGCTTTTGCACGTCCAAGGCTTTAGGGTTTGGTTATGCTCTTATAGTAGAATGGATTTAGGGTTCAATCTTTGTCCAAGAATCCATGAAATTATGTTTTGCATCTTTGATTTCAATCAAATCTTTTTGCACATTTTTTATTGATAAAACTTGCTAAAATTGGATATTTTGGTCCCCTTGATTGGCAAACGAAATCTTCAGCATGTGTTGGTCATATTTGCTCCACAAAAGATTTGAAAAACATATCTTTTGAATTTCCTACATTTAAAATCAATTAAATGAATTAATATTAATAAAAATTCAATTAATTAATTAAAAATAAGAAAATAAATCAATTTAGGCTCAATGGGTCGTGCATAGGCCTTGGACAAAGTTTCAAGAAGGAATTTGAGGCCCATTAGCAAAAACAAGGTGTTTTAGGCAAAGTTGACTTTTGCAAATTCCCGAAAATTTCCCAAATTCTCCAATGCATATCTTGCTCAATTTTGATCATATGAACATGTTCTTGGACATTTTGGAAAGGTCTTGAAGTCCTCTAACCAATGCCTTTGGTTCCATGTCATTTTGATTTACCAATCTCAAGTTATGGTCTTTGACTTAATGTGCCTTTTTGTTGACTTTTGAAATTGACCTATAATGTAGAAATTGATAACTTTTTGTGAGGGTATTTCTTGGACTTGGAATGTGAAGATGAGTTATAGGAAATGTCATCCCCTTCAAAATGAGCACTGGATGGGATTTTTCTGATAAACCATGAAAAAGTTATGCCCTGGTCAAGTTACAGTTGACTTTTCAACTGTCCAAAAATAGAAACTTTTGGCATCTTGATGATTTTTGAGCCATGCTTGTGGAATCATGATCAATACTTGATAAAATGATGATTGTGGCTTCAAAATAAGATTTAGACCAAAATTTTTTACTTTTGACTACCAAATGACCATTTTGCCCCTGCATTTGATTGTGGAGCAACTAGGGCTTTTGACTGTGCAACTTAATGCTGTGAGTCTTGAAACTTGACATGTAGATGCTTGAGGATATGTGTAGGCCTATGGGACTTGATTGGACCATTTAAAACCTCAAATTCACTGAAGGAACCAAAACCCTAACTTGACTGGCTTAGGGGGGTGTTTAGACTGGGCAACCCCTTGATCCATTTGAAGATTGATCTTGACAAATCTTAAAGAATATGGGAGGGAAAATTTTGGGGTACAGTAGTTGCCCCTGTTCAATCTTCTTAGGCCTGAGGATGTAGATTGGCTTGCGTTCCTTTCGTGATCCGAAGGTGGAAGATGATTGAACACTAGAGTGCCCAGAAATTTGCACTCACATAGTAGAATATCAACAACGTGATGTCGGGAATGGGCTTACAGATGCCATTTGGAAAGGTAGTGGATAGGAGGATGGGCTTATAGATGCCATCTGGAGATGTCGATCGCGTAAGAGATTCCTTAGCGAGAACTTGCGTACCTGGAAAGAAAGATAATTACCTGGCCTGTTACAGGGGTTGATCTTCAAACTCTTCATGTAGATATGCCCTGGCTAGATACAGGTATCGAATCTACAATCAAACACTCCCAGATATGCCCTGGCTAGATACAGGAATCGAATCCGGAACTTCAAAAGGTTGCTTACAGACGTGCCCTGGCTGGATACAGGTATCGAAACTCTAAACTATTCATGCAGATATGCCCTGGCTAGATACAGGTGTCGAGTCTACAATCAATTACTCACAGATATGCCCTGGCTAGATACAGGTATCGAATCTAGAATTCTTCGTCTACAGATATGCCCTGGCTGGATACAGGAATCGACTCTCTAAACTCTTCATGCAGACATGCCCTGGCTAGATACAGGTGTCGAATCTACAATCAGTTACTCACAGATATGCCCTAGCTAGATACAGGAATCGAATCTGGAATTAGTCGTCTACAGATATGCCCTGGCTGGATACAGGTATCGAATCTCTAAGCTCTTCGTGCAGACATGCCCTGGCTAGATACATGTGTCGAATCTACAATCAAATACTTACAGATATGCCCTGGCTATATACAGGTATCGAATCTGGAATTCTTCGTCTACAGATATGCCCTAGCTGGATACAGGAATCGAATCTCTAAACTCTTCATGCAGACATGCCCTGTCTAGATACAGGTGTCGAATCTACAATCAAATAATCACAGATATGCCCTGGCTAGATACAGGAATCGAATCTGGAATTAGTCGCTCACAGATATGCCCTGGCTGGATACAGGTATCGAATCTCTAAACTCTTCATGCAGACATGCCCTGGCTAGATACAGGTGTCGAATCTACAATCAGTTACTCACAGATATGCCCTGGCTAGATACAGGAATCGAATCTGGAATTAGTCGCTCACATATATGCCCTGGCTGGATAAAGGTATCGAATCTCTAAACTCTTCATGCAAACATGCCCTAGCTAGATACAGGTGTCGAATCTATAATCAGTTACTCACAGATATGCCCTGGCTAGATACAAGAATCGAATCTGGACTTAGTCGATCACAGATATGCCCTGGCTAGATACAGGTATCGAATCTGGAATTGTGACAGTTGATAGTAATCATCTTTGGATTGACCTTTTTCCTGAAAAGGTAAAACATCAATTATATGCAATGTCATGATGTATGAAATGCATGATGTCATGGTGTTCTCGAGAATAAATGAGATTGTGTGCTTATGATGCGTATATGCATGCGTCATGGTGTATGATAATGTAATGTTTATGAATGTATTTTCGTCTAGGAAAATAAATCCTTGACGAGTGCCGGGAGCTTGTTGAATCCTGGGCTGATGTTTTTGAAGAGTAGAGTTCTTCGTTTCCACTTGGGATGGTTGCAAGAATAAACCGGTAGGAGAAGATGACTCCGTTTGGGGAATAAACTTATTGGAGAGATTACTCTGTGGGGAATTACTCTAAGGGAAGAGATACTTCATTGAGGTTTTGAAATTGATGATAACTCCACTGAGGATACCGTTGATATGTTTTGTTGGGGAATTTGATGAACTCCGCTGGGGGATAGGAAGAGCTTCGCCGAGGACGATCTTTCCATGGTGATTAGCTGAGGATAACCCAGTTATAAGCTCTGGTGGGGAATAACCTTTGAATAAAACCGGGGAGAAGCTTTCGTACTCTGCAGGGGACAAGCTTCCAGAATCTATTGGGGATATTTATTCAACTCTCCTGGGGAGATTTTGGATTGTACTGGGGAAGTGGATCCACTGGGGTGTCTGGTATTCCGCCGGGGAACAATCTTATATTAAGACTGCCGGGGATGCTTGTTTAGGAACATCTGTATACTCCGCTGGGGAATGTTGAGATCTTCTGGGGATATCCAACTTCCTTAAGGCTGACAGTAGACTAACTCTGCTTGGGGAGAGTATTGCTGACTTGCTGGAGATATTGTGCCTTTCCAGGGCTGATGGGAGACCAACTCTCCTCGGGGAAGAGTATTGCTGAATCTTGTCTTACTCTGCGGGGAGTGGAGGTATCCTGGTCGTTCTTCAGCCGAACCTACCTTGGTACCTTGGTGGACAGAGCAACTAGATCACTTAGACAACTCATTATTGCCCCTATTTCTAATGTCACCTGTAATTAGTCCTTTGTTTCGCATGCAAGTATTTATGAGTTAGCAATTAATGTCAAATGCATATATCAAAAATGAACATTGGACGTTCTTCGTAAAACAAAACAGATAAAGGAAAAACAATTGGAAATTTGTCTGAAAAAGTGAGCTTGTATTGATTTTGAAATTTGCCTGTAAATAGGCGTTTTTGTACAGGAGGCTGACGTCCTAGTAAGAGAACGCCGCCGAACAACATAGAGTTTATACAATTTTGTGAAGGAAAACAAAACAGCTATGTGAAAAAATCCCACTGGGTTCCAACTCTGCTATCGCCTTTATGTCTTCAAGCGTCTCATCACTTTGCTGCTCAGTTGAAGATGAAGATGATTGATCGATGCCGTCTGAACCTGACAGTTGATACTGAATTCTGGATGCAAGATGATTCAATGAGACATAGTATTACGCTTTATCCCTAACTTTTTCCTGGACCGCCCTTTCGGGTTTTCAGTCCACCGGGATACCCATTTTTGCCCAAGCCGCCTTTTCAGGTTTTCGACTTGCCGGGTGTACAGATTTTTTTTAATTTTCATCCCTTATTTTTGCTCGAACCCTTTTGGTTCGCCGAGAAGCCCTTATTTTTGCCTAGGCCAATCGACCTAGCGGGTCTTTTATTCATGCATAGTATCTTTTTACTATGTCTGCATTGGCGGGGTGAGGAAGGTCGTCACCATCCATGGTGGTTAGAATCATAGCTCCTCCTGAGAAGATATGTTTAACCACAAACGGACCTTCGTACGTAGGGGTCCATTTTCCCCTGGGATCACTTTGAGGAAGGATGATGCGCTTGATTACCAAGTCTCCGACTTGATACTCTTGTCGTCTGACTTTCTTGTTGAATGCCCTGATCATCCGTTTTTGGTACGTTTGACCATGACAAATAGCGGTGAGTCTCTTTTCATCAATCAGGTTTAATTGATCAAGTCGAGTCTGGATCCAGTCATCTTCGCTCAAACCTGCATCCTTCATTATCCGGAGAGAGGGTATCTGGACTTCAATAGGCAAGACTGCCTCCATGCCATAGGCCAAAGAAAAGGGTGTTGCCCCTGTTGACGTCCGTGCTGAGGTACGGTACCCATGAAGAGCAAACGGTAACATATCGTGCCAATCTTTGTAGGTCATCTTCTGCACAATCTTCTTGATGTTCTTATTCGCCGCTTCTACAGCCCCATTCATCTTCGGCCGGTAAGGAGAAGAGTTGTGGTGCTGTATCTTGAATTGCTCGCAGAGCTCAGTGATCATCTTGTTGTTAAGATTGGTACCGTTGTCCGTAATGATCCTTTCCGGGACGCCGTATCGACAGATCAGGTTATGCCGAATGAACCGTGCCACGACGTTCTTGGTTACCGTAGCGTAGGAAGCTGCTTCAACCCACTTTGTGAAATAATCAATCGCCACCAGGATGAAGCAATGCCCATTGGATGCCGTAGGTCTGATCTCGCCGATCATATCAATGCCCCACATTGCAAAAGTCCAAGGTGTTGTCAAGACATTCAGAGGTACTGGAGGAACGTGCACCTTATCAGCATATATCTGGCATTTGTGACATGTTCGAGAGTGTTGGTAACAGTCGGCTTCCATTGTGGACCAGAAGTATCCTGCCCGATAGATTTTCTTTGCCATGGTATGCCCACTGGAATGTGTTCCGAAGGTACCTTCATGTAGCTCTGCCATGATCCTTTCTGCTTCAGTCTTATCCAAACAACGCAGTAAGGTCGAATCATGGTTCCGCTTGTACAGAATGTCGTTGCTGAGGAAGAACTTTGCCGCGAACCTTCTCAGAAACTTCTTGTCATTAACAGATGCACCCTCGGGGTATTCTTGAGCTTCCAAGTACCTCTTCACTTCGTGATACCAAGGTTTTTCTGTTACCTCTTCAGCCTCAAGATCGCAGCAATGTGCAGGTTCATCCAATTTCCAGATAAGGATCCGGGGAGCCTCGTTGTCCCATTTGACTTTGAACATGGAAGACATCGTAGCTATCGCGTCCGCCAACTGATTCTCCTCTCTTGGGAAGTGTTCAAAAGTGATCTCTTCGAAGTGGGGAATCAACGTCAATACATACTCTTTGTAAGGAATAAGATTTGGGTGTTTCGTATCCCACTCGCCTTTGATCTGATTGATCACGAGAGAGGAATCTCCGAAGACACTCAGAAACTTAATCCTTAGGTCAATTGCAGCTTGGAGACCCATGATGCATGCCTCATACTCCGCCATGTTGTTGGTGCAATTGAAACATAGTCGGGCGGTAAGTGGGGTATGAGTGCCTTTAGGGGATATGATCACGGCGTCAATACCGTTACCCAAAGCGTTTGAGGCTCCGTCAAAGTGCATAGACCATCGGGATCCTTCCTCAGGTCCTTCATCCGGTCCAGGTACTTCACAATCAGTCACTACCATGATGTTCTCGTCGGGAAATTCAAAGTTCATGGACTGGTAGTCATCCACTGCCTGGTGTGCCAAATGGTCTGCCAATACACTTCCCTTGATTGCTTTCTGAGTCGTATACTGGATGTCGTATTCCGTCAAGATCATTTCCCATCTCGCTATTCTTCCGGACAAGGCGGGCTTTTCGAAGATGTACTTTATTGGATCCATTTTTGAGATCAACAAAGTAGTGTGAGTCAGCATATACTGTCTCAGCCGGCGAGCAGCCCATACCAAAGCGCAACAAGTTTTCTCGAGCAGTGAGTATCGGGTCTCACAGTCGGTAAACTTTTTGCTAAGGTAATAAATGGCGTGCTCTTTTCGGCCAGACTCGTCATGCTGCCCCAGCACACACCCCATTGAGCTATCAAGTATAAGATTAGAGGTCTCCCTTCAAGCGGTGGCATAAGAATGGGTGGTTCTTGGAGATACTCTTTGATTCTTTCGAAAGCAGCCTGACATTCATCGTTCCAACGTACTACTTGATCTTTCTTCAGTAGCTTGAAGATTGGTTCACAGGTAGCAGTTAGGTTCGAGATGAATCGGGCAATGTAGTTCAGCCGTCCTAGAAAGCCTCTGACCTCTTTTTCTGTCTTTGGCACTGGCATCTCTTGTATGGCTTTCACTTTGGCAGGGTCCACTTGAATACCTTTGTCGCTCACGACGAAGCCTAGCAGTTTTCCAGATCTTACACCGAAGGTGCACTTGTTCAGGTTCAACCTCAGCTTGTACAACTTCAGGAGGTCAAACAGCTTCTGTAGATGGTAAAGGTGTTCCTCCTCAGTTTGGGACCTTGCAATCATATCGTCGACGTATACTTCTATCTCGTGATGGATCATGTCATCAAATAAAGCAATCATGGCACGTTGGTAGGTTTCCCCAGCATTTTTCAACCCAAAAGGCATGACCTTGTAGCAGAAGGTGCCCCACTGAGTTACAAAAGTGGTCTTTTCCATGTCTTCAGGAGCCATCTTGATTTGATTATATCCGAAGAAACCGTCCATGAAGGAGAATACCTTATGCTGAGCAGTGTTGTCAACCAGAACATTGATATGAGGCAGAGGGAAATCATCCTTCGGGCTCGCCCTGTTCAAATCCCTGTAATCAACACACATTCGGACCTTACCATCTTTCTTCGGCACTGGAACCATGTTGGCAACCCACTGAGGGTAAGAAGTCACTGTTAGAAACCCGACATCAAATTGTTTCATAACCTCAGCCTTGATTTTCTCGGACATCTCTGGACGCATACGGCGGACCTTCTGTTTTACCGGAGGGCATTCTTCTTTGGTAGGCAGGTGATGGACCACAATGTCGGTATCCAACCCAGGCATGTCTTCGTAAGACCAGGCAAAGATTTCCTCATAGTCATGCAACATCTGAATCAACCGCTGTTTCACACTGAGCTCTAGATTGGCACCAATCTTGACTTCCTTCTTGTCTGTCTCAGTACCCAGATTCACCGTTTCCACTAGCTCTTCATGTGGCTGGATGGCCCTCTCTTCCTAGAGTAGCAGTCTTGCAAGCTCACCAGACACTTCACAATCATCTTCACCTTCGTCTTCGGCTAAGTTGATCGGATTTTCGAAGTCATAACTGGCAGTAGCAGAGTCATTACCAGTGAGATCCATAGTGGATTGGAACCTGTATAGGTGTAAATATAGTTGTTTTGCAATATATAATAAAGAAAGAAAAGGAGCGCAAGATTTTAAATGCGAAAAACGTCCAATGCTTTTTATTCATGATATATGAAAATGACAAGTAATAAGCCCTCACAAATGAAGCCACGGTGCCCCGGGTAAGACACCGGGCCATGAAGTTTCAAATTATTGTTTGTTACAAATTTAAAACAAAGGAGTTCATTACTGAGTGACAAAAGTAATAGGTATGAAATCTTTCACAGTCCAGTTGCTTGGTCCATCGTTGGTCGTTGGGTAGATCTAGCTGTCGAATTCAGATTCCTCTACATCGTCTTCAATAGCATTTACCCCCGGGTTGGTGATGAATACAGGAGGTCTTCCAATCCTTGCCTTACGCACAGCCCTCTGAGCCTCCGCAGTGAAACCCAAACCAAACTTGTCAGTCTTCAGAGTGAAATCAGGAAGTCTGCCCCAAACCAAATTTGTATTATTATTATTATCCTTCAAGGAAGTCATCTTCAACGGAGAATCTTCTTCATTTACAGTCTCTGCTGCTTCCAATGTCTGAGGCACCTCTTCAAAGTGTTGAAAGGGGGTCTCTATGAAATCCCCATCCATTTCTATGTACCGGAACGAGTTGAGGTGGCTGACCATATATTCTTCCTCCCCCTGCACTGTAACAATCTTCCCTCTGACCGGGTACTTAAGCTTCTGATGCAAAGTTGAGGTCACAGCTCCTGCCTTATGGATCCACGGACGACCCAGCAAACAAGAGTAGGATGGGCGAATGCCCATCACATATAAAGTAGAGTCAAAAACTTGAGAATCAACCTTGATTGGAATGTCAACTTCACCATGTACCATCCTCTTCGACCCGTCGAAGGCCCGGACAATAATGTTACTAGGCTTGAGCTCTAAACCCTCACAATCCAGCCTGTCTAAAGCTTTCTTGGGCAATACGTTCAACGAAGAACCGGTGTCTACCAACACATGGGCGAGAGTAGTGCCCCTGCATTCAATGGAGACATGCAGGGCGTCGTTATGGTTCTTTCCTTTGGAGGTCAGATCGGCGTCAGAGAAACCCAATCCATTATAAGCAGTTAAGTTGGCCACACAATCGGTAAATTAATCAGCAGACGTTTCTTGTGGCACATGGGCAGTCTTCAGGAAGGAGATCAGAGCCTTGGCATGGGCCTCTGAACACAACAACAGTGATAGCATAGAAATCTTTGATGGGGTGTGCCCCAGCTGCTCAACTACATTGAAATCACTCTTCTTGATAATTTTAAGAATCTCTTCCATCTCTTGCTTGGAAGCTTCAACATTGACGGTTTTCGGTGCCTCCGTCCGGGCGGGCATATCAGTAGAAATCCCTTTGCCCCGAGCATCAGATGACTCGGCAGCAGGGGTAGAAACAGGAACTTGGTCAGGCAAGGAAGCAGGCACACTTGCAGGTGTGATGACGAGAGGTCTCTGAATGGCTGGTGGCGCAATATCTGGTGAGAACATCCTACCACTGCGAGTGACTTTGGCAGGCCCGGTGATGTTACTGATGCCGGTACTAGTATCAAACTCTTGTTTTACTCCAAGAACATAAACATCTGCCCCATAGTGCCAAGGGACAGCTTTGTCAAATTTATAGGGGATGGGCCCCGAAACAGTAATGATGATAGGAGCAATCTTCGGAGTAGACATGATTTTGACAGGCTTCTTTGAGGGAGCCTTAGGAGGGTTGTTGAAAATAGTGATAATAGACACTTCTTCAGCAGGGGTAACAGGAACATCAACCTTCTCGAACAAGATCTCTTTGTTATCCATCAGGTTTTGGACGCCTGACTTCAACAAAGGACAACCAGCAGGTGAAACAGCACATAGATGGCGACCTTTACTACATCCCGGAAATAAACCGGCTAGCAACAGGTTCCTTTTGACAGTCAACAACGGAGTAACAATCTCATCCACAGAAGCTACATACCGGTCTTCTTCCACAGCATTCACTCCATGCTGGGGCATGGGAGCAGTCACAACATTGGGCCTTTCGGGCGCCTCGAACTGTATTTCTTTAGCATCAATAAGATCCTGAACCTTATTCCTTAGAGCCCAACAATCATCAGTAGAATGCCTCGGGCTGTCAGAGTGATAAGCACAGCGGGTGTTGGGGTTATACTTCGGAGATGTGGTGTTCACTACCTTCAGAGCTTCTTTGACAGTTACCAGATTGGTTGACAGCAGTTGCGGCAATATCTGAGACAGGGTCATACTAAGCCGAGTGTACTGCCTTTTGGGTCTCTCACCCCTTGGCTGGTTGTATTGCTGAGGAGCAGCAGCAGGCTTAGAAATAACCACCGTGTTGACAGCATGGCGGCGTTCCGATTTACTTTGTCTCCTTGACCCATAAACAGCACTAGCTTCCTTCTTGAAAGGCTTCTTTTCAGCACTCGAGGAGGCAGCCTTCTGTATCTTCCTTGACTTAATACTAGCTTCTATCCTCTCACCAGTCAAGATTAGATCTGTAAACCCAGCAGAGGAGTTACCGATCAGATGGTTAAAGAATGGACCAGACAGGGTCCCCAAGAACATGCCAACAAGCTCACGGTCAGTCAACGGTGGCTGCACCCTGCCAGCTAGGTCTCTCCACTTTTGTGTGTACTCTTTAAAACCTTCTCCCGATCCTAGTGACATACCCTTGAGTTGGGTACGTGTAGGAGCGAGGTCGACATTATACTGATACTGCTTATAGAATGTAGTAGCCAAGTCCTCCCAGTTACGAATACTGGTTCCATCCAGCTGATAGAACCACTCGAGTTGAGCCCCTGAAAGGCTATCCTGGAAGAAATGGATCCATAGGTTCTTGTCTGCAGTGTAAGGTTGGATCTTCCTTACATATGATCTGAGATGCAGCTTAGGACAAGATGCCCTGTTGTACTTTGCAAAAGAAGGTGCCTTGAACTTGTGTGGGATCACCACCCCAGAAGATAGACCTAGATCTCCAAAATCCAACCCAGGCACCTGTTGAATTTCCATAGCACTCAGACGCTCCTCTAATTGCTTGTACCTATCTTCAGCAGGAGGGTACTATTCATCATTGAAATCTGTCTCGTTGTCGGAGACCACAGGACTAGGAGCCCTTCCCCCTTGGGGACTGTCTTTCCCTACAGAGGAAGTAGCTTGATCAGCCTCATTTTGCAGTGTATTCCAAAACCTCTGTCCAGTGTTGAACAGCACAGTCCTCTTCTTCTTCTTCTTCACCAGCAGAGCCTTCAATTCCTGCTGACCCTGGGCTAAGCTCATGACCAACTATTGAAACTGGGTGTTCTGGGCCTGGAGGGCCTTGATAGCTTGTTCATTGGATGATTCAGGATTCATGATGACTGCGTGAATAAACAGTGAAGAAGATTAAGCAACCTGTAAAATAGAGTACTTGTTATGCACATGATGCATGATATGCTATTTATGCAATGCATTCAAGGGTTTAAAAGTTCAAATTCGTTGTAGACAAAAAAGGAACACACGTTATATTAAGAAATAATTTGTTCAGTACATCAGGGCCTCATGGGCAAAACATTACAAAATAACTTAATCCCAAAAGACACTGTGCATCCTCTTTGGAGCTATGTAAGTGTTGAGAGTCTTTTCCTCGTGAAGTAGATGGGTGAGCTCCAAGACCTTCTTCTCACTGGCATGTAGACTGGTTTCAAGAGAATTCCGCTCTTCCTTGAGTTGGATCCAGCTCTTTTGCATTTCTTCCCAAGATGTTGGCATGTCAGGATGTTGAATGGTGTATGGCACCTCTCCTTCCAAAACTGGCTCTTTGATCACGGGGAGAATATGAGGATATGGCATCACCAACTTCTGGGAGTGGGCTCGTACCCACTTGAGATAAGGCTCCAAGGGGATGGAGTTCTTGTGCCCCAGTGTCTTGCTATCTACCATGTTGGGCATCCTCCAAGCTCTGATAAATCTCTGGCGAAGTCCTTGTGCATCGTTGTCGAAGTCAAAAACTATGTCAGGAATCAACATGTCATGAGGGTCATCCCTCCGAGCATATCCAAACTGTCTCAAAGCCAGACATGGCTTGTAAGTAATGCCCCCTCTGATTCCAAGTAAAGGAACATTAGGAAACTCTCCGCAATGATCGATGATAGTGACATTTTCTCTGGACCGAGAACACCAATGTATATCAGCATGTGTAAGAGTCATCAATCATTGTGACCATCTCAAACCCCGCTCGTTCTTCAAAACTGATTGTGGAAGGTGCGAAATAAACCACCTTGCCAGGAGAGGAGTGCAGCACATGAGAACACCTCTTTTTCTCATGGTTCGAGTGTAACATGAGTGGAGGATGTCCCCAAGCAACGTAGGTATGGGATTCCTGGACATGAAGATCTTGACAGCATTGATATCTATAAGCTGATATGGATTTGGGAACAAAACCAACCCATAGACAAGGAGTGCCACAACTTCTTCAAAGGCTTGTAGGTCAAGGGAGTTCCAACATTCTTGGGCCTTCTCAAACAGGAACTTTGCCAAGAATCCTTTGATACCACTTCTAACTTCCCAATGTCCCTTGATGTCAGATGGCTGTAGGCATAATGCTTTAGCAACCTCTGTAAGTTTTGGTTCCCTTTCCGTACCGTTGTAGGGTAGTTGACTGAGAATGGGAACCTTCATAAGCTGAGAAAACTCTTCCAAAGTGGGCACTAGTTGATAATCCGGGAAAGTAAAACAGTGGTGCAAAGGGTCAAAGAACTGGAAGAGAACTTTTATCATATCTTCTTCAACATTGGTGTTGACCAAGCTGACGAGTCTACCATGTCTCTCACTGAAAGAAGAGTTCTCGGGAATCCTGGATGTAAGCTCCTTAAGTTGAGGAGGTATCCTTACAAGGTTGATCTGAATTGTCTTTCTGCGGATAGTTTCCATGTCCTACAAAATAAGATCAAAGATGAAGATTCGAACCCTGGAAGTGGTTAATAAATGCATATGATGTTGTATGATGTTATGATAAAAACACACCACAAGTATCCACAAAAAGCAAACATGATAAGGCACACAAGTTACACCAGACAACCCTTAGAGTTTAGGCCAGCATGAGGTCTAGGTACTACCCTCTTGAAGTTGGTGGGCTCAAAACTGTCCTATCAAAAGTAACCGGGTTCTAAGGATCTCAATATCATTGGGTTGTTTTCTGTGTTCATTGTTTTGATTTAGCCACTGAACTGGAGATCAAAATATTCCAAGAAAACAAGCCTCAATGAGTGTAGTATCGAGTATCTACCAACTTCGGACTGCACCAAAGTCGGTCATCTCACTACCCCTAAAGAGGCCAGGATGGTCAAGTAAGGTTCCTAAGGTGAGTTGATGCTTCACGACACCACGCGACGGCCCCGTACTGTCCTTGACTTGACTCAAGGGTTACCGGTACTCACCAAAGTGCCACATCAACGTAGCAAACTGCTTCAACCGTGTCGGTATACCCCGCACAGTTCCCTCACAGTTTTGTTGCTACCTAAAAGGTATCCCCCAGATCCGGGTTAGGATCTATGAAACTCCCAAAACAGGCCCACAATATTAAAGAAAACAGAGCAAGCAATTGAAAACATAAGTATGATCTAATCCTAAGGTACACCTCACTTTTATATAAATCCCCAGCAGAGTCGCCAGTTCTGGCGATCGGTGGAAATAGAGCTGACTGTTTTGAAATGCTGGTTTGCGAAATGTCGCGGTAAGCAAGAGTTGCCACCGTCTTTTATGTTCTCCAACATGGAAAGGACAAAAGCACATCAAAATTCCTTATTCGAGAATGTTTCTCGGTTTGGGAGGTAGATTGATAGAAAGGGAAGGTGTTAGCACCCTTTCTATCCGTGGTTATCCACGGGCTCTTAGGTACTTGCTCTTATGTTTTCAAAAATTTGTTTGCTTTTCAAGTGTGTATGGGTTTGAAAAAGTTTTGTTTGAAAAATTTCTAAGTAACTCTTGTATCTGTCCTCAAGAGTGTATGAAAAATTTGTTTGAAAACCTTTTCAAAGTGTCTGTGTGAAAAGATGTTTTTGTTTGTTTTGAAAAGAGCAAGTACCCATGATATCTACCTACCCTAAGGAATTAGGTTGTGTAAGAGTCCTTTAGACAGTACTATCCCACTATTGAGAAGTAGGTAGCACCGTCGTTGGAGGTGTTCGGGTCAATTCGATTATAAGGGACAGTGTGGTCACCGAAGCAATAGTAGGACACCTTAGAAGTAACCCTAATGTCCTAGATCCTTTTTTATCCGAGGCAACCGTTTCGAGGCAACTGGATCTTTAGACAGGAGGGCGACCTCTAAGACACTCTATACTTAACGACCACGTTCGAGGCAACCAGTGAGGCGTACCCTAGGAGTGGCATGTGCATGTGTGTTGCTTTAATATTATATTATCTTGTACATGTCATTTGTGAGCTACGGATTGATTTTATTTGGCATTCAGTCTTTCATGCATATTAACAGTTAAGAGTGCGGAAAATAAAGTACCGAAAGGTAAATCTACACTATTACAAGGCGAAGGTCTATACATCGCCAAAGACAAAAACCCGTTTTGGAAATAAATGTGGAAAGTAAAGGAAGCAATAAAATCCTAATTAACTATTATATTCCGGAAACAGTTACATAAATAATCAAAAATAAGAATAATGTGCAAAAGAAATTAAATCGAGACGTCCTTAGGGTTTTGACCCTTTTGAGAAATAAAGAAAGTGAAATTGGTCCTTTTTTGTAATTAAATGAAATATCAAACCTAAAAACTAATTAATTATTTAATTAAAAGAAAAAATGTTTTTTTGTGTTTTTTATGTAAAATAAAACAAAAGGAATTAAAATTAAAAGTTAGTAAAACCTAATTCTAAGTTTATTTTATTTATTGTAAAAAAAGATTAAGATTGACCTAATTTAACTAATTTAATTAATTTACATTTTATTTACAAAAATAACAATTAATGTGAAATTTAATAATAATAATAATAATAATAATAATAATACAAATATTTTAAGTTTCTGATTTTATTATAAAAAATAATTTGTTAGTTAATAATAATAATAATAATAATAATTAGTTAAAAGATTTAAAAGGAACAAGAGAATAAAAAGAATAGTAAAAACCAGGGGGGGTTTGATGGCCCAATGGAGGTTTGAAGAAGCAATTTGGCCCATTAAGAATCAAGCCCTGTTGACTTTTGGAAATTGGCTAGGGCACGTTGACTAGGGAGCATGGTGTTCATCCATCCCTGGCCTTTGGATCACTGCTTGAAGCCACATGGCAGGCTGGGACATGAGGCATATGGTGGAATTCTTGATAAGCGCTGCATATGAATTTGTTAGAAAAAATAGAACAAGTATTTTGGGTGGACCTGGGAATCGAACCCAGGTCCCAACGATTGCCAGACACCTCATCTCCCACTAGGCCATTGCGTTATCTTTGTTATTATAATGGGCAATAAACATAATATATGAAAACAACGCCTATGCTGGAAATTAACAAAAACGCACGTTGTATTTGAATTGCCCAATGATACAGCACCACGTCCTCGTCTTCTTCATGAAACCTGCAGAAAAAGAATTAGATAGCGGGGGTTTTTAACCCCCACAAACTGCAAATGCCAAAAACAGCGATTAGCTGTATGAGTTATATAAATAGGGCGCGTGGGTTGGGTTGGATTCGTCTCATTCAGACGGTTTCAACCATGTGCGTCTTGAGGTCCAATTTTACTGTATGTGGAAAGCCCTAATCTGAGAGCTCTGAAACCCTAGAATTCAACAATGGTGATTTACGTTTCAGGGCACCATAATACAATTAACCTATATCATCAGCTTCAGAAAGGTCATATCAATGTAAAGCAACAATTATATCATGTTAAGGATGCATAAAACTTGAGTTTCGATTCTAGAAAAATTAAGCAAACCGTGTGACTGAAGCGAGTGATTCTTTGAGTGTTAAGGCTTGTTTGTGATTGCTATGCGTTCCTGAATGTCTCAGCAAGGTATTGGAATCAAGAAAGGGCTTTGAATTGGCCTGGAAGGTTGAATTCAGTTTTCAAATTTCTTGGCCTTTTTTTCAATATGGTAATGGTGTTTGCAGCAGCTTTTGCACGTCCAAGGCTTTAGGGTTTGATTATGCTCTTATAGTAGAATGGATTTAGGGTTCAATCTTTGTCCAAGAATCCATGAAATTATGTTTTGCATCTTTGATTTCAATCAAATCTTTTTGCACATTTTTGATTGATAAAACTTGCTAAAATTGGATATTTTGGTCCCCTTGATTGGCAAACGAAATCTTCAGCATGTGTTGGTCATATTTGCTCCACAAAAGATTTGAAAAACATATCTTTTAAATTTCCTACATTTAAAATCAATTAAATGAATTAATATTAATAAAAATTCAATTAATTAATTAAAAATAAGAAAATAAATCAATTTAGGCTCAATGGGTCGTGCATAGGCCTTGGACAAAGTTTCAAGAAGGAATTTGAGGCCCATTAGCAAAAACAAGGTGTTTTAGGCAAAGTTGACTTTTGCAAATTCCCAAACATTTCCCAACTTCTCCAATGCATATCTTGCTCAATTTTGATCATATGGACATGTTCTTGGACATTTTGGAAAGGTATTGAAGTCCTCTAACCAATGCCTTTGGTCCCATGTCATTTTGATTTACCAATCTCAAGTTATGGTCTTTGAGTTAAAGTGCCTTTTTGTTGACTTTTGAAATTGACCTATAATGTAGAAATTGATAACTTTTTGTGAGAGCATTTCTTGGACTTGGAATGTGAAGATGAGTTGTAGGAAATTCCACCCCCTTCAAAATGAGCATTGGATGGGATTTTTCTAATGAACCATGAAAAAGTTATGCCCTGGTCAAGTTATAGTTGACTTTTCAACTGTCCAAAAATAGAAACTTTTGGCATCTTGATGATTTTTGAGCCATGCTTGTGGAATCATGATCAAGACTTGATCAAATGATGATTGTGGTTTCAAAATAAGATGTTGACCAAAATTTTTGACTTTTGACTGCCAAATGACCATTTTGCCCTTGCAGTTGATTGTGGAGCAACTAGGGCTTTTGATTGTGCAACTTAATGCTATGAGTCTTGAAACTTGACATGTAGATGCTTGATGATATGTGTAGGCCTATGGGACTTGATTGGACCATTGAAAACCTCAAATTCACTGAAGGAACCAAAACCCTAACTTGACTTGCTTAGGGGGATGTTTAGACTGGGCATCCCCTTGATGTATTTGAAGATTGATCTTGACAAATCTTAAAGAATATGGGAGGGAAAATTTTGGGGTACAACAAATCGTGTTTCAGAAAGTGTTTTGAAAAGAAGTTTTGCAATGGTTCTCGTCTCTATAAGAACGTATACAAAATGTTGTCTTTTTGAAAATGTTTTGAAATGAAAGTGTAGGTGTAAAAAATTTTTATCGTGAGCAAGCGAGTAACTAGGAGCGAATCTATCAACTCGAAAGGTCTTAAATTGTTCTTTTCTTCCTCCTTTTAATGGTGCTATCTTATCATTGATTTGGTAAGAAGCCCCATCATTGGATGTGAAGGGACATGCGCGGGTCAATTTTTACAGTCATCGAAGGCAACTTATGAGACGCTTTAACAATTTTTTGTAAGGGACAATATCATTTTAATCGAAGGCAACACCGAGGGTCATCGAGGGACTACGATCTTTTTTATCGAAGGGTCATGGCTAAAGCGTCCCATATTCGAGGGACATGACTGTATTTCCGAGGCAACGAGCGAGGTTACCCTAGAGGTGCGTGTGTGAAAAAGTGTGTTGGTTTCAAGTTATTTTATTATTTTATTCGGTCATCTAGCGATTGATTTTTTAATCTTGCCATACACGCCTAATTACTATACAGTATAAGGAAAATAGTAAATTACGGGAATTGAAATTCTACGCTATTACAAAGTGTTCGGGAATGAGGGTACAATTTTTA
This sequence comes from Vicia faba, assembly GCA_948472305.1. Taxonomy (NCBI): domain Eukaryota; kingdom Viridiplantae; phylum Streptophyta; class Magnoliopsida; order Fabales; family Fabaceae; genus Vicia; species Vicia faba. The sequence continues at coordinate 1,258,450,973 of OX451741.1, read as the reverse complement.
CAAATGGGGATGAATCAAATGCGATAGCAAAATCCAAATAGAAAACGATACAACCAAATCGAATTTTGTGCGATTAATGAAAGCTATAATAATCTATGAAATAAAATCAACAAAATATGGAAATGAAATTTTAAGTATTTATTTGAAAAGAGAAAAGTAAAACCTATTCTAAAAATAAAATAAAATAAAAGATTAAATTATATGTTTTATTTTTGTATTTTATTTACTTAAGTAAAATCTAAAGAAGGAAAACAAACTAAATTATTTTTTGGTGTTTTATTATGTGTAAATTAAATCTAAAACAATGTTTATTAAAGAAAGAAAAAGAAATTGATAAAAATTATTCACAAAATCTAAATCAAATTAATTATAAAAAAAGTATATTTTAAGTTTTAAAAGTATTTTGTATAACAATACAAAAATAATAAGAAGAAAATAAACTAATAAACAGCATGGGCTTATGGAAGTGATTTAGGAGGAGGCCCAAAGAAATTAATTGTCTAACTTGCTGTAACATAAACAAGCAAAAAAGGGGGGTGAGGCCAGTAAACAAAATGGGCTTAATGGTGCAAAGGTAATGAGTTATCAAACTTAAATCAGTAAACAAAACCCATGCCTTAAACTAATCTTAACCATAGATTAAGGGATAATAAAAGAATTAGGGTTTTGGTTCATCTTTCTCATTCACGCGACGCTGTTTCTCTGTTCATCTTTGTCATCTCGTCCATTTGTTGAAACCCTCTAAACATCTTCACTACCCGTCCCTGTCTAACCTCATGACCGAATCGCCCTCTTCAGTAACTTACTACCTCTTTATCTCACCGTGATTTGCATCTTTTTGAAACCCTAATTTTTGAATTCGGATTTAAACCCAAAAGGCCCGAAACTGGTTCATCCTTGACCACCCTAAAACTCTCTGTTGCCGGAACACAACCCTCTCGCCTCCCTAATCAAGTTCTAACGATTTTTTTTTTGAAAAAAAGGTGAGATTATTTTGTTATATTCAAAAAGCTTACAAATTTCATTGATTTTTTCTAACTTTGTTGTGTTTTCTGTTAATTAAACTTTTGTTATCTTAAATGCAGAAATTATATGCTTATGGAAGATTTGGGAGGAAGAATTCATACCTTTTGGAGCTTTACAATTTTTCTCTTGCGAAATAGGAAGGTAGAGGCGAGACTGAGGACTGTGTTCAGTGGTGGCATAAGTTTCATGAGGACGAGAGCATGGATTCACTGGTTTGTCGGTAACCTTCTTGTCTCCTTTGTTGAAAAATGATGGTGTTATCAATGTGTTTTGGGATTTTTGTGGTTTGTTACTGTTTTTTTTAGTTTTTCTTTATTCACAGTGTTTTGGTTTGATGATGGTTACTGTTTTTTTTTTGTTTTGAAGCTTGTTACAGGTTTTTGGTTGTTTGATGGTTACTAGTTTTTGTTGTGAAGCTTGTTACAGGTTCTTGGTTGTTTGATGGTTACTGGTTTTTGTTGTGAAGCTTGTTACAGGTTTTTGTTGTTTGAGGCTTACTGGTTTTTGTTGTGAAGCTTGGCAACTGTGTTTGGGATTTTTTGATGGTTAACAGGTTTTTGGATTGAGGCTTGTTACTGTTTGATGAGTTTTCAGTGATGGTTGACAGGTTTTGGGTTTTAGGCTTGTTACAGGTTTTTGGTTGTTTGATGGTTACTGGTTTTTATTGTGAAGCTTGTTATAGGTTTTTGTTGTTTGAGGCTTACTGGTTTTTGTTGTGAAGCTTGGCTACTGTGTTTCGGATTTTTTGATGGTTAACAGGTTTTTGGATTGAGGCTTGTTACTGTTTGATGAGTTTTCAGTGATGGTTGACAGGTTTTGGGTTTTAGGCTTGTTACAGGTTTTTGGTTTGATGATTGTTACTGGTTTTTATTCTCTTTGCTCTCTTATGCTTTTGGATTGCCCTGCTTCTGTTATATTGACCCTTCAAAATGTTGTGGCCTCTTGGCCTTTGGTCTCTACAACAGGTTTTGCTTACAGCAGGTTTTGCCTGGTTTTTGTTTTTTAGCAGTTTTGATGATTCTTGGGTTTGCAGCAGCTCTTGCTTGGTTTTGTTTTTTAGCAGTTTTGATGATTCTTGGGTTTGAAGCAGCTCTTCCTTTTGCAATAGAGCTTTTGCAGGATGTGCATTTTGGGCAATTCTATAGAATAGGTGACTTCTTTCCTCTCTTATCTCTCAATGACAATAAAAAAGCAATTTGCTCTTTTTCCTTTTTTACTAATCTGAAAGGTTTGCAGTTTGGAAAATGATGATATATCGCTTCTTGAGCAAGTTTTTCTATTTTGTTTGATTTAGCTATTTGCATGTTTGCCATACTGCTGCCTCATTTTTGTTGATGTTGTTGGTTTGGACTGTTGTAATGCTGTTGTTTGTTGTTCGGACAGTTTGTAATGTTGTTTGTTGTTTGGACAATTTGTAATGTTGTTTGTTGTTTGGATAATTTGTAATGCTGTTTGTTGTTTGGACAGTTTGTAATGTTGTTTTTTGTTTAGATAGTTTGTAATGTTTTGTTTTTGTAGCATGCTCGCGAATTTCTCTTCTTCTTTCTTTTTGTGAACAAAGAAGGATAACCTTCTTGTGATTTGCAATTAGGGGAAATAAATTGTGATGAACTAAACAGCATTCTGATTCCACATTGCAAACCTTAATGATGAATACCTTTTGGAAAATTTCTTGTTCATGCCCATATAATTTTGTACTAATCATGTTTTCTTTTTCTTGTTTTCATGTGAGCAAAATTGGAGATGACAAAGCAAAGAACGCAAGAAATATGTGGCAAACATGAAAGTCTTGGAGATAAACAAAGGAATTTGATACAACTTCAATCTTCAAGCAAACTTAGACATAGATTAATTCTCCTAGGCCGAACATTCATTTGGATTTTCTTTGTAATTTAGAAAAATCATTCTTGTATTGTATCCAATAGTTGTACCAATTCATCTTTAAATACAATAAGTTGTAAAACATAAAGTATTTAAAAGAATTAATTGTTTTGTAACAATGTTTGAAATTGGAGAAAATCTTGAGTTGTAGCATGAAGTATTCTGGTTTCATTTTATAACTTGAAATCCTTTATCAACAACAACTTGTAATTTCTCTTTGCATCCTAATTGATTTTTTTTTAAATTCCCAATCAAGATATTTGAAATAAAATGCTCCAGTCAGGTAACTTAAATTCCAAGTAATCCCAATAACTTTGTAACCGCATTTCAAACAGACACGCATTGTGTACTCCATTTCCTAACAAAACAAACGTTTTAAGGACGTAAATCATCTGGTCAACCTGGATCCCCAAAATCATGATTGTCCTAAATGACAGTCTTAACTTCCATCTCTTGTCCCAAACAAATCATGCTCTAAGAACAAACATTATCCTTTCAGTAAACTATGTTTTAAGAAAATTCAAAATCAATCAAATGCCTTATGATGATTTGATAATTTTAAAGTTTTCCAAACTCAAATTTCTTCCGATTCTTTGAAGATAAACCCGTGAGCGACATCACATGTGACCATGAGCATGCATAATCGTCTCAAAATCTTGTAGCTTGAAGAAATCATAAATACAACATTGAGGAAGCATGAAGACCTATGAGGGCCAATTGGATCTTCGAAAACTCATTTTATTTTGAGATTTGCAAAAAACCCTAATTGCTGGTTTACTGCCACAGAAGAGAATCTGTCTGGTCGATTTCTGAGCCAACTTGAATATCCGAGAAACCCTAGGGTTGTGTCTTTTAAAAAAAATGGGAGGGCAAATTTTGGGGTACAACAATATTATCAAAGGTCTCCCTTTAATCGGAGGCATCATAATTTGAGGCTCTTGTAGGTATTCCTTAATTCTCTCGAAGGAAATCTGACATTCGTCATTCCACTTTACCACTTGATCTTTCTTTAGGAGTTTGAATATTAGCTCATAAGTAGTAGCTAAATGGGAAATGAACCTGGAAATGTAATTTAGGTGTCCTAAGAAGCCGCTGACCTCCTTCTCAGTGCGAGGAGCCAGCATCTCTTGTATAGCTTTTAACATTGCAGGTTATACCTGAATACCCTTGTCACTGACAATGAAACCTAGGAGTTTACCAGACCTTACCCCAAAGGTGCACTTGTTCGAATTTAACCTCAGCTTGTATGTCTTCAACCTATCAAACAGCTTTTGTAGATGATCAAGGTGTTCTTCCTCAGTTTGAGACCTGGCTATCATGTCATCAACATAAACCTCTATTTCATGGTGGATTATGTCATGAAACAAAGCTACCATGGCTCGCTGATAGGTTGTCTCGGTGTTCTTCAACCCAAACGGCATCACTTTGTAGCAAAAAGTTCCCATTTGTGTGATGAAGGTTATCTTCTCCATGTCTTCGGGTGCCATCTTGATCTGATTGTAACCAGAGAAACCGTCCATGAAGAAAAAGATCTTGTGTTGTGCGGTATTGTCAACCAGAACATCAATGTGGGGAAGCGGAAAGTCATCCTTAGGGCTTGCCCTATTCAAATCTCGGTAGTCCACACAAATTCGTACCTTGCCGTCCTTTTTAGGTACCCGGACTACGTTAGGAACCCATTGGGGATAAGAGGTGATAGCTAAGAACCCAACATTAAACTGTTTCATAACCTCTGCTTTGATCTTCTCTGACATTTTTGGGCGCATGCGACGAATCTTCTGCTTTATCGGAGGGCAATCTTCTTTAGTTGGCAGACGATGAACCACAATATTTGTGTCTATTCATGGCGTGTCTTCATATGACCAGGCAAAGATCTCAACATAATCATGCAACATCTAAATCAAACGCTGTTTGACACGAAGCTCCAAATTTGCACATATCTTGACCTCTCTTATGTCCTCTTTTGTGCCCAAGTTTACTGTCTCAACTGGGTCTTCATGAGGCTGTATTGCCCTTTCTTCCTGCTGTAACAGTCTGGAAAGTTCTCTGAGTACCTCACAATCTTCCTCACCTTCGTCCTCGGCTTGGTTGATCATATTTTCAAAGTCATAACCGGCAATAGCAAAACTATTATCAATGGAATCCAGAGTGGATATGGATCTGTAGTTTGATACGTGGGTGTATGTAAGAGCATAGATGTATAGACAAAGTAAAAAGCAGAAAAGAAAAATAGAGAGCGCAAAATTTGTATGCATAAACTTCCAACGCTTTATTAATGCCATATGAAAATTAAAACATGATTACCCTCACAAATAAACCATTGTGCCCCGGGTAAGACACGTGGCCATAGAGTTTATATTGTTTATTACAAATCCAAAAAACAAGAAAGACAATTACTTCTGAACAAAAGTAATCATTACAAAGTCTTTTTTTGTCCAGTTACTGAGTCCACCGTTGGTAATAGGGAAGATCCAGCTATCCATGTCATCGTCACCATCACTGCCTTCTAGAGCGTTGACCCCGTGATTGCTGATGCGTAGGGGAGGTCTTCCAGCATGAGCACGACGAACATCCCTTTGATCCCCTGAAGGGAAACCCAAACCAAACTTATCAGACTTGTATGGAATATCAGGGAGCTGACCCCAGATGATAGACCCACCCTCTTCAATAACTGCTTTTGCATCCTTAAGAGAATCCATCTTCAAGGGAGGTCTTGTGATCTTTGGTAGATTGGTAATAGCTTCAGTTGTATCTATAGTCTAAGGTATCTCTTCGAAGTTTTGACAAGGAGTCTCGATGAACTCTCCATCCATTTCCACGTACCTGAAGGAGTTCAGGTGACTGACCATGTATTCTTCTTCACCGTGTACCGTGACAATCTTTCCTCTTACCGGGTACTTCATCATCGGGTGCAGAGTAGACGTGATAGCCCCCACCCCATGGATCCAAGGGCGACCCAACAAACAAGAATATGATGGTATGATATCCATCACGTAGAAGGTGGAGTCAAAGGTATTAGAACCAACTTTGATGGGGATGTCCACCTCCCGTGCACCATTCCCTCTGAACCGTCAAAAGCCCTCACTACAATATTGTTGGGCTTTAAGGTCAAACCTTCACAGTCTAGTCAATCCAGAGCTTTCTTAGGAAGCACGTTCAAAGATGAACCAATATCTACTAGAACATGGGACAAAGTAGTGTCCCTGAACTCGAAGGAAACATGCAGTGCATCATTGTGTTTCCTCCCCCTGGGTGTTAGATCAGCATCAGAAAAACCTAAATTGTTATTAGTCGTCAAGATGGCCACGCAATATTAAAATTGGTCAGCGGAGGTTTCCAGTGGCACATGGGCAGTCTTAAGGAACTTCACCAAAGCCTTCACATGAGCTTCGGAGCACAACAGTAAGGCTAGCATAGAAATCTTTGAAGGGGTCTGCCCCAGCTGCTCGACCACATTGTAGTCGCTCTTCTTGATAATCTTCAAAATTTCTTCCATTTCCTTCTTGGAAGCCTATGGGATAGATACTTACTGCGCCTTCATTTGGACAAGCTCAACCAATATGTCTTTTCCCCGAGTCTCGATCGACTCGGTGATAGGAGTGTCAGCGGGGGTAATCACAGGAATTACAGTAGTAGTATCAGTAGGAACAAAATTAGGAATGATCACAGGACCAGTAATAGCTCTTGGAGGAGAAATCTCAGGGGAGAACACTCTTCCACTTCTTGTTATTTCGCTGGTTCCAACAATGTTGCCAATATCCGGATCAACATCTTCAGAAACCTGGTCTTCAACAGCCAGCATGTCTTGCTTGACGCCGTGGTAGTAGACGCCACCTCCATAGTTCCAGGGAACAGTTTTGTATAAGGAGTATGGGATTGGCCCTGGCATGGTGATAATCAATGGAGCCAACTTCAGAGAAGATGTAATCCTGATGGGTCTTTTGGTAGAGACCCTGGGAGTATTAGTGGGAATGGTTATTATTGAAACATCCTTGCAATAAATAGTTGGAACGATAGTCTTTTCAAACAAAACCTCTCTATCGTCCATCAGGCGCTGAACACCTGCCTTCAACAAATGACAACCGGACGGTAGAGATAAACATGAGTGGCAACCTTCGCCACAACCCGAAAATAAACCGGCCTTTAATAAGTTCCACTTGACGGTCAAGAGAAGGGTAACAAGTTCCTCAACAGAAGTAGCAAACACATCATCTTGAACAGCGTTAACACCGTGGTCGTGCTTGGGCATAGGAGCATTGATAACATTGGGGATCTCAGGGGCGTCAAATTCAATTTCCTTCGCCTCGAGAAGGTCTTGCACCTTGGTTTTCAAAGCCCATCAGTCGTTTGTATCATGACCTGGACTTTCTAAATGGTAAGCACGGCGAGCATTAGGATTATAACAGGGAGAGACGGTGTTGGGATTCTTCGGATCTTCCCGCAAGGTTACCAGATTAGATTTCAACAAATGTGGAAATACTTGAGACATCGTCATATTTATCCTGGTAAACTGTCTTATCGGCCTTTTTGTTCTAAGTTGATTGCTCCTTTGTTGAGTCAGTGCAGGTTTAGGGATCATGACAGCCCCTACCGCTGGACGGCGTTCAGCTTTGTCCTGATTTCATTGGTTGTACACAACACTAAACTATTTTTTCCCATAAAATGGCTTCCTTTCTGCACTGGAGGACGCATCCTTTTAGATCTTACCACTCCTAACTCCAGATTCCACCCTTTCTCCTGTCAAGATCAATTCAGTAAAGCCGGTCGGGGAGCTTCCAATCAGATGATTGAAAAATGGACCAGACAGGGTACCCAGAAACATATCCACTAGCTCCCTATCAGACGGGGGGGTGGACTCTTCCTGCTAAGTCCCTCCACTTCTGAGCATAGTCTTTAAACCCTCACTCGAACCTATAGACATATTTTGGAGTTGTGTACGGGTGGGAGCAAGGTATGCATTATACTGATACTGCTTGTAGAAAGCAGCATCCAGGTCTTCCCAATTACGGATGTTAGCCCCTTCCAGTTGGTAGAACCATTCTAGTTAAGTTCCGGACAGACTATTCTGAAAGAAGTGGACCCGTAAGTCCTTGTCAGCAGTGTGAGGCTGTATCTTCCTCACATAAGATCGGAGGTGCATCTTGGGACATGAAACCCCATCATATTTGGCGAACACCGACACCTTGAACTTTTGTGAGATGACAACCTCAGAAACCAAACCCAGTTCTTCAAAATCCAGACCTGGTACCTTCCGGACCTCCATTGCATTCAAACGATCCTCCAGATGTTTGTATTTTTCATCAGCAGGAGGATACTGTTCCTCATCATAGTCAAATTCATCATCAGATTCGTTTGGATGAGAGTCTTCCTCTCTTGTTTCCTCCTCTTGATCGTTTCCTTCCTTTGATGAAGTTATCAGTTCAGAGGCTCGTTGCACTGGTCCTCTGATCCTTCTTCCCAGATTCACTAACCCAGTTGGCTTCTTTGGCTTCTTCTGCTCATTAACAGGCAGGGCTTTCAGTTCTTCTTGCCCCTTGGTCAGATCCATGATCATCTGTTGAAACTGGGCATTCTGAGTCTGTAGATCCTTCGATGTTTATTCTAGAGCCATTGCTAAAATAAACAGCGAAGAGGATGAGAAACCTGCTTTGAAACCTGTTTATGCAATGATATGTATGATATATGTATGCAATGTTTTCAAGGATTTCTAAGACTCAAATTTACTTAAATAGAAAAATAGCAAACGTTAATTGCATTAAGAAGTTTTATTGGTCACAACGATGCCTCTTGGGCTTACAAAGGAGGTAACAAAGCAAAAGTAAGCCCCCAAAGAAAAGAGACTCAAGCTTCCCACGGGTGCATCCTCTTTGGTGCAATGTAGACATTTATATTCCTCTCCTCATGAAGTAACCGGGTGAGTTCTAGAACCTTCTTCTCGTTGGTATAGAATTGGGCTTCGAAAGTATCCCCTTCTTCTTTAAGTTAGATCTAGGATTTCCTTAGCTCCACAAAATCAGTTGGCATATCAGGATGAAGAACAACGTAAGGAGTGTCTCCTTCAGCAATTGGCTCCACAATCACAGGTAAGATGGCAGGGTAAGGCATAATAAGACATTGAGCACGAGATCGCACCCATTTGAGGTAAGGCTCAAGAGAGATGGAATTCTTTTGTCCCAGTGTCTTGATATTAACTCTGTTTGTTATGCCCCAAGCTCGAATAAACCTCTTGCGATAACCATGAACATTATTCTCATAGTCAAAGATGATTCCTTGGACGAGTGCATCATGAAGACCATCCCTTCTAGCATAACCAAACTGTCACAATGCTAAACAAGGATTATAAGTGATTCCTCCCCTAATGCCTAAGAGAGGGACATTAGGGAATTCCCCACAACGATCGATGATGGTAACATTCTCTAAGGATCGCGAACACCAATGAATATCTAAATATGTATGTAACATCAGCCTATCATACCATCTCATACCCTGCTCATTTCTCAAGATAGACTGGGGTAGGTGAGAAATAAACCACCTAGCCAATAGAGGAGTGTAACACAGGAGGGTACCTCTCCTCTTCAGAGTGCGAGTATGCAGAGAGTGTAGAATATCCCCAAGTAAGGTAGGTACCGGATTGTGAGACAGAAAAATCTTGACCGCATTCACATCTATGAGTTGGTCCATGTTAGGGAATAGTACCATCCCATAGATGAGAAGGGCCAACACCTCTTCAAAAGCTTGTAAATCCAGGCTATCCCAAATGTAGTGGTCTTTCTCAAATATAAACTTAACTGGAAATCCTTGGACAACTCTTCTGGTTTCCCAATTTGCCACTACATCAGATTGTTATAAAGACAGAGCTTGAGAAATCTCTTCAGGCTTTGGGTCTCTTTCCATACCGTTGAATGGTAGCTGATTAAGGATAGGTACCCCCAATAACTGAGAAAACTCCTCCATAGTAGGCACTAACTGGTAATCAGGAAAAGTGAAGAAGTGGTGCAACGGGTCAAAGAACTGAAAGAGCACCTTTAAAATTTCTTCATCAGGGGTTGAAGTGACCAAGTTGAGAAGTCGACCATGTTTTTCAGTGAAGAGAGAGCTTTCAGAAACCCTTGATGCTAACTTCTTGAGTTGAGGATGCACTTTTACAAGGTTGATTTGGATAGTGTTCCTACGAGCGGATGTCATGTCCTACAAAACAAGACAAAGATAAGCCCTAGAAAATCCTTGAAATGGTTAGTATGATATGCCATGTCATGATGTCATGATTATGCTAAGAAATCACAGATATAGCAAGCACAAGCAAATCACACAAGAGACCTTAGGTTTAAGGCTTGCATGGGTTTTAAGGTAGTACCCTCTTGAAGTTGGATTGGCTCAACCTGACCTATAAATAGTAAAGAGGTTCTAAGGGATCTCAATATCATTGACCTTTCTCACAAGTTTCGTTCTATAGGCGACTGACTCGCAACCAAACAAAACTCAGGCGTCAAGTCTCAATGAGTGTAGCATCGAGTATATGCCGACTTTGGGAATACACCAAAGACAGCCATCTCGCTAAGTCCTAATGGCCAAGTTGTTCATTTAAAGGTTCTAAGGTCAGTTGACGCTTTATGACACCATGCAGCGGCACCGTATTCTCCTTGTTTAACTCAAGGGATACCGGTACCAACCAAAGTGTTGCATCAACGCAACCATCACTTCAACTGTGTCGGTATACCCCGTACAGTTTCCACGATCTATTGCTACTTACCTAACAGGTTTCCTCAGATACGGGTGTAGGATCTATAGTAACCCAAACAATCACTTAAAAGTAAAGCAAACAAACAAGAAAACAATTTAGAAATGATATAGACCCTAAGATAAACCCCACTTTTATAATAATCTCCAGCAGAGTCGCCAGTTCTGTGATACGGTGGCAGAACCGACTGTTATATACTAGTTTGCATTTTTTGTTCGCAAATGTCGCGGTAAGCAAGAGTCTCCACCGAATTTTCTTTTATCCAACAAAGGAAAGGGTGAAAAGAACAAAAAAAGACCTTTTTTCGAGATTTTCTGAGTAAGGAGGTAGATTATGGAAAGGGAAGGTGTTAGCACCCTTTCCATCCATGGTTTTCCACGGGCTCTTAGGTACTTGCTAATTTTTTGAAAACTGTTTGTGTTTGTGTGTTTTGAAATATTTTTGTATGCTTTATGGTAACTCTTGTATCAGTCCTCAAGAGTGTGATAAAGCGTTTTTGAAAAGTGTGTAAGTGTGAAAAGAGTTGTTTTTGAGCAAGTAATTAAGAGTCATCTACCTACTCGAAAAAGGACGTTATTTTCCTCCTTTCCTTTATATAATGCTATCATACTATTACTGATTAGGTATCCCTAACATCGGATCTTGAGGGACAATCGAAAGGGACGTTATGGTCATTGAAGGCAACATGTAAGGACATCTTAGAATTCGAAGGGACGGTCATCATATAGGCAACATCGAGGGACAAGACCATTTTTCTCGTAGGCAACTCGAGGGATGTTAAGGGACCATGATCTTTATGATGACTTTTAGAATTGGGGGTCTTTGCTAAGATATCCCTACGTTCGAGGGACATGACCATTTTCGAGGAAACCAAGTGAGGAGTACCCTAAGGATGAAAGTGTGAGAAGTGTGATTTTTTCAGTTATATTATCTTGAGGTTAGTGATCTAATGGTTGATTAATTAATCTTGTCATGCACGCCTAATTTACTAGCAGTAATATATACAAAAAATAAAATGCGGAAAGTATAAATCTAGACTATTACATGGCTTCAGGGAGGGGGATATTTACATTCCAAACCAAATGTGGAAAAGAAAATAAAGCAATAAAGTAAATTCCTATTAACTATTACATCCCGTATAACAATTACATGAATATAAAATGCAAAAGGAAATAAACGCGCGAAAAGAAATATTACGTCTAATAATTTAATAAATAAATATAAAAAACCAGAGAATCTTTTTTTTTTGTTTTTGCTAAGAGAATGATTAATTTTAAACTTAATTTTAATTAATAAAATAAAAGTTGAAGGGAATGAACCCTAATTCTAATATATTTTTGGTATTTTTTATTAAGAAAATAATTTAAATTAAAACGAAACTAAGTCTAATTTGATTTTAAATTGATAAAATTGCATTAAAATGATTAATTAATTAATTAATTAATTTTAGAAAGAAACTAATCCTAATTATTATTAGTTTTTTATGATTTATTAAAAAAAACGACTTTTGAAAATAAATAAACAAAAATAAAATGAAATTAGAAAATGAATAAAACAAATCTGCCTAGCATCAAAACCCAAATGAGGGGTGTTGTTTAGAAAAAATGATGGGCCCAAATAGAGAATTTTGTATTGGGATCCAGTGAGGAACGCCTGTGATAGCTCATGGTGCACCTGCATATGGTAACCTTTCATTCTAATCATATGTACATCTGATGGCCAAGATATGATGAAGTAGGATAGGCTCCTGAACATAAGAAGCGCTGGATCAGCAGAATAATCATCAGAAAAATATAAAATGCTGGACTTGGGGCTCGAACCCAGGTCCTACCCTTCACATACACGCTTCCCTGCCAACTGAACCAACATGCCATTCGTTACATAAAATGAAACAAGAATATTATATTTTTAAAAAGTGTCAATATCTGAAAAAAATAAAAAACACGCGCTCTATTTGAATGGATCAATGGGACAATGCCATACTTCGTCTTCTTCGTTCCTACGTCGTCTTAGATCAAATACTTATAGTGACAGTTTTTCACTTGTCACTATAGCACCTTCCATTTATAAACGCCATAATACGCAACAAAAATCAAATGTGAGGCCATAGATTGATTGCTTTCGACCTTTTGAGCAAGATGGTGCCCTTGGTTTGGGCTAATTTTGGCCAATACAAAAAAACCCCAATTTGGAGGTTCAAACCCTAGCTATGGAAAACTGTTATACCTGCACTCAAACTTCAATCCAACTATGCAAAAAGCTTGTAAACACTTCAACAATCAATAATGTATGATCAAAACGCATTTATGTTACATGAATCAAGCAGAATGAATTTGGAAAAAATACAAACTGTGCGAATTGGTTGATGCATTTGGCAATGTTTCAAAGCTTAGTAATGGTTGCAAATGCTTCAGGGGACCTCCAGGAGTGTGTTTTTATCTTTGTTTCAGACTAAATTAGACTGGAGATGGAAATTTGAATTTGACAATTTTGGTGTTTTTTGCAAAACTTTCAGGGGTTCCCCAGGCTGTGTATCTCTGTTTGATGCTTGCCAATGGTTTGTTTATATAGAGAATGATGAGGAGACACGAAAAAATAAGCTTCTAAGAGCCATAATTAATTGCTTGAATTCCATGAATTTCCATTTGTAACCTTTTCCAAAGTTATGGGATTTTGTCCATTTTTGAATTTTGAATGAGTGCAAACATATTGGCCTTGTTGTACACGAAAATTGAGACCCCTCCATGCATTAAAACAAGCCTTAACCATATTATTTGTAATAAAATTCAAATAAAGTCAAGACTATGCAAAAATGGTTTTAGGAGTCTTCTATACTCTTAGGAAGATGTTTGAAGTTCAAGAATTTGAGCCATTGCCTTAAAAACTCAAATTTGCTCAATGCATATTTCTTGAAATTTCCCAAATTTTCCCAACTTGGGAAAGCCATAACTTGATCAATTTTTATCTCATGATGATGATATTTGACTTTTTGGAAAGCCCAATATGTCTACTTCAATCCCTCGTTTGACCAATTTTGCATTTGAAGATGTTATCTTGATGTTAAAGGTCTTGGAAAAAGTGGCTTTTATTGACTTTCTAAACATGACTTGTAATGTATGAACTTGTATCTTTCAAATGGTGAATTTCTTTAGCTTGAGGGCTGAAGAGAAGTTGTAGGGAATTGGATTATCTTCATAATGAGATTTGGTTGGAAAATTTTAGATAAAGTATGAGAAAGTTATGATTGGTCAAAGTTTAGTTGACTTTTCCTATAGAAACCCTAATTTGCCACTTTTGACTTTTGATGGGTTAGGAGAATTTTTTAAGGAATCATGATCAAACCTTGATAAAATGATGGATATCACTTCAAAATGTTGATGTTGACCAAAAATCTTGAAGTTTGACTGTACATGGGCCACAATTGACTTTTAACCTAGCACAGTTGGTTTTCCAATACTTGAGCAATTGACTGAGCAAACTTATTGAGCAAGGCATGAAACTTGGCATGGATGATCTTAAAGACATATTAGGACCATGGGAAGCATTTGAGACTCTTGGAGCTCAACCATCTTGATGAAAATTGAAACCCTAATTGGGGGTTCATTGCCTTAGGAGGAGAATTGTCTGGTCAATTCTTGGTCAACCTTGAGAAATTGAGAACTTCTAGGAGTATGTCTTAAGTGAATGAGAGGGAAAATTTTAGGGTATAACAATTTGCATTCATAATCATAAGCATTGCATGGAATCTTAGGGGAAAAAACAAGGCCTATTTTATATTTAAGTATCTTTGATCGCGTCGACACAGAGATTTTAACCTTCATATCTCTGGATAGAAGACACTTAAATAAGGGCAGTTGTTGTACCCTAATTTTTGTCCCTAAGATTCCTGTATCATCTCATACCATCACAATGAAACAAAATCACACATTAGGGTTTGGGTACTTCTCCTACTTCATCCTATCTTTAGGTTTATCCATGAGGGATCAACAGGAATCTTGAATTGTGTATCTTGCACATATATCCTTTTGAGTAACATCAAAATATGTATATATGTCTCTTTGAATGTCATCTTGTAGGTAATGGCACAATTACATGTATCTTACCATCTTCTAGCACAGAGGATCAAAACTAAGGTTTGAAATTTAATCAAGAAACCTATGACTTTTTGGGAAATACTTGATTCCATGTTTCTTTACATGTTTATGAGCATCTATGATTGGAAATTTGATCATCAATTTTGGTTTGGAAAGGCTCAATTTACAAAAAGGGGTAAATTGGTGATTTTGTCAGAAGTCAACCAAAGTCAAGTGTTGACCAAGGGGACTTTTGGTCAACTATCAATTCAATGTCTCTATTTTCATATTTCATGGCCAATGGTGGCATAAAATCAAGAGGAAATGTGAATTGGAGATAACTTGTCAAGGAAGTTATTTGAAATTTGGATTATTTTTCTAAGTGTTCATAGTGCTGAACTTTGATTGGTCATAACTTTATCAATTTTTATTGAAAATGTACAAACTTTACATGCCTGGAAAGAGGATACAAAATTCTTCAACTTTGTATTAGAGGCCTGAATTCCAAACAATGAAAGGAGAAAAAGTTATTGAGCTTGGAAATTTCTGGACACTTAGTGATTTTTTTGAATATATACAAAAATCTGATTCTTCGTTACTAATTTTGAATGTCTATTTGAGCTTAAATCAAAAAGTTGGAAACATGAAAGTTGGAGTTTGAAGCCCTCTCTTCATGTTTTATTTAAGAATCATCTTAAATGGTCAAGTGTAGAAGGAGATACAATGCTTAGGATTTGGAGCTTCAAGTTGTCATTTTTGCCCATCACAATGCGTGTCACGCGCGCGCCAGGCTTGACATTTCATCAAACAGTTCATGGGCACACATTCATCATCACTTTTCTATTTGAAGTTTTCATTATTTGGAAAAATGTTCAACAACAAAGATCAAGCCCTAAGTGTGAGGATCAACTTTGCTTCAGGAATTTTCTCAAAATAGTTCCTACATTTCCAGATATAATCATGGGAAGTAGGTATCATGCAAGCTGATTTTTTTTCCAGCACAAGGCATGTCGCGTGCATGGACTACCCAGTCAGGCTTGACATTTCATCAAACAGTTCATGAGCATGCATTCATAGCCAATTATCTCATTGATTCAAGCTTTGTTTTGAAAAATTTTGAACATCAAAGTTGGAGTATGTTATGCCCTCTCCATTTTTGTTTTAAACTTTGTTGCATTTCATGCACTATGGTGGGAGATACGATAGGCCAAATATATAGTCATGCTATCAACTAAGCTTGCATGAAAATGCATGAGATTTGTCACAACACAAAACACCAGCCTACCAGCTCACTCCCCATGCTATCCTCATTTATCCAAAACGATATTCCAAAGTCAGGCAATAGAATAAAACGCAACACACTTCACCACCTCACTCTCACTTTTAATTTTCTCATTTCTACCGTCACTTTCATTCAACTTTAATGGGCTGGACAAAAATCACACAAGGTATCTCTCTCTTCCTCACGAAGCTCTTCTCTCTCTGCAAGTTCAGAATTCTTCTTCTCTCTTTGAATCTCAAGCAAGCTTCCTCCATTTTCCTCCAAAGCTTCCTTCGCATCTCTATCCATTAATTTGTCTCTGAATCTTCAAGTCAAGCACCTCTGGATTGCTAGCTCTTTATTTGATCTCAAGCATCGAAAAATCTGTTTCACAAGTTAGGTGCTTCATATTTTCTCTCTCATAACTGCAGCTTGCATTAATTCTTAATCCATAAGTCTTTTGAAAAATCCAGTAGTATATTCACGTTCCTTGCATTTTTGTGATGAGTTTTGATGTTTGGATCATTTGATTTGGTGGAGAAATGAAGGAGAAATTTGAAGTTGAAAATTATTTGTTGAATTGTCCAACTAAAAACCATTTTCATACAACAATGTTTGCGCGCTATTTTCTCTATCATTAATGC
This sequence comes from Vicia faba, assembly GCA_948472305.1. NCBI lineage: Eukaryota > Viridiplantae > Streptophyta > Magnoliopsida > Fabales > Fabaceae > Vicia > Vicia faba. Next base: position 1,258,434,350 of record OX451741.1, on the reverse strand, counting down.
ATCATTTCATGAAATTTTTTATACTATCATGTTCAACACATTTTGATCTTGAACTTTGATGTTTACATTTTTTATTTTCATCAAGAAATGTGTGAGATATCATGACCTGAATATCATGCTTCAAAATTGGAAAAACAGAAAGTGTTTGCTATTTGGTAGGGATGATAACGTGGCATGTTTTGATTGAACATGTTCTTGCTTCATTTTATAGCACATTTTGAGAAAAGCAGGTGTAATAAGCCTTTATATTTTTGAATTTTCTTTGTTTTCTCAAATTTTGTTTTAATATTTTCCTCACTTAAAAAATTATCACAAAAAGATTTTAAACTCTATTTTCCATATATTTTCACATTTTGATTTTTTTTATTTCTTTTTTATCATTTTTCTTGATTAAATAAGTTCATGTAGTTAATTAGGGTTTTAATAATCTTTTAAGTTTTAAAACTTTATTTTCCTATTTCTACTAAATAAAAAATTTATAAAAAAATATTTTCTAGCTTATCTCTCACTCTATTTCATAGAAATAATTTTTGTCCAATTTTATAAAAATCTTGGGTTACAAATTAAATCATTTGATTGGATATACCATCTTTTTCTTGTTTTTTATTTTATTTGGAGTAAATGATTTTTTTTTAATTTTTCCTTCTGAGATAAAATTCAAGAAAAGTATTATCACTGACTGTTAGCTTTTAAGCTAATTCTTTATAATTTTTAACTGAGTTTACATGTCAGTTAGCTTATTTTTCAATTTTTTTAAAGTTAATTGATATTTGTGAAGTATTTTCTTGCTTAGGCATAAAGAAATAATTAATTCTCTAATTTCTCTCATTTCTAAAAATCAAAGGAAATACATTCAAAGTTCCTGGATGAGTCAAGATCATTAAACCTTTTCTTATTGATTTTTTAAGTATGATCTTCCATTTTATTCAAAATATTTTGTAAAGCATGCCTATCTTTGGTTTTTGACTAACTAGTTTTGATGTTTAAATCTCAAAAACATATTTCCTTTTCTTTTCAGGAACTTTGAGTCATGCCTCTAACTTTTAGAAGTATTTAGGAGATTATATTTAAATGGAATGTTTTTATTTCAAATTACTTTCCTTTTTTTAACCTATTTTTGACTTAGGAATGTATTTAGGGTTTTGTTTTTGATTAAAGTTTATGTTTAAGAACTTTTGTACATAATTCTTATTTAATTTTTTATTCGGAATTTGATACTGACTTGGAAGTAATTTTGCGACAAATTTTTCAACCTCATTGGATCTTGGGTGTTGATAGGTTCAAAGACCAAATCCACCAAAATGGATGAATGATGTTGACAATATTTGAAACCCCATTTTCATTTAATGCATCCCCTCCCTCTTCATCTTATCACATTCTTACTTGTACTACATGTTGTTAGAGGATGATTTACATATCATTGCTCTAAACATATGATACATATATTGCTATTGATCGGCCTCAAAATAGGTGAGATTTCTATACAAGTCCACTTACGATTGCTTAACATAGCGCTAAATTTTGTCCCGACTCGAGAAATGATCATTCGTAGCCCAAACCTATGTTTGCAAGCCCAAGGGTGTTTAATTTGAAACCTTTGATCCAATAACCTTGAGGGGAGGCTTTGGTTTTATCAATCCTCTAATGAAGCTTCATAAATCTTAGACTAAGTGAATCATTTAAACATCACTGATCATTTGTTGTTGCCTTGAGAATTTGAGATGAGTGATATACTTGACAAAAAGCAAATGAAACTTATCGTTGAGAGGCTTTGATTTTATCAATCTTCTAATGAGTTTTCAAATCCAAGTTCTGTGCATTTTCAAAAATATTTTCTTAATCAAATTTTAACCAAATTAATAATACCTTGACATTTTTGTGAGAAGACTAAAAGTCAATCAATCTCACTCAAACCATTTTGCCACTTCGGCTTTTAACTTTAAAATTTTCTCAATAAATTAGACTCTTGTCAATCCTTGTAGTGATGTGAACTATTATACTTCTACGCTATGTAGTGAAGTGAGATACTTTCCAATTAGATGTTGAGCGAGGCTTTGTTGATTTTAAAATTCAAGCCATATCCTCCACTTTGAGATGATGCAAATTCCCATTTCTCATGATCATGGGTAGTAAGTATGTTTTCCACTCAGATACGATGATGATGTCTCGTCTCTTAAAATTAACCAACTCACTTATGTTTTAAATTTTTTAAAGGTGAACTACGAGTACCCTGATCCCCTATTGCACGGAAGGTGGTAAGTAGGTACTAAAGGTTCGCAACCACGGAGGGTGCAAAAATCATTAAAAAATACTTCTTTTTTAATCCCCACAATCTATTTTTGTATACAACATTTATAGCCAAAATACACAGATTTTCAAAGAGGTTCCTGCGGAGTATCGTAGATGTTTAGGGTGCTAATACCTTCCCTTTTCATAACCAACCCCCGAACTTAGATTCTCTCCCCTTCTTTTTTGGGTTATTCTCTCTTTTCCCATTCCTCTAGAAACAATAAAGCGCGGTGGCGATTTTTATTTGATTTGTGTGAGTCAAGTCAATCCAATGGCTTAGTCTCAACATTTCTACCGCTACAATCACGACGAGGAAATATTCCCAGGGACTATGTGAGGAGAAGTATAGGGGACATCCTCCATGTCTAGGAAGTAGAAATCTTCTGTTCGCGTGATGCTCATGGAAACCGGTATGATGCTGTTGTCGGGGGACTCCTTCCCCTCTTCGACGCTCTTGGTTTCTGGAGGCTCCTCGTGGGCACCCTCTTTTTCCTTATTATACTACTTGAGGTGCCTATCTCGGATCAGTATCTCAATCACATCCTTGAGATGGATACAATCGTTGGTGTTGTGACCATGGCTTTTGTGGAACCTATAGTACTTGCTCTTGTCAGCTCCAGGCTTGGTAGGTGTCTAGTGAGGAAAGCGTACCCCAGCCTGTTTGAATTATGAGTTGGCACATTCGGTCAGAATATGCGCCCTCGTGGTGGTCATAACGGTGTAGTCGTGAAACTGACCAGTAAGCCCCTTGTAATCTTTGGAGTCTAGGGATTTGCTTCTCGCTTCTTCTCTCCCCCCGACAAGAAGTCGTGGGCTCTTGTTTTTCGAGGACTTGGAACTCTCCTGGTGCCTCAAATCCCTAGCATTGTTGGCCTCTTTTTTCTTATCATACTAAATGTACGCTTGAGCCTTAAGAAGGATAGAGTCGAGTGTGGTTGGAGTTTTGATGCCCACATCCTTTGTGAAGCCGCTGCAGGGACGGAGCCTTCATTCAAGAAGGTACTTCTTCATGGCATTGGTGGTTGAGACCTTCATAGCTTCTTTATTGAAGCACTCGATATATTCTTGCAGAGACTCGTCTCTTCCTTGGATAATTTCTTCTAGCGACGCCTCTGATTTCAGATGCCACTGGGAGGCAGTGAAGTGCCTCGAAAATATGTTTCCCAACTTTTTCCAAGAAGTGATAGATTCAGCGGGAAAACTCTTGTACCAAGCAATGGCACCTTTTCTTAGAGTGGTCGAGAACAACCTACATTTGATCATGCCCTTCATGCCTCGGTAATAAAGTAGGGTGTCTATGTCTTCTATATGGTCATATGGGTCGGTTGTACCGTCATAGGATCCTAACGGGGGCGGCTTCTCCAGCCTGACTGGGAGTCGTGCCTCCATAATTTATTTCGATAACGGACTGTGGGGCTCATCGTCATCGGTATCTCTTGATGATGATGAAAAGAAGTGATGCTTTCTTCCTTGCCGGGTGTCATTATCTCTTTGAGTGGAGGGGTTCCCCCCTCGTCGCCTCGGTTTAGGTGATAGTGACCTATTGCGGTCGTCTTTGTGGGTGCTCTTCGTCTTCTTGAAAGGCGGAGAGTCTTTATCCTTCTTGGGAGATGCTCTATGAAGGGAAAAATGATGCTAAACTTGCTAGAATCAATACATTAACTCAAGAGTTTGATCTCTTTCACATGAAGCATGGTGAAACCATTGCTGATATGCAAAAGATATTTTCTCATATAATCAATCGCTTACACACTCTTGGTCAAGTTACTCCCAATGTTGTTGCTACTAACAAAATTTTAAGATGTCTTAATAGGGAATGACAGCCTAAAGTTACAGCAATCAGGGAAGCAAACAATTTAGCTACACTCGACATAACAACACTGTTTGGGAAGCTTCAAGATCATGAGCAAGAGCTCATCAATCTCAATAAGCATGAGAAAAAGTAAAAGAAGGAAAAACCAAAAGACATGGAAAAGAAGTATGTCGCATTAAAGGCTTCAAGCTCAAAGTCCTCCACCAATAAATCTTGTGTGAGTGATTCTAGTGATGACGATGAAAGCTTAAGTGAAGACATGGGGCTGTTTGTGAGAAAATATCACAGATATCTCTAAAAGAATGAAGTCCAACACTCGGACAAAAATCCCATCAATTATAGAAACCAACCAAAACCTTCAAGACAAGATGAAGGTAAGAAATCTAAATCAAGAGGATCATGTTTCAACTACGGAAAACCCGGCCACTATAAACCGGAATGCCCGTTGCTCAAGAAAGACAAAGGAAAAGACAAATTTCAAAAGAGACCTAACAAAGCTAGAAGAGCATACATTGCTTGGGATAGCGATAGTGAAGCCTCAAGCAAAAGTGACTCTAGTAACGAAGAATAAACGGTCAACCTTTGCCTCATGGCTCATCAAAAGAAGAAAAGTAATGTAAGTCACTCTAAATATAATCACATTGATAAAATGTCTCACATAGAATTGCAAAGAGGTTGTGATACTCTACAAAATGAGGCTAAGGAATATTTTAAACGATTAGCCTCAATAAGAAGAAAAAAATCATACCTTGAGCATAAAGTGTCCAAATTCCAAAAAGAATTGGAAGCTCTCAAGGCATCCATGGTAGAGAAAATCAAAACTGATATCAAAGATGATAAGCTTTCTTGGCATGATTGGGCTAGATGTGAAACTTGCTACATTTGGCAAAGAGAGGTAAAACTCTTAAAGCTAAACTTGACAAGGCTTTATAACCCAAAATTAATTTTAGCATTGATAGATACAATTTCATAAGTAGTATGATAAATCCATATCAAAAATACACTTATGAAATAAGAGATCCTCCAAGCAAAAGTAACTTGCCCAAAACTCTAACATGTTTATATTGTTGCAAAAGGGGGCACACCATTAGCAAATGTCGATTTAGGAGGTTTTTGGTTCCTCAAGGCATTTTCAAATGGTTTCCAAAATGAAAATCAAGTATCATTCACATACAAGGACCCAATAAAAATCAGGTACCTACTTCCCTTGTTTAAACTTGTAGGTGGAATGTCTTGAGACTACGGAGAAAAGATGGTTTCTCGATAGTGGGTGCTCAAGACATATGACGGGCGACATCTCCCTATTTTTTGACTTTGTGGCGAAAAAGAAAGGATTTGTCACCTATGGAGACAATAAAAAGGGAGCAATACTCGGTAAAGGTAGTGTAGGTAATCCCTCTTCTACTACTATCTCAGATGTCCTATTAATTGATTGTATTAAACACGATCTTATTAGAATTAGCCAATTATGCGACAAAGGATACAATGTATCGTTTTCAAAAGATTGTTGCATAATTGAACACAATGATAAGAAAGATGATGTATTCAAATGCTTGAGGGTAAACAATGTATACATGCTTGACTTGAATAATGTATCTCTAACCAGAGCTAAATGTCTAGTCACTTTAAATGAGGATTCATGGTTGTGGCATAGACGTCTAGCTCACTTGAATTTTTATTTGTTAAATAAAGTTGTCTCAAAAGATTTAGTAGTCGGTTTACCAAAACTAAAATTTTCCAAGGATCACTTATGTGATGCTTGCCAAACAGGGAAGCAAAATAGAATCTCGTCTAAATCTAAAAACATTGTTTCTTCAACGAGACCTCTTGAAATTCTTCATATGGATATTTTTGGACCATCTAGAATTAAAAGTCTAGGTGGTAACTACTATGGATTTGTTATTGTAGATGACTACTCAAGATTTTGTTAGACAATTTTCTTGACAAATAAAAGTGACACCTTTCCGGCATTTGAAAAATTTGCCAAGTTTTCTCAAAACAAATTGAACACCAGCATAGTTACTATTCGAAGCAATCACGGTGGAGAATTTGAGAAAGATCTCTTTGATATTTTTTGTTAAAAATACGGTATTGATCATAATTTTTCTACTCCACGTACTCCTCAACAAAATGGAGTGGTGGAACATAAAAACTGTGTTTTAGAAGAACTCAAAAGAACTATGATCAATGAATACCGTCTTCCAAAATACTTTTGGGCTGATGCCATTAACACGACATGTTATGTTTTGAATAGGGTTCTAATATGTCTTATTCTAAACAAAACTCCCTATGAACTTTTGAAAGGAAGAAAACCAAATATTTCTCATCTTCACGTCTTTGGATGTAAATTATTTGAGTTAAATAATGGTAAAGAAAATTTAGGTAAATTTGATTCAAAAGCTGACGAAGGTATCTTTCTCGGATACTCTCAATCAAGTAAAGCCTATAGAGTATTTAATAAAAGATTACATATAGTTGAAGAGTCTGTAAATGTTTCCTTTGATGAATCCGATCCTAAATTAGTCAGAAAGGGTAGTGTTTATGATGGTGCTGGTGTATCTTTGGAAAGCATACTACAAAATCCCAAAGAAAAGGACTCAGAATCTACTAAAATTGAAGAAGAGTTGGATCAAGTATCCGAAGAAAGAGAGGAAGATCATCCAAGCAATAAAATTGATCTTCCTTTGGAATGGAAAACCTCTAAGGATCATCCCATCAACAACATCATAGGAGATGTATCAAAGGGAGTCACAACTCGCTCTAAGTTAAGTAACTTTTGTTATCATTTTGCTTGCGTCTCTCAAATTGAACCCAAAAACTCTAAAGATACCTTACTCGATGAACATTGGTTTTTAGCCATGCAAGAGGAACTAAATCGGTTTAAAAGAAATGAGGTTTGGGACCTTGGCCCCCCCCCCCCCCCCCCTCCGCGAGATCATCGAGATATTGGAACTAAATTGATTTTTAGGAACAAACTAGACGAAAACGGAATTATAACTCGCAACAAGGATCGACTTGTTGCCCAAGGGTATAACAAAGAGGAAGGCATAGATTATAAGGAAACTTATGCTCCAGTGGACTGACTCGAGGCTATACGCCTTTTGCTTGCATATGCATGCTCGCAAAACTTCAAATTATTCCAAATGGATGTAAAAAGTACCTTCTTAAATGGATACATTAATGAAGAGGTTTATGTATCTCAACATCCCGGTTTTGAGATTTTCGAGAATCCTAACTATGTTTACAAACTTAAGTTTGCGCTATACGGTCTTAAACAAGCCCTTAGGGCTTGGTACGAACGTCTTAGCAAATTCTTACTAGATCAAGGATTCTCAAGAGGAAAGGTTGACACAATCCTTTTTATTAAGCATGAAGGAAAGCATTTTATTTTAGTCCAAGTTTATGTAGATGACATTATTTTTGGTTCTTCTAACACATCTTTGGTCAAGAAATTCTCTAAGATGATGCAGGGAGAATTTGAGATGAGCATGATGGGAGAGTTAAACTACTTCCTTGGACTTCAAATAAAGAAATTAAATGAAGGAACATTCGTGAGTCAAACTAAATATTGTCTTGACCTACTCAAGCGATTTGACATGGCAAACTCAAAAGCAACCGATACTCCTATGCCTACGGTCGTGAACTTAGATCGAGATGATAATGGTAAGCCTGATGATATAAAAAGGTATAGAGGTATGACTGGTTCCCTTATTTATCTTACGGCCTCTCGTACAGATATTATGTTTAGTGTTTGCATGTGTGCTCGGTTTCAATCATGTCCTAAGGAGTCACATTTAAAAGCCATAAAGCGCATACTTTGGTACCTTTGTGGTACAACTAAGTATAGACTTTAGTACTCCAAGGGTAGTGATTATTCTTTGGTTGGCTGATTCTGACTTTTCTGGTTGCAAATCGGACAGGAAAAGCACTAGTGGTACTTGTCATTTCTTTTGAAATTCTTTGGTCAGTTGGCATAACAAAAAGCAAGTTTCAGTTGCATTATCAACCCCTGAAGCGGAATACAATGTAGCCGGTAATTTTTGTGCCCAAATCTTGTGGCTCAAACAACAATTACTCGACTTCAATGTCCAACTTAATCACATTCCTATTTTTTGTGACAATACAAGTGCCATCAACCTAACCAAAAATTCGATTTTGCACTCTCGCACAAAACATATTGAGATAAGGCATCATTTTATAAGGGATTATGTGGAAAAAGGTGATGTTATTTTCGAGCATGTTGGTAGCAAAAATCAACTTGCTGACGTTTTAACTAAACCACTCTCTACGGATCCCTTCCATCACATCCGTAGGGAACTTGGTGTTCTCGATATCTCGGATAGGTTGTAACTTAAGTAAGTTTCATACCTTTTATTTTATTGAACATATTCTCTTAATTCTTGATGCACTTATGGATAGCCTTGGTGAAAGCTCTTATAAACTCTCATGAAGGTAATATCGTCTTCATCTATTCTCTACTCTTAACCATGTGTAAATGCTAAACTTATTCTTATTTATCTTTATTGTTAAGTACATAGGGATTCTAAGTGTTATATAAATTGCATGAAATCAATTGAAAAAGATGCATAAAATCAAAACTCTTTACTTTTGAGTCGACTCATAGCTTACATTTGTCGACGCGTACCTTTTATCTCACTCAGCATCAATTAGAATAATCCTTGCATCGACTAAACTCCCTATAAGCGGTCGATGCATCGCGAAAATGTATGATTTCTTTGTTTTTATACCATTTTGTTCTTTTGTTTTCTATATACACTCACTTCTCCCAAAACCCTAAAAACCCTAAAAACCTATCTCTCTCAAAATCTTCCTCACATACCCATTTCTATCAAAAAAATTCCCTAATGGATTCAAGGGTAGCTAAGAAGAGAACCTTCAGAGGCATCTCCTCCCATGTTCCTTCGGATATTCCGGTAACTGCTCTTTCACTTCTCTCTGATGACATTGCTGGTACTTTTGCATACACTTTTGGTAAGAGAAACATAGTTAGACAATCGACTTTATATATGAAAACCTTGGGCCACATGCATCTTCCTGAAATTATTAAATTGTTAAGATTTCAGAACTTCCACTTATTTCTTGAATGTGATACACCTTATAATGAGAATTTAGTCAAAATGTTCTATGCTGGAATGCAAGGAAAGCTTGAAGGTTTTGAATTTAAATATAGAATCAACAATAAATATTATATGATTAGCTCGCATGTATGGAAATACTATTTTGTATGTGTCCAGTTGACTCTGATGCTATTAAAATCTTTGATACTGTTCTTGCTCCTAACTATGAATTCAAGTCGACTTTAAACTCCATGCTCAAGAAACCTTATAGTGGTAGAATTGTAAACAGTGATTTATTTCCAAGATCTGTAATGACTAGTTCCCTAGCCCCATTTGACAGAATTCTGTTTTGGATCGTTTTACACATTATTAGACCCAAGAAGGGAGGTATTTCTCATGTGGATAAAGTCAAGGTTCAACTGCTTTATGTTTTAAAACATAAAATAAAGGATCATTGGCCACATTATTTTGCTAGTCAAATGTTTGATCTACACAACTCTGGAAGAGGCACCACATTATGCTATCCCTCTTTCATTCAAAGAGTTCTCAATCGAGAAAAGATTAAAGTTCCAGGAATTCCTTATGTTGGTATGACTTCTGATCTTGAATTCACAAAGAAATCACTTACTTTGATGAGCTTCCAATGGTATCACAAGGAACAAAGATATCGTTATGTTGTGAGAAGTACATATTTTCGTTCCAAAATAGTGATGGTGAAGAGCATGATAATGAAGAAGAAGAAGAGTTCGAGGAAGAATAAAATGAAAAAAATATGGACGAGGATGCCCCGGTTCCTCAAGAAAACAATGCAAATGTGATAGCTCTTTTGGAGAAAATGCATATCCAATAAAAGGAAGACACATTCCTTCGAAATGAGAGGATTTCAAACCTCTACAACCTTGTTAAAGTCCAAAACAAAATGTTCTCAACCTATTAAGATATTCAAGATCAGCAGTACTCCATGTTGGAAGGCATGCTTCAATCACAAGCTGAGAACCTTGCCTCCCTTCATCCCACCTTCCTTTAGCATTTTCTAAACCCTCCACCTGATGCTGAAGAAAACAATGATACCGATAAACTAGACAACTGATTCATGTTTATATATGTAATTTTGTTTAAGTTCTTATGTTACCCTTCTTTTGTTAACCTCATGTGCTTATCCTTATTAATTGGTTTGTAATATTCTACATACATTTGACTAATTATTGCATTTTATGATCCGCACTAATTTCATTTTATGTGAATGATTGTTGGTGTCTTTAGTTGCGAACGGAAAACGATTTTGCATTTGATATATTTTGTTACTCTTGACCTTGTGCTTTTTCTCTTTTTGATGTTGTCAAAGGTGGAGAAGTGAACATAGAAGATTATATATAGCTTGCAAGCGGAACGCACAAACTCAGGGAGAGCATATTTGAGCATTGTTTTGCCATCTTCAAAAAGAGGGAGTATGTGAGGGAAAAGTCCCTCTATAAGTATTTTAATGATGTCAAAATGATTATTAATCTCTCTCTATTTGGGTTGGTCCTATGAACAATCCTGCAATGGAATCATTGGAATAAAGATCTCCAGAAACACTTATTTTTGAGAAAATTCAATCCGTGCGTCGACTCAAAGATATATGCGGTCGACTCATTATCTTCAATCAAGCCCTGGATGTGTCAGGTCGACCCTTCTGGTCGACTCAAACTGGAAATTAAAATATTAAACTATTGCATTGATGCAAGCCCTGTAGCGGTTGATGCATTGCACTTAATAATGGATTTCTCTCTGACTGCTGGATGTATCACGTCGACCATTCCGGCCAACTCAACCTGGGAATCAAAATATTCAAAGTTTTCATCGATGCAAGTCCTGAAGCGGTTGACGCATTGCACCTCAAAATAGTATTTTCTCTGTCTACGGGTTATGTCGTGTCGACCCCTATTTCTGGTTGAGTCGACTGCTCACTGGCCTCATCTGATTTTTTGCTATGATTGTGGGTCTTGGCTATTAGGTAATATATATATATATATATATATATATATATATATATATATATATATATATATATATATATATATATATATATATATATATATATATATATATATATATATATATATATATATATATATATATATATATATATATATATATATATATATATATATATATATATTCATTATGCATCACTATTCGAAATAAACAAGAACTATGGAAAGATACACATATTTCTCATCGTCTTCATCCTCTCTTCTCAAAAATCAACATCTACACATAATCATGGTTGTTGATTCAAGAAAATTATTGTGGTGATAACGTTCAAATCAAGGATTCAATTTATATTGGGTTGAGCAATTGTGGGCTGTTCTTGAATAAAATCTTTTGGATTTTATCCTCCAAGATTCCTATTGGTGTTGGGGTTTTTGCACAAGTCTTTGCTTCAGTGAATTTAGCCGAGTGAAAGGATTAAGAAATAGTGGGTTTACTTAATAAAGTTGAAGTAACCAGTGGATTGTGAAGATTGATTTGGGGTCAAATTGCATGGGATCGAAATCATCCGAGTGAAAGGATTGAGAAACCGTGGGTTTGCTTATTCAAGTAGCGGTAACTGGAGGTTTGTTCGAATAATTTGGCACTTGGTTTTGCTCAAACCAAGGAAAGGGAATAAGACTGTTACATCAGCAACATTGGTTTGTTTGTATTGTAAACTATATATTCTCTTGTATCATTTTCAACTTAATATCAAATATCTCAATTCTAGATTCTAGAATTGGGGGAAGACGTACCCTACACGAGTACGACAAGGGGAACTGCCTTAACAAATCATGTGTTTTTATGCTTTTTCTTTATCTCTATACTTGATTACTATACTGTGTGAAAATTAATTTGTCAAATCTGCATATATTGAAATTGTAGTGTGTTGAGTTCATTTCAAAACATTGGTAACAATCCTTTTGATTGATACCTAAGAAAACTCACCACTACAGTTTAGTAAAATCAAACCTAAGGTGCTTTGCTCACAACGTGTTTGACAAATTGACTAATCCACAAATTATTCATTGTGCTTAGCCTTATCTCATTTAACTTGTTGGAAGTAATTAATATTCATTGAGGGTGTATAAGTTATTGATCAATTGAGTAAAACATATTGATTCTTACTTTGCCATTATATCCCATACGGTTATGCATATCCGATCTTTTCAATAGAGGATCCTTTAGACGATTGGAGATTCCAGGAATCTTTCGCATATTTTTCTGAAAAACAATTTTAAAAAGTGAAAATTGTTTTAAACGATCTATTCAACCCCCTTCTAGATCGATCACATCGTCTAATAATAGTAACTGTGACTGGGACTGTTAGACATCATTACAGTGATTAGAGGTGAGATGGGATTTCTCATATCTAGGGACGACCTATGTAGAAGTTGCATGGGGTAGTGATTAAGTGATAAGTTGTAAACAAGGTAGTTTAGCTTTGAATTGATATTATCTAGTGGATTTCTGTTCTGGCTTTTTATGCCCCTAGAGTAGGAGAGTTTCTCCAAACTGGGTTAACAATTCTATATGTTTTTTATTGATTTTCAGTACTGTTTTATATGTTATATACATCGCCTGTGTTTTTTAGTCGAATCACATGTCGCCACATGTCATAAGACATCTGAAGTAGGATATACTAGAATTTCAATTGGTATCACAACAGGCATCCTATTCTGTTTCTAGGTGAGATCTTGGAAAGATACTTCCTGGTCATGGGCAAGGAAGGAAGGTTTGTACTGAAAATTTGTTTGAACGTGGTCAGTTCATATTGTTGATTAAATGGTCCCTTGAAGTGGAGGATGGACTATTTGTGATACGCTGAGATGTAGTCTTGTCTGAAGGTGTAAGGCATGGTAGTTGGAAGCAGGATTTTGTGCTTCTGTTTGTTGGTTTGATTTATTTTCAAACCTATGTTGGTTTGTTGTCACCTAGTTTTTGGTTCTTATGTACAAGGGTGACTAAGCCATTCCTGAAGGTTGTTGAGGAGTTTTCTAAATTGTTTCTTTCCGCTGAATTTGTATCTGATGCAAAAATTTCTGGTGTTTGGTGAGTTCCTTGGAAAGATGTTCTACAAGATGTTGGAATATCCTATCAGCAAGGTGTGCAGAATACTATTGCGCTAAGGGTTGGCATAGAAGATGCTCTGGGTGCTAAACAAATGTGTGGTGATCATATATGTTTGGAACCTACTCCTGACCTAGTAGAGGATACATTTTTGCTATGTGTCTGAGAGGTTTCTATCCTAGAAAAATGTCTTGAAAAAGTATATTTGGTCAAGACATGATCTACATATTGATTACTTCTTAGATTAGTTTATTTATTATCTAACAATGTAGGAGTGTAGAGGTTGAGCTTGCGGTTTTCTTTGGAGACTTGTTAAAAACATCTCAACAAGATTCTTCATGTCCAGTCTAAATGTAGAGGACATTATATCTGACATCTGGTAGGTTCCACTGACCAAAGGAACCAGATTTGTGGGTATGAGTCAGAGAAAGGGACTTGAAGTAGCAGTTGTTCAAGATGTCTGGCTGGTGTTTATTCTTATAAAAGGAATGGAGGTTGTTTACTCAAACTTGATATAAATATCAATTCTATGAGAGCATATAACTCTTGTTCTATCCCGGGATGAAAATTTAAATAAGGAGGGATAATGTATGGAGATGTATCAACCTAAGCTCAATGGTTGATGGGTGTCTGCACTGGTGGAGTATCACCCAAACTGTTTGGGATAAGCTTTTAGTTGTTTTTGTCTTGAGTAATATGGAATTGGTTGATCATTCCTTATTAGAGCAAGGTATGTTTACTCAAGGGAAGTCCTCATCTAGGTTAGGTCCAGTAATATGGTGTCCCCACATGAAGGAACACTTGATTATGCACTAGGACTAAAAGTGCATCATTGAGGCTTGGAGGGTTAGAAGAAGCTAACGTGTTTGTGGTATGGTGCTGGTTCTATACCCTGTTTGTTGTAGTCTTCCCAAATACCTGTTAGAGGGAATCTCCTCTTTAGGTGCAGAATGTTGGCATCTGACACCTTAAAGTCGGACAAAAGGTCTGGTCATGGAGCTTCTTAAGGTGTGTATCATGAAAGTTACTGCATGTGTTTATGGTCTTATCAGGAAGGGTGATCGGCTACTGATGTGTACTCTTGTGTCCCCTGAAAGAGTTTTGCATGGATTACTATGGATGTTGCCTCCAAAACCATAGTAAGTGTCAAATCCGTGTGTTTGATATTGATGTCTGATATGATATTGGAACATCATATCAAAGGTGTTGCTTCTTCATCCAAGGAAGTTTATTTTTCTTATGGTGGAGTATAAGGTCAAGCCATTGACCTAATTTGAAGTAGTATGTGGTGTAAATGGATATCATAATTGTGTGTCATAAATATGAATCATCGGGTGCTAGATGTGTGCAGAAGAAAGAGGTTAGACCAAATGTCCTACCTTATGTGAGAAGGTAACCTTATCCGAATAATGGTAAATAATTTGACGGGAGCTAAGTATTTGTCTATCCTCTGATGAGGTTATGCATATAACTGATGATAAATACACTGACGGGAGTTGAGTATGTATCTTATGTGAGTATGCAAATCTGCAATCTGAACTCTTTGCTTCAGAGAAGAATCCACTTGTGTTTTTGTTGCTTAACCATTTGTGAAAAGGGAGTTCTATCTGCAGTGTGTACCTCTAAAGGAGGTTGTGAAGGAAGGAATGTGAAGAAATTTTTCCTTTGATGAGTTGGTGCACGTGCATGATTGCAAATATCTTGACGAGAGATTGGTGTTTATCTGATGTAGTGTTGCATAGTTAAAATCTAGACAAAGGATTGCATGGTATCATAAAACTTATGTTAGTCTGCCTCTGATGATTTTGTGGTGTCAAGCAAAAATATATTGACATTGTGTTCAGTTCTTTTTATGAACCTGGATGAAGGTAGTAGGCTTGGAATTCAATGGAAACCTTTGGGTTTTGGAGCATTATGATTCTGCCTCTAATATATGTTCTACTCTGTGTTAGAGTCGCTTTTGCGTCTTGGGAATGTCCTGAGAAATTGTACTGGTTGTTTTCTAAGAGAATTTATTTTTCTCTTAAGAAGTTGTAGAGCTCGAGAGGAAGTTCTATTGTTGGTTGATGGCCAAAGTGATTAGGTTCTGTGATAAGAAGCTGATGTCCTACATGATGTTGTAACATCATGCTTGTCGGTGGCTATCTTTGGAAGAGTCCTTGAATGTATATCTATAAGGACGTATAGCAATCATTGATATTGTTACTGTTGTCAATAAATTCTTAATCATACCCTCTTCATAGTGGTATTTTATTGACTATTGTTAAGAAAAGGGAATCTCATTGTATTTGCATTACTATTTATTTGTAGGGAAACATGTTCTAAACATTGTTGTGACATCATCCATGTGAAGACCCTGCTGACTAGGGTAAGGATGTTGCTAATCCTGTTGCATCAAATATTGAATATGCTTTATATTGATGCTGATAAAGAAAGAAAAGGGTGTCAGATATTGTAATTTGTTTATAATGCTTGTTTGGGAGGTGGCGTCTTCTACTACAAGAAAAGTTTGTGTGAATCTGGATCTTGTGGAGCAATCTATTTGAATACAGTTGTTTGGGAGTATGTGAGAAACTTCAAAACAAGTGTGCATGACTTCTTCCTATACAAATAGTCATGATTTATTTTTGTGTATCCTCAAGGAGCTAGAGTATACATGATTAAGTCCTCATGGTATGAGTGTGTTTAATAGGGGGAGTAACTTACTTATCGATGGATTGTTACTGCAGTGGTGTAGATTCTACATGATGTTAGATGATATGTTGTAACATTAGGCTACTGGATGTAGTTGTTGGTGATCTTGACAAGGCATGGTTGGTTCTAGCCATGGGAAGCTGGATGATTATATCAGGTGTACACTAGCCTCTTAAGTGTACTCTGAGAGACAGTGTGTGTGAATGGAAGAAGTAAGACTAAATGGATGTATTGGCAGATGAAGAAGGAGAAAAGAAGGAAGATGATGGTGTTGATGATACTGATGCATGAATGTTGCATCTGTCTTCCTTTTGGTTCTGCATTAGTATTAACTTAATGTGCTACTTTGGTTAGTTTTTAGTTAGTTCCTTCCTTTGTCATATTATGGCTAAAAGGGGGAGATAAATAAGCATGTGTGTGCTATGTGCTAACCACTATGATTGATGGCTGCTATTGACTGGGAGAATCTCTGATACTATTGTATTAGCAGGTGTTGAGGTGAAGTCCCTACTATGATGGACTGAAGGGCTCTGAAGAGATGTTGGACATGATGTTTAGACATCATGGTGTTGAGAATATAGTTTCTCTATTTACTGCAGTTGTGTTTAGTATAACTGACTAACTACTAATCATGTATCTGCTTTTACTGTTGTTCATAATTGTGTTGCTATGTTTTTTTGTTGATGTGCCTCTGATGTGTGTTTGATTTATTTTAAAACATGATTATGGTGTTTTCTTGAGCAAGGGTTATTTGGTTGTTTTAGCCCAAAAAAATTCCAGAGGGGGAGATTGTTATTTCTCTAAAATTATTATTAGCATGAATTTTGGTAAAACTAACTTTGCAGCAATATGTTGAACAAGATGTTTCAACTTACAGATTCAACATGTCGAATGTGATGTCCTAACCAGAAGAGCAGAACATCTTGTCTGTTACTGTTTTGCAATTTGAAAGATGTTTCAACTTACTGCTGGAACATGTCGAATGGGATGTCCTAACCAGAAGTATAGGACATCAGGTCTGCTAAAGCTGACAGTCTGGATTCAGTTGTTGTGATTTAATTACTGAATATTTTGGGAATATTTAGTAATCCCATGTGGCTTCCAAGATTGATAAATCAGATATATTATGTTGGTGTTTCAAGATATTCAAACTTTCTGTTCATAGATAGAACGATTTCCCAGGTTAGAAGAGGTAAAAGGCAAGGCATGGTTGAAAGACGGAGAAAGGAAAATAGAAAATCATCCAGTTACCACCCCAGGTCGAGATCATAAAGCCTAAACTGGGATGTGTGCTCGGGGGGATCATGTAATGAACCATGGAAGAAGATAAAGAGACAACATCCAGGCTCATACCCTGGATCCAAAGGTTACCCTAAGCCCGACCTTAATTTAGCCATTATGCAATGGCCAGTCCATTGAGGGCGTAACTGTTCATCATTATACGACAGCACACGTTATAATAATATCCATCATTGGCGACGACAAATGTTACTTTCCTTGAAGACAACTCAGTTATGTAACATGGAAAACCATAACAAATACATTCAGTAATCAATGAGGTTCATGTAACTCTATATATAGGGCTCCTGACTTAGGAGTAAGTAAGACACATCGCTTGGAGCTTACATATATTGTGTAAGCCTATGAATCCCTCAATATCACAAACAACATCCTCTCACTTGTTTAAGGCCCTCCCTGGCTTCCTCCGAGCAGCAGGGGAGCCTCATATTTGGTGTTTAGCAAGAACATTTGGCACCCACCATGGGACCTTGTAAAACTTTCTCAGGCCACATTAACCAAACATTGAACAATGTCTTCTAGGGGGGACCCTCCTCCAGAAATGGCACAACTACTGGCCATGATAGATGATCTCTGCCAACAAAACGATACACTACAAGACAGCATCGAGATCTTGCAGATCAAGAGCCAGGATGATGCTTACCCAGGGCTCGAGCTTTTGGAGCCTTAAACATTGTCTCAAGCCATTTGGGATGATCAGGTTCCATAGAACTTCAAACCCCCGACGTTTGTAACTTACGACGATAAGTCCGACCCCCATGAGCATATCATTACCGTCAATAATGTAAGGGAAATGATTGGGGCTAACGATTCACTGAAGTGTAAGCATATGACTGGAACCTTCAAGGAGTCAGATCTGTGATGGTACATGAATCTCCCTAGATACTCTATTTCCAGCTACCAGGACTTCACCAAAAATATGGTTTAGTAGTTCTCAGCGAGCCGGTATCGAAAGGCATCGACTACAACATTGTTTAATGTATGTCAGGTATCGTCAAAATCCCTGAGGGATTACATGGCCCGATTCAACGAGGAAACCATAAAGGTCTCTCATACCAATCATTGATCTTTGTGGCAGCTTTCCAGCATGGTCTCCAGGCCGGCCAATTCAACGAGTCACTAGCTCAAAAACCGGCTGCCAACATGGATGAGATGATCACTCGGGCCGAATGCTATGTAAAGGGAGAAGAAAGCAATATGGAAAAAAGAACCAAAGACGCTAGAGAAAAATAAATAACCCGAGAAAAAAGTTTTGGGTAGAAGAAATAGCAGAGCAGGCCTCTTGAACGACCACCACCTCGAGAACGACCTCCCCAGCAGTCATCCCAGCAACCTTTGGTTTCGGACGAAGACCTCACTCCTCTAAATGCCAGAAGAAAGGACATATGGAAGGATGTGAATCACCTCAAATTACTTCCCATGCTATAGCATCCCAAGGAAGTAAATTAAATCTTGGGTGATGACACTGAGGCGTGGTCTGCGTATCACTGAATCCGAGGACACCACATCGAGGAATGCCAACAGCTAAAAAAGGAAATTGAGAGGATTATCCAAATGGGAAAGATACGATCTTATGTCAAAGGTAATGTTGAGCAAGCCGAAAAATAAATCCCTTCCAAGGGGAACGATACCTCAGAGTCCCCTTCAAAGAAGAATCGGAAGGCAATAGAGGAAGTCTGGGAAACAGGGCTTACCTGACACACTCTTAATACAATATCTGGAGGATTCTCTGGAGGAGGCTACACCATCTCGGCACGAAATAGGTATGCTCGGAATATAATACATGCCCAGGTGGAATGGAAACACATAGGCGGAGACCTCGGGGCTGTTACCTTCTCCCGGGAAGACGCAGAAGGAATCTTACCACATGAGAACGACCCCGTTGTCATTAAAGTTCAGATCATGGATTGGAGTATCAAACTGGTACTAATCGATCTCGGATGCTCAACCGACATGATGTACTGGGAAGCCTTCAAAGGCATGGACTTCGACCTGAAAGAGTTGTTGCCCTTCAATGGAACCTTAGTCAAATTCTCCAGTGAACAGGTGCAGGTGCTCGAACACCTCCTGGTTATGACCATATTCATAACAAATGATAACACCAAAGATGTTAGAATAAGGTACTTGATTGTCAATGCAGCATCTCCCTACAATATCATAATCGGCAGGCCATCATTCAATGCACTAGAGGCGGGACTATCAACCTTCTACCTCACTATGAAGTACCCTCTCAGCGAGGGCCTGGTAGGAACGATACAAGGAGACCAAGGCTTGGCAAGAAAGATTTACAAAGATAGCCTTAAACTGGTAAAAAAGGCTACAGTTATGGAAGAAACAGACAACCACAAAGTCAATATGGTCGATATTTACCCCCGGGAAGATCCCAGAGAAGATAGTCTGGCTCCTCAAGAAGAAACCAAAGAAATTCAGATTGACCTCCAATCTTCAGAAATCACCCACTTGGGAACTTGTCTATCACCAGAGGAGGAGGCCGAGATTGTTGACATTCTGAAGAGAAATATTGACATGTTCGCTTGGAACCCGTCTGACATGCCCGAAATCGACCCTAACATCATGTGTAATCACCTGCGCTTGATCCCAGGGTGAAACCAGTGTCCTAGTGAAATAGAAAAGGCAGAGAAGAAAAGAGAAAAGTAATAGTCGAAGAGGTGGATAAATTGATGAAGGCTGGATTCATTAGAAAAATCCAATATCTCACCTGGCTATCCAATGTGGTTATGGTTAGGAAGAAAACCAGGAAGTGGAGAATATGCACGGACTTCTCCGACCTCAGTAAAGCGTGCCCAAAAGATCCATATCCACTACCACACATTGACAAGTTGATCGACTGAGCTTCTGGATTCAGGCTGCCAAGCTTCATGGGTGCTTACTCCAGGTATAATAAAATCCGTATGAATTCGGAGGACGCATCAAAAATAGCATTCCTGACATACCGGAGCAACTATTACTATGAGGTTTTGTTGTTTGGCTTGAAGAACACCGAGGCTACTTACCAGAGATTAATGAACATGGTCTTTGATCCATAAATTGGGTGGAACATGGAAGTTTATGTAGACGACATGGTAGTTAAGACCGTCGAAGAGAAATAACAAGTTCAGCACCTTGAAGAAACATTCACAGCAGTTTAAAGTTATAACATGCGCATGAATCCAGAGAAATTCACATTTGGAGTTCAAGCCAGAAAGTTCCTTGAGTTCATGCTGACGAACCGGGGAATAGAAGCCAACCCATACAAATTCCAAGCGATCATTAACATGAGAAGTCGGGGGTTCATATGCTAAATCCAAAAACTAATTGTCCATTTGGCCGCCTTATCTTGTTTTTTGTCTTGTGCAGGGGACAAATCAATCCACTTATGTGCAACAATTAAAAATAGGGTTGATTTAGAGTGGACCGATGACTATGAAAGAGCATTCCAAAAAGTCAAGCAATTCTTGTCAGCTCCCCCAATACTAGTCCCACCTAATAAAACACCTGAGCCGACATGTTGGCCCGACTGGCTAGCACAAAAGGCTCCGGGATAAACAAACTTTGATTCAAGAAACATTGTAACTACCATGTATAAAGAAAAGAAAAGTGCTCGCTATAGAAGAAAAAGTGGGGTAGATAACTCCCATAATCAAATACTTTCTACAAACTGAACTGCCACTGACAAAGAAGAGGCTAAAATCATTAAAAGGATCTCAACAAGATACCTCATGGTAGCGGATAAGCTATACAAAATGGGAAGATCAACACCCATGTTACGTTGTGTCTCAGAAGACGACATGAGCCTAGTAATCAAAGAAATGCACGAGGGTGTATATGGGAATCACATAGGAGGATGGGCCTTGTGCAAAAAATTACTGAGGGTCGGGTACTATTGGCCTACCATGCTTAAATATTGCATCCAATTTGTAACTCGGTGTGACAAATGTCAGATATTCTCAACAATCATCCACACCCCGACCGAATTGCTCTATTTTGTAGTATCCCCATGGCCTTTTCATCAATGGGGAACATACAAACTTGGACCCTTCCAAGTAGCATCAGGACAACTAAAATTCCTAATTTCCGCAGTTGATTATTTAACCAAATGGGTGGATGCAGAAGTTGTGGCCCGGATCACTGCTGAAAGAGTGAGACGTTTTTACTGGAGAAATATAATTTGTAGATTTGGGTTACTCAGGGTTATCATTTCAGATAATAGAACCTAGTTCACAAGCTCATATGTAACATAACTCTACAGAGAGCTCGGAATCATCAACCGATTCATTTTAGTAGAACACCCTCAAGAAAACGGACAAGCGGAGTTAGCTAACAAGGTTATCCTAACAGGGATGAAAAAGAAATTATATGAAGCAAAAGGATTATAGGATAAGTATCTCCACGAGATATTATGGTCTTATGACACCACGATTCACTCCACGACCAAAGAAACTCCATTCCGAATGGTATATGGGGTTGACACCATGATCCCGGTAGAAGTCAAAACTCCGTACTGGAGAAGATTAAGTTTTCAAGATAACATAAATAACGAGCATCTAACAAGCAAATCCAACCTAGTTGATGAAATAAAAAACCCGATACATGTCCGTGAGATTGCAGCCAAATAAAGGATATCCCAGAGATTCAACATGAAGGTGAAATAAAGAGGCTTCTTCAAAGGAGATTTGGTTCTTAAGAGAATCACAGATCCAACAAAGAAGGAAAAGTTCTCACTAAACTGTGAGGGACCTTTTTGAGTCGTTGAATAACTCAGCAATGGAGCTTACAAGCTAGAGACATTAGACGACATAGAAATTCCTAGGACATGGCATGTATCTAGTCTTAGGATTTATTTTAGCTAAACTCATGTAAGCTCATGTAATAATAAAAGATAGGTGCAATATTTTCCCTGGAAAGGGCCATGGTTTTTAACGAGGCAACCTATAAAAGCATCGTTGTTGTAAAAATACTCACTTCGAAAGGCTCTATACCATGGTTTAAACTTAAACCTCCTCAGATATAACCTTTTCGGGTTACACCTTGGTTTATATCTTGAGCGAACCTCAGGTGTAGCATTCTTGGCGATGAACCTTGAATTGGCTTCTGCCCCCTTCAAAGGCTCTATACCTTGGTTTAAACTTAAACCTCCTCAGGTATAACCTTTTTGGGTTTCACCTTGGTTCATATCTTGAGCCACCTCAGGTGTAACCTTCTCGATGATGAACCTTGAATCGGATTCCGCCCCTTCAAAGGCTCTATACCTTAGTTCAAACTTAAGCCTCATCAGGTATAACCTTTATGTGTTACACCTCAATTCATATTTTAAACCACCTTAGGTGTAACCTTATCGGCGATGAACCTTGAATCAAATTCCTCCCCTTAAAAGGCTTTATACCTTGGTTCAAACTTAAACCTCCTCAGGTGTAACCTTTCCATGTTAAACCTCAGTTCATATCTTAAGCCACCTCAGGTGTAACCTTCTCGGTGATGAACCTTGAATCAGATTTTGCCCCTTCAAAGGCTTTATACCTTGGTTCAAACTTGAACCTCCTTAGGTATAACCTTTTCGGGTTACACCTCGGTTTATATCTTGAGCCACCTCAGATATAACCTTCTCAGTGATAAACCTTAAATCAGACTCCACCCCTTTAAAGGTTCTACACCTTGACTCGCATCTTGAGTCACTTCAAGTGTAACCTTCCCGGACATCACACCTTGGACCAAATTGGAACCACCTAAAGTGTGATCCTCCTGAGCCAATGAGGCATAACCTTATAGGCCATACATCTTAGATTTTACAAATACAGGGTTCAGCACCCAAAAGTGTTCAAGCATATAAGAATGTCTCCCGACTTCCGTAAGCTTACACGACTATTTAAAATGAGAAGTTTCAAGCAACGGATTAAAAATACAAGCAGAATGAATGCTTAAATAAATACTCCCACGCCACACAATGATCTCTCGAAGAGAGTTACAAAAAGCCTATAAAGATTAAGGCCGGGATGAAACCATTCCCACGAGAACGACCAATATGGTACCAAGCAGTGTCAGGGATATCAGAGAGGATTAAGGCCTTTCCTTCAAAACTAATCACTTTGTTTTTTGTCAAAACCACGTGACTAGGGGGCTACCATACATCCATAATTCTCTCATGTATGGGCATACAAATGCTTACAAGTGAAAATCGACATTAAGAGAAATTGCAAAGACAAAAGCAAAAGCGTGATTAATGTTAAAAGGCCCATGGGAAAATTGTCAAAACAGGAAAAAAATATTCAAAGACATTACAAAAGTGTACCCACCTGAAAGGGTGACTAACAAACAAATGTTCAAAGAAACAACAAAGAAATCACTTGGTCATGTCGGTCTGGGAAGCATCAGTGTTACACGGCTCGCCTGTGGCCGGGAACTCATCACCGTCTTCATCAGCTTCCATGTCAACTAGCTTACCATCCATGATGCTCTTGAAAAAGTCCACTGAAGAGATGTCCAACTCTGTAGAGACACAACACCTCATCTTTAGCCCAGTCGAAAGCCATATCCCCTACATTAAGGACATCCATCTGAGACTTCTCCAAATACTTTTGCAGGTCGATGCAGGACCTCTCTGCAACATTCAAACCATCAGTAAGTTTGACAATTGAGGCCTTAATATCCTCATTCTCCCTATTCAGAAACTTGTTCTTTGAACTTTTTCAAGCAACTTGTTTTCCAAAACTAGGCATTTATCAGCATAAGACTTCTCTCTCTATATCACTCTCTCTCTACTATTGTACATCCCTCTTAAGGTTTATACACATATCCTCTATGTCGTCCCTAGACTTAAACAAACCTCGGACCAACATAGCACACCTCATCAGGTAAGAAGTCAGGTTCTGCGTGAGCTTATAAGGACAAAGACTCTTCACCTTGTTGACATCCTCGGTGGCATTGAGTTGGTCATAAAGGAATTTCATCCCATCAAAGTTGTTTGATCAAAACTTATTCTCATTAGAGGTCGGATCGGAGCCCTCACCAATATTCTGCATTAGAGTAGAGACTTCTCAATCTACCCGACAGACCTCATCTGTCATTACGTTCTTCATTCACTTTGGAGATCCATGAGAGGGCTCCTCAATTTACAGGGAATGATTGGTCGGTGATTGAGTCACACTGATGATAACACCGTCCTTCTGGTTGGGTCCTTCCTCCTTCTTCACTGCCTGGAGTTCCAAACCAGTCAAGTCAGATTTGGACTCAGAAGACCCTTCAGCCCCTCTCCGGGCAGCACGGGCAGCAGCCATAACCTTCTTTTACTCTTTAATAGAGAGATCAGTCATCTTATCTGCAAAAAACATCAAAAAGAGTATGTAATAAAATAAAATAAAAACACTTGGGCGGTGGATAATTAAAATGAGCCTTACCTAGAAAGGTCAGAACCTCTCTATATGGCAAGGGTAATAAGTCATTGACCTTGAACGGACAGAAGTAGTTTAACACTTGCAGAGATTGAGTCTCAACAGCACTCAACTTATCATAATCAAACTTATATATGGGTAAAGGACTCCCCGTCCAATACAAAGGAAACTTGGGATGACAATCGGTGGCATAAACAACCTGAGGGCACCTCGGTCTGCACCTAACCCGAAGGAACCGGTCCTTAAAGCCCTTGTAATCTGTAGTAAAGGCTTGAAGAAAGCTCATGTGAGCTACACCAATAATGGAAAACCACCTCCCATATTCTACATTCTTAACTTCAAATTAAGAAAAAAACCAATAGTTGGAGTCACATCCAATGCTTCGTAGATCATTTCAAAAGCCTTGATAAAACCCTAACTTTTAGGGTGAAGTTGAGAGGGGGATACATTCACCATCTTCAACACATCCACTTCAAAATCAGTGAAAGTGATACGGATAAACATATCTTCCAACACCCCAGCATAGAAATAAAACCACTCATCTTGTACTCCCTTTGGTCAGGACATACAAATCCGTTCGCCAAGGATACATGCCTCCAGGACCACATCGTCCCCATTCCCAATCGAGGACACTTTTTGCAGAGAGCGAAGCTTCACTATCTCTACCTCAATCATGGAGCATTTATCATAACCCATCACCTCCTCACTAAAAGAGCTGGAACTTTCCATCAGGACCTCCACAAAACCTGAAGAATCAGGGTCAGAATCACTTTCAGAAGTAAAAACTTCACTATAAACTTTATTCATGGCCCGTGTGTACTCATCTACACCTAAATCAACTCTCATCTCTTGCATGCATTCCTCTCATACGATTCTCCGCTCCTCATTACTGTTACGTCTTTTATTTCCAAAATCATCACACTCTCTAATGATAACCATCCCTCGAAAATAAAAATGTACAAAAAATAAGGTAAAGGAAGAGAAGAAATACCTTATAACAGTGGTCGATTGAGAGATTTTTTGGGAAGAAACGGACGAGAGCGCTTGCAGAGGGAAGTAGAAGAGGCTTTTGAAAATAGAAAATGAAAGGTTTTTATAAAAGAAAAGTTATGGGAAATGAAATGCTCAAAGAAGAGGAAGCGTGTATAAACATTCAAGTTTGCCTTAGCAATGATTACGCCTAAGGGACCAGAGGACTATTGAGAAACTAAGGCGTGAGTAAAATGCACGCCGAGGTATCATTGTCAGATCTTAGAAGTCCATCCCGGAGCATAGATCCATTTCTATGTTTACCGACCACAAGGCTTCAGGTAAAAGTCATATGCTCGTGGGGCTTATGTTCACACATAGGTATATTTCCCGGGCTAGAAGAGGTAAAAGTCAAGGCATGGTTTAAAGATCGAGAAAGGAAAATAGACAATCAGCCGGTTACAACCACGGGTCGAGACCATAAGGCCTAAACTGGATTATTGATCGGGGGGTCATGTAATCATCCATGGAAGAAGATAAAGAGATAGCAGTCGGGCTCATACCCTGGATCCAGAGGTTACCCTAAGCTCGACCTTAATGGATCCATTACACAATGGCCAGCCCATTGAGGGTGTAAATGCTCATCATTATATGATGGATAGATGCCTTAGAATTATAGAAGTTGACGTTATGAGGGTGTTTGACTAAATGTGTAGAAACATAGAGGGTGTGTAGAATAATATAGATTACTATTATTATTACATTATTAGAATTATTATTATTATTTTGTAGTAATAATTATTTATTTATTTATTTATTTGGGTTATTAGTATTATTTAGAGTATAGTAGAGTGAGAAGAAGGAAAAGAGAGTAGTATGTGAAATAGAAGGAAAACATAGAAGTTAGAAGAGGAGAAAGGAACTAGGAAGCTAGGACAAGATTTCATTGTAGAAATCAAGAAAATCAACCAAAAATCCAAGTTAAGAAGGGACTCTAACTATATAAAAGGTTGCATAATGATGGAGTATGGTAGGATCTAGGTTGTATGTTTTGATTTCTTCTTATTTAGTTGTTTTGGGGTTTTTCATGTTGATGAACTTTGGTGATTTGTGTGTGTTTTTGATGGAATTGAATAATATGAACTGGTTAGGTTGATAGACAATGGTTGGTGAATAACTGACATGTTTAAAAGGTAAATTTTGATGAAAAAATTATAAATTTTGGGTGTTGAAACTGTTGGTGTAAGCCCTAGAGGCCAATACTTTTGGTACTTGTATCAAATTATTTATTAATAATAAAAGGCATTTCTTTATTATGTTTGCTTTCCAAAATAATAAAGTCCCTTGAATGGTTTATTGGTTTAATGAAATGTTAAGTGTGACTTAATCATGAGATCCCATTAAATATAAGAAACTATTCTTAAAGTATCTGTAGTCAAGTTTAATGTGAAGTGGGATAACATTAAAGCATTAAGATTATTATGAAGATAGATTGATGATCACATCTCATGGATCATAGATAAGGAGTTATCAAGTCTTGACATAGGTATGAATATTAGGAGTAATATTTATACTGGATTGACCCGCTATGAGAATACTACATAGAATGTTATGCAAAGTGTCATAAGTTATTCTCATGATGATAATGGTGTATACCACCCTTCGACCTGAAAACCACTATGGACCCTAGATGTAGAGTCAAGTACTTTATTGCTGATCAAACGTCATCCGTAACTGGATGACTATAAAGACGGTTGATGGGTACTTCACAAAGCATGCTAAGGGACATGAGTGACCTAGATGGAATTTGCTCATCCTGCATAACAGGATAAATGTCTAAGGGCCCAAATATTGAACTAGACAAGGGTGACACAGTGTATGCCTTGTGTTCAATATAGACATGAGGGCAAAAGGGTAATTGTACAACACAAATATTATCACGGAAAAGGTTTGGTCATATCACATGACATTTTCGTGACTTGGGTAACAGTGGTGTGTTGCTAGATACCGCTCACTGTTTATTATATTAAATGTGTGATATAATATAATTGCCAACGTCGCAAAAACCTACAGGGCCACACACATAAGGACAGGTTGATGAGAGATAGAATAAATAAGGAACACCGTAAGATACGGTGCACTTAAGTGTAATACGGAAAGTGGTAAGGTACCACGTGGATAAGTGATATATGGTACATCATAAGGTATGATGTCCATAAGCTTAATTGGGCTTTTAGCTTATAGCCTTAATTGGGCTTCTAGCTTGTAGCCCACACGAGTGATTCTATAAATAGATCCCTTGTGATGAAGCAATTTCACTTGATGCAATTTCGTTTTTGATTCTCTCTCTCACTCAAGGTTTCCGTTCTTGATCAGCTAGCACTATGACCGGAAGCGATCTGTTCGTGTGGACTGAGTAGAGGCGTTGTTCTTCATCAACGCTCGTGATCACAACATCAAAGGTTTGAATCGCCACAAGAGGTAAATATTTCTATCACTGACCATGCTCATTCGTAAGGATCGCTAAAGGAAAATTTTAAATTCCACTGCGCTTTTGATCACAATTTTCCTTCAGTGGTATCAGAGCCACTTACGAAACCATGGATCTGATAGTTGTTTATGTTCTATATTTTCTGTTTTGATTTGATTAAAACCAGAATGAATTGAATAATAAACGAGTAATTAAATTTGGCATCTGTTGTGTACGATTTGGATGATTGATGTTGACTATGCTTCGGAATCCGACATTAGTATGGTGAAGCAGCGATACATCTATCGTCCATAGGTTACACAAATAAGATCGATCACTTTTATATATGATATAAGTAAATCTGATGCAACGATGGTATATGGGATATACTGTTTCTGTTTCGTTCATTCAAACACTTGATGATTGTTATTCCTTTGACCGATCACTGTTCATATGCTTCGGAATCCGACATTAGTATGGTGAAGCAATGGCATGTGATTAATCATACTGAATTATCAATCAAAATGTGTTTGACAGCATGAAACTGTTGCATTAGGGTTCATGACGGCACAAGGGTTGTGTTGTTGCATAGTTATGCGATTAGGGTTGTGAATGCACAAGAGTTGTGCGAAAATGACGCCGATTTCAAATGAATTGTTCATTAAAATTTTGCGCCGGGGCGCTTCCCCTGACAACCCCGCAAAGGGGCGCTGCCCCCTTGACCCCCGTCCGCTGACCGGTCAGCGGAACCCCCGGCTAACTCTGCGTAGTGTGATCAATCGTCGAAATTTAATTTGCCTTTTTTTTTTAATTAACAAAATTTAACCTAATAATAAAAGTGTGTTTATTATTATTGTCTTGTGGTGATCAGTTATGGCCTTAGTTTTTTTTCCTTTATTTTGTTTTGGGATTGTAAAATACGGCCTGCGTGTCGTGCCTCTCTCTAAAATTCTTGATGTAACTTCTTTTCTCATCTCACTCCCTCGTATGTAAAACGAGTTTCTTTTATGTAATGTAATATTATGAAGAAAGAGAAGAATACAATATCAAAGGAGGATAACCTTGGAGATCTTGCTTGGAGAAGTTTAGATCGTTATTAGGTTAGCTTAGGTTCTCTCATTGGCTTGGGAGAACAATTGCGCTAGGGGCCATAACTGTATCCTTTTATGTATATTGATGCATGTGTTTATATGTTGATGCATGAGAGAGACGAATTGCATGTTAAGCCGGTGAGATCAAACTAATAACAAAATCCCTCAAGTTAAATATTAAGTTCATGCTTTCCAAGTTTTAGAACTCATCAAGACTAGTATCGAACAATGTAGGTTTCGCCTACGCGAGGTGCATGTCCTATATTAGAAAGGTGCGATGGGATAATTGTAATATCCAACTGCTAAAACAATGGGTCAAACTTAACTAAACAAATTATAATAAGATTATACATGTTTAGAAGCAAGAGTTGGGAATGATTCATATGATGAATTAGAATAAGGAGTTATTCACCCAACTGAAAATATTCGAAGTTGTATGAGATACAATTGGAAGGAGTTCCTACCTAAATAACCTAGTTTTGTGTAATCAACCTAACGCTGACTTAGAACGAAGTGAAATGTGGATCTCGACCCACTAGAAAGTCTTCCAACGGGATTTTCCAAATCAAATGATGAGGGTCATTTGGTTTGAGTAAAATAGTGGGAGCATATTTGATTAAAGGCCTAATTAAATATGTTGTTTTAATGATACTTATATTTTCATTTTTTTTGTAGATTACCATGACAACAAACAACCATATTTTGCGATCAATCCTAGATAAGGAAAAATTGTCTGGGACAAATTTTGTGGATTGGCACCGAAATCTGAGGATTGTCCTCAAGCACGATAAGAAGTTGTATGTCTTGGAGACACCTGTTTCTGAAGAGGAACCGCCTAGTTCGGCACCTAAGGCAGAAAGAGATGCTTATAAGAAGTATTTTGATGATGCTAATGAAGCCGCTTGTCTCATGCTAGCTACTATGAACTCGGAGTTGCAAAAGAAACATGAGAACATGTCAGCATTCGATATGATCGGACGTCTGAAAATGCTCTATCAAGAGCAGGCAAGAAATGAGAGGTTTCAGGTTTCAAAGGCCCTTTTTAACAGCAAGTTATCTGAGGGAAACCCTGTAGGTCCCCATGTACTCAAAATGATTGGGTATGTGGAGAACCTTGAAAGGTTAGGGATTCCGCTTGGAAAGGAACTTACAACTGATTTTATCTTGCAATCGTTGCCAGATAGCTTTAATCAGTTTTTCATGAATTTCAACATGAATGACATGGATAAGAGTCTTCCAGAATTGCTAAGCATGTTGAAAACTGCTGATCAGAATATAAAGACAAAAGGGAAGTCCATTCTGATGGTCAGTAATGGAAAGAAGCTGAACAAGAGGCCTACCAAGCAGGTTGGTAAAGGGAAAGGCAAGGAATTTGCCAAGCCTAAACCTACTGTTCCTGCTTTGAAGCCTAGTGGAGGCATAACAAAGGAGGGCACTTGCTTCCATTGCGGTAAGACCGGACATTGGAAGAGAAACTGCCCAAAGTACCTGAAAGATAAGAACAATGGAGTAGGGACTTCAAATTCAGGTATTTTTGTTATTGAAATTAATTTATCTACTTCTGCATCATGGGTATTAGATACTGGATGCGGTTCTCACATTTGTACTAATGTGCAGGGGCTAAAAAGGAGTAGAGATTTGGAAAAAGGTGAAGTTGACCTACGAGTTGGAAATGGAGCAAAGGTTGCTGCTTTAGCCGTAGGAACTTATGTTTTGACTTTACCTAGTGGTTTAATAATTTAGTTAGAGAATTGTTATTATGTACCTATAATTAGTAGGAATATTATTTCTGTTTCTTGTTTGGACAAGTTTGGTTTTTCATTTATAATAAAGAACAATTGTTGCTCTATTTATTTGAATGATATATTCTATGCTTCTGCACAAATGAACAATGGACTATATATCCTTGATCTTGAAATGCCAATTTATAACATTAATACTAAACGGATTAAACCTAATGAGTTAAATCCAAGCTACCTTTGGCACTGTCGCTTAGGCCACATAAATGAGAAACACATTTCCAAACTCCATAAAGATGGACTCTTGGACTCTTTTGATTATGAATCATATGAGACATGCAGATCTTGTTTAATTGGAAAGATGACAAAGTCCCCATTCACAGGAAAAGGTGAAAGGGCTAATGATCTTTTGGCCCTCATACATACTGATGTATGTGGACCACTGAACATACCAGCCAGAGGAGGTTTTCAATACTTCATCACATTTACTGATGATTTCAGTAGATATGGTTATGTGTATTTAATGAAACACGGATCTGAAACCTTTGAAAAATTCAAGGAATTCAAGAATGAAGTACAAAACCAACTAGGTAAGAATATTAAAGTTCTTTGATCAGATCGAGGCAGTGAATATTTAAGCCTAGAGTTTGATGACCATCTAAAGGAATGTGGGATTTTATCCCAACTTACTCCTCCCAGAACACCACAATGGAATGGTGTATCTGAGAGAAGAAATCGAACCTTGTTAGACATGGTCCGATCCATGATGAGTCACGCCGATCTTCCGAACTCCTTTTGGGGACATGCACTATTGACTACAGCTTACACACTTAACCGGGTTCCATCCAAAAAGGTTGAGAAACATCATATGAGATATGGAGTGGTAAGAAACCACATATGTCTTACATGAAGATTTGGGGTTTTGAAGTTTATGTGAAACGACAAATTTCAACTAAGCTTGAGCCCAAATCTGACAAATGCTTAATTGTGGGGTATCCTAAAGAAACAAGAGGGTATTACTTCTACAATACTTCTGAGGGCAAAGTGTTTGTCGCTCGAACTGGAGTTTTTCTGGAAAAGGATTTTATTTCCAAAAGAATCAGTGGGAGGAAAATAGAGCTTGAAGAAATTCAAGAACCACAAAGCATTGATACACCTATGGAGGAATTAGAGCAGGAAACACAAGTAGAACAAGACCAGCGTAGGTCAAGCAGGATACGTCAACAACCTGAGAGATATGGATATCTCATAAGTGATCAGGGTGATGTATTACTCATGGATCAAGATGAGCATGTGACCTACCAAGAGGCCATAACTGGTCCTGAGTCCGAGAAGTGGCTAGAAGCCATGAAATATGAAATGGATTCCATGTACACAAACCAGGTTTGGACCTTGGTAGAGCCTCCTATAGGAGTTAACCCTATAGGATGCAAGTGGGTATTCAAAAAGAAGACTGACATGGATGGTAAGGTACATACCTATAAGGCAAGACTTGTTGCAAAAGGCTATAAACAAATTCATGGGGTTGACTATGATGAAACCTTTTCACCAGTTTCAATGCTTAAATCTGTTCGGATTTTACTTGCTATCGCTGCATATCATGATTATGAAATATGGCAGATGGATGTCAAAACTGCTTTCCTTAATGGGAATCTTCTTGAGGATGTGTACATGACACAACCTGAAGGATTTGACATACCAGAAGAAGCCCAAAAGATATGTAAGTTACAGCGATCAATTTATGGATTGAAGCAAGCTTCCAGAAGCTGGAATCTTCGTTTTGATGAAACAGTAAAACAATATGGATTCATCAAGAATGAAGATGAGCCTTGTGTCTACAAGAAAGTTAGTGGGAGCATGATCGTATTCCTGGTATTATATGTAGATGACATATTACTCATTGGAAACGATGTCCCTACCTTGCAACAAGTGAAGACTTGGTTAGGGAAATGCTTTTCAATGAAGGACCTAGGTGAAGCAGCCTATATATTAGGAATCAGGATCTATAGAGATAGGTCACAAAACTGCTTGGCCTAAGTCAGAGTACATGCATAGAAAAAGTGTTGAGACGCTTTAATATGCATGATTCCAAGAAAGGATTCATACTTATGCAACATGGCATGTGTCTGTCAAAAACACAATCCCCTTCAAGTAAGGAAGAAAGGGATCGCATGGATAAGATTCCATATGCATCTGCAATAGGATCTATCATGTATGCCATGCTATGTACTCGACCAGATGTCTCGTATTCTTTAAGTGCAACGAGTAGGTACCAGTCTAATCCCGGTGATGCTCATTGGGTAGCTGTCAAGAATATCCTTAAGTACTTGAGAAGGACTAAGGATTCATTCTTGATATATGGAGGTCAGGAAGAGCTTGCTGTAATTGGATACACCGATGCTAGCTTCTAGACAAATAAGGATGACTTTAGATCGCAATCTGGTTATGTGTTTTGTTTAAATGGTGGCGCTGTGAGCTGGAAAAGTTCAAAGCAAGATACAGTTGCTGATTCTACAACCGAGGCTGAGTATATTGCTGCCTCAACTGCAGCAAAGGAAGTTGTTTGGATCAAGAAGTTCATTAGTGAACTTGGCATAGTCCATAGCATTGTGGATCCTATTGATCTCTATTGTGATAATAATGGTGCTATCGCACAAGCTAAGGAGCCTAGATCTCACCAACGATCCAAACACATACTTAGGCGTTATCATCTCATTCGAGAGATAATCGATCAGGGAGATGTGAAAATATGCAGAGTACCTACACTTGACAATGTTGCTGACGCATTAACAAAGCCTCTTGGGCAGCTGAAGCATGATGGACATACTAGATCTATGGGTATTAGGGGTATACATGATTGGCTCTAGTGCTAGTGGGAGATTGTTGGTGTAAGCCCTAGAGGCCAATATTTTTGGTACTTGTATCGAATTATTTATTAATAATAAAAGGCATTTCTTTATTATGTTTGCTTTCCAAAATAATAAAGTCCCTAGAATGGTTTATTGGTTTAATGAAATGTTAAGTGTGACTTAATCATGAGATCCCATTAAACATAAGAAACTATTCTTAAAGTATCTGTAGTCAAGCTTTAATGTGAAGTGGGATAACATTAAAGCATTAAGATTATTATGAAGATAGATTGATGATCACATCTCATGGATCATAGATAAGGAGTTATCAAGTCTTGACATAGGTATGAATATTAGGAGTAATATTTATACTGGATTGACCCGCTATGAGAATACTACATAGAATGTTATGCAAAGTGTCATAAGTTATTCTCATGATGATAATGGTGTATACCACCCTTCGACCTGAAACCACTATGGACCCTAGATGTAGAGTCAAGTACTTTATTGCTGATCAAACGTCATTCGTAACTGGATGACTATAAAGACGGTTGATGGGTACTTCACAAAGCATGCTAAGGGACATGAGTGACCTAGATGGAATTTGCTCATCCTGCATAACAGGATAAATGTCTAAGGGCCCAAATATTGAACTAGACAAGGGTGACACAGTGTATGCCTTGTGTTCAATATAGACATGAGGGCAAAAGAGTAATTGTACAACACAAATATTATCACATAAAAGGTTTGGTCAGATCACATGACATTTTCGTGACTTGGGTAACAGTGATGTGTTGCTAGATACCGCTCACTGTTTATTATATTAAATGTGTAATTTAATATAATTGCCAACGTCACAAAAACCTACAGGGTCACACACATAAGGACAGGTTGATGAGAGATAGAATAAATAAGGAACACCGTAAGATACGGTGCACTTAAGTGTAATACGGAAAGTGGTAAGGTACCACGTGGATAAGTGATATATGGTACATCATAAGGTATGATGTCCATAAGCTTAATTGGGCTTTTAGCTTATAGCCTTAATTGGGCTTTTAGCTTGTAGCCCACACGAGTGATTCTATAAATAAATCCCTTGTGATGAAGCAATTTCACTTGATGCAATTTCGTTTTTGATTCTCTCTCTCACTCAAGGTTTCCGTTCGTGATCAGCTAGCACTATGACCGGAAGCGATCTGTTCGTGTGGACTGAGAGAGGCGTTGTTCTTCATCAACGCTCGTGATCACAACATCAAAGGTTTGAATCGCCACAAGAGGTAAATATTTCTATAACTGACCATGCTCATTCGTAAGGATCGCTAAAGGAAAATTTTAAATTTCGCTGCGCTTTAGATCGCAATTTTCCTTCAGAAACATGGGAGGATCATAACTGGAAATTGCAGAATTTTCCCTGTTATCCCAGGGTAACCGGTCACCCATATATGGTAACCGGTTACCATATGAAATGTTATAAAAACAGCAGTTACTGATTTATAGTAACTGATTACCGTAAGTGGGTAACCGGTTACCGCGGGGAATTTTGGAAAAGCAAGGTTACTATCTTGTGGTAACCGATTACCATAACTAGGTAACCGGCTACCACTGCTACTGACAACATTTTTGGAAAACTTCTAAAACTCATAACTTTTTCTTCGTGTGTCTGTTTGATGCGCCGTTCGAACCTACGGAAAGCTAAAAAAACTTTATACTGAATAAAAATGATTTAAAAACAGTACGATATGATTTTTTGGATTTTGTTTCGTTCCGATGTTGTGTTGTGATTGCGAAATTGTGAATATGACGATGCATGTGAATATATTTCTTGATGTGATTATGTTGTGATGATGTATGTACTATGATATGTGTTTGGTGGTCTGTATTGGCTTATTCTACTGTTTTGATGTAATTGCAAAGTTTTGAATATGATGATGAAATCGATGAGATTGGTATTGTGATTGAATACGATTATGTTGCATGAAAGTTTTGATGGTGTGACATGATACATATGATAATGATGATGAGAAAAGGCATGTATTGGTGTGGCATTGATAGGTAATAATAATCAATATGAAATTAAGTTGTTCCATGTCAGTGTCGTATGCATTCATAAAGCAAAGGCCTGTATTGGCGAGCGAAGTTGATTGCCCTAAATTGGCATTATTGTGAAGAGGGTTTAATCATGTTGGTACCACATGCATTGATTCAATGTCGGTCTTTTGCATCATATTGTAATTGATAATTCGATGGGTGAATATTGATGAAAGTATGTGTTGCACCCAAAACTTTTCCCTCTCATTTATCAAGAATTTCCTCACAAGATCTTCTATGGCTCGAGTTTGCAACACTGATACATCAATTTAGGTTTGGAATTGGCACAAGGGAAAAATGGTCAAAATGCACACTGAAAAGTCAAACTTTGACTTTTAGATCAAAATCAAGTTTTAAGAATCATATTTCATCAAGACATGTTAGAATATGATGTTTGTTTCATCAAGGAAATCAAAAGTCAAAATTACTTTGGAAAAGTCAAAAGTTCTAAAGACTTAGAAATTTTTCTAAATGTTAAGAAAAGATGATAAGTTCAGAACTTCTGGCCAGATTTTCATCATAATGCAAGATGATTCAGGAAGAACTTCTGACACAAGAGTTGTAGATCTCAATGAGATCTAAAATATTGCAAGACAGAACTTCTCATAAAAATGCTAGGTTTTCAAGTTATAAATTTTTGAAGACACGTCCATGAAACTGAAGCACTCAGTAAATTTTGGGCATTTCCAAGTCAGGATTTGGTTAGATCTTTTGGGCCATTTTTTATGTAGGTTCAATCATAGTTTGATAAGATGATTCAAAGAGAGATTACAAAACATGTTACAAGCTTTCTGAAAAGTCTGAGAACTCCTTCGGATCATGCTGGAGAAAGGAGATTTAAAGATCAGAAGTTAGACATTTGTTCTTAATTTAAGTTACGTTTATGCTGAACTTCTGATCCAGTTTCAAGCTATGATGCATAATCTCATGGTGCAGGATTTCTGGTTTGATAAATCTCATCATCATTTAATACTCGCACCCACTTTTGAGTCTTTATCCAAAGGATCTTCCCACGTGTGGCATATAAGTACCATTATTGTCCTTGAAAAGAAAACTTTTATACAAAGTTTATGCTGGGCCCATGCATTACTTTTGTTCCTGGGTGTACTTCTCCATAAATCATGCCTACAAAATCAGATTAGGCACGGCTAAAAGCTGTTAACCACTCTATTTTTCTTTGAACCATACTTGTCCAAACTTGCTTCAAGAACAAGTCAGCGCCATAACACATGATGTTTGTACTCTTGACTTCTCCAAGCTCCAAAATCCTTTGCCTATAAATTGAACTTCATTTGCAACTGTTAAAGAGGTCGAGAATTTGAGAAAAAACCTTGAAACTTTGCTGAAATTTCCCAAGAACTTGAAATTGCAAACATAAATATAAAACCTGTTAGTTTTCTTGTGTGTTTCTGAACCAAATCATCCATACAGTTTCTAGAATACACATAGAAGCTTTACCAACCCCTATTTTTAAACTGTAAAACAGCATTCACCACTCTCTATTTCTGAAAACCAGAACGTTGCACCTTGACTGCACCAGGACTTCCCCAACATTCATAGCTCAAGCTAAGAGTTGCTTCAGTTTTCTGAGAACTTGAGGAAGCTGATCAGAACATCACAGCAACCTGAACCAGGCTCTAATTCACAGAACAATTTCCAACTGCAAGGTAAGTTTCTTTTGACTTTTATCTCGTTACTTAGGCATTGTTAGGCTTACATTTCCAAAGATACAATGTAGACATCATGACTCTGATTCTGTACATATTCATAGATTTCGTGTATTTTGCCTAAGTAAAGAGAATTTCATATCAGAACTTCTTGAGGAAACTGGATTTAAGAATTAGAATTAGCAAAATTCATGCTTGCTTCTGATTTACAATTCTGATGCTTTATATTTCTGAAACCATGATGAAATCTACCATAACTTCTATGTTTGCATTTTTCATTTTGGTTGAGAAATAATTAAGTTGCAGATGCTCTGGCTGGCGTGGAGAAGGAGATGAGGTTCATCATCAGAACTTACCTTGTAATATATGTTTATGTTTTAGTTTCTAATACCTGATGTATAGCCACCCCAGTGGTAGTGAGTGAGCGCATAAGACATTAGTGTTAAGGGTCATGAGTTCTAGCCCCATAAACACCTTTTTTGTTTATTTATTAAAAAACTTTCCCATTATTTGTAAAAACATTGATCCTGGACCAGAACTTCTAGATAAACCCCCTTTAGTTGATGGTCAAAATAGTGATCCTGGACCAGAACTTCTATATATTCCCACCCAATAACATTGACACCTCACGTACCCACTATCAGAACTTCTAACTTTCCAGTAATGCTAGAACTTCTAGGTTTCCAGCTGCATCAGAACTTCCAGACCCTCTCAACAACCAGAACTTCTGACCTTTCAATAACATTAGAACCTCTAGGTTCTGAGTTGCATCTAAATTTCTAGGATTTCCTTTGTTCCCAGCAACCCCGGAACTTTAGTTCACCCGGATCTAGAACTTCTGGCCTTCCCCATTTCTGCTATCATTTTCTTTCTGATCTGCAGTGCACCTGAGTCAGAATGGTCTTTTTCCTTTCAGCAACGCGTTGACTCTGATTTTTGTTCTCTCATTATTTTTATCACCACTTTTATTTTCATTAATCAAAAACACCAAAAAATACTTTATATTCATGCATTTTTCCTTATTTCTTTTAATAATAAAAAACACTAAATATATTTTCTTAAACAAATTTATTTGTTCTCTTAACCAAAACAAAACAAATCTATTTTACATTCCAATTCTTGTACATTATTTCAATATGGTTGTAATAGATAATTAGGACTTTAATTTCTTGCAATCCTCATTTATAAATTTGTACACCCCATCCCCCTAATAATTGTAATAGCGTAGAATATTTACTTTCCGCAATTTATCACTTTCATATAAATGCTAGTAAAGTAGGATTTGTATCATATTGTGATTGATAATTTGATGGGTGAATATTGATGAAAGTATGTATCATATTTTGATGGATTCCATGTGTTTATTGTGTACGTGAATCTCTATCTGTTCATTATTATGTTTCCTTTTATATTGTTATGACATCTCACCCTTTCTTTTTGAATGTTACCTCCACATGGGTAACATGCAGGTGATCTGAAGTAGCTAGAGATCGAAGTTTAGCTGAGGAGTTCCTTCAGTTGTGTATTTTGATTCAGCGTCTGCTCTGATATGTAACACTTGATGGTTTTGCGTTTGTCTTATTATGTTAGGAGTAAACTTTGTATAACTCTGTTGTTTTTTAATTTAATTTATGATTGTGCTGATTTTTGGATACAAATAGTACCACTCATGTTGAGGTTTGAGAATAATTATTATTAATGTTTTCCGCTGCAAATGATGCAATGAAGTTTAAGACTTGAAGTTTATGATTTCGCGTTACGTATCTTAATTAATGAGCATGTATGATATATGATGTATGAAGTATGTGACCTCATATTTTGATGTTGTATTTTAGAAACTAATTTACTCTGATTTTATATAATTTATCAACGAGGAAATAGGGTGTTACAATTGGTATTAGAGCAGGTCAGTCCGTTCGACCAAGTTATCTAATGTTGTTTTGTTCCATAGTACGCAACATGTGTGTGAAACACTGTTGGTACTCTCTTGTTTTTCTAATCACTTGTTGCAGAAGTGGGATTGAAACAAATGGGGGAGAAGCTTGTGCTTCTCTGAGATGGTCCAGGTGTGAACAATTGGTTTAGTATGTCGTGAAGTGCATGGGTGTGGACGTTAGTGTTGTTGTGTTGTTTTTCCAATTTTGAAGGAAGTACAAATTAAGAATTTAAGTCTAACAGTCAGACGAAGTGTTATTAAAGGGGAATGATCAGGTACTCATGTTGTTCGCATCTCTAGAAGTAGAGGGCGATGTTATGGTTAATGATGTGCCCATTATGGGTGAGTCTTGATGTTCTCCCTGGGATAATTGTGACTTATCGTTAGAGCGAAATGTTGGATTAACTTGATGTTAGTCTTGGGGTGAACTATTTGGAATTAAACCAAGTGATTACAAAGTGTGTTGGCGAGTCGATGTAGATTTTTATGCCTGAAGGTTGTACAAATTCAAAGTTCTTGTTTGTTGGTCAAGTAGTATCACCTTTGAAAGAAAAAGATAATTGTCAAAGGTTGCTTCTCAGAGGATATAGAGCAATGTGATGACTAGTGATATACAAGAGGTGTGTAATTTCTTGAGGATCCCCTGAGGACATTAGCTGAGCAAGTTGGATAGCTCTTGGAAGATAAAGCTCAGATGATTGTGGTGTTTTATAAAATGTTGATTGATCGTGAAGTTGTCATGGTTGAGTTACCATTGTGTATGATGTTGATGTTTTGAATAGTGACATACTGATGATTTATTGTAAATGTTGTTGTTGGGGTCGGGTAACTAATTGTTGGATGTTGTTAATGCTTTTGAGTGATTGTGAATTGCGAGTCAGAGTCGAAACTCAAAGGTACTAGTAGTCTTGTGAGAAGAATCAGAGTTTTGAGGTTTGAAAATTGTGATTTTGGCAACGCAATATGTCTTTTGAGTTATAAGAATAATGATGTTCTGGGTAGTTTTGTGGAAAGAATTGGAGTTTTGGTCTTTTTGATAACTGAATTTTGAAGAAAGTAATGTGTCTCTCAAAATATAAGAAGAATGAGATTTCAGATATGTGATGGAATGGATTTTGTACACAGAAAATGACAAAATATTGCTTTTGTTCAGTCGGTATCTGGTTACCAATAATTGGTACCCGAGTACCTTGGGGTGAAAGTCGATAAAACTTCGAAAATTCATACCTTGAGTTCCAAACGCCTGATTTGAGTTCCGTTTGAAGTGCTAGAAAGCTAACGTGACAAACCTTATTTTAAAAATATTTCCAGCACCTGGAAGTAATTTATTTGTCATGTAATGATGTTGGATTAGAGGTGAAATTTGATGTTGATCTTGTGCTTGGTACCATACTTGTTTCTATGGCATCATACAGGATGTCAGTTCAAAAGTCGGGAGAATTGGAGAAGTTATTAGAATATGTATAGAGAAATAGATTTGTAAAACATAATGTATCATTTTGGGAGTTTTGATGTTATTGTTTAAGGAAAAAGAAAGTAGTATGAAATTGTATGTGGATTACCGATAACTGATTAAAATAGTGGTTGAGGTTACATATCCACTTCAGATGATTGACGAATGGATGGACCAACTGGTAGGTGAGTATGTTCTCATTATAATAAAATTGGGGTCGGATTATCTTCAGATATGGATGAAGAGTTAGGATAGTTAGGGGATAACTTTTAGAAATCAGTGAAGTTATTTTGAATAATTGGATCAGTTTGTTGCATTAGTTATTAAGGGCATTTTGATTTAGTATGACTCATAAAAAGGAAATGTTGAATGTCGTGATTCGAATTATGATGTCCGAAGGGAATAAAATGTATTCCAGGATGTCGAGATGTAGGTCATGACTTGAAGAGGTGAATTTCTTGAACATGCTATTTCAAATGAAGATATCTGTGGAATTTATTCAAAGTAAATAGAGGTCTATATTGAGAGGCTTTGAAATTAGTTATGGAGACTAGAAGCTTTTCAGGATTAACTAGTTATTATCGCAACTTGCTTGAGATGAGGTCAAGTGAGATAAGTTGTTAGTGAATGAATTAAGGGAATGACATGTTTGACATTAGTAAAGATGTGAATGTATTAGATAAGTGCATAAAGATGCAATCTATGCCGATTAAGCATGATTAGAGTGATGGTAGCATTGAGATTATGATTAGAATGAGATCCACATGCGAGATTAAAGAAAAGAGTAAGAATTTATTAATATGGTCAAAATCTTCTAACTGGACAAAGACTTATTTTGAAATGAGATGATTTGGATTATACTTGGTGTAGTAGTTTTCCTGTATTAGAATATAATTAGCAATTGTGTTGTGTTGCGTGCGTGTAAAAGAAATTATGAAATGGAGTTTTGGCGTTTATGTATCATTGGCGAGGTAGAAATGAAGGAAATTAAGAAAAACATTGTAAGCCTTAGAGATTATTGGACATTATGCTCAAGTAACCTTGAGCACAAGGTGAAAGACGCTATTATAGTTGGGTAACAATGATTTATGCCGTTGTTATGGTTGTCAGCTACCTATTGACAAATTGAAGAACTGATCACCCTTAATCTATTGTTGATAGTAAACGGAATCTTAATGGATAGAATAGACGTGTCTTACTAGCTTGATGGTGTGTAAAGTGATTGACGTTTTATCAAGAGGATAATTGTTCACCACTTTGTGTGAACCTAATGAAAAAAGTGGCTATGAAAGATTTAGGATTTATTAATAAATTTAGAGACTTGAGTTGGTATGTGAGCTAACGCCACAGAGTACATAGTTGAGGATGTTAAAAAGTGAAAAATGACTTCCTAGTGGATATTAAAGAGACCCAGAAATTGTGTGTAAAACTTGTAGATCTGATAGTTGATGGAGATCAAAATGAGGACAATGACTTTGAGGTGAGTGATCAGAGTGGCATAGCAGAAGCATGAATGTGGCACACATCCTTATGCGTGTATGACTTATTAGGAGTCGAGGGTTAAATGTTAGATGTCTTAAGGAATAATGCAAACAAGCGAATATTCCAGAATGGAAGTGATAGGTGGAGGGT
Source organism: Vicia faba (assembly GCA_948472305.1). NCBI lineage: Eukaryota > Viridiplantae > Streptophyta > Magnoliopsida > Fabales > Fabaceae > Vicia > Vicia faba. The sequence goes on along the minus strand of OX451741.1, from coordinate 1,258,391,812 downwards.
TTGTATGTTTTTTCGTGTTGTTGACATGTAAATAGAATGTACTGAATTACATGTTCGATGTGTGAGACGTAGCATTGTAGTATTGGTGTGTATGTGTGTCACTGTTGTTGATATTAAGGTTAAGTTTATTTGCTTAGGATCGTATTGTTGTGTGATGTAATAATATAGACGGTGTTCATGTCATGAGACTCTACGTCTTTAAGTTATGTTGTTGTGTCGTTTCCTATGGCAAGGACTCGAGGGTGAGCATATTTTCCTTATGAAGAGAAATTAGAGAAGTGTTACTTATAGTGACTTAAAAGACCTTGTTGTGTTCCAGTTCAAGCGCGGACAATATTGTAAAGTAATAGATCTTGTATCGCAGGGTGATGGGACAAGGAGAAAATGGATATATGCATTCATGACTCGGTAGTAATGCATCTTGTTGGACTGTTGTAGTTGACGATATATATGTTGGTTAGTAGTATTTGAAATATTTCCAAACATGATGTTGGAGCTGTAGGGTGAGATGCGAGAGTCGTATCTAGAGTTATTTGCTTCAGGTCATTTTCGAGGACGAAAATATTCTAAGTGGAGAAGAGTTGTAACATCCCGAATTAATTAGAATTATTTTTAATTAAATGATAAGATGATGCAATGAAATTATATGAGATGATGGACTTTATGATGTGGTGTGATGCCTTGTTGGGGACTAGATGCCTTAGAATTATAGAAATTGAGGTTATGGGGTGTTTAGCTAAATATGTAGAAACATAGGGGTGTCTGGAATAATATAGATTACTATTACTATTATTATATTATTAGAATAATTTTTATTATTTTATAGTAATAATTAATTATTTATTTGAGTTAGTAATATTATTTAGAATATAGTAGAGTGAGAAAAAGGAAAAGAGAGTAGTACGTGAAATAGAAGAAAAAAAGAGAAGTTAGAAGAGGAGAAAGGGTAACCGGTCACCCATATATGGTAACCGGTTACCATATGAAATGTTATAAAAACAACAGTTATGAACTTATAGTAACCGATTACCGTAAGTGGGTAATCGGTTACCGTGAGGATTTTTGGAAAAGCAAGGTTACTGTCTTGCGGTAACCGGTTACCATAACTAGGTAACCGGCTACCACTGCTACTGATAACATTTTTGGGAAACTTCTAAAACTCATAACTTTTTCCTCGTATGTCCGTTTGACGCGCCGTTCGAACCTACGGAAAGCTTAAAAAAATTTCTATTGAATAAAAATGATTTAAAAACAGTATGAGATGATTTTATGGATTTTGTTTTGTTCCGATGTTGTGTTGTGATTGCGAAATTGTGAATATGACGATGCATGTGAATATATTTCTTGATTTGATGATGTATGTACTATGATATGTGTTTGGTGGTCTATATTGGCTTATTCTGCTGTTTTGATGTAATTGCAAAGTTGTGAATATGATGATGGAATCAATGAGATTGGTATTGCGATTGAATACGATTATGTTGCATGAATGTTTTGATGGTGAGACATCATATGTATGATAATGATGATGAGAGAAGGCATGTATTGGTGTGGCATTGATAGGTAAGAATAATCAATGTGAAATTAAGTTATTGCATGTCAGTGTTGTATGCATTCCTAAAGCAAAGGCTTGTATTGGTGAGCGAAGTTGATTGCCCTAAATTGGCATTATTGTGAAGAGGGTTTAACCCTGTTGGTACCACATGCATTTATTCAATATCGGTCTTTTGCATCATATCGTAATTGATAATTCGATGGGTGAATATTGATGAAAGTATGTGTTGTACCCCAAAATTTTCCCTCTCATTTCTCAAGAATTTCCTCACAAGATCTTTTATGGCTAAAGTTTGCAACACTGATACATCAATTTAGATTTGGAATTGGCGCAAGGGCAAAACGGTCAAAATGCACATTGAAAAGTCAAACTTTGACTTTTAGATCAAAATCAAGTTTCAAGAATCATATTTCATCAAGACATGTTAGAATATGAAGTTTGTTTCATCAAGGAAATCAAAAGTCAAAATTACTTTTAAAAAGTCAAAAGTTCTAAACACTTAGAAATTTTTCTAAGTGTTAAGAAAAGATGATAAGTTTAGAACTTCTGGCCAGATTTTATCATAATGCATGATGATTCAGGAAGAAATTCTGACACAAGAGTTGTAGATCTCAATGAGATCTAAAATATTGCAGGACAGAACTTCTCATAAAAATGCTAGGTTTTCAAGTTATAAATTTTTGAAGACACGTCCATGAAACTGAAGCACTCAGTAAATTTTGGGCATTTCCAAGTCAGGATTTGGTTAGAACTTTTGGGCCATTTTTTATGTAGGTTCAATCATAGTTTGATAAGATGATTCAAAGAGAGATTACAAACATTGTTACAAGATTTCTGAAAAGTCTGAGAACTCCTTCGGATCATGCTGGAGAAAGGAGATTTAAAGATCAGAAGTTAGACATTTGTTCTTAATTTAAGTTACGTTTATGCTGAACTTTTGATCCAGTTTCAAGATATGATGCATAATCTCATGGTGCAGGATTTCTGGTTTGATAAATCTCATCATCATTTAATGCTCACACCCACTTTTGAGTCTTTATCCAAAGGATCTTCCCACGTGTGGCATATAAGTACCATTGTTGTCCTTGAAAAGCAAACTTTTGTACAAAGTTTATGCTGGGGCCATGCTTTACTTTTGTTTCTGTGTGTACTTCTCCATAAGTCATGCCTACAGAATCAGATTAGTCACGGCGAAAAGCTGCTAACCACTCTATTTTGCCTTGAACCATACTTGTCCAAACTTACTTCAAGAACAAGTCAGCGCCATAACACATGATGGTTGTACTCTTGACTTCTCCAAGCTCCTAAATCCTTTGCCGATAAATTGAACTTCATTTGAAATTGTTAAAGAGGTCGAGAATTTGGGAAAAAAGCCTTGAAACTTTGCTGAAATTTCCCAAGAACTTGAAACTACAAACATAAATATAAAACCTGCTAGTTTTCTGATATCTGCATTCAAACTCTAATTTTTCTTGTGTATTTCTGAACCAAATCATCCATACAGTTTCTAGAATACACATAGAAGCTTTCCCAACCCCTGTTTTCAAACTGTAAAACAACATTCACCACTCTCTATTTCAAAAAAGAAGAACTTTGCACCTTGACTGCACCAGGACTTTCCAAACATTCATAGCTCAAGCTAAGAGTTGCTTCAGCTTTCTGAGAACTTAAGGAAGCTGATCAGAACATCATAACAACCTGAACCAGGCTCTAATTCAAAGAACAATTTCCAGCTGCAAGGTAAGTTTCTTTTGACTTTTATCTCATTACTTAGGAGTTGTTAGGCTTGTATTTCCAAAGATACAATGTAGACATCATAACTCTGATTCTGTACATATTCATAGATTTCGTGTATTTTGCCTAAGTAGAGAGAATTTCATATTAGAACTTCTTGAGGAAATTGGGTTTCAGAGTTAGAATTAGCAAAATTTTTGCTTTCTTCTGATTTACAGTTCTGATTCTTTATATTTCTGAAACCATGATGAAATCTGCCATAACTGCTATGTTTGCATTTTTCATTTTTGTTGAGAAATAATTAAGTTGTAGATGCTCTGGCTGGCGTGGAGAAGGAGATGAGGTTCTTCATCATAACTTACCTTGTAAAATGTTTTTTTTTTGTTTTCGTATCTAATACCGGATCTATAGCTACCCCAGTGGTAGTGAGTGAGTGCATAAGACATTAATATTAAGGGTCCTGAGTTCTAGCCCCAGAAACACCTTTTTTTATTTATTTATTGACATTTGTTCCCAATTATTTGTCAAAACATTGATCCTGGACCATAACTTCTAGATAAACCCCCCTTTAGTTGATTGTCAAAATAATGATCATGGACTAGAACTTCTAGATATTCCCATCCAACAGCATTGACACCTCACGTACCCACTATCAGAACTTCTAACTTGCCAGTAACACTAGAACTTCTAGGTTTCCAGCTGCATCAGAAATTCCAGACCCTCTCAACAACCAGAACTTCTGACCTTCCAATAACATTAGAACCTCTAGGTTCCCAGTTGCATCAGAATTTTTAGTATTTCCTTTGTTCCCAGCAACCCCATAACTTTAGTGCACCCGAATCCAAAATTATTGGCCTTCCCCATTTTTGCTAACATTTTCTATCTGATCTGCAGAGCACCTGAGTCAGAATGATCTTTTTCCTTTGAGCAATGCGCTGACTCTGATTTTTGTTATCTCATTATTTTATCACCACTTTTATTTTCATTAATCAATAACACCAAAAATACTTTATATTCATGCATTTTGAGTTATTTCTTTTAAAAATCAAAAAGACTAAAAGTATTTTCTTAAACAAATTTATTTCTTCTATTAACCAAAATAAAATAAAACTATTTTACATTTCAATTCTTGTACATTATTTCAATATGGTTGTAATAGATAATTAGGACTTTAATTTCTTGCAATCCCCATTTATAAATTTGTACACCCCATCCCCCTAATAATTGTAATAGCATAGAATATTTACTTTCCGCAATTTATCGCTTTCATATAAATGCTAGTAAAGTAGGATTTGTATGGGAAGATAAAATCAACAAGTATACAACCCCTAATCAAAGACTAAATGCATGCAAATCAAACACACTGTTCACACATTCACCCTAGGGTTAACTCCACTTATTGCCTAAAAATGGTCATGTTATGCATGTGAGACGTCTTAGCAAAAACAATCAAAAACACAAGATCATAGTCCTTCGATGACGCTTCGAATGTTGCCTTATAAATGATCTTAGTCCCTCAAGAAAACGCTAAGATATCTCACAACATTGCTATCATGACCATACAATGACCCATGCCCGTCCCTGTTTACATCCAAAGATAAGGCTTCTTACCAATCAATGGTGAGGTAGCAATATCAAAGGAAGGTGGGAAATTAATGAACGAATTTTGCGTAGATAGAAATGTTATTAGTTGCTTTCTCATGTTCAAAACAAACATATTTTTCAAATACACCAAACACTTTCAAAACATGAAATATTTTCAAAAGTCCAACACTTTGTATACATTCTTATAGAGACGAGAATCATTACAAAGTTTTCCTAAACGAAGGCGCTTCTCAAAAATACTTTCAAAACCCACCACAACGCATACTTTCAAACAAAAGAAAATGATCTAGCAAGCAACTAAGAGCCCATATATAACTATGGATGAAAAGGGTGCTAACACCTTCCCTTTTCATAACCTACCCCCCGAACTCAAGAAAATAATCTCAAAGGTCTTCCTGTTCTTTTCACCCTTTCCTTATTGGATAAAAGAAAAATTGGTGGCGACTCTTGCTATCAGCAACAATTAGGGGGATTGCAAGAAAAGTTGTATTTTAGAAATTAATTTACTCTGATTTTATTTAATTTATCGACGGGGAAATAGGGTGTTACAGTTGGTATTAGAGCAGGTCAGTCCGTTCGACCAAGTTGTCTAATGTTGTTTTGTTCCTTAGTACGCAACATGTGTGTGAAACACTGTTGGTACTCTCTTGTTGTTCTAATCACTTATTACAGAAGTGGGATTGAAACAAATGGGGGAGAAGCTTGTGCTTCTCTGAGATGGTTTAGGTGTGAATAATTGGTTTAGTATGTCGTGAAGTGCATGGGTAGTGCTGATGTGTTGTTTTTCCAATTTTGAAGGAAGTACGGATTCAGAATTTAAGTCTAACGGCCAGACGAAGTATTCTTAAAGGGGAATGATTAGGTACTCGTGTTGTTCGCATATCTAGAAGTGGAGGGCGATGTTATGGTTAATGATGTGCCCATTGTTGGTGAGTCTTGATGTTCTCCCTAGGATAATTGCGCCTTACCATTAGAGCGAAATGTTGGATTAACTTGATGTTAGTCTTGGGGTGAACTATCTGGAATTAAACCAAGTGATTACAAAGTGTTTTGTCGAGTCGATGCAGATTTTTATGCCTGAAGGTTGTACAAATTCAAGGTTCTTGTTTGTTGGTCAAGTAGAGTCACCTCCGAAGGAAAAAGAGAATTGTTAAAGGTTTATTCTCAGAGGATATAGAGCAATGTGACGACTACTGATAAACAAGAGGTGTGTAATTTCTTGAGGATCCCCTGAGGACATTAGCTGAGCAAGTAGGATAGCTCTTGGAAGATGAAGCTCAGATGATTGCGGTGTTTTATAAAATTTCAGTTGATTGTGAAGTTGTCATGGTTGAGTTACCGTTGTGTATGATGTTAATGTTTTGAATAGTGACATACTGATGATTTATTGTAAATGTTGTTGTTGGGGTCAGGTAAGTAATTGTTGGATGTTGTTAATGGTTTTGAGTGATTGTGAATTGCGAGTCAGAGTTGAATCTCAAAGATAGTAGTAGTCTTGTTAGAAGAATCAGAGTTTTGAGGTTTGAAAATTGAGATTTTGGCAACGCAATATGTCTTTTGAGTTATAAGAAGAATGACGTTCTGGGTAGTTTTGTGGAAAGAATTGGAGTTTTGGTCTTTTTGATAACTGAATTTCGAAGAAAGTAATGTGTCTATTAAAATATAAGAAGAATGAGATTTCAAATATGTGCTGGAATGGATTTTGTACAGAGAAAATGACAAAATACTGCTTTTGTTCAGCCGGTACCTGTTTCCAATAATGGGTACCCAAGTACCTTGGGGTGAAAGTCGACAAAACATCGAAAATTCATAACTTGAGTTCCGAACGCCTGATATGAGTTCCGTTTGAAGCGCTAGAAAGCTAACGTGTTGAAATTTGTTTTAAAAATCGTTCCAACACCTGGAAGTAATTTATTTTTCATGTAATGATGTTGGATGTGAGGTGAAATTTGATGTTGATCTTGTGCTTGGTACCAGACTTGTTTCTATGTCACCATGCAGGATGTGAGTTAAAAAGTCGAGAGAATTGGAGAAGTTATTAGAATATGTACGGTGAAATAGATTTGTAAAACCGAATGTATCATTTTGGGAGCTTTGATGTCATTATTTAAGAAAAAACAAAGTAGTATGAAATTGTATGTGGATTACCGATAACTGATTAAAATAGTGGTTGAGGTTACATATCCACTTCATATAATTGACGACTGGATGGACCAACTGGTAGGTGAGTATATTCTCAGTACAATTGAATTAGGGTCGGATTATCTTCAGATATGGATGAAGAGTGAGGATAGTTAGGGGACAACTTTTAGAAATCAGCGAAGTTATTTTGAATAATTGGATCAGTTTGTTGCATTAGTTATTAAGGGAATTTTGATTTAGTCTGAGTCATAAAAGGAAATGTTGAATGTCATGATTTAAATTATGGTGTCGGAAGGGAATAAAATGTATTTCAGGATGTCGAGATGTAGGTCATGATTTGAAAAGGTGAATTTCTTGAACATGCTATTTTGAATGAAGATATTTGTGGAATTTATTCAAAGTAAATAGAGGTCTATATTGAGAGGCTCTGAAATTGGTTATGGAGACTAGAAGCTTTTAAGGATTAACTAGTTATTATCGCAACTTGCTTCAGATGAGATCAAGTGAGATAAGTTGTCATTGAATGAATTAAGGGAATGACATGTTTGACATTAGTAAAGATGTGAATGTATTAGATAAGTGCATAAAGATGCAATCTATGTAGATTAAGAATGATTAGAGTGATGGTATCATTGAGATTATGATTATAATGAGATCCAAATGCGAGATTAAAGGAAAGAGTAAGAATTTCTTAATATGGTCAAAATCTTCTAATTGGACAAAGACTTATTTTGGAATGAGATGATTTGGATTATACTTGGTGTAGTAGTTTTCCTGTATTAGAATATACTTAGCAATTGTGTTGTGTTGCGTGCGTGTAAAAGGAGATTATGAAATGGAGTTTTGGCATTTATGTATCATTGGCAAGGTAAAAATGAAGGAAATTAAGAAAAACTTTGTAAGCCTTGGAGAGATTATTGGACATTATGCTCATGTAACCTTGAGCATAAGGTGAAAGATGCTATTATAGTTGGGTAACGATGATTTATGCCGCTGTTATGGTTGTCGGCTACCTATTTACAAATTGAAGAACTGATCACCCTTAATCTCTTGTTGATAGTAAACTAAATCTTAATGGATGGGATAGACGTGTCTTACTAGCTTGATGGTGTGTAAAGGTATTGATGTTTTATCAAGAGGATAATTTTTCACCATTTTGTGTGAACCGAATGCAAAAAGTGGCTATGAAAGAGTCAGGATTTATTAAGCAATTTAGATACTTGAGTTGGTATGTGAGCTAACGCCGCAGAGTAGACGGTTGAGGATGTCGAAAAGTGAAAAATGACTTCCTAGTGGATATTAAAGAGACCCATAAATTGGGTATGAAACTTGTAGATTTGATAGTTGATAGAGATTAAAATAAGGATAATGACTTTCAGGTGAGTGATCAGATTGGCTTAGCGGAAGCATAAATGTGTCACACATGCTTATGCGTGTATGACTTATTAGGAGTCGAGGATTAAACGTTAGATGTCTGAAGGAATAATGCAAACAAGCGGATATTCCAGAATGAAAGCGATAGGTGAAGGGTTTGTATGTTTTTCGTGTTGCTAACATGTCAATAGAATATACTGAATTGCATGTTCGATGTGTGAGACGTAGCATTGTAGTACTGGTTTGTGTGTGTGTGTCACTGTTGTCGATATTAAGGTTAAGTTTATGTGCTCAGGATGGTATTATTGTGTGATGTAATAATATAGACGGTGTTCATGTCATGAGACTCTACGTCTTTAAGCTATGTTGTTGTGTCGTTTCCTATGGCAAGGACTCGAGGGTGAGCATATTTTCCTTATGAAGAGAAATTAGAGAAGTGTTACTTATAGTGACTGAAAAGAACTCGTTGTGTTCCAGTTCAAGTGCGGACAATATCGTAAAGTAATAGATCTTATATCGCAGGGTGATAGGACATGGAGAAAAATGGATATGTGCATTCATGACTCGGTAGTAATACATCTTGTTGGACTGTTGTAATTGACGATATATATATGCTGGCTAGTAGTATTTAAAATATTTCCAAACATGACGTTGGAGCTATAGGGTGGGATGTGAGAGTCGTATCTAGAGTTATTTGTTTCAGGTAATTTTCAAGGACGAAGATATTCTAAGTGGGGGAGAGTTGTAACACCCCAAAACAATTAGAATTATTTTTAATTAAATAATAAGATGATGCAATAAAATTATATGATTTGATTGACTTTATGATGTGGTGTGATGCCTGGTTGGAGACTAGATGTCTTAGAATTATAGAAGTTGAGGTTATGGGATGTTTGGCTAAATATGTAGAAACATAGGGGTGTGTGGAATAATATAGATTACTATTACTATTATTATATTATTAGAATAGTTATTATTATTTTGTAGTAATAATTAATTAATTATTTGGGTTAGTAATATTATTTAGAATATAGTAGAGTGAGAAGAAGGAAAAGAGAGTAGTACGTGAAATAGAAGAAAAATAGAGAAGTTAGAAGAGGAGAAAGGCACTAGGAAGCTAGGTCAGAATTTCACCTTAGAAATCAAGAAAGTCAACCAAAAGTCTAATGTAAAATGGGATTATAAATGTATAAAGGGTTTCCTAATGATGGAGTATGGTAGGATTTAGGTTGTATGTTTTGATTTCTCCTTATTTGGTTGTTTTGGGGTTTTTCATGTTGATGAATTTTGGTGATTTATGTGTGTTTTTGATGGAATTGAATGATATGAATTGGTTAGGTTGATGGACAATGGTTGGTGAAAATTGACATGCTTAAAAGGTAAATTTTGATGGAAAATTTATGATTTTTGGGTGTTGAAACATGGGAGGATCGTAAGTGGAAATTGCATAATTTTTCCCTGTTATCGCAGGGTAACCGGTCACCCATATATCGTAATCGATTACCATATGAAAAGCTATAAAAGCAGCAGCTGCTGACTTGCAGTAACCTGTTACCATAAGTGGGTAACCGATTACCGCAAGGAATTTTAGAAAAACAAGGTTATTGTCTTGCGGTAACTGGTTACCATAACTGGGTAACCGGTTACCACTTCTACTGACAGCAGTTTTGGAAAACTTCTAAAACTCATAACTTTTTCCTCGGGTGTATATTTGATGTGTCGTTCGAACCTACGAAAATCTAAAAATATTTTCTACTCAATAAAAATGATTTGAAAACATTATGAGATGATTTTTATGCATTTTATTCCATTCTGATGTTGTGTTGTGATTGCAAAGTTGTTAATATGATGCTTAATGTGAATATATTTCTTAATGTGACGATGTTGTGATGATGTATGTACTATGATATGTGTTTGGTGGTCTGTATTGGCTTATTATGCTGTTTTGATATAATTGCAAAGTTGTGAATATGATGATGGAATCAATGAGATTGGTATTGTGATTGAATACGATTATGTTGCATGGATGTTTTGATGGTGTAACATGATATGCATGATAATGATGATGAGCGAAGGCTTGTATTGGCGTGGCATTTATAGGTATGAATAATCAATTTGAAATTAAGTTTTTGCATGTTAGTGTCACATGCATTCATAAAGCAAAGGTCTGTATTGGAGAGCGAAGGCCTGTATTAGAGAGCGAAGTTGATTGCCCTAAATTAACATTATTGCGAAGAGGTTTTTACCCTGTTGGTACCACATGCATTGAGTCAGTGTCGATCTTTTGCATCATATTGTGATTGATAATTCTATGGGTGAATATTGATGAAAGTATGTATCATATTATGATAGATGCCATGTGTTGATTGTGTACTTGAATCTCTATATGTTCATTATTATGTTTCCTTTTATATTGTTATGACATCTCACCCTTTCTTTTTGAATGTTACCTCCACATGGGTAACGTGCAGATGATCCGAAGTAGCTAGAGATCGAATTTTAGTTGAGGAGTTCCTTCAGTTGTGTATATTGATTTAACATCTGCTCTGATACGTAACACTTAGTGGTTTTGCGTTTGTCTTATTATGTTAGGAGTAAACTTTGTATAACTCTGTTGTTTTTTAATTTACTTTATGATTGTGCTGATTTTTGAATGCAAAGAGTACCACTCATGTTGAGGGTTGAGAATAATTATTATTAATGTTTTTCGCTGCGATTGATGCAATGAAGTTTATGATTTCGTGTTACGTATCTTAATTAATAAGCATGTATGACTTAACTAGTCCTTTAGAAGAAACACAAAAACCTTTCTAAAGCTTCTGACTTAACCGGTCCTTTAGAAGGAACAAACAACTGTTTGTTTACAAAAGAATGCTTATACACAAGAAGATGTAAACTTAATTAAGTACATCATAAGATCCTTATACACACTAAAAAATATTACATTATATTGTAGCATTAATGTGTGGTCTTCTTTTCTTCAAGTAGCTTCTTCACGGACAACATCCCAAAACACTTGAATTGCTAAAGTCTTCTTCTACATAAGCTTCTGAAAGCTTTGTTGATCTTGACGTAGTAAAGAGAATAAATTATTTATCTTTATTCACCTTAGAACATTCTGGACAGTATCTCATATTCTATTTTCTTCTATGATCACTTTAGAGCATAACATTTGTGTTGTGGATTTGTAACCGGAGCTTTCATGATCGTCTTCATTATCTTCTACGGCTTACAAGCTTTGTGCAACATATGAAATTAAGCACATTGTGAATCAATTATTTCATTGTAATCACTATCAACATGATTGAAGAATCATTTTCATAACAGTTTCTCTTGTTATTGTTATAGTAGTTGATAGCTTTTTTGTTGTGTTCCAATAATGACAACTTTCATTTGAACATTGAACACCAACAATATTTTAATCATATTGTAATATGATAGGAGAACTGACTTGGGTGTTTTTCATTTTATCGCAATTGTTGCAGATAGCAAGACTCTCCACCAACTTTTATTTTATCCAATAAAGGAAAGGGTGAAAAGAACAACAAAGATCTTTTGAGAATTTTCTTGAGTTCGGGGCATAGGTTATGAAAAGGGAAGGTGTTAGCACCCTTTTCATCCATATTATCTACGGACTCTTAGTTACTAGCTCAGTTTGAAAATGCTTTATTTGAAATGTGTTTGTAATGTTTTTGAAAGTATTTTTGAAAAGTTCCTTTGTTTAGGAAAACTTTGTAATGATTCTTGTCTCTATAAAAATGCATACAAAGTGTTGAATTTTCAAAATATTTTATTCGAAAGTGTTGGTGTGTTTGAAATATGTTTTTTTTTAAATGGTTGTGAGCAAGCAACTATGAACGTTCTACCTACTCAAAAATTCTTAGTTCTTTTCCTCCTCCTTTAGATATTTCTATCTTACCATTGATTGATAAGAAGCCCAATCATTGGATGTAAAGGGACAGGCGTGGGTCGTCATACAGTCATAGAAGGAAACATTATAGGATACCTTAGCAATTTGTTGTAAGGGTCTAAGATCGTTTACCGAAGGAAACATTTGAAGGGTCATCGAGAGACTACGATCTTGTATTTGAGGGTCTTTGCTAAAGCATCCCACGTTCGAGGGACATGACTATTTTATCTGAGGCAACAAGTGTGGGCTATCCTAGAGGTGCAAGTGTGGAAAGTTTATTGATTTCATGAATTTTTTTCTTTGAGATTAGGGTTTTCTAAAGATTGATTTTATCTTGCCATACAAACTCTAATTACTAACAATAATATTGAAAGCGATAAATTGTAGGAATTTAAAGTTCTACGCTATTACATCTTTTTTGGGGATGGGGATACAAGTTTATGAATGGGGGACGAAAGAAATAAAGTTCCAATTATAATATTACAACCATATTGAATATTGAATAGAAATATCTAAAAATATAATGATAATGTAAAAAGGAAGGAAAATTGTTTAAAAAAATTTTATGCATTGACACGTGCACTTATGCATCAATACAAATCACCTCTTGCCCCTGGAAATCAAAACCAACACAGTATGTATTGATGCATAATGGTTTGCATCGGCTCATATCTGTTTTGCATCGACACGTGCACTTATGCATCAATACATATCATTGTTTTTGCTCCTGGAAATCAAAACCAATTCAGTATGTATCAACACATAATGGTTTGCATTGACTCATACCTGTTTTGCATCGACTCATTCATGTTTTGCATTGAATCATACACATTTTTCTATCTATAATGTGTCTTGATAACAATATGTATTGATGCATAATGCCTTGTATCACTCATAACCTATTTTGTAACTAATATGAGTCGACGCATAGAGATATGCATCGACTCATACTGCTGTTTTTTACTTCTAACATTGTTCTGTCACATATATAAGTCAGTTCTCAACACATGGTTAGTGAAAATGAAAAGTAAGCATATGGTTAGCTTCAGGGCAATGATATCTATATTTTATCTTTACAAATGAACCACTAATGATGCTTTTATGAAGAGTTTAAAGGTCAAGAAAACTTACCTTGAAACTGAAATTCGTGTTTTGATTTAGAGTTGATGTATTGTCTTGGAGAAGTCAAGTGGCTGTTTTTGAGTTTGGAGAATGGTGATAGTGATGTTACATAAGTTTCTCTTGTGTTTGAAAAACTTCTATATGATGTATATGAAGTATTTGGATGTTTGTTGGGACAAGATTTCCAAGGTTTGATATATTTGAAGATTTTGGTTTCAAAACTCAGAAATGGAGGTTTTTGTGGACAATTCTGGTTTTTAGAGTATAAGGGGGTTTGAAGATTTTTCAACACACAAGAAGCTGGCCCCTTTAGCTTGCAAATGACTTCTCTATTTACAGAGAAAATTTTTGGGAAGTTGAAGTAATTAGATTTGCAAGATAACAAATTATGGTTTGGTTGGAATGCAAATATCAAATTATGCCAAGTCTTCCATGGTCCCAAGACAAAGTACCAAAGTTGCTGGTATAGAGGGGATAATTTCCATGATTTATGGTGGAGTATAATCATAAGTAAGCAAGGTATGGGCTCAAGACAAATTTTGTACCAAAAAGCTTGCTTTTCAAGAATAACAATGGTGCCTTTATGCCATAAATGGAAAGATATTTTGGACAATGGCTCAAACACTTGGGTAATAGCTCAAGATTTTCAAGTTAGAAGGCATGCAACACAAGATTGTGCAGCATAGCATGTAGATTAGATTATGTGTTCTTCACCAAAAATGATTTATAATTCAAGAATAGATGTCCAACTTCATGCCTTTGAATCTCCCAGCTCCAGTATGATAAATCCACGCTCTTGAACATTTTGGAAAGCTTGAAAAATTGTCTACAACTTTCATGTTGACCACTTTGACTAAATCAAATTGGAACTTGATGAAAATTACCCAAGAAGTTGAGATAAAAACTGACCAAAACCTGTTGAAAATTTTTCTAAGTGTTTTATGAAAAATGTCATGACTTTAGGAATTTATAACTCAAAATCTAAAATTTTTTAATAAAAGTTGTATAGTTCATCAATCTCTACAACTTTCATGTTGGAAGTTTTTCTTGAATCATCTTGCATCTTGGTGAAAGATTGGCATGAACTAATGGAATTATCATGTATGAAAACACTTAGAAAAAATTTCTAAGTCTTGAAAAGTTTGAATTTTCAAATTGACTTTTGACTTTCTTGATTTCTTGATGATCAAGCTTCATATCTTTGAATGAATTGATGAAATTTAATCTTTGCAATTAAATTTTGACCAAAAAGTCAAAGTTTGAATTTTTGTGCATCAGTTGACTTTTCATCAGTTGATCAAATTTCAACTGTTAATCCATTGATCTTGAGAGATAAATTGAGTCATGCAATTAAGTAAAGATGATGTACTTTAACCATTGATATCATGTTTCAAACCAATAAGTCATGTATTAAGTCAAAAGTCAAGAATCAGTCATTCTCAATCAAAACCCTAATTTTGACCATTTTGACCTTTTGATGATTTGAACATTTTTCTTGAGGAATTATGATCCAAACTTGATCAATTTATGAATATGACTTAAAAATGTTAATATTAGTCAAAAACCTTGAAGTTTGACTGTAAGTTGACCATAATTGATTTTTTACCCAATACAACTAATTTTTAGTCATTTGGTCAATTGGCTGAGCAAAATTGTGATTTCAAGACTTGAAATTTGACATGAATATTCTTTAAGGTCTATAATGATCCATTCAAGTCATTTGAGGCATTAAAAGTTCAACTTTCCTTGATAAAACCAAAACCCTAATTTGAGGCATCAGTGTTTAGGAGATAGTTTGACCTAGTTAACACTTGTGCAAGCTTGAGCCATTGAAGATCTTTGTGAGAAATGTATTCAGAAATGAGGGGGAAATTTTGGGGTACAACACATATGATTATTTTCTTATATAGCCAGGAAAAATAGATTTGTTTTCTATTTGAAAAAGAGTCGTTACAAATAATATTGCTACGTCCTTTTCTCTTCCACAATTCAAGCTAGTGGAGAGGTAGTGGAATGAGGCTTTTTCATACCGTGTACTATTGTACCATGTTAAAGTTATATTATTTCCTTATGCACTTCAGAGGCTTCTTCGATCATAATTTTAGAAGTGGTAACATAACATAAGGTCTTCAGAACTTCAAGTCTTCAGAATTGCATCTTCAGAGTCTTTAGCACTTGGTCGTGAGAATACGTTGTAGAGAACCTTGGATCAGAAGAACTTCAATTCTTCAGAGTCTTAAGAGCTGCGTCTTTAGAGTCTCTATCACTTGGTCTTGAGAACCCATTGTAGAGAACCTTAGATCTTCAGAAACACAAGTCTTCAGCATCTGGACTTCAGTAGAAAGTTTGTCTTCAAATATTTTAACTTTGCCTTCTTGAAATATGTTGTATTTTTAGAATATGTGTCTTCATATCAGAGATAACACTTCAGAGCCTTTTGAATGTTTTGCTACTGTTAAACAGAACTTGTGTAGCACATAAATAGAATTAATTCTCTTCTAATTTCTTAGCCACGCCATTCATCAGAAGCAAGACCTGTTTGTTAAGTACTCAACAAAAAACATTAGAGTATTAAAATTGTTCATACAAACATACTTATTTGTTATCATCAAAACTCATAGATAATATTGAAGAACCAAATCTTGTTCTTACAATCTCCCCCTTTTTGATGATGACAAAACTTTTTATTTTGATGACACAATTTTGTTCTTATAATAAGAAAAAGTGAAAATAGAAAGGTAAGGAATACTTATCTTTTTTATGATACTCCCCCTGAGTCAATGACTTGATGAAGATCAAATATCCTGAGTTTGAACCATTTGACTAGAACTCCCCCTGGTTCCCATAGATAAGATATTGAGATCTTTAGATTCTTGACTCTCGATGCCAATAATTGAGATCTTGATATTTCAGACAGTCTTCAACATTTGATTTTCTCAATTCTTTTGGTTAGCATATGCTTCTGTTTTTTATTCTTATGTTCTGAATTTCATTTTCTTATATAGTTTACATCTTCTGAACATTATGATACAAAGATCAAGATGACTTTAACTTTCAGAAAGCTCTCAACTTCTGAACAGTATTGGGTCTATCTGATATTTGAATATATGTTCACAAAGTATACATCTTAGATTATATGAACAATCATTCTTTAAGAGATTAAACAGATTTCTTTCATTTTGACCTGTCTTAGAATGCCTAGTGAACTTGTTCAGAGTTCCTCAATTAATCATCAACAGTCAAACAAGCGTTAGTGGTAAATGCACATTTTATATCATTTCCTTTACGATTCATCAAAATATTATAATTCTTCCCCTTTTTGACATCATCAAAAAGATAACTATTCATGAAAACATAAAAAGCCAACAAAAATAATTTTTAAAATAGTCACATAATCATAAGAACACGAGCATACTTTTATAGTTTAGAAGCAAAAGGAAAGAGAAAATCCTAGAGCCTAAGGTTCAGGAGCAGGAGAAGAAATCTTTTGCAGAATCAGTTGTAGCATGTTCTGAACCTTTTCATTAACAGCCTTTTGCTCAATGATGTTTTCTATGAACACCTGTTGTTCTCCTCTAATCTCACCAATTACATTTTCCAGGCGCACAATGGCAGGATCAAAAGATGAAGCAACCAAGTCATTTTCTTTAGCCTTAGTAGCTTCTTCTACTAATTTGGCTTCTTCAAATTTTCAGGTTTCTTCTTCCTCTTGAGCCTTAAGCCTGACTTCCTCTGCTTCTTTTAGCACTCTATCTTTTGCTTCTCTTTGTTTTATAGCAAGTAGTTCAAAAAGTCTGACTCTTTCTCTTATTTCTTTTCTTTCAGTTACCCTTTGAACATCCCAAACTTTGGATGCTTCAGAAAAATTATTCATTCTTTCAAATTCAGAAGACATCCACTTCAGAAACTTCTTCCAAGAACCATCCATGTCTTGAGGCTTAGTACTTGTACTTGCCTTTGTCCTTAACTTCAAAACTCTTTTCATATATTTAGCTTTAATAATGTTAATGCATTCATCATAGGTTTTAGGAACAAATTTTTCATAGACAACTATGGCTAGGTTCTTTTCCGAAGGGATGAATTCAGAAGTTATAGGTTCAGTTTGGTTGAGTTGTTCAGTTAGATTGAAAAGATAAGACATAGAACAAGATTCAGTTGTTGGGTTTGCAAGGGCTTCAAGATCATCAGAGATTGTTCTCTCAAACATTTCAGGAGTAGAAGATGTTTAGAGGTCATGATTTTGAGAGTTTTGGAGTGATTTATGGTGATGAAAGGCAACATGGAGATTTTGACAAGGATCAGAAACAATAGGATTTCTAGTGAAGGTTGAGATGTGATGATTGGTGATAACAATGAGACAAGTGAGGAAGAGAAGGTAGAGATGGTATAGGTGTAGAGATGAATGATAATAGGTTAGAAAAGTGTGTGGTTGATGAGGTCACAAGGTCGAAAATGGTTATGGTGTTTAGGGAATAGGCAATTGTTGTTGCAGGTAACATTGTAAAGACAGTTTCAGAATCAAGGTTTTCTGCAATCAAGGGAGCAGGATTAGAAACATGAATAAATGTGGTGGATGGTGGAATACAAAAAGAATTGAAATTATCAGACAGAGGGATCGTGATTATTGGTTGATATACAGGAATTGTTAAAAAAATGATGGTGTAAAGTAAATAGATGAAAAAGGAATAGAAGTAGCAATAGAGTCACAAACAATTGTAGTTTTGGTTAATGGTGAAAGAGGATTAATTTGTGCATAGGAGGTTGTGGATGAACATACATTAATAGTATTAGAAGCATACAATGAAATGATTACAGAAGTATCAGCAGCAGACTTACTAGTTGTTACTGAAGTTTCATTTCCCAGAATGGCATCTTCTAGAAAGCCAGACTTCTTTTTCTTTTTCTTCTATAGTTCTGAAGCATTTGAGCTTCTCTTTCTTTTATCAACAAAATAGCCAACACCCTCAGCGGGAAAATCTGAGTAATTAAAGTTTGACATATCATGTCCTTCTTGTTGAATAATTAGAACGTATGCGTCCACGCTGGATATAGGATCATGCTTGGAGAATAGAGGATAGTCATTCACATGAATTATTTTGTGATGATAACTCTCAGATGGTTCAATCAGATGCTTGACCTTGAGTTCTTCAATCAACCTCATGTTTCTCAAGTTTTTCCCATTAAAGGAATCTCCAATTCTTGGAGTTAGATCCTCTTTATAGTTGGTTTCTTCAATTGAAAACCTTACGAAGCCACTTTCAACAAAAATATCAGTTAGAAGATGTCCACAAGGAATATTGGAAGATACCTTTTTGTTAGAAAGTGTGGTGGTTGTAGACTTTCTAATAGAATCCCTCAGATAAATAAATAGAATAAAGAGAAGATTAATCCTCTATTTGGATAGCATAAAGTATAAAATGAACTTCTGATTGATGTTAAAATAATCAGAGGATCTTGAAGGAGGTATAGGGTTTATGTAGCCCAAAATAATATTATGTTACACTCTGAGGTTATCAGGAAGATCCTTTCTTTTATACTTAGATTTCTCTGCAGAGAAATTCGTAAACAGTAATTGATCTAGAGATTTATTTTCATCCTTTGACTTATTATCCAATCCATACACACATTGTACTTTCAAAAACGTCAATCCCAATAGTTTCGTAATGGACTCTTCAGTGATAATGATTCTCTATCCAATAACACTCGAAACAATATGAAAGTAGTCACAATCAGCATTCTTCCATAAATCTATCACTAACGCCTCATAGACAAGACCATGAAGCCTTTGAAAGTAGTTTTCCCAGCCTTGAGCTTTTAATTCTTCTTTTAATTCACACCCATTTGCATCAAGATTGTAAAAATCAACAATTAATTCCTTAAGACTAATCAACTTCGATGGTTTTAAGTTGCAATGAGCTTGAGAATTTTTTTACATAATGTGATTGACATCAATAGGATTTGCAGAAGATGAAAGAACCATAGTTGATGAAGATGGAGCAATGGTTGGTGAAGACGGATCTGTTGAGCTCATATTGTGTTCCACTTCTTTTGCAAACTCAACGGAAGCTTGTTGATTAGGAGTCATCATTGTTGGAGACATATGAAAAATATTGGAGGTTTGTTGAAGAATGAATAAAGCTTGTTGAACATTTGAGAGAGATAGGAGGGTTTAGGGTTTATAACATGTGGGAGTGAAGTGAACGTGTAAGATTTATAGTGTTTGAGAGGTGTGAGAAAATACAGTTAAACATAATTGTAATATGGTGGAAGAACTGGCTTGTTTTGCGTTTTATAGCAAATGTTGCGGATAGCATGAGTCGCCACCGACTTTTCTTTTATCTAATATTTAGGAAAGGGTGAAAAAACATGAAAGACCTTGAGATTATTGAGTTCGGGGGGTAGGTTATGAAAAAGGAAGGTGTTAGCACCCTTTTCATCTGTAGTTATCTACGGGCTCTTAATCGCTAGCTCGCTTTGTTTTGAAGAATTGCTTTGTGAATGTTGGTTTGAAAATATTTTAAAAATACCAATGGTAAGGCGAACATTTTAATGATTCTCGTATCTGTCCTCGAGAATGCGTACAAATTATTTTGAAAATATTTTATCGAAAGTATTTGTGAAAAGATGTTTTGAAATGTTTGAGAGCAAGAGACTACGAGCGTTCTATCTACTCAAGGTATTTATTGTTCTTTCCTTCTCCTTTATATAGTGTTATCCTACCCTTAGTTAGTAGGAAGCCCTACCGTTGGATGTGAAGGGACAGGCGCGAGTCATCATACAATCATCGAAGGTAACTGGTAGGGACGCTTTAGAAATTTTTCGTAAGGGACTAGGTCATTTACCGAAGTCAACATCACAAGGGTCATCGAGGGAATACGATCTTTGTTTTCGAGGGACAGTGCTAAAGCGTCCCCACGCTCGAGGGACATGACTATTATTTCTGAGGCAACAAATGAGGTTACCCTAGAGGTCCGGGTGTGCAAAGTGTATTGTGATTCAAGTATTGTTTATCTTTGATTAGGGTTAGCTACCGTTTGATTTTTATCTTTCCATACATGACCTAATTACTAATAGTAACAGTAAAATAGGAAAATGGTAAAATAAATGCAGAAAATAAAGCAAAAAATAAACTCTAAGCTATTACACGGCTTTGGGAGAGATACATAATAGAAATTTAGAATTTAAACCCTAATTACTATTACAAGCCATGGGCAGTTACAATAATTGGAAAAAAGCGCGAGAATAATTAACTACGCGAAAATATAAGATAGGAAAGCGAGAGGAGAAGGAAATTGTTTTTTTTTTTTGCGATTTTCTTGATAAAAAGATTTTGCCATTAACCTAATAACCTAATTAATTTTAATTAATTAAAAAAAGGAGTTTATTAATTAACTTAATAAAACCTAAAAAACCTAATTTGATTTTAATTAAAAAAAGATTAATTAGTTTAAAGAAACCTAAAACAAACCTAAATTGATTGATTAAAAAAATTATTTTGATTTTAAATAAAAAAAAGTTGGTGACAAAAAACCTAAAAAAACCTAAATTAGGGTTTGTTAAAGGTTTTTGTGAAGGTTTAGATGAAAATAAAAGGGAAAGAGTAAAAGAATATAGAATTATGAAAGAAAAAAACAAAATTGGCAGGGGTGGGTGTTGAACCCACGCCCTCAACAATTCCAATCAACAAGTTCACCATTAGACCAGGCGCGCCTTGGTGTCAAGGAAGGACACCCAACATGTTTTATAATCTGCAAAACAAATAAAATTATAAAAAACATCAAAATGCCAAAAGGCTGGGATCAAACCCACGCCTTGGCATATTAGTGTCTTATCGCGCGTGCTTCAACCGCTGGGGAGGTAATACATCAGGTATCTTTAATCAAACAAAATGTATATAAAATAAAAATATTGTCTGTATCGGAGAGGCGTTGGAGCCCTAACTCCGGTCGTCTTCTCCGGTTGCCTTCTTTCTTCAAACCTGCAAAACAATGCATATTAGCATTCTAGGAATACTCTACCCCCCTAAATCCAACCCTGTGTATTCAATGGAAGGGTTTTTTTGGACTGAATCGTGCTAGATTTTGAGCTATGGCCAAAACAACAAGGATATGTATGAATATTGTGGTTTATGATCCGATCAACATGGGACTTCCACGATGGGTTTTTCCTGCCCTTTTGAACCTCATAAACACATAAATGACGTTAGTGGATATTAAAATGCAGTGAAAAACAAGAATGAAAAACTCATGCAATGTAAGAAACTGGTGATGTATATATGATTTTGCATGCACTTTTGATCATTGCAATCGGTCCAGCCTTACCCTATGGTGCTCCGGGAAGTGAATGGGACGACTGGTTTATAGTGAAAGGGACTGTAAATAGGGCTTTGAGTTACCCTAGGTTTCTTGAGAATTTTGAGATTTTGGGCAAGCTTTTTTTTATAAGGGTTCATGGCTTGTCTGTCTTAATAATGCTTAATATATAGCATGGAATTAGGACAACATAACATGGGCTTGGACCTTGGTTAATAAGCCTTGTATTTTGTCTTATTTATTTTTAACTAATAATGAATAAAATAAAAATAATTAAAATAAAATATATCAAGGGTTACATGAGTAAGATCTGAGGTGTATATGAAGTTTAGAATATGTTTGGTATTTAAAACAATAGTCCAATAGCCCAAAAATTCAAGTTTGCTCAATTTGAACTTCATGCATTTGCTCAAAATTTCCCAACTTGAACTGGTCATAACTCTCTCAATTTTCATTATTTGAAGGTGATCTTGAACTTTTTGGAAAGCTCAAGATGTCCTCTACAATCTCTCTTTTTACCAGTTTTGTAATTGGAGAATTTATCTTGATGTAAATTGTCTTGAAAAAAAGTGTCTTTTTGTTGACTTTTGAAATGACCTATAATGTATTGGCCCATATCTCTCAAATGAAGAATTTTTTGGACTTTAGCTTAGAGAGACGAAGTTGTAGAGAATTGAATTTCCTTCCAAATGAGATTTGGTTGGGGAGAATATGATGAATCATGTAAAAGTTATGTTTGGTCAAAGTTCAATTGACTTCTCCTAAGAAAAACCCTAATTAAGAAACTTTTGACTTTTGATGAATAGGACTTAAAAATTTTGATGTTGACCAAAAATCTTGAAGTTTGACTATACGTTGACCATACTTGACTTTTTATTCAATACAGTTGATTTTCAGTCATATGAGCAATTGACTGAGCAAACTTGTGATGCAAGGCATGAAACTTGGTATGAGCATTCTTGGAGACCTATAAGAAACAATGAAAACCACTTGAGGCCTTAGAAACCCAATCTTCCTTGAGAAAAGTGAAACCCTAGTTGTAAGTCCATTTCTTATGAATGGAATTTGTCTGATCAATTCTTGAGCAACCTTGAGCATTTGAGAACCCTAGGAGAATGTCTTGAAGAAAAAGAGAGGGGAAATTTTGGGGTACAATAATAACAATTAGAAACATTAAATGAAAGTAATAATTATGATATCAATCAATTCCAAGAAATATGCACACTATTCATTACATAGCTTAGGTAGCGTGTGATGATTAATAATAATCAAGGGTTACACATGTTAATCACTTCGTCTAACTTAGTGACACGATCAACATACTCAGGGTCTGGATAACCAAAGGCTTCCATCTAATCAGAGATGTTTCTGGCCGAAACAACTTTGATAACTGAGTCTATAAAATAAAATTAGCAGAAGTATAATAAGTAAAGAGAAGGAGAAAATGATATTGTCATATCCTTAACTATCTTCCATTTGTATTTAACTTTAGATTCATCTTAGATACAGCTTATGATTAACTTCTTTCTTCTTATGCTTTCTTCAGAGCGGTCTTTCAGAGGTTCTGAATTATCTTCATATTGATTCTTCTTATTTCTTTAAATATTCTCAGTTTTCTGATTTAAGAAGAATAACCTTCTTCTGAACTCTAATATCTAATATGAGAGATATGATTAGTCTTCTCTTTAGATGATCTCTTCATTCTTCTATTTAGAATCACTCATCCGACTTCTTGAGAATAATCCTCAGAGTACAGATATTTTGATCCTTTATTATCAAAACATCCATTTGTTTGTCAAACTTCCTTTGATCAAAAGCTTATTTTTCAGAAGGTCAATATTTCAAGAACTTCTGAGAATCTATGTGCTAGAGAGAATTAACTACCATTGCTTAACGTCTTCTGAATTTTTTGATTCCTTGAACAAACTACAAAAAATTTTCTAATACAAATATCATAAAACTTTGATGATTTTGACTGACAATCTTTTCTTGCAATGTTGAGTTAACTTATTTAGAGTTAGTCTTTGATCATACTTTTGATGAGTCAATGAACTTTATTTCCTTAGTAATGTCTGGTCTTCTGCAAAGCCTCCTTCGATAGAGCCAACATTTAGATCTTCTGCATAAGATCTTATGTCTGCTTGAATAGAAAGCTTTATCATGAGGTTCTTGTGTATCATAAGTCAACCATCTATATTCTTTTGAAAAAAATTCCTAATGAGATCTTATGATAAAGTCAAGGGTGGACTAATCTGTTTCTTGAAAACATCTCATACTCTCAAGGAACTTAATCAAAAGCATTCAACAGATATAACTTCTTATCTGATGAATCTTTTCTTGTTAGTTTGTTCTTCAATTTTGTGATTTTAGACAGTAGTTAAAAATTGAATAACTATCACCCTAGATTATTTCTTCACACAATATCTGTATCTTTATCTGACATTGTTAGGTGTTTCATATTAATCAATAATAGAATCATGCTCTAATACCAAATTAAGGTGTGAAGAAAACACAAGAAAGGGAGGGTTGAATTAGGTTTTCCTTTCTTGACATACTTTCGCTTCTAAGCATTGTTTGTTGAACAACGCTTCTAGATATTGCTTCTAATAAATGCTTCTAATTAATTATGAAAAAATAAACTATTAGGAATAAGAAAAAGAAAAGAACATGTGATATATCCCAGTTCACTTGAGAAACTCCCAAGCTAGTCCAGTGCACCCTGCCAAGCTGATTTCGCCTTGAACTCAAGAACTTAATCCACTATAACCAAACTGATTACAATTTGCACAAGCTACCAGTAAATGACTAACAACCTCTAAGACACACAAGTCCTAGACTTCTTTAGGATACAGACCTACCCAATCCCTTAAGGAAAATCCTGCACAAGCTACCTGCAAGTGACTAACAACCACTAAGACCAACGTCTTATTCTTCTCAAAGCTTTTGACCTACCCGGTCCTTTCAGGAACATGTTACCTTCTAAAGCTTCTGACCTAACTAGTCCTTTAGAAGAAACACGCAAACCTTTCTAAAGATTCTGACCTAACGGGTCCTTTAGAAGGAACAAACAACAGTTTGTTTACAAAATAATGCTTCTACACAAGCAGGTGTAAACTTAATTAAGTACATCAGAAGATCCTTATACACACTAAAAATATTACATTATATTGTAGCATTAATGGGTGGTCTTCTTTTCTTCAAGTAGCTTCTTCACAGACAACAACCCAAAGCAATTGAATTGTTGAAGTCTTCCTCTTCGTAAGCTTCTGAAAGCTTTGTTGATCTTGATGTATTAAAGATAAGAACTTCTTAATCTTGATTCACCTTAGAACATTTTGGACAACAACCCTTGTTCTATTTTCTTCTATGATCACTTTAGAGCACAACATTTGTGTTATGGATTTGTAATTGGATCTTTCATGATTATCTTCATTATCTTCTGCAAATTAGCAAGCTTTGTGCATCATATGAAATTAAGCACCTTGTGAATCAATGATTTCATTATAATCATTATTAACATGATTGAAGAATCACTTTTATAACAATCATTCTTGTTGTTTATATAGTAATTGATAGCTTTTTGGTTGTGTTCCAATAATCACAGCTTTCATTTTAACATTGAACACCAACAACATTTTAAACATACAATTATTTTCTTATATAACCAAGCCATATAGATTCGTTGGCTATTTGAAAAAGAGTCGTTACAAATAGTACTACTATGTCCTTTTATCTTCCATAATTCAAGCTAGTGGAGAGGTAGTGGAATAAGGTTTTTTCGTAATGTGTACTATTGTACCATGTTAATTTTATATTCTTTCCTTTTGCACTTCAGAGGCTTCTGCGAGCATGATTTTAGAAGCGGGAACATAACATATGGTCTTCAGAACTTCAAGTCTTCAGAACCGCGTCTTTAGAGTCTTTAGCACTTGGTCGTGAGAATCCGTTGTAGAGAACCTTGGATCATAAGAGCTTCAAGTCTTCAGAACATTAAGAGCTACGTCTTTAGATTCTTCAGAAACACAAGTCTTCAGCATCTGGACTTCAGTAGAAACTTTGTCTTCAGTTCTTTTAATTTTGTCTTCCTAAAACAGGTTGTCTTTTTAGAATATGTGTCTTCATATCAGAGATAACACTTCAGAGCATTCTAAATATTTTTCTATTGTTCAACAGAACTTGTGTAGCACAAAAGTGAAACTAATTCTCTTCTAATGTCTTATCCACGCCATTCATCATAAGAAAAACATGTTTGTTAAGTACTCGATAATAACAAACATTATAGTATCCAGATTTTTCATACAAACATACTCCTTTGTTATCATCAAAACTCAGAGATGATATTGCAGAAGTAAATCTTGTTCTTACAGTATTTTGGGAGAAGAGAAAGCACAGGAGAGGAAGAGCTAGGGCAAGGAGAACCTATGTTAGAGCACCTATAAAGAACATCGATTAAGGTAAGGGTGGGGTTTTATATTACTTAGGGATTACATGAATTATATATGGGTGGGTAATTGTTAATCTCTATGATTTTCATCTCTTTTGGTGTTCTTAGTATAATAGATGTATAAGTGTCAGTGTTTACAATTGATATAACTAATGTGTGTAATTATGTGTTTAAATTGTGATTTTAGTGTATTAGAACATTGTTGATGATGTGTGTGAATGTGCACTAAAGTTGAGAATATGAATCATGTGTTGTTTGGATGTTTGGGACTATTTGGATTATGAAAATAAGTGATTTTCGTAACAGGAAATTGCATATTTTTGGTTCTGGTTCAGGTGTAACCGGTTACCAGTATTAGGGTAACTAGTTACCTTGTGGAAAAATAGCGTGGAATAGCAAGGTTACATGGGTGTAACCAGCTACCAGTTTGAGGGTAACCGGTTACTAGATGAATTACAGAAGTGTTGGTTTTTGGTTACAGGGGTGTAACCAGTTACCAGTCTGAGGGTAACCGATTACCACTAAGTCGGACTGAAATATTTTCAAAACTTTGGAAATTCATAACTTTTATTTCAGGTGTCCGATTAATACATGGTTCGTATTGTTGGGAAGCTTGTTTAACATACTTTTAAAAAAATATTTTAAATACCAGGATTCCAACTATTTGACACATAAACCCTTGTTTCATATGTGCCGAGTTGTATTGATTTTTATGGAATATTGTAAATGCAACGTGAATGTGATATATTTGTGGATTACTATTGTTGGATGTTTGGTAGGTGAATGTTATGTATTTTCCCGTAGTGGCGAAGTGAATTGGCCATGGTGAAGGTCGACGTACATATTATTGTTGATTTTATAAGTTGTACATATGTCATGAATACATTTTGTACAGAGGTGGGATTATCGTATGCCTGATGGGGGTGTTAGCGATATATCTGGATTCCATTTGGGAATCGTATGACCGTGTTCCTAGTGGGGTGTGAGTGATGGAGATCGATCGTGTTCCCAATAGAGTGTGAGCGGTGAATAGGAGAATGATTGTGTGCCCGGTGGGGTATGAGCGATGTATCCAAATACCGGTGGGAATTGATTGGTAGGTTCTTATGAACCGATGGTACCACATGCGTCGGGTCGTACATGGTGTCTCATTGCATTGCATAATATGCCATGTTGCATTATTGATTGATTATTGTGAGTTGTGTTATTACTAGTTAATTTCTTGCATTGTGTGGCGTGGATTGATAATCGGGTGAATGTTTAATATATATATATATATATATATATATATATATATATATATATATATATATATATATATATATATATATATATATATATATATATATATATATATATATATATATATATATATGCATTCTTTATGTGATTGAGAATCTCACTCTTCTGTTGGAATGATGCTTTATACGACATCATGCAAATACTCTGGAATAACTCAGAATCAAAGTGAGTGAAGATGGAGTGTTTGTTTTATTGTTAGAGTGGGCGTCTGCTCTGATGTGTAACACCAGGGAACATAACAATATGTTTTTGGTTTATTTTGTGTGATACTTATGTTTAATATCTAAAGATGTTATAACTATGACTATTTTGTTAAGAAACATGATTATGTTTTAAATGTTGACAATGGTTATATATCGAATTGTTTTCGGTGTTTAAATTGAAAGTTGAAGTTTAAGACTTGCATGGTCGTTATAATTTTAATTTTTATAATTTCTGAAAAGTATGTGTTACATGTCAACCGCATGAGCAGGTTTTTGTTGAGATTGTAATATCCTAAATACATGTATTTTGTTTTACTATGATAATTACATGATAATACGCGGGGAATATTTTGGGTCTTACATCATGAAAAGTAATGACTTAACTCCTTTGTTTTTAAAACACCGAGGGGTAAATTTATTTGTGCATGGGTTCGAACCCCATCATTTGCACTTTTATTATTTACAAAACTTGTGTCTCATATATTTCGGTTTATCAATAAAATCGAGGGGTAAGTTAGATTGTTTTTTTAAAATTGAAACTCGTTACATTATTTGCATATAAAATTAATAAAATAATTTTTTTATAAACTACAAAGTTTAGCCATAATATTACATTGTTTACACGGAATAATAAAATAAAAATTAATTTATTCATGAAGATTATATATTGGATCTTTGAATCCTTGATATTTGGGGAAGATCAAATGATGGGTGCTAATATTTTTTCTATTTCTTTTTCTTGCATTTGTTTTCTAATATAAACAAAAAAGAGTTAGATAAATAAATGATTTTTTGCTCAAATAAATATTTAAGAACACAAATCTTAAACCCAAATAATTTTCTGCTATTACAATCCATCATAGAGAACTTTTCATAGTAAATACTCTTACAAACCTTAAAGTGGAGGATGTTGATA
Source organism: Vicia faba (assembly GCA_948472305.1). Taxonomy (NCBI): domain Eukaryota; kingdom Viridiplantae; phylum Streptophyta; class Magnoliopsida; order Fabales; family Fabaceae; genus Vicia; species Vicia faba. Next base: position 1,258,363,193 of record OX451741.1, on the reverse strand, counting down.
TTTTCAAGCGCTTCATGATGTTTTATTTTCAATTTTAGATATCATAATGGTTTTATAATGATAGTTTTTTGGTTTCACGCAGATCACTAATGGTAGTGTCTTGAGTAATGATACTCATGAAATGGACAACACATATTTGTTTAAGGACGGTGATCAATATCATCAATTAGCACGCTAAATTAAACCCTCGGTTTTTAAAACCAAGGTGAAAAGCTTCTTTGTTTTATATGTTACATTATTTACACAGAATATTAAAACACAATATTACAAAAAATCTAGATTCTTGGAGAAGAACACATCTTTGTTGTAAGGAGATCTTGGTTCTGAACATTGGAAAATATCATATGGATTGCATGCATCCAACTTCTAAAGGAGTTATCTGTTCCAACCATTTGAAAATATTTTTCTGCACTTGCAATCCATTAGAAGGAACTTTTTCCAGTTTCTTGTGCAAATGATTTCATCGCAATATTCCATTTTGGGAAAATTTCTCAATGTTGTAAAGGTTATTCCCAAAGAATGATGCATATGAGTTGGGATTGGGATAAAATATGTTTAATGAGTGCATTTATAGTAAAATTTGATTGTGTTATCCCTCGGTTATTAAGGAAACCGATGAGATAGGTCATTTAGTATACAAATAAAACATATACTAAAAAGAAAGTTTCCTGAAATGTTTTTCCCCTCGGTTATAAGAAAATCTGAGGTAATAAGTGGATTTAAAATGTGGCATTAGAATAGAAATAATCATCCATATTCAAAATGTAATTTATCTTTTTAATTTTCAAGAAGACGTTTGAGCTTCTCTGATTAGTTCACTTCCTATTCTCCACTTTATTTAAACATTATTACTAGTTTCAACGTCTCATTTTCAACTCTTTGTGTCATCAACCCTATTTTCAAAGTGTTTTCTTTTCTTCAAAAATTTCTTCACAAACCTTAGATGAAAATCTTTTGTTCATTATCAATGAAAAGTTTGTTGATTTCTATGATTTGAAAGAAAAAGGTTTTCATATAAGGAAAAGTTTATCCAAACAAAACATGAATGGTTACTTTGACATTCTTCCTGGATCCATCTACACTAAAATCATTAAAGAGTTCTAGTTAAATGCCTCTATTGGGCCATATGGTCATGATGAGTCAATCCAATCTTATGTCAATGGCTCTCATATCACCATTACTCCATCACTTATTGCTCAGACAATAAACTTTAAAGAGAAAGGTAGTTGTTTTAAACATTATAGATTCAACAATGTCTACTTAACCCTCATTCACCGAATTTATGCCAACTACAATCAGCTCACTATTCCTGCTACTCTTCTCCCAATTGAAAATGTTTGGTATCAACTTCTAGTGTCAAATCTCCATCCAAGAGAGAAACGAATGGAAACGCTTACTTGGGATGACAAGCATCTCTTGTACTTCCTTACCTTCAATGTCAGTTAATCTTCCTCTTACCATTTTAAACTTCTTAAAGGAAATGATAAGCAACTTTCGGGAGGAAATAACTTTCCTCATACCATATGAAGAGTTATTTCTGAAATTTTCTCTCAATTAGGGATATTTAATAGTGATACTATTGAAGTTGAGAGGAGGCAAATGTTTGAATATGTGAAATATTTATTTGTTGTTCTGTTTTTTTGTAATCTGTAGGTGATTATCAATGAAATATTTCCTTTTTTATTCACTCTTATTCTTGTTTTATTGATAACAAAGATTTTGAGAACTACTAATTAACAAAGAAAAAAACTTTAAATGTGGTAACTGAGATTCAAAGCGAGGTACCTTGTAGTTATATTCCCTCGGTTTTGCTAAAATCAAGGGGATATGTTTATTATTTTTTATGGATAAAACATGTCACTCACTTATAGTTATATTACCTCGATTTTTGAGAAAATCAAGGGAAAATGATGTTTATTTTTTAAAACATGACGCTCGGTTTTTAGCATGTTCGAGGTAAAATCTTCTTCATCATAAAAAGTGTTGCTTCTAGTAGTGTCTTCTGTGGCGTTTCTTCCTGATAAAGCCCCTCACACCCGCGACCCACCTCATTTTCTGTTATCTCCCTTTTAATTCTCCTTGCTTCTATTGGATTTTCTATCCAAAGTACTAGTCTAAAATCTACTTTTACTAGGATGCTCACTCCTACTCTACCAAATCAATTTCTCTTTCTCCAGATGAGGTGTCAATGAAGGAGGAAATGCAATCATGATTTCAGGGGCTTGAGTATGAAGAACAGTTAGGCCCTAGTGAGGTGCCCCTTTTAAGGTAAGAAAAAGGCGGATTGATACTCATGCTATTTTGAGTGTAGTTACCTGGGAAGATAAAAGGAATATTTTTTGTGAGAGCTAAGTGTTGTACCCCAAAATTTTCCTTCCATTTTCTTCAAAACATGCTCACAAAAAGTCTCAAACACTCAAAGCCACTCAAGAGTTGACTGGTCAAACCACCTTCTAAGCAAGGGTCTTCAACTAGGGTTTGGTGCTTCTTAAAGAAGATTGGGCTGCAAGGGTCTCAATTGACTTTCATGGTTCATCATAGGTCCTCAATAATGCTTATGTCAATTTCAAGTCTTCTATCACATGTTTGCTCATTCAATGGCTCAGATGATTGAAAATCAACTGTATTGAGTAAAAAGTCAATTGTGGTCAACATACAGTCAAACTTAAATATTTTTGGTCAATATCAACATTTTGAAGTGATATTTATCATTTGATCAATGGGTGATCATGATTCCTCAAGGAAATCCCTCAAATCATCAAAGGTCCAAAATTGCCAAATTAGGGTTTTGATTGAAGATGACTGACCATTGACTTTTGGCCTAGTGCGTGACCTAATGGCTTAAAGCATGATCTCAAGGGGCTCAAATACAACATCTTGACCTAATTACATGCCTAAAGACATTTCCAAAGATACAAGTGATTGATAGTTGAAAAATTGAATCAATTGATGAAAAGTCAACAGACACACAAAAGTCAAACTTTGACTTTTTTGGTCAATATTGGAATTCAAAAATCAAAAATCATCAAAATATTCAAAACTATCAAACTTTGTCATCAAGAATCAAGAGAATCAAGAAAGTCAACAAAAGTCAAAATTGAATATTTTCAAACACTTAGAAAAATTCAAGTGTTTTGTGCCTAAAAAACCCTAACTTCACAAGCAAGTTTCCTCAAGATACAAGTTGATTCAAGGAAAACTTTCAAATTGAAAGTTGAAGGGATTAATTAATTCTACAACTTTTTTAATGTGGGATGATCCTTAAAAAGTGCTTAGATTAAGAGATATGGGCCCATGAAGTTCTGATATATTTACCCAACACTTAGAAAAAATTCTAAGTGTTTTGTTCTTAACAAAGTCACTACTGGCCATTTTTCACTAAGATCCAAATTGATTCAGCAAAAACTCAAAACGTGATATTTTTAGATCTTGATTCAATCTTTCCAAAATGTCCAAGAACACAAAGTTATCATACTTGAGCTAGAAGTTTCGAAGAGATAAAAATGGCATGTCAAACTTAAATTATAGGTCATTTCTTTTGAAAGCCTTATGGCCAAATCTCACACCATGCTACACAATCTTACTTTGTAGGCCTCTAAAGTCCAAAATCTATCCATAATCATAAGATTACATAAAATCTTTAGCCATTACACAAGGATTAGAAGCTTTGTCCAATGCCTCATTCCATTTTTGGTACAAAGTTGACACTTCCATTTTGGAAAAGTAAGCTTTACAACAAAGTCAATGGATTGAGCTCCTAAATTGTTTCCCTCTGGTTACACTTAATAGGAAAGTGAAGAAGCAAACCCTTTGCACCCAACAAATCTCATAACATGCTTGTACTTGAACCTTGGAACCATAGAAATTCATCAAAACGTGATTTTTCACTTTTTTAAACCATAACTTGCTATCTCAAAGATCTGGTTACTTTAACCTCTCCAACCTTTTTCCTATAAATAGATATGTCATTAGCAAGCTAAGGGACAAATTCACAATCTCTTAAACCTCTTATACACTCTCAAACTCATAATCACCAAGAAAACTCCATTAGTGCATATCTTAAGCATTAAGAAGCCAACTCCCAATCCACTCGTGCGCTTTCCCTTTTTATCATTCAAACATCATCTATACATCATATAGAAGTTGTCCAACCATTCAAATAACTTCTGGAATACCTCCATCATCATCATCCAAACCTCACTTTCACCATTTGCAACTTGACTTGGATGGAAAGTTTCAGAGGGTTCTAAGGCAAGCTGAGTATATCATTAGCTTCCTGGGAGTTCAAGGAAGCTTTTTGCACCATTACATTGTCTTTGGAAATGGTGGAACGAGTTCTGAGTTTTGCTTCAAGAGTTAAGTTTTCAAAACTCCATATACACGTAGCATTTGCTTTCAATTTTAAAAGATAAAATGTAGATATGATTTCCCTAAAACTGACCATGTCCTTAGTTTTCATTTATGTTGTCTGTGTGTTAAGAATTTTGCCTATGAACCGTTAGGGTTCGTTTTTGGTACCAACATAATTCTTGCTTATCTTTGAGTGTTGGTCAAAATAAGTTATATGCTTGGATTCGTGATTAAATTTCAAGCAAGTTTGGTGTTTAAACTTTTCAAAAAGGTTGAGAAATGAAGCATTTAGAAAATCATTAATGGTGTTTTTGTTGTTGCGAGCGCGAGGAAGAAGAAGATAACATTTAAAATTTTCAAAATCCGTTTTATAATATATTGACTGGGGGGCATTTCATAACCAGATGAAACAACCACCCCAGTGGTAAATTATGCGTGCCTATGATCTCAGGGACTTGGGTTCGAGCTCCGGAGGTACCCTTTTGTTTTTTCACAAATTTTCCTTGCAGATCCAGTGCAATCATCCGACATGCGCATGCCATACACCTCCTCAATCATCACCATTAGATCCAGATCTAATGGACTCAGATTAAGCCCCATAGTACACCTCCTGAAAGTCATCCATACAGAATCCAGCGCAGACCTGGGCTTTGTCCAGGTTGGGCCTATTATTTTTTCTTTTTCTCACCGCCATTTTACTTGTTTACACCCTGGCCCATTTTTACTTTCTTTTTTGTTTTAACTAACTTTTTTTCTTTTCTAATCATTTTTATTTAATCAGAAAAATTCAAAAATTCATAAAATCATAAAAAATTTAGATTTAGATTTTTTTTAAAATAATTGATATAATTTTCATAAATTAAAATTAATTAACTTAATCATATTTTGTTTATTAATTGACTAATAAATTAGAAATAGTTTTTATTTTTATTTTACACTTTAATTATTTTTTCTAAACAAAAGAACACCAAAAATATTTTCTTAAACACTTAGAAATATTTTAGGGTTTTTAAACATCTTTCCCCTTTTCAATCTCCGCGCGCTCATTTTACTTTTTCGCATTATTTTTCAATATTGTAAATTGTCAATGGTTTGTAATAGATAATTAGGGTTTATTTCTTTCCTCCCCATTTTTATGGTTTGTACTCCTCATCCCCGAAGCGATGTAATAGCATAGATCATTTCCCACATTTTTATTTTTCTACACTTGTATATATTTAACTGCTAGATTAATTAGGCGTGTATGACAAGAAATAAAAAACAAACGTTAGAAAACCTAATCTCAAGACAAATACTTCAAATTAGAACACTTCACACACACACCTCTAGGGTGACCCTCACTTGTTGCCTTGGATTTAAACAGTCATGTCCCTTGAATATGGGACACTTTAGCAAAAGACCCTCGGTTAAAATATCGTAGTCCTTCGATGACCTTCGATGCTGCCTTCGGTAAACGATCTTAGTCCCTTATGACAATTACTAAAGCATCCTACAAGTTGCCTTCTATGACTGTACGATGACCCGCACCTATCTCTCACATCCAACAATAGGTTTTCCTACTAACTAATAGTAGGGTAGCACTATCTAAAGGAGGAGGAAAAGAACAAATATTATTTAAGTAGGTAAAACGCTCGTAGTCTCTTGCTCACAAACTTTTAAAATAAAACATCTTTTCACAAAACAACACTTTCTTTCACAAATATTTTCAAAAAAAACATTTTGTATACATTCTCAACGATACGAGAATCATTACAAAATTTCCGCACTTAGGCATTTTCAAAATATTTTCAAACATACACAAGCACAAAGCATTTCCAAAAAGTGAGCTAGCAATTTAGAGCCCGTAGAAAACTATGGATAAAAAGGGTACTAAGATCTTCCCTTTTCATAACCTACCCCCCGAACTCAAAAATTCTCAAAAGGTATTTCCTGTTCTTTTCACCCTTTCCTTTATTGGGTAAAATAAAAGTCGATGGCGACTCTTGTTATCCACAACATTTGCGATAAAACGCAAAACCCAAAAGTCAGATCTTCCATCGTATTACAGAACTTGTGACTCTGTTGGGGATAATAATAAAAGTGGGGTTACCTTAAGAGCTAGATCACCTTTATTGCTTTACTTGTTTTCCTTGTTTGATTTTTATTTCGGGATATGCTCGGGTTTATTTTTTGTACAGGTCCTATACCCGGATCTAAGGGAATTTTAGGTAAGTAGCAATAGATCATGAAAACTGTATGGCATAGACCGATATGGTTCAAATGATGCCTATGTTAGTGCGTAACATTAGTTGGTGTTGGTGTCCCTTAAGTCAGTCAAGGAGAATGTTGGGCTGCTGCGTGGTGTCATAAGCATTAATTGACCTTAGAACCTTAGTTGACACAACTTAGCCATTAGAAAGTAGTGAGATGGCCGACTTTGATGCAGACTGAAGTTGGTTGATACTCGGTGCTACACTCATTGAGATTGGACTCTCGGGATATTTCGGCTGCAATTCAGATGCTTGAGCTGAAACAATGCCTGAGAGAAAGATCAATGATTTGAGATTCCTAGAACTCAGTTGCGTCTTTTAGGACAGGTTGAGCCAACTAAACTCAAGAGGGTACTTACCTATAAACTCCATGCAAGCCTGAACCTAAGGCCTTGTGTGTCTTGTTTGTGTACGACATCATAACATCATGACATCATTACACATATCATTTTCACTAACCATTTCAAGGACCAAGAGATTTATCTTTGTTCTGTTTTATAGGTTATGGCCTCCGCTCGCAGAAATACTATCCGAATCAGTTTTATGAGGATACCTTCTCAACTTAAGGAGTTAGTCTCAAAAATTCCTAAAAGTTATTCATTCACCAAAAGGCATGGCCATCTACTCAGTTTGGTTACCTCGGGTTTTGAAGAAGACATGATGAGTGTTTTATTCCAATTCTTTGATCCCACACATCATTGTTTCACCTTTCCAGATTATCAGTTGGTACCCACAATGGAAGAACTCTCTAAACTACTTGGAATACTTGTTCTTGATTGGCACCTTTCACTGGTTTAGAAAAAGATCCACAACATGAGGAAATTGCAGCAGCCTTACATCTGAAGCGGTCTGATATTGTACCTAATTTGGAGACAAGAGGTGGATTCAAGGGGTTTCTTGATAAATTTCTGTTATAGAATGCTCGACTGCTTTTGGATGCTATGATTTTTCAGGTTTTCGAGCAAATCTTGGCTTTGTTAATCTATGGTTTGGTGATATTCCCTAATCCAGACCAACTCATAGATGTGAACACCATCAAAATATTTCTTTCTCGCAACCCTGTGCCTACTTTTCTTGGAGATGTTTTGCATTCTCTTCACACTCGTACTATGAGGAAGCGAGATACTCTTATGTGTTTCATACCCTTGCTATCCAGGTGGTTTATTTCTCACCTTCCCTGATCAGTAGTGAAGAATGAACAAGGTTTAAGGTGGTCTCAAAGGATGATATCTCTATCTCATTCAGATATCTATTGGTATTCCCGATCTCTAGAGGATATTACTATCATTGACTGTTGTGGGGAATTCCCTAATATTCCACTCCTTGGCATTAGGGAAGGTATTACTTACAACCCTTCTCTGGATTTACGTCAATTTGGTTATGCTCAAAGAGATGGTCCTCGTGACATACTTATCCAGGGTATTGTATTCAATTATGAGAATGATTTTCAAGGTTATCGTCAAAGGTTTATACGTGCTTGGGGCATGGTAAACAAGATTGATAGAAAGACTTTAGGACGAAATAATTCCATCCCTTTGGAGCCCTACCTCAAATGGGTACGAGTTCGTGCTCAAAATCTCATGATGTCGTATTCAGATGTTCTACCAGTGATTATAGAGCCTGTTGTCGAAGGAGACATTTCTCGCACCATCCTCCATTCAGACATGCCCACTGACCTCAAAGAATTGCATAAGTCATGGATTCAACTCAAGGAAGAATGGAACACCTTTGAAACTCAATTATATGCAAGTGAAAAGAAAGTGTTGGAGCTCACAAAGCCACTTCACGAGGAGTAAATCCTTAATGCATACATCGTCACAAAGAGGAAGCGTCCATGGGATACTTGAGTCTTAGGTTTTAGAAGTTCATATTGTTGTCTCTTTGAGACCCTTTTGTTTTCATTGTACGCCTAAGAGGAAATTGCAATCTTGAACTTACTAATAAAAATATTTGTTTTTGTTTCCTCTCAGTTAGAAAATTTAAATCTCCTAAGGTCCTTGAAAACATTGCATCCACATATCATGCATCATTTCATAAACAGGTTTTCCAGTACAGGTTTCCTCATCTAATTACTGTTTATTTCAGTATAAGATGGCCCTCGAACAAAGAGACTCTATTGAATTTCGAAAAAGGGAAACAAGAGATGATGGTGCTTCTTACTAAGAAAAAAAATACTAAGAAGCGGGTTGTTATCCTCAACATGGGGAGAAGACTCAAAGGTCTTGCTCAAACAGTTCAAGTGGATGATGTTTCCTCTGAGGAAGATGATAACCAAGAGGAGGATGGTAGAAGTGTCAGGGGTGAAGGTAGAAACAATCAGGGTTCTGAAGATGAAGACTACTCTGATGAATAGTACCCTCCTGCAGATGACAAGTACAAGCAGTTAGAAGACCGTCTCAAAGCTATGGAAATCCAGAAAGTGCCTGGATTGGATTTTGGAGAGCTAGGTCTGATCCCAGGGGTGGTCATACCTCACAAATCCAAGGTCCCTATCTTTGATAAATATGATAGGGTCTCTTGTCCCAAACTTCATTTGAGGTCGTATGTTCAAAAAATCCAACCTCATATTGCTGACAGGAAATTATGGGTCCATTTATTACAAGAAAAATTGTCCAATACTCAACTTGAATGGTTCTATCAGCTCGAAGGAATCAACATTCACATATGGGAAGACCTGGCTGTTGCTTTTTACAAGCAGTATCAATATAATGCTGACCTTGCACCGAATCGTGTAGAATTGCAAAACATGTCCATGGGCTCGAATGAAGGGTTCAAGGAGTATGCCCAGAAATGGAGAGACTTAGCTGGAAGGGTCCAACCTCCCTTGTCTGACCGGGAATTAGTTGATATATTCATGGGTACTCTAACAGGCCCATTCTTTAATCATTTGATTGGGTGTTCTTCATCTAGCTTTACTGAGCTAATTCTGATAGTAGAAAGAGTTGAAAGTGGTATTAAGAGTGGGAATATTCCAATGGCTGCAACTTTTAATGTTGTGAAGAAGGCGTTCGGTGGTAAAAAAGAAACCAATGTTGTCTATGTCCAGAAGGGTCGTAGTAAAAATGACTGTCATCAGTCTGTGGGGAAGTATTAATCTCTAATTTAGCGCATGTTTAACAATCACAATAGGGAAACCGTCGAAGGCAAGACGCTCTGTCAAGGCAGTTTACCAAGATCGGCATGCCTTTATCTCAGGCATTACAACATTTTTTAAAGGCTGAACTCATTTCACTGCGGGATCTTCCCCGGCATTCCAACACATCCTCTCTAAAGTACAATCCAAATGCGAAGTGCGCCTATCATTCAAACAGTCCTGGGCACGACACCAACAACTGATGGGCCCTGAAAAATAAGATTCAGGATATGATCGATAATAAGGAAATTGAGTTTGATTCTCCAGAGACTCCGAGTGTGATTACTGCACCTAAGCCTAAGCATGACAAAGGCATAAGTGCTATTGAAGATGTCTTGTATGTTACCTTCGTAAGTGATATGGTTACTCCTCTCTCAATAACCACGGAGAATTTTCTACAAGCCGGTTTATTTCTGGGTTGAGTTAAAGAATGTTATTGATGTGCAGTTCAACCCAAAGGTTGCGGGTTACTGAAGGAAGGCGTTCATCGCCTAATGGATGAACATATAATTTTGATTGATAAAGTTCCATAAGTTGAGAATTTATTCCGAGATTTATCTGTCATACCTGGTACTCCTTTCAAGATCACTTCCAAGGGTCCTGTAAGGATTACTACCAATCCAAAAGCTGATCCTTTAATCATTACAACACCTGGGCCCATCCCATATTCCATGGAAAAGGCTACTCCATGGGACTATGGGTCTGACGTCTATTACCACGGTGTTAAACAAGAGTTATCTGACGAAGATGATAAAGACGATGATCCCAATATTGACAATATTGCGGAAACCAACAAAGTTATTAAAAGCGGAAGGATTTTCTCCTCGGAAATATCTCTACATGTTCAAGTCATATTTACCAAGATAATTGCAGAGGCTCGGGGTAAAGAGCCAATGATAGAGCCTGCCTAGATAGAGGCACCAAAAGAAGATGCAGTCAAGGACACCTCTAGACAAGAGCTGGAAGAGGTTTTGAAGATCATCCATAAGAGTGACTATAAAATTGTTGAATTGTTGGGGCAGACCCCGTCCAAAATCTTCATGCTATCTTTACTACTGTGTTCTGAATCCCATGTGCAGGCTTTAGTAAAATTCTTGAAGACTGCTCATGTGCCGCAAGAAATTTCGGATGATCAATTTGGAAGTTACGTAGCGAGTTTAACAACTGATAATGGATTAGGCTTCTCTAATGCTTACCTGACTCCAGAGGGGAGAAATCAAAATAGGGCCTTGTATGTCTCCATTGAATGCATGGGCACTACACTGGCTCATGTGTTAGTTGATACTGGCTCTTCTCTAAATGTTCTGCCAAAGGGCCCTTTTGATAGACTGGATTGTTAAAGGGTTTTGCTGAAACCCAGTGACATTATAGTTCGAGCCTTTGACGGGTCCAAAAGAATGGTACATGGAGAAGTGGATCTTCCTATCAAAGTGTGTTCACAGATTTCTGAATCCACCATCTATGTAATGGACATCCGGCCGACTTATTATTGTCTATTAGGATGCTCCTGGATCCATGGGGCAGGTGATGTTACCTCCAACTTACACCAAAAATTAAAGTATCCGGTGAAAAGGAAAGTTATTACTGTCTGCGGATAGGAGGAGTACATGGTCAGCCACCTGAATTCATTCCGGTACATGGAGATGGATGGAGAATTTATCGAGACTCCATGTCAAACCTTTGAAGTGATTTCCCTTGCTGCTGTTAAATATTTTTCTCACATTCCAAAGACTACCAGGGTTCCGCACAAGATGGATTCCTTGAAGGATGCCAAAGCTACTATAAAATAAAGTGGTTGTACTATTTAGGGCCAGCTTCCTAATATCCCTTACAAATCTGACAAGTTTGGTTTGGGCTTTGTTGTACCCCAAAATTTTCCCTCTCATTTTACTCAATACATGTCCATTGAGATCTTAAATTTGCTCAAGGTTGCCCAAGAGTGGACCAGACAAACTCTTTCCTAAGGCAGTGTACCTCAAATTAGGGTTTCCATTTTCATCAAGATGGGCGAACCACAAAGGCCTGATATTCTCTCCATGGTCTTAATATTTTCTCAAGACCCTACATGTCATGTTTCATGCCTTGCACAAGAAGTTTGCTCAGTCAACTGCTCAGATGCTTGAGAATCGACTATATTAGGTAAAAAGTCAACTGTGATCCACATACAGTCAAACTTCAAGATTTTTGGTCAACATTAACATTTTTAAGTGACTTTCATCATTTGATCAAGGTTTGGTCATGATTCCCCAAGGAATGCTCCAAATTCATCAAAACCCAAAAGTTGCTAAATTAGGGTTTCTTAGTAAAATTCAACCAAACTTTGACCAAGCATAACTTCCACATAATTTATCAGAAATTTTCCATCCAAATTCCATTTTGAAGAGGATGCAATTCCCTACAATTCATCTTCATCTCACAATTTAAAAATGTGCACTCATAAAAAGATATGAATTTCTACATTATGGGTCCTTGTGAAAAGTCAACAACAACACATTTTGGGTCAAAGCTTCTTACATGAATATGGAATACTCAATTGAGATGAGACCAAAAGGGTTGCTTAGGGGACATCCTAAGCTTTCTAAAATTAAAAGAAAACCTCTCTAGGGTTAAAATTGGAGGAGATGTGCCTTGTCAAAGTTGACCCTTTTTGCAAAATTGCCAAACATCAAATGTGCTCAAAAATGATTTTTTTGCTAAATGGGCCTAACTTTTTATGCTTACACCTCACTTATAATGTGGTCCACGACTCAAATATTCACCCACACATTATTTGCTTCATTTTTCAATTTATTTTGATTTTTTATTAATTAAAAGTTGAATTAAATCAAATAATTGATGAATAATAGCAAAGATATGATTTGATTTGGTTTTTGGACAAGTTGGCAATCAAAATATGCTGAATTATCAAGGCCAAAACGAATCAAGCATAATTGGTACAAGAAAGGGAAGATTTGGCTCAAAATAGCAAGTTTGCATATGGATAAAGAATCAAATCAAATCTTATCAAATTACAAGATTCAATCCTAGTTTATAACCCTAATTCATCCCTAGGTATATATTGGACAATAACAAAGCAAAAAAAAGGTTTGGCAGTCGTGAAAACACCAAACAAAATTCAAAGAAAGTGACAAAAAGTGCTGGATCATTTTTGAACTTAGAGGCCAATTCAAGCCATTCCAACGATCAGTTGCATGTATTTCTGTATTTCTTGGACCTCCCCATATTTTCAAAATCGATTACTGTATTTCTTGCATCATTAGTGTGTTTAAGTTATATATTTCTGATCCTCATCGTATTTGCAAGCTAACTGGATAATTTAATTGCATTTTTGAAGCCTGTACGTGCCTTTGCCATTGTTAGGGTTTATATGTGTAGTTTAGGGGTTTTGTCCACAGGTGAAATTATCCAAAAAGAAGGGTACCATGATGTTCACGAGATCAAAACGAATGGATCTATATAGTTAGATATCATTTATCATTTGTCTTGTGCGTTTTGGAAATTTGCAGGGACTATGGCTACGGACATGCGACTGTAGGTAAAAAGTATGTACCTAATACGACGGAGGAGGAAGAAGATGATGATGTGTTCAACCATCATTGGGTCATTCAAATAAAACGCGTGCTTTGTTTTAATCCAGTAATCCACGTTGTTTTCACATATTATATATCATCGTCATTATACTAACAACTAAAGTGCGTAGCACAGCTGCCAATGAGGCGTTGGTATTGATCACACGGACTTGGGTTCGACCCCAGGTCCCAACAATTCTCTTTATGTTATTTTCTTTCAACAGATCTAGCGCATTACTTATCCTGGAGAACATCATACACCCTTGAGTCCAACCGTTTGATCAAGCAGGCTATCAGATCCAACGCTCTAGAAGTGAGGGCCTATGATACGCCCTCAAGTCAACGCTGCAAGACATCCAAAGGCTGACCGGGCTTGAAGCATTTTGGGCCTTAGAAAACTCAGATTGGCACCCCCCAGAATTGCTATTCAACACAGGCCCATTCTCTTTTTCTTTATTTATTTCTTTTATTTTAATTATTTTCTTTAATTATTTTTCACCAAATTAATTACCCTTTTTTATTAATCATAAAATCAATAAATCACAAAACACCAAGAAAAAGCATTTTTTTAATAAAATATTTATTTTAATTTAATTAGAAATATAGCTTAATTTAATTTCTTTTTTTATAATTAAAAGCAATTAGAAATTAGGGTTTTTAATTAATGTGCAATTACATTTCTTTTCTCAAATAAAAAACCAAAAAATACACAAAATATTTTTGTACAAAATACTTTATTTTCTTGAAATTATTTAATTTAGCTAGATTAGGTTAATTTCAATTTTTTTTTCATAATTAAAAATAATTAGAATTAGGATTTTAGTCGTACATAACTCAATTAATTCTTTTCTCAAAAATAACTTAATTATTTCTCAATTAGATTTTAGGGTTTTCAATTTCTCCTCGTATTTAATTCGCCGCGCATTTAATCATTTCTTTTCCATTATTTTTGTAACTGCCAATGGTTTGTAATAGTTAAATTAGGGTTTTATTTACTGCTCTAATCCCTGATTTTTTGGTTATGTAATTAATCCCCATCCCCCGAAGCCTTGTAATATCTAGGTTTATTTTTTCGCACTTTTAAATTCCTGCTATTTAACTGTCTAGATGTATGTTAAATAGGATTGTATGGCAAGAAAGTCTGAAATTAAAACGGTAGATCACCTAATGTGCAAAGATTAAATAACTGAAACAAATCATATTCACATATTCACTCCTAGGGTTTACCTCACTTCGGTTGCCTTCGGTAAACAATCATTAAGCATAGGAGATTTTAGTGGTTGCCCTCCTGTCTAAGAGATCAAAATGTCCCATTCGAATTTTGCCTCGAAATTGTTGCCTCGGAAAAATCTTAAGACTCTAGGGTTACTACTAAAGTTTTCTAACTATTGCTTTAGTGATTGTACTTGTCCCTTTTGAATGTCCCTTAAAACTCCAACGACGGGGCTACCTACTCCTTAATAGTAGGATAGCGCTGCCTAAAGGAAACAAGAACAGACAATCTTTTTTCGAGTAGGTAGAATCTTAAGTACTTGCTCAATAAAAACTTTTCACACAAACACCTTTCAAAATAATTTTCAAAACAAACTTCATCACATCCTTGAGGACTGATACAAGGGTTAGCACGAAGTAAAACATTTTCAAGACAAACACACACAAACAATTTGAAAAATGAGGAAGTACCTAAGAACCCGTAGATAACTACGGATAGAAAGGGTGCAAACACCTTCCCTTTCTATAATCTACCCCCCGTACTCAGAATATCTCGAAAAAAGGTTTTTTCTATTATTTTTCCTTTTCCATGATTGTATGAAATAAAATTCAGTGGCGACTCTTGCTTACCGCGACAATTTGCGAACAAAAAATGCAAACCAGTAAAAACAGTCGCTTTTGCCACCGTATCACAGAACTGGTGACTCTTGCTTACCGCGACATTTTGCGAACAAAAAACGCAAACCAGTAAAAACAGTCAGTTCTGTAACACCCCAGTTTCAATTATTTGATTTATTTAATTGGGAAATTATTTTATTAGAATTAATAAAATAAAAAGGAATTATTTATTTTGGAATATTGGAAGAAAATAAAAGAAATAAGAAATATGGGTTTCTTTTAAGTTATTGGGCTTGGATGTTGTTAGTAAAGAGTGGGGGTGCAAGAGAAATAAAGTTATGTTTTGGAACTTAAGCTATTTTTCTCATTATTCACGATAACACAGATTTTGGGAATTGGGAAGCTGAGCTCTGAAGGTACGAAGAACGAAGAACATCGCTCAAAGAACTCAAGCTGCAAATTGATAAGGTAAGGGGGGCTACTACTCGATTTACTTTTGCTTATGGGTTTATGTACGGGTGATTTGGATAATCGTAGGGAGAAACCCCAATCGTT
Organism: Vicia faba; assembly: GCA_948472305.1. Lineage (NCBI taxonomy): Eukaryota > Viridiplantae > Streptophyta > Magnoliopsida > Fabales > Fabaceae > Vicia > Vicia faba. The sequence goes on along the minus strand of OX451741.1, from coordinate 1,258,347,507 downwards.
AGATGTTATTAGGAATCGATACCCTCAGGATTGAACCTTGTTAGAAAAGGGTTAGGTTCCCAATTTTATGAATCGATTAGGAATTTTAGGTTCCAAATGGTGGATTTGGAGTATGTTTATATGATCGTGAGTTTACCTTAGAAAATATAAGGATAACCTCAATGTTATCAGATTTCCCTAAAAAGGACGATTAATCACTTTTAAGGTTACTATGATGATTGTTGGTAATTAGGAAATTGATGTGTTGTTTTGAGTTATACAAAATCGATGTCGTTAGGTACCGAAATGCGCGTTTTGGCTGGTATTTTTCGCGTTTGGCTACGGTTCTGAGCTGCTACAGGTTCAGGAAAAATCTGACCCGCGCTCATCAACACGGGCCGTGTTGTTTCACACGGGCACCCGTGTTGATTCACTGTATTGCCAGAAAATGTGTTTTCCAGACACATTTCAACACGGGCCGTGTTGATTCACACGGGCACCCGTGTTGATCCCATGTAATGATAAAAAATGTGTTTTCTGGGCACATTTCAACACGGGCAGTGTTGATTTACACGGGCACCCGTGTTGATGCTACTGTGTTGATTTTCTGAATTTTGTTTTCAGTGCTTTATTGTGGATTTTATTGTCATGCTTTTAGATAATGTTATCAAGCATGAATTATGATATAACTTGATATGATTGATGTTTAAATAGTATGCTGAGTGATTACATGCTATCCATATCCTGTTATGATTGATGTTGTTGATGTTGCATGATATGTTGATTGATGTTAATAGTATGATGAGTGTTACATACTTTACATATCATGTTGCATTTGTTAATTCCCATTGTGTGGAATTAACATGGTGGCCAATATACGTGTCCGCGATTTAATGGAACGTTGAGGTGGTAGCCGTGTCCGCGATATAATGGAACGGTTAGTTATCCGTGACCCGAGATTTGATGGGGCGGTAAAATGGTACCACATGCATGGGTGTGTTGCATTATATTGAATATAACATGAATGGATGACCTTCCAATGTTGTATTTAATTGATTGTATGTATGTATTGCTGCTAAATTGTTAATGATGTTGGATGTTAATTATAAGTATGAAAAGTGATATATTATGATTATATGAATTGTAAAGGTTTTCGTAAACTATGAAACATGCTAACTGTTTTGGGTGATGCTTATGATTTTTCTGAATTTATTGTTATGAACGTATAATCAAATGTATAGTTGAGATGCTCACCCTTACTGTTGAATATTTCAGATTGAGGAGCTTCGTCCAGGTGCTTGGCGAAGGCTTGTTGTTTCTAGTTATTTCCGTTTAAGTATTGTCCGGGTCATGCTCTGATAGTTGTAACTCCGGGAACGTTTGTTTGTTGAGCTGCTTTAGTCAGACTCATTTATTTCCTTACGTTGTTATAATATGATGTTGATATTTTCCAGGTGTTAATCCCTGATGATTTTGAAAATATTATAACATTGGTTTTGTTAATTAAATTATTCCGCTGTGTAAACATGTATGAGTTGATTCTATGTTATGCATGACAGGAACTTGTTTTTATTAAAAGAGAATTGTGACATCCTCGTTAATACATATACTCTGAAATTATAATTTTAATTAATTGCGAAATTTTATTCGGGGTTTTAGAGGTTGTTACAAGTTCTGCCACCGTATCACAGAACTGGTGACTCTGCTGGGGATATAAAAGTGGGGTATACCTTAGGATCTAGGTCATTTTTTAATTGCTTTCTTGTTTGTTTTTTATGCTTTATTCTTAAAGGGTTTTGCTTCGGCATTGTTAAAGATCCTACACCCGGATCTGGGGACACCCTTTAGGTAAACAGCAATAGATCGTGGAGACTGTATGGCATAGACCGATATGGTTTAAGCGATGGTTGTGTTGGTGTGGCACTTTGGTTGGTACCAGTATCCTTCGTGGGTAAACGAGGAGAATACGGGACCACCGCGTGGTGTCGTGAAGCACCAACAGAGCTTAGAACCTTAGTTGAACAAACTTGGCCATTAGAAAGTGGTGAGATAGCCGGCCTCGATGTAGAGCTGAGAATTGGTTGATACTCAATGCTACAATCATTGAGATCAGACTTTCGGGATATTTCGGCCGCAAGAAAAGATTGATTGAGTTGAAACAATGCCCGATAAAGGATGGCCAGTGGTATTGAGATCCTCTAGAACCGGTTACTTTTTAAGACAGGTTTGAAACAAACTAAACTTCAAGAGGGTATTACCTTTAACCTCATGCAAGCCTTAAACCTAAGGACTTGGTGTGATTTGATTGTGTTTTCTATACATGTGTTTTCTATACCTGTGGTTTCTCATGACATCATGCATCATAACATGGCATCCATTCTTATTGCACTAACCATTTCAAAGACCAATGGAATTTATCTTTGTTCTGTTTTGTAGATCATGGCTTCCATTTGTAGAAACACTATCTGAATCAGCTTTGTGAAGATACCTTCCTAACTCAAAGAGCTAGCATCAAGGGTTTCTGAAACTTCTGCGTTCACTAAGAGACATGGTCGACTTCTCAACCTGGTTACTTCAAACTTTGATGAAAAGATGATGAGTGTACTTTTTCAGTTCTTCGATCCCAAGCACCACTGCTTCACCTTTCCAGACTATTAGTTGGTACCTACCTTGGAACAATTCTCTCAGTTGTTGGATATACCTATTCTTGAACAGTTGCCCTTCATAGGTCTAGAAGAAGTTCCTAAACCAGAAGTCATTGCCTCAGCTTTGCATCTGAAACGAGCCGACATGGTATCGAATTGGGAAACCAGAAGCGGAGTCAAGGGTTTGCTATCTAAGTTTCTAATAGATATGGCCCAGCTGTTTTGGGATGATATGAATTTTCAGGCTTTTGAGGAGGTCTTGGCTCTTCTAATCTATGGGTTAGTCCTATTACCTAATTCGGACTCATTCATAAATGTGAATGCTATCAAGGTCTTTCTCTCCCGCAACCCTGTGCCTACCTTGCTCGGGGATATTTTGCACACTCTTCATACTCGCACCATGAAGAGAAGGGGGGTTCTTATGTGTTGCATTCCATTGCTGTCGAGGTGGTTTATTTCTCACCTCCCTAAGTCCGTACTGAAGAATGAAGAAGGTTTGGGTTGGTCGCAAAGGATAATGTCACTCGCTCATATAGATATTCTCTGGTGTTCTCGAGCTATGGAAAACATTGCTATTATTGACCGCTGTGGGGAGTACCCTAATGTCCCATTACTTTGTATTAGAGGGGGTATAACCTACAATCCTTGTTTAGCTATGCGACAATTTGGTCACGCTCGAAGGGATGGTCCCCATGAGTTACTTATCGAGGGCATTGTATTCAACTATGAGGATGATGTTAAAGAGTGTCGCTGGAGGTTCATACGAGCTTGGGGCATGGTAAACAGATCTGGCGCCAAGCCTTTGGGGCCAAATACTTCCATTCCCATGGAACCTTACCTCCAATGGGTATGAGCCCGTTCCCAGAAGCTTATGATACCCTATGTCGTTGTTTTACCAGTGATTGTGGAACCCACTACTAAAGAAGGCATTCCTTACACGGTTCTCTATCCTTACATGCCCACTGATCTTGGGGAATTATAGAGGTCTTGGATTCAGTTGATGAAGGAGAAGGATACTTACAGGGATCAGTTCCATGCTCAGGAGAGGAAGGTTTTAGAGCTCACAAAGCAACTGCATGAAGAAAAGGGCCCCGATGACTATCTTGGTGCAAAGAGGAAACATCCATGGGAATCTTTCTTTTCTAGTTTTAGATTTGTTTTTAATTGTAACACCTAAAAGGCATTTTTAATCTTCAAATTCAGCTAATAAAGTTTTTGTTCATTTTGGTTCACAAATTTAAATTTCCCGAAGTCTTTGAAATCATTGCATGCGCATCCTGTGATCATACACATCATTACAGGTACCATTACAGGTTTCTCATCTTCTTCGCTGTTTATTTCAGCAGAAATGTCTTTCGAGCAAACCATCAAGGACCTTTAGGCACAGAACGCCCAGTACCAACAAATTTTCATAAGTTTGGAAAAAGGGCGGGAGGATCTGAAAGCCCTCATCCTGAAAGAGAAGAAGAAAAAGAAGAAGGATGCTGGTATTCTAAATATGGGAACAAGGTTTGGAGAGTGGTTGAAGCGACAAGTCGATCTGACCTCTTCACCTAAGGAAGGGGAGAATCAGGAAGAAGAGAAGGGCCCCAATCCTGCAGTTTTTAACAATGATAACGATTACAATGATGAGCAGTATCCTCCCGCTGAGGATAGATACAAATAGTTGGAAGATCGTCTGAGTGCCATGGATGTTCAGAGGATACCTGGATTAGATTTCAAAGAATTAGGATTAGTGTCGGGAGTAGTCATCCCGCAGAAGTTCAAAGCTCCTATTTTTGCTAAGTATGATGGGGTGTCCTGCCCAAAACTCCATCTCTTATGTCAGAAAGATCCAGCCCCACACTGCTGATAGAAATCTGTGGGTTCATTTCTTTCAAGATAGTCTGTCAGGGACTCAGCTTGAATGGTTCTACCAGCTGGAGGGAGCAAATATCTAAAACTGGGAAGATCTAACTGCTGCTTTTTACAAGCAGTATCAGTACAATGCCGGCTTTGCTCCTACTCGTACTCAACTTCAGAGTATGTCCATGGGTGCAAGTGAAGGCTTTAAGGAATATGCACAGAAATGGAGAGACTTGGCTGGGAGAGTTCAACCCCCGTTGTCTGATAGGGAGTTGGTTGATATGTTTCTAGGGACGCTATCTGGTCCATTTTTCAATCATTTGATCGGCAGCTCGTCAGTTGGTTTCACCGAGCTGATTCTGACTGGAGAGAGAGTAGAAGATGGGATTCAGAGTGGCAAGATACAAAAGGATGCCTCTTCAAGTTCGGTAAAGAAGCCTTTCGCTGGTAAGAAGGAAGCCAGTGCCCTCTATAGCCCGAGGAGCCAGAACAGGGCTGAACCTCGTCAGACAGTAAGTGTTATAATGATACCAAGGCCTGCAGTTGCTCCACAATGCAACAACCAACAAAGGGTGGAAAGACCACAATGACAGTTTACTCGCATCAACATGACATTGGCTAAAGTGTTACCTCACCTGCTGAGATCCAACTTGGCAACTTTGAAATAGGCTCCCAAGAATCCACATACCACATCTCCCCGATATAATCCAAATGCCCGGTGTGCTTATCATTCTGAGAGTCCTGGCCATAATACAAATGACTGCTGGGCTATGAGGAACAAAATACAAGACTTGATTGAAGCCAAGGAAATAGATTTTGATGCTCCGGAGAAGCCCAACGTCATAACTGCTCCCATGCCTAAACACGGTCGTTGAGTTAATGTTGTTGACACTGATTTATTTTTTACTTCTGTTTATGAAGTTTCCACTCCTCTCATGACTGTCAACAATAATTTTTTGTTATCCGGTTTATTTCTGGGTTGTGGTGAAGGTTTCCACATGTGTTCGTTTCTACCTTCTGGTTGCCATTTGCTGAAATCAGGTATTCAACGCCTGATAGATAGCAAAGAAATTTTGTTTGAGAAAACTTTGGTTCCTGCTATTCCATCTGAAGACGTTGCTATTATAACCATTTCCGCCAATTCTTCCAATGTCTCCTCGAGAAGACCTGTTAGGATTACATCTGCTCCAAGAATTGCTCCGCTGATAATCACTGTTTCTGGTCCTGTCCTGTATGTCTCGGACAAAGCTGTCCCATGGCATTATGATGCCGATGTGTACTATCATGGCATCAAACAATATTTGAAAGATGAAGAAGCCAATCCTGATATTGGTAACATTGTCGGAACCAGCAAAGTTACCCGAAGTGGAAGGGTCTTCTCTGCCGAGATTTCCCTGAAGACTGTCAACAAGCCTATTGTCATTCCATCTGCTGTTCCTGCTAGTACATAAACTACTGTTCCTGCTCTTACTCCAGTTATTACCCCTATCGGCGAATCGTATGATACCCGTGGCAAGGAAATTATAGGTGAGCTTGCCCGGACAGAGGCACCTAAGAAAATTGTTGTGGAAGCCTCTAAGCAAGAAATGGAGGAAATATTGAAAATCATTAAGAAGAGAGACTACAATATGGTCGAGAAGCTGGGGCAGACCCCATCGAAAATATCCATGTTGTATTTGTTATTGTGCTCTGAGGCCCATGCGAAGGCTTTGATTTCATTCCTCAAAACTGCGCATGTGCCGCAAGAGACTTCAGCTGATCAGTTCAAAGATTGTGTGGCCAGCCTGACTGCTGATAATGGGCTGGGTTTTTCATATGCATATTTGACACCAAAAGGAAGGAAGCATAATGATGCTCTGCATGTCTCGATTGAATGCAGGGGCACCACTATGGCTCATGTGTTGGTAGATATCGGGTCTTCACTGAATATTCTACCGAAGAAGGCGTTGGACCATTTGGATTGGGAGGGTTTGACTCTAAAGCCTAGTAACATTGTGGTAAGGGCTTTTGATGGGTCGAAGAGAATGGTGCATGGGGAGGTAGACATCCCTGTCAAAGTGGGTTCTCAGACTTTTGGGTCCACCTTCTATGTGATGGATATCAGGCCATCATATTCTTGTTTGTTGGGTCGTCCTTGGATCCACGAGGCTGGGGAAGTTAGTTCCACACTCCACCAAATGCTGAAGTATCCGGTGAAAGGAAAGATTGTCACAGTGCAGGGTGAAGAAGAGTATATGGTGAGTCACCTCAATTCCTCCTGCTACGTAGAGATGGACGGGGAATTCATAGAAACTCCTTGTTAGAATTTCGAAGAGGTCCCTCAGATCTTAGCATCGGCTGAAACTACTACCAACAAACCTCCTTTGAAGATGGCTTCTCTCAAGGACGCCAGGGTCATGGTTGAAGAAGGTGGGTATGCCAATTAGGGTCAGCTCCCTGATTTCACTCTGAAAACTGACAAATTTGCTTTGGGCTTTACTATAGGGGCTCAAAGGGCTGTTAGACGCGCTCGGGCTGGAAGACCTCCCCTACGCATCAGTAATCGGGGAATTAACGCCATCGAAGACAGCGAGGAGGACTCAGACATCGACAGCTGGATCTACCCAACTACCAACGGTGGACCGAGTAACTGGACGCTAGGGACTTTATACCTGTTTCTTTTATTCCGCAGTAATTGACTTACTCGTTTTAAGAATTGTAATAAACAATTTAAAACTTTACGGCCCTGTGCCTTGCCCGAGGCACATTGGCTTTGCTTGTGAGGGCTATTATTTGTCATCTCATATATCATTAATAAAGCATTGGACGTTTCTTGCATACAAATTTTGTGCTCTCTGTTTTTCTTTTCTGTTTTCACTTTATCAAAACAGCTATTCTCTTACACACACTCACGTATCATAATGCAGATCCATATCCACTTTGGATCCCATTGATAACAGCTTTGCTATTGCCAGTTATGACTTCAAAAATCCGATCAACCAAGCTGAGGACGAAGGTGAGGATGATTGTGAGGTGCCTGGAGAACTTGCTAGACTATTACAGCAGGAAGAAAGGGCCATACAGCCTCATGAAGAGCTGGTTGAGATAGTGAATTTGGGTACTAAGGAAGACAAAAAAGAGGTTAAAATAGGTGCAAATCTAGAGCTTAGCGTCAAGCAGAGGTTGATACAGATGTTGCACGACTATGTCGAGATCTTCGCCTGGTCCTATAAAGACATGCCTGGTTTGGACACATGATATTGTGGTACATCGCCTGCCGACTAAAGAAGATTGTCCTCCGGCTAAGCAGAAGGCCCGTTGTATGCATCCCGAAATGTTAGAGAAGATCAAGGCAAAGGTTATGAAATAGTTCGACGTAGGATTCTTAGCCGTCACTTCGTATCCACAGTGGGTTGCTAACGTCGTTCTGGTACCTAAAAAGGACGGTAAGGTACGAATGTGTGTGGATTACAGAGATCTGAACAAGGAAAGCCTCAAGGATGACTTCCCACTTCCTCACATCAATGTTCTAGTCGACAACATCATGCAACATAAAATCTTCTCCTTCATGGATGTTTTATCTGGCTACAACCAGATCAAGATGGCTCCTGAAGACATGGAGAAGACAACCTTCGTTACACCGTGGGGCACTTTCTGCTACAAGGTAATGCCTTTTGGGTTGAATAACGCTCGGGCAACTTATCAGTGTGCCATGGTCGCTTTGTTCCACGATATGATTCACCATGAAATCGAAGTTTATGTTGATGCTATGATAGCCAATTCTCAGATTGAGGAAGAGCACCTTGACCATCTCCAGAAATTGTTCGACAGATTGAAGACATGCAAACTGAGGTTGAATCCGAACAAGTGTGCCTTCAGGGTAAGGTCTGGTAAGCTTTTGGGTTTCATCGTCAGTGACAAGGGTATTCAGGTAGGCCCTGCGAAGGTAAAGGCCATACAAGAGATGCTGGTTCCCCGCACAGAGAAAGAGGTTAGAGGCTTCTTGGGACGCTTGAATTACATCGCCAGGTTCATTTCACATCTGACTGCTACTTGTGAGCCAATCTTCAAGCTTTTGAAGAAAGATCAAGTGGTAAATTAGAATGATGAATGCTAGACCGCTTTCGAAAGAATCAAAGAATACCTTCAAGAACCGCCAGTTCTGATGCCTCTAGTTGAAGGAAGACCTTTGATATTATACTTGACAGTGCTAGACAATTCAATGGGGTGTGTGTTGGGGCAGTATGACGGGTCTGGTCGAAAAGAGCACGCAATTTACTACCTTAGCAAAAAGTTTATCGACTGTGAGACACGATACTCATTGCTCGAGAAAACTTGTTACGCTTTGGCATGGGCTGCTCGCCGACTTAGACAGTATATGCTGACTCACACTACCTTGTTGATATCGAAGATGGATCCGATCAAGTATATTTTGGAGAAGCCCGCTCTCTCCAAAAGGATAACGAGGTGGCGGATGATCTTAACTGAGTACGACATACAATACACAACCCAAAAAGAAATAAAGGGGAGTGCATTGGCTGATCATTTGGCTCATCAGGCCGTGAATGACTACCAGTCCATGAATTTCGAGTTCCCGGATGAGAATATTATGTTAGTGACTGACTATGAAGAACCTGGACCCGATGAAGGACCTGAGGAAGGATCCCGATGGTCTATGTATTTTGATGGAGCCTCGAACGCACTGGGTAATGACATTGGCGATGTAATCATATCTCTCGAGGGCTGTCATACTCCGTTCACCGCCCAATTATGTTTCAACTGCACCAACAACATGGAGGAGTATGTGTAACACCCCAATTCTACCCCCAAGCAATTATATAAATAAATCGGAGTTATAAATTCAAACATGCAACCGAATCGGGACGTCACAAATTCTTCTATGAAATTCATTGCATTCATCGTGGATATATAACACTTTCAAAACATCGGATGAACCATCATAACAAATTTAAATAAAGTAATTCAACATCTACGCAGCGGAATTCTTAATAACATCTTTAACAACTCAAAACAGCAACTTCGAAACATCACATATTTAATAATAATCAATTTAAGGTTCAACAACTGAAAATCAACAATCAAAAATCAGCAAGCGTTCATCCCCCCAAGTGTTACATATCAGATCAATGACACTGACTCGAACTATTGAAGGTATACAGCCTTCACTCTCGATTACCTGCACGTTAACAACATAAGGGCAACATTTAAAAAGAAGGGGTGAGATATCTAACAATATAATAAAGTGCATGATAATTAATATATTAAAATAGATCAATAACATCACCACTTCTCATCTTATAACCAACAACAATTGCAACACATGTACACAATCATCAACATCAAAATACACTTCTTTATACAATAATCTAATGTGACTCAATATTATGCAAATGCATGTGGTACCATTAGAGCAGAGCTCCCATCTCAAAAATTTTCCAATTAATAGAGGCATCAACAAGGCATAGCCTTCATCTCAAAATTTGTCAATCCAGGCCATCTCAACGAGCATAAGCTCCATCTCAAAAATGCAATGTATGCGACTCAACCATGAATGTAATAACAACACCCAAGTCAACAACATCTAAAATCATCTCAAAACATCTCAAATTAACATCTCAAAATACATCTCAAAATAACATCTCAAAATACATCTCAAATTAACATCTCAAAATAACATCTCAAAATAACATCTCAAAATAACATCTCAACGTCTCGTCATCAACATCTCATATCATCAAAATAATTCATTAAACATCATTTATTCATCGACGTCATTTATTCATCATAAATCATCAAACACAACTTCGTTAATAACATCTCACTAACAACTCAGTTGTACATTAATACTACAGTAATCTATACTGTTATTCTGCAATTTTACATCGCTACTGTCACTAATCCTACTGTCATAATTCGAACAACAATCTCTAAACATCTCACATTAATCATTCTGTTCAAAAGTCAACACAACAACCAACACGGGAAATAATTCTAAATTCTAAATTGGCTACTAGGATTACACTTCTTATTCACCATTTTAATCATCTAGAATAAAGGTCATCGCGTTAGCTATTCAACGCTTCGAACGACATCTCAAACAGCATCCTAAAATTCAAGTTACAGCACTTTAAAATTGAATCTGTAAAAAATCAGACATTATGGGTCTTCGCAAAACCCTTTGGATCGACGCGTACTGCTCTAACTGCACAACATGAGTCGACGCATCCTCTCATGGATCGACTCATCCTGAGTCTTGCACACAGCATGTATCGGCACATGCATCTCTCCGATCGACTCATCCTGAGTCTTTCAACCTTCATGTATCGACGCAAGCCTCTTCGTATCGACTCATCCTGAATCTTACAGCCCTCATGTATCGACACATCAAGTTTGAGGTCGACACATCCTGACCCTTCCTGCATAATTTCATGATTTCCTCTGCATTTTTACTACGGGAATCATATCCTTAACCTTACAAACCTTATTATAATCATGATAAATCATCACCTAATATTATCCTATATTACTACATCGATCAAACAACATAATGACATCATTATTCATCTAAAATTCATCAAATCTTCATCATACATCACCATGTACATCCAATTCAAGAACAAAACAGCAGTCCCCTCTAACCCCACATATCAATCATCACGAACCCAATTATAAGGTAATAACCCCACCCTTACCTTGGATTGAAGGTCGCTCTATAATTTCCGGGTTGAATTCACGTTCTTGTCGTTTTTCACTATTTCCAGCAGCTTCACGTTCTCTTCCAAATCCTTATTTCTTTCTACTGCTTCCTTCTTTCTATTCTATTCCAACAAATAATAAAATAACCCTATTATTATATTATTCCTTATTGGGTTTAAAACCTGCACCCCCTTATTACTTCTACTTTCTCAAAATAAGCCCACATTAAATAATATTACACTTCTAATATTATTTCTCCACATAATAATATAACTAGTCTTTGACCCGTGCGATGCACGGAATTTTTTAGTATGTTATATATAATATTTTATTCTTTATTCGCATAATAAGATACTATATAGTTTCTATAATTAAACTGTTGAAATAATTGACATTAAAATAGCTTTTAATATCAAAAATAAAATTAAATAAATTTTGAAACATAAATAAATATTAAATAACTCTTAAATTAGAAAAATTTAAATATCATAAATGATCAGACATACATATCGAGAAATAAATAAACAATTAACTACCGAACATTATGAAAGACTTCTTTGTAAACGACATTTTCGGTTACATTTGTATCTTCACCTTCGTCGTTCGTTATCAGTATCTTTAAGCCTTTTTTTGAAGTAACTCTTGACAATGCAATATATAATTGCCCATGAGAAAAAATTGACTGGGGAAGATATACTCCTACATATTTAAGTGACTGTCCTTGACTCTTGTTGATTGTCATAGCAAATGATACCGTCAATGGAAATTGCCGACGTTGAAATTTGAAAGAGATTCTTTTATCGGTTGGAGTCAGTGATAACCTTGGAATAAAAACCTTCTGACCAACATTGTTACCCAATATAATCTTACCTTCAAGGACATATCTTCCCATTTTTATAATTATCAATCGGGTTCCATTGCACAATCCCAACGACTGATCAATATTTCTCAACAAAATTACCGGGACTCCAACTTTTAATTTCAACTTGTGATTTGGTAGTCCTGAAGATACAATGGTGTTTAGAAATTCAGGAGTATGCACATCATCTGGCATGTTAATGTCTGACCTAGCATTACATGGAGAATCATAACTCAAATAAGTTTTTTCTTCTGCAGGTATTAAATCCAACATATAATCATTGAGGGAATCAACAATGGTATTTTTAGGAGCTAATATTGCCCTCTCTTGAAAAAAAGACGAATCATTCAAGTTGTGTAAAAGATTTGGATACGTGTTTTCCACAATAGCTGAAAGTGGATCTCCAAATCTAGGAATCAACAAATCATGTGATATCTGCACTATGATATCTACGTCATTAGCGTCTCCAATACTTCCATCGCCGATTCCCAATATCCATTCCGAAAAACTCTTTCTCTCTTCAATGTCAGCATCTATACCTCCAGTCATAAGCCTCATATTAGTGGTCAGTGTAAGCTCTTCACAATAACTCCAAAGATGAGAAGAATTTATAGTTGAATGCACAACTTCATGTCTTGTTCCTTTAGGGATAACAGGAAGGATCTGACAAAAATCTCCACCCAAAACAACTACTTTTCCGCCAAATGGGATATTTTTATTTTGCATTATATCTTGAAAAGTACGATCAACAGCTTCAAAACAATGCTTGTGCATCATCGGGGCTTCATCCCATATTATTAACTTTGCACGACGTATTAACTCAGCTAAAGGGTCTTTTGGAGCAATATTACACGTCGAGCATTCATGCACTTCTATAGGGATGGCAAATCTTGAGTGTGCAGTTCTTCCACCCGGAATTAGCAAAGAAGCTATCCCACTCGATGCGACGGTTAGAACAATATCACCCCTTGATCTTATTGCTGCAGACATTGCTCTCCAAATTTAAGTTTTACCCGTTCCTCCATAACCATATAGAAAAAAAAGTCCCGATCTATTTTCATCAACCCTTTTCATGATCCTTTCATATATTCTCATTTGTTCATTTGTCATTGTTGACATCAAATTACGATGCTCTTCTAACAGTGACCGCCTGTCATAATTCAACTCATCATAAATCAATCTATTTTGTCTCTCGGGTAACAATGCTCTATCTGGTTGAGGCATCTCAGGATAATCTTCCAAACTTTTATTATTACTTTGCAATAAAATCTCAATTTCAGCCAAAGCATAACTCTTTAATTGATCGACAGTCAAGACCAAATCTGCAAATTTAATATAATATACACTTAATAAAAATAAGTATTATAAATATATAATATAAAACGTTAAAAAAACACTTAATATCCTAAATGTTATACTATGGAACAAAAGTATACTACAGAAGGTTATAGAAAAATCTACACTTAATATAATATAAAAAACTACACTTAATATAATATAAAAAAAACGTTAAAAAGTATACTATGAAACAAAAGTATCCTAAATGTGATACGTTATATACACACAGAGAAAACAAACTACCATGCATCAAAATAAAAAATAAAAAGATAGAAAAAATACCATGAAAACACAATAACTGTCTTTGTCGGTGCAAGATATCATCACACAAAAACTCCCATGTCTTATTCCAAACAAAATCCGGTCGACTTATTTGATTTGACACTAACAGAGTGGCAAATAAACTGCGTAAAAAGCTCTCGGTACCCCAATGACTCGCCTCCATAATTGCATCTACAAACTCTTTGTCATCGTCCAGCAATCCTAAGGCAAAGCAAGCATTCTTGAAAGTATTATGCTTTATATTATTAATTGTTTTGATATCATCATAAGATGTAGGACCCTTCACATAATTCAACAAATTTCTCAAATAGAATAATTGTCCAGATCCAGGTGCTGCATAATGCAGTCTTCCAACTGAAAAGACCCTTTGACGTGGAGTCCATCGATGCTCCTTTCCTTTCCATACAAACTTTGTAGGAAACTCACTGTATGTAAGGTTTCTTGCCTCTGGATATTTTTTGTTAGCATCCATCCATGCCAAAAATTTGGTGGAGTCTATATATGGTTTATTGACTACCTCTTCAATTGGAGCATCATCTGGAAAAATAACGCATTGCTCGTCCTCAAGATGGAAACTTAATCTTTCAACCGATGGCTCCCTGTAATTGATATCAAACGAAAATATCCTCCAAGCAGCTTCACATGCTGATAGATATCTACAATCATAATACATCTTTATTTCATCAATGAGTTCAGCATTATCTTTATCATTAGCACCCGTGTAAAATCCAATTGTAACACGATCATGTCCTTTGTTGACATATTTAAACAAATATTTAATAGATCTTGACTGATTGCACCACTCAACATTGATATGAGCATTATATTTCAACAACAACTGCTTATTATATGGAACAACATATCTATTATCAACAAATGATTTGCCTTTTTAATAAACATGCCATCGTCCCTTCTTCTATAGATTGGATAACCTTCAGAGTCAATAACTGTAGCATCAACAAATTTTCATGGAAACCGTTTGGTACACTTGCCTTTTTGCATGCAAGGAGAGTTTCTATTTTGAGCACCACATGGACCATGTATCATAAGCGAAGATACAATCTTATACAACACAGGATATCTATCCTTATCTGGAATCTCAGCAGATATTATTTTGTCAATCTCATGAGGTTGGACGAACCTATAACTTGGTTGTAAGAAAACCAATATGTGTGCATGTGGCAGTCCACGCTTTTGAAACTCAATAGTATATATCACTACATGATAAATAAAAACAATATATTAATTTTTAAAAATATAAAAAATATTGCCTAACATAATTTTTAAGATAAAAAATGACGTTGTATATGTTATAATAAGGACGCATGCAAACCTGCTTTGACTTTGCCAAAAATATCCCCCTTTTTAATGTCTTTTATCAGCTGGTTAAGTTTAATTTTGAACAACCGACTAACTAAGTCAGACCGATCCTCTGGTTTGAGACAATATGTCTTTAAAAAATCAACCAGTTCAGGCCATTTATGATTACATGTAAACGTGATGAACAAATCAGGATATCCAGCCCAAGAACAAATGGCCATAGCATCTTGATAATTTTGAATCATATATCTTGCTCCACCTACAAAAGAAGATGGCAAAATAATTCTCTTTCCAACAGTAGCTGGATCAGTTTCTCCGTTGAGAATAGATTCAGTTAACCCCTTATACATGTCAGCTCTTAAGTCTTTTTGATGACCTCGCATGTATTTTAAGTGGTCAGATTCTATTGTACTGAACGAATCAACCAAAAATTGCTGGAATAACCTTTTAGAAAACACAATTGTTGATTGGTCTATATCTCTTTGTTGAATTCTATACGCAACCCACTCCAATTGCGTAATAAACTTTCTTTTCCTTGAAGATGCTTTTGAATTATCTTTGAAAGCAATATCTCTTCTATACCCATCTTCTCCTCTAGGAAATAAAAGTGGATATTGTAATGGCCAATAAGCTGGTTCAAATGTAGATATACGCTGTAACAATCCAGACCGGGTCTCTACAACCACATCTCTATCGAAGTCTGCAGCATCAAAATCACCAACAACCAAGGCAGCGACCTCAGATGCAGATGGAAGGTTATATCTTCTACCATCACGACCTCTCTTGCCTAATATTCTCAATTTAACAGAAGGAGAATCCTGAGTTGCTATTGTATCACGAATTGTCTTGTATGTTTGTACATATGGATTGTCATAGTTATCTAATGCTTCCCTTATATCACGAACAATTGATGATTTAAATGCCAAGTCATCACCTTCCATCCTGCCATATATTTTTTTTAAAAAATTATGATGACATAATATAAATAACTAAAGTTGAGTGTAATATAGGCAACACTTCAATTTAAATTTATATAAATATAAAGATATAATTAATTTAAGTACCTAACAGCAGCCATTCTATTGGCGATTTCATTATCAGTGTCATGTATATATAATTGAGCAAATTTTGGACTTTTTCCTGGCAACGGCAACAGACTTCCAATTTGATGATAATTCTCACAGTTCATCACAAACATTGGAGGTGCATTCCCATCATTTAATGACGTATTAATTTTTCCACCCATTGAAGTGAAGGCAAACATGCTGTTGAAAGATCTAATATTTTCTAAAAAGAAGTTACTCCTTCTATCATGTTTGTGATATAAGTCATACAAAGGTTCTGGTAGGCGAGTATATGGAGCAATTTCAATACTGCCTTGGCTGCAACACAATGAATATTTTGGATTTTCTGGCTTCTTCTGCTTATCAACACGCTCTTCATACCACATCATTGCACCACAATCTTCACATATCCAATTTGGTTGGCCAATATTAAAATAATCCAAATATTCATTTGCTGTAAATATTATATAATTAATTTCGTGTAGATGTAAAATATAAACATTACACACTTATATAACATATTATATATCTCATATTTTTTTCTAAAAGGTAATACCTGACTGAGAAGTATCATGTAATTCTTCGCCAAATCCATTGATATTTTCTATTTGGAAAGGAATTCCTATAATAAATTATAGACAGTTACATAACAAACAATAAAAATGACAAAATTTATAAAACATCCTAAAAAATATACACATACTGATATACATCATATATGTGTGAACAATAGTTTGTGGAAAAAAAAATATATAGTTATTAAAAAGGCATAACAAATGGTCATATTAGAAAAACATAAAATTCTAAGAATACCTCGATTAGAAGGTATGCCAGAATTTTCGGCATTATTAGTGCATATCACTTTGTTCTCCTCATGCTCATCATCCAATGTAATATCAATATCTATAAAGTATATTAGTTGAAATCCAATAAGAACCTATATATGTATGAGATTGCTTAAATCATCCAAATCATTAAAACATCTAGGTTAGGGACCTTTTCAAAACTTTTGTAATTTTGGGTGGTTCAACTTATAATATTACCTTGAAATTAAATATGGCATGGTTCAATAGAAGATAAATCCCGTACATATGATGCTCCTTGTGCATCCCTTGAATGATTAGTAAGTGTGCCATTATGTATGGTATATTTCCCTACTTTCAATGAACTTGGTGTTGGTGCAAATCTTTTTGTAAAGAAATGCAATTCATATGATGAAGAACCAACTGCACATAAATTTTTTGTATTTATATGTGTTCTAATTCTCTTGGAAGAATTATTTCTTCCAGTTCCTTCTGCCATGCTATAACTTTGAGAAGGATTGTGCTTACATATTTTTAGTTGAGGAAGAGTATATTATATGAATCAGGTGATGTGTATTTGTTTGACAACAACCACCTACTTATAATAATAGTTATAGGATGTGAAGAATAATGCATAAGTGTATATATTTATTAATTTAGAGGCTTAAGACTAATGATAACAAAATGCATTAGATGTGTACGTTAGCAGTTAATGCAATTTTTTAGATTACCAAAACATGTATACGTGAGAAGTTAGTATAACTCTTTAAACAAAAAGTGTGATTTCAATTGCTTTAGGTGTATAGGTTAGAAGTTAATGCAACTTTTCAAATTCTGAGAATTCAAATGCATGAATGTATTGGATAGAGACAAAATGATTATAGCTATTTCTTAAGTAAACATAGGTCTATTCAATGCATTAAATGATTGTATTATAGTATCAAGACTAATTATTATAATTTTTTGTTTTTTCATAGTAATATACTTGTTGTAAATCATAATTATAATCCATTTTAGATCTAGGAAATTAAAACTGGTCAAGATGATAAACCACGTTATATTTAAACCGCCTCGATGATTAGGAAACCGCCTAAAAACCAGCAAAACCGATATAACCAACGGTTACCAACTAAAAATATATAAAGCTAAATACTTTTATTAAATAAGTATAAGGTTTAAAACAAATTATTTTATGTTTTTTTAGTAATAATATTGTTAAGTTAAGTTTAATCTTTAACTAATTAAAATTATAGATATTATTATTATATTATTTATTATATTAAAAAATTTAAATATTTAGATTTTTCTCTTATAAGTAGGGACAAAAAATTGATATTTTTCTCACACAGGGAGTAAGTTTTAGATAGGAAAACCCAAATAAAATAGATATAATTTTATCAATTTAGTCATATCAATTAATATTACTTAATCATTTTATCTTTAAACATTTAGACTATGTGTGTCAAATATGCGTATTTATCCGTGTGTTTTTTACGGCTCCAACCATGTTTCTATTTAAACATATAAGTTTAGCACAAACATTATTCTCATATTCCTAAAATAAATCAAAACATTAAAATAAATACCATATTTGGAACTAACTTGGTTCAACAACTGATAAATTAAAAAGAAAATAACTGCAAGATACAACGAATATTCTTCAACACGCAAGCCACTCAATCAGATTTTTCAAGCTTTACACATTTAGAATCTTTGACAACCGATGAAGCACCACCGTTGATATCATTCACAGCAATTGATTCGAGACTATCAGACAACCTCTTCCCCAATGTCTTGCTTGTAGGTGTATTTCCAGAATCTGTAGTAGTCAATTCCTCTTTGTTTGAATCACCGCCTTCAATTGCCTCCTACATATATAATTCAATAACCATAAAAATGGTATAGTACACAAATTGTAAAATCATCTCAACGTGATGAAAAAATTAAAAATTAAAAAACAACTTATATACCATAACATTATTATCAGCAACTTCACTTCCTATCTGAACACATTCAGCATCTATATCTGCATCATTCAACTGTTATATATGTTTGAGAGAGTGAGGATTTTTTAAATTATCAATAAAAAATAAGGAATATCAATATATGTCAATTTTCATACATTTATCCCATGCAATGTTAAAAACTGATTGATTATTTCCCCATCTTCAGTCAACTTCTTCACAGTATAATTGCGCCAATTACGAAACAAATTGGCATCAGTAACTTCTACCTTAAACAACATTCGTTTGTCCACAAATACGTCAAGCTCCGGTGGATAAGCTAAATCCTATAACAAAAGAAATAATATCTAAATAAATTATGTTAAAAAATTATTAAATACGTTAATTTTGGTACCGTAACACTAAATCCACCAATTATATTACATGATTCATGTTATCCAACAGATCTTGTACATTTCTTCCCAAAGCTTGAGAAACCACCCTATCAAAGAGAGTAAAAGTTGTTGATCCAGAATTATCAATTACTTGAACATTAACCTTGAACCTGAAAATTTAATCAAAATTAATTCAAGGATGTAAATTAAGCAAAGTGCATCCAAGTGAATTTTTATGACTGTAATAACTAAATTACTTGCCTAGGAATAACGGTCCTTGGTAGCTGGCATTTCTCACAGTACATAACCCCAGTTCTAGTAGTAACTTTTGATGCACACTTTGTGCAAGCTTGATAATACCATCCAAGATCTGTCTCAAGTTCACATGTTCTTGCTAGAACAGTACCAACACATTTCTACCATGGTTCACCACAGGAAACCATAAAATATAAATCAGTAAAGTTTTGGAACATGTATATAACCATCAAAACTATCACATGATATAAAATTAATCATCGGGTTATATAATGCAAATAATAATAAAAAAATAAAATAAAATTACCTCAGTGGATTCTATCAAGTTCTCAATTGACATTTTTTGTGTTTGGAGCAAGTCATCTGCTAGAGGGACAATTGTTGGAGCAGACATTTGACTAACTCCTTGTGTGATTTCTATCTCAGTACCATTCATCCTAAACATGTTATAGATCATATAGTTTAATATTATTTAAAGAGATGAATAATATTATAAACTAAAAAAAATTGTTGACTTTATAAACTAACTTAGATATATAATTAGCAGTGTCTATCAAATCTTCATTCAACATCATTTTAGTTCCATAGTAAGCATTAGAGACTCCCATAGCACCTGAAAAATGTACATATCAAAAATCATTTTTCTAAATATTCAAAGTTGTCTACAATATTTAGACACATTTTGTACTTACCAAAAAACTTTTTCATCTTGCATAGTTGAAGTATCATGATTATTGGATCAGAAGATTTATGGTTGTCGATAAATTTCTGCATCATTTCAGCAAAGTCCTCCCACAATGTGCAATGAATTTTGTTGCTCCTACATTATAAGTGTCAAGGTATAACAATTTAGAATAAAACAGAATATTGACATCAAAATAAAAATAAATAAAGGTGTCTGACTTACTCTAAATCTTCAATAGTCAGATCCATAACCTTACTCTTTTTTCCATTTTTCTCAACTTCATTGACAACATTTGTTTCCACAATATGACCAATAATATCTAATATATATACACACATTTAAAGAAGCAATATAGTATATGTTAAAATAATTACAAAGATGTAAGTATTATCAATTCTATTATATTATACAAAGAGTTAAACTTACCAAGTAACCTGTCTTCTTTAGTAGGACTCAAAATTTCTGAGAAAGGTATGAAATCAAAATGATATTGAGGTATATCAGGAGCATTAACTTTGAATACTTTGGTTGATTGCATGAAATTCAGTTTGTACTTATGTGTCGTAGCTTTGTAGGAAGGGTGGTTGCTACCCACCATAAGATTTTCAAGCATATATGATGAACCTACTTCAATCTGTTCCTTAAATGTAGGAATCAAATTCTTTCTAACGGTGGCCTGAATTTTGCCGCACTAAACAAACAAAAATATATAAACAGCATAAGTTCGATAATATTGTTTCACAGATAATAAGTAATAGCTAAACATTGAAAGTATACCTTATCATCTAGCAAGATCATATGAAAACTTCCTATATCTGTAGAATTGTAGCGTTCAGGAAGTGTCCAACAGTGAATCACACGAACCCTTAGACGAAACTCAAACTTGCCAGGAACAATTGCAGAAACTGCAGTGATCTTGGGTGGTACGGCAGTTACAACTGCATTTTTTATAAGAAATAATAAATTAAAAGGTATACTAAAATTAAAAATATATGCACTGAAAATATATAAACTGATTAACATCAAACGAAAATATTTTGGACACCTTTTATAGACATCCTTGTACTCAACTAAGTATAGCAACGTTAGTTTGACACCTTTTGTTTGACAACAACCACCTATTTATAATAATAGTTATAGGATGTGAAGAATAATGCATAGGTGTGTGTATTTATTAATTTAGAGGCTCAAGACTAATGATAACAAAATGCATTAGATGTGTACACTAGCAGTTAATGCAATTTTTTAGATTACCAAAGAATGTATACCTGAGAAGTTAGTGTAACTCTTTAATAAAAAGTGTGATTTGAAATGCTTTAGGTGTATAGGTTAGAAGTTAAAGACATAACTTTTCAAATATGTATTGGATCCAGACGAATGATTATAGCTATTTCTTAAGTAACCAAAGTCCTATTCAATGTATTAAATGATTGTATTATAGTATCAAGACTAATGATTATAATTTTTTGTTTATCAATTGCATTGGGTGATGGAATTTACTGCAACTTTTCATATCTACAAAGAATGAATACGTGTGAAGTTAATGCAATTTTTAAAAAGATTCATACTAATCTCTATGTCAACAAATCAATAATAAATTTAAAATATAAATAAATAATTAATAATTAAAGACATTAAAGACATAGTTGGAGCATAATGGAGGGAAAAGAGAGGCAATTAGGGTTTCATAGGAGTTGCATAAGTTGTTCCATTTTATATAATAAAGATACCTCTAATATATTATTTCTCCACTTAATAAAATAAATCCAATTAATCACAACACAACTTCTCAAATATTCCAAAAAAAAAAATTTAATTAAATAATTAATTAAATTACGGGCGTTACTGTGATCGGTGGGAACGAGAACTGACTGTTTTTGGAATGCTGGTTTGCGTTTGCGTTTGTTTTCGCAAAGTGTCGCGGTAAGCAAGAGTCGCCATCGTCTTTTATTTTATCCAACAAGGGAAAGGACAAAAGCACAGAAAAATTCCTTTTCGAGATGTTTCTCGGGTTTGGGAGGTAGATTATAGAAAGGGAAGGTGTTAGCACCCTTTCTATCTGTGGTTATCCACGGGCTCTTAGGTACTTGCTCACTATGTTTTCAAAAAGGTTTGCTTTTCTTTGTGATTGTGGGTTTTGAAAAGAGTTCTGTTTGAAACTTCACTTTAACTATTGCTTCTGTCCTCAAGAGTGTATGAACTGTTTTTGAAAACTTTGTTCGAAAAGTGTAAGTGTGAAAAGTTTGTTTTGTTTTAAAAGGAGTAAGTACTTAAGAACCTTTACCTACTCAAAAAGGAATTAAATTGTGCTAAAGTCCTTTAGACAATGCTACCCCACTATTGAGGAGTAGGTAGCATCGTCGTTGGAGTTTTCGGGTCAATTCGATTTAAGGGACTTGTGGTCACTAAAGCAACGTTAGGATGCCTTAGTGGTAATCCTAATGTCTTAGATCATTTTTTCGAGGCGACCGTTTGGAGGCAACTTATGATCTTGGGACAAAAGGACGGCCTCTAAAACATCCTATACTTAATGACCACGTTCGAGGCAACCAAGTGTGGTGTACCCTAAGAGTGGCATGTGCAAGTGTGTCGATTTTCAGTTATTTTACTCTTGCATGTCATGGTGAGCTATTGTTGATTTTAAGTTAAGAGTTAATCTTGTCATGCAATCCTAGTTAGCATACATCTAAGCAATTAATATGTGTACAGGAATTTAAAGTGCGGGAATTGTAAATCCTACGTTAGTACAAGGCTTCGGGGAGGGGGATTATTTACATGTCCAAAAATTGGGGGAATAAAAGCAGTAAAGTAAAAGTTTAAGCTAAACTATTACAAATCAGTAAGCAGTTACAATAAAATAAACGCGCGCAAATCTAAAAATAAACTCTAAAAATCCTAAGAATAAAATCGTTTTGTTGTTTTATTTTATTTTGGGAAAATGATCTAAATCTATTTAATTTTAGTTTTTTGAGAAAATGTTAAAATAATTAAGAGATTGATTGACAAAGTTAATTTAATAGAAAAAACTAGCCTAATGTTTTTTGTGGTTTTTTTGATTTTAATGTTAATTAAAAAAGATAAAAAGATGTCGATGAAAACAAAAAATAAAATACAAAGGGGGGATCCTTCGATCTAGGAAAAAAGAGAGTTTCGACCCAGGGAGGGAAATGATCCTTTCGATTGGGCCAGGCAGTAAGGCGTGAGTAGCCTTCGATCCAGGGAAGAGGATTGCCCTTCAATCATGGAGGTTATGGCTTTCGATCTAGGAATGAGATGCCTCCTTCGATCCAGCATGCTAATGGGTTCGATCCAGAGAAGGGCTCTCCTTCGATCTGGGATGTTATACCTGCAAAAACATGTTGGCGAAATAAAATGCAGGGCCTGGGTATTGAACCCCATACCCTTCGATCCTGCGCTTGCTGGGAATCTTCAGGCTATGGCTGCAGCAAATGTTAGCAAACGGAAAAAAACATGACCTGGGTGACAAACCCAGGCCTCTTGATCCTGTCTAGGATAGAAAATCGAAGGTAACAACCAGTATGTATGTATTATGCAAATATGAGGTTGGATAGTTTACCCTTTCTTACCAACAGATTGGACTTTTGATTTGAGCGCTCCTTGGATGTAGGAACCTTCGATTTGGGGCTTATGGGCATGGATGCTTTGGCTTGTGCAAGGATTGGGTATGGCTTCCTGGAAGTGCTGATGACTTTTGGCAGCGTAACTCCGATGTTTTTTGTTCTCCTGTAGAGTTTTGTTTGTAAAATTTTCGTGTATATTTTCTGTGTATATTTTCTATTTGTTGTAATGTGTCACTGGCCTCCTATTTATAGGAGTGTGAGAGTGCATGAAAATGGCAAGGGACAACCATTAAAACAGGCCTTTAATGCTCTGGAGAAAAATCAAACACATTAAATTATTTCCTCTTTTGAAACATCCGTGTCCCTTGAATGAACCTGGACGCTTTTGGATTTCGAATGCTTTCAGGCCATGCTCTTCGATTGGCCCTGATTTTCCTCCTTCGACTGGACTTCCTATGTACCCTTCGTATGGGCCTTCTGAATGCTTCTTCGAATGGTCTTGAGTTGCATAGAATCACTTTGGTCGAATCAGCTCTTTAGGAACAGAAAAGGCAAGAATCTGGCCTTTAACTCAGGAATTAAATCCACAACCAGCATTTAATTATTTCTATATTTGCAAGGGGAACATGCCATTTTCTCATGTTCAGTGTACCTGGACATGTTTGAGTGCTCTCTTGATGGCCTCTTTCGAATGGCCTGGAAGGAGTTCTTCAAATGGCCCTATCGAAGCTACCTGGACACAATGCTGAATCGAAGGTTCCCTTGGAATGCCAGTCGAAGACCTTGACATAACGCCAATCAAAATGCTTGTCCATGCCTATCGAAATGCTTGTCCAGGATGCCAATTGAAATGCTTGTCCAGAATGTCAATTGAAATGTCTTTCAGGATGCCAATCGAAATGCTTGTCCAGAATGTCAATCGAAAGGCTCCTTCAGAACACCAATCGAAGGGTCTCTCAGAATGCAAATCGAAAGGTACTTAAAGTACTACTCAAAAATCTTCTTTTTCCTTAGGCAAGAGTTTGTGATCAACCATGCAGGGGGAAGACTTTGGAAAACATGAGAGGGAAAATTTTGGGGTGCAACAGTTGCCTCTGTTCAATTTTCTTAAACCTGAGGATATAGATTGACTTTCTAGCCTTTCGTGATCCGAAGGTGGAAGATAATTGAACACTAGAGTGCCCAGAAATTTGCACTCGCATGGTGTAGTATCAGCATTGTGATGTCGGGAATGGGCTTACAGATGCCATTTGGAGATGGTTGGTAGGAGGATGGGCTTATAGATGCCATCTGTAGGAGAGGTAATGGATAGTCATTGGATATGGGCTTAAAGATGCCATCCAGGGGCGATTGTTGGACTGTATTTGAATGAGTGACAGAATTATATCCGAATCTGGATCGTATCTGGACTGTATTCGAAGGTCTCTGATTACCTGTCATTAACTGGGAGAAATAAATCTAACCAGAGGAGGTCTTTTTTGATAATGATGTGTGATGTTTTAGCTGGGAAAATAAATCCTGGAGCTGCTGGAGAATAGAGTTGAGTCTGGATGATTATCAGAATTGCGTCCGCATCTGGAGCGTATCTGAAATGTATTTGAATGAGTGACAAAATGACATCCGAATCTGGATCATATCTGGACTGTAATTTGAAATGAGTGACAGAATGACATCTGAATCTGGATCGTATCTGGACTGTAATTTGAAATGAGTGACAGAATGACATCCAAATCTGGATCGCATCTGGACTGTAATTTGAAATGAGTGACAGAATGATATCCGAATCTGGATCGTATCTGGACTGTAATTTGAAATGAGTGATAGAATGATATCTGAATCTGGATCATATCTGGACTGTAATTTGAAATGAGTGACAGAATGACATCCGAATCTAGATCGTATCTGGACTGTAATTTGAAATGAGTGACAGAATGATATCCGAATATGGATCGTATCTGGAATGTAATTTGAAATTAGTGACAGAATGACATCCGAATTTGGATCGTATCTGGACTGTAATTTGAATGAATCTGGAATAAGTATCAAAATGTCATCCATATCTGGGTCGCATCTGAACTATCTCGATAAGGAGTCTGGAATAAGTATCAGAATGTCAGCCATATCTGGATCGCATCTGAACTGTCTCTAGAAGGAGTCTGGAATAAGTATCAGAATGTCAGCCATATCTGGGTCGCATCTGAACTGTCTCTAGAAGGAATTTGGAATAAGTATCAGAATGTCAGCCATATCTGGATCGCATCTGAACTGTCTCTAGAAGGAGTCTGGAATAAGTATCAGAATGTCAGCCATATCTGGGTCGCATCTGAATTGTCTCTAGAAGGAATTTGGAATAAGTATCAGAATGTCAGCCATATCTGGATCGCATCTGAACTATCTCTAGAAGGAATTTGGAATAAGTATCAGAATGTCAGCCATATCTGGATCACATCTGAACTGTCTCTAGAAGGAGTCTGGAATAAGTATCAGAATGTCAGCCATATCTGGATCGCATCTGAATTGTCTCTAGAAGGAGTCTGGAATAAGTATCAGAATGTCAGCCATATCTGGGTCGCATCTGAATTGTCTCTAGAAGGAATTTGGAATAAGTATCAGAATGTCAGCCATATCTGGATCGCATCTGAACTGTCTCTAGAAGGAGTCTGGAATAAGTATCAGAATGTCCGACATATCTGGATCGCATCTGAACTGTCTCTAGAAGGAATCTCAGAAGATGATGATCTTTTCCTGTTGATTGATCTTTCCTAAAAAGGTAAAGAGTTAGTTGTATGCAATGTCATGATGTATGCATTGTCATGATGTATGCATTGTGCAATGATGTTCTCAAAGTAAAATGAGATTTATGTCATATGTATGCATATGTTATGAATGTTGTTGAAGTGTAATTTTGTCTTGGACTTTGCTCAAAATGTTTCCACCGGGGATCCCTGCTTTGTTGTTTGAGGAGAACTCCGCTGGGGGATATTGAAAACTCTGTGGGGAGTAAGTTCAGGAGTCTCGGTTGTCCGTTACTCTACAAGGAAGTCAATGTTAAATTTACATCTGGTCGGGTTCTGGTTTCGCAGTATCATGCTGGGGATTGCAGAGTAGTCCACTAGGGAAGAGGAGTTGTGGTCCTTTAACTTGTAGTAGTCGAAGAGGCAAACTCAAGCTGGGGAATCCTGGCGTTGTTGGGGAAATAAACCATGTCGTCAGTCCGTTGGAGAGGTGACATCTTCGTTGGGGGAAGTCCTCGAGGATTCTTGAGATTGATTCAGCTGGGGGAAGGTTTTCAGAGATCAAACCCTTGATGGGAGTCATCCTATGAGCAGGATCTGGGGAGATTTGTCATTGCCCCTAGTAGCAGGTGTTTGTGGCACTGCCTGGAAATGTTGGACTGTATGTAACCCTTCACTGAGATTGATGTTCAATGCCCCAAGCGACGGAGATGGAGACTTGCCCCTTGTTACTCTGCACTTCTTTGAGAGATTTCCTGGAATCTTGACTGGGCTGCACCAGGTGTGCTGGATAGTGACATGTCATGCCCCTTGATTATAGGTGTCATCCTTTTTGAAGTGATTTTGTTCACTGAGAGGGCTTTCGTTCATCGGATATTCGTTATGTGAATTTCTCCGCTGTCAAACAAATAGCCGAATGCATACAGTGATATTCAAATAATGCAAAGTTTATGTTTGTCTCGAAGTTTTGAAAAATGCGTTTTTTAGCAGAAAACCTTTTTTTTATAAGACAAATTCAACACAAGATTAAGGGCAAAGCCTTACAGGAGCCAGGGTACCTTTTGTAACAGTATGCTTTCGAACTAACCCATGCTTCAGCTAGGACTTTTGAAGGGTTGTAACGTGGCTTGGTTCACGGTTTAAGAAACAAAGGATAAAACCTCAAAGAATATTTGTACCCACCCGCTCTTCGTGATGTTCTTCAATCCTAAACTCAGTTAATTGTGCATTTGAACTCCCAATGAGTCTGGAACGACGTTTTTGGTAATGGTTCACACAAGTTGAATTTGTTGGAAGGCAATCATTTTTTGCAGCATTTTTCATGTTGTTGAGGATTTTTAGCGACCTCGTTCTTTTGATTTGTTATCCTTAACTTTTGCCTGACTGTTCCTGTTTTCGAGATTACAGTCAGTGGGATGCCCTATCTTTCTTAAGCCTCCTTTATATATTTTGGCTTAGTGGGCTTTTCTCTTTTGAGAGATTGACTGCCTATGAAATAAGGAACCATCACTGTCTTTTGATTCCAGAGGAATGCTTTTGATGTCATTCGTCGTATTATGAACTGAGAGTTTTGCAACTTCAATGCATATCTTTTGAATTAACTGAGAGACTACCCTGCCCCAGGTTTAAATCAAAGGTTTCAATTTGTTTAAAAACAGAAAACTCCTACTTCTTTGGCTCGAAGGGGTTGACTAGGGATTATCTTCCTTATAACTCCAGTGTTTAGGATTTGAAAGAAATGCATGTACATCGTCAGCAAGGTCTGTCCAAAAGCATACTGTATGAGATTATGGCATTGTTTCATCATCCTCCCTCTAAAGGCTTGTGACTTTTAGCAAGAGTTGAATGTCATAAAGTGAGTAAAAAGCATAGTTTAAATGTAATTAAAATGATTGGATCAAATCAAGACAAACATATGCAATGCATTAATGAAACAAAGTTTGGCATTAATAGATAATTGTTTGAGTAACAAAGAGATTACAACTTGAAAATTCAAATGAAACAAAAACATTCTCAATGATTTGGCATAGGAGCAGTGATTATGTTTGGAGTCTCCGGAGGGTCAAACTTGATCTCCTTAGCAGCAATCATGTCTTGGACTTTGTTCTTCAGAGCACAACAATTGTTCGTGTCATGTCCCGAACTGTCAGAGTGGTATGCACACCTTTCATTGGGATGGTAGGTAGGAGCGAAAGTATTTTGGTTCCGGAGAGGAGCCTTTAATGTAATCAACTCTGCCTCCAACAGGCGTTGTAGCGCTTGACCCAGTGACATGTTGATCTTAGTGAATTGTCTTTTAGGCGCGACCTCTTTACATTGATGCCCTTGTCTTTGTTGAGCAGGTGTAGGATTAGAGATCAAGATTTCTCCTACGTGTTGGTCATGACGACTCTTTTGACCATACACAGCATTGGACTCTTTCTTCCCATTGTAGGGCTTTTTCTGAGCATCAGAAGGTGTTTCTTCTTGAATCTTCCCACTTTGGATGCCAGCTTCGACCCGTTTGTCGTTCAGTATTAGCTCGATGAATCCGGCTAAAGAGCTTCCGATCAAGTGTTTGAAATAGGGACCAGACAAAGTCCCAAGAAACATGTCCACCAACTCCCTATCAGACAGAGGGGGTTGGACTCTTCCAGCAAGATCTCTCCACTTCTAAGCGTAGTCCTTAAAGCCTTTGCCTGTACCCATAGACATACCCTGAAGCTGAGTACGCGTGGGAGCAAGGTCGGCATTATACTGGTACTGCTTGTAAAAAGCAGCAGCCAGATCCTCCCAGTTGCGGATGTTAGCTCCTTCCAGTTGACAGAACCATTCCAGTTGAGTCCCTGACAGACTATCTTGAAAGAAATGAACCCAGAGATTTCTATCAGCAGTATAGGGTTGAATCTTCCTCACATATGACCGGAGGTGTAGCTTTGGACAGGAAGCTCCGTCGTACTTGGCAAAGGCAGGTGCCTTGAATTTATGGGGAATCACCACCCCATAGGATAGACCTAGATCTCCGAAGTCCAGACCGGGCACCTTCTGTATTTCCATAGCGTTCAAACGGTCTTCCAGCTGTTTGTACTTATCCTCAGCAGGAGGATACTGTTCTTCATCATAGTCTGTCTCGTTGTCGGAGACCAAAGGGCTAGGAGCCCTCCTTTCTTATGGACTATCCTTCTCTCCAGATGGGGTGGCCAGATCAATTTCATTCTGCAACCCGTTTCCAAACCTGCGTCCAGTGTTGAACAGGATGGTCCTTTTCTTCTTCTTCTTCTTCCTCTCTTTTAGAATCAGGGTCTTCAGGTCCTGCTGACCCTTAGCTAGATTCATGACCATCTCTTGAAATTGGGTGTTCTAGGCCTGAAGGGCCTTGATAGCTTGCTCAGTGGAAGGTTCAGTAGACATGATGATTGCTGAAATAAACAGCGAAGAAGATGAGAAACCTGTAATGGTACCTGTAATGCAATGATAATGATGATATATGTATGCAATGTTTTCAAGGATCTCGCGGGGTAAACAAGAAACTGTTAGAATCTGAATCTGGTAGCTTGATTGAAGGAACTTCATGTTGCTGAGAGTCCTTCTTCAAGAGTCAGGCTCACCATATCGAGTGGGTCATAGCCCCTAACTCAAGTTATCATGTTTTGATCTCTAGACGGCATTTGCTAGAGGAAAATAAATCCCCTTGCCCCTTGCTAGACATTTGATTTACCATAACCTGCATCACAGACCCTTGAGATCCTTGAAATGGTTAAGGAAATGTTAAGGTATGATGTTATGATGTATATGCTATGCGTTTAAGCAAAAATGTGAGGGGATGTAAGTAAACCCTGCAATAAGTCCAAATTATTGGATAAGGACTGTAAACAAAACCTGCAAGGAACTTATGTTGTCAGATAATAAGAATGTGCAAGTAGTTCAAGTTTGAAAGCACACAAGTCACATAAAAGAGCCCTTAGATTTCAGGCTGGCATGAAGCTCAGGTACTACCCTCTTTCAGTTTCAGTTGGTTAAGACCTGTCCTAAAAAATAGTAACCGGGTTCTAGAGGATCTCAATATCAATGACTACCCTCAATCGGTCATAATTCCAGCTTAGCAACCTTTTCTTGCAGCCGGAACCATCGCGAGAGTTTAGTCTCAATGAGTGTAGCATACTACTACTGTTCTATGGCCAAGTTGGTCAATTTAAGGTGCTAAGGTCAGTTGGTGCTTAATGACTCCTTAGAAGACCCATATTCTCCTCGTTTTAACACAAGGGATATCGGTATAGACTAAGGTGCCACACCAACGTAGCTACTGCTTCATCCGTGTCGGTCTACGCCAGACAGATCCCTCACAGTTTACTGCTACTTACCTAAAAAGGGTACCCCAGATCCGGGTTAGGATCTATAGAACTCCGATACAAGCCCACAAAATTTAAAGCATACAAAGCATACAATTGAAAACACAAGTGATTTAGTCCTAAGGTACACCTCACTTATTATATCTCCCCAGTAGAGTCGCCAGTTTTGTGATTGGTGGGAACGAGAACTGACTGTTTTTGGAATGTTGGTTCGCGTTTGCGTTTGTTTTTGTAAAGTGTCACGGTAATCAAGAGTCGCCACCCTCTTTTATTTTATCCAACAAGGGAAAGGACAAAAGCACATAAAAATTCCTTTTCGTGTTTCTCGGGTTCGGGAGGTAGATTCTAGAAAGGGAAGATGTTAGCACCCTTTCTATCCGTGGTTATCCACGGGCTCTTAGGTACTTGCTCACTATGTTTTCAAAAAGGTTTGCTTTTCTTTGTGATTGTGGGTTTTGAAAAGAGTTCTGTTTGAAACTTCACTCTAACTCTTACTTCTGTCCTCAAGAGTGTATGAAGTGTTTTTGAAAACTTTGTTCAAAAAGTGTAAGTGTGAAAAGTTTGTTTTGTTTTAAAAGGAGCAAGTACTTAAGAACCTCTACCTACTCTAAAAGGAATTAAATTGTGCTAAAGTCCTTTAGACAATGCTATCCCACTATTGAGGAGTAGGTAGCATCGTCGTTGGAGTTTTCGGGTCAATTCAATTTAAAGGACTTGTGGTCAATAAAGCAACGTTAGGATGCCTTAGTGGTAATCCTAATGTCTTAGATCATTTTTTCGAGGCGGCCGTTTCGAGGCAACTTATGATCTTGGGACAAAAGGACGACCTCTAAAACATCCTATACTTAATGACCACGTTCGAGGCAACCAAGTGAGGTGTACCCTAAGAATGGCATATGCAAGTGTGTTGATTTTCAGTTATTTTACTCTTGCATGTCATGGTGAGCTATTGTTGATTTTAAGTTAAGAGTTAATCTTGTCATGCAATCCTAGTTAGCATACATCTAAGCAATTAATATATGTACAGGAATTTAAAGTGCGGGAATTGTAAATCCTACGTTATTACAAGGCTTCGGGGAGGGGGATTATTTACATGTCAAAAAATTGGGGGAATAAAAGCAGTAAAGTAAAAGTTTAAGCTAAACTATTACAAACCAGTAAGCAGTTACAATAAAATAAACACACGCAAATCTGAAAATAAACTCTAAAAATCCTAAGAATAAAATCTTTTTGTTGTTTTATTTTATTTTGGGAAAATGATCTAAATCTATTTAATTTTAGTTTTTTTGAGAAAATGTTAAAATAATTAAGAGATTGATTGACAAAGTTAATTTAATAGAAAAAACTAGCCTAATGTTTTTTGTGGTTTTTTTTATTTTAATGTTAATTAAAAAAGATAAAAAGATGTCGATGAAAACAAAAAATAAAATACAAAGGGGGGATCCTTCGATCCAGGAAAAAAAAGAGTTTCGACCCAGGGAGGGAAATGGTCCTTTCGATTGGGCCAGGAAGTAAGGCGTGAGTAGCCTTCGATCCAGGGAAGAGGATTGCCCTTCGATCATGGAGGTCATGGTTTTCGATCCAGGAATGAGATGCCTCCTTCGATCCAGCATGCTAATGGGTTCGATCCAGAGAAGGGCTCTCCTTCAATCTGGGATGTTATACCTGTAAAAACATGTTGGCGAAATAAAATGCAGGGTCTGGGTATTGAACCCCAGACCCTTCGATCCTGCGCTTGCTGGGCCTCTTCGGGCTATGGCTGCAGCAAATGTTAGCAAACGGAAAAAAACATGACCTGGGTGCCAAACCCAGGCCTCTTGATCCTGTCTAGGATAGAAAATCGAAGGTAACAACCAGTATGTATGTATTATGCAAATATGAGGTTGGATAGTTTACCCTTTCTTACCAACAAATTGGACTTTTGATTTGAGCGCTCCCTGGATGTAGGAACCTTCGATTTGGGGCTTATGGGCGTGGATGCTTTGGCTTGTGCAAGGATTGGGTATGGCTTCCTGGAAGTGCTGATGACTTTTGGCAGCGTAACTCCGATGTTTTTTGTTCTCCTGTAGAGTTTTGTGTGTATAATTTTTGTGTATATTTTCTGTGTATATTTTCTGTCCGTTGTAATGTGTCATTGGCCTCCTATTTATAGAAGTGTGGGAGTGCACGAAAATGGCAAGAGACATCCATTAAAACAGGCCTTTAATGCTCTGGACAAAAATCAAACACATTAAATTATTTCCTCTTTTGAAACATTCGTGTCCCTTGAATGAACCTGGACGCTTTTGGATTTCGAATGCTTTCAGGCCATGCTCTTCGATTGGCCCTAATTTGCCTCCTTCGACTGGACTTCCTATATACCCTTTGTATGGGCCTTCTGAATGCTTCTTCGAATGGTCTTGAGTTGCACATAATCACTCTGGTCGAATCAGCTCTTTAGGAACAGAAAAGGCAAGAATCTGGCCTTTAACTCAGGAATTAAATCCATAACCAGCATTTAATTATTTCTATATTTGCAAGGGGAACATGCCATTTTCTCATGTTCAGTGTACCTGGACATGTTTGAGTGCCCTCTTGATGGCCTCTTTCGAATGGCCTGGAAGGAGTTCTTCAAATGGCCCTGTCGAAGTTGCTTGGACACAATGCTGAATCGAAGGTTCCCTTGGCATGCCAGTCGAAGACCTTGACATAACGCCAATCGAAATGCTTGTCCATGCCAATCGAAATGCTTGTCCAAGATGCCAATCGAAATACTTGTCCAAAATGTCAATCGAAGTGTCTTTCAGGATGCCAATCGAAATGCTTGTCCAGAATGTCAATCGAAGTGTCTTTCAGGATGCCGATCGAAATGCTTGTCCAGAATGTCAATCGAAAGGCTCCTTCAGAACACCAATCGAAGGGTCTCTCAGAATGCAAATCGAAAGGTACTTAAAGTACCACTCAAAAATCTTCTTTTTCCTTAGGCAAGAGTTTATGATCAACCATGCAGGGGGAAGACTTTGGAAAACATGAGAGGGCAAATTTTGGGGTGCAACAGTTGCCCCTGTGCAATTTTCTTAAACCCGAGGATATAGATTGGCTTTCTAGCCTTTCGTGATCCGAAGGTGGAAGATAATTGAACACTAGAGTGCCCAGAAATTAGCACTCGCATGGTGTAGTATCAGCATTGTGATGTCGGGAATGGGCTTACAGATGCCATTTGGAAATGGTTGGTAGGAGGATGGGCTTATAGATGCCATCTGCAGGAGAGGTAATGGATAGTCATTGGAGATGGGCTTAAAGATGCCATCCAGGGGCGATTGCTGGACTGTATTTGAATGAGTTACAGAATTATATCTGAATCTGGATCGTATCTGGACTGTATTTGAAGGTCTCTGATTGCTTGTCATTAACTGGGAGAAATAAATCTAACCAGAGGAGGTCTTTTTTGATAATGATGTGTGATGTTTTAGCTGGGAAAATAAATCCCGGAGCTGCTGGAGAATAGAGTTGAGTCTGGATGATTGTCAGAATTGCGTCCGCATCTGGAGCGTATCTGAAATGTATTTGAATGAGTGACAGAATGACATCCGAATCTGGATCGTATCTGGACTGTAATTTGAAATGAGTGACAGAATGACATCCGAATCTGGACCGTATCTGGACTGTAATTTGAAATGAGTGACAGAATGACATCCGAATCTGGATCTCATCTGGACTGTAATTTGAAATGAGTGACATAATGATATCCGAATCTGGATCGTATCTGGACTGTAATTTGAAATAGGTGATAGAATGACATCCGAATCTGGATCGCATCTGGACTGTAATTTGAAATGAGTGATAGAATGATATCCGAATCTGGATCGTATCTGGACTGTAATTTGAAATGAGTGACCGAATGATATCCAAATCTGGATCATATCTGGACTGTAATTTGAAATGAGTGACAGAATGACATCCGAATCTGGATCGTATCTGGACTGTAATTTGAAATGAGTGACAAAATGATATCCGAATCTGGATCATATCTAGACTGTAATTTGAAATGAGTGACAGAATGACATCCGAATCTGGATCGTATCTGGACTGTAATTTGAATGAATATGAAATAAGTATCAGAATGTTAGCCATATCTGGGTCGCATCTGAACTATCTCTATAAGGAGTCTGGAATAAGTATCAGAATGTCAGCCATATCTGGATTGCATCTGAACTGTCTCTAGAAGGAGTCTAGAATAAGTATCAGAATGTCAGCCATATCTGGGTCGCATCTGAACTGTCTCTAGAAGGAATTTGGAATAAGTATCAGGATGTCAGCCATATTTGAATCGCATCTGAACTGTCTCTAGAAGGAGTCTAGAATAAGTATCAGAATATCAGCCATATCTGGGTCGCATCTGAACTGTCTCTAGAAGGAATTTGGAATAAGTATCAGAATGTCAGCCATATCTGGATCGCATCTGAACTGTCTCTAGAAGGAATTTGGAATAAGTATCAGAATGTCAGCCATATCTGGATCGCATCTGAACTGTCTCTAGAAGGAGTCTGGAATAAGTATCAGAATGTCAGCCATATCTGGATCGCATCTGAACTGTCTCTAGAAGGAGTCTGGAATAAGTATCAGAATGTCAGCCATATCTGGGTCGCATCTGAACTGTCTCTAGAAGGAATTTGGAATAAGTATCAGAATGTCAGCCATATCTGGATTGCATCTGAACTGTCTCTAGAAGGAGTCTGGAATAAGTATCAGAATGTCAGCCATATTTGGATCGCATCTGAACTGTCTCTAGAAGGAATCTCAGAAGATGATGATCTTTGCCTGTTGATTGATCTTTCCTAAAAAGGTAAAGAGTTAGTTGTATGCAATGTCATGATGTATGCATTTTCATGATGTATGCATTGTGCAACGATGTTCTCAAAGTAAAATGAGATTTGTGTCATATGTATGCATATGTTATGAATGTTGTTGAAGTGTAATTTTGTCTTGGACTTTGCTCAAAATGTTTCCACCGGGGATCCCTGCTTTGTTTTTTGAGGAGAACTCCGCTGGGGGATATTGAAAACTCTGTGGGGAGTAAGTTCAGGAGTCTCGGTTGTCCGTTGCTCTACTGGGAAGTCAAAGTTAAATTGACATCTGGTCGGGTCCAGGTTTCGCAGTAACATGCTGGGGATTGCAGAGTAGTCCACTGGGGAAGAGGAGTTGTGGTCCTTTAACTTGTAGTAGTCGGAGAGGCAAACTCGAGCTGGGGAATCCTGGCGTTGTTGGGGAAATAAACCCTGTCGTCAGTCCGCTGGAGAGGTGACATCTTCGTTGGGGGAAGTCCTTGAGGATTCTTGAGATTGATTCAGCTGGGGGAAGGATTTCAGAGATCAAACCCTCATTGGGAGTCATCCTATGAGTAGGATCTGGGGAGATTTGTCATTTCCCCTAGTAGCAGGTGTTTGTGGCACTTCCTGGAAATGTTGGACTGTATGTAACCCTTCACTGAGATTGATGTTCAATGCCCCAAGCGAAGGAGATGGAGACTTGCCCCTGGTTACTCTGCACTTCTTTGAGAGATTTCCTGGAATCTTGACTGGGCTGCCCCAGGTGTGCTGGATAGTGACATGTCATGCCCCTTGATTAGAGGTGTCATCCTTTTTGAAGTGATTTTGTTCACTGAGAGGGCTTTCGTTCATCGGATATTCGTTATGTGAATTTCTCCGCTGTCAAACAAATAGCCGAATGCAAACAGTGATATTCAAATAATGCAAAGTTTATGTTTGTCTCGAAGTTTTGAAAAATGCGTTTTTTAGCAGAAAACCTTTTTTTTTAAGACAAATTCAACACAAGATTAAGGGCAAAGCCTTACAGGAGTCAGGGTACCTTTTGTAACAGTATGCTTTCGAACTAACCCATGCTTCAGCTAGGACATTTGAAGGGTTGTAATGTGGCTTGGTTCACGGTTTAAGAAACAAAGGATAAAGGCTCAAAGTATATTTGTACCCACCCGCTCTTCGTGATGTTCTTCAATCCTAAACTCAGTTAATTGTGCATTTGAACTCCCAATGAGTCTGGAACGACGTTTTTGGTAATGGTTCACACAAGTTGAATTTGTTGGAAGGCAGTCATTTTTTGCAGCATTTTTCATGTTGTTGAGGATTTTTAGCGACCTCGTTCTTTTGATTTGTTATCCCTAACTTTTTCCTGACTGTTCCTGTTTTCGAGATTACAGTCAGCGGGATGCCCCATCTTTCTTAAGCCTCCTTTATAGATTTTGGCTTAGTGGGTTTTTCTCTTTTGAGAGATTGACTGCCTATGAAATAAGGAACCATCATTGTCTTTTGATTCCAGAGGAATGCTTTTGATGTCATTCGTCGTATTATGAACTGAGAGTTTTGCGACTTCAATGCATATATTTTGAATTAACTGAGAGACTACCCTGCCCCAGGTTTAAATCAAAGGTTTCAATTTGTTTAAAAACAGAA
Organism: Vicia faba; assembly: GCA_948472305.1. Taxonomy (NCBI): domain Eukaryota; kingdom Viridiplantae; phylum Streptophyta; class Magnoliopsida; order Fabales; family Fabaceae; genus Vicia; species Vicia faba. Next base: position 1,258,310,305 of record OX451741.1, on the reverse strand, counting down.
AACTCCTACTTCTTTGGCTCGAAGGGGTTGACTAGGGATTATCTTCCTTATAACTCCAGTGTTTAGGATTTGAAAGAAATGCATGTACATCCTCAGCAAGGTCTGTCCAAAAGCATATTGTATGAGATTATGGCATTGTTTCGTCATCCTCCCTCTAAAGGCTTGTGACTTTTAGCAAGAGTTGAATGTCATAAAGTGAGTAAAAAGCATAGTTTAAATGTAATTAAAATGATTGGATCAAATCAAGACAAACATATGCAATGCATTAATGAAACAAAGTTTGGCATTAATAGATAATTGTTTGAGTAACAAAGAGATTACAACTTGAAAATTCTAATGAAACAAAAACATTCTCAATGATTTGGCATAGGAGCAGTGATTATGTTTGGAGTCTCCGGAGGGTCAAATTTGATCTCCTTAGCATTAATCATGTCTTGGACTTTGTTCTTCAGAGCCCAACAGTTGTTTGTGTCATATCCCGGACTGTCAGAGTGGTATGCACACCTTTCATTGGGATGGTAGGTAGGAGCGGAAGTATTTGGGTTCCGGAGAGGAGCCTTTAATGTAATCAACTCTGCCTCCAACAGGCGTTGTAGAGCTTGACCCAGTGACATGTTGATCTTAGTGAATTGTCTTTTAGGCGCGACCTCTTTACGCTGATGCCCCTGTCTTTGTTGAGCAGGCGTAGGATTAGAGATCAAGATTTCTCCTACGTGTTGGTCATGACGACTCTTTTGACCATACACAGCATTGGACTCTTTCTTCTCATTGTAGGGCTTTTTCTGAGCATCAGAAGGTGTTTCTTCTTGAATCTTCCCACTTTGGATGCCAGCTTCGACCCGTTCGCCGGTCAGTATTAGCTCGGTGAATCCGGCTGAAGAGCTTCCGATCAATTGTTTGAAATAGGGACCAGACAAAGTCCCAAGAAACATGTCCACTAACTCCCTATCAGACAGAGGGGGTTGGACTCTTCCAGCAAGATCTCTCCACTTCTGAGCGTAGTCCTTAAAGCCTTCGCCTGTACCCATAGACATACCCTTAAGCTAAATACGCGTGGGAGTAAGGTCGGCATTATACTGGTACTGCTTGTAAAAAGCAGCAGCCAGATCCTCCCAGTTGCGGATGTTAGCTCCTTCCAGTTGACATAACCATTCCAGTTGTGTCCCTAACAGACCATCTTGAAAGAAATGAACCCAGATATTTCTATCAGCAGTATAGGGTTGAATCTTCCTCACATATGACTGGAGGTGTAGCTTCGGACAGGAAGCTCCGTCGTACTTGGCGAAGGCAGGTACCTTGAATTTATGGGGAATCACCACCCCAGAGGATAGACCTAGATCTCCGAAGTCCAGACCGGGCACCTTCTGTATTTCCATAGCGTTCAAACGGTCTTCCAACTGTTTGTACTTATCCTCAGCAGGAGGATATTGTTCTTCATCATAGTCTGTCTCGTTGTCGGAGACCAAAGGGCTAGGAGCCCTCCTTTCTTGTGGACTATCCTTCTCTCCAGAAGGGGTGGCCAGATCAATTTCATTCTGTAACCCGTTTCCAAACCTGCGTCCAGTGTTGAACACGATGGTCCTCTTCTTATTCTTCTTCCTCTCTTTCAGAATCAGGGTCTTCAGGTCCTGCTGACCCTTAGCTAGATTCATGACCTGCTCTTGAAATTGGGCGTTCTGGGCCTGGAGGGCCTTGATAGCTTGCTCAGTGGAAGGTTTAGTAGACATGATGATTGCTGAAATAAACAGCAAAGAAGATGAGAAACCTGTAATGGTACCTGTAATGCAATGATATGTATGATATATGTATGCAATGTTTTCAAGGATCTCGCGGGGTAAACAAGAAACTGTTAGAATCTGAATCTGGTAGCTTGATTAAAGGAACTTCATGTTGCTAAGAGTCCTTCTTCAAGAGTCAGGCTCACCATATCGAGTGGGTCATAGCCCCTACCTCAAGTTATCATGTTTTGATCTCTAGACGGCATTGGCTAGAGGAAAATAAATCCCCTTGCCCCTTGCTAGACATTTGATTTACCATAACCTGTATCACAGACCCTTGAGATCCTTGAAATGGTTAAGGAAATGTTAAGGTATGATGTTATAATGTATATGCTATGCGTTTAAGCAAAAATGTGAGGGGATGTAAGTAAACCCTGCAATAAGTCCAAATTATTGGATAAGGACTGTAAACAAAACCTGCAAGGAACTCATGTTGTCAGATAATAAGAATGTGCAAGTAGTTCAAGTTTGAAAGCACACAAGTCTTACAAAAGAGCCCTTAGATTTCAGGTTGGCATGAAGCTCAGGTACTACCCTCTTTCAGTTTCAGTTGGTTAAGACCTGTCCTAAAAAATAGTAACTGGGTTCTATAGGATCTCAATATCACTGACTACCCTCAATCGGTCATAATTCCAGCTTAGCAACCTTTTCTTGCGGCCGGAACCATCGCGAGAGTTTAGTCTCAATGAGTGTAGCATACTACTACTGTTCTATGGCCAAGTTGGTCAATTTAAGGTGCTAAGGTCATTTGGTGCTTAATGACTCCTTAGAAGACCCATATTCTCCCCGTTTCAACACAAGGGATATCGGTACAGACTAAGGTGCCACACCAACGTAGCTACTTCTTCATCTGTGTCGGTCTACGCCGGACAGATCCCTCACAGTTTACTACTACTTACCTAAAAAGTGCACCCCAGATCCGGGTTAGGATCTATAGAACTCCGATACAAGCCCACAAAATTTAAAGCATACAAAGCATACAATTGAAAACACAAGTGATCTAGTCCTAAGTTACACCTCACTTATTATATCTCCCTAGCAGAGTCGCCAGTTCTGTGATCGGTGGGAACGAGAACTGACTGTTTTTGGAATGTTGGTTCGCGTTTGTGTTTGTTTTCGCAAAGTGTCGCGGTAAGCAAGAGTCGCCACCATCTTTTATTTTATCCAACAAGGGAAAGGACAAAAGCATAGAAAAATTCATTTTCGAGATGTTTCTCGAGTTCGGGAGGTAGATTATAGAAAGGGAAGGTGTTAGCACCCTTTCTATCCGTGGTTATCCACGGGCTCTTAGGTACTTGCTCACTATGTTTTCAAAAAGGTTTGCTTTTCTTTGTGATTATGGGTTTTGAAAAGAGTTATGTTTGAAACTTCACTTTAACTCTTGCTTCTGTCCTCAAGAGTGTATGAAGTGTTTTTGAAAACTTTGTTCGAAAAGTGTAAGTGTGAAAAGTTTGTTTTGTTTTAAAAGGAGCAAGTACTTAAGAACCTCTACCTACTCAAAAAGGAATTAAATTGTGCTAAAGTCCTTTAGACAATGCTATCCCACTATTGAGGAGTAGGTAGCATCGTCGTTGGAGTTTTCGGGTCAATTCGATTTAAGGGACTTGTGGTCACTAAAGCAACGTTAGGATGCCTTAGTGGTAATCCTAATGTCTTAGATCATTTTTTCGAGGCGACCGTTTCGAGGCAACTTATGATCTTGGGACAAAAGGATGACCTCTAAAACATCATATACTTAATGACCACGTTCGAGGCAACCAAGTGAGGTGTACTCTAAGAGTGGCATGTGCAAGTGTGTCGATTTTCAGTTATTCTACTCTTGCATGTCATGGTGAGCTATTGTTGATTTTAAGTTAAGAGTTAATCTTGTCATGCAATCCTAGTTAGCATACATCTAAGCAATTAATATATGTACAGGAATTTAAAGTGCGGGAATTGTAAATCAGACGTTATTACAAGGCTTCGGGGAGGGGGATTATTTACATGTTCAAAAATTGGGGGAATAAAAGCAGTAAAGTAAAAGTTTAAGCTAAACTATTACAAACCAGTAAGCAGTTACAATAAAATAAACGCACGCAAATCTGAAAATAAACTCTAAAAATCCTAAGAATAAAATATTTTTGTTGTTTTATTTTATTTTGGGAAAATGATCTAAATCTATTTAATTTTAGTTTTTTGAGAAAATGTTAAAATAATTAAGAGATAGATTGACAAAGTTAATTTAATAGAAAAAACTAGCCTAATGTTTTTTGTGGTTTTTTTGATTTTAATGTTAATTAAAAAAGATAAAAAGATGTCGATGAAAACAAAAAAAAATACAAAGGGGGGATCCTTCGATCCAGGAAAAACAAGAGTTTCGACCCATGGAGGGAAATGGTCCTTTCGATTGGGCCAGGCAGTAAGGCGTGAGTAGCCTTCGATCCGGGGAAGAGGATTGCCCTTTGATCATGGAGGTCATGGCTCTCGATCCAAGAATGAGACGCCTCCTTCGATCCAGCATGCTAATGGGTTCGATCCAAAGAAGGGCTCTCCTTCGATCTGGGATGTTATACCTGTAAAAACATGTTGGCGAAATAAAATGTAGGGCCTGGGTATTGAACCCCATACCCTTCGATCCTGCGCTTGCTGGGTCTCTTCGGGCTATGGCTGCAGCAAATGTTAGCAAACGGAAAAAAAACATGACCTGGGTGCCAAACCCAGGCCTCTTGATCCTGTCTAGGATAGAAAATCGAAGGTAACAACCAGTATGTATGTATTATGCAAATATAAGGTTGGATAGTTTACCCTTTCTTACCAACAGATTGGACTTTTGATTTGAGCGCTCCCTGGATGTAGGAACCTTTGATTTGGGGCTTATGGGCGTGGATGCTTTGGCTTGTGCAAGGATTGGGTATGGCTTCCTGGAAGTGCTGATGACTTTTGGCAGCGTAACTCCGATGTTTTTTGTTCTCCTGTAGAGTTTTGTGTGTATAATTTTCGTGTATATTTTGTGTATATTTTCTGTCCGTTGTAATGTGTCACTGGCCTCCTATTTATAGGAGTGTGGGAGTGCACGAAAATGGCAAGGGACATCCATTAAAACAGGCCTTTAATGCTCTGGACAAAAATCAAACACATTAAATTATTTCCTCTTTTGAAACATTCGTGTCCCTTGAATGAACCTAGACGCTTTTGGATTTCGAATGCTTTCAGGTCATGCTCTTCGATTGGCCCTGATTTGCCTCCTTCGACTGGACTTACTATGTACCCTTTGTATGGGCCTTCTGAATGCTACTTCGAATGGTCTTGAGTTGCACAGAATCACTCTGGTCGAATCAGCTCTTTAGGAACAGAAAAGGCAAGAATCTGACCTTTAACTCAGGAATTAAATCCACAACCAACATTTAATTATTTCTATATTTGCAAGGGGAACATGCCATTTTCTCATGTTCAGTGTACCTGGACATGTTTGAGTGCCCTCTTGATGGCCTCTTTCGAATGGCCTGGAAGGAGTTCTTCAAATGGCCCTGTCGAAGCTGCCTGGATACAATGTTGAATCGAAGGTTCCCTTGGCATGCCAGTCGAAGACCTTGACATAACGCCAATCGAAATGCTTGTCCAGGATGCCAATCGAAATGCTTGTCCAGAATGTCAATCGAAGTGTCTTTCAGGATGCCAATCGAAATGCTTGTCCAGAATGTCAATCGAAGTGTCTTTCAGGATGCCAATCGAAATGCTTGTCCAGAATGTCAATCGAAAGGCTCCTTCAGAACACCAATCGAAGGGTCTCTCAGAATGCAAATCGAAAGGTACTTAAAGTACCACTCAAAAATCTTCTTTTTCCATAGGCAAGAGTTTGTGATCAACCATGCAGGGGGAAGACTTTGGAAAACATGAGAGGGCAAATTTTGGGGTGCAACAGTTACAACTCTCCCCCACTTAGAATATTTTCGTCCTCGAAAATTTACCTCAATCAAACAATTCAGGATAGGAGTCTCACATCTTGCTCTCCAACTCCCAAGTCATGCTTTCGCCAGCAGCTCCTAGCTAAACCACTTTAACCAAAGAAATCTCTTTGCCCCTCAGAGTCTTCATTTCACGATCCGCGATTCGTTTAGGCATCGTCTCCACCGTAAAATTATCACGTACTTGCACATCGTCCATATGAATCACATGAGATGGATCTGAAATATACTTTCGAAGTTGCGACACATGAAACACATCATGCAAATTCGAAATATTGGGCGGTAAAGCCACTCTATAAGAAACATTCCTCACTCTCTCTGAAATCTGATACGGTCCAATGAAACGAGAAGTGAGCTTCTTAGACTTCAATGCTCGCCCAACACCAGTCACAAGTGTAACTCTCAAAAACACATGATCACCAGCTTGGAATTCTAAATCATTCCTTCGCTTGTCATGATAACTCTTCTGTCTACTTTGTGAAGCTTTCATCTTTTCTCGAATTGACCTCACCTTCTCAGTAGTCTCACGAACAAGTTCAGGTCCAAGTATTACACTTTCTCCAAATTCATGCCAACTTAACGGAGTTCTACATCTTCGACCATACAATGCCTCAAAATGTGCCATCCCAATACTAGAATGGTTACTGTTATTATAAGTGAACTCTATCAACGGAAGATAAGTATCCCACGAACCTCCCTGCTCAAGAACACATGCCCTTAACAAGTCTTCCAACGATTGAATTGTCCGTTCAGTCTGACCATCTGTCTTAGGATGATACGCTGAACTCAACCTCAACTTAGAACCCAACGCTTCTTGCAAACTCTTCCAAAAATCAGAAGTAAATCTTGGATATCTATCTGACAAAATGCACAAAGGAACACCACGCAGCTTCACAAACACACTGATATAAATTTCAGCCAACTTCGGCACTGGAAAAATGATGTTAATAGGAATAAAATGAGCTGACTTCGTAAGCCTATCAACAATCACCCAAATCGAATCATGTCCTCTTAAAGTATTAGGCAACCCTGTCACAAAGTCCATTGAAATGCTATCCCATTTCCATTCTGGAACTTCCAACAGTTGCATCAACCCTACAGGCTTCTGATGTTCAACTTTCTACTTCTGACAAGTCAAACATGCATACACAAACTGAGCCACCTCACTCTTCATCCCAGGCCACGAAAACAAACCTTTCAAATTTTGATACATCTTTGTATCTCTTGGATGAATACTCAACTTAATTCTATGGCTCTCTTCAAGTATCACTTTCTTCATCTCAGCATCATCAGGAATACAAATCCGATTACGAAATCTCAACACACCTTGCGCATCTAGCTTAAAATCATTATTCTCATACTGGTCAATCCCAACCATTAAATCTACCAGTTTCACATCCAACTTCTGAGCTTCTCTGATACTGTCTAGAAATTTATTATTAATCTTCAACATAACCAACATAACACTCTGCGGAGTAACCTCGCAGACTAAGCTCATATCTCTGAACTGCTCAATCAATTCCAACTCTTTAATCATCATTGCTGACATATGTAAAGTCTTTCGACTCAACGCGTCAGCTACCACATTCGCCTTTCCTGGATGATAATTCAAACTAAAATCATAATCCTTTAACAATTCTAACCATCTTCGTTGCCTCATATTCAACTCCTTCTGATTGAATAAATACTTCAAACTCTTATGGTCACTAAAAACTTCAAATCTAGAACCATAAAGATAATGCCTCCAGATCTTCAATGCAAAGACAACAGCAGCAAGCTCTAAATCATGCGTAGGATAGTTCTTCTCATGAGTCCTCAACTACCTTGACGCATAAGCAACTACCCTACCATTCTGCATAAGCACACCTCCTAAACCCATCTTAGAAGCATCACAATACACCACAAAAGTCTCTCCTAGATTAGGCAACGTCAAAATCGAAGTCGACGTCAACCTCTTCTTCAATTCCGTAAACTTTCTTCGCACTAAACATCCCATACAAATACTCTACCTTTACAAGTCAACTTAGTCAACGTAAGTGACAACTTAGAAAACCCTTCAATAAACCTTTTATAATAACCATCTAATCCCAAGAAGCTTCTAATCTCAGTAGCTGACTTTGGAGTTTCCCATTGCAACATATCATCAACCTTCGATAGTTCTACAGCAATGCCACTGCCTGAAATCACATGACCAAGAAAACTAACCTCTTTTAACCAAAATTCACACTTTGACAGCTTTACATACAACTTCTTCTCTTTTAAAATCTGCAATACTACCCTTAAGTGTTCTGCATGTTATTCTTCTGACTTAGAGTAAATCAAAATATCATCAATGAACACCACTACAAACCAATCCAAATAAGTATGAAAGATACAATTCATATATTCCATGAATACTCCCGGCGCATTAGTAACACCGAAAGGCATCACCAAATACTCATAATGTCCATAATGCATTCTGAAAGCCGTCTTCTGAATATCTTCATCCTTCACTTTAATCTGATGGTAACCCGACCTCAAATCAATCTTACTAAACACACGGGCATCCACCAATTGGTCCATAAAGTCATCTATTCTTGGAAGCGGATACTTGTTCTTAATCATCACTTTATTCAACTGTCTATAATCAACACAAAGCCTCATACTTCCATCTTTCTTCTTTACTAACAACACTAGAGCTCCCCACGGTGATACACTTGGTCTTACAAACTTCTTCTCAAGTAACTCTTCCAATTGTTTCTTCAACTCTGACAATCCAGATGCAGACATCCTGTATGGTGCCATAGACACAGGTCTGGTACCAGGTAGAAGATCAATTGCAAATTCAACTTCCCTCTCTGGCGGTACATCAGGAATCTCGTCATGGAAAACTTCAAGAAATACACACACCACCTGCAATTCCTCAATTATAGCTTGAGTCACTACAGATAGTGACACCATCAACAAAAACATGTGTACTTCCTCTTGCATCAATTTCCTCAATTGTCTAGCAGACAATAGACCTTCTTCTTCTTCAGGAGTAGAAAACTTCACATACTTGTCATAATAGTTAATATGAACACAGTTATGCTCTAACCACTTTATACCCAGAATTACATCCAAACCTCTTAACGGTAAACAAACCAAATCAACAACAAAGTCTCTGTCAAAGATCAACAAGGGACACTTAGCACACACAAAAGAAGTAGTCACCGACCCCTTGACTGGAGTATCGACGACCATTTCTCCATCCAAAGAAGATAACATAAGACCCAATCTTTCAACACAATCAGTAGCAATGAAACAATGTGTAGCACCAGTATCAATAATAGTATTTAAAGGAGTACTACTAATGAAACATGTACCTCTAATAAGTCTATCCTCAGCAGTTGTCTGATCCTCAACCAAAGCAAACACTTTACCGCTTGATTGAGCCCTCTTCGGTTTCGGACACTGGATACCAATGTGCCCTTCTTATCTACAGTTGAAACAAACCATATCTTTACGCTCACACTCAGATACAACATGTTTGTTCTTACCACAACGGAAACACCTCTTCACTTAACACGTTCACACATTACTCTTGTGCCCAGATTTCCCACACTTAAAACAAACCACACCAGCAGGAGCATCTCCCCCACTAGTCCTCTAACCATGAGCAACTCTCTGTTTACCCTTACCAGTTGGGGCATCATAAGGCTTACCACGATTCTGTTGGTGCTTACCCCTCTTCTCACTGATAATCTTGTAATGAGCATTATTATCCTCCTCATAAATCCTGCAGCTATCAACCAAATCAACAAAGACACGGATTTTCTAATATGCAACCGCTTTCTTAATCTCCGGGCGCAACCCATTCTCAAACTTAACACACTTCAATAACTCAGCATTTTCCTCGGCGTAATGCGGATAAAACTTAGCCAACTCAGCAAACTTGGCAGCATACTTAACAACTGACAGATTTCCTTGCTTCAGCTCAAGGAATTCAATTTCCTTCTTACCACAGACATCTTCAGGAAAGTACATTCTCAAAAATTCTCTATGGAACACAGCCCAAATGACATTCTCACCTGAAGCTTCCAACTTCTGACAAGTCTATAGCGACCAGTCATCAGCCTCGACTGCTAGCATATGAGTCCCATAATGAACCTTCTGCGTTGGAGTGCAGTCCATCACGCGAAAGATTCTCTCAATCTCTTTCAACCATTCCAATGCCCCGTCAGGATCATACTTTCCCTTGAACGTAGGTGTATTATCTCTTTGGAAGGTCGCCAAGCTACGAGATCCAACATTCCCGTCAGCATTCGGCTGATTTTCCATCGCATGAGCCATTGCTTCTAGAGTAGCAGCAAGTGCAGCATCATTCCTTCCAGCCATCTCAACTTCTCACTACAACATAAACAACAATTAGAACTCAAATAACAATACTCGACTGTTAGACAACTACGACTCGATGACAAGGTCGGACCAACCTTTTACTCTGATACCAACTTTGTAACACCCCAATTCTACCCCAAGCAATTATATAAATAAACCAGAGTTATAAATTCGAACATGCAACTGAATCGGGACGTCACAAATTCTTCTATAAAATTCATTGCCTTCATCGTGGATATATAACACTTTCAAAACATCAGATGAACCATCATAACATCTTTATATAAAGTAATTCAACATCTACGCAGCGGAATTCTTAATAACATCTTTAACAACTCAAAATAGCAACTTCGAAACATCACATATTTAATAATAATCAATTTAAGGTTCAACAACTGAAAATCAACAATAAAAAATCAGAAGAGTTCATCCCCCCGAGTGTTACATATCAAGTCAATGACACTGACTCGAACTATTGAAGGTATACAGCCTTCACTCTCGATTACCTGCACGTTACCAACATAAGGGCAACATTCAAACAGAAGGGGTGAGATATCTAACAATATAATAAAGCGCATGATAATTAATATATTAAATTAGATCAATAACATCACCACTTCAAATCTCATAATCAACAACAATTACAACACATGTACACATTCATCAACATCAAAATACACTTCTTTATACCATCATCTAATGTGACTCAATATTATGCAAATGCATGTGGTACCATTGGAGCAGAACTCCCATCTCAATATTTTGCCAATTAATAGAGGCATCAACAAGGCATAGCCTTCATCTCAAAATTTTCCAATCCAGGCCATCTCAACGAGCATAAGCTCCATCTCAAAAATGAAATGTATGCGACTAAACCATGAATGTAATAACAACACCAAAGTCAACAACATCTAAAATCATCTCAAAACATCTCAAATTAGCATCTCAAAATAACATCTCAAAATACATCTGAAATTAACATCTCAAAATAACATCTCAAATGCATCTCAATGTCTCGTCATCAACATCTCATATCATCAAAATAATTCATTAAACATCGTTTATTCATCAACGTCATTTATTCATCATAAATTATCAAACACAACTTAGTTAATAACATCTCACTAACAACTCAGCTGTACATTAATACTATAGTAATCCATACTGTTATTTTGCAATTTTACATCGCTATTGTCACTAATCCTACTGTCATAATTTGAACAGCAGTCTCTAAACATCTCACATTCATCATTCTGTTCAAAAGTCAGCACAACGACCAACACGGGAAATAATTCTAAATCCTAAATTGGCTACTAGGATTACACTTCTTATTCACCATTTTAATCATCTAGAATAAAGGTTATCGCGTTAGCTATTCAACGCATCAAACGACATCTCAAACAACATCCTAAAATTCAAGTTACAGCACTTTAAAACTGAATCTATCAAAAATCAGACATTATGGGTCGACGCAAAACCCTTTGGATCGACGTGTACTGCTCTAACTGCACAACATGAGTCGACGCATCCTCTCATGGATCGACTCATCCTGAGTCTTGCACACAGCATGTATCGACACATGCATCTCTCCGATTGACTCATCCTGAGTCTTTCAACCTTCATTATCGACGCAAGCCTCTTCATATCGACTCATCCTGAGTCTTACAGCCCTCATGTATCGACACATCAAGTTTGACGTTGACACATCTTGACCCTTCCTGCATAATTTCACGATTTCCTCTGCATTTTTACTACGGGAATCATATACTTAACCTTACAAACCTTATTATAATCATGATAAATCATCACCTAACATTATCCTATATTACTACATCGATCAAACAACATAATGACATCATTATTCATCTAAAATTCATCAAATCTTCATCATACATCATCATGTACATCCAATTCAAGAACAAAACAACAGTCCCCTCTAACTCCACATATCAATCATCATGAACCCAATTATAAGGTCAGAACCTCACCCTTACCTTGGATTGAAGGTCGCTCTACAATTTTCGGGTTGAATTAATGTTCTTGTCGTTTTCCACTATTTCCGTCAGCTTCACGTTCTCTTCCAAATCCTTATTTCTTTCTACTGCTTCCTGCTTTCTATTCTATTCCAACAAATAATAAAATAACCCTATTATTCTATTATTCCTTATTGGGTTTAAAACCTGCACCCCCTTATTACTTCTACTTTCTCAAAATAAGCCCACATTAAATAATATTACACTTCTAATATTATTTCTCAACATAATAATATAATACCTCTAATATATTATTTCTCCACTTAATAAAATAAATCTAATTAATCACAACACAACTTCTCAAATATTCCAAAAAAACAATTTAATTAAATAATTAATTAAATTACGGGCGTTACAACTCTCCCCCACTTAGAATATTTTCGTCCTCGAAAATTTACCTCAATCAAACAATTCAGGATAAGAGTCTCGCATCTTGCTCTCCAACTCCCAAGTCATGCTTTCGCTAGTAGCTCCTAGCCAAACCACTTTAACCAAAGCAATCTCTTTTCCCCTCAGAGTATTCATTTCACGATCTGTGATTCGTACAGGCATCGTCTCCACCGTAAAATTATCACGTACTTGAGCATCATCCATATGAATCACATGAGATGGATCTGAAATATACTTTCGAAGTTGCGAAACATGAAACACATAATGCAAATTCGAAAGATTAGGCGGTAAAGCCACTCTATAAGAAACATTCCCCACTCTCTCTGAAATATGATACGGTCCAATGAAACGAGAAGTGAGCTTCTTAGACTTCATTGCTCGCTCAACACCAGTCACAGGTGTAACTCTCAAAAACACATGATCACCAGCTTGGAATTCTAAATCTTTCCTTTGCTTGTCCTGATAACTCTTCTGTCTAATTTTTAAAGCTTTCATCTTTTCTAGAATTAACTTCACCTTCTCAGTAGTCTCACGAACAAGTTCAGGTCCAAGTATTACACTTTCTCCAAATTCATGCCAACATAACGGAGTTCTACATCTTCGACCATACAACGCCTCAAAAGGTGTCATCCCAATACTAGAATGGTAACTGTTATTATAAGTGAACTCTATCAACGGAAGATAAGTATCCCACGAACCTCCCTGCTCAAGAACACATGCCCTCAACAAGTCTTCCAACGATTGAATCGTCCGTTCAGTCTGACCATCTGTCTGAGGATGATACGCTGAACTCAACCTTAACTTAGAACCCAACGCTTCTTGCAAACTCTTCCAAAAATCAGAAGTAAATCTTGGATCTCTATCTGACACAATGCACAAAGGAACACCATGCAGCTTCACAATCACACTGATATAAATCTCAGCCAACTTCGGCACTGGAAAAATGATGTTAATAGGAATAAAATGAGCTGACTTCATAAGCCTATAAACAATCACCCAAATCGAATCATGTCCTCTTAAAGTATTAGGCAACCCTGTCACAAAGTCCATTGAAATGCTATCCCATTTCCATTCTGGAACTTCCAACGGTTGCATCAACCCTGCAGGCTTCTGATGTTCAACTTTCGACTTCTGACAAGTCAAACATGCATACACAAACCGAGCCACCTCACTCTTCATCCCAGGCCACAAAAACAAACCTTTCAACTTTTGATACATTTTTGTAGCTCCTGGATGAATACTCAACTTAATTATATGGCTTTCTTCAAGTATCACTTTCTTCATCTCAGCATCATCAAGAATACAAATCTGATTACGAAATCTCAACACACCTTGTGCATCTAGCTTAAAATCATTATTCTCATATCGGTCAATCCCAACCATTAAATCTACCAGTTTCACATCCAACTTCTGAGCTTCTCTGATACTGTCTAGAAATTCATTATTAATCTTCAACATACCCAACATAACACTCTGCGGAGTAACCTTGCAAACTAAGCTCATATCTCTAAACTGCTCAATCAATTCCAACTCTTTAATCATCATTGCTGACATATGTAAAGTCTTTCGACTCAATGCATCAGCTACCACATTCGCCTTTCCTGGATGATAATTCAAACTAAAATCATAATCCTTTAACAATTCTAACCATCTTCGTTGCCTCATATTCAACTCCTTCTGATCGAATAAATACTTCAAACTCTTATGGTCACTAAACACTTCAAATCTAGAACCATAAAGATAATGCCTCCAGATCTTCAAAGCAAAGACAACAGCAGCAAGCTCTAAATCATGTGTAGGATAGTTCTTCTCATGAGTCCTCAACTACCTTGACGCATAAGCAACTACCTTACCATTCTGCATAAGCACACCTCTTAAACCCATCTTAGAAGCATCACAATACACCACAAAAGGCTCTCCTGGATTAGGCAACGTCAAAATGGAAGTCGACGTCAAAGAAGACAAGACCTCCTCTGGTCCAATTAAATCGATTCCTAAAGACTTTTCTGATGCCAATCCAGTCAAAGAAGATAAGACCTCCTCTGGTCCAGTTAAATCGATTCCTAAAGATTTTTCTGATGCCAATCCAGTCAAAGAAGACAAGACCTCCTCTGGTCCAGTCAAATCGATTCCTAAAGATTTTTCTGATGCGAATCCAGTCAAAGAAGACAAGATCTTCTCTGGTCCAATTAAATCGATTCCTAAAGATTTTTCTGATGCCGATCCAGTCAAAGGCCTTCTCTAGTCCAGTCAAATCGATTCCTAAAGATTTTTCTGATACCAATCCAGTCAAAGAAGACAAGATCTCCTCTGGTCCAGTTAAATCGATTCCTAAAGATTTTTCTGATGCCAATCCAGTCAAAGAAGACAAGACCTCCTCTGGTCCAGTTAAATCGATTCCTAAAGATTTTTCTGATGCCAATCCAGTCAAAGAAGACAAGACCTCCTCTGGTCCAGTCAAATCGATTCCTAAAGATTTTTATGATGCGAATCCAGTCAAAGAAGACAAGATCTTCTCTGGTCCAATTAAATCGATTCCTAAAGATTTTTCGGATGCCGATCCAGTCAAAGGCCTTCTCTAGTCCAGTCAAATCGATTCCTAAAGATTTTTCTGATACCAATCCAGTCAAAGAAGACAAGACCTCCTCTGGTCCAGTTAAATCGATTCCTAAAGATTTTTCTGATGCCAATCCAGTCAAAGAAGACAAGACCTCCTCTGGTCCAGTTAAATTGATTCCTAAAGATTTTTCTGATGTCAATCCATTCAAAGAAGACAAGACCTCCTCTGGTCCAGTTAAATCGATTCCTAAAGATTTTTCTGATGCCAATCCAGTCAAAGAAGACAAGACCTCCTTTGGTCCAGTTAAATCGATTCCTAAAGATTTTTCTGATGCCAATCCAATCAAAGAAGACAAGACCTCCTCCTCTGGTCCAGTTAAATCGATTCCTAAAGATTTTTCTGATGCCAATCCAGTCAAAGAAGATAAGACCTCCTCTGGTCCAGTTAAATCGATTCCTAAAGATTTTTCTGATGCCAATCCAATCAAAGAAGACAAGACCTCCTCCTCTGGTCCAGTTAAATCGATTCCTAAAGATTTTTCTGATGCCAATCCAGTCAAAGAAGATAAGACCTCCTCTGGTCCAGTTAAATCGATTCCTAAAGATTTTTCTGATGCCAATCCAGTCAAAGAAGACAAGACCTCCTCTGGTCCAGTCAAATCGATTCCTAAAGATTTTTCTGATGCGAATCCAGTCAAAGAAGACAAGATCTTCTCTGGTCCAATTAAATCGATTCCTAAAGATTTTTCTGATGCCGATCCAGTCAAAGGCCTTCTCTAGTCCAGTCAAATCGATTCCTAAAGATTTTTCTGATACCAATCCAGTCAAAGAAGACAAGACCTCCTCTGGTCCAGTTAAATCGATTCCTAAAGATTTTTCTGATGCCAATCCAGTCAAAGAAGACAAGACCTCCTCTGGTCCAGTTAAATCGATTCCTAAAGATTTTTCTGATGCCAATCCAGTCAAAGAAGACAAGACCTCCTCTGGTCCAGTCAAATCGATTCCTAAAGATTTTTATGATGCGAATCCAGTCAAAGAAGACAAGATCTTCTCTGGTCCAATTAAATCGATTCCTAAAGATTTTTCGGATGCCGATCCAGTCAAAGGCCTTCTCTAGTCCAGTCAAATCGATTCCTAAAGATTTTTCTGATACCAATCCAGTCAAAGAAGACAAGACCTCCTCTGGTCCAGTTAAATCGATTCCTAAAGATTTTTCTGATGCCAATCCAGTCAAAGAAGACAAGACCTCCTCTGGTCCAGTTAAATTGATTCCTAAAGATTTTTCTGATGTCAATCCATTCAAAGAAGACAAGACCTCCTCTGGTCCAGTTAAATCGATTCCTAAAGATTTTTCTGATGCCAATCCAGTCAAAGAAGACAAGACCTCCTTTGGTCCAGTTAAATCGATTCCTAAAGATTTTTCTGATGCCAATCCAATCAAAGAAGACAAGACCTCCTCCTCTGGTCCAGTTAAATCGATTCCTAAAGATTTTTCTGATACCAATCCAGTCAAAGAAGACAAGACCTCCTCTGGTCCAGTTAAATCGATTCCTAAAGATTTTCCTGATCCAGTCATAGTTACTCCAAAACCTTGTCTGGTCCAGTTAAATCGATTCCTAAAGATTTTTCTGATGCCGATCCAGTCAAAGTCAATCCAAGACCTCCTCTGGTTCAGTCAAGATCGCCGATAAGATCTCCCTGATTCGTATTCCAGTCGAAGTTCAGACCACCTACCAACAGTCTCCAAATGGCATCTGTAAGCTTATTCCCGACATCACCAAGCTGATACCACTTCATGCGAGTGCAAATTTCTGGGCACTCTAGTGTTCAATTATCTTCCACCTTCGGATCACGAAAGGCCCGAAAGCCAATCTATATCCTCCGGTTTAAGAAGATTGAACATGGGCAACTGTTGTACCCCAAAATTTGCCCTCCCATATTTCTCAAAACATTTCAAGAAAGATATGCAAGTCCAACCCGGCACGTCATATTCAGGTGTTCTTTCGCCAAGATATATCTGATAATGTATTCTCAAATTCAGGTTTATCTTAAGAGTCAATTCTTTAAAGAATGTATCCGATTGTGTGAGTTTTCTCAAAGAAATATGGTGAAAAAGTGTGCTGAAAGTGCAGTTTTTACGCGCTAAAAAATTCATAACATGAAGATCGTGGCTCGTTTTGAACCCATTCCAGTGGCCAAAATTCTGTCTTGACGTCATCTACGTTTTCACCTCTCACGACTGGAAGCCAATTTCGATCAGAAGGTCTTCAAAAATGCGGATTTATCAAGTATTTCCGTACAGGAAATTTGTGTCAGAAATTTATTTGCGTCATGTTCGGAAAATTATAACTTGGTCGATTTTCATCGTATCGAGCTGGTTCCGGCGCCAAAATTTCACAAATTGAGTTGGCTACGTTTTCAGAGGAGGTATCGAGTTCGAACGATACTCAAAAGGCCTTCGTTTTTTGCTCAGAGTGCGCGTGACGCGCCGAAAATCCTGAATGCTGAATATTATTTTATCTGGGTCGAAACTTCGAAAATTCATAACTCGGTCAATTTTTATCGGATTGGGCTCATATTTTTACACAAGGTTACTGACTCAGATATCTACAACTTTTCTTCAAAAGTCAAGACCTAATTATGCTCCAATCAATACCAGTTTTTTATTGAAGAACGTGTCAGAGTCGACACTTGAGCCCAAAATAAGTTTGTCTGTGCTGAAACTTCAAAAGTTCATAACTAATTCACCGTTTATCCGATTGAGCCGATTTTCGGACAGGAGTTAGTTCTCGATGTCGGATATATTTTGTTTTCACATTTCAACTCCAAAAATTGCAATTAAGCCCCTGTGATTTAGCCTGCAACGTGACGAATTCAAGTGAACATTGGAGGCCAAATTGCACATTCAAAGCCCATTTTCTTTGCTCTAATTTCCATTATATAATCTCATTCTTTTCACACAAATAGGGAGGAGAGAAAAAAAAACTTTGCGGCAACGCTGTCAGAATATCAAATTATTTCAAGAACCCTAAAAACCTTGAAATCTTTATTACAAATCCCCCTCTCACTACAAACAAGTCATCCCAGTTACAAACCAACATCTCACTACTTCTCTAGTAAGGATAAGGCTGGCTTGATCTCAACGATCAAAAGGGTATAAAAGCATTCATATCACTACTTCTCCAGTAAGGATAATGCTGATTTGATCTCCATGATCAAAAGGGTATAATCATTCATACATGTCATATTGGTCTAAACATTAAATTTCTTCATATATTGGCTTTATTTGTATTTTATGATATATAGTAATTTATTTAATGTGTTCATGAGATTCAACACTGCAGATTTAGACAGGATCTCATGCAGGTTCATTAAGGAACATTGAGGCCAAAACATAAATGGCCAAAAGCCAAAACACAAATGGCAAAAACAGAACAGCTTACACATGACACCAATACATGTCGAGGCAGACATCCTGAAGGTTAAGGAACGTTGAGGTCAGAACACAAATGGCCAAAAGCCAAAACACAAATGACCAAAACAGGATAGCTTACACATGACACCAACAGTTGTTGCACCCTAAAATCAGGTCCATTTCTCACCCTTTATTTCCTTTTTCTATATTTTTCTTTAAGTAATTTATTTCTTATTTTTACTAACAATTAATTAATTTTTCCTTTTTATCAAAAATCACAAAAATATTTTTATGTCCAAATAAACTTAGAATTTTATTTTTTATCAATAAATATTAACTAATTTAATTAGATTAATTTTAGATAACTTTCATTTATTTTGTAAATAATTTAAAATTAATTAGAATAAATAGGTTTTATTACTAACTTAATTATTTTATTTCTTTGCTAAAATAACCAAAAACCAAAAATATGTCATTTAATTACTTTCATTAATTAATTTAATAACCAATCAATTTCGCATTTAATTTAAAAATCTAATTTGTTTTCTTAAAAAAAATAATAAAAACAAAAAAACATTTTCTTTAATTAAAAGGGTCAAAACCCTAAATTTCGCATTCGATTTAATTTTTGCATCGCGCGTTTTATTTACCTAATTGATGTATCTGCTCCTGGCTTGTAATAAATAATTAGAACATTTATTTATTTTTCCGCTTTTATTTTATTTTCAAAGGGTTGTTTTTGGCGATGTAAATACCCGACGCCTTGTAATAATTTAGTTTAAATTCCGCATTTTAATTATGCAATTTATACAACTGCTAGATGTTTGATAATAGGGATGCATGACAATAATGAATGTTTAACCTAAAATCAACATAGATAACCATTGACATGTACAAAGATAAATAACTGAAAATAACACACTCGCACATGCGCACTCTTATGGTACACCTCGCTTGGTTGCCTTCGAACGTGGTCATTGAGTATAGGAAGTTTTAGAGGTCGCCCTCTTGTCCAAAGATCATAGTTTCCTCGAAACGGTTTCCTCTGAAAAATGATCTAAGACATTAGGGTTACCGCTAAGGCGTCCTAACATTGCTTTAGTGACCACACGTCCCTTAATCGAATTGACCCTTACAACTCCAATGACGATGCTACCTACTCATCAATAGTGGGATAGCATTGTCTAAAGGACATTAGCACAGATTGATTCCTTTTTCGAGTAGGTAGATGGTTCTTAAGTATTTGCTCTTTCTAAAACAAAACAAAACTTTTCGCACTTACACCTTTCAAACAAAAACTTCTTCAAACCCACAAACACAAAGAAAAACAAATTTTGAAAACACTATGAGCAAGTACCTAAGAGCCCGTGGATAACCACAGATAGAAAGGGTGCTAACACCTTCCCTTTCTATAATCTACCCCCCGGACCCGAGAAACATCTCGAAAAAGGAATTTTTCTGTGCTTTTTTCCTTTCCTTGTTGGATAAAATAAAAGACGGTGGCGACTCTTGCTTACCGCGACATTTTGCAAAAACAAACGCAAAACGCAAACCAGCATTCCAAAAATAGTCAGTTATCTCCCACCGTATCACAACATCATTACTTTCAAGGGGACCTCCACTGAGTGGGGGATTCTCATGCCTCCTTCTTCAGGATTACTCCCTCAAAGTTAACATGACTATACCGCCCGTCCTAATCCTATGTGTAACCCAAGTCCGGGTAGAGGACTTATCAAAAGTAGTCATCAAACCCATCATCACAATGTATCCAGAATGTGTGAGTAGCAACAAATATGCAATATATACAAAAGAATAAATAAAGAAATAAAACAGTAAAGCAAGATAAAGCAAATAAATAAACACCCAAAAAGACAAGTAAACAAAACTAGGAGAGACTCGCTAAAAATCCCCAGCAGAGTCGCCAGCTGAAACCACCGGCAGAAAACACAGAGTCGCCACCGAACTTTATTTATCCCGAAGGAAGGGGAAATATCGATAAAACCACAAGGGAATGGATAAGATGGTATTGCGACCGAGAGAAAGGGTAAGGGAGTCAGTTGTGCGAGGGGAATGTATTAGCACCCCTCACATCCGTTGTACTCAACGGGATCCGTTTTGTTTGTTTGTCTTAAAGGGGGTATTTATCCACAACTATGCTTTCTTAAAGGGAAATGAATGGTTTTTATTATTGCGTTCGTGAGGGTTTCGCGACCCTTTGCCTACTTATCCAATGAAGGAATTAAAACACTGTAGTTCCTCTAGAAAATGATTTGATTTGTTTGTGTTTTTTAGTGGGCGATGTTAACGCACGCATTCTAGCAATAGGCACGGCCGGTATCGCGGTAAAACGAAGATAATATGCCCTTGGGGGGGGGGGGGAGTTTTAATTGGTTGAGTGTTTTGCGAGTTTTAGAATAATTTCAAGTAATGATTAAAAGAGTGTTTTTGGATTTTTGATTTGTGAGTGAGAAGTTTAGCTAAAAATGGATGCGGATGAGATTTTGAATATACAAACGGCCTAAAGTCGAAGCTTGGACCCAAAAGGTGTGAGTTTGGAAATTACAGAGATATTTAAATACAAATAAAAGAGAGTGTAACTAATTACCTAAAGAAGTTATTTGAACTAAATTAAAATTTTAAGATTACTTACTAAAATAATTCTAAACTAACTACAAATTCTAAGGTTGTAAAAATAGTTCTAAAATTACAAAATTAGATCTAAACTAAATTAAAATTTTAAAATTATTAAATTAAATCTAAACTAAATTAAAATTTTAAAATTAGTAAATTAAATCTAAACTAAATTAAAATTTCAAGGTTGCTAAATTAAATCTAAAACAAACAAAATTCTAAAACTACTAAACTAAATCTAAATCAAATACAAATTCTAAAGTTTATTAAACTAATTCTAAATTAAATAAAAATTATAAAATTACTAAGCTAAATCTAAATCAAATAAAAATTCAAAAGCTACTAAATAAAATTCTAAAGTTACTAAACTAAATCTAGATCGAATAAAAATTATAGAATTATTAAATTAAATCTAAATCAAAATGAAAATGTTAAATTTACTAATTCTAAATCAAATTAAAATTCTAAAGTTATTAAACTAATTCTAAATCAAATAAAAAATTCTAAAGTTATCAAATAAAATTTTAAATCAAATAAAAATTCTAAAACTGCTAAACTAAATCTAAATCAAATAAAATTTCTAAAGCTATTAACTTAAATCTAAATCAAATAAAAAGTCTAAAATTACTAAACTAAATCTAAATCGAATAAAAAATCTAAAATTACTAAGCTAAATCTAAATCAAATAAAAATTCTAAAGTTATTAAATAAAATTCTAAACTTACTAAACTAATTCTAAATCAAATAAAAATTATAAACTTATTATACTAACTCTAAATCAAATAAAAATTATAAACTTATTAAACTAATTCTAAATCAAATAAAATTCTAAAGTCACTAAACTAAAAATAAACAACTAAAATTCTAAAGTTAACTAAATAAAATCAAATAAAATTCTAAAGTTTACTAAATTAAAACTAAAACAAATAAAATTTTAAAGTTTACTAAATTAAAATTAAACAAATAAAATTCTAAAATTTACTAAATCAAATCTAAATGAAATAAAATCCTAAAGTTACTAAAATAAAACTATAACAAATAAAATTCTAAAGTTTATTAAATTAAAACTAAAACAAATGAAATTCTAAAGTTTACTAAATCAAATCTAAATGAAATAAAATTCTAAAGTTACTAAAATAAAACTAAAACCAATAAAGTTCTAAAGTTTACTAAATTAAAACTAAAACAAATAAAACTCTAAAGTTTACTAAATCAAATCTAAATGAAATAAAATTCTAAAGTTTACTAAATTAAAGCTAAAACAAATAAAGTTATAAAATAAATCTAAATTAATTAAAGAATTCTAAATTAATACTAAACTAAATTAATTATAAGATTTACTAATATATTTTTTTTTGGAAATAAGGTTAAAGAGTTAACAAAAACAAAATAAAAATGTCTTGGTACGGTGTTGAACTCACATGCTCTTGGTTACTGCATGCCAATCTTGCAAATTGAACTATATTATTTAACTATTATAACTATGCTTCTAATAATAAATAAATAAAAAATGACGAAAAAGAAGCTGGACTAACAGGCCCAATGGGCCGACCCGTTTGAAAAGATAAGGAAAGAAGAAAACCCTAATGCTTAGTGGCGCCGTTCGCTGGAGCTTCTACCTTGGGAAGGAATGTGGATTAATTAATATTATTAACATGGTTACTTGTTAAATAAACAGACACAAAAAAAAAGGGTTGAAACAAAAAAAAACGTATAATCCTCTCTCTCTCTCAACCGTATCAACTAGGGATGGCAAGCAAACCCAAACTCGCGGGCCCCACCCGCACCCGCACCCGAGTCAACGGGTTAAACCAGAATTGACTGGGTTTGGGTTCGGGTTCGGGTGCCACCCGATATTTCGGGTGTGGGTTTGGGATAGCTTAAACCCGCACCCGAAACCACACCCGCTTATATGTTAAATTACAAAACTATCCCTAAATATATATATATTTCGATAATTAAAAATAAAATGTAGGGTTTACAACTTTCAACTATCAAGTTCACGCAGTCACGCTCACTTCACTGCACCCACCGGCCACCGCCATCGTCACCTACGCCACCTCCGTCACCTCCGTCACCTTCGTCACCTCCGTCAGACCGTCACCTTCGTTAGTTCGTTTCTCCGTCTCCTTCGCCTCTTCACCGGCGCCTACAAACTCCTCCGTCATCTTCTTCATACAATCCTCTTCTCACCATTCTCCAAAGGTACATGAATCACTCATCCATAGCTATTAATCAAAACACAACACCTCCATCAAAAACAACAAAATCCCCCCTTTGCTCTTTTGTTGAATCAGAAAGAAACAAATTGGTTTGGACTGAAGTAACACTCAACTTAATCCACTGTACAAACGAAAACCTCGCTGGAAAAACCCGCCGGAGTACCTCGTTGACCGCCGTAACAGCCAGAAACTCCGCCAGAAGGTTTTCCTTCTATATCTTGCTTATTTTTATTTTCAGATTTTCATTCCTCACTGCGATTTGTGGCCACCATAGATTGTTACACGTTTCTCGTAAATTTTGTGAATCAGTTTTACTATGCATTGCTTCTTTCAATTTTCTAGTTTTTATTTGTAGAATTGCACATTTTGTATATATTTCTGGTATATAGTCTCACATGAAAATCTACATCATATGCTGGAATGGATTCACATCCGAATAACTGTTCTGATTCAATCAATGTTTTTAAAAATTGGTTCGACATGGTGAATTGTGAATAGTTTTGTTTGGATTCGGGCGATTTAAAGCATTTGAACTTTTGTCTATCATATGCTAGACTGACTGCAGTTTACACAATTCTATCACTTGTAAATAACTTTTTCATGTTAATGATTTGTTATGAATGATCTGGATTATTGTAAGTGCCTATCGTTCTTATAATCAAGGGATTGCACTATTGTTACCATATAGACTCGATATTCGATAGAACAAACAAGAATTTGAATTCAGTTTGCGTTTTGTCTATGTTTTAATGAACACTGAATTCTGAAAAACCCAAACACTCTATCTCTGTAGTCAACTTGTTCTCCGTGAACTTTGAAATCAGCTAAAAGATTGAGATCAATTGACTTTTATTCCAACAATAGCAAAATTTGTTGGCAGAGAATCTGGAATTTGATGAGCAGAGTGTAGAAGGTTGAGTCGAAAGAAGCATCGCATCTTCCAATGGATTGGGAACTAGACTGTCTGTCTGTCACTACTACTAGCTAGGAAAGTCATTTTTATTTGTTGTTTGATTAAATATCAGCCAAACCTATTCAGGATATCCTCTGTTTGCTAAAATATACCTACCATCTGTCATTCACACACTAAAAGGTACACGAATCACTCATTTTTATTGTGTTCTAAATATGTTTTGATATTCTGTGCTACCAGCCAAAGTTGTTTTCTCCAAACACCAAACTCCGCCTTCTTCTATAAAATGCACCCTTTGCAAGGCTTTATTTTTTCTCCCACTCTTCAACTCTTACAATTATTATTGTTTGTGCATTCCCTTGGGTTATATATTTGAATAACCGTTGGTAGGTACATTTTTCTACTCAAAATGAATTTTTTATTGAAGAATTCACTAACCAAAATCTTTTAATTTTTGTCTCTCAGCTTGAGACACTCCTAAAGTTTTTCTCGGTACCAGCATATCGAAACCGGGTGTTGAAGGAGTACATTGCAGCAATTTTGCACACTTAAGGCAAGGCTAGATCCTTTGTCAATAAAAGCTTAGAATTATCAACTTGTATGATATTTATTTACTCTTTTGTATACTTCTATATCAGGTATTTTGTTAGAAGGACGCGACCAGAATATAGAAGCTCTCAATGCTTCTATTAATGTTGCACTAATTAAATCAAACCACATTCCTAACAAAATCTTAATGACTGCTTTGATTCACAAAATGGGTACAAAGGCGTTGCCTGCTGCAAAAAGCATGGTGTCTGATGCACTTAGAATAGAACCCAACAATCAGATGCCTTGGTATTACTTGGGATTGGTTCACAAGCACGATGAAAGTTTCAACACTTTTTTTGAATATTTTGGTATTACTTGGTATTGAGTGATGTTGCAGACTACTTTCAGGCAGCTTCAATGCTAGAAGAATTAAATCCCGTTGAAAGTTTCAGCACTTTTTTTTGAATATTTTGATTTTGGAATTGTTGATTCTGCAACATGTAGTAAGATCTATACCATTATGATTTTTGGTTAATACAAGAAGACACAATAGAAACAGTTTTAGCAAATGGTTTCCCTTTTTTTTATTGATTTGTCATCACAAATTAGGCTTAAAGAAAAGAAATTGAAATTTTATTTAGAAAATAAAATGAATTGTAAAGAACTTTGATCGGCAGAGATTTTTTTTGTAACTCAATAGTTGCTCAGCCATGTAAATGTATGTTGTTACTTGTTCAAACATAATCATTGT
The DNA here is from genome assembly GCA_948472305.1 of Vicia faba. Classification (NCBI taxonomy): domain Eukaryota; kingdom Viridiplantae; phylum Streptophyta; class Magnoliopsida; order Fabales; family Fabaceae; genus Vicia; species Vicia faba. The sequence continues at coordinate 1,258,284,782 of OX451741.1, read as the reverse complement.
TCCAACCTGTGAAAGTAGAGATTCATTTTTCTCCAACTGTGTTGGTTTCTACTATTTTGTTATTTTCTTGAAGTGGGATGTTTATGAAATTTCTTGTTGTTTGTAGTAGGTAAAATGGATCAAGTGAACACAACCCCGGAACCAGAAGGAGCATCTAATCCTACACAAGAAAGTACATGTCCAACTCAGGAGGTATCTTCTAATCCGAATCCGACACCTGAACCTGATATTGGGCAACAAGAAGAAATTGATACAATTTTAGAACCTGCATCAAAGAAACTTAGAAGTAATGTGTGGCAAGAATTTAAAAAGATTAAAGTGAATGGAAAAGATAAGGCTAAATGCATCTGGTGTAAAAAACAACTTAGTGGCACTTCAAAGAATGGAACAAATCACTTGAAAGGAGATCTCTTGAGTTGCATTCAAAAAAAGATCAAGACTAGAAACCATGACAAAGGACAACCATTTCTCCTACCGACTATCTCAGAAGGAAAGCAAGAGTTGGGAATTGGAACTTATGATCCAGAACATGTGAAGAAGTTAATTGCTGAAGCTATTATTATGCACGATTATCCACTATCAATTATGGATCACATTGGTCTTAGAAGAGTATTTGTTTCTCTCCAACCATTGTTTAACGTTCCTACTCGAAACACAATCAAGAAGGAGGTATTGAAAGTTTATGATTTTGAGAAAAAATGTGCTATGAAGATGTTAGATAACCATGAAGGGAGAGTGGCAATTACCACAGATATGTGGACTTCAAGCAACCAAAAAAAGGGTATATGGCGGTTACGGCTCACTATATTGATGGCTCGTGGACTTTACAGAGTCGAATCTTGAGGTAACAATGTTTATATTTTATAACTTAATTGTATCTTTTCTTTATGTTCCAGCCCCTCACACTAGTGAAAGACTTGCTGAAGCACTTGTTAATTGTTTAATGGACTGGAACATTGATTCAAAGCTTTCTACGATTACTTTAGATAATTGTAGCACAAATGACTCAATGATTAGGAAAATTAAGGATAAGTTGTCGTTGGAATGTTTAATAAGGGATGGGTCTTTGTTACATATGCGTTGTTGTGCGCACATCCTAAATTTAATTGTTCAGGAGGGGCTACAAGTGATTAAGGATGGCATAGAAAATATTCGGGATACTGTAGGATTTTGGAGTGCTACACCTAAAAGGTATGAAAAATTTGAAGATACCGCTAGACAATTGAGAATTATTTGCACTAGAAAGTTAGCTCTGGATTGTCCAACAAGATGGAATAGCACATATAAGATGCTTGATATTGCCATAGAGTACAAGGATGTATTTATTCGGTTGAAGCAACGTGAGTCTTTGTACACTTGTCTTCCAACTAATTCACAATGGCAATTTGCTAAAGATGTTTGTGGGTGCTTAAAATTATTTAATGAAGTAACTGAGTTGATTTCTGGTACAAAATATCCAACTGCCAACTTGTACTTTCCTAAGATTTGTAAGATTAAGTTGGCAAGAGAGGAATGGAAGAAGTCCTCCAATTCAATTATTGAGATGATGGCCACAAGAATGATGGAAAAATTTCAAAATTATTGGAGTGGTGTTCATGATATGATGGGAGTTGCTGCAGTTTTGGATCCTAGGAAGAAGATGGTTGTACTTAATTTCTGGTTTCCTAAGTTGTATGGAGAAGAATCAAGTGCACAAGTTAGTAGAATCAAAGACATGTGTTATGATTTGCTCAATGATTATCAACAAATTAAACTTAGAGATGCACAACCTACTGCTCCATCCATTGGTACAACTGCTATTATTGATGACGAGGCTGAATTTGATGCATACGTTGAGACAATTTCCGTTGCCGAAGACTCAAGTTCAAGTGTTAAGTATGAGTTAGATCATTATTTGAAAGAGCTAGTTATAAAAAATACTCCAGAATTTGACATTTTGAATTGGTGGAAGGTAAATGGAGTTGTGTATCCAACACTTCAAGCAATTGCAAGAGATGTGTTAGCTATTCCTATCTCTACAGTAGCTTCTGAATCGGCCTTCAGTAATAGTGGTAGAATATTGAGTCCTCATCGTATCCGACTTAACTGGACTACCGTAGAGGATTTGATGTGTGCTAGGAGTTGGCTATGGGCTGCTGAGAATAACGGTATGTCATTGTCAAATTATTTTTACTTTCTACCTTAATTTTTGTTATATAATGTATTACTACTTTGGTATGTCATTGGCAAATAATATATTACTAATTTTTCTTGTTATATAATATATATAGGAATTTTTAGAGTTGCAGAAGAAATTGCTACTGTGTTGAATGAAATGGAGTCAGACGATGAAGGTATTTTGTACTTCATTTGGTGTAGAAGTTTTAAGCTTTAGTGTTTTATTTAACATCAATTTATTTGTTAATACAGCTGAGTTGATGGAAGGTTGTTTGGGTTACCATTTTGAAGATTAGAAGTTGTTGTTTCTATATGTTAACATGGTGAGTATTATTGTTTCTATCTTCCACCATTGTTTCCCCGACTAATTTGCACTAATGCTTTTGATATTAGACAATTCTTTTAGTGTTGTGCTTATGTTTCTAGACAGTTCAAAAACATGATATTTAACGCGCATGCAAGCATGCTGAAAGTTAGTAGACAAACATTATTATAGGCAGTTTTATTCCAGTTGCAAACATGATAAATTATCAAGAATATGGCATGTTAAAATTATTACAATTTAAAAGCGATATGTTATCTGTGTTGTAAGCTATTACATCTCTGTATGTATCAAGAAGTGGTCTAAAGGATTCTTCTTATTACAATTTAAAAGTTCAGCATTACCAAGAATTAAGTTACATGTTTTATATGTTTTAAGTTTCACATGTTTGTTATTACAATTTAAAATTATGATGATAATATCATTTAGTGTTTCTTAACATGTGAAATATATTTTCTTTATAATAGGTAAAATAGATCAAGTGAACACAACTCCGGAGCCGGAAGGAACATCTAATCTTACACAAGAAAGTTGTAATATATTAGCTTGTTGTTGTTGAAAATTTATATTTTGATTGTAGAATTTAATTTTAATTGTAATGTTAAGATGTTGAAGACTATGTTAAGATAATTGTGATTGCATTTTCTTGAAGACAATGTAAAGAGACCTTATTTTAATTGTAATTTTTTTTTTGGTGCGGGTTTGGGTTTGGGTGAAAAAACCCGAACCCAACGGGTGCGGGCGCGGGTGTGATTTTGTCACCCGAATAGCCTTCGGGTTCGGGTTTGGGTGAAAAAACCCGAACCCAACGGGTGCGGGCGCGGGTGTGATTTTGTCACCCGAATAGCCTTCGGGTTCCGGTTCCGGTTCGGGTGATGATTTCGGGTGCGGGTGTGGGTAGTGTGAAACCCGCACCCGACCCGACCCGTTGCCATCCCTAGTATCAACACCATCATCTTTCTCAGTTCTTATTGTTCTCACTCCATCAAACGCAGAAAAAAGAAAGAAAACTCTCTCACAGTTCCACTATCTCTTTTCATATTTCCTCTCTCGAACAAATCACCATCAACAATGATTCCTTCTGAGCAAGTTGAAGCTTCGCTAGTTCTTTCCGAGTCTCAGCTAACTCTTGCTTGTCTCTTAAAATTGTACTGACCGGTGAACTTCCTGAAGATGCTTTTCAAGAGATTTGAGCTTTGAATCTTGCTCCCCATGATCACGATTTAGATCAGATCTGATTTCCGATAGATTTGTCAAGATTGTAGCAATATAACTCCAACTGTGATAGCCTAGAACTAATCCCCTCGAGAAAACGCATGAGGTTGTCGGCATATTTCTTCATACTGTTCTCCACAGTTGCAATCACGTCTTGGCTTAAAAAGTCTTCAGGTGGATTATAGGCAGTAGAAGGAAAAACGGGTGTCCTTGCTACCCTTGATTTGTGAAAATCCTTGGTTGAATTAGGGGCGATTACAGGATCGTTGTGATTCCCACTGGAATTAGAGCATAAGATATCATCAGAAGCAAAATCAAAGCCTTTAGAAGCGGGGTTACCGTGACGAGACGATCCAGAAGCCATGGACGGGGCTTGAAGATTTGGAAGAAGAATTCAAGAGAGAGGGAGAAAATTGTGCAGTAGTAGTATAAAGGGAAGATAGATAGATGGTTTTTATTTTTTATCTAGTACTCTAGGACTCATAATGAGCATTTGGTTTAAACTAATATTTCTCTTTTTTTTTATTCACAGTGATAAAAAAAATACAAGTTATGGAACACCAATATTGAATTATATGCAGAAGGATTGCAGAAACATTTACCTATCGGAGCCTCTCCGATGGAGCTCTTTGAAATAAGGTGAGTTCAAAATTTTCCCTCTTTCTTCTTGTATATATTTTCTTTTCTACTGTCTTATTTTTTCTTTTTTTTCTGTTGATATTATTTCTCTTTTGCTGTTCCTCCCTTTTTTCTGTTCCTACACCACTGTTATATAGAGGATGAAAAATTGAGAGGGAAAAATGAGTTGAAATTTGGATCAGACCAAACCAAAGCTATAACTCTATTCTTTTGTTTTATGAAACACAGTTTGTATTTATTCCAATTTTGTGTAATCTCTGGACTGTTATGATGCAGGTTTTTCTGTTTTGTTTTGGCATCTTACAGCAAGCATTGGAGCAGCAACAACAGATTTTTTGAGTGTTGTATTTGGCTATTTTGGACTGGTTTTAGAGCAGGGCTGGACTGGTTTTAGAGCAGGGTTGGACTGGTTTTAGAGCAGGGCAGATTTGTGAATTTGGACTGGTTTTTGAAGCATGTTTAGGACACTTTTCACAAGGAGACAAAAAATAGCATAATAATAATAATAACAACAATAATAACAATAATAATAATAACTAAAATAGTTCGTAACAAAATTAAAAGAGATTAAAATAAATTCTAAAATAAATAAATAAATAAATAAAAAGAGAAATTAATTTTAATTTTAATTTTAATAATAATTCAACTTAAAAATTGAATTACAATTAGAATCAAATCAAGATTAATATTGAAATAAAGGAATAAAAATTATAATAACTAAAAGAATTAAAAGGAAAAGATATTAACTATATATATTTTTTGTGATTTTTGAACTAAAGTGAAAATACTAAAATAAAATAATGCTAACACATTTTTTTTTTTAGATTTTTTTTTTACCAAATTAAATCTAAAAGATTATAATTTTGACTTAAATGATACAAGAATAAAAATCTAAATGAAACTTAAAGATACTAATTTTTTTCCGATATTTTGAATAAAAATGTAAATAAAATGAAGATGATATGAACTAAATATTTTCTTAGGATTTTTTTAATGGAAATAAGAATAAAAGAAGAGAAAGTGCAAAATGTATGGTCGCACAAAACACAGTCCAAAATTAAGAATCAAATTCCATTAAATTCGTGAAACGACTTCTAACGTTAACAATTTTTTGTGGCTTTTCAATGCATAATTTGCCCTTGACTTGTAAAGAAAAGTCGTAGATGATGTCAAGAAAAATCATGTGCAAAAACAACCGCTCAAAAATGTCGAAATTTGAAGAAGTTATGAATTTTTCAAATCTGCTTTGAAAATTGATAAAAATAGGTCTAATCGTTGGTGGACACTTGCAATGTAATGATGCAGATGGGAGGTGATATCTTAGGTCAAAAATTGGGGTATGACACTTTGGAGTTTCCCATTACAACACAACATCAACCTTCGATGGATCTACAATAATGCCACTACCTGAAATCACATGACCAAGAAAACTAACCTCTTTTAACCAAAATTCACACTTGGACAACTTCGCATACAACTTCTTCTCTTTCAAAATCTGCAATACTACCCTTAAGTGTTCTGCATGCTATTCTTCTGACTTAGAGTAAATCAAAATATCATCAATGAACACCACTACAAACCTATCCAAATAAGTATGAAAGATACGATTCATATATTCCATGAATACTCCCGGGGCATTAGTAACACCAAAAGGCATCACCGAATACTCATAATGTCCATAATGCATTCTGAAAGCCGTCTTTTGAATATCTTCATCCTTCACTTTAATCTGATGGTAACCCGACCTCAAATCAATCTTACTAAACACACGGGCATCCACCAATTGGTCCATCAAGTCATCTATTCTTGGAAGCGGATACTTGTTCTTAATCGTCACTTTATTCAACTGTCTATAATGAACACAAAGCCTCATACTTCCATCTTTCTTCTTTACTAACAACACTAGAGCTCCCCACGGCGATACACTTGGTCTTACAAACTTCTTCTCAAGTAAATCTTCCAATTGTTTCTTCAACTCTGACAATCCAGATACAGACATCCTGTATGGTGCCATATACACAGGTCTGGTACCAGGTACAAGATCAATTGCAAATTCAACTTCCCTCTCTGGCGGTACATCAGGAATCTCGTCAGGGAAAACTTCAGGAAATTCACACACCACCTGCAATTCCTCAATTATAGTTTGAGTCACTACAGATAGCGACACCATCAATGAAAACATTTGTACTTCCTCTTGCATCAATTTCCTCAATTTTCTAGCAGACAATAGACCTTCTTCTTCAGGAGTAGAAAACTTCACAGACTTGTCATAATAGTTAATATGAACACAGTTATGCTCTAACCAGTTCATACCCAGAATTACATCCAAACCTCTTAACGGTAAACAAACCAAATAAACAAGAAATTCTCTGTCGAAGATCAACAAGGGACACTTAGCACACACAAAATAAGTAGTCACCGACCCCTTGGCTGGAGTATCGACGACCATTTCTCCATCCAAAGAAGATAACATAAGACCCAATCTTTCAACACAATCAGCAGCAATAAAACAATGCGTAGCACCCGTATCAATAATAGTAATAAAGGAGTACTATTAATGAAACATGTACCTCTAATAAGTCGGTCCTCAGCATCTGTCTGATCCTCAACCAAAGCAAACACTTTACCGCTTGACTAAGCCCTTTTCGGTTTCAGACACTGGATACCAATGTGCCCTTCTTCTCTACAGTTGAAACAAACCACATCTTTACGCTCACACTCAGATATAACATGTTTGTTTTTACCACAACAGAAACACCTCTTCACTTCAACAGTGAACACATTACTCTTGTGCCCAAATTTCCCACACTTAAAACAAACCACACCAGCAGGAGCATCTCCCCCACTAGTTCTCTGACCATGAGCAACTCTTTGTTTACCCTTACCAGCTGGGGCATCATAAGGCTTACCACGATTCTGTTGGTGCTTACCCCTCTTCTCACTGATAATCTTGTAATGAGCATTATTATCCTCCTCATAAATCCTGCTGCTATCAACCAAATCAACAAAGACACGAATTTTCTAATATCCAACTGCTTTCTTAATCTCCGGGCGCAACCCGTTTTCAAACTTAATACACTTCGAAAACTAAGCATTTTCCTCGACGTAATGCGAATAAAACTTAGCCAAATCAGCAAACTTGGAAGCATACTCAACAACTGATAGATTTCCTTGCTTCAGCTCAAGGAATTCAATTTCCTTCTTACCACGGACATCTTCAGGAAAGTACTTTCTCAAAAATTCTCTATGGAACACAGCCCAAATGACATTCTCACCTGAAGCTTCCAACTTCTGACAAGTCTATAGCCACCAGTCATTAGCCTCAACTGCTAGCATATGAGTCCCATAACGAACCTTCTGCGCTGGAGTGCAGTCCATCACGCGAAAGATTCTCTCAATCTCTTTCAACCATTCCAATGCTCCATCAGGATCATACTTTCCCTTGAACGTAAGTGGATTCTCTCTTTGGAAGGTCATCAAGCTACGAGATCCAGCATTCTCGTCAGCATTCGGCTGATTTTCCATCGCATGAGCCATTTCTTCTAGATCAGCAGCAAGTGCAGCATCATTCCTTCTAGCCATCTCAACTTCTCACTACAACATAAACAATAATTAGAACTCAAATAATAATACTCGACTGTTAGACAACTACGACTCGACGACAAGGTCGGACCAACCTTTTACTCTGATACCAACTTTGTAACACCCCAATTCTACCCCAAGCAATTATATAAATAAACCAGAGTTATAAATTCAAACATGCAACTGAATCGGGACGTCACAAATTCTTCTATGAAATTCATTACCTTCATCGTGGATGTATAACACTTTTAAAACATCGGATGAACCATCATAACATCTTTAAATAAAGTAATTCAACATCTACGCAGCGGAATTCTTAATAACATCTTTAACAACTCAAAACAGCAACTTCGAAACATCACATATTTAATAATAATCAATTTAAGGTTCAACAACTGAAAATCAACAATAAAAATCAGCAAGAGTTCATCCCCCCGAGTGTTACATATCAGATCAATGACACTGACTCGAACTATTAAAGGTATACAGCCTCCACTCTCGATTACCTACACGTTACCAACATAAGGGCAACATTCAAAAAGAAGGGGTGAGATATCTAACAATATAATAAAGTGCATGATAATTAATATATTAAATTAGATCAATAACATCACCACTTCAAATCTCATAATCAACAACAATTACAACACATGTACACATTATCAACATCAAAATACACTTCTTTATACAATCATCTAATGTGACTCAATACTATGCAAATGTATGTGGTACCATTGGAGCAGAACTCTCATCTCAAAAATTTGCCAATTAATAGAGGCATCAACAAGGCATAGCCTTCATCTCAAAATTTGCCAATCCAGGCCATCTCAACGAGCATAAGCTCCATCTCAAAAATGAAATGTATGCGACTAAACCATGAATGTAATAACAACACCAAAGTCAACAACATCTAAAATCATCTCAAAACATCTCAAATTAACATCTCAAAATACATCTCAAAATAGCATCTCAAAATACATCTGAAATTAACATCTCAAAATAACATCTCAAATTCATCTCAACGTCTCGTCATCAACATCTCATATCATCAAAATAATTCATTAAACATCGTTTATTCATCAACGTCATTTATTCATCATAAATTATCAAACACAACTTCGTTAATAACATCTCACTAACAACTCAATTGTACATTAATACTACAGTAATCCATACTGTTACTCTGCAATTTTACATCGCTAATGTCACTAATCCTACTGTCATAATTCGAACAGCAGTCTCTAAACATCTCACATTCATCATTTTGTTCAAAAGTCAGCACAACGACCAACACGGGAAATAATTCTAAATCCTAAATTGGCTACTAGGATTACACTTCTTATTCACCATTTTAATCATCTAGAATAAAGGTCATCACGTTAGCTATTCAATGCTTCGAACAACATCTCAAACAGCATCCTAAAATTCAAGTTACAGCACTTTAAAACTGAATCTGTCAGAAATCAGACATTATGGGTCGACGCAAAACCCTTTGGATCAACGCGTACTGCTCTAACTGCACAACATGAGTCGACGCATCCTCTCATGGATCGACTCATCCTGAGTCTTGCACACAGCATGTATCGACACATACATCTCTCCGATCGACTCATCCTGAGTATTTCAACCTTCATGTATCGACGCAAGCCTCTTCGTATCGACTCATCCTGAGTCTTATAACCCTCATGTATCGACACATCAAGTTTGAGGTCGACACATCCTGACCCTTCCTGCATAATTTCACGATTTCCTCTACATTTTTACTACGGGAATCATATTCTTAACCTTACAAACCTTATTATAATCATGATAAATCATCACCTAACATTATCCTATATTACTACATCGATCAAACAACATAATGACATCATTATTCATCTAAAATTCATCAAATCTTCATCATACATCATCATGTACATCCAATTCAAGAACAAAACAGCAGTCCCCTCTAACCCCACATATCAATCATCATGAACCCAATTATAAGGTCAGAACCCCACCCTTACCTTGGATTTAAGGTCACTCTACAATTTCCGGGTTGAATTCACGTTCTTGTCGTTTTCCACTATTTCCAGCAGCTTTACGTTCTCTTCCAAATCATTATTTCTTTCTACTGCTTCCTTCTTTCTATTCCAACAAATAATAAAATAACCCTATTATTCTATTATTCCTTATTGGGTTTAAAACCTGCACCCCCTTATTACTTCTACTTTCTCAAAATAAGCCCACATTAAATAATATTACACTTCTAATATTATTTCTCCACATAATAATATAATACCTCTAATATATTTGAAATTCTGGCAGCAGATACTCAATGTCACAGTGAATGTTATGACACCGTATCTAACTTTCTATAAGACAATAAAGCAGTAAAGAACACAATCAATTGTTTACCCAGTTCAGTGTGAAACAACACCTACTCTGGGGGCTACCAAGCCAGGGAGGAAATTCACTATAAGAGATATTAATTCAGGAATAAACCAACCAGTTTATCTCCTCCACTTAAGACCTACCCAATGCAACTTCAATCTAAGTTCAACTTAAACCTGAGTTCCTAATCACTCCCCCTCAATCACAGCAGTTATACTAAACAATTGACTAATGAAATTATGAAGACACTCTTCAGAACATACACTTGATTATGCTTCACAGCTTTTAATCAAGTAACACAAACACTCGTGCTTCAAAGCTTTGAGTGATACATAAACCTAACTTGACCTTGCTTCAAAGCTTTAATCAAGTGACACAAACACTCGTGCTTCAAAGCTTTGAGTGATACACAACCCTTACAATCAAAACCTACTCCAAGTCACTTATCACAATGATACTTGCTTGGATTACAGTAGTTAAAACTATACAGCCCCTGTTGATCTTCTGTCAAAGAGTTAATTCACCAACAGCCTTCCTGTTGAATATATAGGCAGCTGTTCTTCAGTTAGGGCTTCCACGTAAAGCTAGGGTTAATTAGGGTTAACCTCAAGACTTGGTCACAATACTTTATCAACCAGATTAGGGTTGAGCCAAGTTAACCTAAAGTCCACGTGAGATTCTGTTCTGGAATGTATGAACCATATTCCTGAAAAATCTCAGAATTAACAAAGCTGCATAACTGTTAGATCAGTACAGGATGTCTTAACATTGGTTATGACAACAAGAATCCTGTTTACTGATTTTGGTAGAATGTAATAAATGTGATCATTGCATAATGATCAGCTACACACTCATAATGAGCAGTTACTGTATGCCATTCTTTTTCTGCAGAAAGTACCTAGTAACCCAGAATGTTATGACATCAGTCATGACATTCACACACCTGGTTTTACCAAAAATACATGCCAATAACCAAACACTTACAAACTCCCCCTTTGGCAAATTTTTGGCTAAAACCCCTAAACAATCAGAGATTAGAGAGCAACAGAAATAATATGTCTGCAGAAAAATTAATGTCTACCAAGTATAATTAACACAAAATCTTCTCCCCCTCTTTAGCCATAAATAGGCCAAAGATACAAGTACTTTTAGGTTATACAGTCATCCAAAATGAATAATAAAAACAAAAGTCTGAAATCACTTGCAGCAACAGGTACCAGCAGCAAGCTTGACAACTCCACTGATCTTCAAGCACTGTCATCTTCAGAGGAGGCACTATCTTCAGCATTAAGTTGATCTTCAGCAACATCTTCTTCCCTTCTTTGTCCTTCAGTATCCTTCTGTTCTAGTCTAGCAATTAGGTTCTCAAGAGTCCTTTTCCTTGTCTCTAGCTCTTTGCAGGTTTCCTTCAGCACAGCTATAACATCAGATTTCTTGGACTGAGTTTTGATAGTTGATGTCTCAGCTGATGTCATGACAATGTCAGGAACATGAGTTCCTTGAAATAGCTTATAGTGCAACCCAAGAGCAGGGGCTCTTTTGCATACAGTGTCTTTTTCAACTAGGATGTCAGGATACTGAGCAAGGACAATACCACATAGGAGGGAGGGAAAGGCAATAGGGCCTTTAACAGCATAGCTTCCAGCATGTTTTAAAGTTTGTTCAAAGATATACCTGCCATAGTCAAATTCTTTCCTGGTTCCAACAGCATAAATGAATCTTCCCAATCCTGTGGAGATGGTTGATTTATGGTTGGTGGGAACCCAGTTGGCTGCACCAATCTTGTGCAGGATGGCAAATTTCATGCTTAGCTTGGTTGCATTCAGCTTTCCTTTTAAGGGCCACCTCTTGACTTGATTTGCACTGATGGTTTGGCATACTTGGTTGTCAGTAACCTCTAGTTCAGGGCAAGCCTCATCTGGCCTTCCTAGGAATTTGTTTATTTCAGAGGGAGAGAAATTTACCTTTCTTCCTCTCACATAGACACACTTAAAGTCAGCTGACCTTCCATCAGCACATCCTTTAGATAAATTCACTATGAATTCTTTGACAAGATTTTCATAGCAGTTGGTAAACTTTACCACAGTATTCATTAGACCAGCAGTTTTGATTAGGTCCATGATCTCCTTACATTCCATGGCACCATTGTTTAGTTCTCTTTCCAAGGCTATTCTTTTCAAACAAACATACTTCCATCTGTTAGCATTTTCATGGTGGTGAAAAGAAATGTTGTCAGTGGGGACTTCAGGAACTTTAGCCATTTTGCTTGATGGGAGTTTCCTTCTGAGAGGAATGTCTTCAGCATCAACTTTAAATTCTGATTCCTCATCAGAATCAGAAGGTTCAGGCTCTTTCCTTTTCTTTTCTATTGTTTGTCTCACAGGCTTTGAGAGACTACCAGCAGGTACTCGGGTTTTCACCTTCCCTTTGGACAATCCAGTCTTCACAGTTTCTACACCAGTCTTGTTTTCAGACCTGGTTTTCTTATGAACAACATCAGCAATCTTCTCTTTGGTCAGACATTTTTCAGCATCCTGCTTTCCTTTTTTGTTCATCATCCTTCTAGCTATGCTAGGGTTGATATTTGCAATTAGGTCATTGTCAGAGTATTCTTCATCCACATCAATAACCGGGGGTTCAACATCCTTTTCTGAAGGGTTCTGGAGATCATCAAGATTTTCAGATGGTTTCTGAATGTTGTTATCCGGTGTCTCAACATTCTAAGTGACATCTGGATTCATTTCAACATTTGGACTAGCAGATTCTTGATTTAAAGGAACAGAAATGCCAGGTACCGAGTGGTTCTCATTCAGAATTCTTGTAACAAGTCTAGCTATTGCTTGATGAACATAAGCTGAGCCTTCCCTATTTGCTATTTCTGAGGGAACAGAAGATGATGGTTGAGAGGGATTACCAGATGAAGAAGCTTTAGACCTTCCTGCATGCCTTGTTCTCAGCTTTTTAACCTTAGAGGGGTTAGCTGCCAGTTCTCTAAGAGGAGTAATCTCCAGAACATCAGAATCCATGCAGGTTGTGATTGCCCTAGGATCTCGATCAGAGGATGCGGAAGAAACAGTCGTTTTTGAAGAGGATGATGTCATGGATAGTTGAGACATTTTGAGAGTCTTAGAAAACCAGTAACAACGAGAGTGAAATCTTTGATTGAGAGAATGGAGATTGTTGCAGAGTCGAGAGAGGAAGGAGGTAAATGAGTGTCTATTCAACTTCTTAATAATTTTGAAAGAAATAGGGAAACATATGATTAACCCAATCAAAATAGACTTAACACAAAAATCTCCTTCATCCCTTGTTTTAAGCAAAATTAATTTCTACATTTCCTCATGTTGGCAAATAGCCAACTTGCCCCTCAAATTTTCAAATTGATCTGCATCAAGTGCCTTGGTAAAAATGTCAGCCAGCTGTAGTTCAGTGGAAACATGTTCCAGTTTAATCGTCTTCTCCTCTACAAGATCTCTGATAAAGTGATGTCTAATGTCAATATGCTTGGTCCTGCTATGCTGAATAGGATTCTTGGAAATGTTGATTGTACTCAGATTGTCACAGTACAATGTCATAACATCTTGTGTGACATTATACTCAGTAAGCATCTGTTTCATCCAGATCATTTGAGAACAGCTACTACCAGCTGCTATGTATTCAGCTTCAGCAGTAGAGAGAGACACACAGTTCTGTTTCTTGCTGAACCAGGAGACTAGATTATTTCCCAAGAAGAAACATCCTCTAGAGGTTCTCTTTCTATCATCAGCACTTCCAGCCCAATCAGCATCACAGTAACCAGTCAGAGTTGGTTCACAACCATGAGAGTAAATCAAGCCATAGTTGTAAGTTCCACTTACATACTTCAAAATTCTCTTCACTTGGTTGATATGACTGACTTTGGGATCAGCTTGGTATCTTGCACATACTCCAACTGCAAAAGCAATGTCAGGTCTGCTGGCTGTTAAGTATAGCAGACTTCCTATCATGCTTCTGTACAGGCTTTGGTCCACCTTAACCCCACTTGAATCTTTGGATAGCTTTAAATGAGTAGGTGCAGGAGTCCTTTTGTGACTGGAATTCTCCATTCTAAACTTCTTGACAATGTTCTTTGCATACTTGCTTTGAGACAGAAAAAATGAGTCTTCCATCTGTGTGACTTGCAGTCCAAGAAAGTAGGTCAATTCTCCCATGAGGCTCATTTCGAATTCAGCCTGCATCTGGTCAGCAAAATGTTTAACCATTTTATCTGACATTCCCCCAAACACTATGTCATAAACATAGATTTGAGCTACCATTATCTTTCCTCCTTCATTTTTGACAAAAAGGGTTTTATCCAAGCCTCCTTTTCTGTATCCTTTGTCAGAGAGAAATTTTGTCAACCTGTCATACCATGCTCTAGGAGCTTGTTTCAGGCCATATAAAGCTTTCCTCAATTTGTAGACATGATCAGGGTAGTTTGGATCCACAAATCCTTTAGGTTGTTCCACATAAACTTCCTCATTTAAGTACACATTTAGGAAGGCACTTTTTACATCCATTTGAAATAACTTGAACTTCAGGAGACAAGCAATTCCTAATAGGAGTCTGATTGATTCCAGTCTGGATACAGGGGCAAAGGTCTCATCAAAATAAACCCCTTCAACTTGAGTGTATCCTTGAGCAACAAGTCTTGCCTTATTCCTGGTGACAACTCCTTCAGCATCTGATTTGTTCTTGTAGATCCATTTTGTGCCAATGATGTTTGTTCCTTCTGGTCTAGGAACTAACTCCCATACTTCATGTTGCTTGAATTGGTTCAATTGATCTTGCATTGCTCCAATCCAGTATTCATCAGTTAAGGCCTCCTTAACATTTCTTGGTTCAATTTTAGACACAAAGCAAGAGTTTGAGATGATTTCTCTAGATCTTGTAATGACTCCACTGTTAGGATCTCCTATGATGAGTTCTTTAGGATGATCTTTCTGAATTCTGATGGAAGGGTTTTTGATAGCTTCCTTTGATTCAGAGTCTGATGCAGTAGTGTTAGGTAGATCATTCTGTTGAGTTGAAGTCTCAAAGAATGTCTCAATATTACAAGGGACATCTGTTTCCTCATGATAATCATCAATTATGATATTTATTGATTCCATCATGACTTTGGTCCTGGAATTGAATACCCTATAAGCTCTGCTGTTGGTGGAGTATCCTAGAAATATTCCTTCATCACTTTTAGGGTCCAACTTTCTCCTTTGTTCATGATCTGCCAGAATATAGCATTCGCTACCAAATACATGGAAGTACTTCACTGTTGCCTTTCTTCATTTCCAGAGTTCATAAATGGTGGATGAGGTTCCCTTTCTCAAGGTGACCCTGTTATGGACATAGCATGCTGTATTCATAGCTTCAGCCCAAAAATGAATAGGAAGTCTTTTGGCATGTATCATTGCTCTGGCAGATTCCTGTATGGTCCTGTTTTTCCTTTCTACAACTCCATTTTGTTGAGGAGTTATAGGTGAAGAGAATTCATGATTAATTCCTTCTGAGGAACAGAACTCATTAAACTTACTGTTTTCAAATTCCTTGCCATGATCACTTCTGATTCTGACAATGCACCCTTCTTTTTCTCTTTGAATTCTTTTGCACAGTTCTTTAAAAACTTCAAATACATCAGATTTTCCCCTAATGAAGTTAATCCAGGTGAATCTGGAAAAATCATCCACAACAACATAGGCATATCTTTTTCCACCAAGACTTTCCACCTGCATTGGTCCCATCAGATCCATATGTAGAAGTTCTAGAACCTTAGAGGTGGTCAGATGTCTTGACTTTGGATGTGACATCCTAGTCTGCTTACCAACCTGACATTCACCACAGACTCTCCCTTCATCAATTCGCAGTCTTGGAATCCCTCTGACTGCCTCCATGGATATAATCCTTTTCATTCCTCTTAGATGTAGATGACCAAGTTTTTGGTGCCACAGTTTCACTTCTTTTTCTTCTTTTGTAATAGAACACACAGTAGAGTAATTAGTGTTCTCAGGCTCCCACAAGTAGCAGTTGTCTTTAGATCTGACTCCTTTCATTACAACTTCTTGTTTCTCATTAGTTACAAGACATTCAGATTTGGAGAAGTTAACCTTGAATCCTAGGTCGCATAATTGGCTGATACTTATGAGATTAGCAGTCAAGCCTTTTACCAGCAATAATTCATTTAGATTTGGAACTCCAGGGAAGTCCAAGTTTCCAACTCCTTTGATTTCTCCTCTATCACCATCTCCAAAGGTCACATAACTAGTGGTGTGAGGTTTAACATTATTGAGAAGATTCTTGATTCCAGTCATGTGCTTAGAACATCCACTGTCAAAGTACCAGTCTTCCTTTGCAGAGACTCTAAGGGAAGTGTGAGCTATCAGGGCAGTAGCCTTTTTCTTCCACTGTGGAGTATATGGTACCTTGTTAGACTTAGGTTTGACACCTGGGTTCTGATTAGGATATCCATATAATCTGAAGCAGAATGGATTTATGTGACCAAACCTCCCACAATGATGACATCTCCATCTTTGATACTTTTTCTTCATATTTCTCTGTTCTCGATGTTGAGTGCTATGTTATGACATCTGCTTTGACATTTGTTTATCAGACCTGATCTTCTTGTCTATACCAGATTTCTTTGTTGCCACAAATCCTAGACCAAACTTGTTTCCCACATTTTGTCCAACCTGAAGGATTTCTTCCAATTTGTCAGTTCCATTTGTCAGCATCTTGACTGATTTGGTCATCTGGTCCAGGTTTGAGTTTAGCATTTGAACTTCCCCTTCTAGATGACTTATAGTATCAATGTCTGCCTTTTTCTCAGCCTCCAACTTTATTATGAGTTTTGTTTGTCTCTCATTTTGCTGACAGACTTCAGCACTTCTGATACATAATTTCTTGTAGGAATCAGCCAATTCTTCAAATGTCACTTCCTCATCACTAGAGTCACTATCAGAGTTACAAATACCAGTTAGTGCAGTAACTAGTTTGGCAGATTTTTCTTCAGAATTACTTTCTGAATCACAGTCAGACCAAGTAACAAACATTCCTTTCTTTTGTTTCTTAAGAAAGGTAGGACATTCAGCTCGAATGTGCCCATATCCTTCACATCCATGGCATTGAATTCCTCTGCTTTGATTTCCCTTCTCTTCAGATTTTGGTCTTCTGCTGGAGTCATAAGATCTGTTAATTTCAGAAGGAATGTTCTTAACATTTGACCTTGACTTTGGATCCTTTCTCTTGATGAGTTTGTTGAGTTGTCTTCCAAGCATGGCTATAGCTTTTGAAATATTTTCTTCTTCATCCTCCTTGTTTTCATCTTCAGTATTAGATACAAGTGCCATGCTCTTGTTTTTCTTGTCGATATTGTCACTGATCCCCATCTCAAAGGTCTGAAGAGACCCAATGAGTTCATCCACCTTCAAATTGCTGATATCCTGGGCTTCCTCTATAGCAGTTACCTTCATTGCAAATCTTTTAGGCAAGGATCTGAGAATCTTTCTCACCAGTTTTTCTTCTGACATCTTTTCTCCCAATGCTCCTGAGGTGTTGGCAATCTCCAAGATGTTCATGTGAAACTCATGAATGGTTTCATCTTCCATCATCCTTAGGTTCACAAATTTGGTAGTCAGCATCTGAAGCCTTGACATTTTTACTTTGGATGTGCCCTCATGGGTAGTTTTGAGAGTGTCCCAAACTTCCTTGGCCAGTTCACATTGATGTACTAGTCTTAATATGTTTCTATCAATTCCATTGAACAAGGCATTTAATGCTTTGGAATTACCCAGGGCTAACTCATCTTCTTCTTTGCTCCATTCTTCCTCAGGTTTCAGACTGATTGTCCCATCTTTCTCAGTTATGATGGGATGGTTCCATCCTTTGTCAGCAGCTCTTCAAGCCTTTTTGTCCAGTGATTTTAAGAAGGCAATCATACGAGGTTTCCAATAGTCATAATTTGATCCATCCAGAATGGGTGGTCTGTTTCCAAAAACTCCTTCTTTGTCCATAGCGCCAGAAAGTGATATCCCTATATCTCACCCAGTAAGACAGGCAGGGTGCCTGCTCTGATGCCAATTGAAATTCTGGCAGCAGATACTCAATGTCACAGTGAATGTTATGACACCGTATCTGACTTTCTATAAGACAGTAAACCAGTAAAGAACACAGTCAATTGTTTACCCAGTTCAGTGTGAAACAACACCTACTCTGGGGGCTACCAAGCCAGGGAGGAAATTCACTATAAGAGATATTAATTCAGGAATAAACCAACCAGTTTATCTCCTTCACTTAAGACCTACCCAATGCAACTTCAATCTAAGTTCAACTTAAACCTGAGTTCCTACTCACTCCCCCTCAATCACAGCAGTGATACTAAACAATTGACTAATGAAATTAAGAAGACACTCTTCAGAACATACACTTGATTATGCTTCACAGCTTTTAATCAAGTAACACAAACACTCGTGCTTCAAAGCTTTGAGTGATACATAAACCTAACTTGACCTTGCTTCAAAGCTTTAATCAAGTGACACAAACACTCGTGCTTCAAAGCTTTGAGTGATACACAACCCTTACAATCAAAACCTACTCCAAGTCACTTATCACAGTGATACTTGCTTGGATTACAGTAGTTAAAACTATACAGCCCCTGTTGATCTTCTGTCAAAGAGTTAATTCACCAACAGCCTTCCTGTTGAATATATAGGCAGCTGTTCTTCAGTTAGGGCTTCCACGAAAATCTAGGGTTAATTAGGGTTAACCTCAAGACTTGGTCACAAGACTTTATCAACCAGATTAGGGTTGAGCCAAGTTAACCTAAAGTCCACGTGAGATTCTGTTCTGGAATGTATGAACCATATTCCTGAAAAATCTCAGAATTAACAAAGCTGCATAACTGTTAGATCAGTACAGGATGTCTTAACATTGGTTATGACAACAAGAATCCTGTTTACTGATTTTGGTAGAATGTAATAAATGTGATCATTGCATAATGATCAGCTACACACTCATAATGAGCAGCTACTGTATGCCATTCTTTTTCTGCAGAAAGTACCTAGTAACCCAGAATGTTATGACATCAGTCATGACATTCACACACCTGGTTTTACCAAAAATACATGCCAATAACCAATTAATCACAACACAACTTCTCAAATATTCCAAAAAAACAATTTAATTAAATAATTAATTAAATTACGGGCGTTACAACTCTCCCCCACTTAAAATATTTTCGTCCTTGAAAATTTACCTCAATCAAACAATTCAGGATATGAGTCTCGCATCTTGCTCTCCAACTCCCAAGTCATGCTTTAACCAGCAGCTCCTAGCCAAACCACTTTAACCAAAGCAATCTCTTTGCCCCTCAGAGTCTTCATTTCACGATCTGCGATTCGTACAGGCATCGTCTCCACCGTAAGATTATCACGTACTTGCACATCGTCCATATGAATCACATGAGATGGATCTGAAATATACTTTCGAAGTTGCGACACATGAAACACATCATGCAAATTCAAAAGATTAGGCGGTAAAGCCACTCTATAAGAAACATTCCCCACTCTCTCTGAAATCTAATACGGTCCAATGAAACGAGAAGTGAGCTTCTTAGACTTCAATGCTCTCCCAACACCAGTCACAGGTGTAACTCTCAAAAACACATGATCACCAGCTTGGAATTCTAAATATTTCCTTCGCTTATCATGATAACTCTTCTATCTACTTTGTGAAGCTTTCATCTTTTCTCGAATCAACTTCACCTTCTCAGTAGTCTCATGAACAAGTTCAGGTCCAAGTATTACACTTTCTCCAAATTCATGCCAACATAATGGAGTTCTACATCTTCGACCATACAACGCCTCAAAAGGTGCCATCCCAATACTAGAATGGTAGTTGTTATTATAAGTGAACTCTATCAACGAAAGATAAGTATCCCACGAACCTCCCTGCTTAAGAACACATTCCCTCAACAAGTCTTCAAACGATTGAATCGTCCGTTCAGTCTGACCATTTGTCTGAGGATGATACGCTGAACTCAACCTCAACTTAGAACCCAACTCTTCTTGCAAACTCTTCCAAAAATCAGAAGTAAATCTTAGATCTCTATCTGATACAATGCACAAAGGAACACCATGCAGCTTCACAATCACACTGATATAAATCTCATCCAACTTCGGCACTGGAAAAATGATGTTAATAGGAATAAAATGACCCAACTTCGTAAGCCTATCAACAATCACCCAAATCGAATCATGTCCTCTTAAAGTATTAGTCAACCCTGTCACAAAGTCCATTGAAATACTATCCCATTTCCATTCTGGAACTTCCAACGGTTGCATTAACCCTGCATGCTTTTGATGTTCAACCTTCGGCTTTTGACAAGTCAAACATGCATACACAAACCGAGCCACCTCACTCTTCATCTCAGGCCACAAAAACAAACCTTTCAAATCTTGATACATCTTTGTAGCTCCTGGATGAATACTCAACTTAATTCTATGGCTCTCTTCAAGTATCACTTTCTTCATCTCAGCATCATCAGGAATACAAATCCGATTACGAAATCTCAACACACCTTGCGCATCTAGCTTAAAATCATTATTCTCATACTGGTCAATCCCAACCATTAAATCTACCAGTTTCACATCCAATTTTTGAGCTTCTTTGATACTGTCTAGAAATTCATTATTAATCTTCAACATACCCAACATAACACTCTGCGGAGTAACCTTGCAAAGTAAGCTCATATCTCTGAACTACTCAATCAATTCTAACTCTTTAATCAATATTGCTGACATATGTAAAGTCTTTCGACTCAATGCAAAAGCTACCACATTCGCCTTTCCTGGATGATAAATCAAACTAAAATCACAATCCTTTAACAATTCTAACCTTCTTCGTTTACTCATATTCAACTCCTTCTGATCGAATAAATACTTCAAACTCTTATGGTCACTAAACACTTAAAATCTAGAACCATAAAGATAATTCCTCCAGATCTTCAATGCAAAGACAACAACGGCAAGCTCTAAATCATGCGTAGGATAGTTCTTCTCATGAGTCCTCAACTACATTGACGCATAATAAACTACCTTACCATTCTGCATAAGCACACCTCCTAAACCCATCTTAGAAGCATCATAATACGCCACAAAAGGCTCTCCTGGATTAGGCAACATCAAAATCGAAGTCGACATCAACCTCTTCTTCAATTCCGTAAAACTTTCTTCGCACTGAACATCCCATACAAACGCTCTACCTTTACAAGTCAACTTAGTCAACGGAAGTGACAACTTAGAAAAACCTTCAATAAACCTTTTATAATAACTAGCTAATCCCAAGAAGCTTCTAATCTCAGTAGCTGACTTTGGAGTTTCCCATTGCAACACAGCATCAACCTTCGATGGATCTACAGCAATGCCACTACCTGAAATCACATGACCAAGAAACCTAACCTCTTTTAACCAAAATTCACACTTGGACAACTTTGCATACAACTTCTTCTCTTTCAAAATCTGCAATACTACCCTTAAGTGTTCTGCATGTTATTCTTCTGACTTAGAGTAAATCAAAATATCATCAATGAACACCACTACAAACCGATCCAAATAAGTATGAAAGATACGATTCATATATTCCATGAATACTCCCGGTGCATTAGTAACACCGAAATGCATCACCGAATACTCATAATGTCCATAACGCATTCTGAAAGCCGTCTTCTGAATATCTTCATCCTTCACTTTAATCTGATGGTAACCCGATCTCAAATCAATCTTACTAAACACACGGGCATCCACCAATTGGTCCATCAAGTCATCTATTCTTGGAAGCCGATACTTGTTCTTAATCGTCACTTTATTCAACTGTCTATAATCAACACAAAGCCTCATACTTCCATCTTTCTTCTTTACTAACAACACTAGAGCTCCCCACGGCGATACACTTGGTCTTACAAACTTCTTCTCAAGTAACTCTTCCAATTGTTTCTTCAACTCTGAAAATCCAAATGTAGACATCCTGTATGGTGCCATAGACACAGGTCTGGTACCAGGTACAAGATCAATTGCAAATTCAACTTCCCTCTCTGGCGGTACATTAGGAATCTCGTCAGGAAAAACTTCAGGAAATTCACACACCACCTGCAATTCCTTAATTATAGCTTGAGTCACTACAGATAGTGACGCCATCAACGAAAACATTTGTACTTCCTCTTGCATCAATTTCCTCAATTGTCTTGCAGACAATAGACCTTCTTCTTCTTCAGGAGTAGAAAACTTCACAGACTTGTCATAATAGTTAATATGAACACAGTTATGCTCTAACCAGTTCATACCCAGAATTACATCCAAACCTCTTAACAGTAAACAAACCAAATCAACAACAAAGTCTTTGTCAAAGATCAACAAGGGACACTTAGCACACACAAAAGAAGTAGTCATCGACCCCTTGGCTGGAGTATCGACGACCATTTCTCCATCCAAAGAAGATAACATAAGACCCAATCTTTCAACACAATCAACATCAATAAAACAATGCATAGCACCAGTATCAATAATAGTAATTAAAGGAGTACTATTAATGAAACATGTACCTCTAATAAGTCTGTCCTCAGTAGCTGTCTGATCCTCAACCAAAGCAAACACTTTATCGCTTGACTGAGCCCTCTTCGGTTTCGGACACTGGATACCAATGTGCCCTTCTTCTCTACAGTTGAAACAAACCACATCTTTACGCTCACACTCAGATACAACATGTTTGTTCTTACCACAACGGAAACACCTCTTCACTTCAACAGTGCACACATTACTCTTGTGCCCAGATTTCCCACACTTAAAACAAACCACACCAACAGGAGCATCTCCCCCACTAGTCCTCTGACCATGAGCAACTATCTATTTACCCTTACCAGCTGGGGCATCATAAGGCTTACCACGATTCTGTTGGTGCTTACCCCTCTTCTCACTGATAATCTTCTAATGAGCATTATTATCCTCCTCATAAATCCTGCAGCTATCAACCAAATCAACAAAGACACGAATTTTCTAATATCCAACTGCTTTCTTAATCTCCGGGCGCAACCCGTTCTCAAACTTAATACACTTTGAAAACTCAGCATTTTCCTTGACTTAATGCGGATAAAACTTAGCCAACTTGCAAACTTGGCAGCATACTAAACATTTGACAGATTTCCTTGCTTCAGCTCAAGGAATTCAATTTCCTTCTTACCACTGACATCTTCAGGAAAGTACTTTCTCAAAAATTCTCTATGGAACACAGCCCAAATGACATTCTCTCCTGAAGCTTCCAACTTCTGACAAGTCTATAGCCATCAGTCATCAGCCTTGACTGCTAGCATATGAGTCCCATAACGAACCTTTTGCGCTGGAGTGCAGTCCATCACGCGAAAGATTCTCTCAATCTCTTTCAACCATTCCAATGCTCCTTCAGGATCATACTTTCCCTTGAACGTAGGTGGATTCTCTCTTTGGAAGGTCTCCAAGCTACGAGATCCAGCATTCCCGTCAGCATTCGGCTGATTTTCCATCGCATGATCCATTGCTTCTAGAGCAGCAGCAAGTGCAACATCATTCCTTCCAGCCATCTCAACTTCTCACTACAACATAAACAACAATTAGAACTCAAATAACAATACTCGACTGTTAGACAACTACGACTCGACGACAAGGTCAGACCAACCTTTTGCTCTGATACCAACTTTGTAACACCCCAATTCTACCCCAAGCAATTATATAAATAAACCAGAGTTATAAATTCAAACATGCAAGTGAATCGGGACGTCACAAATTCTTCTATGAAATTCATTGCCTTCATCGTGGATATATAACACTTTCAAAACATTGGATGAACCATCATAATATCTTTAAATAAAGTAATTCAACATCTACGCAACAGAATTCTTAATAACATCTTTAACAACTCAAAACAGCAACTTCGAAACATCACATATTTAATAATAATCAATTTAAGGTTCAACAACTGAAAATCAACAATAAAAAATCAGCAAGAGTTCATCCCCCCGAGTGTTACATATCATATCAATGACACTGACTCGAACTATTGAAGGTATACAACCTTCACTCTCGATTACCTGCACGTTACCAACATAAGGGTAACATTCAAACAGAAGGGGTGAGATATCTAACAATAAAATAAAGCGCATGATAATTAATATATTAAATTAGATCAATAACATCACCACTTCAAATCTCATAATCAACAACAATTACAACACATGTACACATTCATCAACATCAAAATACACTTCTTTATATAATCATCTAATGCGACTCAATACTATGCAAATGCATGTGGTACCATTGGAGCAGAACTCCCATCTCAAAAATTTGCCAATTAATAGAGGCATCAACAAAGCATAGCCTTCATCTCAAAATTTGCCAATCCAGGCCATCTCAACAAGCATAAGCTCCATCTCAAAAATGAAATGTATGCGACTAAACCATGAATGTAATAACAACACCAAAGTCAACAACATCTAAAATCATCTCAAAACATCTCAAATTAACATCTCAAAATACATCTCAAAATAACATCTCAAAATACATCTGAAATTAACATCTCAAAATAACATCTCAAATTCATCTCAACGTCTCGTCATCAACATCTCATATCATCAAAATAATTCATTAAACATCATTTATTCATCAACGTCATTTATTCATCATAAATTATCAAACACAACTTCGTTAATAACATCTCACTAACAACTCAGTTGTACATTAATACTACAGTAATCCATACTGTTATTCTGCAATCTTACATCGCTAATGTCACTAATCCTACTGTCATAATTCGAACAACAGTCTCTAAACATCTCACATTCATCATTCTGTTCAAAAGTCAGCACAACGACCAACACGGGAAATAATTCTAAATCCTAAATTGGCTACTAGGATTACACTTCTTATTCACCATTTTAATCATCTAGAATAAAGGTCATCGCGTTAGCTATTCAACGCTTCAAACGACATCTCAAACATCATCCTAAAATTCAAGTTACAACACTTTAAAACTGAATCTTTCAAAAATTAGACATTATGGGTCGATGCAAAACCCTTTGGATCAACGCGTACTTCTCTAACTGCACAACATGAGTCGACGCATCCTCTCATGGATTGACTCATCCTGAGTCTTGCACACAAAATGTATCGACACATGCATCTCTCTGATCGACTCATCCTGAGTCTTTCAACCTTCATGTATCGACGCAAGCCTCTTTGTATCGACTCATCCTGAGTCTTACAGCCCTCATGTATCGACACATCAAGCTTGAGGTCGACACATCCTGACCCTTCCTGCATAATTTCACGATTTCCTCTGCATTTTTACTACGGGAATCATATTCTTAACCTTACAAACCTTATTATAATCATGATAAATCATCACCTAACATTATCTTATATTACTACATCGATCAAACAACATAATGACATCATTATTCATCTAAAATTCATCAAATCTTCATCATACATCATCATGTACATCCAATTCAAGAACAAAACAGCAGTCCCCTCTAACCCCACATATCAATCATCATGAACCCAATTATAAGGTCAGAATCCCACCCTTACCTTGGATTTAAGGTCGCTCTACAATTTACGGGTTGAACTCGCGTTCTTGTCGTTTTCCACTATTTCCAGCAGCTTCACGTTCTCTTCCAAATCCTTATTTCTTTCTACTGCTTCCTTCTTTCTATTCTATTCCAACAAATAATAAAATAACCCTATTATTCTATTATTCCTTATTGAGTTTAAAACCTGCACCCGTTTATTACTTCTACTTTCTCAAAATAAGCCCACATTAAATAATATTACACTTCTAATATTATTTCTCCACATAATAATATAATACCTCTAATATATTATTTCTCCACTTAATAAAATAAATCCAATTAATCACAACACAACTTCTCAAATATTCCAAAAAAATAATTTAATTAAATAATTAATTAAATTTCGGGTGTTATAGTATGAAGCATGTATCATGGGTCTTCGAGCTGCTATTGACCTGAGGATTAAGTTCTTGAGTGTATTCGGGGATTCCTCTCTGGTGATAAGTCAAATCAAAGGCGAGTGGGATACGAAGCACCTGAATCTCATTCCTTACAAAGAGTATGTATTGACATTTCTCCCACACTTTGAGGAGGTAACCTTCAAACATTTCCCACGAGAGGAGAACCAGTTAGCGGACGCGCTAGCTACCATGTCTTCTATGTTCAAGGTTTGGTGGGATAATGAAGCTCCCCCGATTACCATTGAGAGGTTGGATGAACCAGCACACTGTTGTGAGATTGACACTGAAGAAGTGGCAGACAAACCCTGGTTTCACGAAGTCAAAAGGTATCTCGAGGCTCAGGAATATCCCGAAGGGGAATCTGTCAATGATAAGAAGTTTCTGAGAAGGTTCGTTGCAAAGTTCTTCCTCAGTAATGGAATCCTCTATAAATGCAACCATGACTTCACACTATTATGGTGTGTAGACAAGAGCGAAGCAGAGAGGATCATGACAGATCTACATGAAGGCACCTTCGGAACCCATTCAAGTGGACATACCATGGCTAAGAAGATCCTACGGGCATGATATTATTGGTCCACTATAAAGGTAGATTGTTATCAGCACTCTCGAACCTATCAAAAGTACCAAGTCTATGCTGATAAGGTGCATGTACATGTGGTTCCTCTGAATGTCTTGACAGATCCTTGGCCCTTTGCGATGTGGGACATCGACATGATAGGCGAGATCAGACCTACTATGTCCAGCGGACATCGCTTCATCTTAGTAGCCATTGATTACTTCACGAAGTGGGTTGAGGCAGCTTCCTTTGCTACAGTAACCAAGAATGTTGTGGTGCGGTTTATCTGACACAATCTGATCTGTCGATATGGTGTGCCAGAGAGGATTATTACTGACAATGGTACGAATCTCAACAACACAATGATCACCGAGCTCTGCAAACAGTTCAAGATACAGCATCATAACTCCTCTCCCTACCGACCAAAGATGAATGGCGTTGTTGAAGCAGCTAACAAGAACATCAAGAAGATTATACAGAAGATGACGGTGACTGTGATACGGTGGGAGAACTGACTTGAGGTTTTGCGTTTGTATTCGCACTTGTTCGGTTTAGCAAGAGTCGCCACCGACTTTTTATTTTATCCTAAAGGAAAGGTTAAAAAGCACAGGAAAAACCATTGAGATGTTTCGTGGGTTCGGGGGGTAGATTATAGAAAGGGAAGGTATTAGCACCCTTTCTATCCATGGTTATCCATGGGCTCTTAGTTACTTGTTTTAGATCACTTGCCTTTGATTTTCAATTGCTTGAAATGGTGGTGTGTGTGTGTGTTTTGAAAATGTTTTGAAAAAGATGCCTTGTCTAGGCAACCCTTGTAACAATTCTTTACTCGAATGTTTTACAAAGGTGTTTGTCTTTTCGAAAAGATGTTTCAAATGTTTTTGAAAGTTGTTTTGAAAGTTGTGTTGTGGAGTGTGTTTTGAAAGTAGGCAAGTGTGTTTTGCAAGTTGGATCAAGTAACTAGGAGTTATCTACCCCTAATTTTACTCAAAGGTCTTTCCTATGTTTTAACCCTTTTAACAGTATTGTTCCACCATTATATTTGGTGGACAATCTTGTGTTAGGATGTTAACGGGACAGGTGCGGGTCATCGTATGGACCATGAATGCAATGGTGCCAAGTGTCTTTGGCAATTCGCTTGAAGGGACTATGATCATTTGATTTAGGCAGCTTCGAAAGCGTCATCGAGGGACTATGATCATTTGATTTGTTTTGTTTTGCCAAAGAAACTCAACATGCAAGCATGGCCCATTTTGGAAGGCAACAAGCGAGATTACCCTAGGGGTGCAAGTGTGATTGGTGTATTTGATTATCATGCATTTATCTTGTATTAGGTTATCTAGCGGTTGATTTTATTCACATACAAACCCTAGGTCTAAACATGGTATAATTGAAAGCGATAAATTGCGGGAATTTAACGTCTAAGCTATTACAAATAAGTATCCGGGGATGGGGGTACAAATATTTACAAATGGGGATGAGTCATAATAGGAGAGTAGTGTCCAAATATATTTACAACCAAATCGAATCGCAATCTCAATGTAAAATGTAGCAATGTACAAGAATAAGAGAGAAATAAAAGTATTGTAAAATGTGTATGTGATCATTTACAAATGATGCAAGATGTTAACTTAATGCAAAATTAAGTAAGCATTATTTTTAGGGTTTTTGTTAAATATGTACAAACAAAAGTTTTAATGAAAAAAGAAAAGAAAATTGTTTTAAATTTAATTATCCTATTATCTATGTATTTAATTAATGTTTTATACAAGGTTTAAATTTAAACAAAAAAAGGTTTTAATAAAAGAAAAAAATGTTTAATCTTAATAAAATCTAATTATTTATGTATAATGAAAAGTGTTAGCAACATTTTTTATAAGAGAAATTAGTATATTAATTATCAACAAAAAAGAAGAATTAAGTTATATATATAAAAAAGAGGTGTTGGTTAAGAATAAAAGGTTATATGGGCTTAAGGGGGAAAGTTGGGCCCAAAATGTGAAAACAAAATAGATTCAAGAAAAGAAAGGGTTAGGGGGTGTGTTCCAGATTTTGTTGGGCTTAACGCTTGGATGGGGCAAGGCCCAACGAGTTTGTGAACATTTTGTTTTAGGGTTTCATTTGGTTTGCTTTATTTCTGGATTAGGGTTACAGTGGCTAGAGCGGTGCCGTTTCCATCTTCCCTCTTCGTCTTCGTCTTTCTCAAAACATGGCCACTGAACGCTCACCTCCTCGCCGGGCCACTAGGATGCTACTTCTATCTTCCTATCCTCACAGTCGTTCAATTAATGACGGAAAGAAGGTAACAAATTTTAGACGCTTTAGGGTTTTCAGATTTCCATCCTTGCATTTTTATTTGTTCTGATTCTTTGTGTGCTATTATTTGCTTCTTGTGAGGTGTGAAAAGAAAAAGGAAAGATACTACCTTTGGAGACGGAGGAATGGACTGGAAGCGCCTTAGGTGGCCGGTGAGGGAGCGCGATGCTGAGCTTGCTCTGTGGAAAACTGGTACTTTGTATCTTTCTTTAGGTTTTATGATGATTGCCTTATGAAAACCCTAGCATAATTTTCTTTTCCTCTTCTGGCACTTGAATGCTGATTGCTCCTGAAATACTTGCTTCTGTATGTTGATTGCTGAGTTGCCTTAGGTACTAACCCTGTGATGAAATCATTTTGAGGGTCTAGTTGGTTAGAATGCTTTGATTTGATGAAGATGCTTGTATGATTTGCTTCTGAATGGCCTATTTGTTATACTTCTGTTGCTTTTCCTCTCTCTTTTAGCTTGAGCTAGCTTCGCCTATGATGAACCTACTTCCGAGGAATTGGGATTTGTTATTTGGATAAAGGCTTATGCAGGTTGAAGCTTCAGTTTGCAAGCTTGTTTCTACCAGCTTTGCTTTGGCTTCAAGGTAGTTTGACAGGTTATGCTTGCTTTTGAAACTGAGTTTAGGTTTTGGAAGACTTTGTATTTGAAGCAGGTTACAGGCTTGGCTTGAGCTTCAAACCTGCTTGAGGCAGCTCTGGTTTGCTACAGGCTTCAGGATTGTGTTTGAGATTTATGCAGGCTGGTGATTTTGTTTGGAGTTTACAGGCCTGAGTTTTGTAACTTACAGGTTTATGCAGGTGAAGGCTTCATGTTTGATGCAGGTTTAGGCTTATGGCTTTGTTGGTCTGAAACAGGTTGAGGCTTGAGGGCTTGTATGGCTTTTTTGGCTTGATATTTGTTGTCCTGTTTTTTGACAGGCTTCAGGCTTGATATGCTTGTATGGCTTTTCTGGTTTGAGACAGGTTGAGGCTTGTTTTTGTTTGTTACAGGCTTGGCTTCTAATGCAGTTTTGTGACCATTGTTAAGTAACAGGTTTTGAGGCCGTTTGGGATGTTTGATTCAGTTTGTGTTATTATTTGTGTATTCTGCCCTCTGCCTTTTTTTGTGTTCTTATAACTTGTTTATATCGTTCATCCTAAGCCCTCTAAGCCTCTTCTCTCTCTCTCTCTCTTCTCTCTCTCTATCAGAAAAAGCATTTGTTTATTTCTTAAATTTGTACTTTCTGAAAAAGTATTGGCTTGGGAAATGATGAAGATTTTGTATGCTTGCAATGCTAGCTTTCCTCTGCATATTTCCAGATTTCCTGCATATCTTTTGACAGCTTTTTGTACTTGTTGACAACTTGATATCTTTTGATATCTTTGGACAGTTTGGTTGACATCTTTGGCTTAGTTTGGTTATGTGCTGTTCAGGTTGCCTTTGTGCATCAGTTTGAACTTTGTACATCAGTTTGAACTTTGTACTTGGTTTGGAATTTTGAAATGGGCAATTTGTTCTTTTTGGCATATTCAGTAGCTGTTCAATTTGCCTCTTTGGTTGATAATTTATGCAGTATTGTAGCTTTGTGAATTTCATATTTTTTGCAAGCATTTTCTATCCTTCTTTGTGAACCAAGAATTTTCTTGTGATTTGCAGAGAGGGTGAGTAACTGATTCCGGCCAATCACTTTTAATGATGAGTTTTTAAATATCTGTCTGCCCCTTTTTTTATTTCATCTGTGTTGACTTCTCTTCTTTTTTTGTTTTTGCAGATGAAAGTCAGTTGAGCAATGGGGAGCATCAGTAGAAGATGAAGACTTAGGAAAATTTTAGGATAGCTTTATTTTATTTCCAATTATTTGTAATAACATTATTTGTAAATACTGTAAATGTATTCAAATAACATTTGTACTAATAATTAAAAATAAATAAAAGCTCTTCTTTGTCAGTTAATTTCTTTTAATTCTTCTTCAATTGTTTATTTAATTATTTATAATTCTTAAATTATAATAAATGGAAATAAATCCCAACTATTCTAACTTAGAATAAATAATTAATTAATAAACATTGTAGTCTCGCCACTTAGCATTAATCAATAATAAACCCGGCGCTCCAATTAACCATAGCAATGCACAGTTAATCAAACAAACGTCCACATGTCTTTTCTTTTACTGATCATACCAAACACTGCAAGTTCTCAATTCAAATGCTTCAATCCAAATCTCAGAGTAAATTGAAAAGAACTGTAGAATTAATTCTTTCTGAGAATGCGCGCACAACCCTGATTCTTGATTTAATGTCGAAAAAGCGCATGCCTGATCAAACCCTGAGCCAAACTCAACCAAACCCTAATAATCTGTTTGAACTGTTCCAGAGTCCATGAAAACCCTAATTTGGATAGACTGATAAGAAAAATCTGTTTGACTGATTCTTACGCCAATCTGACAAGTCAGGAAAAACCCGAAGCTGTGATTTCTTGTGGAAAAGAGAGGGCAAATTTTGGGGTACAACAGTTGCCCCTGTTCAATCTTCTCGAACCTGAAGAGTTAGATTGGCAAGTTTTCCTTTCGCAACTCGAGGGTAAAAGGAGATTGGACACTAGAGTGCCCAAAAAATTTGCACTCGGTGATGTGATGGTAGAGGGAATGGGCTTAAAGATGCCATTTGGTGACGGGCTTAGAGATGCCATCTAGGGATGTGACAGAATCTTGTCGGGGGATGGGCTTAGAGATGCCATCTGGAAATGTTGGTATAAGGATGGGCTTAGAGATGCCATCTGGAATTGTTTGTTGAACTGTATGTCGTTGATGAGTGGACGAGTATCAGAAAGGTATCCCTGTTTTGGAACATCTCTGAACTGGGGGTCTGAACAAGCAATAGATTGACATCCATGTTTGGAGAATCTGTAAACTGTTTTCAGGAGTTGAAGTTGAATAAGCAATAGATCAGCATCCATGTTGGGAAGCGTCCGTAAACTGTTTTCAAAAGCTGAATCTGAACAAGCGATAGGTTAACATCCGTTACTGGAAAACCCGTGAACTGTTTTCAGAAGTCTTGAAGTTGAATAAGAAATAGATCAGCATCCATGTTAGGAAGCGTCCGTAAACTGTTTTCAAAAGTTGAGAAGAATTTGAACAAACGATTTGTTAACATCCGTTACTGGAGAACCCGTGAACTGTTTTCAGAAGTCTTGAAGTTGAATAAGCAATAGAGCAGCATCCGTTATTGGGAAGCATCCGTAAACTGTTTTCAAAAGTTGAGTCTGAAGCTTATTAATCTTTATCCTGAAAAAGGGTAAGATATTAGCTGAAACACAAAGTCATGTTGCATGAAATGTATTGATGCAATGTATGTTATATCAATGTTTATGATATGAATGTAATGAATGCGCATGTAGGCTGATGAGCTGTCTTGCTGAGGAAGACGAATCCTGGATAGCTGGAGATAAAAGAATCTTGACTGCTGTCAGGGAAAGTGAATCTTTGACTGCTGCAGGGGATTGAAAATCCTTTGATTGTTGAAAATGAGAAGTCCTGGGACCGCTGTTGGGGAATCCGGAGCTTGGGTTGTATGCCAATATACTGGGGATTCCTGTCTTGAGGGGATCTTCACTGGAGAATATTCGAGTATCCTGTGAGGAACTGAGAAGGAGAGTCTCCATTCTGCTTGGGGATTGATAGTCGGAAGTTTTAGCTCCGCTGGGGAATGACAGCTTTGGCTCCACTGGGGATTTTGAAACTTGACTCTGAGGGGAATTAGATTCTGTAAGACTCTCTGGCTGGGGAAATCAACTTTGAGAAAGCTCTTGTTCTGCTGAGGATCTTGAAGTTAAACTCTGTTTGGGGTACTCAGGTTATATGCCACTTTGAGAATGAGAATCTTCATTCTGTCGGGAATGTTAGGAGCTTGGGTGTGTGCCAATCTACCGGGGGTTCAAGGATGAGAGTCTTCATTCTTGAGAGAAACAAATTTTTAGGAGCTTCAGTTGTCCGTTATCTTGTTGGTGGTTGTAATTTCCAGCAGGTGATGAAGAATTTTTTTGATGATTACTATTCCAAAAGATGAAGGAACATTGATGATTACTACTTCAAAAGATGAAGGAACCTTGATGATTACTACTTCAAAATATGAAGGAACCTTGATGATTACTACTTCAAAAGATGAAGGAACCTTGATGATTACTACTTCAAACGATGAAGGAACCTTGATGATTAGTACTTCAAAAGATGAAGGAACCTTGACGATTACTACTTCAAAAGATGAAGGAACCTTGATGATTACTACTTCAAAAGATGAAGGAACCTTGATGATTACTACTCCAAAAGATGAAGGAACCTTGACAATTACTACTTCAAAAGATGAAGGAACCTTAATGATTACTACTTCAAAAGATGAAGGAACCTTGATGATTACTACTTCAAAAGATGAAGGAACCTTGATGATTACTACTTCAAAAGATGAAGGAACCTTGATGATTACTACTTCAAACGATGAAGGAACCTTGACGATTACTACTTCAAAAGATGAAGGAACCTTGACGATTACTACTTTAAAAGATGAAGGAACCTTATCTGTCGATCAATCTGCATATGCTAAGAATGCTGTTGAAATGTAATTTGTTCTGGAGAATAAATCCTTGACAAATGTTGGGGAAATAAACCCATGACTGCAGGTCTGTTAGAGAGGTTTCATTACTGCCCCCAGTATCAGATGCGTGTGATATTGCCAGGAAACTTGGACTGTTCGTAACCCTTGAGCTTGACATTTGAATGCCCGAAGTGATGGTGACGGAGACTTGCCCCAGGTTAATCTGTAATTGAGAGATTTGTTGAAATCTTGATTGGACTGCCCCAGGTTAACTGAACTTTTGAAAGATCTGTTGAAACTTTGACTGGACTGCTCCAGGTTAACTGAACTTTGAAAGATTTGTTGAAACTTTGACTGGACTGCCCCAGGTTAACTGGATAGTGACATGTCATGCCCCCTTGTTGATAGGAGATTTGCCAATGAAAGTGTCATCCCACTTGAAGTGATTTTACTCACTGAGAGAGTTTTCGTTCCTCCGAACATTCGTTGTATGAATTTCTTCGCTGTCAAACAAATAACCATGTGCAAAAAATGATATTCAAATAATGCAAAGTTTATGCTTGTCTTGAAGTTTTGAAAAATGCGTTTTTTAGCAGAAAACTTTTTATAAGACAAAATCAACACAAGATTTAGGGCAATGCCTTACAGGAGTCAGGATACCTTTTGTGACAGTATGCTTTCGAACTAACCCATGCTTCAATTAGGACTTTTGCAGGGTTGTAACATGGCTTGGTTCACGGTTTAAGAAACAAAGGATAAAGGCTCAAAGTATATTTGTACCCACCCGCTCCTCGTGATGTTCTTCAACCCTAAACTCAGTTAATTGTGCGTCGAACTCTATTCATGTTTGGAACGACTTTTGGGTGATGGTTCACCAATTGAATTTTGGAAGACAGTCATCATCTCCTTTTTCTTTTGCAACATTTTTTTTCATGTTGTTTGAGGATTTGTATTGACCTCGTTCTTTTTGATTTGTTATCCCTAACTTTTGCCTGATTGTTCCCATTTGTGAGATCACAGTCAGCGGGATGCCCCAGCTTTCTTAAGCCTCCTTTATAGGTTTTGGCTTAGTAGGCCTTTCTCTTTTGAGAGATAATGACTGCCTATGAGATAAGGAACCATCACTGTCTTTTGATTCCAAAGGAATGTTTTTCTTGATGTCATTCGTTGTATTACGAACTGAGAGTTTGCGACTTCAATGCGCATTTTCTTTTGAATTAACTGAGAGACTACCCTGCCACAGGTTTATATCAAAGGTTTTAATTTGTTTAGAACAGAAAACTCCTACTTCTTTGGCTCGAAGGGGTTGACTAGGGATTATCTTCCTTATAATCCAGTGTTTGGGAATTGAAAGAAATGCCTGTACATCATCAACAAGGTCTGTTCAAAAGCATACTGTATGAGATTATGGTATTGTTTCGTCATCCTCCCTCTAAAGGCTTGCAGCTTTTTATCAAGAGTTAAATATCATAAAGAAAGCATAAGAGTAGTGAAAACGAATGGATGAATTCAAGACAAACATATGCAATGCATTAATGAAACAAAGTTTGACATTAATAGATAATTGTTTAAATAACAAAGAAATTACAACTTTGAAAACTCAAATGAAGCAAAAGTCTCTCAGTTCGAGCTTTGTCATTTCAGGTGGAGCACCCAAAGTGGAATATTTTCATCTCACCATCCGGCATGAATTCCAGCACTCCTTCGTCGATCAAATCTTGGATCTTGTTCTTTAGAGTCCAACAGTTGTCGGTGTCATGTCCAGGACCAAAGGAGTGGAACACACACCTTTCATTGGGGTGATAGGTAGGAGCAGAGGTGTTGGGATTCCGAGGAGGATCCCTTAAAGTAAGCAGGTTGACCTCCAACAGGCGTTTCAGTATCAAAGATGACGGTATCTCAGTCTCAGAGAAATGTCTTCCAGGTACATTCCGCTTGCGTCGATTACCATGTTGATGTTGGCGAGGTTGTTGCTGGGCTTGTGACCCTGAAGCAAGATGAGGAGCTTTTCCTTTGTCTTCTTGTCTCAAAGGAGGTTGAATGATGGCCTGATCTTCAACCCTTGGTGTTTGCCCCACTTGGTCGTTTTGAAGCAGCTTGTTGACGAGGACCCTGAGCTCTTCTTGTCTTTGAGCTAAGTCTTGAATGAGAGACATCTGGCCCCCCAGCTGGATCTTCATTGTTGCCAACTCAAACTGCAGTCCCTCCAACTGATCATTCTTGATGCCTCCTAGATTCCCCAAGACCATGCCCCTTGTGAGGAGAGCTTTTATCTCTTCTTGCCCCTGGGATAGGTTCAAGAAAATCTCTTGCAGTTGAGCGTTTTGAGCCTGGATGCCCTTGATAGTCTGCTCCAGAGCCATCTCTACTGAAATAAACAGTTGGAGAATGAGGAAACCTGAAAAGGAAAATTGTTATGATGCAATGCATGATATGTGAATGCATGCTTTCAAGGATCTCTTGGGGTAAACACAAGAGAATGTTAGAGGTTGAACTTCGATCTTTGATTGGAGAACCTTGTAGTGGTGGATGTCATTCCACTAGAATCAAGCTCACTATGTCAAGTGGGTCATAGCCCCTGATTCAAGTTGTTGCACTTTATCTTTGATGGCATTTGTTTAGAGGAGAAAACCTCTTGCCTCTTGGTAGACGTCTGGTTCAACGTGACCCTGCATCAACAGACGCTCGAGTTCCTTGAAATGGTTAGTAAAAAAAATGCTATGGTATGATGTCATGATGTTATGTACATGTATGCAAAAGCAAGTGAGTGTATATACAAGTAATCATATTTACACAAAGCAAACAAGTCCTTAGGTTTAGGCTTGCATGGGATTTGTATGTAAGTACCCTCTTGAAGTTAGTTGGCTCATCCTATCCTAAAATAGAAACCGGGTTCTAAGGAGCTCAATATCACTGGATTGTTTTCTGTGTTCATTGTTTTGGTTTAGCCACTTAACTGGCGACCAAAATATTCCAAGAAAACAACCCTCAATGAGTGTAGTATCGAGTATCTACCGACTTCGGA
Source organism: Vicia faba (assembly GCA_948472305.1). Taxonomy (NCBI): domain Eukaryota; kingdom Viridiplantae; phylum Streptophyta; class Magnoliopsida; order Fabales; family Fabaceae; genus Vicia; species Vicia faba. Next base: position 1,258,247,957 of record OX451741.1, on the reverse strand, counting down.
CTATACCAAAGTCGGTTATCTCACTACCCCTAAAAAAGGCTAAGATGGTCAAGTAAGGTTCTAAGAGTTCGTTAGTGCTTCATGACATCACTCAGTGGCCCCGTACTCTCCTTGATTGAACTCAAGGGTTACCGGTACTCACAAATATGTTACACTAACATAGCTTACTGCTTCAACCATGTCGGTATACCCGACACAGTTCCCTCACAGTTTTATTGCTATTTACCTAAAAAGGTGCCCCAAATCCGGGTGTAGGATTTACAGCAAACCCAAACAAGGACCCAAAAAGTAAAGCAATCAAAGCAAGTATGTATGGGTGATCTAAAACCCTAAGGTAACCCCACTTTTAAATTTGTCCCCAGCAGAGTCGCCAGTTCTGTGATACGGTGGGAGAACTGACTTGAGGTTTTGCGTTTGTATTCACACTTATTTGGTTTAGCAAGAGTCGCCACTGACTTTTTATTTTATCCTAAAGGAAAGGTTAAAAAGCACAGGAAAAACCTTTGAGATGTTTCGTGGGTTCGGGGGGTAGATTATAGAAAGGGAAGGTATTAGCACCCTTTCTATCCATGGTTATCCATGGGCTCTTAGTTACTTGTTTTAGATCACTTGCCTTTGATTTTCAATTGCTTGAAATGGTGGTGTGTGTGTGTGTTTTGAAATTTTTTTGAAAAAGATGCCTTGTCTAGGCAACGCTTGTAACAATTCTTTACTCAAATGTTTTACAAAGGTGTTTGTCTTTTCGAAAAGATGTTTCAAATGTTTTTGAAAGTTGTGTTGTGGAGTGTGTTTTGAAAGTAGGCAAGTGTGTTTTGCAAGTTGGATCAAGTAACTAGGAGTTGTCTACCCCTAATTTTACTCAAAGGTCTTTCCTATGTTTTAACCCTTTTAACAGTATTGTTCCACCATTGTATTTGGTGGACAATCTTCTGTTAGGATGTTAACGGGACAGGCGCGGGTCATCGTATGGACCATGAATGCAATGGTGCCAAGTGTCTTTGGCAATTCGCTTGAAGGGACTATGATCATTTGATTTAGGCAGCTTCGAAAGCGTCATCGAGGGACTATGATCATTTGATTTGTTTTGTTTTGCCAAAGAAACTCAACATGCAAGCATGGCCCATTTTGGAAGGCAACAAGCGAGATTACCCTAGGGGTGCAAGTGTGATTGGTGTATTTGATTATCATGCATTTGTCTTGTATTAGGTTATCTAGCGGTTGATTTTATTCACATACAAACCCTAGGTCTAAACATGGTATAATTGAAAGCGATAAATTGCGAGAATTTAATGTCTAAGCTATTACAAATAAGTATCCGGGGATGGGGGTACAAATATTTACAAATGGGGATGAGTCATAATAGGAGACTAGTGTCCAAATATATTTACAACCAAATCGAATCGCAATCTCAATGTAAAATGTAGCAATGTACAAGAATAAGAGAGAAATAAAAGTATTGTAAAATGTGTATGTGATCATTTACAAATGATGCAAGATGTTAACTTAATGCAAAATTAAGTAAGCATTATTTTTAGGGTTTTTGTTAAATATGTACAAACAAAAGTTTTAATGAAAAAAGAAAAGAAAATTGTTTTAAATTTAATTATCCTATTATCTATGTATTTAATTAATGTTTTATACAAGGTTTAAATTTAAACAAAAAAAGGTTTTAATAAAAGAAAAAAAATGTTTAATCTTAATAAAATCTAATTATTTATGTATAATGAAAAGTGTTAGCAACATTGTTTATAAGAGAAATTAGTATATTAATTATCAACAAAAAAGAAGAATTAAGTTATATATATAAAAAAGAGACGTTGGTTAAGAATAAAAGGTTATATGGGCTTAAGGGGGAAAGCTAGGCCCAAAATGTGAAAACAAAATAGATTCAAGAAAAGAAAGGGAAAGGGGGTGTGTTCCAGATTTTGTTGGGCTTAACGCTTGGATGGGGCAAGGCCCAACGAGTTTGTGAACATTTTGTTTTAGGGTTTCATTTGGTTTGCTTCATTTCCGGATTAGGGTTACAGTGGCTAGAGCGGCGCCGTTTCCATCTTCCCTCTTTGTCTTCGTCTTTCTCAAAGCATAGCCACTGAACACTCACCTCCTCGCCGGGCCACTAGGATGCTACTTCCATCTTCCTCTCCTCACAGTCGTTCAGTTATTGACGGAAAGAAGGTAACAAATTTTAGACGCTTTAGGGTTTTCAGATTTCCATCCTTGCATTTTTTATTTGTTCTGATTCTTTGTGTGCTATTATTTGCTTCTTGAGAGGTGTGAAAAGAAAAAGGAAGAGATACTACCTTTGGAGACGGAGAATGGACTGAAAGCGCCTTAGGCGGCCGGCGAGGGAGCGCGATGCTGATCTTGCTCTGTGGAAAACTGGTACTTTGTATCTTTCTTTAGGTTTTATGATGATTGCCTTCTGAAAACCCTAGCACGATTTTCTTTTCCTCTTCTGGCGTTTGAATGCTGATTGCTCCTGAAATACTTGCTTTTGTATGTTGATTGTTGAGTTGCCTTAGGTACTAACCCTGTGATGAAATCATTCTGAGGGTCTAGTTGGTTCGAATGCTTTGATTTGATGAAGATGCTTGTATGATTTGCTTCTGAATGGCCTATTTGTTATACTTCTGTTGCTTTTCCTCTCTCTTTTAGCTTTAGCTAGCTTCGCCTATAATGAACCTAGTTCTGAGGCATTGGGATTTGTTATTTGGATAAAGGCTTATGCAGGTTGAAGCTTCAGTTTGCAAGCTTGTTTCTACCAGCTTTGCTTTGGCTTCAAGGTAGTTTGACAGGTTATGCTTGCTTTTGAAACTGAGTTTAGGTTTTGGAAGACTTTGTATTTGAAGCAGGTTACAGGCTTGGCTTGAGCTTCAAACCTGCTTGAGGCAGCTCTGGTTTGCTACAGGCTTCAGGCTTGTGTTTGAGATTTATGCAGGCTGGTGATTTTGTTTGGAGTTTACAGGCCTGAGTTTGGTAACTTACAGGTTTATGCAGGTGAAGGCTTCATGTTTGATGCAGGTTTAGGCTTATGGCTTTGTTGGTCTGAAACAGGTTGAGGCTTGAGGGCTTGTATGGCTTTTTTGGCTTGATATTTGCTGTCCTGTTTTTTGACAGGCTTCAGGCTTGATATGCTTGTATGGCTTTTCTGGTTTGAAACAGGTTGAGGCTTGTTTTTGTTTGTTAAAGGCTTGGCTTCTAATGCATTTTTGTGACCATTGTTAAGTAACATGTTTTGAGGCCGTTTGGGATGTTTGATTCAGTTTGTGTTATTATTTGTGTATTCTGCCCTCTGCCTTTTTTTGTGTTCTGATAACTTGTTTATATCTTTAAGCCTAAGCCCTGTAAGCCTCTTCTCTCTCTCTCTTCTCTCTCTCTATCAGAAAAAGCATTTGTTTATTGCTTAAATCTATACTTTCTGAAAAAGTATTGGCTTGGGAAATGATGAAGATTTTGTATGCTTGCAATGCTAGCTTTCCTCTGCATATTTCCATATTTCCTGCATATCTTTTGACAACTTTTTGTACTTGTTGACAGCTTGATATCTTTTGATATCTTTGGACAGTTTGGTTGACATCTTTGGCTTAGTTTGGTTATGTGTTGTTCAGTTTGCCTTTGTGCATCAGTTTGAACTTTGTACATCAGTTTGAACTTTGTACTTGGTTTGGAATTTTGAAATGGGCAATTTGTTCTTTTTGGCATATTCAGTAGCTGTTCAGTTTGCCTCTTTGGTTGATAATTTATGCAGTATTGTAGCTTTGTGCATTTCATATTTTTTGCAAGCATTTTCTATCCTTCTTTGTGAACCAAGAATTTTCTTGTGATTTGCAGAGAGGGTGAGTAACTGATTCCGGCCAATCACTTTTAATGATGAGTTTTTAAATATTTGTCTGCCCCTTTTTTTATTTCATCTGTGTTGACTTCTCTTCTTTTTTTGTTTTTGCAGATGAAAGTCAGTTGAGCAATGGGGAGCATCAGTAGAAGATGAAGACTTAGGAAAATTTTAGGATAGCTTTATTTTATTTCCAATTATTTGTAATAACATTATTTGTAAATACTGTAAATGTATTCAAATAACATTTTTACTAATAATTAAAAATAAATAAAAGCTCTTCTTTGTCAATTAATTTCTTTTAATTCTTATTCAATTGTTTATTTAATTATTTATAATTCTTAAATTATAATAAATGGAAATAAATCCCAACTATTCTAACTTAGAATAAATAATTAATTAATAAACACTGTAGTCTCGCCACTTAGCATTAATCAATAATAAACCCGGCACTCCAATTAACCATAGCAATGCATAGTTAATCAAACAAACGTCCACATGTCTTTTCTTTTACTGATCATACCAAACACTGCAAGTTCTCAATTCAAATGCCTCAATCCAAATCTCAGAGTAAATTGAAAAGAACTGTAGAATTAATTCTTTCTGAGAATGCGCGCACAACCCTGATTCTTGATTTAATGTCAAAAAAGCGCATGCCTGATCAAACCCTGAGCCAAACTCAACCAAACCCTAATAATCTGTTTGAACTGTTCCAGAGTCCATGAAAACCCTAATTTGGATAGACTGATAAGAAAAAATCTGTTTGACTTATTCTTACGCCAATCTGACAAGTCAGGAAAAACCCGAAGCTGTGATTTCTTGTGGAAAAGAGAGGGCAAATTTTGGGGTACAACAGTTGCCCCTGTTCAATCTTCTTGAACCTGAAGAGTTAGATTGGCAAGTTTGCCTTTCGCGACTCGAGGGTAATAGGAGATTGGACACTAGAGTGCCCAAAACATTTGCACTCGGTGATGTGATGGTAGAGGGAATGGGCTTAAAGATGCCATTTGGTGATGGGCTTAGAGATGCCATCTAGGGATGTGACAGAATCTTGTCGGGGGATGGGCTTAGAGATGCCATCTAGAAATGTTGGTATAAGGATGGGCTTAGAGATGCCATCTGGAAATGTTTGCTGAACTGTATGTCGTTGATGAGTGGACGAGTATCAGAAAGGTATCCATGTTTTGGAACATATCTGAACTGGGGGTCTGAACAAGCAATAGATTGACATCCATGTTTGGAGAATCTGTAAACTGTTTTCAGGAGTTGAAGTTAAATAAGCAATAGATCAGCATCCATGTTGGGAAGCGTCCGTAAACTGTTTTCAAAAGCTGCATCTGAACAAGCGATAGGTTAATATCCATTACTGGAGAACCCGTGAACTATTTTCAGAAGTCTTGAAGTTGAATAAGCAATAGATCAGCATCCATGTTGGGAAGCGTCCGTAAACTGTTTTCAAAAGTTGAGAAGAATCTGAACAAACGATAGGTTAACATCCGTTACTGGAGAACCCGTGAACTGTTTTCAGAAGTCTTGAATTTGAATAAGCAATAGAGCAGCATCCGTTGTTGGGAAGCATCCGTAAACTGTTTTTAAAAGTTGAGTCTGAAGCTTATTAATCTTTATCCTGAAAAAGGGTAAGATATTAGCTGAAACACAAAGTCATGTTGCATGAAATGTATTGATGCAATCTATGTTATATTAATGTTTATGATATGAATGTAATGAATGCGCATGTAGGCTGATGAGCTGTCTTGCTGAGGAAGACGAATCCTGGATAGCTGGAGATAAAAGAATCTTGACTGATGTCGAGGAAAGTGAATCTTTGACTGCTGCAGGGGATTGAAAATCCTTTGATTGTTGAAAATGAGAAGTCCTGGGACCGCTGTTGGGGAATCTGGAGCTTGGGTTGTATGCCAATCTACTGGGGATTCCTGTCTTGAGGGGATCTTCACTGGAGAATATTCGAATATCCTGTGAGGAACTGAGAATGAGAGTCTCCATTCTGCTTGGGGATTGATAGTCGGAAGTTTTAGCTCCGCTGGGGAATGACAGCTTTGGCTCCACTGAGGATTTTGAAACTTGACTCTGAGGGGAATTGGATTTTGTAAGACTCTCTGGCTGGGGAAATCAGCTTTGAGAAAGCTCTTGTTCTGCTGAGGATCTTGAAGTTAAACTCTGTTTGGGGGACTCAGGTTATATGCCACTTTGAGAATGAGAATCTTCATTCTGTCGGGAATGTCAGGAGCTTGGGTGTGTGCCAATCTACTGGGGGTTCAAGGATGAGAGTCTTCATTCTTGAGAGAAATAGATTTTTAGGAGCTTCAGTTGTCCGTTATCTTGTTGGTGGTTGTAATTTCCAGCAGGTGATGAAGAACTTTTTTTGATGATTACTACTCCAAAAGATGAAGGAACCTTGATGATTACTACTTCAAAAGATGAAGGAACCTTGATGATTACTACTTCAAAAGATGAAGGAACCTTGATGATTACTACTTCAAAAGATGAATGAACCTTGATGATTACTACTTCAAACGATGAAGGAACCTTGATGATTACTACTTCAAAAGATGAAGGAACCTTGACGATTACTACTTCAAAAGATGAAGGAACCTTGATGATTACTACTTCAAAAGATGAAAGAACCTTGATGATTACTACTCCAAAAGATGAAGGAACCTTGACGATTACTACTTCAAAAGATGAAGGAACCTTGATGATTACTACTTTAAAAGATGAAGGAACCTTGATGATTACTACTTCAAAAGATGAAGGAACCTTGATGATTACTACTTCAAAAGATGAAGGAACCTTGACGATTACTACTTCAAACGATGAAGGAACCTTGACGATTACTACTTCAAAAGATGAAGGAACCTTGACGATTACTACTTCAAAAGATGAAGGAACCTTATCTGTCGATCAATCTGCATATGCTAAGAATGCTGTTGAAATGTAATTTGTTCTGGAGAATAAATCCTTGACAAATGTTGGGGAAATAAACCCATGACTGCAGGTCTGTTAGAGAGGTTTCATTACTGCCCCCAGTATCAGATGCGTGTGATATTTCCAGGAAACTTGGACTGTTCGTAACCCTTGAGCTTCACATTTGAATGCCCCAAGTGATGGTGACGGAGACTTGCCCCAGGTTAATCTGTAATTGAGAGATTTGTTGAAATCTTGATTGGACTGCCCCAGGTTAACTGAACTTTTGAAAGATCTGTTGAAACTTTGACTGGACTGCCCCAGGTTAACTGAACTTTGAAAGATTTGTTGAAACTTTGACTGGACTACCCCAGGTTAACTGGATAGTTACATGTCATGCCCCCTTGTTGATAGGAGATTTGCCAATGAAAGTGTCATCCCACTTGAGGTGATTTTACTCACTGAGAGAGTTTTCGTTCCTCTGAACATTCGCTGTATGAATTTCTTTGATGTCAAACAAATAACCATGTGCAAACAACGATATTCAAATAATGCAAAGTTTATGCTTGTCTTGAAGTTTTGAAAAATGCGTTTTTTAGCAGAAAACTTTTTATAAGACAAAATCAACACAAGATTTAGGGCAATGCCTTACAGGAGTCAGGATACCTTTTGTGACAGTATGCTTTCGAACTAACCCATGCTTCAATTAGGACTTTTGCAGGGTTGTAACGTGGCTTGGTTCACGGTTTAAGAAACAAAGGATAAAGGCTCAAAGTATATTTTTACCCACCCGCTCTTCGTGATGTTCTTCAACCCTAAACTCAGTTAATTGTGCGTCGAACTCTATTCAAGTTTGGAACGACTTTTGGGTGATGGTTCACCAATTGAATTTTGGAAGACAGTCATCATCTCCTTTTTCTTTTGCAACATTTTTTTTCATGTTGTTTGAGGATTTGTATTGACCTCGTTCTTTTTGATTTATTATCCCTAACTTTTGCCTGACTGTTCCCGTTTTTGAGATCACAGTCAGCGGGATGCCCCAGCTTTCTTAAGCCTCCTTTATAGGTTTTAGCTTAGTGGTCCTTTCTCTTTTGAGAGATAATGACTGCCTATGAGATAAGGAACCATCACTGTCTTTTGATTCCAAAGGAATGTTTTTGTTGATGTCATTCGTTGTATTGCGAACTGAGAGTTTGCGACTTCAATGCGCATTTTCTTTTGAATTAACTGAGAGACTACCCTACCCCAGGTTTATATCAAAGGTTTTAATTTGTTTAGAACAGAAAACTCCTACTTCTTTGGCTCGAAGGGATTGACTAGGGATTATCTTCCTTATAACTCCAGTGTTTGGGAATTGAAAGAAATGCATGTACATCATCAGCAAGGTTTGTTCAAAAGCATACTGTATGATATTATGGTATTGTTTCGTCATCCTCCCTCTAAAGGCTTGCAGCTTTTTATCAAGAGTTAAATATCATAAAGAAAGCATAAGAGTAGTGAAAACGACTGGATGAATTCAAGACAAACATATGCAATGCATTAATGAAACAAAGTTTGACATTAATAGATAATTGTTTGAATAACAAAGAAATTACAACTTTGAAAACTCAAATGAAGCAAAAGTCTCTCAGTTCGAGCTTTGTCATTTCAGGTGGAGCACCCAAAGTGGAAGATTTTCATCTCACCATCCGGCATGAATTCCAGCACTCCTTCGTCGATCAAATCTTGGATCTTGTTCTTCAGAGTCCAACAGATGTCGGTGTCATGTCCAGGACCAAAGGAGTGGTACACACACCTTTCATTGGGGTGATAGGTAGGAGCAGAGGTGTTGGGATTCCGAGGAGGATCCCTTAAAGTAAGCAGGTTGACCTCCAACAGGCGTTTCAGTATCAAAGATGACGGTATCTCAGTCTCAGAGAAATGTTCCAGGTACATTTCGCTTGCATCGATTACCCTGTTGATGTTGGCGAGGTTGTTACTGGGCTTGTGACCCTGAAGCAAGCTGAGGAGCTTTTCCTTTGTCTTCTTGTCTCAAAGGAGGTTGAATGATGGCCTGAACTTCAAACCTTGGTGTTTTCCCCACTTGGTCGTTTTGAAGCAGCTTGTTGACGAGGACCCTGAGCTCTTCTTGTCTTTGAGCTAAGTCTTGAATGAGAGACATCTGGCCCCCCAGCTGGATCTTCATTGTTGCCAAGGAGGAAAGCTGGGCCCAAAATGTGAAAACAAAATAGATTCAAGAAAAGAAAGGGAAAGGGGGTGTGTTCTAGATTTTGTTGGGCTTAACGCTTGGATGGGGCAAGGCCCAACGAGTTTGTGAACATTTTGTTTTAGGGTTTCATTTGGTTTGCTTCATTTCCGGATTAGGGTTATAGTGGCTAGAGCGGCGCCGTTTCCATCTTCCCTCTTCGTCTTCGTCTTTCTCAAAACATGGCCACTGAACGCTCACCTCCTCGCCGGGCCACTAGGATGCTACTTCCATCTTCCTCTCCTCACAGTCGTTCAGTTAATGACGGAAAGAAGGTAACAAATTTTAGACGCTTTAGGGTTTTCAGATTTCCATCCTTGCATTTTTTATTTGTTCTGATTCTTTGTGTGCTATTATTTGCTTCTTGTGAGGTGTGAAAATAAAAAGGAAGAGATACTACCTTTGGAGACGGAGGAATGGATTGGAAGCGCCTTAGGCGGCCGGCGAGGGAGCGCGATGCTGAGCTTGCTCTATGGAAAACTGGTACTTTGTATCTTTCTTTAGGTTTTATGATGATTTCCTTCTGAAAACCCTAGCATAATTTTCTTTTCCTCTTCTGGCGCTTGAATGCTGATTGCTCCTGAAATACTTGCTTCTGTATGTTGATTGCTCAGTTGCCTTAGGTACTAACCCTGTGATAAAATCATTCTGAGGGTCTAGTTGGTTCGAATGCTTTGATTTGATGAAGATGCTTGTATGATTTGCTTCTGAATGGCCTATTTGTTATACTTCTGTTGCTTTTCCTCTCTCTTTTAGCTTGAGCTAGCTTCGCCTATGATGAACCTAGTTCTGAGGCATTGGGATTTGTTATTTGGATAAAGGCTTATGCAGGTTGAAGCTTCAATTTGCAAGCTTGTTTCTACCAGCTTTGCTTTGGCTTCAAGGTAGTTTGACAGGTTATTCTTGCTTTTGAAACTGAGTTTAGGTTTTGGAAGACTTTGTATTTGAAGCAGGTTACAGGCTTGGCTTGAGCTTCAAACCTGCTTGAGGCAGCTCTGGTTTGCTACAGGCTTCAGGCTTGTGTTTGAGATTTATGCAGGCTGGTGATTTTGTTTGGAGTTTACAGGCCTGAGTTTTGTAACTTACAGGTTTATGCAGGTGAAGGCTTCATGTTTGATGCAGGTTTAAGCTTATGGCTTTGTTGGTCTGAAACAGGTTGAGGCTTGAGGGCTTGTATGGCTTTTTTGGCTTGATATTTGTTGTCCTGTTTTTTGACAGGCTTCAGGCTTGATATGCTTGTATGGCTTTTCTGGTTTGAAACAGGTTGAGGCTTGTTTTTGTTTGTTACATGCTTGGCTTCTAATGCACTTTTGTGACCATTGTTAAGTAACAGGTTTTGAGGTCGTTTGGGATGTTTGATTCAGTTTGTGTTATTATTTGTGTATTCTGCCCTCTGCCTTTTTTTGTGTTCTGATAACTTGTTTATATCTTTAAGCCTAAGCCCTGTAAGCCTCTTCTCTCTCTCTATCAGAAAAAGCATTTGTTTATTGCTTAAATCTGTACTTTCTGAAAAAGTATTGGCTTGGTAAATGATGAAGATTTTGTATGCTTGCAATGCTAGCTTTCCTCTGCATATTTCCAGATTTCCTGCATATCTTTTGACAGCTTTTTGTACTTGTTGACAGCTTGATATCTTTTGATATCTTTGGACAGTTTGGTTGACATCTTTGGCTTAGTTTGGTTATGTGCTGTTCAGTTTGCCTTTGTGCATCAGTTTGAACTTTGTACATCAGTTTGAACTTTGTACTTGGTTTGGAACTTTGAAATGGGCAATTTGTTCTTTTTGGCATATTCAGTAGCTGTTCAGTTTGCCTCTTTGGTTGATAATTTATGCAGTATTGTAGCTTTGTGCATTTCATATTTTTTGCAAGCATTTTCTATCCTTCTTTGTGAACCAAGAATTTTCTTGTGATTTGCAGAGAGGGTGAATAACTGATTCCGGCCAATCACTTTTAATGATGAGTTTTTAAATATCTGTCTGCCCCTTTTTTTATTTCATCTGTGTTAACTTCTCTTCTTTTTTTGTTTTTGCAGATGAAAGTCAGTTGAGCAATGGGGAGCATCAGTAGAAGATGAAGAATTAGGAAAATTTTAGGATAGCTTTATTTTATTTCCAATTATTTGTAATAACATTATTTGTAAATACTGTAAATGTATTCAAATAACATTTGTACTAATAGTTAAAAATAAATAAAAGCTCTTCTTTGTCAGTTAATTTCTTTTAATTCTTCTTCAATTGTTTATTTAATTATTTATAATTCTTAAATTATAATAAATGGAAATAAATCCCAACTATTCTAACTTAGAATAAATAATTAATTAATAAACACTGTAGTCTCGCCACTTAGAATTAATCAATAATAAACTCGGCGCTCCAATTAACCATAGCAATGCACAGTTAATCAAACAAACGTCCACATGTCTTTTCTTTTACTGATCATACCAATCACTGCAAGTTCTCAATTCAAATGCCTCAATCCAAATCTCAGAGTAAATTGAAAAGAACTGTAGAATTAATTCTTTCTGAGAATGCACGCACAACCCTGATTCTTGATTTAATGTCGAAAAAGCGCATGCCTGATCAAACCCTGAGCCAAACTCAACCAAACCCTAATAATCTGTTTGAACTATTCCAGAGTCCATGAAAACCCTAATTTGGATAGACTGATAGGAAAAAATCTGTTTGACTGATTCTTACGCCAATCTGACAAGTCAGGAAAAACCCGAAGCTGTGATTTCTTGTGGAAAAGAGAGGGCAAATTTTGGGGTACAACAGTGACATATAAAGACTGGCATGAGATGTTACCATTCGCTCTTCATGGGTACCGTACCTCAGCACGGACGTCGACAGGGGCAACACCCCACTCTCTGGTATATGGCATGGAGGCAGTCCTACCCATCAAAGTCCATATACCTTCTCTCAGGATTATGAAGGATACAGGTTTGAACAAAGAAGACTAGATCCAAACCCGACTTGATCAGCTAAATCTAATCGATGAAAAGAGACCTACTTCTATTTCCCATGGTCAGGCGTATCAAAAGCGAATGATCAAGGCTTTTTACAAGAAAGTCAGGCGTCAAGAATATCAAGTCGGGGATCTAGTGATCAAACGCATCATACTACCGCAAGGTGATCCCAGGGGCAAATGGACCCCTACGTATGAAGGGCCATTTGTGGTTAAGAACATTTTTTTGGGTGGAGCTATGGTTCTAACCACCATGGACGGTGACGACCTTCCTCACCCCATCAATGCAGACATAGTGAAAAGATACTACACCTAATAAAAGACCCGATAGGTCGACTGGCCTAGGCAAAAATAAGGGCTTCCCGGCGAACCAAAAGGGTTCGGGCAAAAGTAAGGGATGAAAACGAAAAAATATGTACACCCGACAAGTCGAAAACCCGAAAGGGAGGCTTAGGCAAAAAAGGGTATCCCGGTGGATTAAAAACCCGAAAGGGCAATCTAGGAAAAAGTTAGGGATTGAAGCGTATCACTATTGGATCATCTTGCGACCAGACTTCGGTATCGACTATCAAACTCGGACGGCGTTAACCAATCTAATCAACCTTCGGCCAAGTAGCAAAGTGATGAGACGCTTGAAGATAAAGGCAATAGAAGAGTTGGAACCCAATGGGGTTGTTTCACATAGTTGTTTTTCTTTCTTTTACACAAATTGTATAATTTCTGTCTTTCAGCGATGTTCTCTTACTGGAGCATCAGACTCTTTGTACAAAAATGCCTATTACAAGCCAACTTCAAAAATCAATACAAATCATTTTCACAAGAAATCTCAATTCGTTTTTATTTTTCTGTTTTGTTTTGCAAGAACGTCCAATGATTTATTTTTTATATGTGCATTTGAAAATGATTGCTGCTCATAAATATTTACATAAGAAACAAAAGACAATTACTCGTAATTCTAGAAACAGGAAAAATAAGAAGTGCCAAACCTTACGATTACTCTGCCCAGTAGGTACCGGGATAGAGCCAGCTTGGGAACATGATTATTGGTATATAGACTCCCCACAAAGAAAGAGTATCTGAAGGCATTGAAACAGGACATAACTATCCCCAACCAAGGTTCATAATCGCGGGCGAGTCAGTAAATTTCATCCCCCAAGAAGAGTTTATTTCTCCAGATACTGAAGCTCAATCTCCAACATAGCTTATCATCTCCAGCAACGGAATTTCATCCCCAGCTGAGTTTATTCCCCCAGATCAGCAGGTCTACCAACAGAGTATCTCTTCCCCTAAGTTGGTCCCTACATAGTTATTCTCCAGCATCTCTTCTCGACAAAATATTTACAAGTCTCCAGCAACCGTCAGGGATTTATTTTCCCAAGACGCGAGCATACCCCAATAGCATTTTATGAACATACATCATGACATACGCATACATATCATATACAGCATAATCTCATTTATTTTGAGAACATAATTTCACCCTGCATTTCATGCATCGCATATAACTAACCTTGATATCTTTTTAGGAAAAGACGATTAGCTTCAATGAATCCAGTAGTTATACAAGCTACATCCACAGGCTTTCATATCGAAGTAACCCTACTATCCAGGTTCCTTCTCACAGCCCTACTATCTAGGATTTCATATTGAAGTAACCCTACTATCCAGGTTCCTTCTCACAGCCCATTATCCAGCCTTTCATATCGAAGTAACCCTACTATCAAGGTTCCTTCTCATAACCCTACTATCCAGGCTTTCATGTTGAAGTAACCCTACTATCCAGGTTCCTTCTCACAGCCATACTATCCAGGCTTTCATATCAAAGTAACCCTACTATCCAGGTTCCTTCTCACATCCCTACTATCCAGGCTTTCATATCGAAGTAATCCTACTATCCAGGTTCCTTCTCATAGCCCTACTATCCAGGCTTTCATATCGAAGTAACCCTACTATCCAGGTTCCTTCTCACAGCCCTACTATCCAGGCTTTCATATCGAAGTAACCCTATCATCCAGATTCCTTCTCACAGCCCTATTATCCAGGCTTTCATATCGTAGTAACCCTACTATCCAGGTTCCTTCTCACAGCCCTACTAACCAGGCTTTCATATCGAAGTAACCCTACTATCCAGGTTCCTTCTCACAGCCCTACTATCCAGGCTTTCATATTGAAGTAACCCTACTATCCAGGATCCTTCTCACAACCCTACTATCCAGGCTTTCATATCAAAGTAACCCTACTATCCAGGTTCCTTCTCACAACCATACTATCCAGGCTTTCATATCAAAGTAACCATACTATCCAGGTTCCTTCTCACAGCCCTACTATCCAGGCTTTCACATCGAAGTAACCCTATTATCCAGGTTCCTTCTCATAGACTTACTATCCAGCCTTTCATATGGAAGTAACCCTACTATCCAGGTTCCTTCTCACAGCCCTACTATCCAGGCTTTCATATCGAAGTAACCCTACTATCCAGGTTCCTTCTCACAACCCTACTATCCAGGCTTTCATATTGAAGTAACCCTACTATCCAGGTTCCTTCTCTCTTATCTCCAGACAACAGTCCATAACACTGTAAGACCGGGACCTGATCAAACACGATTGGTTTCTCACTTCCCCAGTAAGTCGTGGTGCAGTTTATACCTTGGCAAGATATGCAGTTCACTTCCGCTTCCTCAAGTCGAAGTTACTTCCCCAATAGAGTAACTGACAACTGAAGCTCCTAAAATTATATTTCTCCTAAGACAGATACCAACATTCTTCAGTAGATTCCTCATCAACAACAGCAACAGGGACTCTCGATAAAGGAATATCTCAGGAAATCAACATTCTCTAGATTGCATCTTTAAGCCCATCTCCGATAATTCTCCGTCGCATCCAGGATGGCATCTTTAATCCCATCTCCGAAAATCGTCCATCATCAACTTCCGAATGGCATCTGTAAGCCCATTCCCAATATCACAAATCAAGTGCCACTTCATGCGAGTGCAAATTTCTGGGCACTCTAGTGTTCAATCATCTTCCACCTTCAGATTACGAAAGGCAGGCTAGCCAATCTACATCCTCAGATTTAAGAAGTTTGAGCAGGGGCAGCTGTTGTACCCCAAAATTTGCCCTCTCATTTTACTCAATACATGTCTATTGAGATCTTCAATTTGCTCAAGGTTTCCCAAGAGTGGACCAGATAAACTCTTTCCTAAGGCAATGTACCTCAAATTAGGGTTTCCATTTTCATCAAGATGGGTGAACCACAAAGGCCTCATATTCTCTCCATGGTCTTAATATGTTCTCAAGACCCTACATGTCAAATTTCATGCTTTGCACAAGAAGTTTGCTCAGTCAACTGCTCAGATGCTTAAGAATCGACTATATTAGGTCAAAAGTCAACTGTGATCCACATACAGTCAAACTTCAAGATTTTTGGTCAACATTAACATTTTTAAGTGACTTTCATCATTTTATCAAGGGTTTATCATGATCCCCAAGGAATGCTCCAAATTTATCAAAACCCAAAAGTTGCTAAATTAGGGTTTCTCAGTAAAAGTCAACCAAACTTTAACCAAGCATAACTTCCACATACTTTATCAGAAATTTTCCATCCAAATTCCATTTTGAAGAGGATACAATTCCCTACAATTCATTTTCATCTCACAAGTTCAAAATGTTCACTCATAAAAAGATATGAATTTCTACATTATGGGTCCTTGTGAAAAGTCAACAAATAAACATTTTGGGTCAAAGCTTCTTACATGAACATGGAAGACTCAATTGAGATGAGACCAAAAGGGTTGCTTAGGGGACATCCTAAGCTTTCTAAAAAGTCAAAGAACACCTCTTTAGGGTTAAAATTGGAGGAGATATGCCTTGTCAAAGTTGACCCTTTTTGCAAAATTGCCAAAAGTCAAATGTGCTCAAAAATGATTTTTTTTCTAAATGGGCCTAACTTTTTATGCTTGCACCTCACTTATAATGTGGTCCACGACTCAAATATTCACTCACATATTATTTGCTTCATTTTTCAATTCATTTTGATTTTTTATTAATTAAAAATTGAATTAAATCAAATAATTGATGAATAATAGCAAAGATATGATTTGATTTGGTTTTTGGAAAGGTTGGCAATCAAAATATGCTGAATTATCAAGGCCAAAACGAATCAAGCATAATTGGTACAAGAAAGGGAAGATTTGGCTCAAAATAGCAAGTTTGCATATGGCTAAAGAATCAAATCAAATCTCATCAAATTACAAGATTCAATCCAAGTTTATAACCCTAATTCATCCCTAGGTATATATTGGACAAGAACAAAGCAAAAAAAAGGTTTTGCAGTCGTGAAAACACCAAACAAAATTCAAAGAAAGTGACAAAAAGTGTTGGATCATTTTTGA
This sequence comes from Vicia faba, assembly GCA_948472305.1. Lineage (NCBI taxonomy): Eukaryota > Viridiplantae > Streptophyta > Magnoliopsida > Fabales > Fabaceae > Vicia > Vicia faba. The sequence continues at coordinate 1,258,231,598 of OX451741.1, read as the reverse complement.
ACTTAGAGGCCAATTCAAGCCATTCCAACGATTCTAATCATTTCTTGGACCTTCCCAGAGGCTAATACGATCAGTTGCATGCATTCTCACGCCCAGAATCTTCCCCTAGCATTCACATGGTTTGCCCATATTTTCAAAATCGATTACTGTATTTCTTGCATCATTAGCATGTTTAAGTTATATATTTGTGATCCTCATCGTGTTTGCAAGCTAACTGGATAATTTAATTGCATTTTTGAAGCCTGTACGTGCCTTTGCCATTGTTAGGGTTTATATGTGCAGTTTAGGGGTCTTGTTCACAGGTGAAATTAGCCAAAAAGAAGGGTACCATGATGTTCACGAAATCAAAACGAATGGATCTATATAGTTAGATATCATTTATCATTTGTCTTGTGCATTTTGGAAATTTGCATGGGCTATGGCTACGGACATGTGACTGTAGGTAAAAAGTATATACTTAATACGACGGAGGAGGAAGAAGATGATGATGTGTTCAACCATCATTGGGTCATTCAAATAAAATGCGCGCTTTGTTTTAATCCAGTAATCCACGTTGTTTTCACATATTATATATCATTGTTATTATACTAACAACTAAAGCGCGTAGCACAGCTGGCAATGAGGCGTTGGTATTGATCATAATGACCTGGGTTCGACCCCTGGTCCCAACAATTCTCTTTATGTTATTTTCTTTCAACAGATCTAACGCATTACTTGTCCTGGAGAACATCATACACCCTTGAGTCCAACCGTTTGATCAAGTAGGCTATCAGATCCAATGCTACAGCAGTGAGGGCCTATGATACGCCCTCAAGTCAACGCTGCAAGACATCCAGAGGTTGACCGGGCTTGAAGCATTTTGGGCCTTAAAAAACTTAGATTGGCACCCCCCATAATTGCTATTCAACACATGCCCATTCTCTTTTTCTTTACTTATTTCTTTTATTTTAATTATTTTGTTTAATTAGTTTTCACCAAATTAATTACCCTTTTTTATTAATCATTAAATTAATAAATCACAAAACACCAAGAAAAAGCATTTTTTTAATAAAATATTTATTTTAATTTAATTAGAAATATAGGTTAATTTAATTTCTTTTTTTATAATTAAAAGCAATTAGAAATTAGGGTTTTTAATTAATGTGCAATTACATTTCTTTTCTCAAATAAAAAACCAAAAAATACCCAAAATCTTTTTGTACAAAATACTTTATTTTCTTGAAATTATTTAATTTAGCTAGATTAGGTTAATTTCAATTTCTTTTTCATAATTAAAAATAATTAGAATTAGGATTTTAGTCGTACATAACTCAATTAATTCTTTTCTCAAAAATAACTTAATTATTTCTCAATTAGATTTTAGGGTTTTAAATTTCTCCTCGTATTTAATTCGCCGCGCATTTAATCATTTCTTTTCCATTATTTTTGTAACTGCCAATGGTTTGTAATAGTTAAATTAGGGTTTTATTTACTGCTCTAATCCCCGATTTTTTGGTTATGTAATTAATCCCCATCCCCCGAAGCCTTGTAATAGCTAGGTTTATTTTTTTGCACTTTTAAATTCCTGCAAATATTTAATTGTCTAGATGTATGCTAAATAGGATTGTATGACAAGAATATCTGAAATTAAAACGGTATATCACCTAATGTGCAAAGATTAAATAACTAAAACAAATCATATGCACATATTCACTCCTAGGGTTTACCTTACTTCGGTTGCCTTCGGTAAACAATCATTAAGCATAGGAGATTTTAGTGGTTGCCCTCCTGTCTAAGAGATCAAAATGTCCCATTCGAATGTTGCCTCGGAAAGATCTTAAGACTCTAGGGTTACTACTAAAGTTTTCTAACTATTGCTTTAGTGATTGTACTTGTCCCTTTTGAATGTCCCTTACAACTCCAACGACGGGGCTACCTACTCCTTAATAGTAGGATAGCGCTGTCTAAAGGAAACGAGAACAAACAATCTTTTTTTGAGTAGGTAGAATCTTAAGTACTTGCTCAATAAAAACTTTTCACACAAACACATTTCAAAACAATTTTCAAAACAAACTTTTTCACATTCTTGAGGACTGATACAAGGGTTATCACGAAGTAAAACATTTTCAAGACAAACACACACAAGCAATTTGAAAAATGAGAAAGTACCTAAGAGCCCGTAGATAACTACGGATAGAAAGGGTGCTAACACCTTCCCTATCTATAATCTACCCCCCGTACTCAAAATATCTCGAAAAAAGGTTTTTTTTGTTCTTTTTCCTTTTCTATGATTGGATGAAATAAAATTCAGTGGCGACTCTTGCTTACCGCGACATTTTATGAACAAAAAAATGCAAACCAGTAAAAACAGTTGGTTCTGCCACCGTATCACAGGCTTTACTGTAGAAGGTCAAATGGTTGTTCGGCGAGCTCGAGCTAGAAGACCTTTGTTCCGTATCAGCAACAGAATCAATGCTATAGAGGATGCTGAGAATGATTATGACCTCAACAACTGGATCTTTCCTACCATTGGCAACGAGCTCAGCAACTGGAAGGTGGAAGACATTATCTCTATCTCCTTTAGTTAGGAGTAATAGCTATATGTGTTTTATTGCTTTAATAAGTTTAGTTATGTAATTTATTTTAAAACAATGACTTTAAACATTGTGTCTTTCCCAGGGTGCAATGGTTCATTTGTTAGGGGTTGTCATTGCATATGTCATATTTTCATTTAATGAAAGCATTGGACGTTTTGCATTCAAATTTTGCGCTCTCTGTCTTTCTTTTACTTTATTGCACTTTCAAATAGCTATGTGTTCTTACACACACCTATACACTACATTGAAGATCCCCATCCACTCTGGATCTCGTTGATAACGATTATGTTATTGTCGCTTATGACACTGAAAATCCGATCTACCAAGTCGAGGACGAAGGTGAGGAAGACTGTGAAACATCCTGAGAACTTGCCTGACTCTTAATACAAGAAGGAAGGGCTATCCAACCATACAAAGATCCGATCGAAGTGGTAAACTTGGGTTCCGAGACATACAAAAAAGAGGTCAAGATAGGCGCCAACTTATAGGGTAGTGTCAAGAATAGATTGATTTAAATGTTACACGACTATGTTGAGATATTTGCTTGGTTGTACGAAGACATGCTAGGGCTCGATATTGATATTGTGGTTCACCGTCTACCAGTGAAAGAGGGTTGTTCTTCGATTAAGCAGAAGGTTCGTCGCATGCATCCTGAAATATCAAAAAAGATCAAAGTTGAGGTTATAAAGAAATTCAACGCGGGTTTCTTAGCAATGACATACTACCCTCAATGGGTCGCTAATGTTATTCTGGTACCAAAGAAAGACGACAAGGTACGTATATGTGTGGATTACAGGGACTTGAACAGGGCGAGCCCCAAAGATGACTTCCCACTTCCGTATATTGATGTCCTAGTCGACAACACCACTCAGCACAAGGTATTCTCCTTCATGGATGGTTTCTCGGGTTATAACTAGATCAAGATGGCACCTGAAGACATGGAGAAAACAACCTTCGTCACACAATGGGGCACTTTCTGCTATAAAGTTATGCCTTTTAGGTTAAAGAATGTTGTGGAAAATTATCAGTGGGCCATGGTAACATTATTTCACGACATGATTCATCATGAGATAGAAGTTTATGTTAAAGACATGATAGCAAGGTCAAAGACTGAAGAAGAACATTTTGATCGTATGCATAAGTTATTTGAAAGGCTGAAGAAGTACAAACTAAGGCTAAATCTGAACAAATGCACTTTTCGGGTGAGATCCGGTAAACTCCTGGGTTTCGTCGTCAGCGGTAAAGGTATTAAAGTTGATCCCGCAAAAGTTAAAGTTATTCAAGAAATGCCGACTCCATTTATTGAGAAGGAAGTCATAGGTTTCTTCGGTCAACTGAATTACATTACCCGATTCATTTCTCATTTGACCGTTACCTGTGAGCCAATCTTCAAGCTGCTGAAGAAAGATGAAGTAGTAAAACGGAACGACGACTGTCAAATAGCCTTTCCTAAAATCAAGTAGTACTTACAAGAACCTCTGATTCTAATGCCACCAGTTGAAGCAAAACCTCTAAGCATGTACCTAACAGTGCTAGATAACTCAATGGGGTGTGTACTGGGGCAGCATGACGAGTCTGGTCGAAAAGAGAATGCAATATACTACCTTACCAAAAAGTTTACCAACTGTGAAACAAGATATTCACTGCTCGAGAAAACTTGTTGCTCTTTGGCATGGGTTGCTCGCCGATTAAGACAGTATATATTGACTCATACTACTCTATTGATCTCTAAAATGAATCCCATCAAATACATATTTGAGAAGCCCGTCCTCTCCAAAAGAATAGCCTGATGGAAAATGGTCCTAACAGAATACGACATTCAGTACACCACTCAAAAGGCAATCAATGGAAGTGTACTAGCAGATCATTTGGCGCATCAAGCTGTAGACAACTACCAATATATGAACTTCAAATTCCTGGATGAGAACATCATGCTAATTACAAATTATGAAGAACCTGGACTGTATGAAGGATCTGAGCTAGGATCCCGATGGACTATGGTTTTCGATGGAGCTTCCAACGCACTTGGCAACGGGATCAGTGTTGTAATTATCTCTCCCCAGGGTTGCCATACGCCTTTCACTACCAGACTTTGCTTTGACTGCACTAATAATATGGCTGAATATGAAGCGTGCATCATGGGTATTAAAGTTGCTATTGACCTGAGACTCAAATTCCTGGGCATATATGGGGATTCAGCCTTGGTGATCAATCAGGTCGAAGGATAATGAGATACAAAGCATCTGAATCTTATCCCTTACTGAGAATATGTGCTAGCCTTGATTCCGTACTTCGAAGAGATTATTTTTGAGCATATCCCAAGAGAAGAGAATCAGTTGGTAGACGCATTAGCTACCATGTCATCCATGTTCAAGGCCAGATGAGACAATGAGGCTCATAGAATTACCATTGAAAGATTCGATGAACTGGCACATTGTTACGAAATCGATACTAATGGAGTAGAAGAAAAACCTTGGTTTCATGTAGTGAAAAGGTACCTTGAAGCTCAAGAATACCCTTAAGGGGAATCGATTAATGACAAGAAATTCCTATGGAGGTTCTCGGCTAAGTTCTTTTTGAGCAATGGAATTTTATACAAGCGTAATCATGATTCAACTCTGCTTCGTTGTGTGGATAAGAAAGAAGCAGAAAATATTATTGAAGATATGCACGAAGGTATCTTCGGCACTCATTCCAGTGGACATGTTATGGCTAAGAAAATCTTAAGAGCGGGTTACTATTGGTTGACTATGGAAATCGACTATCACCACCACTTGAGGACTTGTCATAAGTGCCAGATCTATACGGATAAGGTTCATGTACCTCTGGTACCTTTGAATGTTTTAACTGCTCCTTGGCCATTCGCAGATTGGGGCATTGATATGATCAGAGAAATCAAGAATACTACTTCTAACGGACATCGCTTCATTTTCGTTGCCATTGACTACTTCACAAAATGGGTTGAAGCAACCTCGTTCGCCTTTATTACCAAGAATGTGGTTGCTCGATTCATAAAACATAATCTTATTTGCCGGTATGGAATCCCCGAGAGAATCATAATAGATAATGGTACCAACCTCAACAACACTGTGATTATTGAACTCTGCACGCAGTTCAAGATCAAGCACCACGACTCCTTTCTGTATCGACCAAAGATGAATGGTGCAGTGGAAGCCGCCAATAAGAATATTAAGAAGAACATACAGAAGATGGTCGTGACTTACAAATACTGGAACTAAATGTTACCATTTTCTATTCATGGCTATCATACTTCAGCGCGAACATCAACTGGGGCAACCCCATTCTCTCTGGTCTATGGTATGGAAGTTGTCCTACCTGTCGAAGTTCAGATTCCTTCTCTAAGGATTATGAAAGATGCAGAATTAGACAAAGAAGAGTGGATTCAGACTAGGCTAGATCAGTTGAATATGATTGACGAAATGAGGCTTGCGGCTGTCTGTCACAGTCAGATGTACCAGAAATGTATGATCAAGGCATTCAACAAGAAAATCAAGCATCGGGTATATCAGGCTGGTGACTTGGTAATAAAGCGCATCATTCTACCTCAAGGTGATCCCAGGGGTAGATGGACTCCCACCTACGAAGCGCCATTTGTTGTCAAGAAAGTATTTCCGGGCGGTGCTATGATATTGACCACCATGGACGATGAAGATTTCCCGCACCCTGTGAACGTGGACATAGTTAAAAAATACTACGCATGAAAATGACCTACTAGGTTGACTGGTCTAGGAAAAAAAAGGGCATCCATACGAACCAAAAGGGTTCGAGAAAAAAATTAGGGATATATATAAAAGATTGTACACCCGGCAAGTCAAAAACCTGAAAAGGCAGCTTGGGCAAGAAAGGGTATCCCGATGGACTGAAAACCCAAAAGAGCGGTCCAGGCAAAAGTTAGGGATTAAAAGCTTATGACTATGTACCATTGGATCACTTACAATAAGCTTTATTACCAAAGTCAAAAGTTCAAATGGTACATATCAGTTTAATCAACTTCTTCTGACAAGAAGGGATGAGATGTTCGAAGACATAGGGGCAATAGCGGAGTTGGAACCCAACGAGATCATTTCCACATAGTTATATGTTTTTTTGGGTACTATTTTCATTTCATGATAATTTCCTCTTCTAGGATTTATGTCTCTTTGTACAAAATCGCTTTTTTATAGGCAAAATATCAATACAAATACACCCTAAATTCAAACTTTTTATTTTTAATTTTTCTGTTTTGTTTACAAAGACGTCGAATGACTAAAATTAAATGAACATATGCATATGAATACAATTAAATGTTAACAAATATATGCATAAGAACAGGAATAATCATTTACTCAAGACTCTAGGAGTTGGGATAACGTCCAAGATGTCCACAAATCCCCACAGAGTAATCTTCACAAATTCATCTTCAATGAAGATACATTCACCGCAATTTCCCCAACAGATCCCTCTGGAGGATAAATGAGCATGATCTCCTTCCCGGAAATATCACCAACCTACAGAGTTCCAATCAGTACAGTTCATAGAAGTTCTCTTCCCCAGCTGAGTTTATTCCTCCAATACTGTAAACCCCCCTGCAAATTTCTTCTCTCCAGCAGCGCTTGTTTCCTCAGCAGAGTATTTCTCCATCAATAGAGTTTATTTCCCCAATAGGGTTTATTTCCCCAATAGATTACAGTCTCCCCGGCTTGAGTCTATTCCTCAAATGGCTACGAATCACCGGCAAAATTCCTTTCCCCAGTGAAGTCTCCATTATCCCTTGAGAGTTACTATGAAACCTGTAACTGGACCAGATATCAATAAACTTTATCCTCCCCAGACGAGTCGGAAGGTTATCCATCTATTTTATCCCCAATCAAGGTATTTAGGGATTAAACTCCCCAGACGAGTTGGAAGGTTATCCATCTCTTTTATCCCCAGTCAGGGTATAGAAGAATTAAATTCCCCAGACGAGTTAGAAGGTTATCCATCTCTTTTATCCTCAGTCAGGGTATATAAGAATTAAACTCCTCAAACGAGTCAAAAGGTTATCCATCTCTTTTATCCCTAGTCAGGGTATATAATAATTAAACTCCCCAGTAGAGCGATGAACGACTAATGTTCCTAAACTCTTCTCCCCAAACAGAAGTCAGCACTTTCCAGCTGAATTTCCTCAAACAGCAAGAAGGAATCCCCAGCAGAAGCATTCTAGACAAGGTTGAAGATTACACATGTTCTTCATCCCTAGCACCAGTCAGGGGTTCATTTTCCCCAGCAAGATGTCATACAGAACTGTTGATACACTTCCAACAACAATTCACATTCATACATCATTTACCAATATCATAGCATATGTATACGAAACGCATATAGCACAGTCTCATTTATTTTGAGAACATCATTACACAATGCATTTCATATATCATGACATTGCATACAACTAACTCTTTACCTTTTCAGGAAAGATCAATCAACAGAAACATCATCAACTACTTATGTGACCTGGCAGTCTTCTCCGAGGCTACATCTGACAAAGGGCTATTTCAGCAATTTCCTTGGAGGATCATTCTCAAAAAAGACATCTCTGGCTCAAATTAAGTCGACCATAGATTTATTTTGATACTTCTTCCAGTGGACCTTTTCTGGCTCAGATTAAATCAACCATAGATTTATTCTGATACTTCTTCCAGTAGAACTTTTCTGGCTCAGATTAAATTGACCATAGATTTATTCTGATACTTATTCCATTATAGACCTCTTCTAGCTCAGATTAAATTATCCATAGATTTATTTTGATACTTCTTCCAGTTAAAGACAAAAAAGACCACTTCTGGCTCAGATTAAATTGAGTGTAGACTTATTCTGATACTTCTTCTAGTTAAATACATGCATAGACATCTTCTGGCTCAGATTAAATCAAGCGTAGATTTATTCTGATACTTCTTCCAGTAGACATTTTCTGGCTCGGATTAAATCAACCATAGATTTATTCGGATACTTGTTCTAGTATACATTTTCTGAATTAGATTAAATCAACCATAGATTTATTCTGATACTTCTTCTAGTTAAAGACGGGCGTAGACATCTTCTGGCTTAGATTAAATCAACCATAAGATTTATTTTAATACTTCTTCCAGTAGGCTTTTTCTGGCTCAGACTAAATCAACCATAAGATTGATTCTAATATTTCTCCCAGTTAAAGACGAGTATAGACTTCTTCTGGCTCAAATTAAATCGACCATAGATTTATTCTGATACTTTCCAGTTGAACACAGTCGTAGATAGCTTCTGGCTCAGATTAAAACGACCATAGATTTATTTTGATACTTCTTCCAGTAGACATTCTCTGGCTCAGATAAATTGAGCGTAGATTTATTCTGATACTTCTTCCAGTTGAATTCGGACATAGACTTAGTATAATTAATATCAACAGTTACTTTGGACGGCATCTATAAGCCCATCAATGATGAATCATCATCACCTCTCCAAATGGCATCTTTAAACCCATTCCTAGTATAATCAACAAACGGAGTTACTTCGTACACCTGCGAGTGCAAATTTCTGGGCACTTAAGTGTTCCATCATCTTCTACCTTCAAGTCACGAATGGCGGACATACCAATCTGACTCTTCGGGTTTAAGAAGATTGAACAGGGGCAGTTGTTATACCCCAAAATTTTCCCTCCCACTTTCTTCAAAACATACTCACAAAAAGTCTCAAACACTCAAAGCCACCCAAGAGTTGACTAGTCAAACCACCTCCTAAGCAAGGGTATTCAACTAGGGTTTGGTGCTTCTCAAAGAAGATTGGGTTTCAAGGGTCTCAATTGACTTTCATGTTTAATCATAGGTCCTCAATAATGTTTATGTCAAGTTTCAAGTCTTGCATCACATGTTTGCTCATACAATGGCTCAGATGATTGAAAATCAACTATATCGAGTAAATAGTCAACTGTGGTCAACACACAGTCAAACTTCAAGATTTTTGGTCAACATCAACATTTTGAAGTGATATCCATCATTTGATCAAGGGTTGATCATGATTCCTCAAGGAAAGCCCTCAAGTCATCAAAGGTCAAAAATGGCCAAATTAGGGTTTTGATTGAAGATGAGTGATCATTGACTTTTGGCCTAGTGCATGACCTAATGGCTTAAGGCATGATCTCAAGGGGCTCAAATATAACATCTTGACCTAATTACATGGTACAGACATTTCCAAAGATACAAGTGATTGATATTTGAATAATTGAATCAATTGATGAAAAGTCAACAGTCACACAAAAGTCAAACTTTAACTTTTTTGGTCAATATTGGAATTCAAAAATCAAGAATCATAAAAACATTCAAAACTATCAAAATTTGTCATCAAGAATCAAGAGAATCAAGAAATACAACAAAAGTCAAAATTGAAGATTTTCAAACACTTAGAAAAATTCAAGTGTTTTGTGCCTAAAAAACCCTAACTTCACAAGCAAGTTTCCTCAAGATAGAAGCTGATTCAAGGAAAAATTTCAACATGAAAGTTGTGGGGATTAATAAATTCTACAACTTTTTTAATGAGAGATGATCCTCAAAAAATGCTTGGATTAAGAGATATGGGCCCATGAAGTTCTGATATTTTTACCCAACACTTAGAAAAATTTCTAAGTGTTTTATTTTTAACAAAGTCACTACTTTATGGCCATTTTTCACTAAGATCCAAATTGATTCAGCAAAAACTCAAAACATGAAATTTGTAAATCTTGATTCAAGCTTTCCAAAATTTCCAAGAACAAAAATTTATCATACTTGAGCTAGAAGTTTCGAAGAGATGAAGATGGCATGTCAAACTTGAATTATAGGTCATTTCTTTTGAAAGCCTCATGGCCAAATATCAAACCATTCTACACAATATTACTTTGTAGGCCTTTTAACTGCTAAACCTATCCATAATCAGAAGATTACACGAAATCTTGAGCCATTACACAAGGATTAGAAGCTTTGTCCAATGCCTCATTCTATTTTTGCTACAAAGTTTACACTTCCATTTTGGAAAAGCAAGCTTTACAACAAAGCCAATGCATTGAGCTCATAAATTGTTTCACTCTGATCACACTCAATATGAAAGTGAATAAGTAAACCCTCTGCACCCAACAAATATCATACCATGCTTGTACTTGAACCTTGGAACCATGGAAATTCAACAAAACTTGATTTTTCACTTTTTTAAACCATAACTTGCTATCTCAAAGATCTGGTTACTTCAACCTCTCTAACCTTTTGACTATAAATAGAGAGATCATTAGCAAGCCAAGGGACTAATTCACAAGCTCTCAAACCTCTCATACACTCTAAAACTCAGAATCACCAAGAAAACTCCATTAGTGCATTTCTTGAGCCTTAAGAAGCCAACTCTCAATCCACTCGTGCACTTTCCATTTTTATCATTCAAACATCATCTATACATTATATAGAAGTTATAAAAGAACTCAAACAACATCTGGAACACCTCCATCATCATCATCCAAACCTCACTTTCACCATTTGCAACTTGACTTGGTTGGAAAGTTTCAGAGGGTTCTAAGGAAAGTTGAGCATATCATTAGCTTCCTGGGAGTTCAAGGAAGCTTTTTGAACCATTACATTGTCTGTGGGAGTGGTGGAATGAGTTATGAGTTTTGCTTCAAGAGGTAGATTTTCTTGAATTTCAAAATTCCATATATAATCGTCATTTACTTTCAATTTCAAAAGATAAAATGTAGATATGATTGCCCTGAAACTGACCATGTCCTTAGTTTTCATTTATGTTGTCTGTGTGTTGAGAATTTTGCCTTTGAACCGTTAGGGTTTGTTTTTTGTACCAACAGAAATTCTTGCTTATCTTTGAGTGTTGGTTAAAATAAGTTATATGGTTGAATTCGTGATTAAATTTCAAGCAAGTTTGGTGTTTACACTTCTCAAAAAGATTGAGAAATGAAGCTTTTAGAAAATCATCAATGGTGTTGTTGTTGTCTGCGCGCGCGAGGAAGAAGAAGATAACATTTCAAATTTTCAAAATTCGTTTTATAATATATTGACTGGGGGCGTTTCATAACCGGATGAAACAACCACCCCCAGTGGTAAACTATGCGCTTCTATGATCTCAAGGACCTGGGTTCGAGCCCCAGTTGTACCCTTTTGTTTTTTCACATATTTTCCTTGCAAATCCAGTGCAATCAGCCAACATGAACATGCCATATACCTCCTCAATCATCACCATCAGATCCAGATCTAATGTACTCAGATCAAGCCCCGTGATACACCTACTGAAAGTTATCCATACTGAATCCAGCGCAGACCTAGGCTTTGTCCAGTTTGGACCTATTATTTTTGCTTTTTCTGACCCCTATTTTATTTGTTTACACCCAGGCCCATTTTTACTTTCTTTTTTGTTTTAATTAACTTTTTTTCTTTTCTAATCCTTTTTATTTAATCAGAAAAAATCATAAATTTATAAAATCATAAAAAATTTAGATTTAGGTTTTTTTATAAACTAATTGATATAATTTTCATAAATTAAAATTAATTATCTTAACCATATTTTTTTTGTTAATTAACTAATAAATTACAAATAGGGTTTATTTTTATTTTACACTTAAATTATTTTTTCTAAACAAAAGAACACCAAAAATATTTTCTTAAACACTTAAAAATATTTTAGGGTTTTTAAACATCTTTCCCCTTTTCAATCTCCGCGCGCTCATTTTACTTTTTTGCATTATTTTTCAATATTGTAAATTGTCAATAGTTTGTAATAGATAATTAGGGTTTATTGCTTTCCTCCCCATTTTTTATGGTTTGTACTCCCCATCCCCGAAGCGATGTAATAGCATAGATTATTTCTCAATTTTTATTTTTCTGCACTTGTATATATTTAACTGCTATATTAATTAGGGTTGCATAGCAAGACATAAAAAACAAACGTTAGAAAACCTAATCTCAAGATAAATACTTGAAATCAAAACACTTTGCACACGCAAACTTCTAGGGTGAACCTCACTTGTTGCCTCAGATTTAAACAGTCATGACCCTCGAATATGGGACACTTTAGAAAAAGACCCTCGGTTAAAAGATCGTAGTCCCTCGATGACCCTTCGATGCTCCCTTTGGTAAACGATTTTAGTCCCTTATGACCATTGCTAAAGCATCCTACAAGTTGCCTTCTATGACTGTACGATGACCCGCGCCTATCCCTCACATCCAACAATAGGCTTTCCTACTAAGTAATAGTAGGGTAGCACTACTTAAAGGAGGAGGAAAAGAACAAAGACTTTTTGAGTAGATAAAACGCTCGTAGTCGCTTGCTCACAAACTTTTAAAACAAAACATCTTTTCACAAAACAACACTTTCTTTCACAAATATTTTCAAAACAAACATTTTGTATACATTCTCAAGGACACGATAATCATTACAAAATTTCCGCACTTAGGTATTTTCAAAATATTTTCAAACATACACAAGCACAAAGCATTTCCAAAAATTGAGCTAGCGATTAAGAGCCCGTAGAAAACTACGGATTAAAAGGATGCTAACACCTTCCCTTTTCATAACCTACCCCCCCCCCCCCCCGAAATAAAAAATTTTCAAAAGGTCTTTCCTGTTCTTTTCACTCTTTCCTTTATTGGATAAAAGAAAAGTCGATGGTGACTCTTGCTATCCACAACATTTGCGATAAAACATAAAACCCAAAAGTCAGTTCTCCCACTGTATTACACAAAGTCTTTGTTTTTTCTTACACGCGTGCTTGCATTTTATAAGATTTCATGGAAAAGGTGAATAAGTTGAAGCTATTCCATAGCCTTGATTATGGAAGAGTTGACCCTATCTCCAATTTTAACAAATGGGGCTTGAGATGCGGAACAACAATCCCTTTGGGATGAGGGTTCACAAAAATAGACTCGTGTCGTCAAGGGTGGAACTTTCAGCGAGGTAACTTCCTTCATAAGGATGTTTGATGTCTTATCTTCCTGGCTTGCCCGCAATCCTAAGGATGATTCTATTATTATTTTGGTGTCATATTTATTCTTTGTTCAGAATCTTTCCGAGGGAGAAAATGGAACTCATTTATGAGCTTACCCACAATATGTTCAAGGATGCTTCTATATCCTCCGTTGTCTCTACTGGTCAGGGAGATAACTTGGCCTCGGGTAATCCCACTAAGGAAATGGATAATTGGAAAAGGATATGTGAGTCTTAGAGTCAAGGTTCTCTAATCTCCAGTAGGAGATTGTTTCCATGCATTAGGAGGTTAAAGCTTCCAACTCTTTGTAAGAGGCGGGAAAAATACATGGCTTTCCTTCTGCTTTTGCTGCTCGGGAGGCTAAGCTGGAGGATTTCCTCATCGATATGGAGATGTAGTAGTAGTAGTATGTTTCTGACTCTATTGAGGAGAAAAACTTTCAGGTGGAGAAGCATCTAAAAGCTTTTCTTTAGAGTATTTAGGCCCATGTAGACCATGGAAGATCTCCAAGACAAGGTGGCATATCTAAATTAGGCGCTTCGTAATTCTCTTCAACAGACTATGTAGGTTATGATCAAGATATGTGACAGAGCCCTGGAACAGGCAAGGAATTTATGTCCCGATGCCATAATTTTGGACGAGATAATGGACCCATTTCATTTTTCTCTCGGGGTAACTCAAGAAGGTGGTCCCAATACCTTGGCTTTAGACACTTCGGCTTGATTTTTCTTTTTCCTTGTATTAATTTATTTCATGAAATGTCTCTCTTGTTTTTGCCTTGGGTGTAACAATATTTAATGTTAATGGGAATAATTTTACCTTGATGCTTCAAGTCTTATTCCCTTTAGAGTTTTGTGCTTGTCTTTGATTTATCATTGTTGATGTTTAGGAATTAGTATAACTCCAGGGCTTGCTCTTTTACCCTGTGAAGCTTGTTTTTGTTTATGTCGAACTAACGACGCTCATCAAATTTGGTGGGATATATATTTTTCATGTGAGAACTCTAGTTGCTTGCTTCTTAAAGGAAACACTGCATTTTACTGTAATAAAGTGGCAGATGTGCCTCTTGAATTTTCCTTCTCTTGTGGCTAGTGACTTAGCTACCATAGAATGATGTTAGCACTTAGATTGGCTAAATCTGAATAGGGGTGCGCCAGCTATGAAGAAATGAGTTTAATATTTCTCTTATGAGGATTCATGTGAGGTATGCATTTAAGTCGTATTGTAATCACATAAATGCATTTAGTTTGTATCAGATACATAGTCAAGCATGGAATGCGTTTAAGTCATATCATAATCGCAGAAATGCATTAAGTTTATATCGGATATGAATTCATTAAAATAATGTGTTTAAACCATGTCAAAATCGTAGAAATGCGTTAAGTCTGTATCGGATACATAATTATGCACTTCATCTTTATTACCCCTACCTTGAGCACTCAGGTATAAAGAGAGACAAAGAAGCATACAAAAGAGGAAGAAAAATAATATATATATATATATATATATATATATATATATATATATATATATATATATATATATATATATATATATATATATATATATATATATATATATATATATATATATTAATTGAATTCATTAGAAAGAAACAATGAAATGACTAGGTAGTTAAACCTTCAATGGCGGTTATAGTGTGGATGAATGGTATCAAAAGTATTTGGTATTTGTCCTTTCTTGGGGCTTCGGGTACGTTTCCTCTCTATATGGAGTTTTTATTGTTTGGAAGGGGTGTTGCGGTGTCCTGCATTATATTTTTCTGCCGACATATTATTGGCTAGTTGGAGACATGGCTTGAGGAATACCTTTGTTGAATGCCCTGTCAAGGTGCTCTTTGGTCATCGGGCTAAAAGTTATAGGCTCATTTCTTACTCTGGAGTGGGTATCTTCCTCAAGTAATTTAGAGGTGGTCGATGATCTTCCTAGGGGAAATCTGGCCTGGTGGTCGACTTCTGTTGGAGCCAGTAGGGTGGTCGGATGCAGATGTTGTTCTTTAAGAGACTTGCCTACCCATCTTACATGGGAGGAGATTGGATAACCCTTCCCTCCTAGCTTTTCCTTTAGGAATGTAATGTCGACTAGGAGTTTGGGATTATGACTGACCGATCCCCATGCAACTAGAATCCAAGGTGCCTTCTCTATGATTGCATGGTCGTTCATTCTTATTTGATTTTGTTGGCCTAACTTTGGGGATTCGGTGTCAGCTTGTCCAAGTTGTGTGATGCCATTCGGGGGATGTTGTTTACTAACACCCTCGTCTGGATTCGGGCCCTTGTCAAATTGTTGCACTTACTCGTGGATCGATATTTGATCCTTGAGGCTTCAATTTCTACAGCGGTGCCTCCTTTTTTCCCTTTTGGTAAGGACTGGACCAAGTGATAGGGAAAACCCCAAACCGGGTCCGAGGGAGAATTCCCTCAGTTAGTGGTCCTTTGATACTAATAGCGTGCATCCTAAAATTTATTCAGCGCCCGATGTTACTATGAACTTGTCTTATCCTAACAATACCGCCTCGGTAAGCACCCTAGTAGGGGGAAAAGTGGGAGTGGTGCAATATCAGAAGGTAAATTATGAATCTCCAGCATTAGCTTCAAGGAGATTACCTTCAAACACCGACATAAACCTAGATCTTGATCTGATATCATTCCTTCTGCTACTTTTGCAGAGTTCCTGAGAGAATCGAAGATCTGAATTTGATAAATCACAATTGAAATTGAAGATTTGAAAAACACAAGAAGGGGGGTTGAATTGGAATCTTAAAATTCAAAGGAAAGAACATGTTGATTTTTATCCTGGTTCATTTGAACTCAAACTACTCCAGTCCACCCGTCAATGTGATTTCGCCTCTCTCCAACGAGGTCTTAATCCACTAATCAATCTTGATTAGAAATCTACTTTGACTACTGCCAAAGTCTTCTTGAGTATAACCATAACCCGGTTTTTCTCAAGGAATTGCACTAAATAATATAATAATAAGACAATGTACAATATTGTTTTCCTACAAAACAGTATCACAATATTGTGATGTCTTACACAGTTGAAAGAATTGTAAGTATGAGGATTAGAAAGGATTGCAGCATTGTTGAGAGTTGTGAAATCATGAACGACTTATCATCATGTCTTGTTTAAATAGGCGCAGTAAGAATGATCTTTTGGAAACTTGAATAATGACAGTTAAGGTGATTTCCAAAAATAAAGATCCTTGTTCCCTTCCAGTCGTTACTCTTGAAATGGAATTATTTTATTTGTAATGCTTTAGAGCATTGAAGTATCCATTGCTGCTTGCTTCAGAACTTTTGAAATTCAGAGCCATAAGATCCTGTTTGCAGCGTTAGACTTACTTTCTCAGAGTTGTGTAATCAAAGTTGAAACATCTTTCTCTTAGCACAACTTCTGATCTTCTTTCATCAGAGCTTTTTGAGAATTGTTTACATTCACAAAAAGAACTTCCATCAGAAATTTTGCACAAAAAAGAATATAATTTTAGAGTGCATAATTTTTCTTTGTGTTTGTTATCATCAAAACTCTTACAAGGGTTGTAGAATCAAACTTTTTTCTAACAATCTCCACCTTTTTGATGATGACAAAAACTAGGATATTACAATCAAAATAAACAAAACATAAAGCATTATACGGTCTCCCCCTGAGCTGAGTACTCAGATAGAGATGAATTACTTCCCCGAAGTTCATTCTGATCAGAGCTTTTGATGCATCTTCTTCTATCTTCATCAGAGTTTTGTTCCTGTTTTGCTTTCAAAAAAAGAAATGAGAAGTTATGATATTCAAAATGTTTGAGACTGTGTCTCGATATACTATTATTAGAAATATCTCACGTTCTTCCCCTTTTTGTCAAAAATCAAAAAGCAATATAAACACTAATATCCAGAGTCAAAAGATGAGTTACATGAAATTTGATTGCAATAACATGTTCAGAGGCAAACAACACAAGAAAAATGAATACAGTGAAGAAAAAAAGTTTTAAAAAACTAAGATTGAGGTGGGGAAAGTCATGTGAACAGCTTCCAGCAAGCTCTTAATCTGAGTGTTCGATTCCTCTTGTTTTTCCAGAATTCCTTTGATTTCTTTGCATGTGTCATCTTGCTTGTCTAATCTTTCCTTGATCACTGCATTTTCTTTCTTTAACTCTTCCAGAGTTTGCATAACCAGGATAAAGAAGGTATATTCATAGAAGGTGCAAGCTTCTCATAACAATCTTTAGCAGTTTCTGACGCAATGGATTCTTTAGTCTCTTTGCCTTTGTCTTGAACAATAACCAGAGGAAGCTTATCAGAGTATGGTTCATCAAATTTTGAAGGCTGGTACTCTTTCCAGGGAGCGTTATCCAGCTGAAGAATAGGTTTCTTTTCCCAGTGACTCAGAACTTGATCCTTGAAAACATTCAGCTGATCACAAAAGTTCTGTTGGGCCATTTCATAGCTTAACTCCATGAGTTTTTGGGATTCATAATTGAACCATTTTCCGAACTGGTTCCAGTGAGAATCAAAAGCAGCAGGATTCATATTTTCTAAACATGCCCTCTTCAAAGAGTTAACCCATTCAATTATCTCTGTTTCAAAAATCAGTAAATTTCTACCAACAACTGCCTTGGTTATAGTTGGTTGTGGTTTTGGGATAGCAATTTTGTGAGAGTTAGAGGCAAGGTGATCTAGCACTTCTAAGTCTATTACATTTCTTAGGTGATCTTTTGGAGGATTAATAGGAGAGGGAGAAGGATAATCAGAAATGATAATTGGTGATGGAGGTGTATTTGGTGGAGTGGAATGGTATGGAGATAGAATTTCTGTAATGTCGTGGATTGAGAGAGGTTATTGAACCATGAGAGGTTAGGTTATCCTAGGAATTGGTGTAGTGGTATCAGAGTCTGTATTTGGATTTTCTAGTTGGGAAGCGTTAGCGTTTGGATTTTCAGAGTGGGTGGTTTGGAAGTTTGGATTTTCTATGTGGGGAGCTTGAAATTCTAGATCAAATTGCTCAATATCAGAAAGAACTTGAGCAAGTTCTGGCTGATTTTGTTCAAGATGTGGGTTAGGAGAGTGTGGTTCATTCAGAATGTTTTCTAGTGTGACTGAAGGGTCAAATTCTATATCAAAATCATCAAAGGTTTATGGTGAGGGGTTTTCTATTGGTCTTGGAGAGGAGGGTGTTTCAGATGTTGGAAAAGTCACTGATTCTACAATAGAAATAAAAGAAGATTTACCTTTCTTCTTAGCAGCTTTTGGTGTCTTTTGAGAAGATCCTTCTCCTGCAGCTTTCCTTTTTTTGGACTTCTTGAGGAAAACTTCTGGAGCCTGTTGATGCACATCACAAATGTTTAACTCTGGATTAGTCCCATCCATCTTGCATGCTTCTAGATATCTGACAATGGTTTCTGGTGAAGCATCTATTTGAGAGAATAAAGGGAAGTCTTTCAGAGGGACTCTTCTTGAGGTGATAACTTCTTTGGATGAAATGGTTGGATCCTTCTTAATGATGTCAATTATCTTCATCTTCTTTAGATTCTTAGCATTAAGAGGTTTTCCAACACATGCCTCCAGAGTGCTGATCTGCTGAGCTTCAGTCAGATATTCTACTAACTTGTTTTCAGTAAGAATATCTGAAATTAGCCTACCCAGAGGTATCCAATCCCTCTTGGTTCTTTCATCTTCTCTGGATTCCTTCACAATTGTTCTCAGATGGTTGAATAGAAAATGACAGAGGTTTATTTTCTCCTTTGTTGCAATGAAGTATAACAGGAATTGTTGATTAATGTTTATGTAATCAGAAGAGCTAGTTGGCTTCCTGTGGTTGATACATCCCAGAATGATTTTTGCCCATATTCTGAAGTAATCCTTCAGATCTTTGATTTTGTTAGAAGGCTTCCCGGAGGTCAAAATTTCTCTCGAGATAGTTGTTAGGTCAGAACATTTCTCAGCCATATCACTGCACCGGATTCCTCCGTCGTTATGACCAATCAGCTTTACAATCAGTTCTTCAGTGATAGAAATCTTCTTTCCCATTACATATGAAGTCACTTGATAATTTGAAGAGGATACCTGAATCTAGAATTCCTTGACCAATTTTGGGAAAACTGGACCCAGAAGGCGATCAAAGTATTTGTTCCATCCTTGAAATTCCACATCTGTTCTAAGATCAAAGCCGTTTTCTTTCATTCTTTCAAAATCAATGATAAGTTCGCATAAAACCTCTAGAGAATCAATGGGAGTTAAAAGCGTTCTTGACGGTTCTTCGTATCTCTCTGCAGTTGACAAAGATGAACCAGGAGCACATAGAAGATTCTGAGCGCTTGAAGATGAAGCCATTTTTCACACTGACTGTTGAGGATTTTTGAAAGAAGGTTTTGCAAACGAAAAACTTAGAGAGAAAATAGTAGCGAGAAGAAGTGATAGTGAAAATGAATTGTGTATTTATAAGCAATTTGAAAACTTATTCAGTAAGAAAGAGGAAAAAATAAAGATTACACAACATTTATGAATCCTGAAAATAGGGAGATGGCGTGGAGATATGAAACAGTTACTAATAACACGCGTCTCAATTCATTCAATCAAAGCTTTTAATCCCTTCAGAATTTGAACGCGTGTTCAGCCTTAGAAGGACGCTTGTGTGAGGATGACATATGTTGATGATGTGAACTGCACACTTCTATCTTTGAAATGAACCATTCAGATCTTCTTAGATAGATCTTGATGCAACTGTCCTTCTAACTTCTGAAGAATTGTTGATCAGATGTTCACAAAAAAAACATAAAATTATGAGGGTTAAATAATATATAAATAAAACTTTTATTTTGGACATAATTTCATGCTGAGATGTTTCAGAATGAAATTAAACCTATCTTCAGAAAGTGGTTTAGTGAAGACATCAGCCCATTGATGGTGTGTGTCAAAAAATTTTAAGGAAATAATTCCTTTATGAATAAGTCCTTAATAAAGTGATGTTTTATTTCTATATGCTTAGCCCTAGAATGTAAAATAGGATTCCTAGATAAACAAATTGCAGAAGTGTTATTAAAAAATATAGGAATGTTACTCTAAATTATATTGAAGTCTTCAAGATGACTCTTCATCCAGAGCATCTGTGTGCTGCATCCAGCATGTGCTATGTATTCAGCTTCAGCTATTGACAATGCAATTGTGGATTGCCTCTTGCTGGTCCATCAGATTAGATTTTCTCCCAGAAACTGACAGCTTCCAGAAGTGCTTTTTCTTTCGACTCTATCTCCAGCGAATTCAGCATCACAGTACCCTACTAATTTGTATTCACTTGTTTTTCTATAAAACAAACCAAGATTAGTAGTACCTTTCAGATACTTGAAAATTCTCTTAACAGCTGTTAAGTAAGATTCTCTAGGATCTGATTGGAATCTGGAACATACACTATAGAATATCAGGTCTTGAAGCTGTAAGATATAAGAGAGAACCAATCATACCTCTGTAGATCTTCTATTCTACCTTTTTACTTACATCTTCCTTTTCCAGAATGCATGTAGGATGCATTGGAGTCTTGGTTGTCTTACATTCTGATAAGTCGAATTTCTTCAAAAGTTCTTTGACGTATTTGCTCTGGTGTGTGTAGGTTCCTTCTGGAGTTTGATTGATATGAATTCCCAGAAAGAATTTGAGTTCTCCCATCAAGATCATTTCAAACTCTTTCCGCATAGACTTAGCAAATTCTCTTCCCAGAGAGGCTTTAGTAGATCCAAAAATAATATCATCTACATAAATTTGACAAACTTGAATGTCATTCTTAAATGACTTACAAAATAAGGTTGTGTCCACTTTCCCTCTGGTGAAATCATTTTCTAACAGAAAGTTACTTAGTCTTTCATACCAAGCTCTGGGAGCTTGTTTCAGACCATATAGTTATTTCTTTAGTTTGAAAACATATTCTGGATGTTTGGAATTTTAGAAACCAGGGGGTTGGTGCACATAAACTTCTTCATCAATGTATCCATTTAAGAATGCACTTTTGACATCCATCTGATAGAGAGGGGTGCCATTATTCACAATGAAGGAAATTAAAATTCTGATAGATTCTAACTTGGCGACTGGAGCAAAGGTTTCTGTATAGTCTATTCCCTCTTGCTGACTATAACTTTATGCAACCAACCGTGCTTTGTTTGTAATTACTTCTCCTTGTTCATTCAACTTGTTTCTGAATACCCATTTTGTTCCAATGACGTTGAACCCTTTTGGTTTGGGAACCAAATCCCACACATCATTTCTCGTGAATTGATTTAATTCCTCCTGCATAGCCAGTAACCAATCATTGTCCAGGAGAGCTTCATCAATGGAGGTTGGCTCAATCAGAGAAACTAATCCTATGAGAGATTCTTCAGAGTTTCTGGATGTGGGTGTTGTTCTGATTGAATCTTCCTTCTTTCCCATAATATTGTCTTCAGGATGTGCTAGGCTGCTTCTGGATAGTCTTTTTTGGAGAGGTTCTTCAGATGTTGTTGTAATGTTTGTGATATTTCCTTCTGATGTTGTTTGTGATTATTTGTTGGAAACTTCTGATGTAGTGTCTTCAGTGCCTGTAAATTGGACTTCTATATCAGCAAGAGATTCATTTTGGTTTTACTTTTGAGAGCCAAGCTTGTCATCAAATCTAACACTAATTAAATATTTTACAATCTGTGTTTTTGTGTTGTATACTCTGTAGCCTCTTGATCGTTCAGAGTATCCTAACATAATACACTTTTGTGCTTTAGAATCAAACTTGTTAAGATGTTCTTTGGTGTTAAGAATAAAACAAATACATCCAAATGGATGGAAATACGAGATGTTGGGCTTTCTATTCTTCCATGATTTATATGGAGTCTTATCCAGAATAGGTCTTATGGAGAATCTATTCTGAATGTAATACGCTGTGTTAATTGCTTCTGCCCAGAAGTTCTTACAATGTTAGTCTTGTTGATCATGGTTCTGGCCATTTCTTATAAAGTTCTGTTCTTTCGTTCTATAAATCCATTTTATTGGGGAGTTCTAGGACAAGAGAAATCATGAGAGATGTCATTCCCATTAAAAAATACTTCAAATTTTTTGTTTTCACATTCTCCACCATGATCACTTCTGACTTTAACAATTCTAAGATCTTTCTCATTTTGGACTTGGTTACAGAAAGCAAAGAACATAGAGTGTGACTCGTCCTTGTATCTTAAGAACTTTATCCATGTCCATCTGCTATAGTCATCTACGATCACTAACCCAAACTTCTTGCCACTAATGGAAGCAGTTTTCACTGGTCCAAATAGATCTATGTGCAGAAGTTCTAATGGTCTTGAGGTAGAAACAACATTTTTTTGCTTTAAAAGGGGTTTTTGCAAACTTGCCTTTTTGAAATGCTTCACACAGAGCATCTGAGCTGAACTTCAGGTTAGGAAGTCCTCTGGCCAGATTGAGTTTGTTAATCTGAGATATTCTTCTCATACTAACATGCCCCAATCTTCTGTGCCAGACCCATTGCTCATCGTTAACAGACAATAGACATTTTACATTCTGAGTTTTCAGTTCAGAAAGTTTTATTTTGTAAATGTTATTCTTTCTCTTCCCACTAAAGAGGATAGATCCATCTTTCTGACTAACTGCTTTACATGACTTTTGATTGAAGATTATATCATAACCGTTATCACTTAATTGACTTATGGATAACAAGTTATGAATTAATCCATCTACTAATAGAACATTAGTAATAGAAGGAATATTACTAATACCTATTATTCCAGAGCCAATGATCTCCCCCTTCTGATTGCCTCTGAAATCTACGCAGCCTCCAGCTTTAAGTTCCAAGCTTTGGAACATATGCCTTCTTCTCGTCATGTGTCGAGAGAATCCAGAATCCAGGTACCAGGATTGGTGTTTCAGTCTTGCTGTCAAAGATATATGCTACATATACAATTGTATCCTTAGGTACTCATATATTTTTGGGTCCTTGTTTGTTAGTGTTACCAAAATTCTGTTTGAATTTTGGTTTAGTAGAGAAATCATTACTGGTATATTTTAAATCATGTGTGTGCCTATAGGTAAAGTGAGATTTCAGAGGAGTACGTTTAATAACTATATCCTTGACTTTCTTAGGTTGGGATACTTTACCTTTGTATCCTATACCTTTTCTGCCATTTCTGCTAACTCCATAGATCATTGAAACCATCTTGCTTCTATCTATTTTTTTAGTGAGGAATTTCTGAAAGCTATTGTGATACGGTGGGAGAACTGACTTGAGGTTTTACGTTGGTGTTCGCAAATGTTACAGTTTAGCAAGAGTCGCCACCGACTTTTCTTTTATCCAAAAGGAAAGGTGAAAAAGCACAGGAAAGACCTTTAGAGATGTTTTCTTGAGTTCGGGGGGTAGATTATGAAAAGGGAAGGTATTAGCACCCTTTTCATCCATGGTTTTCCATGGGCTCTTAGTTGCTTGCTAGATCACTTGCTTTTGTTTGAATGTACTTGTGGTGTGGTTTTTGAAAGTATTTTGAAAATGTAACTTTGTAATGATTCTCGTTTCTATAAGAACACATACAAAGTGTTTGTTTCGAAAATATTTCAAAGATGTGTTTGTCAGATGTGTTTTTTAATGTGATTTTGAAAAGGGTTTTATTTGTAATGGCTCTCGTTTCTATAAGAACTCGTACAAAGTGTTTGTCTTTTGAAAATGTTTCAAAGTGAGAGTGTTGGTGTATGAAATGTTTTTGTTGTAAGCAAGCGAGTAACTGAGAGCGAACCTACCTACTCAAAAGGTCTTAGGTTTGTATAGTCATAGAAGGCAACCCATGGAATGTTTTAGCAATGTCGTTTAGGGACTAGATCGTTTACCGAAGGTAACATCGAGGGTCATCGAGGGATTACGATCTTTTATCGAGGGTCTTTGCTAAAACGCCCATGTTCGAGGGACATGACTATTTTTCGATAGGCAACAAGTGAGATTACCCTAGGGGTGCGTGTGTGCAAGTGTGTTAGTTTGCATGCATTTTAGTCTTGATTAGGGTGATCTATTTGTTGGTTTTAGTCTTGCCATACACACCCTAATTACTAGCATTTACATTCGAAAGCGATAAATTGCATAAATGTAAAATTATATGCTATTACAATATTTGGGGGATGGGGTACATATTTATGAATAGGGGTTGCAAGTAAAATTAAATCCTAAATTATTATTACAACCATATCGAATGGATAAGAATGTACGAAAGATGTAAAATGGACTTATTTTATTTTAAGAAAATATTTTTGATCTTTTGTTTTAGAAATAAAATAAAGCATGTAAAAAAAATGTTTTTGGTGTCTTTTTGATTAATGAAAAAGAAAGTAATAGCAAAAATAGTGAGAAAAAGAAAAATAGAATCAGCGTATTGCTGACTAAAGGAGGTCAGAAGTTCTGACTCTGGCATGCTGCAAAACAGATATCCTGTTAGTGAAAATAGGTAAAGTCAGAAGTTCTGGGTCCGCTAGGAACGAGGTAGTTTTCAGAAGTTCTGATACCACCGACAACAAAGTAGATTTCATAAGTTCTGATACCACTGGCACGGCTTGGTCTCCCTCTCCATGCTAGTCAAAACATCTGCAACTTGGTCATTTCTCAACAAAACAGAAGATGTGCATATGACAGTTATGGCAGGTGTCATAGTGTTTCAGAAACAAGAAATATCATAACTATAAATCAGAGGCAAGTATGAATTTGCTAATCCTAATTCCGAGTTCTAATTTCTTTAAGAAGTTCTGAACTGATTTATTCCCTACTTAGGCAGGCAGATGCATGAAATCTCAGAATATATACAACATCAAAAACATGATATCTACATTGTATTTTTGAACATGTAAATCTGATAATGCTTAAATAATGTGGTGAAAGTCAGCATAAGCTTACCTTGCATCTAGAAGAGATTCTGTGAATCGGAGTTAACCTCAACTCTGATGATGTTCTGAGCAGCTTCTTCACGTACTCAGCAGGCTGGAAGTTTTCAACTTCTAGAACAGCAAAGAGGTGATGTTCTGACTCCTTTGAATAGATGGATGGAGAGTGTATGGTAGTATGAACACAGAAGTTAGGGTAACTTCTAATATGTGAATCAGCAACTGCGTGGATGGCTTTAGTCAAGAAACACTTGAGAATAAATGAAGTTTGAATGCAAGGAATCAAAAGTTAACAGGTTTTGTATGTTGTGTTTACAGTTTTTGGACTCTTGGAATTTTGGCAGGGGTTCAAGGCTTTTCTTTCTCAAATTTTCGACCTCTTTACAGTTGTAAATATAGTTCAATTTATAGGCAAGGATTTAGTAGCTTGGAGAAATCAAAGGTACAACCATCATATGTTAGGCGCTGACTTGTTCTTGAAGCAAGTTCAAACAAGTATGGTTCAAGGCTCAAAGTAAGGTGGTTAGCAGCTTTTAGACGTGCCTAAGCTGGATTTGTAAGCATGAATCAAGGAAAAGTACCCTCATAAGCAAAAGCGAAACATGGGCCCAACATATACTTTGTACAAAATCTGCTTTTCAAGGATACCAAAGGTACTTTTATGCCACACATGGGGAAATCCTTTGGATAAATACTCAAAAGTGGTTGTGAGCATTAAATGATGATGAGATGTATCAAATCAGAAATCCTGCCATGTGAAACTCTGCCTCATTGTTTGATTATGGGTCAGAAGTTCAGCTTCAGCATCATTTAGAGCGAACATCCAACTTCTGATCTTTGTATCTTTTGGCCCCAGCATGTTCTGAAGGAGCTCTCAGACTTTCTTGGAAGCTTGCAACACGCCTTGTAACCTTCTTTGAATTACCCTGGAAAACTCTGACTGATCCTTTTTGAAAACCTGCCCAGAAGTTCTAACCAAACTCTGTCTTGAAAGTGTCCAGAATTTGCTGAACGCTTTAGTTTTCATGGACGTGTCTTTGAGAAGTTATGACTTGAAATCCCAGCATTTCTAGGAGAAGTTATATTCTTTAATGTTTCAGATCTTGTTGAGATCTAAAACTTTTGTGTCAGAAGTTGATCCATAATCAGCTTGCATCATGGTGAACATCTGGTCAAAAGTTCTGAGTTTGACATGTTTTTCTTAAACACTTAGAAAAACTTCTAAGTATTTAGAACTTTGACTTTTGAATTTCTTAGTGAAACAAACTTCATATTTTAACGTGTCTTGACGAAATATGATTCTTGAAGCTTGATTTTGATCCAAAAGTCAAAGTTTGACTTTTTGGTGTGCAGATGACAATTTTGCCCTTGTGAACGGTTCTCTTGGAAAATTTGTAATTTCAGATTTGCAATTGGATGGAAGCAAACTAGAGGGGCCAGGTTGATCCTTTGAGAAATGAGAGAGAAAATTTTGGGGTACAACAGTTGCCCCTGTTCAATCTTCTTAAACCTGAGGATGTAGATTGGTTGGTCTGCCTTTCGTGATCCGAAGGTGGAAGATGATTGAACACTAGAGTGTCCAGAAATTTGCACTCGCATGAAGTAATACTGATCGGTGATGTGGGGAATGGGCTTACAGATGCCATTTGGAAGGCGACGGAAAATCATAGGAGATGGGCTTAAAGAAGACATCCAGAAAAGATGGGTTGCATAAGGGATTTCCAGGTGCGAATTCCTGTACCTGCTGTCGAGGGGGGAGTTTTACCGGGAAATGTTGACTTATGCACTGGGGAGTAAAGTTTATGAGCTTCGATTATCTACTACTCTACTGGGGAATTACCTCCTGACTGAGGAGGTGAAAGTAGAACTTATACCTGGTCAGGGTCTAGGCTGTACAGCCACTCGCTGGGGAAATGTGAAATCGATCGTATCTGGTCAGGTCCAGGCCTTGTAATGTTGTAAACTACTGCTTGGAGATGAGAGAGAAGGAACCTGGATAGTATGGTTACTTCGAAATGAAAGCCTGGATAGTAGGGCTTGCGGGAAGGAACCTGGGTAGTAGGGTTGCTTCGAAATTAAAGCCTAGATAGTAGGGCTTGAGGGAAGGAACCTGGGTAGTCGGGTTACTTCAAAATGAAAGCCTGGATAGTAGGGCTTGCGAGAAGGAACCTGGGTAGTAGGTGTTGCACCCCAAAATTTGCCCTCTCATGTTTTCCAAAGTCTTCCCCCTGCATGGTTGATCACAAACCCTTGCCTAAGGAAAAAGAAAATTTTTGAGTGGTGCTTTAAGTACCTTTCGATTGGCATTCTGAAAGACCTTTCGATTGGCATTCTGAAAGACCCTTCGATTGGCATTCTGAAAGACCCTTCGATTGGCATTCTGAAAGACCCTTCGATTGGCATTCTGAAAGACCCTTCGATTGGCATTCTGAAAGACCTTTCGATTGGCATTCTGAAAGACCCTTCGATTGGCATTCTGAAAGACCCTTCCATTGGCATTCTGAAAGACCTTTCGATTGGCATTCTAAAAGACCCTTCGATTGGCATTCTGAAAGACCTTTCGATTGGAATTCTGAAAGACCCTTCGATTGGCATTCTGAAAGACCCTTCGATTGGTATTCTGAAGGAGCCTTTCGATTGGCATTATGGATAAGCACTTTGATTGGCATTATGTCAAGGCCTTCAATTAGCATGAACAGCACCTTTCGGTTGGCCTGTTAACAAAGCCTTTCGATTGGAATTTTAATTAGTACCCTTCGATTGATCTTTGGACAAGGGCTATTCGAAGGAGGTCATCAAGAGGGCACTCAAATCAACATGTCCAGGTTCATTCAAGAGACATGAATATTTCAAAAAAGGAAATATTTTAATGTGTCTGATTCTTGTCTCATGGCTTTAATGGCTTGGTTAAATGGCTGTCTCTTGCCGTTACTAGACCCCCACTCCTATAAATACAAGGGCCAGTGGCACATTACAGAGGAGAACGAAACACAGAAAAAAACAGAGGACTTGGAGATACGCTGCCAAAGGTCATCAGCATTTTCAGAAGTGATCCAAGCCAAAGCAGTCCTTCAGATTGAAGGTGCCCACACCCAGAAGCCCTCAGATCGAAGGTACTCACATCCAGAAAGTGACAAATCGAAGGTCCCAACTACTGGTAAGAGAGGGTAAAATGTCATTTTTTGTGTTTACATAACATATCCATATTTGTTGTTTCATTCGATTGTCATTCTAGACAGAATCATAGGGCTTGGGTTTGGCACCAGGTCATGTTTTTGTTGCTAACACTTGCTACAGATTTAGCCTGAAAAGACTCATCGCATGCAGGATCGAAGGGCCTGGGGTTCGATACCAGGCCCTGAGTTTTATTTTGCTAACATACTTTTGCAGGTATAGCATCCCAGATCGAAGGAGACACCTTCTCTGGATCGAAGCTTCCCATAGTCCTCCTGGATCGAAGAAGGCATTTTTTCCAGGATCGAAAGGAAATCCCATTCCCTGGATCGAAGGCTGTTCATGCCCACTTCCTGGCCCAATCGAAAGAACCATGACCCTTTGGATCGAAACTTCCCAGGCCTCCAGAATTATGCTTTTTTTTATTTGCTGCCTGTTTCCTTCGTTTTATCCTTATTTTGACTATTTTATTCTTTTTTTTAATCAACATAAAATCAAAAACACAAAAACATTAGGCTAGTTTTTCCTATTAAATTAGTTTTGTTAATTAATCTTTTAATTATCTTAACGTTTTTCCAAAACTAAAATTAAGTAGATTTAGATCATTTTCTCAAAATAAAATAAAACTCAAAAAATATTTTCTTTTTTTTAATTAATTAATCATTAGTTAGTCTTAAATCTTAAATAAAAAAAAATGACAAAAAATATGCTTTATTTAATAAAAAAGGGTCAAAACCCAAGGACACTCCGATTCAATTTTTTTCGCGCGCGTTTATTTTATTGTAACTGCCTACTAGTTTATAATATCTTAGCTAAGACTTTTACACTTTACTGCTTTTTATTCCCCCAATTTTTGGACATGTAAATAATCCCCCTCCCCGAAGCCTTGTAATAGCGTAGGATTTACAATTCCCGCACTTTAAATTCCTATACATATATTAACTGTTTAGATGTATGCTAACTAGGCTATGCATGACAAGATTAACTCTTAACTTAAAATCAACAGTAGCTCATCATCACATGCAAAGATAATATAACTGAAAATTGACACACTTGCACATGCCACTCCTAGGGTACACCTCACTTGGTTGCCTCAAACGTGGTCATTGAGTATAGGAAGTCTTAGAGGTCGCCCTCCTGTCCAAAGATCAAAGTTGCCTCGAAATGGTTGCCTCGATAAAAATGATCTAAGATATTAGGGTTACCGCTAAAGCATCCTAACATTGCTTTAGTGACCACACGTCCCTTAAATTGAATTGACCCGAAAACTCCAACGACGGTGCTACCTACTCCTCAATAGTGGGATAGCACTGTCTAAAGGACATTTGCACAATTTAATTCCTTTTTGAGTAGGTAGAGGTTCTTAAGTACTTGCTCCTTTTAAAAACAAAACAAAACTTTTTGCACTTACACTCTCTTCAAAAACAAAATTCTTTTCAAAACCCACAATCACAAAGAAAAGCAAACTTTTGAAAACATAGTGAGCAAGTACCTAAGAGTCTGTGTGTTGTACCCCAAAATTTGCCCTCCCATATTCTTCAAGATTTGCCAAGATCAAGGCTCAAGATCTCTCAAAGGTTGCACAGTCCAATTGCCTCCTAACACAGTCAAAATTAGGGTTTTGGTTCTGACAAAGAAATTTAAGTTTTCAAGGGTCCAAACAAGTCCCATGTGCCTACATATATTTTCAAGCATTCATATGCCAAGTTTCAAGACTCACAGCATCAAATTGCACAGTCAAAAACCCTAAATGCTTCACAGTCAACTGCAGGGGCAAAATGGTCATTTGACAGTCAAAAATCCAAATTTTTGGTCAACATCTTATTTTGAAGCCATAAACATCATTTGATCAATTCTTGATCATGATTTCACAAGTATGGCTCAAAAAGTCTCAAGATGCAAAAGTTTCTATTTTTGGACAGTTGGAAAAGTCAACTGCAAATTGACCAGGGCATAACTTCCTCATGGTTTATTAGAAAAATTCCATCCAAATCTCATTTTTAAGAGAATTACATTTCCTACAACTCATCTTCACACTTCAAGTCCAAGAAATGCTCTCACAAAAAGTTATCAATTTCAACATTATAGGTCATTTTCAAAAGTCAACAAAAAGGCACTTTAAGTCAAAGACCATAACTTGAAATTGGTAAATCAAAATGACATGGGACCAAAGGCATTGGTTAGAGGATTTCAAGACCTTTCCAAAATGTCCAAGAACATGATCAAAGCTTAAAAATTGAGCAAGATATGCCTTGTAGAAGTTGGGAAATGTTTGGGAATTTTGAAAAGTCAACTTTGCACAAAAGGCTTCAAAAATGCTAATGGGCCTCAATTTCTTCCATGAATCATTACCCAAAGGCTATGCACGACCCATTAAGCTAAAAGGGAGTTATTTTCTTATTTTTAATTAATTAATTGAATTTTTAATCTTATTAATTCATTTAATTAAAATTAATTATGAGAAAAATACTAAATCATGTTTTTTAAATCTTTTTATGCAGCAAATTCTTCCATTATGAACCAAATATTTCGTGCATCATTCAAAAAGGAAAGATTCTACATGATTGGCAATGATTGGCATAGAAAAGATTGAAAAAAGGATATGGAAAATCAAATATTCAAAACATTAAATCAATGGATTTTGGGCTGGTTTTTTAACCTAATTCTATCCACATACATATGCAAGACTGAAACCTAATGCATTGGAGACGAAATATTGCATACAAGCTGCAGAACAACATTGCATTTTTTCACAAAAAAGTTGGAAACTGTTTTCATACCTAGAGTATAATTCAAGGCTTGAAAAGCATTCCAAAACCTTGCCAAGACATCCAGGAATCATTTGCAATCGAAACCAAGCCTCCACGCACAGGGAATTGGTAGAACAGAATTGCTTTCTTTTCAAAATTTTCCATAATCGTGTTTTAATTTTCAGACATTGTTCATGCATTTTAATGGTTGATTTATACTAATATGGATGTTCTGAAGTTAATGGTACCCTTTGATTGAACTAACAATGCCTGTATAGAGATTTGCCATGAACGCTTGCTAGGGTTTCAGAAGCTTGGAATTGGGGGTTTATACATATGGAAAAATTGAAACACCACACCTATGCCATTAAACTCATTGCATCCAGACGAAGCTAACTCACACCTCGCGCTTTTTTTATATTCATCTATGCCTTAATCGCTATTTTTTCAGGTTGAGTTTAGTGGGGGTTTAAAACCCCCGCTATCTGCTTTTATTTACAGTACAAAAAGGAAGAAGACGCTGAGTTGTTTAAACGTGATTGGATGATTTGAATGATTGGCGCGTTTTTGATTGTTCAGCATAATATTACTTTTTCTATTATATTATTCATGTTCCACTATGTTAACAAAGAAACGCGCTAGTCTGGATGGTGGATGAGGTGGCTTGCAGGTACTGGGACCTGGGTTCGATTCCCAGGTCCCCCTCTCATATTTCATATATTTCTTCATAACATGTTTCCACGCAGCGCTTCATCCAAGGTTCACCATACGCCTCCACCTGCTGGCTTGCCACATATGCATGATGATCCATCTGAAGGCTATGAATGGAGGTCCACCATGTACCTCAGTCAACGCTCATGCACACGCGCTGGAAAGTCAAACAGGCTTCTTGATTCAGTGGGCCAAAAATGCTCCAAAAAACCTCCCTTTGGGTCCAGACACCCCCATGGTTTGCTCAATTTTTAATTTTTCTTTGTTTTTCCTTTTTTATTCTTTTCATTGTTTTTTTAAATTATTTTCTTTTAATTCCATAAAATAATTTTCATAATAAATATAAAATACAGAAAAATAAAAAAAAGTGTTTATTTTATTAATATTAATTTCACTATTATTTTTGTGAATAAACTTTAAACAATTAATTAGATTAATTTAGGTTTCAAAACTTTAATATTTTTCTTAACAAATTAAAATATGTAGAAAATAGGGTTTTTAGAATTTTTATTCTTTTTCTTAATAAATAATTTTCTTATTATCATTATTATTAATTACTAATTTATTTTGTAAATAAACATGTATATAAATTCTTTAGTAAATTAGGTTAAAACTTTAATCTTTTTCTTTAATAATTAAAAATATTTAGAATTAGGGTTTCTTTTAATATTAATTTTAATTTTCTTTATTTCATAAATACCAAAAACCATAAAAAATAACTTCTTTTCTTTATTAAATAATTAATTAATTTTTAATTTCATTTAATTTCTTTAAAGGGTCTAACGCCCTCGAACACTCGATTCTAACCTCTTTTCGCGCACTTATTCTTATTTATTTTCTTCCAAATATTATGTAATTTCTCAAGCCTTGTAATAGTAATTAGGAATTTATTTATTTTCCGCATTTTATTAAAAAACGGGTCTTTGTTAATTTGGCGATGTATAGACCCGCGCCTTGTAATAGCGTAGGATTTAACTTTCCGCATTTAAATTTTCGCACTCTTAACTGCTAAACTTTGCATGAAAGAATGTATGGCCTAAATTAAAAACAATGCGTAGCTCACCAAATGCATGATCAAAGACAAATATAAACATGAAAATAACACACAGATTCACACACCACTCTTAGGGTACGCCTCACTGTTGCCTTGCCTTCGAAACGTGGTCGTCGAGTATAGGACGTTTTAGTAAGTCCTTATGTCCATGTTCCATGGCATAAGGGTAGCTTCTAAGGTGTCCTACTGTTGCTCTGGTGACCACACTGTCCCTAAAAAACGAATTGACCCGAACACCTCCAACGGTGGTGCTACCTACCTCTCAATGGTGGGAGGGCACTACCTTAAGGACATTTACACAGCCTAATTCCTTAGGGTGGATAGACAACTCCTGGGTACTTGCTCTCTTCAAAAAAACAAACAAAAAACTCTTTTCACACGGACACTTTCTAAAAGATTTCAAAACAAACGCTTCACAACACTCTTGAGGACTGATACAAGAGTCGAATTGAAGTTTTCAATGAAACTTTTTCAAACCCACTCACAATTGAAAAGCAAACACTTTTGAAAACACAATGAGCAAGTATCTAAGAGCCCATGGATAACCATGGATAGAAAGGGTGCTAACACCTTCCCTTTCTATAAATCTACCTCCCGAACCGAGAACTATTCTCATAAGGAATTTTGCTGTGCTTTTGTCCTGTCCATATTGTAGAAAATAAAAGACGGTGGCGACTCTTGCTTACCGCGACATACGCGATCCAGCTTTAAACAGTCAGTTCCAGATCCACCGATCACAGAACTGGCGACTCTGCTGGGGATATCTATAAAAGTGAGGTGTACCTTAGGACTAAGATCACTTGTGTTTTCAATTGTCTGAATTGTTTGCTTTATTATTGTGGGTACTGTCTTGGGAGTTCTATAGATCCTAACCCGGATCTGGGGGATACCTTCTTAGAAAGTAGCAACAAGGCTGTGAGGGAACTGTGCGGGGTATACCGACATGGTTGAAGCAGTCTGCTACGTTGATGTGGCACTTTGGTGAGTACCGGTAACCCTTGAGTCCAGTCAAGGAGAGTACGGGGCCTCTGCGTGGTGTCGTGAAGCATCAACTGACCTTAGGAACCTTAATCGAACCATCTTGGCCTCTTTAGGGTAGTGAGATAACTGACTTTGGTGCAGTCCGAGGTTGGTTGATACTCGATACTACACTCAATTGAGGGTTGTTTTCTTGGAATATTTCGGTCGCCAGTTCAGTGGCTAAATCGAAACGATGAACAATGAAAGCAATCCAATGATATTGGGACCCTTAGAACCCGGTTACTTCTGATAGGACATGTTTTGAGCCCACCAACTTCAAGAGGGTAGTACCCCAAACTTCATGCTGGCCTGAACTCTAAGGGCTCTCTGTGTGACTTGTGTGCCTTCGAACTTGAATTACTCGCATGCTTGTTATCTGACACATGAGTTCCTTGCAGGTTTTGTTTACGGTCCTTAATTGGGACTCATTACAGGGCCTACTTACATCACTCCATGCATAGCATAACATCATACCATTGCATACATCCTGCATAAGGACTAACCCATTTCAAGGATCTCAAGGGCTTGTGATGCAGGTCATGATGAACCAAAATGTCTAGCAAGGGGCAAAGGGGATTTATTTTCCTCTATCCAGGTTAATGACTTGAGTCAGGGGCTATGACCCACTGGATATGGTGAGCCTTTGACCCTTGAAGAAGGACTCTCAACAACCTGAAGTTCCTTCAATCAAGCTACCGGATTCCAACTCTAACAATTTTCTTGTTTACCCCGCGAGATCCTTGAAAACATTGCATGCATACATACACATCATTGCATTACAGGTATCCCTTTTACAGGTTTCTTACCTTCTCTGCTGTTTATTTCAGCACGCCATCATGAATCCTGAATCATCTACTGAACAATCCATCAAGGCCCTCCAGGCTCAGAACGCCCAGTTCCAAGATCTGATCATGAGTTTGGCCCAGGGGCAACAAGATCTGAAAACTTTGCTCTCGAAGAAGAAGAAGAAGAGGACGGTGTTGTTCAACCTGAGATGCAAATCTGGGAATGGGTCACAAAATGAAGTTGAGCTGACTACCCCGTCTGTTGGGAAAGAAAGTCCCCATGAAAGAGAGGTTCCAAGTCCAGTGGTCTCCGACAACGAGACCGACTACAATGACGAACAATACCCTCCAGCTGAGGACAGGTATAAACAGTTGGAAGACCGGCTAAGTGCTATGGAGATACAAAAAGTGCCCGGCCTGGACTTCGAAGATCTAGGTCTGTCTTCTGGGGTAGTAATCCCGCACAAATTCAAGGCACCTACCTTTGCCAAGTACGACGGGGCCTCCTGCCCTAAGCTGCATCTCCGGTCTTACATAAGGAGGATCCAGCCCTACACGGCTGACAAGAATTTGTGGATTCACTTCTTTCAGGACAGTCTGTCAGGAACCCAACTCGACTGGTTCTATCAACTGAATGGAGCTAACACCCGCAGCAGGGAAGACTTGGCCACTGCATTCTACAAGCAGTACCAATACAATGCCGACCTGGCTCCCACGCGCACTCAGCTTCAGGGAATGTCTATGGGTGCAGGCGAAGGTTTCAAAGAATATGCGCAAAAATGGAGGGACCTTGCTGGAAGGGTACAGCCACCTCTAACTGACCGTGAGCTGGTGGATATGTTCTTGGGGACCTTGTCCGGACCTTTCTTCAACCATCTGATTGGGAATTCTTCAGCTGGGTTTACAGACCTCATTCTGACTGGGGAAAGAATTGAAGCTGGTATCAAAGCTAGAAAGATTCAAGAGGCTACACCTTCTGACACCCAGAAAAAGCCTTACATGGGGAAGAAAGAGTCTAATGCTGCATACAGTCAAAAGAGTCGCCGCGACCAACATGCAGGGGCAGTCATGATCTCTGGTTCTACACCACGCCGACAACCACCAAAGGGAAATCAGTGAAGGTCGGACGAGCCTAAAAGACAATTCACCAATATCAACATGCCATTGTCACAAGCATTGCAACACATGTTGAAAATGAATCTGATTGCGGTGATCAACCCTCCTGCAAATCCCAAGACCTCCTCTCCAAATTACAACCCAGATGCGAGGTGTGCTTATCATTCTGATAGCCCGGGACACGATACCGAGGATTGTTGGGCGCTGAAGTACAAGATTCAGAATATGATCGATGCTAAAGAGATCGTGTTCGAGCCTGCTGAGACTCCCAATGTGATCACTGCTCCCTTGCCAAAACATGGCTAGGATTGAGAGATTTTTGTTCATTTGAATTCAAGTTGTATTTTTCTTTTCTTATTCAAACAAACAATTATCATGTTAAACCCTTTTATTTCATGAATGCATTACACATGTCTGTCTTGAATTAATTATGTTTACTGTACTTAAAACTGCTTTCATATTTTTGTGATGATCAACTCTTGACTGAAAATTCTAAGCCTCTTGAGGGAGAATGACGAAAACGATACCACGATCCTTACAATATGCTTTTGAACAGACCCCGTTGATGAGGTACAAGCATTGTTTCAATCCCTAAACACTGGAGTTATAAGGAAGATAATCCCTCGTTACCCCCTCTGAGCCAAAGAAGTAGGAGTTTTTCTTTTCGAAAATTAAAACCCTTAATCATAACCTGGGGCAGGGTAGTTCTCTCAGTTGATCCAAGTGCGCAATGAATGACGTCAAAGAAGTCCTTACAAAACAAAAGACAGTGATGGTTCCGAATAATCATAAGGACATGCAGTCATTATCACT
This sequence comes from Vicia faba, assembly GCA_948472305.1. NCBI lineage: Eukaryota > Viridiplantae > Streptophyta > Magnoliopsida > Fabales > Fabaceae > Vicia > Vicia faba. The sequence continues at coordinate 1,258,194,739 of OX451741.1, read as the reverse complement.
CAAAAAATAAAAGCCCATTAAGTCAAAACCTATGAAGAAGACTTACAAAACTGGGGCATCCCGCTGACTGTAATCACAAAAGAAAATTTTCAGGCAAAAACAGGGATAATAAAATCAAAAAAGAAAGAGGTCCTATAAACCCTCAACAGAAAAAAAATGAATGACTGCCTATTCAAAATAAATTGTCAACATCCGAACCATCACCATAATATCAGGACAAAGACTCAAACAAGGTCTAACGCACGATCAGCTGAGTTTAGGTTTGAAGAACATCACGAAGAGCGGGTGGGTACAAATAAAATTTGAGCCTTTATCCTTTGTTTCTTAAACCGTGAACCAGGCTACGTTATAACCCTCAAAAGTCCTAGTTGAAGCATGGGTTAGTTCGAAAGCATACTGTTACAAAAGGTATCCTGACTCCCTAAGGCTTGCGGTAAAATAACGAGTTGACATCACAGTCTACAAAAAGTTTCACTTGTTTTACAAAAAATGCATTTTCAAAATTCAAGACAGACATAAGCTTTTGCATTCTTAAAATAACCTTGTTTGCATATGACTATTTGTTTGAACAGCAGAGAAATTCGCACGATGAATATCCAGTGAACAAGAGTCTTCTCAACAAAAGAGTCATCTCAAGTGGAAAAAGCTCTCCCAATCAAGGGGCAGACACGAGCATTGTCCATAACCTGGGGCAATCCAGTTAAGATTCAAGGAATCTCTCAAGATGCCGAATAGCCTGGGGCAAATCTCCGCCTGAGTCGCTTGGGGCATTAGGCATGAGTTCCAGCAATGAAGCTTGCATGATCAAACGAAGATCTTCTGGTCATATGGCAACACTACTAACAGGGGCACCTCCCTACATCTCTGAGAACGTGGGCATAGTCGAAAAAATACTGCGCATAATCAAAGACCCGCTAGGTTGACACACCTAGGCAAAAATAGGGGCTTCCCGACGAACCAAAAGGGTTCGGGCAAAAATGGGTATCCCGGTGGACTGAAAACCCGAAAGGGCGGTCGAGGCAAAAGTTAGGGATCAAAAGCGTACGACTAAGTCCCGGCATCTCGTCACTTGCCTACCAAAGGAAGATTTGTCAATCGGCAGTCATCAAGCACCTCCGCAAGGTATCTTCTCCCCTCACCTCTGAAACAGGGGAAATAATGAGTTGTCCAAGCGATCCAGTTGCACTGTCAACCAAAGTACCAAGGAAAGGTCAATCAAAAGATGATTACCATCTACCTTTACAGCTTCAGATCAACATTGGTAACAAGCCAGGAAAATTCTGTGGACGACTGATCGTGGGTTAATATCCGAAACCAAACAGGACAATTATCTACTTGATCATCCTCAGGCAACCCTACACCGGTTCCCTTTCTTTAAGAAGAAGTCTTACACGGACTTATCATCAAAGTAACCCTACACCGGTTCCTTCTCAACTTCAGATGTAGTTTTACACGAACTCATCATCAGGCAACCCTACACCGGTTCCTTCTCAAGTTTCAGACGAAGTCTTACACGGACTCACCCTCCACAAGTAACCCTACACCGGTTCCTTTTCTTTCAGAAAAAGTCTTACACGGACTTATCTCAAGGTAACCTTACCCCGGTTCCTCCAGAAGTCTTACACGGACTTATCTCAAGGTAACCTTACCCCGGTTCATCAAGAAGTTTTACGCGAACTTACCCTGCAGGTAACCTTACCCCGGTTCCTCCAGAAGTCTTACACGGACTTATCTCAAGATAACCTTACCCCAGTTCATCAAGAAGTTTTACACGAACTTATCCTGTAGTAACCTTACCCCGGTTCCTCCAGAAGTCTTACACGGACTTACCCTGCAGTAACCTTACCCCGGTTCCTCCAGAAGTCTTACACGGATTTATCTAAAGATGACCTTACCCCGGTTCATCCAGAAGTTTTACACGAACTTATCCCGAAGAAACCCTACATAGGTTCTCTCTCTCCAGACATAGTTTTACACGGACTCGTCACCCAGAAACCCTACACAGGTTCTCTATTTTCAAGGATGCAGTGTTTACACGGACTCGTCATTGAGAAACCCTACACAGGTTTCCTTATCAATTCCAGAGGCAGTTTTACATGGACTCGTCATCAAGAAACCCTACACAGGTTCGCTCTTTCCAAAGATGAAGTTTTACACGGACTCGTCACCCAGAAACCCTACACAGGTTCTCTATTTTCAAGGATGCAATTTTTACACGGACTCGTCATCAGTAAGCCCTACACAGGTTTCCTTCTCAGCTCTAGATACAGTCTTATACGGACTCATTATCAGTAAACCCTATACAGGTTTCCTCCCTCCAAAGATGCAGTTTTACACGAGCTCATCATCAGGCAACCCTACACATACCTTCCCCAAGCAGAGTTAGCTTACAGTCAGCCTTATGGAGGTTGGATTATCCCCAGCAGATCTAAACATTCCTCAGCGAAATATACAAACATTCTTAACAAGCATCCCCGGCAGTCTTGATCTAAGATTGTTCCCCGGCGGTATGCCAGACGTTCAATGGAGCCTTTCTCCAGGAGAGTCCAGTCCAAAGCTTCCCCAGAAGAGTTTAATTCATCTCCCCAACAGGAAGCTTATCCCCAGTAGATTCTGGAAGCTTACCTTTGCAGAGCACGAACGCATCTCCCGGCTTTTATTTAAAGGTTATTTCCCCACCAGGATATAACTGGGTTATCCTCAGCCAAAAGCCATGGAAAGATCATCCTCGACGAAGTCTTCCTATCCCCAGCGAAGTCTATTAATTCCTTCAATATAACACATCAACGGTATCCCCAGCGGAGTTATCATCAAACAGCTCAGCAAAGTATCTCTCTTCCCACAGAGTATTATTCCCCAGCAAGATCGCTAGAGTAATTTTCTCCCCGCAGAGTAATCCATTCGCCAAGTTTATTCCCCAACGGAGTTATCTTCTCCTACCGGTATTCTTGCAACCATCATCCCCAGCGGAAACAACAAAGCACTATTCTTCAACATCAGCCCAGGATGTGACTTCCCGGCACCCGTCAAGGATTTACTTTCCTAGACGAACACATACATTCATCACATCTTCATACATTATAGCATGCATACACGCATCATGAACCTACAATCTCATTCATGCTGAAAACATCACGCATATCATACATCATGACATTGCGTACAATTAACATTTTGTCGTTTCAGGACAAAGATCAATACAAAGATAATTACTATCAACGGTCGCAACTAAAGATCCGACTCCTGTATCCTGCCAGGGTGTATCTGTTGACGACTAACATTACCAGACTCGATTCCTGTATCCAGCCAGGGCACGTCTGAAGAGTTCAAAGATCTGATTCCTGTATCTTGCTAGGGTGTATCTGTTGACGACTATATTCTCCGGACTCGATTCCTGTATCTTGCCAGGGCACATCTGAAGAGTTTTTGAAGATTCGATTCCTGTAACCAGCCAGGGAAAATCTACATAAAGGGTTTGAAGATCAACTCTTGTAACAAGCCAGGTAATTATTTTCTTTCTCAGGTACGCAAGTTCTCGCTAAGGAAACTGTTACGTGATCGACACTTAGATGGCATCTATAAGCCCATCTCCACAAATATCCATTGCAACTCCAGATGGAATCTATAAGCCCATCCTCCTATCCATCATCTCTCCAAATGGCATTTGTAAGCCCATTCCCCGCATCATACTGCTGACACTCTACTATGTGAGTGCAAATTTCTGGGCACTCTAGTGTTCAATCATCTTCCACCTTCGGATTACGAAAGGCACGCCAGCCAATCTACATCCTCAGGTCTAAGAAGATTGAACAGGGGCAAATGTTGTACCCCAAAATTTGCCCTCCCATATTCTTCAAGATTTGCCAAGATCAAGGCTCAAGATCTCTCAAAGGTTGCACAGTCCAATTGCCTCCTAACACAGTCAAAATTAGGGTTTTGGTTCTGACAAATAAATTGAAGTTTTCAAGGGTCAAAACAAGTCCCATGTGCCTACATATATTTTCAAGCATTCATATGCCAAGTTTCAAGACTCACAACATCAAATTGCACAGTCAAAAACCCTAAATGCTTCACAGTCAACTGCAGGGGCAAAATGGTCATTTGACAGTCAAAAATCCAAATTTTTGGTCAACATCTTATTTTTAAGCCATAAACATCATTTGATCAATTCTTGATCATGATTTCACAAGTATGGCTCAAAAAGTCTCAAGATGCAAAAGTTTCTATTTTTGGACAGCTAGAAAAGTCAACTGCAAATTGACCAGGGCATAACTTCCTCATGGTTTATTAGAAAAATTCCATCCAAAGCTCATTTTGAAGAGAATGATATTTCCTACAACTCATCTTCACACTTCAAGTCCAAGAAATGCTCTCACAAAAAGTTATCAATTTCAACATTATAGGTCATTTTCAAAAGTCAACAAAAAGGCACTTTAAGTCAAAGACCATAACTTGAAATTGGTAAATCAAAATGACATGGGACCAAAGGCATTGGTTAGAGGATTTCAAGACCTTTCCAAAATGTCCAAGAACATGATCAAAGCTTAAAAATTGAGCAAGATATGCCTTGTAGAAGTTGGGAAATGTTTGGGAATTTTGAAAAGTCAACTTTGCACAAAAGGCTTCAAAAATGCTAATGGGCCTCAATTTCTTCCATGAATCATTACCCAAAGGCTATGCACGACCCATTAAGCTAAAAGGGAGTTATTTTCTTATTTTTAATTAATTAATTGAATTTGTAATCTTATTAATTCATTTAATTAAAATTAATTATGAGAAAAATACTAAATCATGTTTTTTAAATCTTTTTATGCAGCAAATTCTTCCATTATGAACCAAATATTTCGTGCATCATTCAAAAAGGAAAGATTCTACAAGATTGGCAATGATTGGCATAGAAAAGATTGAAAAAAGGATATGGAAAATCTAATAATCAAAACATTAAATCAATGGATTTTGGGCTGGTTTTTTAACCTAATTCTATCCACATACATATGCAAGACTGAAACCTAATGCATTGGAGACGAAATATTGCATACAAGCTGCAGAACAACATTTCATTTTTTCACAAAAAAGTTGGAAACTGTTTTCATACCTAGAGTATAATTCAAGGCTTGAAAAGCATTCCAAAACCTTGCCAAGACATCCAGGAATCATTTGCAATCGAAACCAAGCCTCCACGCACAGGGAATTGGTAGAACAGAATTGCTTTCTTTTCAAAATTTTCCATAATCGTGTTTTAATTTTCAGACATTGTTCATGCATTTTAATGGTTGATTTATACTAATATGGATGTTCTGAAGTTAATGGTACCCTTTGATTGAACTAACAATGCCTGTATAGAGATTTGCCATGAACGCTTGCTAGGGTTTCAGAAGCTTGGAATTGGGGGTTTATACATATGGAAAAATTGAAACACCACACCTATGCCATTAAACTCGTTGCATCCAGATGAAGCTAACTCACACCTCGCGCTTTTTTATATTCATCTATGCCTTAATCGCTATTTTTTCAGGTTGAGTTTAGTGGGGGTTTAAAACCCCCGCTATCTGCTTTTATTTACAGTACAAAAAGGAAGAAGACGCTGAGTTGTTTAAACGTGATTGGATGATTTGAATGATTGGCGCGTTTTTGATTGTTCAGCATAATATTACTTTTTCTATTATATTATTCATGTTCCACTATGTTAACAAAGAAACGCGCTAGTCTGGATGGTGGATGAGGTGGCTTGCAGGTACTGGGACCTGGGTTCGATTCCCAGGTCCCCCTCTCATATTTCATATTTTTCTTCATAACATGTTTCCACGCAGCGCTTCATCCAAGGTTCACCATACGCCTCCACCTGCTGGCTTGCCACATATGCATGATGATCCATCTGAAGGCTATGAATGGAGGTCCACCATGTACCTCAGTCAACGCTCATGCACACGCGCTGGAAAGTCAAACAGGCTTCTTGATTCAGTGGGCCAAAAATGCTCCAAAAAACCTCCCTTTGGGTCCAGACACCCCCATGGTTTGCTCAATTTTTAATTTTTCTTTGTTTTTCCTTTTTTATTCTTTTCATTGTTTTTTTAAATTATTTTCTTTTAATTCCATAAAATAATTTTCATAATAAATATAAAATACAGAAAAATCAAAAAAAAGTGTTTATTTTATTAATATTAATTTCACTATTATTTTTGTGAATAAACTTTAAACAATTAATTAGATTAATTTAGGTTTCAAAACTTTAATATTTTTCTTAACAAATTAAAATATGTAGAAAATAGGGTTTTTAGAATTTTTATTCTTTTTCTTAATAAATAATTTTCTTATTATCATTATTATTAATTACTAATTTATTTTGTAAATAAACATGTATATAAATTCTTTAGTAAATTAGGTTAAAACTTTAATCTTTTTCTTTAATAATTAAAAATATTTAGAATTAGGGTTTCTTTTCATTTTAATTTTAATTTTCTTTATTTCATAAATACCAAAAACCATAAAAAATAACTTCTTCTTTATTAAATAATTAATTAATTTTTAATTTCATTTAATTTCTTTAAAGGGTCCAACGCCCTCGAACACTCGATTCTAACCTCTTTTCGCGCACTTATTCTTATTTATTTTCTTCCAAATATTATGTAATTTCTCAAGCCTTGTAATAGTAATTAGGAATTTATTTATTTTCCGCATTTTATTAAAAAATGGGTCTTTGTTAATTTGGCGATGTATAGACCCGCGCCTTGTAATAGCGTAGGATTTAACTTTCCGCATTTAAATTTCCGCACTCTTAACTGCTAAACTTTGCATGAAAGAATGTATGGCCTAAATTAAAAACAATGCGTAGCTCACCAAATGCATGATCAAAGACAAATATAAACATGAAAATAACACACAGATTCACACACCACTCTTAGGGTACGCCTCACTGTTGCCTTGCCTTCGAAACGTGGTCGTCGAGTATAGGACGTTTTAGTAAGTCCTTATGTCCATGTTCCATGGCATAAGGGTAGCTTCTAAGGTGTCCTACTGTTGCTCTGGTGACCACACTGTCCCTAAAAAACGAATTGACCCGAACACCTCCAACGGTGGTGCTACCTACCTCTCAATGGTGGGAGGGCACTACCTTAAGGACATTTACACAGCCTAATTCCTTAGGGTGGGTAGACAACTCCTGGGTACTTGCTCTCTTCAAAAAACAAACAAAAAACTCTTTTCACACGGACACTTTCTAAAAGATTTCAAAACAAACGCTTCACAACACTCTTGAGGACTGATACAAGAGTCGAATTGAAGTTTTCAATGAAACTTTTTCAAACCCACTCACAATTGAAAAGCAAACACTTTTGAAAACACAATGAGCAAGTTTCTAAGAGCCCATGGATAACCATGGATAGAAAGGGTGCTAACACCTTCCCTTTCTATAAATCTACCTCCCGAACCGAGAACTATTCTCATAAGGAATTTTGCTGTGCTTTTGTCCTGTCCATATTGTAGAAAATAAAAGACGGTGGCGACTCTTACTTACCGCGACATACGCGATCCAGCTTTAAACAGTCAGTTCCAGATCCACCGATCACACCGTGGATAACCACGGATAGAAAGGGTGCTAACACCTTCCATTTCTGTAATCTACCTCTCGAACCCGAGAAACATATCAAAAAGGAATTTTTCTGTGCTTTTGTCCTTTCCTTGTTGGATAAAATAAAATACGGTGGCGACTCTTGCTTACCGCGACACTTTGCGAAAACAAACGCAAACGCGAACCAGCATTCCAAAATAGTCAGTTCTCATTCCCAACGATCACAGAACTGGCGACTCTGCTGGGGACTTATAAGTGAGGTGTACCTTAGGATTAGATCACTTGTGTGTTTCATTTGTATTGCTTTGTATGCTTTTAATTTTGTGGGCTTGTATCGGAGTTCTATAAATCCTCCACCCGGATTTGGGGAAACATTCATAGATAGCAATACGTTATGGAAACTGTGCGGGGTATACCGACACGGTTGAAGCAATAGCTATATTAGTGCGACATATTTGTGAGTACCGGTAGCCTTTGAGTCAATCAAAGAGAATACGGGGCCGCTGAGTGATGTCACTAAGCACTAATGGCCTAGAACCTTACTTGACCATCTTGGCCTTTTTTAGGGGTAGTGAGATGACCGACTTTGGTGCAGTCCGAAGTTGGTAGATACTCGATACTACACTCATTGAGGATTGTTTTCTTGGAATATTTTGGTTGCTAGTTCAGTGGCTAAACCAAAACGATGAACATAGAAAACAATCCAATGATATTGAGCTCCTTAGAACCCGGTTACTATTTATAGGACAGGTTTTGAGCCAACTAAACTCAAGAGGGTACTTACCTATGAAACCTCATGCAAGCCTGAAATCTAAGGGATCTTATGTGTGACTTGTGTGCCTTCAAACTTGAACTACTTGCACATTCTTGTTATCTGACAACATGAGTTCCTTGCAGGTTTTGTTTATAGTCCTTATCCAATAATCTGGATTTATTGCAGGGCTTACTTACATCATCTCACACTTTTGCTTAAACGCATAGCATACACTTCATAACATCATGCCTTAACATTTCCTTAACCATTTCAAGGATCTCAAGGGTTTGTGATGCAGGTTATGGTAAATCAAATGTCTAGCAAAGGGGCAAGGGGATTTATTTTCCTCTAGCTAATGTCGTCTAGAGATCAAAACACGGTAACTTGTTTCAGGGGCTATGACCCACTCGATATGGTGAGCTTGACTCTTGAAGAAGGACTCTCAGCAACATGAAGTTCCTTCAATCAAAGCTACCAGATTCAAATTCTAACAGTTTCTTGTTTACCCCGCGAGATCCTTGAAAACATTGCATACATATATCATACATATCATTGCATAACAGGTCTCCCTATACAGGTCTCTCATGTTCTCGCTGTTTATTTCAGCAATGGCTTTCCAACAAGTCAACCAGGATCTTCATACTCAAGAGACTCAGTTCAGGGAAATTTTCCTAAACCTATCCAAGGGGCAGGAAGAGTTGAGAACACTCCTCATGGGGAATTTGGTCAAGAAAAGTCCTGAAGACAATAAGGACGAACGATTGGAACAACTGCAAGCTGAGTCCAGTGCCATGAAAACCCAGATGCTGGGGTAGATGGCTCTTATCCAAGACTTATCTCAAAGACAAGAAGAGCTCAGGGTCCTCGTCAACAAGCTGCTTCAAAATAACCAAGTGGGGCAAACAACTAGGGTTGAAGATCAAATCATCGCTCAACCTCCTTTGAGACAAGAAGACAAAGGAAAAGCTCCCCAGCTTGCTTCAGGGTCACAAGCCCAACAACAACCTCGCCAGCATCAACGGGGTAATCAGCGTAAGGAGGTCGCGCCTAAAAGACAATTCACTAAGCTCAACATGTCACTGACTCAAGCGCTACAACACATGTTGAAGGTAGAGCTGATTACGTTAAAGGCTCCTCTCCGGAACCCAAATACTTCCGCTCCTACCTATCATCCCAATGAAAGGTGTGCATACCACTCTGACAGTCCGGGACATGACACAAACAATTGTTGGGCTCTGAAGAACAAGGTCCAAGACATGATTGATGCCAAGGAGATCAAGTTTGACCCTCCGGAGACTCAAAACATAATCACTGCTCCTATGACGAATCATTGAAAGCTTTTGTTCATTTGACTTTTCAAGCTGTAATTTTCTTTTGATTGTTCGAACATTTATTCATGTCGAACTTTATTACTTTATCAATGCATTGCATATGTCTGTTTTGAATCAATCCATTTGTATTTCACTATATTCAAATTTCTTTTATTTTGATCAACTCTCGATTAAAAAGCCTTTAGAGGGAGGATGAAGAAAACGATACCACGATCTTTACAGTATGCTTTTGAACAGACCCCGCTGACGATGTACATGCATTGTTTCAAATCCTAAACAGTGGAGTTATAAGGAAGATAATCCCTCGTCAACCCCTTTGAGCCAAAGAAGTTGGAGTTTTTCTTTTCACAAATTAAAACCCTTAATTATAACCTGGGGCAGGGTAGTTTTCTCAGTTGATCCAGGTGCACAATGAATGGCATCAAAGAAGTCCTTCCAAAACAAGAGACAGTGATGGTTCCGAATAATCGTAAGGACAGGCAGTCATTATCTCTCAGAAATAAAAGCCCATTAAGTCAAAACCTATGAAGGAGACTTACAAAACCGGGGCATCCCGCTGACTGTAAATATAAAAAGAAACAATTCAGGCAAAAGACAGGGATAATAAAATCAAAAAGAGGTCCTAAAAACTCTCAACAAAAATGACTTCCTGTTCAAAATAAATTGTCAGTATTCGAACCATCACTGGAATATCAGAGAAAAGACTCAAACGGGATCTAATGCACGATTAGCTGAGTTTAGGATCGAAGAACATCACGAAGAGCGGGTGGGTACAAATAAATTTTGAGCCTTTATTCTTTGTTTCTTAAACCGTGAACTAGGCCACGTTATAACCCTTAAAAGTCCTAGCTGAAGCATGGGTTAGTCCGAAAGCATACTGTTACAAAAGGTATCCTGACTCCTGTAGGGCTTGCTGTAAATCCTGAGTTGACGTCACATTTTACAAAATTTTCCTATCTTACTGAAAAAATGCATTTTCAAAAAACTTCAAAACAGACATAAGCTTTGCATTCTTAAAATAACATTGTTTGCATATGACTATTTGTTCAACAGCAGAGAAATTCGCACGACGAATATCTAGTGAACAAAAAAAAACCTTCTCAATAAAAAGGATCACCTCAAATGGAAAAACACTTCCAATCAAGGGGCACGGCATGATCATTGTCCATCATCTGGGGCAGTTAAGTCAAGATTCAAGGAATCTCTCAAAATGCCAAGTAGCCAGGGGCCGATCTCCATCTTAATCAATTGGGGCATTGGACATGAATTCCAGCAAGGAATCTTGTATGACCAAATGAACATCTTCTGGTAGTATGGCAACACAACTTCCTTACATCCTGAGAGCGTGGACATAGTCAGAAAATACTGCGCATAATCAAAGACCCGCTAGGTTGACTGGCCTAGGCAAAAATAAGGGCTTCCCGGCGAACCAAAAGGGTTCGGGCAAAAATAAGGGATGAAAATAAAAAAATCTGTACACCCGGCAAGTCGAAAACCTGAAAGGGCGGCTTGGGCAAAAATGGGTATCCCGGTGGACTGAAAACCCGAAAGGGCGGTCCAGGAAAAAATTAGGGATCAAAGCGTACGACTATGTCCCGTCATCTCGTCACTGGCCTACCAGAGGAAGACTTGTCATTTTGACCGAAAGATACCAAGCATCTCATAGGTGGGGATAATACTCGATCCACAGGGCCTCCGCATGCACCTTCTTCCGTAGAAACAGGGGCATAAGAAACGTCCAAACTGTGTAGTTACTCTGTCCACCAAGGTACCAAGGGAGGTTCAGCTGAAGAATTTGACCAAGATACCTTCACTCCCTGCAGAGTAAGACAGTAATGATAGCTCTTTCAGCTAAGACTTGCAGCTATGTACAAATCAGTAATACTCTCCCCAAGCAGAGTTCATCCACCATCAGCGCTAAAAAGGTTGGGTATCCCCAGAAGGTCTTAATATTCCCCGGCGGAGTATAAGGATATTCCCCAGCAAGCATAAGAGTGTCTCTGGCAGTCTTAATATTCCCCAACAGAATATAAGAATGTTCCCTGGCGGAATACAAGATACCACAATGGAGTCATTGCCCCAGCGCAGTCTAAAAAAGGATTCCCCACCAGAGTTGAATCATCTTACCCAGCAGATCCTGGAAGCTTATCCCCTGCAGAGTACAAAATAAATCTCCCCAACCAAATTCAGAAGGTTATCCTCACAAGAGTCTAACTGGGTTATCCTCAGCAAGTTGCAATTGAAAGATCATCCCTAGCGAATTTCTTTCTTTCCCCAAGCAGGACTTCTATCCTCAACAGATTCAATATCACCAGCAACGGTAATCCATCCCTAGCGGAGTTCATCATTGAAATCCCCAACAGAGCTTATCAGCAGAATCCCCAGCGGAGTTATCGTTAAAATCATGAGCAGAACATCTCTCCCCCACAGAGTAATTCCCCTCGGTGTAATCTCCTCATCAGTTTATTCCCCAACGGAGTCATCCTCTCCTGCAGGTTTATTCTTGCAATCATCTTCGTTCGTCATCCCCAGCGGAAACGAAGAATTCAACTCTATTCTCCAGCAAGCTATCCGGGATTTATTTTCCCCAGCTAAAACATTACATTTCCATACATCATGATACATGCATAAACGCATCATACCACACAATCTCATTTATGTTGAGAACATCATTGCTTGATCCATATCATGCATTACATATGACTGACCTTTACCTTTCAGGAAGGATGCGGTTAAATTCTCAGCCATATCAAAAGGGCTTCTCTGGTCCAGTTAAATCAATTCCTAAGGATTTTTCTGATGCCGATCCAGTTGAAGATATTCCAAGACCTTGTCTGGTCTAGGTAAATCGACTCCTAAAGATTTTTCTGATGCTGATCCAGTCAAAGGCCTTCTCTGGTCCAGTTAAATTGATTCCTAAAGATTTTTCTGATGCCGATCCAGTTGTAGATATTCCAAGACCTTGTCTGGTCCAGTTAAATCGATTCCTAAAGATTTTTCTGATGCCGATCCAGTCAAAGGCCTTCTCTGGTCTAGTTAAATCGATTCCTAAAGATTTTTCTGATGCCGATCCAGTTGAAGATATTCCAAGACCTTGTCTGGTCCAGTTAAGTCGATTCCTAAAGATTTTTCTGATTCCGATCCAGTTGAATATATTCCAAGACCTTGTCTGGTCCAGTTAAATCGATTCCTAAAGATTTTTCTGATGTTGATCCAGTCAAAGGCCTTCTCTGGTCCAGTTAAATCGATTCCTAAAGATTTTTCTGATGCCGATCCAATTGAAGATATTCCAAGACCTTGTCTGGTCCAGTTAAATCGATTCCTAAAGATTTTTCTAATGCCGATCCAGTCAAAGGCCTTCTCTGGTCCAGTTAAATCGATTCCTAAAGATTTTTCTGATGCCGATCCAGTTGAAGATATTCCAAGACCTTGTCTGGTCCAGTTAAATCGATTCCTAAAGATTTTTCGGATGCTGATCCAGTCAAAGGCCTTCTCGGGTCCAGTTAAATTGATTCCTAAAAATTTTTCTGATGCCGATCCAGTTGAAGATATTCCAAGACCTTGTCTGGTCCAGTTAAATTGATTCCTAAAGATTTTTCTGATGCCGATCCAGTCAAAGGCCTTCTCTGGTCCAGTTAAATCGATTCCTAAAGATTTTTCTGATGCCGATCCAGTTGAAGATATTCCAAGACCTTGTCTGGTCCAATTAAAGCAATTCCTAAAGATTTTTCTGATGCCGATCCAGTTGAAGATATTCCAAGGCCTTCTCTGGTCCAGTTAAATCGATTCCTAAATATTTTTCTGATGCCGATCCAGTTGAAGATATTCCAAGACCTTGTCTGGTCCAGTTAAATCGATTCCTAAAGATTTTTCTGATGTCGATCCAGTCAAAGGCCTTCTCTGGTCCAGTTAAATCAATTCCTAAAGATTTTTCTGATGTCGATCCAGTTGAAGATATTCCAAGACCTTGCTGGTCCAGTTAAATCGATTCCTAAAGATTTTTCTGATGTCGATCCAGTCAAAGGCCTTCTCTGGTCCAGTTAAATCGATTCCTAAAGATTTTTCTGATGCCGATCCAGTTGAAGATATTCCAAGACCTTGTCTGGTCCAGTTAAATCGATTCCTAAAGATTTTTCTGATGCCGATCCAGTCAAAGGCCTTCTTTGGTCCAGTTAAATCGATTACTAAAGATTTTTCTGATGCCGATCCAGTTGAAGATATTCCAAGACCTTGTCTGGTCCAGTTAAATCGATTCCTAAAGATTTATCTGATGCTGATCCAGTCAAAGGCCTTCTCTGGTCCAGTTAAATCAATTCCTAAAGATTTTTTTGATGTCGATCCAATTGAAGATATTCCAAGACCTTGTCTGGTCCAGTTAAATCGATTCCTAAAGATTTTTCTGATGCTGATCCAGTTGAAGATATTCCAAGACCTTGTCTGGTCCAGTTAAATCGATTCCTAAAGATTTTTCTGATGCTGATCCAGTCAAAGGCCTTCTCTGGTCCAGTTAAATCGATTCCTAAAGATTTTTCTGATGCCGATCCAATTGAAGATATTCCAAGACCTTGTCTGGTCCAGTTAAATCGATTCCTAAAGATTTTTCTGATGCCGATCCAGTCAAAGGCCTTCTCTGGTCCAATTAAATCGATTCCTAAAGATTTTTCTGATGCCGATCTAGTTGAAGATATTCCAAGACCTTGTCTGGTCCAGTTAAATCGATTCCTAAAGATTTTTCTGATGTCGATCCAGTCAAAGGCCTTCTCTGGTCTAGTTAAATCGATTCCTAAAGATTTTTTTGATGCCGATCCAGTTGAAGATATTCCAAGACCTTGTCTGGTCCAGTTAAATCGATTCCTAAAGATTTTTCTGATGCCGATCCAGTTGAAGATATTCCAAGGCCTTCTCTGGTCCAGTTAAATCGATTCCTAAAGATTTTTCTGATGCCGATCCAGTCGAAGATATTCCAAGACCTTGTCTGGTCCAGTTAAATCGATTCCTAAAGATTTTTCTGATGCCGATCCAGTCAAAGGCCTTCTCTGGTCCAGTTAAATAGATTCCTAAAGATTTTTCTGATGTCGATCCAGTTGAAGATATTCCAAGACCTTGTCTGGTCCAGTTAAATCGATTCCTAAAGATTTTTCTGATGCCGATCCAGTCAAAGGGCTTCTCTGGTCCAGTTAAATCGATTCCTAAAGATTTTTCTGATGTCGATCCAGTTGAAGATATTCCAAGACCTTGTCTGGTCCAGTTAAATCGATTCCTAAAGATTTTTCTGATGCCGATCCAGTCAAAAGCCTTTCCTGGTCCAGTTAAATCGATTCCTAAATATTTTTCTGATGCCGATCCAGTCAAAGGCCGTCTCTGGTCCAGTTAAGTTGATTCCTAAAGATTTTTCTGATACCGATCCAGTTGAAGATATTCCAAGACCTTGTCTGGTCCAGTTAAATCGATTCCTAAAGATTTTTCTGAGGCAAAGCCAGTCAAGGGAGACAAAATCAGTTAAATCGATTCCTAAAGATTTTTCTGAGGCGAAGCCAGTCAAGGGAGACAAAATCAGTTAAATCGATTCCTAAAGATTTTTCTGAGGCGAAGCCAGTCAAGGGAGACAAAATCAGTTAAAATCGATTCCTAAAGATTTTTCTGAGGCGAAGCTAGTCAATGGAGACAAAATCAGTTAAATTGATTCCTAAAGATTTTTCTGAGGCGAAGCCAGTCAATGGAGACAAAATCAGTTAAATCGATTCCTAAAGATTTTTCTGAGGCGAAGCCAGTCAATGGAGACAAAATCAGTTAAATCGATTCCTAAAGATTTTTCTGAGGTGAAGCATGTCAATGGAGACAAAATCAGTTAAATCGATTCCTAAAGATTTTTCTGAGGCAAAACCTGTCAATGGAGATAACTCGTCAAAGGAGACACCCCGTCAAAAGAGACAACCCATCAATGAAGACAAAACTACCTACCAACAATCTCCAAATGGCATCTATAAGCCCATTCCCGACATCACAATGCTGATACTACACCATGCGAGTGCAAATTTCTGGGCACTCTAGTGTTCAATTATCTTCCACCTTCGGATCACGAAAGGCTCGAAACGCCCATGTTCGAGGGACATGACTATTTTTCGATAGGCAACGAGTGAGATTACCCTAGGGGTGCGTGTGTGCAAGTGTGTTAGTTTGCATGCATTTTAGTCTTGATTAGGGTGATCTATTTGTTGGTTTTAGTCTTGCCATACACACCCTAATTACTAGCATTTACATTCGAAAGCGATAAATTGCATAAATGTAAAATTATATGCTATTACAATATTTGGGGGATGGGGTACATATTTATGAATGGGGGTTGCAAGTAAAATTAAATCCTAAATTATTATTACAACCATATCGAATGGATAAGAATGTACGAAAGATGTAAAATGGACTTATTTTATTTTAAGAAAATATTTTTGATCTTTTGTTTTAGAAATAAAATAAAGCATGTAAAAAATAAAAAAAATGTTTTTGGTGTCTTTTTGATTAATGAAAAAGAAAGTAATAGCAAAAATAGTGAGAAAAAGAAAAATATAATCAGCGTATTGCTGACTAAAGGAGGTCAGAAGTTCTGACTCTGGCATGCTGCAAAACAGATATCCTGTTAGTGAAAAATAGGTAAAGTCAGAAGTTCTGGGCCCCTAGGAACGAGGTAGTTTTTAGAAGTTCTGATACCACCGACAACAAAGTAGATTTCATAAGTTCTGATACCACTGGCACGGCTTGGTCTCCCTCTCCATGCTAGTCAAAACATCTGCAACTTGGTCATTTCTCAACAAAACAGAAGATGTGCATATGACAGTTATGGCAGGTGTCATAGTGTTTCAGAAATAAGAAATATCATAACTATAAATCAGAGGCAAGTATGAATTTTCTAATCCTAATTCTGAGTTCTAATTTCTTTAAGAAGTTCTGAACTGATTTATTCCCTACTTAGGCAGGCAGATGCATGAAATCTCAGAATATATACAACATCAAAAACATGATATCTACATTGTATTTTTGAACATGTAAATCTGGTAATGCTTAAATAATGTGGTGAAAGTCAGCAGAAGCTTACCTTTCATCTAGAAGAGATTCTGTGAATCGGAGTTAACCTCAACTCTGATGATGTTCTGAGCAGCTTCTTCACGTACTCAACAGGCTGGAAGTTTTCAACTTCTAGAACAGCAAAGAGGTGATGTTCTGACTCCTTTGAATAGATGGATGGAGACTGTATGGTAGTATGAACACAGAAGTTAGGGTAACTTCTAATATGTGAATCAGCAACTGCGTGGATGGCTTTAGTCAAGAAACACTTGAGAATAAATGAAGTTTGAATGCAAGGAATCAAAAGTTAACAGGTTTTGTATGTTGTGTTTACAGTTTTTGGACTCTTGGAATTTTGGCAGGGGTTCAAGGCTTTTCTTTCTCAAATTTTCGACCTCTTTATAGTTGTAAATATAGTTCAATTTATAGGCAAGGATTTAGTAGCTTGGAGAAATCAAAGGTACAACCATCATATGTTAGGTGTTGACTTGTTCTTGAAGCAAGTTCAAACAAGTATGGTTCAAGGCTCAAAGTAAGGTGGTTAGCAGCTTTTAGTCGTGCTTAAGCTGGATTTGTAAGCATGAATCAAGGAAAAGTACCCTCATAAGGAAAAGCGAAACATGGGCCCAACATATACTTTGTACAAAATCTGCTTTTCAAGGATACCAAAGGTACTTTTATGCCACACATGGGGAAATCCTTTGGATAAAGACTCAAAAGTGGTTGTGAGCATTAAATGAGCATTAAATGATGATGAGATGTATCAAATCAGAAATCCTGCCATGTGAAACTTTGCCTCATTGTTTGATTATGGGTCAGAAGTTCAGCTTCAGCATCATTTAGAGCGAACATCCAACTTCTGATCTTTGTATCTTTTGGCCCCAGCATGTTCTGAAGGAGCTCTCATACTTTCTTGGAAGCTTGCAGCATACCTTGTAACCTTCTTTTAATTACCCTGGAAAACTCTGACTGATCCTTTTTGAAAACCTGCCCAGAAGTTCTGACCAAACTCTGTCTTGAAAGTGTCCAGAATTTGCTGAACGCTTTAGTTTTCATGGACGTGTCTTTGAGAAGTTATGACTTGAAATCCCAGCATTTCTAGGAGAAGTTATGTTCTTTAATGTTTCATATCTTGTTGAGATCTAAAACTCTTGTGTCAGAAGTTGATCCATAATCAACTTGCATCATGGTGAACATCTGGTCAAAAGTTCTGAGTTTGACATGTTTTTCTTAAACACTTAGAAAAACTTCTAAGTATTTAGAACTTTGACTTTTGAATTTCTTAGTGAAACAAACTTTATATTTTAACGTGTGTTGACGAAATATGATTCTTGAAGCTTGATTTTGATCCAAAAGTTAAAGTTTGACTTTTTGGTGTGCAGATGACCATTTTGCCCTTGTGAACGGTTTTCTTGGAAAATTTGTAATTTCAGATTTGCAATTGGATGGAAGCAAACTTGAGGGGCCAGGTTGATCCTTTGAGAAATGAGAGGGAAAATTTTGGGGTACAACAGTTGCCCCTGTTCAATCTTCTTAAACCTGAGGATGTAGATTGGTTGGTCTGCCTTTCGTGATCCGAAGGTGGAAGATGATTGAACACTATAGTGCCCAGAAATTTGCACTCGCATGAAGTAATACTGATCGGTGATGTCGGGAATGGGATTACAGATGCCATTTGGAAGGCGACGGGAAATCATAGGAGATGGGCTTAAAGAAGCCATCCAGAAAAGATGGGTTGCATAAGGGATTTCCAGGTGAGAATTCCTGTACCTGCTGTCGAGGGGGGAGTTTTACCGGGAAATGTTGACTTATGCACTGGGGAGTAAAGTCTAGGAGCTTCGATTATATACTACTCTACTGGGGAATTACCTCCTGAATGAGGAGGTGAAAGTAGAACTTATACCTGGTCAGGGTCTAGGCTGTACAGCCACTCGCTGGGGAAATGTGAAATCGACCGTATCTGGTCAGGTCCAGGCCTTGTAGTGTTGTAAACTGCTGCTTGGAGATGAGAGAGAAGGAACCTGGATAGTAGGGTTACTTCGAAATGAAAGCCTGGATAGTAGGGCTTGCGGGAAGGAACCTGGGTAGTAGGGTTGCTTCGAAATGAAAGCCTGGATAGTAGGGCTTGCGGGAAGGAACCTGGGTAGTCGGGATACTTCGAAATGAAAGCCTGGATAGTAGGGCTTGCAAGAAGGAACCTGGGTAGTAGGTGTTGCACCCCAAAATTTGCCCTCTCATGTTTTCCAAAGTCTTACCCCTGCATGGTTGATCACAAACCCTTGCCTAAGGAAAAAGAAAATTTTTGAGTGGTGCTTTAAGTACCTTTCGATTGGCATTCTGAAAGACCTTTCGATTGGCATTCTGAAAGACCCTTCGATTGGCATTCTGAAAGACCCTTCGATTGGCATTCTGAAAGACCCTTCGATTGGCATTCTGAAAGACCCTTCGATTGGCATTCTGAAAGACCTTTCGATTGGAATTCTGAAAGACCCTTCGATTGGCATTCTGAAATACCCTTCCATTGGCATTCTGAAAGACCTTTCGATTGGCATTCTGAAAGACCCTTCGATTGGCATTCTGAAAGACCCTTCGATTGGTATTCTGAAGGAGCCTTTCGATTGGCATTATGGACAAGCACTTCGATTGGCATTATGTCAATGCCTTAGATTAGCATGAACAACACCTTTAGATTAGCCTGTTAACAAATCCTTTCGATTGGAATTTTAATTAGTACCCTTTGATTGATCTTTGGATAAGGGCCATTCGAAGGAGGTCATCAAGAGGGCACTCAAATCAACATGTCCAGGTTCATTCAAGAGACATGAATATTTCAAAAAAGAAAATATTTTAATGTGTCTGATTCTTGTCTCATGGATTTAATGGCCTGGTTAAATGGTTGTCTCTTGCCGTTACTAGACCCCCCACTCCTATAAATACAAGGGCCAGTGGCACATTACAGAGGAGAACGAAACACAAAAAAACAGAGGACTTGGAGATACGCTGCCAAAGGTCATCAGCATTTTCAGAAGTGATCCAAGCCAAAGCAGTCCTTCAGATCGAAGGTGCCCACGCCCAGAAGCCCTCAGATCGAAGGTACTCACATCCAGAAAGTGCCAAATTGAAGGTCCCAACTACTGGTAAGAGAGGGTAAAATGTCAATTTTTGTGTTTACATAACATATCCATATTTGTTGTTTCATTCGATTGTCATTCTAGACAGAATAATAGGGCTTGGGTTTGGCACCAGGTCATGTTTTTGTTGCTAACACTTGCTACAGATTTATCCTGAAAAGACTCAGCGCATGCAGGATCGAAGGGCCTGGGGTTCGATACCAGACCCTGAGTTTTATTTTGCTAACATACTTTTGCAGGTATAGCATCCCAGATCGAAGGAGACACCTTCTCTGGATCGAAGCTTCCCATAGTCCTCCTGGATCGAAGAAGGGATTTTTCCCAGGATCGAAAGGAAATCCCATTCCCTGGATCGAAGGCTGTTCATGCCCACTTCTTGGCCCAATCGAAAGAACCATGACCCTTTGGATCGAAACTTCCCAGGCCTCCAGAATTATGCTTTTTTTTATTTGCTGCCTGTTTCCTTCATTTTATCCTTATTTTGACTATTTTATTCTTTTTTTTAATCAACATAAAATCAAAAACACAAAAACATTAGGCTAGTTTTTCCTATTAAATTAGTTTTGTTAATTAATCTTTTAATTATCTTAACGTTTTTCCAAAACTAAAATTAAGTAGATTTAGATCATTTTCTCAAAATAAAATAAAACTCAAAAAATATTTTCTTTTTTTTAATTAATTAATCATTAGTTAGTCTTAATTCTTAAATAAAAAAATGACAAAAAATATGCTTTATTTAATAAAAAAGGGTCAAAACCCAAGGACACTCCGATTCAATTTTATTTGCGCGCGTTTATTTTATTGTAACTGCCTACTGGTTTGTAATAGCTTAGCTAAGACTTTTACACTTTACTGCTTTTTATTCCCCCAATTTTTGGACATGTAAATAATCCCCCTCCCCGAAGCCTTGTAATAGCGTAGGATTTACAATTCCCGCACTTTAAATTCTTGTACATATATTAACTGTTTAGATGTATGCTAACTAGGCTATGCATGACAAGATTAACTCTTATCTTAAAATCAACAGTAGCTCATCATCACATGCAAAGATAATATAACTGAAAATTGACACACTTGCACATGCCACTCCTAGGGTACACCTCACTTGGTTGCCTCGAACATGGTCATTGAGTATAGGAAGTCTTAGAGGTCGCCCTCCTGTCCAAAGATCAATGTTTCCTCGAAATGGTTGCCTCGATAAAAATGATCTAAGACATTAGGGTTACCGCTAAAGCATCCTAACATTGCTTTAGTGACCACACGTCCCTTAAATCGAATTGACCCGAAAACTCCAACGACGGTGCTACCTACTCCTCAATAGTGGGATAGCATTGTCTAAAGGACATTTGCACAATTTAATTCCTTTTTGAGTAGGTAGAGGTTCTTAAGTACTTGCTCCTTTTAAAAACAAAATAAAACTTTTTGCACTTACACTCTCTTCAAAAACAAAACTCTTTTCAAAACCCACAATCACAAAGAAAAGTAAACTTTTGAAAACATAGTGAGCAAGTACCTAAGAGCCCGTGGATAACCACGGATAGAAAGGGTGCTAACACCTTCCCTTTCTGTAATCTACCTCCCGAACCCGAGAAACATCTCGAAAAGGAATTTTTCTGTGCTTTTGTCCTTTCCTTGTTGGATAAAATAAAATACGGTTGAGACTCTTGCTTACCGCGACACTTTGCAAAAACAAACGCAAACGCGAACCAGCATTCCAAAATAGTCAGTTCTCATTCCCACCGATCATAGTAGGGTTACTTCGAAATGAAAGCCTGGATAGTAGGGCTTGTGTGAAGGAACCTGGGTAGTAGGGTTATTCTAAATGAAAGCTTGGATAGTAAGGCTTGTGGGAAAGAACCTGGATAGTAGGGTTACTTCGAAATGAAAGCCTGGATAGTAGGGTTACTTCGAAATGAAAGCCTGGATAGTAGGGCTTGCGGGAAGGAACCTGGGTAGTAGGGTTACTTCGAAATGAAAGCCTGGATAGTAGGGCTTGCAGGAAGGAACTTGGGTAGTAGGGTTACTTCAAAATGAAAGCCTGGATAGTAGGGCTTACAGGAAGGAACCTGGGTAGTAGGGTTACTTCGAAATGAAAGCCTGAATAGTAGGGCTTGCAGGAAGGAACCTGGGTAGTAGGGTTACTTCGAAATGAAAGCCTGGATAGTAGGGCTTGCGGTAAGGAACCTGGGTAGTAGGGTTACTTCGAAATGAAATCCTGGATAGTAAGGCTTGTGGGAAGGAACCTGGATAGTAGGGTTACTTCGAAATGAAAGCTTGGATAGTAGGGCTTCTGGGAAGGAACCTGGATAGTAGGGTTACTTCGAAATGAAAGCCTGAATAGTAGGGCTTGTGGGAAGGAACCTGGATAGTAGGGTTACTTCGAAATGAAAGCCTGGATAGTAGGGCTTGTAGGAGGGAACCTGGATAGTAAGGTCACTTCATTTGATCTTGTAGATTAGTTGACCCGTTTAGTTTCGGGAACTGATTTTCTCTTGGTTGCCTGCAGATATGACATGTATAACTGCTGGAATTGTTGGTGATAATTGTCTTTCCTAAGAAGATAACAGGGTTAGTTATATGCGATGCATGAAATGCAGGGTGAGATGATGTTCTCAAAATAAATGAGATTATGCTGTATGTGATATGTGTGTGCATGTCATGATGTATGTTCATGAAATGCTAGTTGTGAGACATCCGAGTCTGGAAAAATAAATCCCTGAATGCTGCTGGAGAATAAATATTCTGTCGAGACGAGATGCTGGAGGATAACTCTATAGGGGCCAATTTAGAGAAAGAGATACTCCGTTGACCTGGAGGAATAAACTCAGTTGGGGATGAAATTCCGTTGCTGGAGATGTTGAGCTCTCGTTGGAGATCGAGCTTTCATACCCAGGGAAATAGGCCCTGCTTGGGGAGATGAAAATTGTTGACTCGCCTGCGATTATGAACCTTGGCTGGGGAAAGTTATGCCCCGTGTTGGGAAAGCTGACATTAATGCCTTTAGATACTCTTACTCTATGGGGAGTGTACGTAACAACAATTATGTTTCCAAGTTGGCTCTATCTCGGTACCTGCTGGGCAGAGTAACCGTAAGGTTTGGCACTTCTTGTTTTTCTCTGTTTCCAGAATTACGAGTATTTTTCTTTTGTTTCTTATGTAAATATTTATGAGCAACAATTATTTTCGAATGCATATATCAAGAATAAATTAATGGACGTTCTTGCAAAACAAAATAGAAAAAGAAAAACGAACTCAAATTTCTTGTGAAAATGACTTGTATTGATTGTTTTGAAATTGGCCTGTAATAGGCGTTTTGTACAAAGAGGTTGACGTCCTAGTAAGAGAACACCGCTGAAAGATATAATTTATACAATTTGTGTAGAAAAAAATCAGCTATGTGAAACAACCCTGTTGGGTTCCAACTCCGTTATTGTTTTTATGTCTTCAAGCATCTCATCACTTTGCTACTTGGCCGAAGGTTGATCATATTGATTGGCGCCGTCCGAGCTTGATAGCCGGTACTGAAGTCTGGTCGCAAGATGATCCAATGAGACATAGTGATACTCTTCAATCCCTAACTTTTGCCTGGACCACCCTTTCGGGTTTTCAGTCCACCGGGATACCCTTTTTTGCCCAAGTCACCCTTTCAGGTTTTCGACTTGCCGGGTGTACAGATTTTTTTTCATTTTCATCCCTTACTTTTTCCCGAACCCTTTTGGTTCGCCGGGAAGCCCTTATTTTTGCCTAGGCCAGTCGACCTAGCGGGTCTTTGATTATGCGTAGTATCTTTTTACTATGTCTCTATTGACAGGGAGAGGAAGGTCGTCACCATCCATGTTGGTTAGAATCATAGCTCCTCCCGAGAAAATGTTCTTAACCACAAATGGCCCTTTGTACGTGGGGGTCCACTTGCCCCTGGGATCACCTTGCGGCAGTATAATGCGCTTGATTACTAGATCCCCGACTTGATATTCTTGACGTCTGACTTTCTTGTTAAAAGCCTTGATCATTCGCTTTTGATACGTCTGACCATGGCAGATAGCAGTAAGTCTCTTTTCATCGATTAGATTTAGCTAATCAAGTCGGGTTTGGATCCAACCATCTTCGTTCAAACCCGCATCCTTCATAATCCTGAGAGAAGGTATCTGGACTTCGATGGGTAGGACTTCCTCCATGACATATACCAGAGAGTAGGGTGTTGCCCCTATCGACGTCCGTGCTGAGGTACGGTAACCATGAAGAGCAAAGGGTAACATCTCATGCCAGTCTTTGTATGTCAGCGTCATCTTCTGTACAATCTTCTTGATGTTCTTGTTAGCTGCCTCAACAGCGCCATTCATCTTCGGCTGGTAGGGAGAATAGTTGTGATGTTGTATCTTGAATAGTTTACAGAGCTCGGTGATCATTGTGTTGTTGAGATTCGTACCATTATCGGTGATAATTCTCTCTGGCACACCATACCAACATATCAAGTTGTGTCAGATAAACCGTGCCACGGCGTTCTTGGTTATTGTAGCGAAGGAAGCTGCCTCCACCCACTTCGTGAAGTAATCAATGTCCACTAAGATGAAGTGATGCCCATTGGAAGCGGTGGGCCTGATTTCGCCAATCATGTCAATGCCCCACATTGCAAAGGGCCACGGGGCTGTCAAAACATTTAAGGGGACCGGAGGCACGTGCACCTTATCAGCGTAAATCTGGCACTTATGACAAGTTCGAGAGTGTTGATAACAATCGGCTTCCATAGTGGACCAGTAGTATCCTGCCCGTAGGATCTTTTTAGCCATGGTATGTCCACTAGAATGGGTTTCGAAGGTTCCTTCATGTAGATCTGTCATGATCCTTTCTGCTTCACTCTTGTCTACACACCGTAGTAGTGTGGAGTCATAGTTGCGCTTATAGAGGATTCCATTACTGAGGAAGAACTTTGCAGCGAACCTTCTCAGAAACTTCTTATCATTGACAGATGCCCCTTCGGGATACTCTTGAGCCTCGAGATACATTTTGACTTCGTGAAACCAGGGTTTGTCTGCCACTTCTTCGGTATCAATCTCGCAGCAGTGTGTTAGTTCATCTAACCGCTCAATGGTGATTCAGGGAGCTTCGTTGTCCCACCTAACTTTGAACATGGAAGACATGGTATCTAGTGCGTCCGCTAACTGATTCTCCTCTCGTGGGAAATGTTCAAAAGTTATCTCCTCAAAGTGAGGGAGCAATGTAAGTACGTGTTCTTTGTAAGGAATGAGATTCAGGTGCTTTGTATCCCACTCGCCTTTGATATGACTTATCACCAAAGCGGAATCCCCGAATACACTCAAGAACTTGATCCTTAAGTCAATAGAAGCTCTAAGGCCCATGATACATGCTTCATACTCTGCCATGTTGTTGGTGCAGTTGAAACATAAACGGGCAGTGAATGAAGTGTGATAGCCCTCGGGAGATATGATCACAGCGCCAATGCCGTTACCCAGTGCGTTCGAGGCTCCATCAAAATACATAGACCATCGGGATCCTTCTTCAGGTCCTTCATCCGACCCAGGTTCTTTGTAGTAAGTTACCGATATGATATTCTCATCCGGGAACTCAAAATTCATGGACTGGTAGAGTCATCCACGGCCTGATGAGCCAAATGATCAGCCAATACACTCCCATTTATTGCTTTGTGGGTCATATACTGTATGTCGTATTCAGTTAAGATCATTTTCCACCTTGCTATCCTTCCGGGGAGAGCGGGCTTCTCGAAAATGTACTTGATTGAATCCATCTTTGATATCAACAAGGTAGTGTGAGTCAACATATACTATCTTAGCCGGCGAGCAGCCCATGCCAAAGCGCAACAAGTTTTCTCGAGCAGTGAGTATCGTGTCTCACAGTCGGTAAATGTTTTTCTAAGGTAATAAATGGCATGCTCTTTTTGACCAGACTCGTCATGCTGCCCCAACACACACCCCATTGAATTGTCTAGTACTGTCAAGTATAATATTAGAGGTCTTCCTTCAACTGGAGGCATCAGAATTGGTGGTTCTTGAAGGTATTCCTTGATTCTTTCAAAAGTAACCTGGCATTCATTATTCCATTTTACCACTTGATCTTTCTTCAGAAGCTTGAAGATGGGCTCACAAGTAGCAGTCATATGTGAAATGAACCTGGTAATATAATTCAGACGTCCCAAGAAACCCCTAACTTCCTTCTCCGTGTGGGGAGCCGACATCTCTTGTATGGCCTTTACCTTTGCAGGGTCTACCTGAATACCTTTGTCACTGACGATGAAACCCAGAAGCTTACTAGACCTTACCCCGAAGGTGCACTTGTTTGGATTCAAACTTAGCTTGTATATCTTCAACCTGTCGAACAACTTTTGGAGATGATCAATGTGCTCTTCCTCAGTCTGAGACCTGGATATCATGTCATCAACATAGACTTCGATCTCGTGGTGAATCATATCGTGGAACAAAGAGATCATGGCTCATTGATAGGTTGCCCTAGCATTCTTTAACCCAAAAGGCATCACCTTATAACAGAAGGTCCCCCACTGTATGACGAAGGTCGTCTTCTCCATATCTTCAGGAGCCATCTTGATCTGGTTTTAGCCAGAGAAACCATCCATGAAGGAGAATATTTTGTGTTACGCAGTGTTGTCAACCAGAACATCAATGTGGGGAAGTGGGAAGTCGTCCTTGGGGCTTGCCCTGTTCAGATCTATGTAATCCACACAAATTTGTACCTTGCCGTCCTTCTTAGGTACTGGAACGACGTTAGCAACCCACTGCGGATAGGAGGTGACAGCTAAGAACCCTATGTCGAACTACTTCATAACCTCTGCCTTGATCTTCTCTGACATTTCGGGACGCATACGACAGACCTTTTGTTTAATTAGAGGACAATCTTCTTTAGTCGGCAGGCGATGCACCACAATATCAGTGTCCAAACCAGACATGTCTTCATAGGACCAGGCGAATATCTCAATGTAGTCGTGCAACATTTGTATCAACCTCTGTTTGACACTAAGCTCCAGATTTTCACCTATTTTAACCTCTTTTCTGTCTATTTTTGTGCCCAAGTTTATTGTCTCAACTGACTCTTCATGAGGCTGTATAGCCCTCTCTTCCTGCTGTAGCAGTCTAGCAAGTTGTCCAGGTACCTCACAATCGTCCTCATCTTCGCCCTTGGCTTGGTTGATCGGATTTTCAAAGTCATAACTAGAAATAGCAAGATTGTTATCATTGGGATCCATAGTGGATATGGATCTGCAGTTTGATATGTGAGTGTGTGTAAGAGCATAGCTGTATTGATAAAGCAAAGGCAAAAAATAAAAATAGAGAGTGCGAAATTTGTATGCAAAGAAAGTCCAATGTTTCATTGATGATATATGAGATGACATATAATAACCCTCACAGATAGAGCCATCGTGCCTCGGGTAAGACACAAGGCCATAAATTTTAAATTGTTCATTACAAATTTAAAAACAAATAAGACAATTACTGCAGAATAAAAGAAACTGGCATGAAATCTCTGGTTGTCCAATTACTCGTTCCACCGTTGGTAGTCGGGTAAATCCAGCTGTCGAAATCAGAGTCTTCTTCACTGTCTTCAATAGCATTGACCTCTCGATTTCTGATGCTTAGGGGAGGTCCTCCAACTCGAGCGCGTCGAACAGCCCTCTGAGCTCCTGAAGTAAAGCCCAAGCCGAACTTGTCAGTTTTGTGAATAAACTCAGGAAGCTATCCCCAATTGGTATTCCTGCCTTCTTCAACTATTGCTCTTGCGTCCCTGAGAGAAGCCATCTTCAGAGGAGATTTGGTATTGGTAGTGGTCTCAGTTGACGCCAAAATCTGGGGAACCTCTTCAAAGTTTTGACAAGGAGTCTCTATAAATTCTCCGTCCATCTCTACATAGCGGAAGGAATTGAGGTGGCTCACCATGTATTCTTCTTCACCCCGTACTGTGACAATCTTTCCTTTCACCGGATACTTCAGCATTTGGTGAAGTGTGGAAGTAATAGCCCCAGCTTCGTGGATCCAAGGACGACCCAACAAACAGGAGTATGATGGCCTAATATTCATCACATAGAAGGTGGACTCAAACGTCTGAGAGCCTACTTTGACAGGGATGTTCACCTCCCCATGCACCATTCTCTCTGATCCGTCAAAATCCCTTACCATAATGTTACTAGGCTTTAAAGTCAAACCCTTGCAATCCAACCAGTCCAACGCTTTCTTTGGTAGAACATTAAGTGAAGACCCAGTATCTATCAGCACATGAGCCATAGTGGCGCCTCTGAATTTAATCGAGACATGCAGAGCATCATTATGCTTTCTTCCCTTAGGTGTCAAGTCGGCATCTGAGAAACCCAGCCCATTATTGGCAGTCAGGCTAGCCACACAATCTTTGAATTGATCAACTGAAGTCTCTTGCGGCACATGCACAGTTTTGAGGAATTCAATCAAAGCCTTTGCATGGGCTTCGGAGCACAACAGCAGGGATAACATGGATATCTTTGAGGGGGTCTGCCCCAACTGTTCGACCACATTGTAGTCACTTTTTTTGATTATTTTCAAAATTTCCTCTATCTCTTGCTTAGAGGCTTCCACAATAATATTTATAGGTGCCTCCGTCCATGTAGGCTCACCTACAACTTCTTTGCCGCGAGTCCCAGATGACTTATCGGCAGGGGCGATAGCTGGAGTGAGAACAGGAATAGTAGTTGATGTGCTAGCAGAAACATCAGATGGAATGATAATAGGCTTGTTGATAGTCTTAGGGGAAATCTCAGAAGAGAAAAGCCTTCCACTTCTAGTAATCTTGCTGGTCCCGACAATGTTACCGACATCAAGATCAACTTCTTCGGCCTTCAAGTTTTGTTTAACGCCGTGATAGTAAATATCGGTGCCATAATGCCAAGGGACTGCTTTGTCTAAGGCGTACGGGATAGGACCAGGACATGTGGTTATCAGCGGAGCAATTCTCGTAGTGGGTGTAATCCTAACAGGTCTTCTCGAGAAGGCCTTAGAAGGACTGGCGGAAATGGTTATAATAGCAATGTCTTCAGATGGAATAACGGGAACTAGAGTTTTCTCGAACAAAATTTCTTTACTGTCCATCAGGCGTTGAACACCTGACCTCAGCAAATGGCAACCAGAAGGTAGGAATGAACACATGTGGCAACCTTCACCACAACCCGGAAATAAACCGGCCAACAGAAAATTCTTCTTAACAGTCATAAGAGGAGTGGAAACTTCATCCACTGAGGTTACAAATAGATTAGTATCAATGGTGTTAACTCCATGGTTGTGCTTAGGCATGGGAGCAGTTATGACATTGGGCTTCTCCGGAGCGTCGAACTCAATCTCCTTAGCTTCAATCAGGTCTTGTACCTTATTTCTTAGAGTCCAACAATCATTTGTGTCATGACCTGGACTCCCAGAATGATAGGCGCACCTAGCATTCGGATTGTAATAAGGAGAAGAGGTATTAGGATTCTTGGGAGCCTCTTTTAAAGTTGCCAAGTTGGATCTCAACAGGTGGGGTAGAACCTCTGTCAATGTCATGTTGATCCGGGTGAATTTCCTTTGTGGTCTTTCTACCCTTTGCTGATTGTTGCGTTGTGGGGCAACCGCAGGCCTAGCTATTATTACAGCACTTACCGTTTGACGGCCTCCTTCTTACCAGTGAACGGTTTCTTCGTTATGCTCGAAGATGCATCTTTTTGAATTTTTCCATTTTGTATACCGGCTTCGACCCGCTCGCTAGTCATGATCAGTTCAGTAAATCCAGGTGAAGAACTTCAGATCATGTGGTTGAAGAATGGACCTTATAAGGTGCCTAGGAACATATCCACTAATTCTGTCAGATAGAGAGGGCTGGACTCTGCCTGCGAGATCCCTCCATTTCTAAGCATAGGTTTTGAAACCTTCACCTGTTCCCATAGACATGCCTTGCAATTGCGTCCGAGTTGGGGCTAAATCAGCATTGTACTGATATTGTTTGTAGAAGGCGGCAGCCAAATCTTCCCAATTGCGAACATTGGTCCCTTCCAATTGATAAAACCAATCCAACTACATCCCTGACAAGCTCTCTTGGAAAAAATGCACCCACAGATTCTTGTCAGCCATATGGGGTTGAATCTTTCTGATGTATGACCTTAGATATAGCTTTGGGCAAGAGACACCATCGTATTTGGTGAAAGTGGGGACCTTGAATTTCTGTGGGATGACAACCCCTGAGATAAGTCCTAATTCTTCAAAATCCAATTCGGGTACCCTCTGAATCTCCATACCATTCAAACGATCCTCTAGTTGTTTGTATTTATCATCAGCAGGAGGATATTGTTCCTCAAAGTAATCAGGTTCTTCCTCTTCCTCGGATGTTGGGTCGTTGTTCACTTCCTGGGTCTCGTCTCCTTGATTATCTCCTTCACCCGATGATGTTGCAAAGTTCAAATTCCGTTTGGCTTGTCCTTTGAACCTTCTTCCCATGATCACAATACTGGTTGGTTTCTTAGCTTTCTTCTTCTTCTCTTTGGCCAGTAGAGTCTTCAACCCCTCTTGTCCTTTTGTCAGAGTCAAGAGCATTTGTTGAAACTGGACGTTCTGCGCCTGAAGATCTTTCATTGTCTGTTCAATATCCATCTCACTAAAATAAACAATAGAAGGATAAGGAGACCTGTTATGAGAAACCTGTATGATGTTATGATGAATGAAGATGCAATATGCAAATGATTTCAAGGAAATTAGAGATTTAAATTTGTTCAAACCAAAAAGAACACACGCTATATTAAATCCAAGTTTGAATACATCATGCCTCTTCGGGCTTACAATGAAAGAAACAGAATACAACAAAAACTCCTAAGACAAGAAGGTTAAATGCATCCTCTTTGGAGCAATGTAGGCATTCAGTTTTTTCTCTTCATGAAGCAGCTTGATGAGCTCCAGAACCTTCCTCTCACTGGCGTAGAACTGGGCTTCAAAGGTGTCTCGCTCTTCCTTTCACTGAACCCAAGCTTTCTGCAAGTCTTCGAGAGAGGTAGGCATGTCAGGATGAAGGATAGTGTATGGGACGTCTCCTTCAACAACAGGCTCTATGATAACAGGGTGGATGGAAGGGTAAGGCATCACGAAACTCTGAGCACGAGCTCCCACCCACCTAAGGTAAGGCTCGAGAGGGATAGAGTTTTGTTTCCCAAAGTTCTACTGTCCACCTTGTTCACCATTCTCTAAGCTCGCGTAAACCTCAGGTGGTAACCTTGGTCTTCTTTGTCGTAGTCGAACACCAAACCTTGGATGAGCATCTCGTGAGGACCATCTCTTTGGGAATATCCCAACTGTCGAAGAGCTAAACAGGGATTGTAGGTGATACCTCCCCTAATACCAAGCAAAGGGATGTTAGGGAATTCCCCACAGCGGTCAATGATAGAGACGTCTTCCACGGATCTTGAACACCAACGAATGTCAGAATGGGTGAGGGATATCATCCTTTGAGACCAAGTCAGTCTTTGCTTGTTCTTCAATGCTGATTGAGGTAGGTGTGAAGTGAACCATTTGGTGAGTAAGGGAATACAACACAAGAGAGTACATCTTTTCTTCATGGTGCGGGTATGAAGGCAATGCAAGATGTCTCTTGTGATACGGTGGCAGAACCGACTATTTAATACTGGTTTGCGTTTTGTGTTTTTTATTCGCAAAATATCGCGATAAGCAAGAGTCGCCACCGAATTTTACTTCATCCAATCGTAAAGGAAAAAAGTACAGAAAAAAACTCCTTTTTCGAGATATTCTGAGTACGGGGGGTAGATTATAGAAAGGGAAGGTGTTAGCACCCTTTCTATCCATGGTTTTCCATGGGCTCTTAGGTACTTGCTCATCTTTTTAAAATTTCTTGTGTATGTGCTTTGTTTTGAAAATGTTTTACTTCGTGATAACCCTTGTATCAGTCCTCAAAGGTGTGACAAATTTTGTTTTGAAAGTTGTTTTGAAAAGTGTGAGTGTGAAAAGCTTTGATTTGAGCAAGTACCTACTAGCATCTACCTACTCGGAAAAAAAAGACCGTTTTTATTCTCGTTTCCTCTAGACAGCATTATCTCACTTTTGAGAAATAGGTAGCACCGTCGTTGGAGTTGTAAGGGTCAATTCGAAAAGGACGTACGATCACTAAAGCAATGTTAGGGTACCTTAGTAATAACCCTAGAGTCTTAAGATCATATTCGAGGAAACATTTCCGAGGCAACGTCTGAGGCAACATTCTGAGACAACATCCGAACGGGACATTTGATCTTTTTTAGATAGGAGGGTAACCACTAAGACACCCTATACTTAATGATCGTTTACCGAAGGCAACAGAAGTGAGAGTATACCTTAAGAGTGATGTGTGCGAGTGATTAGTTTCAGTTATTTATCTTTGCACATTAGGGTTTTCTAACTGTATTAATTTTTCATGTATTCTTGTCATACCATCCTATTAACATACATCTAAACAGTTAATATTTGTGGGAATTCAAAATGTGAGAAAGTAAATCTACGCTATTACAAGGCTTCGGGGAGGGGGATTAATTACATAGCCAAAAACCCGGAAAAAGCGATAAATAAAAAGCCTTAGATTAAACTATTACAAACCATGAGCATTTACAGAAATATTGGTAAAAATAATAATACGCGCGTGATGAATCGAATGCGGAGCAATTAGGGTTTTGACCCTTGCCTAAACCTAATTGTGATTAGTTAAAGAAAATGTTTTTGTTTTGTTTTGTTAATTAAGAAAATAATGGAATTGCTAAATTAAAGGAAAATCCTAATGCTAATTAATTTTAAACTAAGAAAAATAAATTAATTTGTCCAAAAGCCTATTTTTTTTGTATTTTTATTTATTTGAGAAAAATAACAAAGTAAAATTAAAGGAAAAGTCTAACCTAATTTCTACTTGATTTTATTTTTGAAAACAAATTACAATTTCCTAAATTAAACTAAATTAAATTAATTTTGATTAAAAAAAACTAATCCTAATTTTGTGAATTATTGATTTTATGGTTTTATGAAAAATAAATTAATTTGTAAATTAAAGAAAATAAAATAAATAATGAAAGATTTAAAAAAAAACTAAAAGAAAAAAGAAAGAAATATGGACCTGCATTAGCAATTATGGGGGGTATGATGTTGAGATTTTGAGCCCAAAAGACCCAGGCCTGTTTGACTTTGCATGATCCAGTGTGGCTGTTGACTGGAGGCAGGTGGTGGTCCTCAAATGGTGGTATGCTGATCTAGGGCGTTGATGAATTGGATGGCTAGATCCTGATGGTACACGGTGAGCCTCTTGATTTGCAAAGCGATGGATTACCTGTTAAAAAATATTAGGAATGAAGGTTGGGACCTGGGAATCGAACCCAGGTCCTTTGCACTTTTCCCCTGCATGCTTGCCAACTGAACTAACTAATTCATTTGTATATCCAATAAAAAATAATTATTATATAATGAAAACAAAATGCTGAAATTCAAAATGCACGAAATTCAAATCACCCAACCAGGGGATGACACGCATCGTCGTCTTCCTCCCAAACCGTCGTTTTAGGTAGCAAACTTTTACCTACAGACACTTACTGTATGTATATCCCTGTGTATTTCAAAAACTCTCCACAAGCAATATAAATGGCCATGGCTGGTACCAATCAACTCGTCTCATCCTCACGAGTCTCATGGTACCAGAATCAATGTCCAATTTTACCTATCCTGCAAAGCCCTAATCAAGAGCACGAAAACCTAACCATGGCATCTCTTGATTTCTGTACTAAAAACACAATTAAACAATACCAAAAGCTTGCAAATTCACTAATAAACAAGGATATATGAACCAAACATGCTAATGATGGGTAAATTAATGAAAGTGAAATCAAAGTTTTGAGACAAAACCGTGACTTCTGTACCTATGATTCCAAGCGTGAGAGAGCTTGCAAATGGTTGGAATTCCTTCTGGAGATGTCTAAAACCTGTTGGTATCGTGAGAATGGTACAAATTAGTCTCTAATATGGAAATTGAATCACCACTTTTCTTGAATTTTTTTTTAGTTTTGTTCTACCTCTGCACGACTGCTCGAACCTCCCTCATGCCTTGGCTTGCCTCTGTATATGTAGCACAACTTATTAGGTTAACAAAAATGACCTCAATCTTCCTCATTATAAAGATTTGATTTGGTCTTATATGGCATATGATTTCTTTCCAATTTTGCTCAAATCCAATCTTTTTCCAACTAAATTGGCCTTGCATGAGTTGATTCTCATTTGACAGCATATAAGATCTTCTTTTAATGCAAAAATCATCCCTAAAACACAATATATGATTTATTAGGATTTATTTGATTTTATTTGAATTTTAAATGAATAAAAATCAAAATAAATTAAATAAATGAATAAATAAAGCATGGAGGGTCCCATAGGTCATGGACTATGTTATCATTGAAGTGCAAGCATAAAAAGTTGGGCCCATTTAGCAAAAAGTGCAAATTTGAGCACATTAGACTTTTGGCAATTTTGCAAAAAAGGTCAACTTGGCCAATGCATAACTCTCTCAATTTTGACCCTAGAGAGGTGTTCTTAGACTTTTTAGAAAGATTAGGATGTCCTCTAAGCAACCTTTTTGGTCTCATCTCAATTTAGTCTTCCATGTTCATGTATGAAGCTTTGACCCAAAAGGTGTTTTTGTTGACTTTTCAAAATGACCTATAATGTCCAAATTCATATCTTTTGTGAGTGCACATTTTTAACTTGGGAGCTGAATATGAATTGTATGGAATTGCATCCTCCTCAAAATGAGATTTGGATGGGTCATTTCTGATAAAGTATGAGAAAGTTATGCTTGGCCAAAGTTGAGTTGACTTTTCCTGCAAAACCCTAATTTAGCAACTTTTGGGTTTTGATGAATTGTGAGAAATCCTTGAGGAATCATGATCAACCCTTGATAAAATGATGGATAATACTTAAAAATGAGGATGTTGACCAAAAATCTTAAAGTTTGATTGTATGTGGGTCACAGTTGACTTTTGACCTAGCACATTCGATTTTCAAGCATTTGAGTAGTTAACTGAGCAAACTTCTTCTGCAAGGCTTGAAACTTGACATGGATGATCTTAAGAACATATTAGGACAATGGTGAGCATTTGGGATCTTTTGGACTCAAGCATCTTGATGAAAAATGAAACCCTAATTTGAGGTAGACTGCCTTAGGAGAGAGTTTGTCTGGTCAACTCTTGGACTTCCTTGAGCAATTTGAGGACCTCACTTGACATGTATTGAGAAATATGGGAGGGAAAATTTTGGGGTACAACAGCTGCCCCTATTCAATCTTCTTAAACCTGAGGATGTAGATTGGCTGCCTACCTTTCGTGATCTGAAGGTGGAACATGATTGAACACTAGAGTGCCCAGAAATTTGCACTCGCATGAAGTGACATTTGATTTGAGATATCGGGAATGGGCTTATAGATTCCATTTGGAAGTTGCTAGAGAATTGTCGGAGATGGGATTAAAGATGCCATCCAAAGAAGTCCCAATCGCATAAGAGATTCCATTGTGAGAACCTGTATACCTGTTGTTGCGGATGACTTCGCTGGGGAATGCCGGTCTCTGTCTTGAGAGAAATAGAGTTTTAGGAGCTTCAGTTGTTTGTTACTCTACTGGGGAATAATTCCGGTTTGGGAAGCGAAAGTGAACTGCGTATCTGGTCGGGTTATATGTTGCACCGCGACTTACTGGGGAAATACGAAACCAATCGTGTTTGATTGGGTCCCGATTTTACAGTGTTGTGGACTGTTGTCTGGGGATAAGAGAGAAAGAACCCAGATAGTAAGGTTATGGGAAGGAACTTGGATAGTAGGGTTACTTCGATACGAAGTCCTGGATAGTAATATTACTTCGATATGAAAGCCTGGATAGTAGGGCTGTGAGAAGGAACCTGGATAGTAGGGTTACTTCAATATGAAAGCCCGGATAGTACGGCTGTGAGAAGGAACCTGGATAGTAGGGTTACTTCGATATGAAAGCCTGGATAGTAGGGTTGTGAGAAGGAACCTGGATAGTAGGGTTACTTCGATATGAAAGCCTGGATAGTAGGGTTGTGAGAAGGAACCTGGATATTAGGGTTACTTCGATATGAAAGCCTGGATAGTAGGGCTGTGAGAAGGAACCTGGATAGTAGGGTTACTTCGATATGAAAGCCTGGATAGTAGGGCTGTGAGAAGGAACCTGGATAGTAGGGTTACTTTGATATGAAAGCCTGGATAATAGGGCTGTGAGAAGGAACATGGATAGTAGGGTTACTTCAATATGAAAGCCGGGATAGTAGGGATGTGAGAAGGAACATGGATAGTAGGGTTACTTCGATATGAAAGTCGGGATAGTAGGGCTGTGAGAAGGAACCTGGATAGTAGGGTTACTTCGATATGAAAGTCGGGATAGTAGGGTTGTGATAAGGAACCTGGATAGTAGGGTTACTTCGATATGAAAGTCGGGGTAGTAAGGCTACTGAAAAACCTGCATAAGGTTGCATTTGTCTCACCTATGATTACTTTGTTTAGCTTCGAGTGTTGATCATGGACCTGGTGGAAATTGTTGATAATAAGTGTCTTTCCTGAAAGAAATACAGGGTTAGTTATATGCGATGCATGAGATGCATTGTATAATGACGTTCTCAAAATAAATTAGACTATGTTATATGTGACGTATACATATTTCATGATGTATGAACATGAAATGTTGACGTGACAATCTGACTCTGGGAAAATAAATCCCTGATTTCTATGAAAACCATAGTTCTTTTACTTCTGTCGGGGGTGGTGAACAAATATGACTAACTGGGGATTTACCCCTTGGCCGGTAAATATTCTGCCAGACAAGACTCTGTCTGAACATAATTCTGCGGGGGAATAAATCTGTTGGGGAGGAGATACTATGTTGATAGAGCTGCTGATTTAGAGAATGAACTTAGCTGGGGATGAACCTCCGCTGCTGGTGAGAGAAACAAACTTTGCTTGGGGAAACGTTTACTGATTCACTCGCGATTGTGAACCTTAGCTTGGGAGAGTTGTGTCTTGTTCGGGAAAGTTGACGTCGTTGTCTTCGGATACTTTTTACTCTGTAGGGGGTGTATGTACCACCTCTCATGTTCTCAAACTGGCTCTATCCCTGTACCTAATGGGCAAAGTAACTAAGGTTTTGGACACTTCTTTCTTGTTCCTAGAATTACGAGTAATCGTCTTTTGTTTCTTATGTAAATATTTATGAGCAACATTTATTTTCAAATGCATATATCAGAAATTAATCATTGGACGTTCTTGTGAGACAAAACAGAAAAAAGAAAAAAAACAATTTGAAATTTCTTATGAAAATGAATTGTATTTATTTTTCGAAGTTAGCCTGTAATAGGAATTTTGTACAAAGAGGCTGACGTCCTAGTAAGAGAACGCCGCCAAAAAGACAGTAATTTATAATTTGTGTAACAGAAAGAAAAAACAGCTATGTGAAACAATCCCATTGGGTTCCAACTCTGCTATTGCCATTATATCTTCAGGCGTGTCATCACTTTGCTACTTGGTAGAAGGTGGATCAGATCGATTGGAACCGTTTGAGCTTGTTATTAGATACCGAAGTCTGGTTGCAAGATGATCCAATGAGACATAGTGTTACACTTTGATCCCTAATTTTTTTCCTGGACTGCCCTTTCAAGTTTTCGGTCCACCGGGATACGCTTTTTTCCCAAGTCGCCTTTTCAGGTTTTTGACTTGTTGGGTGTACAATTTTTTTTAATTTTCATCCCTTACTTTTTCCCGAACCCTTTTGGTTCGCCGGAAAGCCCTTATTGTTTTCCTAGGCCAGTCAACCTAGCGGGTCTTTGATTAGGCGTAGTATCTTTTCACTATGTCTACATTGACGGGGTGAGGAAGGTCGTCACCATCCATGGTGGTTAGAATCATAGCTCCTGCCGAAAAAATGTTCTTAACCACAAATGGCCCTTCGTACGTGGGGGTCCATTTGCCCCTGGGATCACCTTGTGGTAGTATGATGCGTTTGATCACTAGATCCCCGACTTGATATTCTTGACGTCTGACTTTCTTGTTAAAAGCCTTGAGCATTCGCTTTTGATACGCCTGACAATGACAAATAGCAGTAAGTCTCTTTTCATCGATTAGATTCAGCTGATCAAGTCGGGTTTGGATCCAGTCATCTTCGTTCAAACCCGCATCCTTCATAATCCTGAGAGAGGGTATCTGGACTTCGATGGGTAGGACTGCCTCCATGCCATACACCAAAGAGTAGGGAGTTTCCCCTGTCGTTGTCTGTGCTGGGGTATGGTACCCATGAAGAGCGAATGGTAGCATTTTGTGCCAGTCTTTGTATGTCACCGTCATCTTCTGCACAATCTTCTTGATGTTCTTGTTAGCTGCTTCAACAACACCATTCATCTTAGGCCGGTAGGGAGAAGAGTTATGATGCTGAATTTTGAATTGTTTGCAGAGCTCGGTGATCATTGTATTGTTGAGATTTGTATCATAGTCCGTAATGATCCTCTCTGGTACACCATATCGACAGATCAAATTGTGTCGGATAAACCGCGCCACGACGTTCTTGGTTACTGTAGCAAAGGAAGCTGCCTCAACTCACTTTGTAAAATAATCAATTGCTACCAGGATGAAACGATGCCCTTTAGACGCAGTAGGTCTGATCTCACCAATCATGTCGATGCCCCATATCGCAAAGGGCCACGGAGCTGTCAAGACATTCAGGGGAACCGAAGGTACATGTACCTTATTAGCATAGACTTGGCACTTATGACAGGTTCGAGAGTGCTGATAATAGCCGGCTTCCATAGTGGACCAGTAATATCCTGCTCGTAGGATTTTCTTTGCCATGGTATGTCCACTGGAATGAGTTTCGAAGGTACCTTCATGTAATTCTGCCATGATCCTTTCTGCCTCGCTCTTGTCTATGCACCGCAGTAAGGTTGAATCATGGTTATGTTTATAGAGGATGCCATTACTGATGAAGAATTTCACAGCGAATCTTCTCAAAAACTTCTTATCATTAATAGATGCCCCCTCGTGGTATTCTTGAGCCTCAAGATTCCTCTTTACCTCGTGAAACCAGGGTTTATCTGCCACCTCTTCAGTCTCAATGTCACAGCAATGTGCGGGTTCGTCCAACCTCTTAATGGTAATCTGGGGAGCTTCATTGTCCCACCTAACCTTGAACGTAGAAGACATGGTAGCTAGCGCGTCCGCTAACTGGTTCTCTTCTCTGGGGAAATGTTCATAGGTTATCTCCTCGAAGTGTGGGAGCAATGTCAGTACATACTCTTTGTAAAGAATAAGATTCGGGTGCTTCGTATCCCACTCGCCTTTGATCTGACTGATCACCAGAGCGGAATCTCCGAATACACTCAAGAACTTAATCCCCAATTCAATAGAAACTCGAAGACCCATGATGCATGCTTCATACTCCACCATATTGTTGGTGCAGTTAAAACATAATCGGGCGGTGAATGGAGTATGACAGCCCTCAGGAGATATAATTACAGCGCCAATGCCATTACCCAATGCGTTCGAGGCTCCATCAAAATACATAGACCATCGGGATCCCTCCTTGGGTCCTTCATTCGGTCCAGGTTTTTCGCAGTCGGTCACCAACATGATATTCTCATCCGGGGACTCGAAATCCATGGACTAGTAGTCATCCACGGCCTGATGCGCCAAATGATCCGCCAATACACTCCCCTTGATTGCTTTTTGGGTTGTGTATTGGATGTCATACTCGGTTAATATCATCTTCCATCTCGCTATCCTTCCGGAGAGAGTGGGTTTCTCGAAAATATACTTGATTGGATCCATCTTTGATATCAACAAAGTAGTGTGAGTTAGCATATACTGTCTCAGTCGGCGAGCAGCCCATGCCAAAACGCAACAAGTTTTCTCGAGCAATGAGTATCGGGTCTCACAGTCGGTAAAATTTTTGCTAAGGTAGTAAATTGCATGCTCTTTTCGACCAGACTAGTCATGCTGCCCCAACACACACCCCATTGAATTGTCTAGCACTGTCAAGTATAATATCAAAGGTCTTCCTTCAACTGGAGGCATCAAAATTGGTGGTTCTTGAAGGTATTCCTTGATTCTTTCGAAAGCGGTCTGGTATTCATCATTCCACTTTACCACTTGATCTTTCTTCAGCAGCTTGAAGATTGGCTCACAAGTAGCTGTCAGATGTGAAATGAACCTGGCAATGTAATTCAGACGTCCCAAGAAACCTCTAACTTCTTTTTCTATGTGGGGAACCGGCATCTCTTGAATGGCCTTTAACTTTGCAGGGTCCACCTGAATACCCTTATCACTGACGATGAAACCCAAAAGTTTACCAGATCTTACCCCGAAGGTGCACTTGTTTGGATTCAACCTCAGCTTGTACGTCTTCAACCTGTCAAACAGTTTCTGGAGATGATCAAGGTGCTCCTCATCAATCTTAGACCTGGATATCATGTCATCAACATACACTTCAATCTCATGGTGAATCATATCGTGAAACAAAGTGACCATGGCACGCTGATAGGCTGCCCTAACATTCTTCAACCCAAAAGGCATTACCTTGTAACAGAAGGTTTCACACTGTGTAATGAAGGTTGTCTTCTCCATGTCCTCAGGAGCCATCTTGATCTGGTTGTAGCCAGAAAAACCATCCATGAAGGAGAAGATCCTGTGTTGCGCGATGTTGTCGACTAGAACATTAAAGTAAGGAAGTGGGAAGTCATCCTTGGGGCTTGCCCTGTTCAGATCTCTATAGTCCACACACATCAGTACCTTACCATCCTTCTTAGGTACCGGAACGACATTGGCAACCCACTGCAGATAAGAAGTGACAGCTAAGAATCTTGCGTTGAACTATTTCATGACCTCTGCCTTGATTTTCTCTGACATTTCAGGGCGTATACGGCGGACCTTCTGCTTTACTGGAGGGCGGTCTTCTTTAGTTGGCAGTCGATGTACCACAATATCAGTGTCTAACCCAGGCATGTCTTCATAGGACCAGGCGAAGATCTCAACATAGTCACATAACATCTGTATTAACCGTTGTTTGACACTAGGCTCCAGATTCGCACCTATCTTAACCTCTTTCATGTCTTCCTATGTACCCAAATTCACTGACTCAACTGATTCTTCATGAGGCTGTATGGCCCTTTCTTCCTGTTGTAACAGTCTAGAAAGTTCTCCAGGCACCTCGCAATCATCATCACATTCGTCCTCGGCTAGGTTAATTGGATTTTCAAAGTCATAACTGGCAGTAGCAGAGTCGTTATCTATGGGATCCAGAGTGGATATGGATCTGCATTATGATACGTGAGTCTGTGTAAGAGCATAGTTGTTTTGATAAAGTGAGAGATAGAAGAAAAAAAACAAGGAGCGCAAAATTTGTAATTCAAGAAACGTCCAATGTTTTATTAATGATATATGAAAATGACAAATAATAAACCCTCACAAGCAAATCCAAGGTTCCTCGGGCAAGGCACCGGTCCGTGAAGTTTCAAACTGTTTATTACAAATCTTAAAACAAAATTCAATTACTGCGGAATAAAAGAAACAGGTATGAAGTCCTTCGCCGTCCAGTTGTTCAGTCCATCATTGCTTGTTGTGTAGATCCAGCTGTCGATGTTTGAATCTTCTTCACCATCTTCAATTGCATTAACTCCCTGATTGCTGATGTGCAGAGGAGGTCTTCCAATCCGTGCGTGCATAACAGCCCTTTGAGCCCCTGTAGTAAAGCCCAAACCAAACTTGTCCGTTTTGTGGGTGAAATCATGGAGCTGGCCCCAATTGCTACACCCACCTTCTTCAATTACAGCCCTGGCATTCTTGAGAGAAGTCATCTTCAACAGAGGTTTGTTGGTAGTAAATTAAGCTGACGCCAAAGTATGAGGGACCTCTTTAAAGTTCTGACAAGGGGTTTCTATGAATTCCCCGTCCATCTCCATGTAGTGGAAGGAATTGAGATGACTCACCATATACTCCTCTTCACCTTGCACCTTGACAATCTTCCCCTTTACCGAATATTTCAACATTTGATGGAGTGTGGATGTAACTGCCCCAGCCTTATGAATCCAAGGATGACCCAGTAAGCAAGAATATGATGGCCTAGCATCCATCACGTAGAAGGTGGATGCAAAAGTCTGAGAGCCAACTTTGACAGGTATGTCCACCTCCCCATGAACCATTCTTTTTTATCCATCAAAAGCCCTTACCACAATGTTACTCGGCTTTAGAATCAAACCTTCACAATCCAGACGGTCTAACGCTTTCTTTGGAAGAACATTCAATGAGGACCCGGTATCTACCAGTACATGGGCCATAGTGGTGCCCCTGCACTCGATCGAGATGTATAGAGCATCATTATGATTCCTCCCTTTAGCAGTCAGATCTGCATCTGAGAAACCCAGCCCATTATCAGCAGTCAGGCTAGCTACGCAATCTTTGAACTGATATGCAGAAGTTTCTTGCGGCACATGTGCAGTCTTGAGAAATGCAATTAAAGCCTCCGCATGGGCATCAGAACACAACAACAGGGACAACATGGAGATTTTTGACGGGTTATGCCCCAGTTGCTCAACCATATTGTAGTCGCTCTTCTTGATAATCTTCAGTATTTCCTCTATCTCTTGTTTAGAGGTTTCTACAATGATCTTCTTAGGTGCCTCCGTCCGGGCAGGCTCACCTATGATATCTTTGCCCCGAATCCCAAATGGCTCAGCGACAGGGGTGATAACTGGAATAGGAACTGGGACAGTAGTTGATGTATTGGTAGATGGAATGACAACAGGTTTGTGGATAGCCGGAGGGGAAATCTCGAGAGAAAATAGTCTTCCACTTCTGGTGACCTTGCTAGCCCCGACAATATTACTGACATCAATATCAGCTTCTTCATTCTTCAAGTCCTGTTTAACACCATGGTAATACATATCAGCACCATAGTGCCAAGGGACAGCCTTATCCGAAGTGTATGTGATGGGACCAGGAACAGTGATTATTAGCAGAGTAATTCTTGGAACAAGTGTAATCCTAACAGGTTTTCTCGAGGAAACCTTGTAAGGATTGGTGGAAATGGTTATGATTGCAACGTCTTCATTTGGAACCAACAGAATCACAGTCTTCTCGAACAGGATCTCTTTATTATCCATCAGGCGCTGAACATCTGACTTCAATAAGCCGCAACCAACTGGTAAAATCGAGCACATGTGGCAACCTTCACCACAACCCAGAAATAAACCGACCAACAGTAAATTCTTCTTAACGGTCATAAGAGGAGTAGAAATCTCCTCCACAGAGGTCATAAATAAATCACTGTCAACAGCATTTACTCCATGACCATGTTTGGGCATGGGAGCAGTTATTACGTTGGGCTTCTCCGGAGCGTCAAACTCAATCTCTTTGGCTTCAATTAAGTCTTGCACTTTGTTTTTCAGGGCCCAACAGTTGTTTGTATCATGACCTGGACTTTCGGAGTGATAGGCGCAGCGGGCATTCGAGTTATAGCAGGGAGATGTGGTGTTGGGGTTCTTTGGGGCTTCCTTCAGAGTTACCAAATTGGTCTTCAACAATTATGGTAGAATTTGAGACAGGGTCATATTGAGCCTGGTGAACTGCTTTTGTGGTCTTTCCGCTCTTTGTTGATTGTTGCATTGTGGAGCGACTGTTGGTCTTGATATCACTACAGTATTTACCGTTTGACGCTGTTCAGATCTGTTTTGGCCCCTCGGGCCATAGACTGCACTAGCTTCCTTCTTACCGGTGAAAGACTTCTTTGTTGCACTTAACGAAGTATCCTTCTGTATTTTACCACTTCGAATGCCAGCCTCTACTCTTTCTCCCGTCAAAATCAACTCAGTAAACCCAAATGACGAATTACCGATCAAGTGATTGAAAAATGGACCAGATAGCGTCCCTAGAAACCTGTCAACCAACTCCCTATCAGACAAAGGGGTTGGACTCTTCCAGCTAAATCTCTCCACTTTTGAGTATAATCCTTAAAACCTTCACCTGCACCCATGGACATACCCTGGAGCTGAGTATGAGTGGGAGCAAGGTCGGTGTTGTACTGGTAATGCTTGTAGAAAGCAGAAGCAAGATCTTCCCAGTTTCGGACACTGGCTCCTTCCAACTGATAAAATCATTCAAGTTGAGTCCCTGATAGACTATCTTGAAAGAAATGCACCCACAAATTTCTATCAGCTGTATGGGGCTGGATTTTCCTGACGTAAGAGCGGAGATGGAGTTTTGGACAGGATACTCCATCGTACTTGGCAAAAACCGGAGCTTTAAACTTATGAGGGATAACCACTCCCGATACCAGTCCCAATTCTCCGAAATCCAAACCAGGTATTTTTTGAATCTCCATAGTGCTCAGATGGTCTTCTAGCTGCTTGTACCTATCCTCAGCAGAAGGATATTGCTCATCATCGTAATCAGTACCATCTTCAGAAACTGCAGGACTGGGGTCCTTTTCCCTTTCTTGGTTCTCTCCATCCTTGGATGAGGAAGTCAAATCAGCTGGTTGTCTCAATCTTTCTCCGAATCTTCTACCCATGTTCAGAATACCGACCTTCTTCTTCTTCTTCTTCTCTTTCAGAATAAGGGTCTTCAGATCCTCTTTCCCTTTAGCCAGGCCTATGAACATCTGTTGGAATTGGGTGTTCTGTGCCTGGAGATCTTTGATGGCTTGATCAGAAGAAATTTCTGGTGTAATAAACAGCGAAGAAGATGAGAAACCTGTAAGGGTACCTGTAATGATGTGCATGATAATGGGATGCCCATGTAATAATTTCAAAGACTTTAGGAGATTTAAATTTGTAAACCAAAATAAACAAAACTTTATTAGTTTAAACTTTGAAAGGTTCAACAATTCCTTTATGGTGTTACAAAGAAGTAAATGAAACAAATCTGAAACTAAGAAAAAGCAAAATCAAAAGTCCCATGGTCG
Source organism: Vicia faba (assembly GCA_948472305.1). NCBI lineage: Eukaryota > Viridiplantae > Streptophyta > Magnoliopsida > Fabales > Fabaceae > Vicia > Vicia faba. Next base: position 1,258,149,909 of record OX451741.1, on the reverse strand, counting down.
CTTCCTCTTTGTGCCGATATAGTCGTTGATCACTCTTTCTTCCTCGAGCTGCCAGGTGAGCTTCAAAATCTTCTTTTCTTGCTCATGGTATTGTTCTCGGTAAGTATCCCGCTCATTCTTCAGCTGAATCCAAGATCTCTGCAACTCCCCAGGATCAGTGGGCATGTAAGGATAGAGAATCGTGTAAGGAATGCCCTCTTCATTAGTGGGTTCCACAATCACTGGTAATACGGCCTCATAGGGCATCCCAAGCTTCTGAGTGCGGGCTCGGACCCATTGGAGGTAAGGCTGCATAGGAAGGGAAGTCTTTGGTCCCAACTCTTGGGGGTCAGATTTGTTCACCATGCCCCAAGCTCGTATGAACCTCTGGCGGTGCGCCTTAACATCCTCCTTATAGTCAAATACAATGTCCTCAAGAAGTAACTCATGGGGGCCATCTCTCCGAGCACGACCAAATTGTCGCAAAGCTAGACAAGGATTGTAAGTTATACCCCCTCTGATTCCAAGCAATGGGATATTAGGGTATCCCCCACAACGGTCAATAATGGCAGTGTCTTCCATAGCCCAGGAACACCAAAGAATATCTGTATGAGCAAGTGACATTATTCTGTAGGACCAACCCAAACCTTCTTCGTTCTTCAGCACAGACTTAGGGAGGTGTGAAATAAACCATCTTGACAACAACGGCATGCAACACATAAGAGTTCCTCTTCTCCTTACAGTACGAATATAGAGGGCATGCAAGATATCCCCAAGTAAGGTAGGCACAAGGTTGTGAGAAAGGAAAATCTTGACAACATTCACATCTACAAAGGAATCTAGATTCGGGAAGAGAACCAAACCATAGATAAGGAGAGCCACAATATCTTCAAAAGCCTGAAAATCCAAATTATCCCAGAATAGTTGAGCCTGGTCTATCAGAAATTTGGCTAGAAAACCATCGACCCCGCTTCGTGTTTCCCAATTGGATACTACATCAGCCCGTTTCAAATGCAGAGCTGAGGCAATGTCTTCTGGTCTAGGAACTTCTTCCATACCTGTGAAGGGTACATGTTCAAGGATGGATATGCCCAATAGGTGAGAGAACTCTTCCAAGGTGGGAACCAGCTGGTATTCTGGAAAGGTGAAGCAATGATGCACGGGATCAAAAAACTGAAATAGTACGCTCATCATCTGCTCATCAAGATTTGAAGTAACCAGGCTGAGGAGTTGACTGTGTCTCTTAATGAACAGAGAATTCTCAGAAACTCTTGAGGCTAGCTCTTTAAGTTGGGCAGGTATTTGCACAAAGTTAACTCGGATGGTATTTCTATGCACGGAAGCCATAATCTGTAAAACAGAACAAAGATAAATTCCCCTGGTCTTTGAAATGGTTAGTGTAATGAAGCATGGATGCCATGTTATGATGCATGATGTCATGGTAAACCACAGGTATAGCAAAACACAGATATTGCAAACATAGTCAAATCATACAAAGGCCTTAGGTTTAAGGCTTGCATGAGGTCAAAGGTAATACCCTCTTGAAGTTAAGTTGGTTTTAACCTGTCCTAGAAAAAGTAACCGGGTTCTAGAGGATCTCAATATCACTGACCATCCTCCATCGGTCATGGTTTCAGCTCACGCAATCTTTTATTGCGGCCGAAACTATCTCAAGAGTATGGTCTCAATGAGTGTAGCATCGAGTATCAACCAGTTCCCAGCTTTACACCGAGGCCGGCTATCTCACTACTTTCTAATGGCTAAGTTGGTCAATTAAAGGTTCTAAGGTCAGTTGATGCTTAACGACACCACGCAGCAGCCCCGTATTCTCCTCGTTTCTCCCTAAGGGATATCGGTACCAATCAATGTGCCACATCAACGTAGCTACTGCTTTAACCGTATCGGTCTACGTCATACAGTTCCCTCACAGTCTATTTCTACTTACCTAAAAGGTGTCCCCAGATCCAGGTTAGGATCTATAGTAACTCCCAAACAAAACCCTTAAAAATAAAGCAAACAAAGCAATCAAGAGAAGCAATTATGATGAACTAGATCCTAAGGTATACCCCACTTATATCTTCCCCAGCAGAGTCTCCAGTTCTGTGATATGGTGGAAGAACCGACTATTTAATAGTAGTTTGCGTTTTGTGTTTTGTATTTGCAAAATGTCGCAGTAAGCAAGAGTCGCCACTGACTTTTATTTCATCCAATCGGAAAGGAAAAAAGTACAGAAAAAAAATCCTTTTTTGAGATATTCTGAGTACGCGGGGTAGATTATAGAAAGGGAAGGTGTTAGCACCCTTTCTATCCATGGTTTTCCATGGGCTCTTAGGTACTTGCCCATCTTTTTAAAATTGCTTGTGTATGTGCTTTGTTTTGAAAATGTTTTACTTCGTGATAACCCTTGTATCAGTCCTCAAAGGTGTGACGAAGTTTGTTTTGAAAGTTGTTTTGAAAAGTGTGAGTGTGAAAAGCTTTGATTTGAGCAAGTACCTACTAGCATCTACCTACTCGGAAAAAAAGATCATTTCTATTCTCGTTTCCTTTAGACAACGCTATCCCACTATTCAGAAATAGGTAGCACCGTCGTTGGAGTTGTAAGGGTCAATTCGAAAGGGACGTACGATCACTAAAGCAATGTTAGGATACCTTAGTAATAACCCTAGAGTCTTAAGATCATATTCGAGGCAACATTTCCGAGGCAACGTCCAAGGCAACATTCCGAGGCAACATCCGAACGGGACATTTGATCTTTTTTAGACAGGAGGGTAACCACTAAGACACCCTATACTTAATGATTGTTTACCGAAGGCAACCGAAGTGAGAGTATACCTTAAGAGTGATGTGTGCGAGTGATTAGTTTCAGTTATTTATCTTTGAACATTAGGGTTTTCTAACTGTATTAATTTGTCATGCATTCTTGTCATACCATCCTATTAACATACATCTAAATAGTTAATATTTGTGGGAATTTAAAATGCGAGAAAGTAAATCTACGCTATTACAAGGCTTCGGGGAGGGGGATTAATTACATAGCCAAAAACCCATAAAAAGCGATAAATAAAAAGCCTTAGATTAAACTATTACAAACCATGAGCATTTACAGAAATATTAGTAAAAATAATAATACGCGCGTGATGAATCGAATGTGGAGCAATTAGGGTTTTGACCCTTTCCTGAACCTAATTGCGATTAGTTAAAGAAAATGTTTTTGTTTTGTTTTGTTATTCAAGAAAATAATGGAATTGCTAAATTAAAGGAAAATCCTAAGTCTAATTAATTTTAAACTAAGAAAAATAAATTAATTTGTCCAAAAGCCTATTTTTTTGTATTTTTATTTATTTGAGAAAAATAACAAAGTAAAATTAAAGGTAAATTCTAACCTAATTTCTACTTGATTTTATTTTTGAAAACAAATTACAATTTCCTAAATTAAACTAAATTAAATTAATTTTGATAAAAAAAACTAATCCTAATTTTGTGAATTATTGATTTTATGGTTTTATGAAAAATAAATTAATTTGTAAATTAAAGAAAATAAAATAAATAATGAAAGATTTAAAAAAAACTAAAAGAAAAAAGAAAGAAATATGGGCCTTCATTAGCAATTATGGGGGGTATGATGTTGAAATTTTAAGCCCAAAAGACCCAGGCCTGTTTCACTTTGCATGATCCAGTGTGGCTGTTGACTGGAGGCATGTGGTGGTCCTCCAATGGTGGTATGCTGATCTGGAGCGTTGATGAATTGGATGGCCAGATCCTGATGGTACACGGTGAGCCTCTTGATTTGCAAAGCGCTGGATTACCTTTAAAAAAAATTAGGAATAAAGGTTGGGACCTGGGAATCAAATCTAGGTCCTTTGCACTTTTCCCCTGCACGCTTGCCAACTGAGCTAACTGATTCATTTGTATATACAATAAAAAATAATTATTATATAATGAAAACAAAATGCTGAAATTCAAAACGCGCGAAATTCAAATCACCCAACCAGGGGATGACACGCACCGTCGTCTTCCTCCCAAACCGTCATTTTAGGTAGCAAAGTTTTACCTACAGATAATTACTGTAGGTATATCCCTGTGTATTTCAAAAATTCTCCACAAGAATATAAATGGCCATGGCCGGTACCAATCAACTTGTCTCATCCTCACGAGTTTCATGGTACCAGAATCAATGTCCAATTTTACCTATCCTGCAAAGCCCTAATCAAGAGCACGAAACCCTAACCATGGCATCTCTTGATTTCTGTACTAAAAACACAATTAAACAATACCAAAAGCTTGCAAATTCACTGACAAACAAGGATATATGAACCAAACATGCTAATGATGCGTAAATTAATGAAAACGAAATCAAAGTTTTGAGACAAAACCGTGACTTCTGTACCTATGATTCCAGGTGTGAGAGAGCTTGCAAATGGTTGGAATTCCTTCTAGAGATGTCCAAGAACCTCTTGGTATCGTGATAATGGTACGAATTGGTCTCTAATATGGAAATTGAATCACCACTTTTCTTGAATTTTTTTGAGTTTTGTTCTACCTCTGCGTGACTGCTCCAACCTCCCTCATGCCTTGGCTTGCCTCTGTAAATGTAGCACAACTTATTAGGTCAACAAAAACGACCTCAATCTTCCCCATTATGAAGATTTGATTTGGTCTTGTATGACAAATGATTTCTTTCTAATTTTGCTCAAATCCAATCTTTTTCCAACCAAATTGGCCTTGCACGAGTTGATTCTCAATTGACAGCATATAAGATCTTCTTTTAATGCAAAAATCATCCCTAAAACACAATTTATGATTTATTAGGATTTATTTGATTTTATTTGAATTTTAAATGAATAAAAATCAAAATAAATTAAATAAATGAATAAATAAAGCATGGAGGGTCCCATAGGTTGTGGAAGATGTTATCATTGAAGTGCAAGCATAAAAAAGTTGGGCCCATTTAGCAAAAAATGCAAATTTGAGCACATTTGACTTTTGGCAATTTTGCAAAAAATGTCAACTTGGCTAATGTATAACTCTCTCAATTTTGACCCTGGAGAGGTGTTCTTAGACTTTTTAGAAAGCTTATGATGTCCTCTAAGCAAAACTTTTGGTCTCATCTCAATTTAGTCTTCCATGTTCATGTATGAAGCTTTGACCCAAAAGGTGTTTTTGTTGACTTTTCAAAATGACCTATAATATCCAAATTCATATCTTTTTGTGAGGTCATATTTTAAACTTTGGAGATGAATATGAATTGTAGGGAATTGAATCCTCCTCAAAATGAGATTTGGATGGGTAATTTTTTATAAAGTATGAGAATGTTATGCCTGGTCAAAGTTGAGTTGACTTTTCCTGCAAAACCCTAATTTAGCAACTTTTGGGTTTTGATGAATTGTGAGCAATCCTTGAGGAATCATGATCAACCCTTGATCAAATGATGGATAATACTTCAAAATGATGATGTTGACCAAAAATCTTGAAGTTTGACTGTATGTGGGTCACAGTTGACTTTTGACCAAGCATAGTCGTTTTTCAGGCATTTGAGCAGTTGACTAAGCAAACTTCTTCTGCAAGGCTTGAAACTTGACATGGATGATCTTAAGAACATATTAGGACAATGGTGAGAATTTGGGATCCTTTGGACTCAAGCATCTTGATGCAAAATGAAACCCTAATTTGAGGTAGACTGCCTTAGGAGAGAGTTTGTCTGGTCAACTCTTGGACTTCCTTGAGCAATTTGAGGACCTCACTTGACATGTATTGAGAAATATGGGAGGGAAAATTTTGGGGTACAACATCTCCCAATAAGGTAGGTACTGGATTGCGAGAGAGAAAGACTGTGATGGTATTAACATCTATGAATTGATCCGAATTGGGGAACAGAACCAAACCATAAATGAGAAGAGCCAGGATGTCTCAAAAGGTTGGAAGTCCATTTCGTCCCAGAATGAACGAGCCTTCTCCAATAGAAACTTGTCTAGGAAACCTTTGACCCCGCTTCTTGTCTCCCAATTGGCTATGATGCCGACTCTCTTCAGATGCAAAGCTTCGATGATGACTTCAGGTTTTAGAATCCCCTCTAGATCGGTGAACGATATCTGATCAAGCATGGGCACCCCTAAGAGTAAAGAGAACTCTTCCAGTGTAGGTACCAACTGATAGTTCGGGAAAGTGAAACAATGATGTACGGGATCAAAGAATTGGAACAGTACACACATCATTTCTTCTTAGAAACTGGATGTAGCCAAACTGAGGAGTCGACCGTATTTCTTGGTAAAAGGAGAATCCCCGGGAACTCTTGAAGCTAACTCTTGAAGTTGAGGGTGTTCTTTTACAAAGTTGATATGGATGGTGTTCCTTCAGACGAAATTCATGACCTACAAAACAAAAACAAATATAAACTTCTAAATCCTTGAAATGGTTAGTGAGCATGCTCATGATGCTTATGATGTTTATGATGTTATGTACAAGTAAATATATACACACAAAGCAAACATATCCCTATGTTTTAGGCTTGCATGAGGTTTTATAGGTAAGTACCCTTTTGAAGTTTAGTTGGTTCAACCTGTCCTAGTAATAGTGATCGGGTTCTAAAAGATCTCAATATCACTGACCTTTCTCTTAGGTATTGTCTCAGCACAATCAATGTTTTCTTGCGGCCGAGAAATCCTAAAAGTCTAGCCTTAGTGAGTGTAGTATCGAGTATCAACCAATTTTCAGCTCTACACTGAAACCGGTTATCTCACTACGTCCTAATGGACAAGTTGGTCAAGTAAGGTTCTAAGGTCAGATAGTGCTTCATGACGCTGCTCAGTGGTCCCGTATTCTCCTCGTTTCAACACAAGGGATACCGGTACCAACAAATGTGTCACACTAATGTAGCCATTGTTTCAACCATATTGGTCTACGTCGTACAGTTTCCACAATCTATTGCTACTTACCTAAAAAGGTGCCCCAGATTCGGGTAGGGGATCAAAACAAACCCAAGCAAGGAACCAATAATGTAAAGCAAGCAATTCAAACAAATGAAGGCGAGTAAATGTGATCTAACCCTAATGTAACCCCACTTCTAAGTAATTCCCCAGCAGAGTCGCCAATTCTGTGATACGGTGGGAGAACTGACTTGAGGTTTTGCGTTGGTATTCACAAATATTGTGGTTTAGCAAGAGTCGCCACCGACTTTTCTTTTATCCAAAAGGAAAGGTGAAAAAGCACAGGAAAGACCTTTAGAGATGTTTTCTTGAGTTCGGGGGGTAGATTATGAAAAGGGAAGGCATTAGCACCCTTTTCATCCATGGTTTTCCATTGGCTCTTAGTTGCTTGCTAGATCACTTGCTTTTGTTTGAATGCGCTTGTGGTGTGGTTTTTGAAAGTATTTTGAAAATGTAACTTTGTAATGATTCTCGTTTCTATAAGAACGCATACAAAGTGTTTGTTTCAAAAATATTTCAAAGATGTGTTTGTGAGATGTGTTTTTGAAAGTAATTTTGAAAAGGGTTTTCTTTGTAATGGCTCTCGTTTCTATAAGAACGCATACAAAGTGTTTGTCTTTTGAAAATGTTTCAAAGTGAGAGTGTTGGTGTATGAAATGTTTTTGTTATGAGCAAGCGAGTAACTGAGAGCGAACCTACCTACTCAAAAGGTCTTAGATCTGCTTTTCCTCCTTCCTTTAGATGTTGCTATCTTACCATTGATTTGGTAAGAAGCTTCATCGTTGGATGTGAAGGGACGGGAATTGGGACGTTTGTATAGTTGTGATCGGTGGATTTAGAACTGACTATTTAACGCTGGTTCGCGAAGTGTCGCGGAAGCAAGAGTTGCCATCGTCTTTTATTTTCTCCAACATGGACAGAACAAAAGCACAACAAAATTCCTTATGAGATAGTTTCTCGGTTCGGGAGGTAGATTTATAGAAAGGGAAGGTGTTAGCACCCTTTCTATCCATGATTATCCATGGGCTCTTAGATACTTGCTCATTGTGTTTTGAAAAGTGTTTGTTTTTCAATTGTGAGTGGGTTTGAAAAAGTTTCTTTGAAAGATTTCAGAATGACTCTTGTATCAGTCCTCAAGAGTGTTTGAAAAATTGTTTTGAAAGCTTTTGAAAGTGTCGGTGTGAAAAGGTTTTTGATTTATTTTTGAATAAAGCAAGTATCTACGAGTCATCTACCTACCCTAAGGAATTAGGCTGTGTAAATGTCCTTAAGGTAGCGCCATCCCACCATTGAGAGGTAGGTAGCACCACCGTTGGAGGTATTCGGGTCAATTCGTTTTTAGGGACAGTGTGGTCACCAGAGCAACAGCAGGACACCTTAGAAGCTACCCTTATGCCATTGATCCTTTTTTAGTCTGAGGCAACTGTTTCGAGGCAACTATTCCGAGGCAACCGTTTCGAGGCAACTTGTTTTGAGGCAACTGGATCAATGGACATAAGGACTTACTAAAACGTCCTATACTCAACGACCACGTTTCGAGGGCAAGGCAACAGTGAGGCGTACCCTAAGAGTGGTGTGTGAATTTGTGTGTTATTTTCATGTTATGTTTTACCTTGTACATGTATCATGGTGATCTACGCTTGTTTTTATTTTAGGCCATACATTCTTTCATGCAATTAGAATTTAAAAGTGCAGAAATTTAAATGACGGAAAGGTAAATCCTACGCTATTACAAGGCGCGGGTCTATACATCGCCAAATTACAAAGACCCGTTTTTGATAAAGATGCGGAAAGTAAAGACGGAAAGATAAACCTAATTACTATTACATCTGAGAAACAATTACATAATGATCGAAAGAAATAATGCGTGAAAAGAATTAAAATTAGGACGTCCGAGGGTTTTGACCCCTTGCATGAAATTAAATTAAATTAAAGTCTAATTAATTATTTAATTAAAGAAAAGAAAGTGTTTTTTAGGTTTTTGGTATTTAATGGAAATAAAGAAAATTAATTAGAAGTTAAATGAAACCCTAGTTCTAAATATTTTTAATTATTAAAGAAAAGGTTAAAGTTTAAAACCTAATTTACACTAATTAATTATTTTACATATTTATTTAGAAAAGTATTTAATAATTAATAATAATAATGATGAGAAAATTATTTATTAAAAAAAAGATGAGAATATTAAAAAAAACCTAATTTCTACATATTTTAATTTATTAAGAAAAATGTTAAAATTGAAACCTAAATTAACTAAGTTAATGGTTAGATTTTATTTACAAAAAAAAATAGGTTAGTGATGAAATTAATAATAATTAAATATATTTGTATTTTTGATTTTTCTGTTTTTATTATAGAAAATTATTTTATGGTGAAAAAAACAATTAAAACAAATAAAAAAGAATTAGAAAAGAAAAGAAAATAAAATTAAAAAGGATGCAAACCAAGGGGGGTTTCAGGCCCAAAGGGGAGGTTTTTTTGAAGTATTCTGGCCCATTAGACAAAAAGCCTTGTTTGACTTTCTGGTATCACGTGCGTATTCATTGACTCCTGAGTACCGTGGTCTACATTCTTTGGCCATTGGATTGGGTTTCATGGCCATTTGTGTTCTGGCTGTTGGCCATTTGTGTTCTGGCCTCAACGTTCCTTAATCTTCTCAGGATGTCTGTCTCGCCATGTATTGGTGTCATGCATAAGTTGTTCTTTTGGCCATTTGGCTTTTGGCTTTTGGCTTTTGGCCATTTGCCTTTTGGCTTTTGGCCATTTGGCTTTTGGCCTCAACGTTCCTTAATGAAACTGCATGGGATCCTGTCTAAATCTGCAGTGTTGAATCTCATGAACACATTAAATAAAATCATAAAATGTAAATAAAGCCAATATATATGAAGAAATTTAATGTTTAAGCACAATATGGCATGTATAAATGATTATACCCTTTTGATCATGGAGATCAAACCAATCTTACCCTTACTGGAAAATTAGTGACATGAATGCTTTTATGCCTTTTGGATCATGGAGATCAAGCCAGCCTTACCCTTACTGAAGAAGTAGTGAGGTGTTGGTTTGTAACTGTGATGGCTTGTTTGTGGTGAGAGAGGGATTTGTAATAAGGATTTCAAGGTTTTAGGATTCTTGAAAGAATTTGATATTCTAACAGTGTTGTGGCAAGGTTTTTTCTCTCTTTTTCTCCTCTCTGGTTTGTGTGAAGAGAAGGTGATTATATAATGGAAATTAGGGTAAAGAAAATGGGCTTTGAATGTGCAATTGGGCCTCCAATGTTCACTTGAGTTCATCACTTTCCAGGCTAAATCGCAGGGACTTAAGTGCAATTTTTGAAGTTGAAATGTGAAAACCAAATGTAGCCGACATCGATAACTAACTCCTGTCCAAAAATCGGCTCAATCGGATAAACAGTGAATTAGTTATGAATTTTTGAAGTTTCAGCTCAGACAAACTTATTTTGGGCTCCAGTGTCGACTCTGACACGTTCTTCAATAAAAAACTGGTATTGATCAGAGCATAATCCGGTCTCGACTTTTGAAGCAAAGTTGTAGATCTATGAGTCAGTGGCCTTGTGTAAAAATATGAGCCAAATCCGATACCGAGTTATGAATTTTCGAAGTTTCGGCCCAGATGAAATAATATTCAGCATTCAGGATTTTCAGCGTGTCACGCACTCTGAGAAAAAAACGAAGGCCTTTTGAATACCGTTTGAACTCAATACCTTCTGTGAAAATGTAGCCAACTCAATTTGTGAAATTTTGGCGCCAGAACCAGCTCGATACGATGAAAATCGACCAAGTTATGATTTTCTGAACATGATGCAAATAAACTTCTGTCACAAATTTCCTGTACGAAAATACTTGATAAATCCACATTTTTGAAGACCTTCTGATCGAAATTGGCTTCCAGCCGTGAGAGATGAAAACGTAGATAATGTCAAGACGGAATTTTGGCCACCGGAACGGGTTCGAAACAAGCCACGATCTTCAAGTTATGAATTTTTTAGCGCATAAAAACTGCACTTTCAGCACACTTTTTCACCATATTTCTTCGAGAAAACTCACACATTCGGATACCTTCTTTAAAGAATTGACTCTTGAGCCGAACCTAAATTTGAGAATATGTTATCAGAGATATCTTGGCGAAAGAATACCTGAATATGACGCGCCGGGTTGGACTTGTGAATTTTTCTTGAAATATTTTGAGAAATATGGGAAGGCAAATTTTGGGGTACAACAGTTGCCCCTGTTCAATCTTCTTAAACCTGAGGATGTAGATTGGCTTGCGTGCCTTTCGTAATCCGAAGGTGGAAGATGATTAAACACTAAAGTGCCCAGAAATTTGCGCTCACATAGAGTGTGTTAGCAGTATGATGTAGGGAATGGGCTTACAGATGCTATGTTGAGAGATGATGGATAGTAGGATGGGCTTATAGATGCCATCTAGAGACTGTTGGTAAGTGGAGAGATTGGCTTATAGATGCCATCGGGAGGTTTTCGATTGCGTAAGAGATTCCTTAGCGAGAACTTGCGTAAGTGAGAAAGAAAAATAATTACCTGGCCTGTTACAGGAGTTGGTCTTCAAACTCTTTATGTAGATGTGCCCTGGCTGGATACAGGAATCGAATCTTTAAACTCTTCAGACGTGCCCTGGAAAGATACAGGAATCGAGTCCGGAGAATATAGTCGTCAATAGATACACCCTGGCAAGATACAGGAATCGGATCTTCGAACTCTTCAGACGTGCCCTGGCAGGATACAGGAATCGAGTCTGGTAATGTTAGTCTTCAACAGATACACCCTGGCAAGATACAGGAATCGGATCTTCGAACTCTTCAGACGTGCCCTGGCAGGATACATGAATCGAGTATGGTAATGTTAGTCGTCAACAGATACACCCTGGCAGGATACAGGAATTGGATCTTCGAACTCTTCAGACGTGCCCTGGCGGGATATAGGAATCGAGTCTAGTAATGTTAGTCGTCAACAGATACACCCTGGCAGGATACAGGAATCGGATCTTCGGACTCTTCAGACGTGCCCTGGTAGGATACAGGAATCGAGTCTGGTAATGTTAGTCGTTAACAAATACACCCTGGAAGGATACAGGAATCGAATCTTCGAACTCTTCAGACGTGCCCTGGCAGGATACAGGAATCGAGTCTGGTAATGTTAGTCGTCAACAGATACACCCTGGCAGGATACAGGAATCGGATCTTCGAACTCTTCAGATGTACCCTGGCGGGATACAGGAATCGAGTCTGGTAATGTTAGTCGTCAACAGATACACCCTGGCAGGATACAAGAATCGGATCTTCGGACTCTTCAGACGTGCCCTGGCAGGATACAGGAATCGAGTCTGGTAATGTTAGTCGTCAACAGATACACCCTGGCAGGATACAGGAATCGGATCTTCAAACTCTTCAGACGTGCCCTGGCAGGATACAGGAATCGAGTCTGGAAAATAGTCGTCAACGGATACACCCTGGCAGGATACAGGAATCGGATCTTTAGTTGCGACCATTGATAGCAATTATCTTTGTATTGACTTTTGTCCTGAAAAGACGAAACGTTAGTTGTATGCGATGTTATGATGTATGACATGCGTGATGTTCTCAAAATAAATGAGATTGTATGTTCGTGATACGTATGTGCATGCTATAATGTATGAAGAGGTGATGTCTATGAATATATTTTCGTCTAGGAAAATAAATCCTTGACGGGTGCCGAGAAGTTAAATCCTGGGCTGATGTTGAGGAATAGAGTTCTTCGTTTCCGCTGGGGATGATGGTTGCAAGAATACCGGTAGGAGAAGATGACTCCGTTGAGGGATAAACTTGGCGAATAGATTGCTCTGCGGGGAGTGAACTCTGTGGGGAAGGAGATGTACTTGGCTGAGATATTGAATGAGAACTCCGCTGGGGATGCCATTGATGTGTTATGTTGAAGGAATTAATAGAATCCACTGGGGATGGGAAGACTTCGCCGAGGACGATCTTTCCATGGAAATTGGCTGAGGATAACCCAGTTATATCCTGGTGGGGAAATAACCTTTGAATAAAGTCGGGGGACGCGTTCGTGCTCTGCAGGGGATAAGCTTTCCAGAATCTACTGGGGATAAGCTTCAAGACCTGCTGGGGAGTTTGATTATACTCTCCTGGGAAACCTTCAGACTGGACTCTCCTGGGGAAATTTTGAACTGTACTGGGGAAGTGGCTTCGCTGGAGCGTTTGGTATACCGCCGGGGAACAATCTTAGATCAAGACTGCCGGGGATGCTTGTTATGGAATGTTTGTATACTCCGCTGAGGAATGTTGAGATCTGCTGGGGATAATCCAACTTCCATAAGGCTGACTGAGTAGGCTAACTTTGCTTGGGGAGAGTATCGCTGACTTGCTAGGAGATATTGTTCCTTGTCAGGGCTGACAGGAGACCAACTGCTCGGGAGAGAATGGTTGAATCTTGGCTCACTCTCTGGGGAATGAAGGTATGTTGGTCGTTCTTCAGCTGAACCTACCTTGGTACCTTGGTAGACCGAGCAATTAGATTGCTTAGACAACTCGTATTGCCCCAGTTTCTGCTGGAGAAAAGGTACCTGTTGAGGTCTCGATAACTGCTGGTTGGCAAATCTTCCTTCTGGTAAGATGACAGGACATAGTCGTACGCTTTGATCCCTAATTTTTGCCTGGACCGCCCTTTCGGGTTTTCAGTCCACCGGGATACCCATTTTTGCCCAAGCCGCCTTTTCAGGTTTTCGACTTGCCGGGTGTACAGATTTTTCATTTCATCCCTTATTTTTGCCAGAACCCTTTTGGTTTGCCGGGAAGCCCTTATTTTTTCCTAGGTGCGTTGACCTAGCGGGTCTTTGATTATGCGTAGCATTTTTTCGACTATGTCCATATTCTCAGGGTGCAGGGAGGTGCCCCCGTTGTTGTGTTGCCATGTGACCAGAAGATGTTTGATCGTGCAAGATTCGTCGCTGGAATTCATGTCCAATGCCCCAAGTTACTTAGGCGGAGATTTTCCCCAGGCTTATTGGCCTTTTGAGAGATTCTCCGAATCTTGACTGGACTGCCTCAGATGATGGACAAGGATCACGTCTGCCCCTTGATTGGAAGTGCTTTTGTTCACTAGGTATTCATCGTGCGATTTTCCCTGCTGTTCAAACAAATAGTCATATGCAAACAATGTTATATCAAAAATGCAAAGCTTATGTCTGTCTTGAAGATTTTGAAAATGCATTCTTTTTCATAAAACAAGTGAATGTTTGTAAAACGTGATGTCAACTCCATATTTACCGTAGGCCTTAAGGAGTCAGGATACCTTTCGTAACAGTATGCTTTTGAACTAACCCATGCTTCAGCTAGGACTTTTAAGGGTTATAACGTGGCCTGGTTCATGGTTTAAGAAACAAAGGATAAAGGCTCAAATTATTTGTACCCACCCGCTCTTCGTGATGTTCTTCAATCCTAAACTCAGTTGATCGTGCGTTAGACCTTATTTGAGTTTTTGTCCTGATATTCCCGTGATGGTTCGGATGTTGATAGTTTATTTTGAATAGGCAGTCATTCCTTTTTGTTATTGAGGGTTTGTGTGACCTCTTTCCTTTTTTTGATTTCGTTATCCCTGTTTTTTGCCTGAACTGTTTCTTTTGTGATTACAGTCAGCGGGATGCCCCAGTTTTGTAAGTCTCCTTCATAGGTTTTGACTTAATGGGCTTTTTGATTTTGGTAATGACTGCCGGTTTTTATGGTTATTTGGAACCATCAATGTCTTTTGTTTCAGAAGGACTTCTTTTGATGCCATTCGTTGTGAACCTGGATCAGCTGAGAGACCTACCCTGCCCCAGGTTATGATTAAGGGTTTTAATTTTCGAAAAGAAAACTCCTACTTCTTTGGCTCAGAGGGGTTGACGAGGGATTATCTTCCTTATAACTCCAGTGTTTAGGGATTTGAAACAATGTATGTACTTCATCAGCGGGGTCTGTTCAAAAGCATACTGTAAAGATCGTGGTATCGTTTTCGTCATCCTCCCTCAAGAGGCTTAGAATTATTAATCGAGCATTGAACATCACAAAAAATGAAAGCAATTTTAAATATAGCGAATGCGAATATATTGATTCAAAACAGACATATGCGATGCATTAATGAAATAACAACGTTTGACATGAATAAAATGTTTGAACAATCAAAAGAAAATTACAACTTGAAAATTCTAATGGGCAAAAGGTCTTCTCATCTCAGGACTTGTTACTTCAAATGATGCATCCTGTAGGGATAGTAGAAGAACTCAGCCTGACCCACTTGGGTGAAATCCACTGCTCCTTCATTAATCAGGTCCTGGACCTTGTTTTTCAGCGCCCAGCAGTCGGCAGTGTCATGTCCGGGACTATCAGAGTGGTATGCACACCTTTTGTTGGGATGATAGTTAGGAGCAGAGATGTTGGGATTCTGGGGAGGAGCTCTTAATGTAATCAGATTCAGTCTCAACAGGTGTTGTAAAGCTTGAAACAACGGCATGTTAAGCTGGGTGAACTGCCTCTTGGACCTGCTTGGCTTATTCTGATCAACCTGTTGCTCTGGGCGAGGTTGATGTTGGGCTTGTGAAGTGGTAGCAATTTGGAGAGTTCTATTCTTCACCATACCAGATTCTTTTCCTCTTGGAAGCTGATCAAAGACCTGGTCCCTGACTTGGACTGATTGCTTCATGTCTGATCTGTCTTGGTGGAGCTGACTGATCATGGTCCTCAACTCTTCTTGCTCCCGAGCTAAACCTTGGATGAGAGCCCTTTGCCCCAGCATCTGGGTTTTCATTGTATCCACCTCAGCTTGTAGACGTTTCAGCCGTTCGTCCTTATCGTCTTCTGGACTGTTCCTGACCAAAGTCCTCGTGAGGAGTGTTCTCAGCTCTTCCTTCCCCTTGGATAGGCTTAGGAAGATTTCCCTGAACTGAGTCTCTTGAGCATGAAGACTCTGGTTATCTTGTTGGGAAGCCATTGCTGAAATAAACAGCGAAGAAGGTAAGTGTCCTGTAAAAAGGGTACCTGTTATGCAATGATGTGTATATATGCATGCGATGTTTTCAAGGATCTTGCGGGGTAGACAAGAAAATTGTTAGAATTTGCATTTTGTAGCTTGAGGGAAGGCACTGCATATTGTTGAGAGTCCTTCTTCAAGAGTCAAGGCTCACCATATCGAATGGGTCATATCCCCTGACTCAAGTCATCATCTTTGTTTTGATTTTCAAACAACCTTGGCTAGGGGAACCTTCTTCAAGAGTCAAAGCTCACCATATCAAGTGGGTCATAGCCCCTGACTCAAGTCATCAACTTGGCTAGAGGAAAATAAATCCCCTTTGCCCCTTGCTGGACATTTGGTTCATCATGACCTGCATCACAAACCGTTGAGATCCTTGAAATGGGTTAGTCCCTATGTAGGATGTATGCAATGGTATGATGTTATGATGTTATGCACGTGGATGCAAAGGTGTGAGGTGTAAGTAAGCCCTGTAATAAGTCCAGTTTAAGGACTGTAAACAAAACCTGCAAGAAACTCGTGTGTCAGATAACAAGCATGCAAGTAGTCAAGTTTGAAGGCACACAAGTCACACCACAGCCCTTAGAGTTTAGGCCAGCATGGGGTCTGGGAATTACCCTCTTGAAGTTGGTGGGCTCAAAACCTGTCCTATCATAAGTAACCGGGTTCTAAGGGTCCCAATATCACTGGATTGCTTTCATTGTTCATCGTTTCGATTTAGCCACTGAACTGGCGATCGAAATATTCCAAGAAAACAACCCTCAATTGAGTGTAGTATCGAGTATCAACCAACCTCGGACTGCACCAAAGTCAGTTATCTCACTACCCTAAAGAGGCCAAGATGGTTCAATTAAGGTTCCTAAGGTCAGTTGATGCTTCACGACACCACGCGAAGGCCCCGTACTCTCCTTGACTGAACTCAAGGGTTACCGGTACACACCAAAGTGCCACATCAACGTAGCAGACTGCTTCAACAATATCGGTATACCCCGCACAGTTCCCTCACAGCCTTGTTGCTACCTAACAGGGTATCCCCAGATCCGGGTTAG
Organism: Vicia faba; assembly: GCA_948472305.1. Lineage (NCBI taxonomy): Eukaryota > Viridiplantae > Streptophyta > Magnoliopsida > Fabales > Fabaceae > Vicia > Vicia faba. Next base: position 1,258,132,920 of record OX451741.1, on the reverse strand, counting down.
GATCTATGTAACTCCGATGCAACCCACAATAATAAAACAAACAAACACATCAATTGAAAACATAAGTCTGAGCTATCCTAAGGTACACCTCACTTTAAGTGGTCCCCAGCAGAGTCGCCAGTTCTGTGATCGGTGGATTTAGAACTGACTGTTTAACGTTGGTTCGCGAAGTGTCGCGGAAGCAAAAGTCGCCACCGTCTTTTATTTTCTCCAACATGGACAGGACAAAAGCACAGCAAAATTCCTTATGAGATAGTTTCTCGGTTCGGGAGGTAGATTTATAGAAAGGGAAGGTGTTAGCACCCTTTCTATCCATGATTATCCATGGGCTCTTAGATACTTACTCATTGTGTTTTCAAAAGTGTTTGCTTTTCAATTGTGAGTGGGTTTGAAAAAGTTTCTTTGAAAGATTTCAGAATGACTCTTGTATCAGTCCTCAAGAGTGTTTAAAAAATTGTTTTGAAAGCTTTTGAAAGTGTCGGTGTGAAAAGGTTTTTGATTTATTTTTGAATAGAGCAAGTATCTACGAGTCATCTACCTACCCTAAAGAATTAGGCTGTGTAAATGTCCTTAAGGTAGCGCCATCCCACCATTGAGAGGTAGGTAGAACCACCGTTGGAGGTATTCGGGTCAATTCGTTTTTAGAGACCGTGTGGTCACCAGAGCAACAGCAGGACACCTTAGAAGCTACCCTTATGCCATTGATCCTTTTTTAGTCCGAGGCAACCGTTTCGAGGCAACTATTCCGAGGCAACCGTTTCGAGGCAACTTGTTTTGAGGCAACTGGATCAATGGACATAAGGACTTACTAAAACGTCCTATACTCGACGACCACGTTTTGAGGGCAAGGCAACAGTGAGGCGTACCCTAAGAGTGTTGTGTGAATTTGTGTGTTATTTTCATGTTATGTTTTATCTTGTGCATGTATCATGGTGATCTACGCTTGTTTTTATTTTAGGCCATACATTCTTTCATGCAATTAGAATTTAAAAGTGCGGAAATTTAAATGACGGAAAGGTAAATCCTACGCTATTACAAGGCGCGGGTCTATACATCGCCAAATTACAAAGACCCGTTTTTGATAAAGATGCGGAAAGTAAAGACGGAAAGATAAACCTAATTACTATTACATCTGAGAAACAGTTACATAATGATCGAAAGAAATAATGCGTGAAAAGAATTAAAATTAGGACGTCCGAGGGTTTTGACCATTTGCATGAAATTAAATTAAATTAAAGTCCAATTAATTATTTAATTAAAGAAAAGAAAGTGTTTTTTAGGTTTTTGGTATTTAATGGAAATAAAGAAAATTAATTAGAAGTTAAATGAAATCCTAGTTCTAAATATTTTTAATTATTAAAGAAAAGGTTAAAGTTTAAAACCTAATTTACACTAATTAATTATTTTACATATTTATTTACAAAAGTATTTAATAATTAATAATAATAATGATGAGAAAATTATTTATTAAAAAAAAGATGAGAATATTAAAAAAACCTAATTTCTACATATTTTAATTTATTAAGAAAAATGTTAAAATTGAAACCTAAATTAACTAAGTTAATGGTTAGATTTTATTTACAAAAAAAAATAGGTTAGTGATGAAATTAATAATAATTAAATATATTTGTATTTTTGATTTTTCTGTTTTTATTATAGAAAATTATTTTATGGTGAAAAAAACAATTAAAACAAATAAAAAAGAATTAGAAAAGAAAAGAAAATAAAATTAAAAAGGATGCAAACCAATGAGGGTTTCAGGCCCAAAGGGGAGGTTTTTTTGAAGTATTCTGGCCCATTAGACAAAAAGCCTTGTTTGACTTTCTGGTATCACGTGCGTGTTCATTGACTCCTGAGTACCGTGGTCTACATTCTTTGGCCATTGGATTGGGTTTCATGGCCATTTGTGTTCTGGCTGTTGGCCATTTGTGTTCTGGCCTCAACGTTCCTTAATCTTCTCAGGATGTCTGTCTCGCCATGTATTGTGTCATGCATAAGTTGTTCTTTTGGCCATTTGGCTTTTGGCTTTTGGCTTTTGGCCATTTGCCTTTTGCCTTTTGGCTTTTGGCCTCAACGTTCCTTAATGAACCTGCATGGGATCCTGTCTAAATCTGTAGTGTTGAATCTCATGAACACATTAAATAAAATCATAAAATGCAAATAAAGCCAATATATAAAGAAATTTAATATTTAAGCACAATATGGCATGTATAAATGATTATACCCTTTTGATCATGGAGATCAAACCAATCTTACCCTTACTGGAAAATTTGTGACATGATTGCTTTTATGCCTTTTGGATCATGGAGAGCAAGCCAGCCTTACCCTTACTGAAGAAGTAGTGAGGTGTTGGTTTGTAACTGTGATGGCTTGTTTGTAGTGAGAGAGGGATTTGTAATAAGGATTTCAAGGTTTTAGGGTTCTTGAAAGAATTTGATATTCTAACAGTGTTGTGGCAAGGTTTTTTCTCTCTTTTTCTCCTCTCTGGTTTGTATGAAAAGAAGGTGATTATATAATGGAAATTAGGGTAAAGAAAATGGGCTTTGAATGTGCAATTGGGCCTCCAATATTCACTTGAGTTCGTCACTTTCCAGGCTAAATCGCAGGGACTTAAGTGCAATTTTTGAAGTTGAAATGTGAAAACCAAATGTAGCCGACATCGATAACTAACTCCTGTCCGAAAATCGGCTCAATCGGATAAATGGTGAATTAGTTATGAATTTTTGAAGTTTCAGCTCAGACAAACTTATTTTGAGCTCCAGTGTCGACTCTGACACGTTCTTCAATAAAAAACTGGTATTGATCAGAGCATAATCCGGTCTCGACTTTTGAAGCAAAGTTGTAGATCTATGAGTCAGTGGCCTTGTGTAAAAATATGAGCCCAATCCGATACCGAGTTATGAATTTTCGAAGTTTCGGCCCAGATGAAATAATATTCAGCATTCAGGATTTTCAGCGTGTCACGCACTCTGAGCAAAAAACGAAGGCCTTTTGAATACCGTTTGAACTCAATACCTTCTGTGAAAATGTAGCCAACTCAATTTGTGAAATTTTGGCGCCAGAACCAGCTCGATACGATGAAAATCGACCAAGTTATGATTTTCTGAACATGACGCAAATAAACTTCTGTCACAAATTTCCTGTACGAAAATACTTGATAAATCCACATTTTTGAAGACTTTCTGATCGAAATTGGCTTCCAGCCGTGAGAGATGAAAACATAGATAATGTCAAGATGGAATTTTGGCCACAGGAACGGGTTCAAAACGAGCCACGATCTTCAAGTTATGAATTTTTTAGCGCATAAAAACTGCACTTTCAGCACACTTTTTCACCATATTTCTTCGAGAAAACTCACACATTCGGATACCTTCTTTAAAGAATTGACTCTTGAGCCGAGCCTGAATTTGAGAATATGTTATCAGAGATATCTTGGCGAAAGAATACCTGAATATGACGCGCCGGGTTGGACTTGTGAATTTTTCTTGAAATATTTTGAGAAATATGGGAGGGCAAATTTTGGGGTACAACAATAGTCATAGAAGGAAACCCATGGAATGTTTTAGAAATATCGTTTAGGGACTAGATCGTTTACCAAAGGCAACATCGAGGGTCATCGAGGGACTACAATCTTTTATTGAGGGTCTTTGCTAAAACGCCCATGTTCGAGGGACATGACTATTTTTAGATATGCAACAAGTGAGATTACCCTAGGGGTGCGTGTGTGCAAGTGTGTTAGTTTGCATGCATTTTAGTCTTGATTAGGGTGATTTATTTATTGGTTTTAGTCTTGCCATACACACTCTAATTACTAGCATTTACATTCGAAAGCGATAAATTGCATAAATGTAAAATTTTACGCTATTACAATATTTGGGGGATGGGGGTACATATTTATGAATGGGGGTTGCAAGTAAAATTAAATCCTAAATTATTATTACAACCATATCAAATGGATAAGAATGTACAAAAGATGTAAAATGAACTTGTTTTATTTTAATAAAATATTTTTGATCTTTTGTTTTAAGAAATAAAATAAAGCATGTAAAAAATAAAAAAATTTGTTTTTGGTGTCTTTTTGATTAATGAAAAAGAAAGTAATAGCAAAAATAGTGAGAAAAAGAAAAATATAATCAGCGTATTGCTGACTAAAGGAGGTCAGAAGTTCTGACTCTGGCATGCTGCAAAACAGATATCATGTTAGTGAAAAATAGGTAAAGTCAGAAGTTCTGGGTCCGCTAGGAACGAGGTAGTTTTCAGAAGTTCTGATACCACCGGCAACAAAGTAGATTTCAGAAGTTCTGATACCACTGGAAGGACTTGGTCTCCCTCTCCATGCTAGTCAGAACATCTGCAACTTGGTCATTTCTCAACAAAATAGAAGATGTGCATATGACAGTTATGGCAGGTGTCATAGTGTTTCAGAAACAAGAAATATCAGAGCTATAAATCATAGGCAAGTATGAATTTGCTAATCCTAATTACGAGTTCTAATTTCTTCAAGAAGTTTTGAACTAATTTATTCCCTACTTAGGCAGGCAGAAGCATGAAATCTCAGAATATATACAACATCATAAACATGATATCTACATTGTATTTTTGAACATGCAAATCTGGTAATGCTTAAATAATGTGGTGAAAGTCAGCAGAAGCTTACCTTGCAGCTGGAAGAGATTCTGTGAACTAGAGTTAACCTCAACTCTGGTGATGTTCTGAGCAGTTTCTTCACGTACTCAGCAGGCTGGAAGTTTTCAACTTCTGGAACAACAAAGGGGTGATGTTCTGACTCCTTTGAATAGATGGATGGAGAGTGTATGGTAGTATGAAAACAGAAGTTAGGGTAACTTCTAATATGTGAATCAGCAACTGCATGGATGGCTTTAGTCAAGAAACACTTGAGAATAAATGAAGTTTGAATGCAAGGAATCAAAAGTTAACAGGTTTTGTATGTTGTGTTTACAGTTTTTGGACTCTTGGAATTTTGGCAGGGGTTCAAGGCTTTTCTTTCTCAAATTTTCAACCTCTTTACAGTTGCAAATGTAGTTCAATTTATAGGCAAGGATTTAGTAGCTTGGAGAAATCAAAGGTACAACCATCATATGTTAGGCGCTGACTTGTTCTTGAAGCAAGTTCAAACAAGTATGGTTCAAGGCTCAAAGTAAGGTGGTTAGCAGCTTTTAGCCACGCCTAAGCTGGATTTGTAAGCATGAATCAAGGAAAAGTACCCTCATAAGCAAAAGCGAAGCATGGGCCCAACATATACTTTGTACAAAATCTGCTTTTCAAGGACAACAAAGGTACTTTTATGCCACACGTGGGGAAATCCTTTGGATAAAGACTCAAAAGTGCTTGTGAGCATTAAATGAGCATTAAATGATGATGATATGTATCAAATCAGAAATCCAGCCATGTGAAACTCTGCCTCATTGTTTGATTCTGGGTCAGAAGTTTAGCTTCAGCATCATTTAGAGCGAACATCCAACTTCTGATCTTTGTATCTTCTAGCTCCAGCATGTTCTGAAGAAGCTCTCAGACTTTCTTGGAAGCTTGCAGCATGCCTTGTAACCTTCTTTGAATTGCCCTGGCAAACTCTGACTGATCCTTTGTGAAAACCTGCCCAGAAGTTCTGACCAAACTCTATCTTGAAAGTGTCCAGAATTTGCTGAACGCTTTAGTTTTCATGGATGTGTCTTTGAGAAGTTATGACTTGAAATCCCAGCATTTCTAGGAGAAGTTCTATTCTTCAATGTTTCATATCTTGTTGAGATCTAGAACTCTTGTTTCAGAAGTTGATCCAGAATCAGCTTGCATCATGGTGAACATCTGGTCAGAAGTTATGAGTTTGTCATGTTTTTCTTAAACACTTAGAAAAAATTCTAAGTATTTAGAATTTTGACTTTTGAATTTCTTGGTGAAACAAACTTCATACTTTAACGTGTCTTAACGAAATATGATTCTTGAAGCTTGATTTTGATCCAAAAGTCAAAGTTTGACATTTTGGTGTGCAGATGACCATTTTGCCCTTGTGAACGGTTCTCTTGGAAAGTTTGTAATTTCAGATTTGCAATTGGATGGAAGCAAACCTGAGGGGCCAAGTTAATCCTTTGAGAAATGAGAGGGCAAATTTTGGGGTACAACAGCTATGATCATATTCCTTTATGATCTTATCAGAATTACTAGGAACTTCTGAGATAATTTCCTTCTGAGTGTCTTGTAAGTCGTTTTCCATTTTTGAAATTTTTTCTTTCAACTCAGAATTTTCCAATCTCAGATTCTTAGTTTCTTTAGAGTCAGAAACTAGATCCTTTTTCAGGTTCTTGAATTTGACTCGAAGTTTCTGATATCTTTCAAGAATTTCACTTAGACTTTCTCCAATTCAGCTTTAGTAAAATTTATAGTAAAGTCAGGAAATACCTCTTCAGTGTCTGACTCTAATTCTGATCCAGATGATTCAGTATCTTCTAACATGTTAACCATAAGAGCAATGTTGGCTCTTTTATCTTCTGATTCTGTGTCTGCTTCTGAAGAGTCTGAGTCATCCCACGTTTCCATGAGACTTTTCTTCTTCTCCTTAAATAACTTCTTTTGGGGTTTCTCCTTCTGAAGCCTTGGGCATTCGCTTTTGTAGTGCCCTTGTTCATTGCACTCGTAGCAGACAATGTCTTTGTTTCTTGACTTTCTGTACTCAGAAGATGGTTCATGTTTTCTATATCCAGACGATGATTCAAACTGATTCCCTATTCTTCTGGAATTTCTGAACTTCCTTTACCTCTGCTTCCACAGTTGATTGACTCTTCTGGAGAGAAGAGACAATTCATCTTCTTCTGTTGAGGATCCACCAGAGATTTCTTCAATTGCCTGCAAAACTTTAGAATCATATTTTTTGTCAGATTTAAGGGCTAAAGGATTACCTTGCTTCTGGGGCTTATCATCTTTTAACTCTATCTCGTAACTTCTAAGAGAGCTGACAAGTTCTTCTAGAGATATTTTGTTCAGATCTTTTGCCAGTTTGAGAGCAGTGACCATGGGTCTCTATTGCTTCGGTAAACTTATGATGATCTTCTTTACATGATTAGTAGTTGAGTACCCTTTGTCTAGAACTTTCAGCCCAGCAACCAGAATTTTAAATCTTGAGAACATAGCTTCAATGGTTTCACTTTGTTCCATCTTGAAGTCTTCATACTTATGAATGAGCGCAAGGGCTTTGGTTTCTTTTACTTGCGTGTTTCCTTCATGCGTCATTCTCAGAGAATCAAACATGTGCTTTATTGTCTCTCTGTTTGTGATCTTCTCATATTCTGAATATGAGATGGCACTCAAGAGAATAGTTCTGACCTTGTGATGATTTCTGAAGTCTCGCTTTTGATGATCTGACATTCTTTTTCTGTCAATCTTCTGACCACTTTCATCAACAGGATGTACATACCCATCAATCACCATATCCCAGAGATCAGCATCATGAGCCAGAAAGAAGCTTTCAATTATGTCTTTCCAGTAATCAAAGTTCTCTCCATCAAAGATTGGAGGTTTGCCTCTAATTATGTCTTTCTCATCATGGTAGTCATTGCTGATGTTCTGACTTGGTCCCACCATAGTGTTTTTCTTAGCTTGGATCTTTTACTGACACGGTTAAGTGCTTGAACTCAGAACCAGGCGCTCTGATGCCAATTGAAGAATTGAAAAATACAAGAAGGGGGTTGAATTGGAATCTTAAAATTCAATGGAAAGAACACATTGATTTTTATCCTGGTTCGTTTGAACTCAAACTACTCCAGTCCACCCGTCAAGGGGATTTCTCCCCTCTCCAACGAGGTCTTAATTCACTAATCAATCTTGATTACAAATCTACTTTGACTATTGTTAAAGTCTTCTTGAGTATAACCACAACCCGGTTTTTCTCAAGGAATTGCACTAAATAATATAATAATAAGACAGTGTACAGTATTGTTTTCCTACAAAATAGTATCACAGTATTGTGATGTTTTACACAGTTGAAAGAATTGTAAGTATGAGGATTAGAAAGGATTCCAACGTTGTTGAGAGTTGTGAAATCGTGAACGATTTATCCTCATGTCTTGTTTAAATAGGTTCAGCAAGAATGATCTTTTGGAAACTTGATTAATGAAAGTTATGGTGCTTTCCAAAAATAAAGATCCTTGTTCCCTTCCAGCCGTTACTCTTGAAATGGAAATATTTGATTTGTAATGCTTCAGAGCATTGAAGTATCAGTTTTTGCTTGCTTCAGAACTTTTTAAGGTCAGAGCCATAAGATCTTGTTTGCAGAGTTAGACTTACTTTCTCAGAGTTGTGTAATCAGAGTTGAAACATCTTTCTCTTAGCGCAACTTCTGGTCTTCTTTCATCAGAGCTTTTTGAGAATTGTCTACATTTAAGCAAAGAATAGACTTGTAGCTTATCTTCTGATCTTCTTTCATCAAAACTTCTCTACAAAATAGAATACAATTTTAGAGTGCATAATTGTTCTTTGTGTTTGTTATCATCAAAACTCTTACAAGGGTTGTAGAATCAAACTTTGTTCTAACAGAAATGTCGATTAATTGAGCCGACTGGGAAATATCTTTGTGTTCGCCTTCGAGCGCTCTTAATTTTAAGTTCTTAGAAGGCTGTACACTGTAAAATTGAAATACAATAGTGGATTCTTCGAAAGCATAGAAATTAAAAGTCATTTTATTCTTGATTCAGTGACCTAAGAAGGTTATGAACCGATATATTATAGATTTGGACCTGAAAATGTAAGAAACCAGATCTAGAACTTCTATGTTCACTCGATGGGGTTGTGAAGGGAACATGAATTTTGTGGAAATTTTAGGAATTAGAAGTTGATTCTTACAGAAGGCGTCGTTGTCCTATTCGAGAACCATGAATGGATGCACACTTGGTAAACTTGTTTTCTTGAATGGTGGCTCTAATTTCCTTTATGGCGGCTCCTTTATTACTCTGGAGTGGATATCTTCCTCAAGTAGTTTATAAGTGGTTGACGATCTTCCTAGGGGAAATCCCGCCTGGTGGTCGACTTCTATTGGACCCAGTAGGGTAGTTGAATGTAGACGATGTTCCTTGAGAGACTTTCCTACCCATCCAACGCGGGAGGAGATTGGATAGCTCTTCCATCCTAACATTTCCTTTGGGACTACATTGTCGACTAGGAGTTTGGGATTATGACTGACCGATCCCCATGCAACTATAATCCATGGTGCCTTCTCTCTGATTTCATGGACAAACACTCCCTTTTTTTTTGTTGGTCTGACTCTGAGGATTTGATAATTAGCTTATCCTAGTTGGGCGATGCCATTCAAGGGATATTGTTTACTAACACCCTGGATCTTGGCCCTGGTCGAATTGTTGCGCTTACTCGGGGATCGATATTTGGTTCTTGAGGCTTGTATTCCATAAGTGGTGCCCCCGTCGGCCCTTTGGGTAAGGACTAGACAAGTGATAGAGAAAACCCCAAACCTGGTCCGAGGGGGAATCCCCTTGGTCAGGGGTCCTTTGATACCAATATTGTGCGTCCTAGCACTTATTCTACGCCTGATGTTAACTATGAACTTACCGTATCCTGACGTTGTTGCCTCAGTAAGCACCCTGGTAGGGGGAAAAGTGAGGGTGGTGATATCTCAAAAGGTAAATTACGATTCTCCGCCATGACCTTCATGGAGATTGCCTTCAGACCCTGATATTAACCTAGATCTTGATCTGATATCCTTCCTTTTGCTACTTTCGTGGAGTTCTTGAGAGAACTGAACATCTGAATTTGATAAATCACAATAGAAACGGTGACTAATTGAGCCTACTGGGGTATATCTTTATGTTCGCCTTTGAGCGCTCTTGATTTTAAGATCTTAAAAGTTTGCACACAGTAAAACTGAAAGACGATTGTGGATTCGTCAGAAGCATAAAAATGGAAAGTATGGTTGTTCTTGACTCAGTAACCTAAGGAGGTTATGAACCGGTATATCATAGATTTGGACTTGAAACTGTAAGAATCCAGATCTAGAACTTCTAAGTTCGCTCGATGGTGTTGTGAAGCGAACATGAATTTTGTGAAAATCTTAGGAATCAGAAGTTGATTCTCACAGATGACGCCATTGTTCCATTCGAGAACTAGACATGGATGCACACTTGGAAAACTTGTTTTCTTGAACGGTGGCTCTGATTTCGTCTACAGAGGCTCCATTATTAATCTGGAGTGGGCATCTTCCTCAAGTAGTTTATAAGTAGTCGATGATCTTCCTAGGGAAAATTCAGCCTGGTGGTTGACTTCTGTTGGACCGAGTAGGGCAGTCAGATGCAGATGACATTCCTTGAGACACTTGCCTACCCATTCTACATGGGAGAAGATTGGATAGCTCATCCCTCCTAGCATTTCCTTTGGGACTGCAATGTCGACTAGGATTTTGGGATTATGACTGGCCGATCCCCATGCAACTATAATCCATGGTGCCTTCTCTCTGATTGCATGGTCAGTCATTCCCATTTTTTTTTGGCCCGACTTTGGGGATTCGATAGTCAGCTTATCCAAATTAGTAGATACCATTCGAGGGATGTTGCTAACTAACACCCGTGTTTGGATCCTGGTCCTGGTTAAATTGTTACACTTACTCGGGGTTCGATATTTGAGCCATGAGGCATCTATTCCTTAAGAGGTGCCCCCTGTCAGCCCTTTTGGTAAGGACTGGACAAAGTGAAAGTGAAAACCCCAAACCTGGTTCGAGGGGGAATCCCCTTGGTCAAAGGTCATTTGATACCAATAGCATGCGTCCTATCACTTATTTTCCGCCTGATGTTAACTATGAACTTGTCATATCCAGATGTCGTTGCCTCGGTAAGCACCCCGGTATGGGGAAAAGTGAGGGTGGCGTTATATCATAAGGTAAATTACAAATCTCCACCATGATCTTCGTGGATATTGCCTTTATACCTTGACATTAAACCTAGATCTTGATCGAATATCCTTTCATCTGCTACTTTCGTGAAGTTCTTGAGAGAATCGAAGACCTGAATCTGATATATTGTAATAGAAACGACGACTAATTGAGTCGACTGAGGTATATGTTTGTGTTTGCCTTTGAGCGCTCTTGATTTAGGATATCAGAAGGCTACGCGCGGTGAAACTGAAAGACAATTTTGGATTCGTCAAAAACATGGAAATTGAAAGTCGGCTTGTTCTTAATTCAGTGCCCTAAAGAGGTTATGAACTGATATATCATAGTTTTGGACCTGAAACTATAAGAATCCAGATCTAGAACTTCTATGTTCGCTCGATGGTGTTGGGAAGCGAACATGAATTTTGTGGAAATCTTAGGAATTAGAAGTTAATTCTCATAGACGGTGGCGCATGGTGGACAAGCGTGATTAGCACTTCAACGCTCAAATCAGTTCAAGATTCAAGATGAATGTACTGAAAAAATGAAGATCAAAGATTGTACATTCCTCTTAGCTTCTGAACTGATTTTATACCTTAAATCAAATCAAGTGGATTTGAGATGGATCGGATCTTAATCATTTGGGCCTTATATATATATATATATATATATATATATATATATATATATATATATATATATATATATATATATATATATATATATATATATATATATATATATATATATATATATATATATATATATATATATATATATATATATATATATATATATATATATATATATATATATATATATATATATATATATATATATGGGATATTTTTACTCTAAGAGTAAGTTATTAAGACTTACTCCGCATATTTAATTACTTAATATTCCTAACCATTTGATTGAAAAAAATTAATCATCAATTCATATATATATATATATATATATATATATATATATATTTATATATATATATATTTATTTATTTATTTATTTATATATATATATATTTATTTATATATATATATATATTTATTTATTTATTTATTTATATATATATATATATATATATATATATATATATATATATATATATATATATATATATTTATTTATTTATTTATTTATTTATTTATTTATATATATATATATATATATTTATTTATTTATTTATTTATTTATTTATTTATATATATATATATATATATATATATATATATATATATATATATATATATTTATTTATTTATTTATTTATTTATTTATTTATTTATTTATTTTGAAAGACTAAACATGGGCGTTTTTTTTATCTGCATGTTATTTTAGTTCGAATATGATTTTACTAGATTAAAGTAAGTTTGTGAACAGTCCTAATTATTTTTACCTAAACTCAAAATTAATCAATTCACATAACATCTAATATTCTAATTACAGTACAAAATCAATTTTGGCACCCTAAATTCAGTGGAGGCATCATTTGACGTACCAGAAAATGACATTAAAAATTATTACTAACATAAAGACCTTTCAGAATCCTTATCATATCCATTAATCTTCATAATAGGAGCCTTTTTATGGAATAATGAAGTTATTAATCAATAAAATAAAACCATAGTCTTTATTATAACTCATCTGTAACTTATCTGTAGATAGACATCACAAATTTGTCATACCAGATAGACATCATTAAAAAGTCAAATTCTCCTAAAATAACCTAAATTACAACAGCATTTGTTTGGTTTTATTGGCATGCGACATGCCCTGCTAGCTCAGTCAAAACTCATATTATTAACTAATTAATGTCTTACAACTTGTCATTGTCACCTTATATAATAACACATTCATTCATATTTAAAAATCACAAAATCGAAACCCACCTAACCCAACAAGGTCTAATAATTCTCCATTGTAAAAGCCTCCAAAAACCAAAACATTCTCTATTCTTCTTTCTACTTATATATCAACCCTCCATAATATTTTCAACATATTATGGAGGGTCTTTTACCTTTGATTTTCAGAGTAATCAGAAAAACCAAAAGTCGCAGGAAATACAAATGTCTTTCATCAGGTGCTGCTCTACGTCACAACGAGTTTCAAGGTTACCATGAAGATCCAGGTTATTGTTCAAGGGTTGATGATGATCATTATGCAGAGAAAATCATCGATTTTCGAAGATATAATTCTATTTCAGAATTCACTTCTTCGCCTATGCAAATGAACCGTTCTGGTGTTGACTCGAATGAATTTATGAGTCATCGTAAAGAATTTGTTCCATGCTCTAGAGGTGTATCCTGAATCTTGATCGTTTGATTTGTAATTGTAAACACAGTTTCTTATGTTTTTATTTTGAAAATTAAATTCAATCGTTCTATGTGTTTAAAAGATTGGTGTATAACGAAAACTTATATTAATCGAAATTATTTAATTGTGGAATTTTTAAGTTTTTTTATTTAAATCTAGTTCTGTATCTTTATTGATTTTTGATGAATGGTTGAATGGATTGTATTAGGTGTGAATTAGGTTGATTACAATTTTTCTTTTAATTCACTTATTAGAAGAGGATGTGTTCTGATTTTAATGTATATCTGATATAGGAAATACTTCATTGAATGTTTTATTTTTTTTCTTTAACAACACTCCTAATCTCGTATTTTGATTATCATAAACATGAATAAGTGAATTTGAAGTATTAGAAATCATTCTTATTTTCATTTTCAATATTAGATATGTAAATATAGAAAGATTATTATTAGTGTTGATTACAAATGATTATTAGAATCATAACCACATATTTGTATTGTGTATATAAATGAGTATCTGATCAATGAAAAGGCACGGCTTAAATTATCTTATATAGTATCAGACTTGGTTTGATCCCAAACTCTAAAACTAGTCGCCAACCTTCTTTCTTCATATTTTTCATTCTTTTTCTCTTCAACCACCGCAAAATAGTCATGACTATCACTATTGATTCCTCCAACAACAACTCTTCCCCACACTCCATCGGTCATACCGACCCTCCTCTTCCACCTCCCACTCCTACACCGACTCACCCTGCTCTCATTGTCCCAAATATTACTAATTTCATCAAGATTACTCTGAACATTGAAAAGGGCACGTATAACACGTGGTCAGAACTTTTCAAAATTCATGCTCGAGTTTTTCAAGTGATTGACCATATCATTCCCTCTGAACCAACCGCAGACCCCTCTCTCAAAACTACCGATCCACAATTGTGGCTTCGTCTTGACGCCGTCGTTTTACAGTGGATATATAGAACAATCTCTTATGATCTTCTCAACACTATCATCGAACATAATTCCACCGCTGAAATCGCGTGGAATCACTTATTCGACATCTTTTATGATAACAAGAATTCTAGGGCTCTCTACCTAGAGCAAGAATTTTCGCGATCTCATATGGAGAAATTCTCTGATTCTTCCTCCTACTGTCAGCATCTCAAGTCTCTCTCTCATAAACTAGCTAATGTTGGTGCCCCTGTATCGAATGAACGTTTAGTTCTTCAACTCATTTCGGGACTAACCGATGCATATGCTGTTGTGGGATCCCAAATTCGTCATGCTGGTTCACTTCCTCGGTTCTATAAAGCTCGTTCCATGATCATTTTGGAAGAAACAACATTGCAGAAAAAGGTGTCAAGCTCAATCAAAATTTTATCTTTCATGGCGTCTCACAATAACGTACCAGTTGATTCATCGACATCCCGTCCTAACCGCAGAAACAACGGCAACCACAATCATGGTGGTCGAAGTAATGGCAGAGGACAGCGTGGACGAGGTCGAAGGCCAAACAATGGATGTGGCAGAGGTCATGCTCCGCAACAGTAGTGTCCTTCACCATATTACCCGTATCAGCAGTGGGCTTATCTGCCGTACCCAACTCAATATCAATAGTGGAGCTCCCTGCCATGGCAACCATGGGCTACACCACCTTGTTTGTATCCAACAGCAAGAAATCTAAAGGAACAACCCGATATCCTTGGTCCCAGGCCATTTCACCAAGCTTATGTCGCCAATGCAGTGCTAACCTCCTCATATGCTCCAACAGATATTCAAGTTGCCACACATACTCTCTCACTTTCTACTCTTGATGGCCAGTGGTACATGGACACCAGAGCAACCTCGCATATGACGGCCAACGGAGGTAATCTCACGTCCTATTTCAATATAAGTAATAATATTACTATCGGTAGTGATCAAAATATTCTTGTAATTGGTTGTGGACATGCATCATTAACAAATTCCCTTCACCCTCTAAAATTACCTAATGTTTTACACACACCAAAACTCCTAAAAAATCTTATCTTTGTTCGTAAATATACCATAGATAATGATGTGTCGGTTGAATTTGATCCTTTTGGTTTTTCTGTAAAGGATTTTCAGATAGGAATACTGTTAATGAGATGTAAAGGTTATGGTGACCTCTATCCCATTTCCACAAGACCACCTAATAAAACCTTACCACAATCCACCTTTGCCGTGTTATCCACAGAATTATGGCACAACCGTTTAGGACATTCAGTAGCTACTATCTTAAGTTCTCTACACCGAGACAACTTTCTCCAATGTAATAAGTCTCAGAACAATTACTTTTGTAATTCATGCCCTCTTGAAAAACAAATAAAATTGCCTTTTTATAGCTCTGTGTCTCATACTTTTATGCCTTTTGATATTGTGCACAGTGACCTCTGGACTTCACCAATTCTTAGTTCAGAAAGTCATCGTTACTGTGTATTATTTCTTGACGATTACACAAATTTTTATTGACTTTTCCAATTCATGCAAAATATCAGGTTCATTTCATTTTTCTTCAATTTAGAACTCACATTTAAACACAATTTGAAAGAAAAATTAAATGTTTCCAATGTGACAATTGTAAAGAATATGATAACACTATGTTTTATAAATTTTGTAAAAATAATGGAATGTCTTTTAGATTTTCGTGTCCTCACACCTCCTCACAAAATGAAAAAGCCGAAAGAAAAATTTGTACCATAAACAACATCATTTGTACCCTTCTTTCCCATGCCTCTATACCTTCATCAATGTGGCATCATGCACTACACATGGCCATTTACCTATATAATATCCTTCTAAATAAAAAGCTTTCCCTCTAATCACCCACTAAAATACTCTACCAAAAAGATCCAACCTATACTCACCTTCGTGTCTTTGGATGTCTTTGTTATTCTCTCATTCCTTCATTATATAGGAATAAGTTACAAGTTCGGTTCATACCTTGTGTATTTTTAGGATATCCCTCAAATCATAGAGAATACAAATGTTATGTTTTATCTAGCGGTTCATGTTTGTGACTAAAACTTTATTATTTTAGCATTTCATGTTTCATCCAACCGAGCCCATGGTAAATTCTTATAAATGGTAATAACTTATGCTCGACCAAGGTGGTTACCCATTTATTTATGTTTGGTCGATCATGCTTGGTCAAGACTAGTATGATCGACACGCATACAACTTAATTTCTCATAACTGATTTCTAACAACCTTTCGGTTATGCTAGCGGTACCGTCAGCTTTCTCTAGGGATTGCCTTCTTCTTTGTTGCGTGCATTAGTTCATCTGACTTGATGGTAGGAGCTAATTCGACTGGTATGCCTTATTTATCATTAGTCGACAGATCCACCTGATCTATGGGGTTTTCTTTCTCTATTTATTCTGAATATTTGCTTTCGTGTTTACCTCTATCTACATTCGAATCTTGTCAATTTTCAGTGTAGATTGAGCTTTTAAGACTAATATGGCATATTTATGATATATAAGGATATTGAATTTGCAACAGACACTCACCTTTCCAATGATTTTGAATTCTCGGGGGATGCTCATCTCTTTAATCACGATGTCCTAATTTGCGGCTTCTTTTGGCTTCCATTTTAAATAAGGTGAGATCTTGTGGTAATAAAGGGATCGTCTTTGTCCTACGGTTTTTCTATGGATCTTCTCAATTATTTTCATTAGAATCAATATTTAGACCAGGAAAGTTGGAGGAAGATTTACTTCATTGTAACATTAAGGATAGAATGAACTTCGAATGTGATTTCTTTGTGGTTTGGCTTCGGATTAATGGGGTTTGGTCAAGGAATTTTGTGAGATATTGTTATAGAAATTGATCATCAGTACAAGTCAATCACTTCTACTCGTAATTTCAATCATTGAACCTGCAAAATAATTAACCGTTAGACAAATCTGAGGCGTGTAAATAGATTGTCCTTAAGGATTTATCTGCCTCATAAGTACAAATCTCTCATGATTCAATAGGTTATTTCTAGATTCTTAGTATGAATTTGAGATATCAAAACAACAAGAGATAATCTTTGAGATGATTGGGAGATGTAATCAGAAAAACCAAAAGAAGTATGAAGAAAAAGAAATATATATAATTCATGTTATTTGTTCATATCTTTTATATGATAAAAAAGTAGGAGACTCGTTTATATAAAAAAGAGAGAGAAATAAGTTTAATGACTTTGACTAAGTCAAGTCAATATTAGAATAAAATAATTATTAACTAAATTAAATATTTTTATAAATTACAAATAAAATAATAATAATAATAATAATTTTATTTAAAAATCTTTGTCACTTAAAAATTAAAAGTAAATTTATTTTAAAATTTTGAAATATAATTAAAATTTACAACAATCTCCCACATATTTCAAAAGTACAAAAGAAGAATAAAAAAGAATTTTCTGGATTCACATCATGAATTTGATACATCAAACTAGTGTAACAAACTATATGAACTAGTCCTAGAATGATAGTACTTAACATACAGTGAGATTGGTGTAGCAAGTTATATGAACCAAGATCACTTAGTGTATCATAGAGGTTTACCACTCACATCACACCCTCATAATTCTAATTATTGACGTTGTGGTGCGCTAATAGGCCATGTGTACTTGATTATTTCATTAGTGCTTTAGAGATTTTGTCAAGATCTCATACAAGCGGCCCACTCAACACTCATATAGGTGATTTCATCAAGTGTATGCTTCAAATCATACACCACCAATAAAGAATATGAAATTCATTAAAAACACACAAATTTATCCTCTCTCAGTAATGTAGTGTCTAGCACTTTCTCATTTACACCATAGGAAAAGGATCCGAACAAAATTTAATCCAATAATTTTTGGTGCTAGGAGAACTAACAAGTGACTCGCTCTTATCCATATGAACATTTTTCATGGGATCTTCATTCACAAAGATTGAGTTCTCATCACTTGTTAGTTTCAATTGGCTAAGTCTAATTCCCCTCGGTGTGTCACAAATAATTTCTTCCTAGGGATTTGTCAGAGGATCAAATAGGATTATTTTGATCCGACTTCACATAAATAGAAGATATTAACCTCGTTATTCAGTAGCTACTTTAAACACAAATGAAAAAGTCACAATTTTTCTTCCTACGAAATATTGACTAAGACATCTCTAAGTCAATGAGTCTCAAATATTACTCAAGTTTTAATATTAAACTTGGTCTCTATAATTAAATTTATATAAGTCTTGTTTATATAATTTATAAACGACATCGTTATTTCTCAATAAAAATAAATATAAATCTATTTAAGATTTTATTATAAAGGTATATGTTTTTCAAGTAACAACATTCCCACGATGAGAATTGAGAAATAATTTCATGTTTAATTTTTGTTCTCATTTGAATCATATATTAACGTCAATGTATTATTATAACACATTAGATTATCCACTATAAGAAATATTACAATTTTAATTATGACTCAAAATATCTCATGTGATTAAAATTCACCATATAAATATCTTTAACAATACTCAATAAATAATAAATAATTAATAAGTCACAAAATCACAACTACATGCATGACATTAGGGGTGTTCAAAATCAAACCGATCCAATAGAAAACTTTAAAATCGAACCGAACCAAATCGAAACTGCAAAAAAACGCATTTAATTCGGATGTGTTTGAGTCATTTTCTCGCGGAACCGCACGGTTCAGTTCGATTTAATTTGCGGTTTGTATTTTACAAACCGAACCAAACCAAATCAAACCGCATTATGTTATAAAATCTTACTAATCAATATACATTTCTTTAATTCTTTAGAGAAATCAACATGTATTATGTGTATATTTTATCATACTTTGTATTATATTCATTTTAATTTATAAATCATAAAAAAATAAAATATTATTCATAAAATATATTTTATTGTATTCTGATCTTACCGGATCAGACTTGGACCGTCACGACTGGCTCCGAGCTGAAGTTTGAACGAGATGGGGGGGTACCTGCAAGGCACTCCGATGCTAAAGTGAGTGGTAGTACGAGTAGGCAAAAAGTATGTATATGGGTAAAAGAATGAATACTTGACCCTCTTGGAACAGAGGGTATTCATAGCCCCCAGCGCTGGGCCAAGGTCCCTTCATTGGGCCGACCAGGATTGGCCCAATAAAGGAACTGCCAGGTTCTACGTGTGTAGTAGGGACCCACACGTGGTCTCCTTCCTGGATGCTCTGCGAGAAATACGGACAGATGAGGACGCGGTCTTTTCGGAGTTCAGGAGATGGTGTAACGGTTACAGCATGCCCTACGAGGAGGGTGTTCGAGCTGGACTCGAGCTAGATTGTATGTGGTCGAGGATGTTGCGTCCACGGGCAGTGGCGGGAACGGTTGTAGCTTCTGGTCGACGCGCCCCCTGTAGAGCCATTTGGATTGGGCCTTCATTCTCGCTCTTAGGCCAAGCTGGGCCCAGTCCAGAACAGGAGCCCCCCAAGTCGTGCCTCCTGGAGCAGGAGTTATGACTTGATCTCAGCTCACCTTTGTCACTGGGCCTCATGCTCGGCCAAGAGATTTGGTTCCCCGTGGTTGCTTGAGGAGCTTCCCCGGTGTCGCATTCGTGAGATAATTCCTTTCGAGGAGTGCTCGGGGGACTCTCGACGGGCTGCGTTCGTTGAGTACATGAGGCAACCCTTTGGGAATCGTGACACCACCCTATTGAAGATAGAGCCATCATTGCCTAGGGGAGCTATGCGTCGAGGAGGGGAAGTTCGTGGTTACCCGGGGTGACGTTTCGTATTCCACGGCATCACTATAAATAGGATCCTTGGGTCCCATAATATGTTTTTCCTCTTCGCGCTTCTCCTCCTTCCTCTGCCTTAGTTGCTGCTGTTTTTCCAGATTTTCATAGGACCGCCGTGCTTTCCGCCGTCGATTTCCTTCTCCGCCGCCGTACCTCTTTCCTGATTTCAGGTAAGCGTCTCATCCCTCATGTTTTTTATCTGTGGTAGATGATTTTTTCCATTATTTGTATGTTAGGAAATCTGCGTCTGGGATTAGCCCTGGGACATTTGTATTCCTACCCGGCGTATTCATGTTTACGCCCGGTGAATGCATGTTTGTGCTCGGTAAATGCATAGTTTAGGCATGTGACTCGCAATGCTTCCCGATATCTTCATGGTTCTGGGCGCCTAACTCATGATATTGCCTGGTAAACTCCTAGTTCTAGGTTTAGGATTCATGATATTGCTTGTCATATCCATAGCTTAGATCGACGTATTCATGACTGGTCGGGATGTTGGCCCATTTAGGCAGTATGTAGGACGACTTGTCGTGGCATCTTGGCGTCGGGGAGGTGATACCAGACTTTTGTTCGAATCCTCAACGTTTTAATCGTGTGTGGAGTGTGACTCGGCTTGTCGTGCCCTTCTTCCCGTCAGTTATGGCGAGCGTATGGATTTGCTCCCCAATTGACCGATTTCCTGTGCTTTGCAGGTAACAATGGCTGATGAACCGTGTTCCTTGGGGCGCAACGAGGCGGAAGACCAAAGCACCAAGGAAAATGTGAATCTGATCGATACTATTGACGATCCTTTGCTAGAGTGGGTGGGCGCCGAGCCCAGAGGGATTGCTTCTGCTTATAGTTGGCGCAGTCGGAGCGCGTATACTATCATCGAGCAGGGCGGTAGTCAGCCCGACTTTCAGAAAAATTTCATCGTCACCAGACCGTCTCTTAACGCGTGGATCTGCTCGGAGTTCCCCGAGTACGGGTTTCCTATGTATGAGATCGCGTTTAAGGACCTTGGCCTAAAGCTCCCTTTTAGTGATTTTCAGGTCGGGGTCTTCAGTCATTTGGAGCTGGCCCTCTCACAGCTTCACCCCAACTCGATTGCTTTTCTTCGGGCATTCGAACTGACGTGTCGCTTTTTAAGGATTGGGGCGACCATACCTATATTCTTCAGAGTCTTCTATTTACAGCGCCAGTCTCGGGGAGGTAGGCATATTTGGGTTTCCCTGAAACAGTCGAAGAGGCTGTTCAGGATGTATATGGATTCTGTCCGGGGGTTCAAGGACAAATGGTACATCGTGCGACCGGTCACCAAATCTGCTCTAGAGTCTGTATACGAGGAAGAAATTGTGGTGACCGACAATCACGGGGAGGCTCTTCTGGACGATGAGGGTCGCCCGGTGTTGGGGCGTGTAACTAAGTTTCCCTTGCATTGGACCTCGCGCCACTACGAGCATGGCACCGGGCACTACCATACGCCCGCGGACGGGATGAGCACCAAAGATGAGGAGGCCTATGGTACCCTCTGCAGATATGTCGATAGTTTCTTCCCTGCCCGGTGGGCCACGAGGGAGGGAAATGATATTCTTGACGAAGATGGTTACCCGAACTTTGAGGCCCGACCTATAGATACAAAGGCGCTTGTGGAGTGTCAGTCTTACGGGCAGGCCGCGAACTTGCTAGGTTATTTTTTGTCTTATAGTCTTGTTCGAATTTCTTTGTTTGTTACTTGCTCGTAACTAACCCGGGATTCTTTTATGCAGGTCTCATGGCTGGACGAAAGGAGAGGCTTCTAAAGTTGACACAAGATAACAAAGTCAACAAAAGAGTGGTGCGAGCTCCTCAAGCGACGAGGATGGGCCCGCCAACTAGCTCGGGTGATGCTTCTGGAGGGTCCCCGGATGCTCAGGATGTCGAGCAGCATGTTGATCTGATACCGAGGAAGAGGAACCGGGTAGAGAGCCAGCCGGAAGTTGGCGAGGAATCTGGCGCCGTGACGTCCTTTGGGTTGCCCCCTATTTTAAAGAGGAGGGTTTCTTCGAGGGGTTTCCCCTGTCTGTAAGCGCCAATGAAGCTGATACCATTAGGCGGTGTAAAGAAAGCCGGAGAAAGCATCTGGCTGCCAACATGGTCGGGATGGTCAAGATGGCCGAGATGGCCGTTGTCCTGGATGAGGAGGAGGCAGACTCCGACCGCGTCAAAGAGATGGAGCAGGAGAAAGCTGCCCTGGCTGCGAGCTCTCGAAAGTTGAAGGCTGCCCTGGAGGGCTCTGAGGAGATGTTCCGCGAGCAAGCCGAGCTGCTGGCCACGAAGAAGGAGAACTCGGGGAAGGTTGCCGAGGAGAGAGACTACTTTCAGCTGGACCTGGAACGCGTGGAAACCGACAATGGGCGTCTCGCCAAAGAGGTCGAGGATCTGAAGGCCGCCATGCTTCCCGCCGAAGATGAGTCGGAGGAGACAACCCCCTTGAGGAGTCATTCGGAATTGTTTGCTCGTATTCAACTCCTCGAGACAGACTGTGTTGGCGCCTTGGCGGATGGCTTTGAGGTCGCGGTTAACCAGCTCACTTTGTTGAATCCTGGTTTGAATACCGAAGGGGCGAGTTTTATGTCACAGATCATCGACGGCCAGGTCGTGCCTCCGCCCGAATCGCCTGTCGTAGATGCTGGTAGCCCCGGGGAAGTCTAGCTTGTGGAACTATGGTCGGGCCTGCGTGCCTGTTTATTGGTATTTGATTTTGGGGCCTGCGTGCCCGTGCATATTTTTTGGGCCTACGTGCCCGTTCTTGTAATTTCCGAACATCGCCGGCCTTCTTGGTCGGTTTATTTCTACTTGTTTTTTTGCTCACGAGCTTTTTGAATAAATGTTGGTTTCGACTTTAATTGTTTTGCTCGTGTTTATGTTTTTATATTTTGTGATAAAATTTTCCTAAGTTATGTCCCTGAGTCTCGCCTGTGCTCGGCTTTTACTTTGCGGCGACATTCGCCTAAGTGTTTTCCTCGGGGCATACTTGTGCTTGGCTTGCCATTTTGTGGCGAAATTCGTCTAAGTGTTTTCCTCGAGTGGATATCCTTTCAACCCATTTGGTGGTCCGACGAATTTAGAATGCGTCGGGCGTGCGGAGTAAAGCCGTTTGCTCGGGCGTATGACCCAGATCGGGGTTACTTGCCTGTGGCGTGAACTGCCCATCGCGAGCTGGGTGTTCTGCCATTTGGGTACTTCGACGGTGGAGCTCGATTGAGGGGCCCATGTCGGACACCGTCATTCGTGCTTGTTGGACTGGACGATGTTATGTCATTTGGGCGTAGATCGGGCCCGTACCTTGGCCTTTCTACGTGCTCGAGATGTTTTTCTCCGTTGACTGGATGTGGATGTCCGACAACGTGAGTCCTTGGTGTTTAAGGGTTCTTAACTATAGTACTGCTTCAGCTTAGCAGCGTTCCAGGGTCGTGGCAGTGGTTCTCCGTCTAGTTGCTCGAGGTAATATGCCCCGGTACCTGTGGTGTCGTGGACACGATAAGGCCCTTCCCAGTTCGCGGCCAATTTCCCTTCGCGGGAGTCTTTCTGGTTTCTTCGTAACACCAGGCTGCCGATTTCGAACTCGCGTTTGATGACCTTGTCGTTGTGACGCAGGGCCACTCGTTATTTTAAGGTGGACTCACGCAGGGCCGCCCCCGATCGAATTTCCTCGACCAAGTCGAGTTCGTCCCTGAGGGCCTCGTCATTCATTTCTTCGTCGAGCGGATTTTCTGTCCGTTTGGAGGGTTCCCTGATTTCTACTGGGATGACGGCCTCGGTGTCGTATGTTAGTCGGAAGGGGGTCTCGCCCATCATTGAATGGGGCGTGGTGCGGTATGCCCACAAGACATTGTGCAACTCCTCGACCCAACCCCTTTTTGCCTCGCTGAGCCGATGTTTGAGTCCTCAGAGGATGACTCTGTTTGCAGCTTCTGCTTTCCCGTTGGTTTGAGGGTGCTCGACCGAGGTGAAGTGTTGTTTTGTTCCCAGTTTGGTGACGAAGTCTTGGAACCCGTGGTCGGTGAATTGCGTGCCGTTGTCGGTCACCAGTGCTCTCGGGATCCCAAATCTGGCGAGGATGTTTCTCTTGTAGAAACGGAGGATGTTGTGCGAGGTGATCTTTGCGAGAGCCTCGGCCTCTATCCATTTCGTGAAGTAATCCAAGGCTACGATGAGGAATTTATTTTGGTAAGTCCCTTGCACGAAAGGACCGAGGATATCCATACCCCACCATGCAAACGGCCACGGGGAGGACAGTATGCTCAGTTCGTAAGGGGGAGCGAGGTGCATGTCGCCGTGCCTCTGGCACTTGTCACACTTCTTGACGTGTTCCTTGGTGTCCTGCTGCATTGTCGGCCAATAATACCCCGCTCGAAGGGCTTTCCTCGCCAGGGACTTACCGCCCATGTGCTGGGCGTTAATCCCTTCGTGTATCTCCCGCAGTAACTCGGGGACTGTGGATTCGTCGATGCACTTCAGGAGGGGGATAGAGAATCCCCTGCGGTATAGTTTGTGCTCGAGCACCACGTAGGAGCATGCTCGTCGCTTCGTGATGGTTGCATCTGTCTGGTTCGCAGGGAGTTCGCCTTTCGTCAGAAAATTGTACACCGGGGTCATCCAGGACGAGGCATCTCCTATGGCGTGGACTTCGACTAGTGTCGAGGACCTTTCGATGCTCGGGTGTGATAGGCTTTCTTGTATGAAGGATTTTTTTCTTCCCTTCTTTCTCGTGCTCGCGAGTTTGGACAATATGTCTGCCCTTGTGTTTTGCTTGCGCGGGACATGTGAAATCTCTGCTCGTTCAAACTTTGTCATGTATTTTTTGACTATGCTTAAGTATTCGACGATGCTGTCGTTTTTGGCTTGGTAACTCCCCTGGACTTGGGAGGCAACGAGTTGTGAGTCTGTGAAGATTTGTATTTCGCGGGCTCCCAGGTCCTCGGCTAGCCTCAGTCCTGTGAGCAGGGCCTCGTACTTTGCTTGGTTATTGGACGTAGGGAAGGAGAGGGTTAATGAGTGCTCGATAACTACGCCTTCCTCGTTTTCCAAGAGGATCCCCACGCCGCTTCTGGACGAGCTAGAGGCTCCATCGACGAAGATGGTCCATTTGTGTTCCTTCCCGGCAGGCGGGTCGTGAGCGGTCATTTCCGCGATGAAGTCGGCTAGGGCTTGTGCTTTCAGAGCTTTCCTACTCTCGTATTGAATGTCGAATTCGGAGAGCTCCAAGGACCATTTCAACATTCTGCCCGCCATGTCGGGCCGACCCAAGAGTTGCCTCACTGGTTGGTCGGTTCGCACGATGACTGTGTGGGCCAAAAAATAGTGTCTGAGTCTCCTCGCCGTGTTGACAAGGGCTAGAGCTACCTTTTCTATCGGTTGGTACCTGCTTTCGGGTCCTTGTAGGGCTTTGCTCGTGAAGTAAACAGGTTTCTGTCCGTCGGTGGTCTCGCGGATGAGAGATGCACTGACGGCTTTGTTTGAGACGACCAAGTATAGGAATAGTGGCTCCCCATCGGCTGGTCGAGATAGTACGGGTGGTTGAGATAGACTTTGCTTTAGGTGGCGCAGTGCCCGTTCACACTCCTCGGTCCATTCGAAAGCTGCTTCTTTGCGAAGGAGTCTGAAGAAGGGGAGGGCGTGCTGAGCGGACCTCGCGACGAAGCGGGACAATGACGTGAGCATGCCGTTCATGACTTATATTGATTTCTTCGACGTCGGTGTCGGAAGGTCGGAGAATGCTCGACACTTGTCGGGGTTGGCTTCAATTCCTCGTTCTGTTAGGTAGAATCCGAGGAATTTTCCCGCCTTGACTCCGAACGTGCATTTTTCGGGGTTGAATCTCATTTTACATTGTCTTGCTTGGGCAAAGACTGCCTTGAGGTGTGCTGCATGGTCGATGTCTGCTCGGGATTTGACGATCATGTCGTCCATATAAACCTCGAGCATGTCCCCAATCTGCTTGTGGAAAACCCTGTTCATCATACGTTGGTAAGTTTCCCCGACATTTTTTAGTCCAAAGGGCATTACGTTGTAGTAATAATTGCCCGAGCTGGTCATGAAAGTCGTGCAGTGTTTGTCACCCATGGCCATCTGGATTTGATTATAGCCCGAGTAAGCATCCATGAACGACAATGTTTTGTAGTTGGCCGAGTTGTCGACCAGCATGTCTATGTTCGGTAAAGGGAAAGCATCTTTCGGGCAAGCCCGGTTGAGATCGGTATAGTCAACACACATCCTCCATTTTCCATTATTCTTTTTAACAAGTACAACGTTCGACAGCCAGGTTGAATACCGGGTTTCAGAAATAAAATTCGCCTCTAGGAGGTCTTTTACAGCTTTTTCAGCAGCCTCCGTTTTCTCTAGAGACTGCCTACGCCTACGTTGTACTACGGCCTTAGAGGCAGGATCTATGGCGAGGTGGTGACAGGCGACCTCAGGGTCGAGTCTGGGCATCTCCGCGGCGCTCCAGGCGAACAGGTCAGCATTCTCGCGCAAGAAGGCTTTGATTTGCTTCCTTGCCAGGTCGGGGAGGTCCTTGCCAATCTTTACTCCTTTGCTCGGGTCTGTGCCGATGGGGACGAGCTCAAAATCCCCGTCCGGTATTGGTCGGAGTGGAACTTGCTCGCCGTTGGGAGGTTCGCCCTGATCGAAACGAGCATCCAGGGCTATAGAGTCGACCTTTGGTGGAGCTTTATGGACTTCTTCCTTGGCGGACTCTGGCTTGTCGGGCTCCTGTCGCGTCGTCGCTGGTCTTTTGGCGGGCCTTGTCCCGACGTCAACAGTGTCGCGTCCCTTAGATGCAGCGTTGAAACACCTCCGAGCAGCGGCTAGGTCTCCCTGGATAGTAGCTACCCGTGCCCTTTTGGTGTAGAACTTCATCTTCAGGTGGACGGTGGAGGGCACCGCTGTCAGTTCTGCCAGTGTTGGTCTCCCCAGGATGCAGTTGTAGAGGGACGGGCATTCGATGACGAGGAAGCGTACTTTGACCTTCCTTGTCGGTGTGCCTTCGCCGTATGTAACCATGAGCTCGACATATCCCCAAGGCTTGGAGGTCGAGCCGTTGAAGCCTTGCAAGTCCGACCCTACATACGGCGAGAGATGAGAGTCGTCCAGCTGCAGAGTTCTGAACAATTGGCTGTACATTACATCGACAGAACTTCCTTCATCGACGAGGATGCGGTGCACATCGAAGTTAGCCATTCTCGCCCTTATCAGCGGGGGAATGACTGCGTTGGGGGCTCCCCCGGGGAGCTCTTCCAGGTAGAAAGTGATGGGCTCCGACCTACCTTTTACCCTCTCGAATGTTACTATTTGCGGGGGTGCCGCGTCGACCAGTTCATCCAGCCTCCTTTTAGCCGAATTGATAGTCAGGTCGTTGAACCCTCCTCCGTTGATGACCATGGCGGAGGGGAAATATTTCCACATGTTGTGTGTTGTGAGCGGTTCATGCAGGTGTTCGGGGACGTCGAAGTCCTCGGGTCTGGTGACGGAGAAGGCGGTCTGGACGTGGACCGACTCGTCAGATGGTCGGGGGTCTTCCTCCGGTTCTCTTGCTTCCCGGGCGTCACGATGAGGAGAGTCATTTCGCTGGCATTATGCGAGCCTTCCTCCTTTGATGAGGGTTTCGACGGCGTCCTTGAGGTGGACGCAATCTTCAGTCAGATGACCATGGCTCCTATGGTACTGACAATACTTGCTCTTGTCTGCTCCGGGATTGGCGGGAGCAGGTCGGGGGCATTTGACGCCGCCGTCTTTGAAGTCCGTGCTGGCACACTCTGCCAAAATGCGCTTGCAGGAAGCTGTGAGCAGAGTGTACTCGGTAAAACTCCCTGAGGGTCCTCTTTGTTCTCGGACTTCTCGGGGTCTGTCTTCTTTTATTTTCTCCCCGGCTCGTCAAGGAGGAGCTTCCTGGCGCGGGTTGCTGCTGGACCCGTGAGTCCTGGGGTCTCGGGCTCTGTTGGCCGCCTCCCTCTCCTCGTAATCCATGTACGCCCGGGCCTTCTCGAGGAGGGCATCGAATGTTCTAGGTGGCTCGATGCCCACTGCCTTTCTAAATTCAGTGTCGGGGAGGATCCCCCTCTCCAGCAAATATCTTTTCATGTGGTCCGCACAGGGGACCTGTATAGCTTCGCGGTTGAAGCGATTGATAAACTCTCTCAAGGTTTCATCCTGTCTCTAGATGATAGCCTCGAGGGTTGCCTCGGTCTTTGGGTGTCGCCGAGACGCAGTGAAATAACTTATGAATTGGTTCTTCAGGTTTTTCCACGAGGTGATTGATCCCGGAGCAAGGCCCTTATACCAGTCCATTGCTGCTTTTCTAAGGGTCATGGGGAACAACCGACACTTGATGGGTCCCCCGACGTTGTGATAATGCAGCATAGCCTCGAACCCGTCTATGTGGTCGACCGGGTCCGCGACTCCGTCGTATTCCTTCAGATGTGGAGGCTTCTCCATGCCCAGGGGAATGGGCGCCTCCATGATTGCTTGTGACAAGGGATCGCGTGGGTCGTCCTCATCGCTCCGCTTTGGGGAAAGGGATGGGGTCCCGTTAATACTGTCGAGCATGACGGTCCTGGTCGTGTTGGGTATCTCTCGAGCGTGGTGCTCGTTGGTTGGTTCTTCCATGTCCGTCTCCGGAGTGTCTTCTTTCTTGTCGTGTGGGGGCGTGGCCGCGTCCCCCGACTTCAGTCGTGAGTTGTCTCTCCAAAGGGGGTCGTCTCCCCGAGGGTCGGGGGGACGGGCTTCAGGAAACATCTCTGTATTGTCTCCGCGGGGCAGACGGGAGAGGTACTTCAGTTACTCGAGGAGGTGGGGTCTGGGGCCTCCGGTGCCTCCTCGGGGGTCTTCGATCATCTTCTAGTGCCTTCAATCTTTCGCCTTGTGCGAAGATGAGGTAGTTCGTCTGATTGATCGCCGCGAACAGCGCGTGGGTTGTGGCATTTGGCCCGGCAGGGACAAGGACTTCCTGAAACTGGGCAGCTCGATAGTTTGTGGGAGTTGCGTTGTCTTCCTCGAGCGGCGGAGGGACCAAGGAGGATGATGCAATAACTCCGTCGCGGTGGACCGAGGGCCCGGAGGCAGTTACCGCAGGGAGGGTGTTATGACTGGGGTTACCGGCTGTTGTACCCCAAAATTTGCCCTCCCATATTCTTCAAGATTGGCCAAGAATCATCTTCAACTGGTTCAAGACTACTCAAGGGTTACACAGTCAAACTGCCTCCTAAGCCAGTCAAAATTAGGGTTTTGGTTCTTGCAAGGAATTCGAGGTTTTCAAGGGCTCAATCAAGTCCCATGTGCCCATATACATTGTCAAGCATCTACATGTCAAGTTGTAAGTCTCACAGCATCAAATTGCACAGTCAAAAGTCCCTATTTGGTTCACAATCAACTGTAGGGGTAAAATGGTCATTTTGCAGTCAAAAGTCAAAAAATTTGGTCAACATCTTATTTTGAAGCCACAATCATCATTTGATCAAGTCTTGATCATGATTCCACAAGAATGGCTCAAAAATCATCAAAGATGCAAAAGTTACTATTTTTGGACAGCTGAAAAGTCAACTGTAACTTGACCAGGGCATAACTTTTTCATGGTTCATCAGAAAAATCCCATCTAATGCTCATTTTGAAGGGGATGACATTTCCTACAACTCATATTCACATTCCAAGTCCAAGAAATGCTCTCACAAAAAGTTATCAATTTCTACATTATAGGTCAATTTCAAAAGTCAACAAAAATGCACGTTAAGTCAAAGACCATAACTTGAGATTGGTAAATCCAAATGACATGGTACCAAAGGCATTGGTTAGAGGACTTCAAGACCTTTCCAAAATATCCAAGAACATGGTCATAGGGTCAAATTTGAGCAAGATATGCATTGGAGAAGTTGGGAAATTTTTGGGAATTTGCAAAAGTCAACTTTGCCTAAAACACCTTGTTTTTGCTAATGGGCCTTAAATTCCTTCTTGAAACTTTGTCCAAGGCCTATGCACGACCCATCGAGCTTAAATTGATTTATTTTCTTATTTTTAATTAATTAATTGAATTTTTTATTAATATTAATTAATTTAATTGATTTAAAATTTAGGAAATTCAAAGATATGGTTTTCAAATCTTTTTGTGATGCAAATAAACTCAACACATGCTGAAGATTTCGTGTATCAATCAAGGGGACCAAAATCTCCAAAATTAGCAAGTTTTGGCAATCAAAAAGATGCAAAAATATTTGATTGAAAATCAAATATGCAAATCATTATTCCATGGATGTTTGGACTAAGATTTACCCTAATTCCATTCAGCTATAAGTGCATAAGCTAAACCTAATTCTATACACGTGCAAGCTGCTGCAAAAAGCCACAAGCCAATTCCAAAAAATCAAGAACAAAGTCAAAACTGAATTCCACCTTCCAGGCCCTTTCAAGACAATTTAAGGATTCAAAAACATTGATGAGACACTCAGAAACCTTTTGCAATCGAAACCAAGTATTAAAGATCAAGAAAACGTTCTACACAGTCACACGATTTAGCTTTCTTTCTCATAATCGAAATTCATAATTCATGCATCTTTAATGTGATTTTTTGTGTGTTTTGTGTTGCTTGAATCCACAGGAATCTTTTAACATATGTTAATTGCCTTGAAACGTCCTGAATCATAAACCACCATTGAAGGATTATAGGGTTTCCAAGCTCTCGAATTAGGGCTTTACAGCATAAGCAAAATTAGGACTAATGATGCACATAGTTGAAACCGTCTGATCAAGACGAATATACTAGACATATCGCGCCATATTTATATAGCATAGAATCCTATTCGCTATTTTTCCTCGTTCAGCTTTGTGGGGGTTAAAAACCCCCGCTATCTCTTTATTCTTTTGCAGGAAATTGAAGAAGACGAAGGACGTGTTCAATCATGAGTGGTCCATTCAAATGATCAGCGCGCGTTATGTTGTTCCCAGCATACGCGTTGTTTTTAATATATTATTTTCATTGATTGTTATAATTACAAATACCGGCACATGGTGTAGTGGTTGCTGCGCTGTCCAAGGACCATTGGGACCTGGGTTCGATCCCCAGGTCCCCCAATATTTGTTTCATATTTTTCATACCATAATCATGCGCAGGTTTGCCAATGTATTCCACCATGGACTCTCACAAATCAATGCACCAAGTGGCCACAAGGCTCAATCTAGTGGTCAGGATGGAAGCACACCATGTCCCTGGTCAATCAACACACTAGACAATTCTAGAAGTCAACAGGTTTGAGTGCTATTGGGCCTAAAATTTCCAGCATAAACCTCCTAATTGGGTCCATCAACCCCCCTGGTTCTTTCACAATTTTTCCTTTTATTTTCTTTTTACTAATTTTTATTAACTCTTATTAATTATTATTATTAATTCATAAATTAATTATTTTTCATATTAAAATTAGAAACTTAAAATTGTAAATTTTTTTATTATTTATTAAATTCACTATTAATTATTTTTATAAATAAATACTAACCAAATTAATTTAGTGTAATTAGTTTCAATCTTTAATCTTTTTTCAATAAATAAAATAAACTTAGACTTAGGGTTTTTCTTTTGAGTTTTAATTCTTATTTTTATTTTCATTAAAAACATAAAAAACAAAAAAAAAACATTTTTTCTTTTAATTAATTAATTAATAAATTAGGTTTAATTTCAATTAATTGCAAAAAAGGACAAATTACTTTATTTTCCTCAAAAAGGGTCAAAACCCGAAGACATTCCCGACTTAATTTCTTTACGCGCACTTTAATTCCTTTTGATCATATTTGTGTAACTGTTTCCGAGGATGTAATAGTTAATTAGGGATTTTACCGCTTTCTTTAATTTTTCGCATTTATTTTCCAAACGGGTTTTGCTTTTGGCGATGTATAGACCCGCGCCTTGTAATAGCGTAGATTTATCTTTCTGCAATTTATTTTCCGCACTCTTAACTGTTAAAAATGCATGAAAGACTTGTATGAATAATAAAATCAATCCGTAGCTCACAAATAACATGTACAAGATAAAATATAAACTGAAACAACACACATGCACATGCCACTCTTAGGGTACGCCTCACTGGTTGCCTCGACGTGGTCGTCAAGTATAGGGTGTTTTAGAGGTTGCCCTCCTGTCTAAAGATCCAGTTGCCTCGAAACGGTTGCCTCGGATAAAAAAGGATCTAGGACATTAGGGTTACCACTAAGGCGTCCTACCATTGCTTTGGTGACCACATGTCCCTAATAATCGAATTGACCCGAATACCTCCAACGACGGTGCTACCTACCTCCCAATGGTGGGATAACGCTATCTAAAGGACTCTTACACAGCCTAATTCCTTAGAGTAGGTAGATTTCTCCTGGGTACTTGCTCTTTCTAAAAAACAAAACAACTTTTCGCACCTACACTTTCAAAAGGTTTTCAAACAAATATTTCATACACTCTTGAGGACAGATACAAGAGTTACTTAGAAATTTTTCAAACGAAATTATTTCAAAACCCACACACACTTGAAAAGCAAACAAATTTTTGAAAACATAAGAGCAAGTACCTAAGAGCCCGTGGATAACCACGGATAGAAAGGGTGCTAACACCTTCCCTTTCTATAAATCTACCTCCCAAACCGAGAAACATTCTCGAAAAGGAATTTTGCTGTGCTTTTGTCCTTTCCATGTTGGAGAACATAAAAGACGGTGCCGACTCTTGCTTACCGCGACATTTCGCGAACCAGCCTAAAAAATAGTCAGTTCTATTTCCACCGATCACAGAACTGGCGACTCTGCTGGGGAAATAATAAGTGAGGTGTACCTTAGGATTAGATCACTTTATGTTTTCAATTGTATGCCTTGTTTGCTTTAATATTGTGGGCTTTGCATCGGAGTTTCATAGATCCTAACCCGGATCTGGGGAATACCCTTTTAGGTAGCATAAGCTGTGAGGGACCTGTCCGGCGTAGACCGACACGGGTGAAGCAGTGGCTACATTGGTGTGACACCTTGGTCTGTACCGATATCCCTTGTGTCGCAACAAGGAGAATATGGGTCTTCTGAGGAGTCATTAAGCACCAACCGACCTTAGAACCCTAAATTGACCCAACTTGGCCATAGAACAGTAGCAGTATGCTACACTCATTGAGGCTAAACTCTCGCGATGGTTTTGGCCGCAAGAAAAGATTGCGGCGCTGGAGTTATGACCGATTGAGGGTAGTCGATGATATTGAGATCCTCTAGAACCCGGTTACTTTTGATAGGACAGGTTTTGAGCTCACCAACTGAAAGAGGGTAATACCTAGATCTCATGCTGGCCTAAACTCTAAGGGTTGTCTTGTGTGACTTGTGTGCCTTCAAATTTTAACTACTTGCATACTTGTTATCTAACAACACGAGTTCCTTGCAGGTTTTGTTTACAGTCCTTAATTAGGACTCATTACAGGGCCTACTTACATCACTCCATGCATAGCATAACATCATACCATTGCATACATCCTGCATAAGGACTAACCCATTTCAAGGATCTCAATGGCTTGTGATGCAGGTCATGATGAACCAAAATGTCTAGCAAGGGGCAAAGAGGATTTATTTTCCTCTAGCCAAGATTGTTCAGAAATCCAAGCACGATGACTTGAGTCAGGGGCTATGACCCACTCGATATGGTGAGCCTTGACTCTTAAAGAAGGACTCTCAACAACATGAAGTTCCTTCAATCAAGCTACCAGATTCTAACAATTTTCTTGTTTACCCCGCGAGATCCTTGAAAACATTGCATGCATACATACACATCATTACAGGTACCCTTGTTACAGGTCACTTACCGTCTTCGCTGTTTATTTCAGCAATGGCTTCCCAACAAGACAACCAGGATCTTCATGCTCAAGAGACCCGGTTCGGGGAGATCCTCCTAAATCTATCCAAGGGGCAGGAAGAGCTGAGAACACTCCTCATGGGGACTTTGGTCAGGAACAGTCCAGAAGACGATAAAGACGAACGGCTGAAACATCTGCAAGCTGAGGTGGATACAATGAGAACCCAGATGCTGGGGCAGATGACTCTCATTCAAGACTTAGCTCAAAGACAAGAAGAGCTCAGGGCTCTCGTCAACCAACTGCTTCGGGATAACCAACTGGGGCAAACATCTAAGGTTGAAGAGCCAGTCATCATTAAATTCCCTTTGAGACAAGAAGACAAGGGAAAAGCTCCTCAACTTGTTTCAGGGTCACAAATTCAGCATCAACCTCACCAGCTTCAGCAAGACAGTATGAAGCAAGTAGTCAGGGTTGGAGACCAAATCGGTAATCAGCCCCTAAGAAGTCAAAGGTTTGGTTTGATGAATAGACCTCTCTGAGCTGCTAATACTTCACAGGTCCAATAACGAC
This sequence comes from Vicia faba, assembly GCA_948472305.1. Classification (NCBI taxonomy): domain Eukaryota; kingdom Viridiplantae; phylum Streptophyta; class Magnoliopsida; order Fabales; family Fabaceae; genus Vicia; species Vicia faba. The sequence goes on along the minus strand of OX451741.1, from coordinate 1,258,098,550 downwards.
CTCGCCAAGAACAACAGGTTGATCAGAGCAAGCCAGACAAGCCTAGGAGGCAATTCACCCAGCTCAACATGTCTCTGTTTTAAGCCTTACAACGCCTGTTGAGGTTGAATCTGATCACACTAAGGTACCCTCCTAAGAATCCCAGCACGTCCGCTTCCAGGTATAACCCGAGTGTGAGATGTGCCTACCATTCTGACAGTCCTGGACACGACACCAACGAATGTTGGACTCTGCAGAACAAGATCCAGGACCTGATTGATGAAGGAGCAGTGGAATTCACCCCAGATGGTCAGGTCGAGTTCTTCTACTATCCCTAGACGAGAAGACCTTTTGTTCATTGGAAGTTTCAAGTTGTATTTTTCTTTGCTTGTTCAAACATTTATTCATGTCAAATGTTGTTATTTCATTAATGCATCGCATATGTCTGTTTTGAATCAATATTTCGCATTCGCTATATTCAAACTGCTTTCATTTTTTGATTTTAACTCTCGATTGATAATTCTAAGCCTCTTGAGGGAGGATGACGAAAACGATACCACAATCTACAATATGCTTTTGAACCGACCCCGCTGATGAGGTACAGGCATTGTTTCAATTCCTAAACACTGGAGTTATAAGGAAGATAATCCCTCGTCAACCCCTTCGAGCCAAAGAAGTAGGAGTTTTTTCTTTTCACAAAAAAAATAATTAAAACCCTTAATCTTAACCTGGGGCAGGGTAGTTCTCTCAATTGATCCAAGTGCACAACAAATAGCATCAAAGGAGTCATTCTAAAACAAAAGACAATAATGGTTCCAAATAATCATAAAGACGGACAGTCATTATCTCTCAGAAATAAAAGCCCATTAAGTCAAAACCTATGAAGGAGACTTACAAAACTGGGACATCCCGCTGACTGTAATCACAAAAGAAACAGTTCAGGAAAAAAACAGGGATAACGAAATCAAAAGGAAAAGAGGTCCTAGAAACCCTCAACAAAAAAGAAAATGACTGCCTATTTAAAATAAACTGTCAATATCCGAACCATCATTGGAATATTAGAGCAAAGACTTAAACCAAGTCTAACGCACGATTAACTGAGTTTAGGGTCGAAGAACATCACAAAGAGCGGGTGGGTACAAATTTAATTTGAGCCTATATCCTTTGTTTCTTAAACCGTGAACCAGGCCACGTTATAACCCTTAAAAGTCCTAGCTGAAGCATGGGTTAGTTCGAAAGCATACTGTTACGAAAGGTATCCTGACTCCTTAAGGCTTGCTGTAAAATACTGAGTTGACATCACATTTTGCAAAAATTTGCTTGTTTTACTAAAAATGCATTTTCAAAAACTTCGAGACAGACATAAGCTTTGCATTTTTAATATAACATTGTTTGCATATCACCATTTGTTCGAACAGCAGAGAAATTTGCACGACGAATATCTAAATGAACAAAAGTACTTCCAACCAAGGGGCATGGCATGATCATTGTCCATCATCTGGGGCAGTTAAGTCAAGATTTAGAGAATCTCTCAAATGCCAAACAGCCAGGGGCAACTCTCCGTCTGAGTCACTTGGGGCATTGGACATGAATTCCAGCGACGGATCTTGCCTGCTCAAACATCTTCTGGTCACATAGCAACACAACAACAGGGGCACCTCCCTACATCCTGAGAGCATGGACATAGTCGAAAAAATACTGCGCATAATCAAAGACCCGCTAGGTTGACACACCTAAGCAAAAATAAGGGCTTCCCGGGGGAACCAAAAGGGTTCGGGCAAAAATAAGGGATGAAAATGAAAAAATCTGTACACCCGGCAAGTCGAAAACCTGAAAAGGCGGCTTGGGCAAAAATGGGTATCCCGGTGGACTGAAAACCTGAAAGGGTGGTCCAGGCAAAAGTTAGGGATCGAAAGCGTACGACTATGTCCCGTCATCTCGCCATTTTCCTACCAGAAGAGGATTTGTCAATCGGCAGTTGTCAAGTTACCTCCACAGGTACCGTATCCCACAGAAACTGGGGCAATAAGAGTTGTCCAAACGGTACAAGCTGCTCTGTCCACCAGGTACAAGGTAGATTCAGCTGAAGAATGTAACCAGGATACCTTCATTCCTTGCAGAGTAAGACAAGAGTCAGCAACCCTCTCCTTAAGTAGAGTTGGTCTCCCGTCAACCCTAAAAAGGCACAGTATCCAGCAAGTCAGCAACACTCTCCCCAAGCAGAGTTAGTCTACTGTCAGTCTTAAGGAAGTTGGGTATCCCCAGAAAATCTCAATATTCCCCAGCGGAGTATACAGATGTTCCTAAGCAAGCATCCCCGGCAGTCTTAATATAAGATTGTTCCCCGGCGAATACAGACACCCCGGTGGAGCCACTTCCCCAGTACAGTCCAAAAGTTTCCCCAGGAGAGTTGAATCAATCTCCCCAGTAGATTCTGGAAGCTTATCCCCAGTAGATGCTGGAAGCTGGTCCCCTGCAGAGTGCATCTCTCCCCGACCATGTTCAAAGGTTATCCCCCACCAGAGCCTATAACTGGGTTATCCTCAGCTAATTACCACGAAAAGATCGTCCTCGGCGAAGTTCTTCCTATCCCCCAGCGGAGTTCATCAAATTCCCCAACATAGCTTATCTACGAAATCCCCAGCGGAGTTCTCATTAAAACCTCAGCGAAGCATCTCTTCCCACAGAGTATTTCCCCGCAGAGTATCTCTCCAACAAGTTTATTCCCCAACGGAGTCATCTTCTCATACCGGTTTATTCTTGCAATCATCATCCCCAGCGGAAATGAAGAACTCTACTCTTCAACATCAGCCCAGGATTCAACAAACTCCCGACATTCGTCAAGGATTTATTTTCCCAGACGAAAATACATTCATAAACATTTCACATTTTATACATCCTGCTTACATACATGATAAAGTGCATACGACACTATCTCATTTTTGAACATCATGACATCATGCATTTCATACATCATGACATTGCATACAACTGATGTTTTGCCTTTTCAGGAAAAAGGTCAATCCAAAGATGATTATTATCAACTGTCGCAGTTCCAGATTCGATACCTGTATCTAGCCAGGGCATATCTGTGAGCGATTGATTGTGGATTCGATACCTGTATCTAGCCAGGGCATATCTGCATGAAGAGTTTAGAGATTAGATACCTGTATCCAGCCAGGGCATATCTGTAGACGACCTAGTTCCATATTCGATACCTGTATCTAGCCAGGGCATATCTGTGAGCAATTGATTGTGGATTCGATACCTGTATCTAGCCAGGGCATATCTACGTTAAAGAGATTAAAGAGATAGCTTGGAAATGCTCCAGATATGGATGCTGTTCCTTTGCTTATTCAGAGATAGCTTGGAAATGCTCCATATATGGATGCTATTCTTTTGCTTATTCAAAGTTTCTTCTCAGAGATAGCTTGGAAATGCTCCAGATACGGATGCTATTCTATCGCTTATTCAGAGTTTCTTCCCAGAAATGGCTTGGAAATGCTCCAGATTCGGATGTTATTCTATTGCTTATTCAAATTTCTTCTCAGAGATAGCTTAGAGATGCTCCAGATATGGATGTTGTTCTTTTGCTTATTCAGAGTTTCCTCTCAGAGATAGCTTGGAAATGCTCCAGATATGGATGCTATTCTTTTGCTTATTCGAAATTTCTTCTCAGAGATATCTTGGAAATGCTCCAGATTCGGATGCTATTCTATTGCTTATTCAGACTTCCTCCTAGAAATAGTTCAGTTGCGACCCAGACATGGCGACATTCTGATACTTATTCAGATTTCCTTTGAAATATAGCTTAGAGATGCTCCCGACCCGGACACTATTCTATTGCTTATTCAGATTCAAACTTCTAAAGACAACTTAGAGATGCTCTAGACCCAGATGCTATTCTATTGTTTAGTCCAGATTTCCTTTAAAAGACAGTCCAGATACGATCCAGATTCGGATAACATTTTGTCACTCATTCAGATGCAGTATGGATATACCCCAGACCCGACGATCATTCTACTACTCGTTCAGACATCAGCAATTAGATATAGACTAGATATGCTCCAGACACGGAAGCCATTCTATTTCTTATTCAGATTCAACTATCCATGACATTTCCAAATGGCATCTATAAGCCCATTCCCGACAAGGTTCTGTCACATCTCCAAATGGCATCTGTGATCGGTGGATCTGGAACTGACTGTTTAACGCTGGTTCGCGAAATGTCGCGGAAGCAAGAGTCGCCACCGTCTTTTATTTTCTCCAACATGGACAGGACAAAAGCACAGCAAAATTCCTTATGAGATAGTTTCTCGGTTCGGGAGGTAGATTTATAGAAAGGGAAGGTGTTAGCACCCTTTCTATCCGTGGTTATCCACGGGCTCTTAGGTACTTGCTCATTTGTGTTTTCAAAAGTGTTTGTTTGCTTTTCAATCGTGAGTGGGTTTGAAAAAAGTTTCGTTTAAAGATTTCAGATCGACTCTTGTATCAGTCCTCAAGAGTGTTTGAAAAATTGTTTTTGAAAGCTTTTTGAAAAGTGTCGGTGTGATAAGAGTTTTGATTTATTTTTGAACAGAGCAAGTATCTATGAGTCATCCACCTACCCTAAGGAATTAGGCTGTGTAGAAGTCCTTAAGATAGTGCCATCCCACCATTGAGAGATAGGTAGCACCACCGTCGGAGGTGTTCGGGTCAATTCGTTTGTAGGGACGGTGTGGTCACCAGAGCAACAGTAGGACACCTTAGAAGCTACCCCTATGCCATAGATCATGGACATAAGGACTTACTAAAACGTCCTATACTCGACGACCACGTTTCGAGGGCAAGGCAACAGTGAGGCGTACCCTAAGAGTGGTGTGTGAATTTGTGTGTTGTTTCAGTTTAGCATTTATCTTGCATATGTATCATGGTGATCTACGCTTGTTTTTAATTTAGGCATTCATTCTTTCATGCAAGTTAGCAGTTTAAAAGTGCAGAAATTAAAGTGCGGAAAATAAAATCCTACGCTATTACAAGGCGCGGGTCTATACATCGCCAAATTAACAAAGACCCGTTTTGAATAAAAATGCGGAAAATAAATAAATTCCTAATGACTATTACACGGCTTGAACAATTACATAATATTTGCAAAGGAAGTAAATAAGAATAAATGCGCGAAAAGAAATCGGAATCGAATGTTCGAGGGCGTTGGACCCTTTTGAAATTAAATTGAATGAAAAGTTAATTAATTATTAAATTAAAGAAAAGAAATGTTTTTTTGATGGTTTTTGTATTTATGAAATAAAGAAAATTAAAATTCAAGAGAAACCCTAATTCTAAGTTGTTTTTAATTATTAAAGAAAAATATTAAAGTTTAACCTAATTTACTAAATATTTAATGTACATGTTTATTTACAAAATAAATTAGTAATTAATAATAATGATGAGAGAAAATTATTTATTAAGAAAAGTGATAAAAAGTTAAAAAACCTAATTTCTACATATTTTAATTTATTGAGAAAAAGATTAAAGTTTTAAAACCTAATTTACTAAACTAATTATTAAAGTTTATTTACAAAATAAATTAATGGTGAAATAATAATAATTAAATATATTTTAGTTTCTGATTTTTTATCTTATGAAAATTAATTTATGAAATTAAAGAAAACAATTGAAAACAATTAAAAGAATAAAAAGGAAAATCAAATAAAAAAATAAAAATGTGCAAACCATGGGGGGTATTCAGACCCAAAGGGAGGTTTTTTGTGAGAAATCTGGCCCATTAGACAAAAAACCTTATTTGACTTTCTGGCATAACGTGCGTGTTCATTGACTCCTGAGTACCGTGGTCTGCATTCTTTAGCCATTGGATTGGGTTTCATGGCCATTTGTGTTCTGGCTGTTGGCTATTTGTGTTCTGGCTGTTGGCCATTTGTGTTCTGGCCTCATCATGCATAAGTTGTTCTTTTGGCCATTTGGCTTTTGGCTTTTGGCCTCAACATTCCTTAATGAACCTGCAAGGGATCCTGTCCTTACTGGAAAATTAGTGACCTGAATGCTTTTATGCCTTTTGGATCATGGAGATCAAGCCAGTCTTACCCTTACTGAAGAAGTAATAAGATGTTGATTTGTAACTGAGATGACTTGTTTGTAGTGAGAGAGGGATTTGTAATAAGGATTTCAAGGTTTTAGGGTTCTTGAAAGAATTTGATATTCTAACAGTGTTGTGGCAAGGTTTTTTCTCTCTTTTTCTCCTCTTTTCCCTTCTTTTTGGTTTGTGTGACAAGAAGGTGATTATATAGTGGAAATTAGGGTAAAGAAAATGGGCTTTGAATGTGCAATTGGGCCTCCAATATTCAATTGGGCTAAATCGCAGGGACTTAAGTGCATTTTTTGAAGTTGAAATGTGAAAACAAAATGTAGCCGACATCGAGAACTAACTCCTGTCCGAAGATCGACTCAATCGGATAAACGGTGAATTAGTTATGAATTTTTGAAGTTTCAGCTCAGACAAACTTATTTTGGGCTCCAGTGTCGGCTCTGACACATTCTTCAATAAAAAACTAGTATTGATCGGTGCATAATTTGGTCTCGACTTTTGAAGCAAAGTTGTAGATCTATGAGTCAGTGACCTTGTGTAAAAATATGAGTCCAATGCGATAAAAATTGACCGAGTTATGAATTTTCGAAGTTTCGGCTCAGATGAAATAATATTCAGCATTCAGGATTTTCAGCGTGTCACGCACTCTGAGCAAAAAACGAAGGCCTTTTGAATACCGTTTGAACTCAATGCCTTCTGTGAAAATGTAGTCAACTCAATTTGTGAAATTTTGGCACCGGAACCAGCTCGATACGATGAAAATCGACCAAGTTATGATTTTCTGAACATGACGCAAATAAACTTCTGTCACAATTTTTCTGCACGAAAATACTTGATAAATCCACATTTTTGAAGACCTTCTGATCGAAATTGGCTTCCAGCCGTGAGAGATGAAAACGTAGATAATGTTAAGACGGAATTTTGGCCACCGGAACGGGTTCAAAACGAGTCACGAACTTCAAGTTATGAATTTTTTAGCGCGTAAAAATTGCACTTTCAGCACACTTTTTCACTATATTTCTTCAAGAAAACTCACACATTCGGATACCTTCTTTAAAGAATTGACTCTTGAGCCGAACCTGAATTTGAGAATATGTTATCAGAGATATCTTGGCGAAAGAACACCTGAATATGATGCGCCGGGTTGGACTTGTGAATTTTCTTGAAATGTTTTGAGAAATATGGGAGGGCAAATTTTGGGGTACAACAGTTGCCCCTGTTCAATCTTCTTAGACCTGAGGATGCAGATTGGCTGACGTGCCTTTCGTAATCCGAGGGTAGAAGATGATTGAACACTAGAGTGCCCAGAAATTTGCGCTCACATAGTAGCAGCGTGACGGTGGAATGGGCTTATAGATGCCATTTGGAGATTGATGGATAAGATGATGGGCTTATAGATGCCATGCTAAGAGATGATCGCGTAAGAGATTCCTTAGCGAGAACTTGCGTACCTGCAAAAGAAAAAATGAGTACCTGACATGTTGCAGGAGCTGGTTTTTAGATGCTTTGTATAAATGTGTCCTGACTGGTTACAGGAGCTGAGTCTGGAGCTTCAAATGGTGATGAATGAACCAAGGATGGTTACTGCCTTAGCATGAATGGTAAGAGAACCTTGGACGATTACTACCCCAACAGGAACGCTGAGAGAATCTTGGGTGTCTTCTACTGGGATAAGAATCAGGGAGATCTTAGGGTCGATCTGACTGAACTAGAGAAGGCCTTTGACTGGATAAGCATCAGGAAAATCTTAGGGTCGATTTAACTGAACCGGACAAGGTCTTGGAATATCTTCAACTGGATAAGCATCAGGGAGATCTTAGGGTCGATCTGACTGAACCAGAGAAGGCCTTTGACTGGATAAGCATCAGGAAAATCTTAGGGTCGATTTAACTGAACCGGACAAGGTCTTGGAATATCTTCGACTGGATAAGCATCAGGGAGATCTTAAGGTCGATCTGACTGAACCAGAGAAGGCCTTTGATTGGATAAGCATCAGGAAAATCTTAGGGTCGATTTAACTGAACCGGACAAGGTCTTGGAATATCTTCGACTGGATAAGCATCAGGGAGATCTTAGGGTCGATCTGACTGAACCAGAGAAGGCCTTTGACTGGATAAGCATCAGGAAAATCTTAGGGTCGATTTAACTGAACCGGACAAGGTCTTGGAATATCTTCAACTGGATAAGCATCAGGGAGATCTTAGGGTCGATCTGACTGAACCAGAGAAGGCCTTTGACTGGATAAGCATCAGGAAAATCTTAGGGTCGATTTAACTGAACCGGACAAGGTCTTGGAATATCTTCGACTGGATAAGCATCAGGGAGATCTTAGGGTCGATCTGACTGAACCAGAGAAGGCCTTTGACTGGATAAGCATCAGGAAAATCTTAGGGTCGATTTAACTGAACCGGACAAGGTCTTGGAATATCTTCGACTGGATAAGCATCAGGGAGATCTTAGGGTCGATCTGACTGAACCAGAGAAGGCCTTTGACTGGATAAGCATCAGGAAAATCTTAGGGTCGATTTAACTGAACCGGACAAGGTCTTGGAATATCTTCAACTGGATAAGCATCAGAGAGATCTTAGGGTCGATCTGACTGAACCAGAGAAGGCCTTTGACTGGATAAGCATCAGGAAAATCTTAGGGTCGATTTAACTGAACCGGACAAGGTTTTGAAATATCTTCAACTGGATAAGCATCAGGGAGATCTTAGGGCCGATCTGACTGAACCAGAGAAGGCCTTTGACTGGATAAGCATCAGGAAAATCTTAGGGTCGATTTAACTGAACCAGGCTAGGTCTTGGAATATCTTGAGAACTTAACTGGATCTTTCCTGAAAGGTAAAGGTCAGTTATATGCAATGCATGATATGAAACAAGCAATGATGTTCTCAATATAAATGAGACTTGTATGATATGATGTGTCTATGCATGCTATAATGATGTATGTGATGTTTTATGTATGTTTTTGTCTAGGAAAGTGAATCCTTGACGGGTGCCGGGAAGTCGTATCCTGGGCTGGTGTTGAGGAATAGATATTGCTTCCGCTGGGGATGATGACTGCAAGAATACCGGTAGGAGAGGATGACTCCGTTGCGAAATAAACTTGGCAAATGGAGGATTCTGCAGGGAGAAAAGATACTCTAGCGACCATGCTGGGAAGCAATACTCTGTGGGAAGAGGGATGCCTTGCTGAGTGTTGATAATAGTTTGCTGGGGATAGGAAGACTTTGTCGACGACGCTCTTTCCGTGGCTTTTTGGCTGAGGATAACCCAGTTATATCCTATTAAGGAAATAACTCTTTAAATCAAGCCGGACGACGCGTTCGTGCTCTGTGAGGGGATAAGCTTCCAGAATCTACTGGGGATAAGCTTATTGCTTGGGGAGATAAATTCCAACTTTCCTGGGGAATCAGATTGGACTCTCCTGGGGAAGTTTTGAACTGTACCGGGGAAGTGACTCCTTTGCATGTTGATAGAACGCCGGGGAACAATCTTAAATCAAGACTGCCGGGGATGCTTGTTAAGACTGTATGCTGCTGGGGAAGGTTGAGATCTGTGGGAGGATACCCAACTTCCTTAAGGTTGATAACTGCTTTGCTTGAGGAGAGTATACTGCTTGCTGGCTCACTCTCTGGGGAATTAAGATACCTGGTTGTGTTCTTCAGCTGAACCTACTTTGATACCTTGGAGGATAGAATAACTGGATTGCTTAGACAACTCTTTATTGCCCCTGTTTCTGTGGGAGAAGATACCTGTGGCGGTGCTTGATGACTGCCGATTGACAAATCTTCTTCTGGTAGGAAAGTGACGAGATGACGGAACATAGTCGTACGCTTTGATCCCTAACTTTTGCCTGGACCGCCCTTTCGGGTTTTCAGTCCACCGGGATACCCATTTTTTCCCAAGCCGCCTTTTCAGGTTTTCGACTTGCCGGGTGTACAGTTTTTTCATATTCATCCCTTGTTTTTGCCCGAACCCTTTTGGTTCGCCGGGAAGCCCTTATTTTTGCCTAGGTGTGTCAACCTAGCGGGTCTTTGATTTTGCGTAGTATTTTTCGACTATGTCCATGCTCTCAGAATGTAGGGAGATGCCCCTGTCAGTAGTATTGCGTTGCCGTACCACTAGAAGATGTCTGATCAGGCAAGATTCGTTGTCGGAATGCCCCAGGTGATCCAGATGGAGATTTGCCCCAGGCTGGTTGGCCTTTTGAGAGATTCTCCGAATCTTGACTGAACTGCCCCAGATGATTGGACCATGATCATGTTGTGCCCCTTGATTGGAAGTGCTTTTGTTCACTAGGTATTCATCGTGCGAATTTCCCTGCTGTTCAAACAAAAAGTCATATGCAAACAAAGTTATGTTAAAAATGCAAAGCTTATGTCTGTCTTGAAGATTTTGAAAATGCATTCTTTTTCATAAAACAAATGAATGTTTGTAAAACGTGATGTCAACTCCGTATTTTACCGCAAGCCTTAAGGAGTCAGGATACCTTTCGTAACAGTATGCTTTCGAACTAACCCATGCTTCAGCTAGGACTTTTAAGGGTTATAACGTGGCCTGGTTCATGGTTTAAGAAACAAAGGATAAAGGCTCAAATTTTATTTGTACCCACCCGCTCTTCGTGATGTTCTCCAAACCTAAACTCAGTTGATCATACGTTAGACCTTGTTTGAGTCTTTGCTCTGATTTTCCGGTGATGATTCGGATGTTGATAACTTATTTTGAATAGGCAGTCATTCCTTTCTTGTTGAGGGTTGGTAAGACCTCTTTCTTATCTGATTTTTTTGTTATCCCTTTTTTTTTTGCCTGAACTGATTCCTTTTTTGGAATTACAGTCAGCGGGATGCCCCAGTTTTGTAAGTCTCCTTCCTGGGTTTTGACTTAATGGGTTTTTTTTTTTATTTTGAAAGATAATGACTGCCTTTCTTTATTGATCATTCGGAACCATCACTGTCTTTCTTTGTTTTGTAAGGATCTTTTTGGTGCCATTCGTTATGCACTCGGATCAACTGAGAGAACTACCCTGCCCCAGGTTTTGATTACGGGTTTTAAATTTCGAAAAGAAAAACTCCTACTTCTTTGGCTCAGAGGGGTTGACGAGGGATTATCTTCCTTATAACTCCAGTGTTTAGGGATTTGAAACAATGCATGTACTTCATCAGCGGGGTCTGTTCAAAAGCATACTGTAAAGATCGTGGTATCGTTTTCGTCATCCTCCCTCAAGAGGCTTAGAATTTTAGATCAAGAGCTGACATCAGAAAAAAATATGAAAATAATTTGCATTTAGTGAATACGAATATATTGTTTCAGAACAGACATATGCGATGCATTAATGAAATAACAATGTTTAACATGAGTAAATGTTTGAGCAAAAGAAAATTGCAACTTGAACATTCGAATGAACAAAAATTTCTCAATCCTAGCCATGATTTGGCAAGGGAGCAGTGATCACGTGGGGAGTCTTGGGTACTTTAAACTGAATCTATCCAGCGTCGATCATGTCTTGGATCTTGTTTTTGAGAGGCCAGCAGTTGTCCGTAGTATGCCCCGGGCTATTAGAATGATATGCGCACCTATCGTTGGGATGATAGTTAGGAGCATAAGTGTTCGGATTCCGGAGAGGAGCCCTTAAGGTGATCAGCCCTGCCTTCAACATTTGTTGTAGTGCTTGATCCAGCGACATGTTGATCTTGGTGAACTGCCTTTTAGGCTTGTCTGGTTTGCTCTGATCAGTCCGTTGTTCTGGGCGAGGTCGTTGTTGGACCTGTGAAGTAGTAGCAACTCGGAGAGGTCTATTCATTGGACTCGACCTTTGCCCTCTTGGAAGCTGTCCCATGACCTGGTCCCTGGTTTGGGCTGGTTGCTTCATGCCTTGAGGAAGTTGGTTGATCATGGCTCTCAGCTCTCCTTGCTCCTGAGCTAAGCCTTGAATGAGGGCCCTTTGCCCCAACATCTGGGTTTTCAATGTGTCTACCTCAGCTTGTAGACGTTTCAGCTGTCCGTCCTTGTCATCTTCGGGACTCTTTCTGATCAGATTCCCCACGAGGAGTGTCCTCAACTCTTCCTGCCCCTTGGATAGGCCTAGGAAGATTTCCCTGAACTGAGTCTCTTGAGCGTGAAGGTCCTGGTTATCTTGTTGTGAAGCCATTGCTGAAATAAACAGCGAGAAAGGTAAGTGACCTGCAACAAGGATACATGTTATGCAATGATGAGTATGACATGCGTGTAATGTTTTCAAGGACCTCGCGGGGTAAACAAGAAAATTTGTTAGCATTTGGATCTGGTAGCTTGATTGAAAGAACTTCGTATTTGTTGAGAGTCTTTCTTCCAAGGGTCAAAGGCTCACCATATCAAGTGGGTCATAGCCCCTGACTTTAGTCATCATGTCTGGTTTTGATTTCCAAACAACCTTGGTTAAGGGAACCTTCTTCAAGAGTCAGAGCTCACCATATCCAGTGGGTCATAGCCCCTGATCACTTTGGCTAGAGGAAAATAAATCCTCTTTGCCCCTTGCTAGATGTTTGATTTATCATGACCTGCATCACAAGCCCTTGAGATCCTTGAAATGGGTTAGGATGTATGCAATGGTATGATGTCATGATGCATGGGGTAATATGAATAAACCCTGTTATGAGCCCTTATTAAGGACTATAAACAGAGACCTGCAAGAAACTCAAGTAAAACCTGTCATGAGTCCTAGTTAAGGACTAAAAAACAAAACCTGCAAGAAACTCGGTAAACCCTGTTATGAGTCCTAATTAAGGACTAAAACAAAATCTGCAAGGAATTCAATAAACCCTGTTATAAGTCCTAATTAAGGACTAAAACAAAACCTGCAGGAAACTCAAGTGTCAGACAACAAGCATGCAAATAGTCAAGTACGAAGGCACACAAGTCACACAAAAGAGCCCTTAGAGTTTAGGCCAGCATGGGGTCTGGGTATTACCCTCTTGAAGTTGGTGGGTTCAACCTGTCCTACTAGAAGTAACCGGGTTCTAAGGGTCCCAATATCACGGGATTGCTTTCATTGTTCATCGTTTCGATTTAGCCACTGAACTGGCGACCGAAATATTCCAGGAAAACAACCCTCAATTGAGTGTAGCATCGAGTATCAACCAACCTCGGACTGCACCAAAGTCAGTTATCTCACTACCCTAAAGAGGCCAAGATAGTTCAATTAAGGTTCCTAAGGACTGTTGATGCTTCACGACACCACGCGGAGGCCCCGTACTCTCCTTGACTGAACTCAAGGGTTACCGGTACACACCAAAGTGCCACATCAACGTAGCAGACTGTTTCAACCATGTCGGTATACCCCGCACAGTTCCCTCACAGCCTTGTTGCTACTTTCTAAGAAGGTATCCCCCAGATCCGGGTTAGGATCTATAGAACTCCCAAGACAGTCCCACAATTTAAAGCACACAAGGAAAGCAATTGAAAACACAGTTATGAACTAACCCTAAGGTACACCTCACTTTATAAGGATCCCCAGCAGAGTCGCCAGTTCTGTGATCGGTGGATCTGGAACTGACTGTTTAACGCTGGTTCGCGAAATGTCGCGGAAGCAAGAGTCGCCACCGTCTTTTATTTTCTCCAACATGGACAGGACAAAAGCACAGCAAAATTCCTTATGAGATAGTTTCTCGGTTCGGGAGGTAGATTTATAGAAAGGGAAGGTGTTAGCACCCTTTCTATCCGTGGTTATCCACGGGCTCTTAGGTACTTGCTCATTTGTGTTTTCAAAAGTGTTTGTTTGCTTTTCAATCGTGAGTGGGTTTGAAAAAAGTTTCGTTTAAAGATTTCAGATCGACTCTTGTATCAGTCCTCAAGAGTGTTTGAAAAATTATTTTTGAAAGCTTTTTGAAAAGTGTCGGTGTGATAAGAGTTTTGATTTGTTTTTGAACAGAGCAAGTATCTATGAGTCATCCACCTACCCTAAGGAATTAGGCTGTGTAGAAGTCCTTAAGATAGTGCCATCCCACCATTGAGAGATAGGTAGCACCACCGTCGGAGGTGTTCGGGTCAATTTGTTTGTAGGGACGGTGTGGTCACCAGAGCAACAGTAGGACACCTTATAAGCTACCCCTATGCCATAGATCATGGACATAAGGACTTACTAAAACGTCCTATACTCGACGACCACGTTTCGAGGGCAAGGCAACAGTGAGGCGTACCCTAAGAGTGGTGTGTGAATTTGTGTGTTGTTTTCAGTTTAGCATTTATCTTGCATATGTATCATGGTGATCTACGCTTGTTTTTAATTTAGGCATTCATTCTTTCATGCAAGTTAGCAGTTTAAAAGTGCAGAAATTAAAGTGCGGAAAATAAAATCCTACGCTATTACAAGGCGCGGGTCTATACATCGCCAAATTAACAAAGACCCGTTTTGAATAAAAATGCGGAAAATAAATAAATTCCTAATGACTATTACACGGCTTGAACAATTACATAATATTTGCAAAGGAAGTAAATAAGAATAAATGCGCGAAAAGAAATCGGAATCGAATGTTCGAGGGCGTTGGACCCTTTTGAAATTAAATTGAATGAAAAGTTAATTAATTATTAAATTAAAGAAAAGAAATGTTTTTTTGATGGTTTTTGTATTTATGAAATAAAGAAAATTAAAATTCAAGAGAAACCCTAATTCTAAGTTGTTTTTAATTATTAAAGAAAAATATTAAAGTTTAACCTAATTTACTAAATATTTAATGTACATGTTTATTTACAAAATAAATTAGTAATTAATAATAATGATGAGAGAAAATTATTTATTAAGAAAAGTGATAAAAAGTTAAAAAACCTAATTTCTACATATTTTAATTTATTGAGAAAAAGATTAAAGTTTTAAAACCTAATTTACTAAACTAATTATTAAAGTTTATTTACAAAATAAATTAATGGTGAAATAATAATAATTAAATATATTTTAGTTTCTGATTTTTTATCTTATGAAAATTAATTTATGAAATTAAAGAAAACAATTGAAAACAATTAAAAGAATAAAAAGGAAAATCAAATAAAAAAATAAAAATGTGCAAACCATGGGGGGTATTCAGACCCAAAGGGAGGTTTTTTGTGAGAAATCTGGCCCATTAGACAAAAAACCTTATTTGACTTTCTGGCATAACGTGCGTGTTCATTGACTCCTGAGTACCGTGGTCTGCATTCTTTAGCCATTGGATTGGGTTTCATGGCCATTTGTGTTCTGGCTGTTGGCTATTTGTGTTCTGGCTGTTGGCCATTTGTGTTCTGGCCTCATCATGCATAAGTTGTTCTTTTGGCCATTTGGCTTTTGGCTTTTGGCCTCAACATTCCTTAATGAACCTGCAAGGGATCCTGTCCTTACTGGAAAATTAGTGACCTGAATGCTTTTATGCCTTTTGGATCATGGAGATCAAGCCAATCTTACCCTTACTGAAGAAGTAATAAGATGTTGATTTGTAACTGAGATGACTTGTTTGTAGTGAGAGAGGGATTTGTAATAAGGATTTCAAGGTTTTAGGGTTCTTGAAAGAATTTGATATTCTAACAGTGTTGTGGCAAGGTTTTTTCTCTCTTTTTCTCCTCTTTTCCCTTCTTTTTGGTTTGTGTGACAAGAAGGTGATTATATAGTGGAAATTAGGGTAAAGAAAATGGGCTTTGAATGTGCAATTGGGCCTCCAATATTCAATTGGGCTAAATCGCAGGGACTTAAGTGCATTTTTTGAAGTTGAAATGTGAAAACAAAATGTAGCCGACATCGAGAACTAACTCCTGTCCGAAGATCGACTCAATCGGATAAACGGTGAATTAGTTATGAATTTTTGAAGTTTCAGCTCAGACAAACTTATTTTGGGCTCCAGTGTCGGCTCTGACACATTCTTCAATAAAAAACTGGTATTGATAGGTGCATAATTTGGTCTCGACTTTTGAAGCAAAGTTGTAGATCTATGAGTCAGTGACCTTGTGTAAAAATATGAGTCCAATCCGATAAAAATTGACCGAGTTATGAATTTTCGAAGTTTCGGCTCAGATGAAATAATATTCAGCATTCAGGATTTTCAGCGTGTCACGCACTCTGAGCAAAAAACGAAGGTCTTTTGAATACCGTTTGAACTCAATGCCTTATGTGAAAATGTAGTCAACTCAATTTGTGAAATTTTGGCACCGGAACCAGCTCGATACGATGAAAATCGACCAAGTTATGATTTTCTGAACATGACGCAAATAAACTTCTGTCACAAATTTTCTGCACGAAAATACTTGATAAATCCACATTTTTGAAGACCTTCTGATCGAAATTGGCTTCCAGCCGTGAGAGATGAAAACGTAGATAATGTCAAGACGGAATTTTAGCCACCGGAACGGGTTCAAAACGAGTCACGAACTTCAAGTTATGAATTTTTTAGCGCGTAAAAATTGCACTTTCAGCACACTTTTTCACTATATTTCTTCAAGAAAACTCACACATTCGGATACCTTCTTTAAAGAATTGACTCTTGAGCCGAACCTGAATTTGAGAATATGTTATCAGAGATATCTTGGCGAAAGAACACCTGAATATGATGCGCCGGGTTGGACTTGTGAATTTTCTTGAAATGTTTTGAGAAATATGGGAGGGCAAATTTTGGGGTACAACAGCATCTATAAGCCCATTCCCGACAAGGTTCTGTCACATCTCCATATGGCATCTATAAGCCCATCCTCATATCCATCATATCTCCAAATGGCATCTATAAGCCCATTCCCGCCATCACGTTGCTGATACTCCACTATGCGAGTGCAAATTTCTGGGCACTTTAGTGTTCAATCATCTTCCACCTTCGGATCACGAAAGGCACGTGTTGTACCCCAAAATTTGCCCTCCCATTTCCTCAATATTTTCTCATCACAAGACCTTTGAAGATCAAGATACAGTTAGGGTTTCCTCTGCTCAAGACTTCTCCTTGCACTGTGGACTCAAATTAGGGTTTGTGTTTGCCTAAAGATGTTTTGACCTAAAATGCCTAAGATGACTTTCATGCTTCATGTTGGACTCCCAAGTTTACCCATGCCAAGTTTCAAGTCTTGATTCCAAGTTTTACCCAGTCAATTGGACAGTTGACCTAGAAATCAGCTGTATTGGGGAAAAAGTCAACTGTGGCCAATTGACAGTCAAACCTCATGAAATTTGATCCACATCAACATTATGAACTCACATGGACCATTTGATCAAGTTTGGATCACAATTCCACAAGAAATTTGATCAGATCATCAAAAGGACAAAATGGTCATTTTTAGGGTTTTGACTGCACAAAGGCAATTTTTGACTGTTTGACCTAGCCAATGGCAAACCAAGCTCACATATGGCCTCAAGGACTCAATGGAATTATCTTGACATGTTCATCAAGCTCAAAAGATCCCAAGTACACAAGATTGACAGTTGAATTTCCCAGTCAATTGATCAATTTTGACTGTACACTGAAAAGTCAAACTTTGACTTTTTGGTCAAAATCAAGAGTCAAGATTCATTTTTCATTAAAACATTCCAAATCATGAAACTTGTTCACCAAGAAATCACAAAATGAAAATTAGGGTTAGAAAATGGAATTTTTCATAACTTAGAATTTTTCTAAGTTATGAAAAACCCTAATTTTTTCCCAACTTTGCCCCATCTTTTCACCATGATCCATTTGGATTCAAACAAAAGTCAAAACATGAAAGTTGTAGCTTGTTGCATAATCTACAACTTTGATTCACAAAGTTTTCTCATTTGAAGCTTGTATCTCAAGTTATAATTTTTTGAATAAGGGCACTAAACCATCTTTTAACTTAGTGAAATTTGACCTATTTTACAAGATTTTCTACCCTACTTCAAGGCCACTTTTCATACCCTTCCACTTGGAATTTTGATTTTCATTTCAAATATGGATTGTAGTACACATTCCAAGCTTTCCAAAATGTCCAAGAACTCATCAAACAACCTCATAACTTGAGAGATTCGAATTTCACAAGTTGGCAAAAATCCACTTTTGTTCTTCATCCAAACATGTTCACAAACTTGCAAATTTGAATTCAGTTTGCTTTATGCTTAATTACAGGTCCTTGAACCATTCCATACTCAATAATTTAATGCATACTCAATGAGTTGAGGCCATGTTCTTTGTGTTCTAACATTGCATAGTGGATTAATCCTAAACTAGATAAAGTGCTTTATCCATTTTTGTAAAAAGCTAGCTTTATGTCAATTTG
Source organism: Vicia faba (assembly GCA_948472305.1). Taxonomy (NCBI): domain Eukaryota; kingdom Viridiplantae; phylum Streptophyta; class Magnoliopsida; order Fabales; family Fabaceae; genus Vicia; species Vicia faba. The sequence continues at coordinate 1,258,080,274 of OX451741.1, read as the reverse complement.
AAATCCAAGCAAGTACAAGCAAAATCCTTTTGGCACAAGATTATGGACAAGTTGCTCTGATCAAGAGAAGATTATGCAGCAGGATTAGAGGCCCCTACTGACCTAAAAACAAAAGTGACAATTGCTTGCTTCATTTTCAAGTAACATTGCATAACTTATCACATATCTCATCTCAGCTTAGAAACAGAAGAGAGAAGTGATCAAACACATTCCATAGACCACATTCAAGCTTTGGCACGAGTCCTGAACATCTAAAGCACCCTCCATCTCAAAATCACCTCAAAACTGCACAAACAGGGGAGCCCCTGCAGTTTGAGTGCAAACTCCCAATCCATTCAAGCATTTTGATTCAAACCTTTTCCTCTACATTCCCTACAATATATACAAGCTAACCATGTCCTAAAATCAGACCTGTAACACCTCCAAGCCACTTCACCATTTTTAATTTTCTATTTTGCAGTTGGAGTTCATTAGCTCGATTCAGGGAGTTTCAAGACAAAGTAGGAATTGGAAAAGCTTCCTTACACTTCAAGGAAGCTATACAAGTCATCATTTCACTCTGAAACATCCTCCATTGCCGAGCTCGATTCCAACTGAACAGGTATATTCATGGAGTTCCATCTCTCTTATTAGGCATTGTTAGCTTTAGATTTTTGAAGAAAACATGTCACAATCATAGCCCTGAACATGCTCATATGTTTAGATTTCATTTATATTTCGTGTGCTTAGAGAATTTCATGTCTGAACATTGATGAAAAGTTAGGTCAGAAAAGAGGGGGAGAGAAATTCTCCCTCATCTTAGAGAGATAGGTCATGTTCTTTATATGGTTGAAACCGTCTCTTAATGCTCTACACTTTTCATGTTATGAGTTTTGCTTGAAAGTCCAGGAATCCAGAGATAAAAAACGCGTGTTTTAGCTTGAAGAAGGCTGTACAGAGGTTGAAGAAGAAGTGGTCTGGGCTGGGCCTGGATTTATTTTCTTTTCACACCCCATTTTCATGTTTACACCCCCCCTGAGCCCATTTGTTCATCTCTCAACATTTTTGACTTTTTCTTTTTTGGTTGACTTTGTTTATTTTTTTTTCATGACATTAGAAAATTAAAAATATTTTTTTCATCATTTTTTGCATTTATTGCATATTTATTTGTTTATTTTCTTTATTTGTACATAAATAGATATATATACCATTATTAAAATAAAATAGAAAAAAGATGTAAATACATTTTTATTTTTATTTACTTTCTGAAAATATTTCACACAAAAATACTCTTTTATTTATTTTATTAAAATATTAAATAAATATTTATTTTGTGTTTAATACATATTTAGGGTTTAATATATATATATGTGATTATTAATATATTTGAGACAAAAATATAAAAATACTTGATTTTTTTTATTTTATTAATATTTGATATGAAAATACCTTTTTCCATAATACACTTCATTTTATTTTATTTTTATAAATAATAAATAAATAGTTGTATTAAATTAAATAATACCCTTTTTTCTCTAAAAATTAGGGTTTTTACCCTAAGTTCAAAACACTCAAAAAAATAATACATTTTTATTTTCTTTTCCCTTTTACATAAATAATATTTTCTCATACACATAAAAACCTTCTTTTTGCATTTCACATATTTATTTAATTTACATTTAATTATGCATTATTTAAATTGCAAATATTCAATTGATGTAATAATTTAGATTTAAATTCTTGTCAATATCCCCCATTTGAACATTTGTACCCCCCTTCCCATATTTGGTTTTGTAATAGCTTAGTAACTTTAATTTCGCACTTTATTGCTTTCTAATGATAACATGTTAGAATTAGGGTTTGTATGCGAAAAACGATAAAAAATAGTTTGACCTAATACAAGATAAACAAGCATGAAAATGGACACACAAATCACACTTGCACCCCCTAAGGTATTCCACTTGTTGCCTTCAAATAAATGGGCCATGTTGCATGTTAAACTTCTTTGGGCAAAAACAAACAATTTGAATGATCATAGTCCCTCGACAAAACTTTTCAAAAACAAACAAAAACAAATGATCAAGTCCCTTAGAGAAATTGCTCAAAGACATTTAACGCCGTTGCAATTATGGTCTAAAACGATGACCCGCGCCTGTCCCTTTCACATCCTAACACAAGGTTGCCCACCAAATACAATGGTGGAGCAAACTTGCTAAAAGGGTTAAAGTATAGCAATAATCTTTTGAGAAATTTAGGAGTAGATAACCTCTTAGTTACTTGAATCAACTTGCAAAACAAAAACACTTGCCTAATTTCAAAATCACACAACATTACACTTTCAAAACAATTTTCAAAAACAAATGAAAACCTTTTCAAAAGACATACATCTTTGTATACATCCCCACATGGATCATTACAAAGGTTGCCACCACACTGGCCTCTTTTCAAAACCTTTTCAAACCCACACACTCAAGCACCATTTAAAACAATTGAAAACAAAAGGCAAGTGATCTAAGCAAGTAACTAAGAGCCCATGGATAACCATGGATAGAAAGGGTGCTAATACCTTCCCTTTCTATAATCTACTCCCCGAACCCAAGAAAACATCTCAAAAGGTTTTTTGCTGTGCTTTTTAACCTTTCCTTAGGATAAAATAAAAAGTCGGTGGCGACTCTTGCTAACCGCAACATTTGTGAATACAAACGCAAAACCTCAAGTCAGTTCTCCCACCGTATCACAGAACTGGCGACTCTGCTGGGGACAACTTCTAAAAGTGGAGTAACCTTAGGGTTTAGATCACCTTTGTTTTCAATTGTTTGCCTTGTTTGCTTTTATATTTTTGGGCTTTGCATCGGAGTTTCATAGATCCTAACCCGGATCTGGGAAATACCCTTTTTAGGTAGCATAATCTGTGAGGGACCTGTCCGGCGTAGACCGACATGGGTGAAGCAGTGGCTACGTTGGTGTGGCATCTTAGTCTGTACCTATATCCCTTGTGTTATAACGGGGAGAATATAGGTCTTCTAAGGGGTCATTAAACACCAACCAACCTTAGAACCCTAAATTGACCAACTTGGCTATTAAGACAGTAGCAGTATGCTACACTCATTGAGGCTAAACTCTCGAGATGGTTCTGGCCGCGAGAAAAGATTGCGATGCTGGAGTTATGACCGATTGAGGGTAGCCAATGATTTGAGATCCTCTAGAACCCGGTTACTTTTGATAGGACAGGTTTTAACCAACAAAACCAAAAGAGGGTAATACCTGAAACTCATGCTGGCCTGAAACCTAAGGGTGTCTTGTGTGACTTGTGTGCCTTATTTGCCTATGTGAATACTTGTGATGTGCTTCATCATAGCATCATGCCATCATACCATTGCATGCATCCTGTGTAAAAGGCTAACCCATTTCAAAGACAAAAGAGGTTTCATCTTTGCTCTGTTTTGTAGGACATTATGATGCCCGTGCGTAGAAATACTGTCCGGCTCAACTTTGTTCAACCACCAGTTTTACTCAAGGATCTGGTTGGAAGGATTCCAAACACTACCTCCTTCATCAACAGACATGGTTCTCTCCTTGGCTTGATCACTGCGAAATGGGACCAACAACTGATAAGTGTTCTGACCCAGTTTTATGACCCTCTGCATCACTGTTTCACCTTTCAAGACTTCCAGCTGGTTCCTACCCTGGAAGAGTTCTCTTACCTGCTTGGGATCCCTGTCTTGGAACAAACTCCCTTCACTGGTTTGGAAAAGACTCCTAGGCCTGAAGAGATTGCTGCAATTCTCCCCTTGACCAAAGAAGAGATATTGTCCAACTGGGAAACTAGAAATGGGGTCAAGGGCTTTTTGGTCAAATTTCTGGTTGGCAAGGCTAATGATTTCTGGAATGACTTGGACTTCAAGGCATATGAGGATATTCTGGCTCTTTTGATCTATGGTCTGGTATTGTTTCCCAACCCTGACACTTTTATCAGTATCCATGTCATAAGGATCTTCATGTCTCGGAATCCGGTACCCACTCTTTTGGGTGATATTCTACAACAACTCTATGCTCGTACTGCTCGAAAACGGGGGACTCCGTGGTGTTGTGCTCCTTTGCTAGTAAGGTGGTTTATTTCGCACCTTCCTAAGTTCGTGCTGAAGAATGAAGAAGGAAAAGGTTGGGCTCGGAGGTTAATGTCTCTCACAGATAAGGATATCACTTGGACTCTCAGAGGTTTGGATGAGGTAGCTGTTATCGACCGTTGCGGAGAATACCCTAATGTCCCGTTGATTGGTATCCAAGGAGGAATCTCTTACAATCCGTGTTTAGCTCTCCGTCAGTTTGGAAGAGCCAGAGGAGATGGGCCTCATGAAATGCTGGTTCCTCACTTCCATTTTGAGTTTCAGGCAGACAGTGACAAACTACGCCAGGGATTCATTAGAGCTTGGGACAGAATTCACAAAGCTGACCCACATGAGTTAGGACCAAAGACTTCTCTGCCATTGAAGCCCTATTGCAAATGGGTCCACATCCGTGCTCAGAAGTTAGGTATGCCCTACGAAGCTGTTAGACCTCTCATTCTTGAGTCTCCTATTGAAGATGGGATACCTCCAACTGTCCTCCCTCCTCAGATACCCACTGATTTTGATACAATGAAGAGATCTTGGGCACAACTAAAGGAAGAACGGGATTTCTATCGGGAGAAGTTCAACGAGCAGGAAAGGAAGATCCAAAGGCTGACTAAGCAATTGGAGGAAGAACGGGTCCTGAACAACTACATCAGCACTGAAAAGAGGAGGCCATGGGGGCATTGATGAGCTTTGATGTTTCCTTTTGTAGTTTTATTTCCTTTGCAGTATTTTTCATTCCTGTAATGCCTAAGGGCAAGTTGTTGAACAATTGAAATTTTCATCTAATGAAGTGTGTTTCCCTTTTGTCTACAAAGTTGAATCTTGTTTGTCTTTGAAAACATAAAACATACGCATTCCATTACACCATATGCATAGCAGGTACCCTATTTCACAGGTTGCTTAATCTCCTTCGCTGTTTATTTTGAACAGTCATCATGAATCCAGACTCCTCCAGTGAGCAAGCAATCAAGGCCCTTCAGGCCCAAAGTGCACAGTTTCAAGAGATGGTCCTAAGCCTAGCCCAAGGTCAGCAAGAGTTGAAGACTCTACTCATGAAGAAGAAGAAGAAAAAGAGGACGGCGATGTTCAACACCGGACGCAGATTTGGGAACACACTCCACAATGAAGCTGATCCAACCACTTCTTCTGCTGAGAAAAACAGTCCCCAAGGGGGAGGAGCTCCTAGTCCCGCAGTCTCCGACAACGAGACGGACTATAACGACGAACAATACCCACCTGCTGCTGACAGATACAAACAATTGGAGGACTGCTTAAGCGCCATGGAGATTCAGAATGTGCCGGGACTGGATTTCGGAGATTTGGGGTTATCTTCTGGGGTAGTCATTCCACACAAGTTTAAGGCGCCTGCCTTCGCCAAGTATGATGGGGTCTCCTGCCCAAAGCTACATCTAAGGTCGTACGTAAGGAAAATCCAACCTTACACGGCGGATAAGAACCTCTGGATTCACTTCTTCCAAGATAGTCTCTCAGGGTCACAGCTTGAATGGTTTTACCAATTGGACGGAGCTAGCATCCGGCACTGGGAGGATTTGGCAACCGCATTCTACAGACAATACCAATACAATTCTGATCTCGCTCCTACGCGTACCCAACTTCAGGGTATGTCTCTAGGGACGGGTGAAGGGTTCAAAGAGTACGCTCAAAAATGGAGAGATTTGGTTGGCAGGGTGCAGCCTCCATTAACTGATCGAGAGCTGGTTGATATGTTCCTTGGGACTTTGTCTGGTCCGTTTTTCAATCATTTGGTTGGTAACTCCTCCGCTGGATTCACAGATTTGATATTAACGGGAGAAAGAATTGAAGCTGGCATCAGGTCAGGCAAGATACAGAAGGCTGCCTCTACAAGTGCTGAGAAGAGGCCATTTAAGAAAGAAGCAAGCGCCGTCTATGGTCCTAGAAGACAAGTCAAGCCCGAAGGTCGCCAAGCCGTCAACGCTTTGGTCATTTCCAAACCTGTTGCTGCTCCTCAGCAGTACAGTCAACAAAGAAGCGAAAGGCCCAAGAGGCAGTATACCCGACTGAGTATGACATTATCTCAAATTTTACCCCAACTGTTATCCACCAACCTGGTAACCCTCAAAGAAGCTCCTAAGGTCGTCAACACCGCGTCTCCTAAATACAACCCAAATGCCCGGTGCGCTTATCATTCTGATAGTCCCGGGCACACTACTGATGATTGCTGGGCCTTGAGAAACAAAGTGCAAGATCTGATCGACGCGAAAGAAATTCAGTTTGAAGCGCCGGAAAGACCAAATGTTGTAACGGCTCCTATGCCCCAGCATAGGGTAAATGCCGTTGAGGAAGAAGTGTACGCTGTTTCGGTAGATGAAGTTGTTACCCCTCTGAAGACTGTTAAGAAGAACCTACTGCGGGCCGGTTTATTTCCGGGTTGCGGTGAAGGTTGCCTATTTTGTGCTGTTTCCCTATCTGATTGTCCCTTGCTAAGGTTAGGCATCCAAGGCCTAATGGATAGCAAGGAGATTCTATTCAAAAAGACTGTTGTTCAATTGGTTCCGATGAAAGAGGTTTCTGTGATTACCATCTTCAAAAATCCAATCAAGGCTCCCCCGAAGAAGCCTATTCAAATCATGACGGTTGCGCCTGTGATCATTACTGTTCCAGGGCCCCTCTCCTACGTGTCTGATAAAGCTGTCCCCTGGCATTATGGGGCAGACATATATGTAAATGGAATCAAGCAAGAATTCGACACTAGTGCCAGTATCTGCGATATCACTGGTCCAGCCAAGGTCACCCGCAGTGGCAGGCTCTTCTCGCCTGACATTGCGCCGCCCGCTATTCGAAAACCCCTCCTCATAAAACCTACAAGTTTACCTAGTCCTGTTGCTGATCAAATTGTGTCCCCTGCTGCCGAGTCGTCAAATACTCGGGGCAAAGGGATTGAAGAAGAGCCTGCCCGGATGGAGGCGCCAATACCCATAAATGCTGAGGCCTCCCGACAAGAAATGGAGGAGATTCTGAAAATAATAAAGAAAAGTGATTTTAACGTTGTCGAGCAATTGGGGCATACACCCTCCAAGATCTCCCTGCTCTCCTTATTGCTATGCTCCGAGGCCCATGCTAAGGCCTTGATCTCATTTCTCAAGACGGCCCATGTGCCGCAGGAGACGTCTGCAGTCCAGTTCACTGATTGCATAGCGAATCTGACGGCGGATAACGGCTTGGGTTTTTCAGATGCTGACCTGACCGCAAAAGGGAGAGACCACAATGATGCCCTACATGTCTCTATTGAATGCAGGGGCACTACTCTGGCACATGTATTGGTGGACACTGGTTCTTCCTTGAATGTTCTTCCGAAAAAAGCTTTAGATCGTCTGGATTATGAAGGCCTGGAGTTGAAACCCAGCAATATCATCGTCAGGGCCTTTGACGGTTCCAAAAGGATGGTTCATGGAGAGATTAACATCCCTATTCGTGTGGGCTCTCAAGTGTTCGACTCTACCTTTTACGTGATGGATATACGTCCATCATACTCTTGTCTGTTGGGTCGACCTTGGATCCATAAAGCTGGGGCAGTGACCTCCACCTTGCACCAGAAGCTGAAGTATCCTGTCAGGGGGAAGATCGTCACTGTGCAAGGAGAAGAGGAGTATATGGTGAGCCATTTGAATTCCTTCAGGTACATCGAGATGGACGGAGAGTTCATTGAAACCCCCTTCCAGCATTTCGAGGAGGTACATCCAATTTCAGCAGCTGCAGAGACAATGGCCGAAGAGAACGATTCCTTGAAGATGGCTTCCCTAAGGGATGCCCGGGCTGTGGTTCAGAAAGGCAATTGTGCACACTGGGGTCAGCTTCCTGACTTCACTCAGAAGAACGACAAGTTTGGGCTAGGCTTTACTGCAGAGGCTCAGAAGGCGGTACGCAAAGAGAAGATCGGAAAGGCTCCGGTGTTTATTTCCAGCTCAAGGGTGAATGCTATCGAGGAGGATGTGGAGGAAGTTGAGTTTGACAGTTGGATCTACCCGACTACCAGCAACGGACCTAGCAACTGGACGGCAAAGGATTTTACCCCTATCACATTTGTCACGCAGTAATTGATTTCTTTTGATTTCCAATTTGTAACAAACAATATGTTAAAACCTTATCGGCTCGGTGTCCTACCCGGGGCATCGTAGCTCCATTTGTGAGGGCTTTTTGTATGACATTTTCATATATCATCAATCAAAACATTGGACGTTTGTTGCATTTCAAATCTTTTGCTCTTTTCCTTTTTTGTGTTATATATATTGCAAAACAGCTATATTTACACACACTCACTTATACAGGTTTCAATCCACTCTGGATCTCACTGGTAACAGCTCTGCTACCGCCAGTTATGACTTCGAAAATCCGATCAACTTGGCCGAAGACGAAGGTGAAGATGATTGCGAAGTGCCTGGTGAACTTGCGAGACTGCTACTTCAGGAAGAGAGGGCTATTCAACCACATGAAGAGCCTGTGGAGACAATTAACCTGGGTACCGAGACAGATAGGAAAGAGGTCAAGATTGGTGCCAATCTAGAGCTCAGCGTGAAGCAACGATTGATCCAGATGCTGCAAGACTACATGGAGATTTTTGCTTGGTCCTATGAAGATATGCCTGGTTTGGATGCCGACATTGTAGTTCACCATCTGCCAACCAAGGAAGACTGCCCTCCAGTAAAGCAAAAAGTCCGACGGATGCGTCCAGAGATGTCTGAAAAGATCAAGGCCGAGGTTATGAAGCAATTTGATGCCGGGTTCCTTGCAGTGACTTCTTACCCTCAGTGGGTTGCCAATGTTGTGCCAGTGCCGAAGAAGGACGGTAAAGTCAGAATGTGTGTCGACTACAGGGATTTGAACAGGGCCAGCCCCAAGGATGACTTCCCCCTACCTCACATTGATGTCCTGGTTGACAATACAGCTCAACACAAGGTGTTCTCCTTCATGGATGGTTTTTCAGGGTATAATCAGATCAAGATGGCTCCTGAAGATATGGAGAAGACTACCTTCGTGACTCAGTGGGGCACCTTCTGTTATAAGGTCATGCCATTCAGATTGAAAAATGCTGGGGCAACCTATCAACGTGCCATGGTTGCTTTGTTTCATGATATGATCCATCATGAGATTGAAGTATACGTAGATGACATGATTGCAAGGTCTCAAACTGAGGAGGAGCACCTTGACCATCTGAGGAAGTTGTTTGACCGACTCAAGTTATACAAGCTGAGGTTGAATCCCAACAAATGCACCTTTGGGGTAAGATCTGGAAAGTTGCTCGGTTTCATTGTAAGTGATAAAGGTATTCAGGTGGATCCTGCCAAGGTAAAAGCCATACAAGAGATGCCGGCTCCAAAAACAGAGAAAGAAGTCAGAGGTTTCCTAGGACGACTGAATTACATTGCCCGATTCATCTCACATCTAACTGCTACTTGTGAGCCAATCTTCAAATTACTGAAGAAAGATCAAGTGGTACGCTGGAATGATGAATGTCAGGCCGCCTTTGAAAGAATAAAGGAATATCTCCAAGAGCCACCCATTCTTATGCCACCGGTGGAAGGAAGACCTCTGATTCTATACTTAACAGTGCTTGATAATTCAATGGGGTGTGTGCTGGGGCAGCATGACGAGTCTGGTCGAAAAGAGCACGCTATTTATTACTTGAGCAAAAAGTTTACCGACTGTGAGTCTCGTTACTCACTGCTTGAGAAAACTTGCTGCGCTCTTGTATGGGCTGCTCGCCGGCTGAGACAGTATATGCTGACTCACACTACTTTATTGATTTCAAAGATGGATCCCATCAAGTACATATTTGAAAAACCCGCTTTGTCTGGAAGAATAGCGAGATGGCAAATGATCTTAACAGAATATGATATCCAGTATACAACTCAGAAAGCAATTAAGGGAAGTGTACTGGCAGATCATTTGGCACACCAACCTGTGGACGATTACCAATCATTGAACTTTGATTTTCCGGACGAAGACATCATGGTGGTAACTGACTGTGAAGTACCTGGACCGGATGAAGGACCTGAGGAAGGATCCCGATGGTCTATGCATTTTGATGGAGCCTCCAATGCTTTGGGTAACGACGTCGGCGCTGTAATCATATCTCCCAAAGGAACGCATACTCCACTCACCGCCCGATTATGTTTTAACTGCACCAACAACATGGCAGAATATGAGGCATGTATCATGGGTTTACAAGCTGCAATCGACTTAAGGATAAAATTCCTAAGTGTCTTCGGAGATTCCGCTCTCGTGATCAATCAGATCAAGGGCGAGTGGGATACGAAACACCCGAATCTTATTCCTTACAAAGAGTATGTGTCGACCTTACTCCCTCACTTTGAAGAGATAACTTTTGAGCATTTCCCCAGAGAGGAGAATCAGCTAGCGGACGCACTAGCCACAATGTCTTCAATGTTCAAAGTTAAATGGGTCAATGAGGCTCCCCGAATCATAATCTGGAAGTTGGATGAACCGGCATACTGCTGCGAGCTCGAGGCTGAGAAGGTGACTGAGAAACCCTGGTATCACGAGGTAAAGAGGTACTTGGAAACTCAGGAATACCCTGAAGGTGCATCTGTCAATGATAAGAAGTTCATGAGGAGGTTTGCTGCAAAATTCTTCCTCAGCAACGACATTCTCTACAAACGGAATCATGATTCGACTCTGCTGCGTTGTGTGGATAAGCCTGAAGCGGAGAAAATCATGATGGAACTGCATGAAGGTACATTTGGAACACACTCCAGTGGACACACCATGGCTAAGAAAATCCTTCGGGCAGGATATTTCTGGTCCACAATGGAAGCCGATTGTTACCAACACTCCCGAACTTGTCATAAATGCCAGATCTATGCTGACAAGGTGCATATCCCTCCGGTTCCTTTGAATGTCCTGACGGCACCTTGGCCTTTCGCAATGTGGGGGATCGATATGATCGGTGAGATCCGACCAACGGCATCCAATGGGCATCGCTTCATCTTGGTGGCGATCGATTACTTCACGAAATGGGTTGAGGCAGCTTCCTATGCCACAGTAACCAAGAGCGTCGTGGCGCGCTTCATCCGGCATAATCTGATCTGTCGGTACGGCGTCCCAGAAAGAATCATTACGGATAATGGTACCAATCTCAATAACAAAATGATCACTGAACTCTGTGAACAATTCAAGATACAGCACCATAATTCTTCCCCCTACCGGCCGAAGATGAATGGGGCTGTAGAGGCAGCCAATAAAAATATCAAGAAAATTGTGCAGAAGATGACAGTGACCTATAAAGATTGGCACGAGATGTTACCGTTCGCTCTTCATGGGTACCGCACCTCAGCAAGGACGTCAACCGGGGCAACTCCTTTCTCCTTGGTCTATGGCATGGAGGCAGTCTTGCCAATCGAAATCCAGATACCCTCTCTCCGAATAATGAAGGATGCAGACTTGAATGAAGATGATTGGATCCAGACTCGACTTGATCAATTAAATCTGATTGATGAAAAGAGGCTCACTACTATCTGTCATGGTCAAACGTATCAGAAACGGATGATCAGGGCATTTAACAAGAAAGTCAGACCGCAAGAGTATCAAGTTGGGGACCTGGTAATCAAACGCATCATCCTTCCTCAAAGTGATCCCAGGGGCAAATGGACCCCTACATACGAAGGGCCATTTGTAGTTAAACGTGTGTTCTCAGGAGGGGCCATGATCCTAACCACCGTGGATGGTGACGATCTTCCTCATCCCGCCAATGCAGACATAGTGAAAAAATACTACGCATAATTAAAAGACCCGCTAGGTTGACATACCTAGGCAAAAATAAGGGCTTCCCGGCGAACCAAAAGGGTTCGGGCAAAAATAAGGGATGAAACGAAAAATCTGTACACCCGACAAGTCGAAAACCTGAAAAGGCGGCTTGGGCAAAAATGGGTATCCCGGTGGACTGAAAACCCGAAAGGGCGGTCCAGGCAAAAGTTAGGGATAAAAGCGTAACCCTATGTCTCATTGGATCACTTTGCATCCAGAATTCGGCATCGACTATCTGGCTCCAGATTTCGGCATTGACCAATCAGCTTCATCTTCAATTAAGCAGCAAGGCGATGAGATGTTCGAAGACATAAAGGGGATAGCAGAGTTGGAACCCAGTGGGATTGTTCACATAGCTGTTTTGTTTCCTTTTTTTTAATTGTAAACCCTATACTATTTGGCGATATCCTCTTACTAGGATGTCAGCCTCTTGTACAAAAACGCCTATTCACAGGCAAAGTTTAAATCAATACAAATTCACTTGTCCATACAAATTACCATTGTTTTCCTTTTTTGTTTTGTCTTGCGAAGAACGTCCAATGTTCATTTTTGATATATGCATTTGCCATTAAATTGCTGATTCATAAATGTTTGCATATGAAACAAGAGATTAATTACAGGTGACATCAAAGACAGGGGGAATGTGGAGTTGTCTAATGCAGTCTGGTTGTTTTGTCCGCCAAGGCACCAAGGTAGGTTCAACTGAAGAATGTGGCCGAATCGTCTCAATTCCCCGCAGAATAAGACAGGGTGCGACAATACTTTCCCCAAGCGGAGTTGGTTCCTCGTCGATCCTGAAAAGGCACAACATTCCCCGGCAGGTCTTAAAGCTCATTCTCGGTAGATTCTGCAAGCTTATCCCCTGCGAAGCACGGACGTCTCGCCCAAGTTTTATTTAGTGTTATTTCCTCACAAGGACTTATAACTGGGTTATCCTCAGCTAAAAGCCACGGAAGACCGTTCTCGGCAAAGTTCCTTCAATCCCCAGCGGAGTCTGTCTTTGGTATTCCCAAGCAGAGTTTATCTTCGGAGTTCCTCAGCGGAGTTTATCATCATTATCCTCAGCGGAATCCGTCGTTAAAGTCCTCAGCAGGCCTCTCATCAAAACTTCGGCCAAGTATCTCTTCCACAGAGCAATTCTCCGGCCGTTCGTCAAGGATTTATTTTCCTAAGATGAAATTACACTCATAAACATTTCACATTTCCATACATCTTGCTTACATACATGGTGAAACGCATACAACATCTCATGTTGAACATCATGATATCATGCATATCATACATCATGACATTGCATACAACTTACGCTTTTGCCTTTTACAGGAAAAAGACAATCTCAAAAAACGACTACCTTCAGCTGTCACAATTCCAGATTCGATACCTGTATCTAGCCAGGGCACATTTGAGAGTGATCAGTTTCCAGACTCGACTCCTGTATCTAGCCAGGGCACGTCTGCAGAGTTCAAAGATTCGATTCCTGTATCCAGCCAGGGCACATCTATCAACTACAACATTTCCAGATTCGATTCCTGTATCCAGCCAGGGCATATCTGTTGACCACGTTTCCAGACTCGATTCCTGTATCTAGCCAGGGCACGTCTGAAGAGTTTGAAGATTCGATTCCTGTATCCAGCCAGGGCACATCTATTGACGACTATTTCCAGATTCGACTCCTGTATCTAGCCAGGGCACATCTGTGAGCAACCGATTGTAGATTCGATACCTGTATCTAGCCAGGGCATATATGCATAAAGAGACTGAAGATCAAACACCTGTAACAAGCCAGGAAAACATCCTCCTTCCTCAAATATACAAGTTTCTCGCAAAGGAATCTCTTATGCGACCGACACTTCCAAATGGCATATATAAGCCCATTCCCGACAAGGTTCCGTCACCTCTCCAGATGGCATCTATAAGCCCATCTCCCTATCCACCATCTCTCCAAATGGCATCTATAAGCCCATTCCCGACACCACATTGTTGAGACTCCAGCATGCGAGTGCAAATTTCCGGGCACTCTAGTGTCCAATCTCCTTTTACCCTCGAGTCACGAAAGGCAAACTTGCCAATCTAACTCTTCAGGTCCAAGAAGATTGAACAGGGGCAACTGTTGTACCCTAAAATTTTCCCTCCCATTTCCTCAATATTTTCTCATCACAAGACCTTTGAAGATCAAGATACAGTTAGGGTTTCCTCTGCTCAAGACTTCTCCTTGCACTGTGGACTCAAATTAGGGTTTGTGTTTGCCTAAAGATGTTTTGACCTAAAATGCCTAAGATGACTTTCATGCTTCATGTTGGACTCCCAAGTTTACCCATGCCAAGTTTCAAGTCTTGATTCCAAGTTTTACCCAGTCAATTGGACAGTTGACCTAGAAATCAGCTGTATTGGGGAAAAAGTCAACTGTGGCCAATTGACAGTCAAACCTCATGAAATTTGATCCACATCAACATTATGAACTCACATGGACCATTTGATCAAGTTTGGATCACAATTCCACAAGAAATTTGATCAGATCATCAAAAGGGCAAAATGGTCATTTTTAGGGTTTTGACTGCACAAAGGCAATTTTTGACTGTTTGACCTAGCCAATGGCAAACCAAGCTCACATATGGCCTCAAGGACTCAATGGAATTATCTTGACATGTTCATCAAGCTCAAAAGATCCCAAGTACACAAGATTGACAGTTGAATTTCCCAGTCAATTGATCAATTTTGACTGTACACTGAAAAGTCAAACTTTGACTTTTTGGTCAAAATCAAGAGTCAAGATTCATTTTTCATCAAAACATTCCAAATCATGAAACTTGTTCACCAAGAAATCACAAAATGCAAATTAGGGTTAGAAAATGGAATTTTTCATAACTTAGAATTTTTCTAAGTTATGAAAAACCCTAATTTTTTCCCAACTTTGCCCCATCTTTTCACCATGATCCATTTGGATTCAAACAAAAGTCAAAACATGAAAGTTGTAGCTTGTTGCATAATCTACAACTTTGATTCACAAAGTTTTCTCATTTGAAGCTTGTATCTCAAGTTATAATTTTTTGAATAAGGGCACTAAACCATCTTTTAACTTAGTGAAATTTGACCTATTTTACAAGATTTTCTACCCTACTTCAAGGCCACTTTTCATACCCTTCCACTTGGAATTTTGATTTTCATTTCAAAGATGGATTGTAGTACACATTCCAAGCTTTCCAAAATGTCCAAGAACTCATCAAACAACCTCATAACTTGAGAGATTCGAATTTCACAAGTTGGCAAAAATCCACTTTTGTTCTTCATCCAAACATGTTCACAAACTTGCAAATTTGAATTCAGTTTGCTTTATGCTTAATTACAGGTCCTTGAACCATTCCATACTCAATAATTTAATGCATACTCAATGAGTTGAGGCCATGTTCTTTGTGTTCTAACATTGCATAGTGGATTAATCCTAAACTAGATAAAGTGCTTTATCCATTTTTGTAAAAAGCTAGCTTTATGTCAATTTGAAATCCAAGCAAGTACAAGCAAAATCCTTTTGGCACAAGATTATGGACAAGTTGCTCTGATCAAGAGAAGATTATGCAGCAGGATTAGAGGCCCCTACTGACCTAAAAACAAAAGTGACCATTGCTTGCTTCATTTTCAAGTAACATTGCATAACTTATCACATATCTCATCTCAGCTTAGAAACAGAAGAGAGAAGTGATCAAACACATTCCATAGACCACATTCAAGCTTTGGCACGAGTCCTGAACATCTAAAGCACCCTCCATCTCAAAATCACCTCAAAACTGCACAAACAGGGGAGCCCCTGCAGTTTGAGTGCAAACTCCCAATCCCTTCAAGCATTTTGATTCAAACCTTTTCCTCTACCTTCCCTACAATATATACAAGCTAACCATGTCCTAAAATCAGACCTGTAACACCTCCAAGCCACTTCACCATTTTTAATTTTCTGTTTTGCAGTTGGAGTTCATTAGCTCGATTCAGGGAGTTTCAAGACAAAGTAGGAATTGGAAAAGCTTCCTTACACTTCAAGGAAGCTATACAAGTCATCATTTCACTCTGAAACATCCTCCATTGCCGAGCTCGATTCCAACTGAACAGGTATATTCATGGAGTTCCATCTCTCTTATTAGGCATTGTTAGCTTTAGATTTTTGAAGAAAACATGTCACAATCATAGCCCTGAACATGCTCATATGTTTAGATTTCATTTATATTTCGTGTGCTTAGAGAATTTCATGTCTGAACATTGATGAAAAGTTAGGTCAGAAAAGAGGGGGAGAGAAATTCTCCCTCATCTTAGAGAGATAGGTCATGTTCTTTATATGGTTGAAACCGTCTCTTAATGCTCTACACTTTTCATGTTATGAGTTTTGCTTGAAAGTCCAGGAATCCAGAGATAAAAAACGCGTGTTTTAGCTTGAAGAAGGCTGTACAGAGGTTGAAGAAGAAGTGGTCTGGGCTGGGCCTGGATTTATTTTCTTTTCACACCCCATTTTCATGTTTACACCCCCCCTGAGCCCATTTGTTCATCTCTCAACATTTTTGACTTTTTCTTTTTTGGTTGACTTTGTTTATTTTTTTTTTCATGACATTAGAAAATTAAAAATATTTTTTTCATCATTTTTTGCATTTATTGCATATTTATTTGTTTATTTTCTTTATTTGTACATAAATAGATATATATACCATTATTAAAATAAAATAGAAAAAAGATGTAAATACATTTTTATTTTTATTTACTTTCTGAAAATATTTCACACAAAAATACTCTTTTATTTATTTTATTAAAATATTAAATAAATATTTATTTTGTGTTTAATACATATTTAGGGTTTAATATATATATATATATGTGATTATTAATATATTTGAGACAAAAATATAAAAATACTTGATTTTTTTTATTTTATTAATATTTGATATGAAAATACCTTTTTCCATAATACACTTCATTTTATTTTATTTTTATAAATAATAAATAAATAGTTGTATTAAATTAAATAATACCCTTTTTTCTCTAAAAATTAGGGTTTTTACCCTAAGTTCAAAACACTCAAAAAAATAATACATTTTTATTTTCTTTTCCCTTTTACATAAATAATATTTTCTCATACACATAAAAACCTTCTTTTTGCATTTCACATATTTATTTAATTTACATTTAATTATGCATTATTTAAATTGCAAATATTCAATTGATGTAATAATTTAGATTTAAATTCTTGTCAATATCCCCCATTTGAACATTTGTACCCCCCTTCCCATATTTGGTTTTGTAATAGCTTAGTAACTTTAATTTCGCACTTTATTGCTTTCTAATGATAACATGTTAGAATTAGGGTTTGTATGCGAAAAACGATAAAAAATAGTTTGACCTAATACAAGATAAACAAGCATGAAAATGGACACACAAATCACACTTGCACCCCCTAAGGTATTCCACTTGTTGCCTTCAAATAAATGGGCCATGTTGCATGTTAAACTTCTTTGGGCAAAAACAAAAAATTTGAATGATCATAGTCCCTCGACAAAACTTTTCAAAAACAAACAAAAACAAATGATCAAGTCCCTTAGAGAAATTGCTCAAAGACATTTAACGCTGTTGCAATTATGGTCTAAAACGATGACCCGCGCCTGTCCCTTTCACATCCTAACACAAGGTTGCCCACCAAATACAATGGTGGAGCAAACTTGCTAAAAGGGTTAAAGTATAGCAATAATCTTTTGAGAAATTTAGGAGTAGATAACCTCTTAGTTACTTGAATCAACTTGCAAAACAAAAACACTTGCCTAATTTCAAAATCACACAACATTACACTTTCAAAACAATTTTCAAAAACAAATGAAAACCTTTTCAAAAGACATACATCTTTGTATACATCCCCACATGGATCATTACAAAGGTTGCCACCACACTGGCCTCTTTTCAAAACCTTTTCAAACCCACACACTCAAGCACCATTTAAAACAATTGAAAACAAAAGGCAAGTGATCTAAGCAAGTAACTAAGAGCCCATGGATAACCATGGATAGAAAGGGTGCTAATACCTTCCCTTTCTATAATCTACTCCTCGAACCCAAGAAAACATCTCAAAAGGTTTTTTGCTGTGCTTTTTAACCTTTCCTTAGGATAAAATAAAAAGTCGGTGGCGACTCTTGCTAACCGCAACATTTGCAAATACAAACGCAAAACCTCAAGTCAGTTCTCCCACCGTATCACAGCACGCAAGCTAATCTACATCCTCAGGTCTAAGAAGATTGAACAGGGGCAACTTTTGTACCCCAAAATTTTCCCTCCCATATTCTTCAAGATTGGCCAAGAATCATCTTCAACTGGTTCGAGACTACTCAAGGGTTACACAGTCAAACTGCCTCCTAAGCCAGTCAAAATTAGGGTTTTGGTTCTTACAAGGAAGTCGAGGTTTTCAAGGGCTCAATCAAGTCCCATGTGCCCATATACATTTTCAAGCATCTACATGTCAAGTTGCAAGTCTCACAGCATCAAATTGCACAGTCAAAAGTCCCTATTTGGTTCACAATCAACTGTAGGGGTAAAATGGTCATTTTGCAGTCAAAAGTCAAAAATTTTGGTCAACATCTTATTTTGAAGCCACAATCATCATTTGATCAAGTCTTGATCATGATTCCACAAGAATGGCTCAAAAATCATCAAAGATGCAAAAGTTACTATTTTTGGACAGTTGAAAAGTCAACTGTAACTTGACCAGGGCATAACTTTTTCATGGTTCATCAGAAAAATCCCATCCAATGCTCATTTTGAAGGGGATAACATTTACTACAACTCATCTTCACATTCCAAGTCCAAGAAATGCTCTCACAAAAAGTTATCAATTTCTACATTATAGGTCAATTTCAAAAGTCAACAAAAATGCACTTTAAGTAAAAGACCATAACTTGATATTGGTAAATCCAAATTACATGGGACCAAAGGCATTGGTCAGAGGACTTCAAGACCTTTCCAAAATGTCCAAGAACATGGTCATAGGATCAAAATTGAGCAAGATATGCATTGGAGAAGTTGGGAAATTTTTGGGAATTTGCAAAAGTCAACTTTGCCTAAAACACCTTGTTTTTGCTAATGGGCCTCAAATTCCTTCTTGAAACTTTGTCCAAGGCCTATGCACGACCCATTGAGCTTAAATTGATTTATTTTCTTATTTTTAATTAATTAATTGAATTTTTTATTAATATTAATTCATTTAATTGATTTAAAATATAGGAAATTCAAAGATATGGTTTTCAAATCTTTTTGTGATGCAAATAAACTCAACACATGCTGAAGATTTCGTGTATCAATCAAGGGGACCAAAATCTCCAAAATTAGCAAGTTTTGGCAATCAAGAAGATGCAAAAATATTTGATTGAAAATCAAATATGCAAATCATTATTCCATGGATGTTTGGACTAAGATTTACCCTAATTCCATTCAGCTATAAGTGCATAAGCTAAACCTAATTCTATACACGTGCAAGCTGCTGCAAAAAGCCACAAGCCAATTCCAAAAAATCAAGAACAAAGTCAAAACTGAATTCCACCTTCCAGGCCCTTTCAAGACAATTTAAGGATTCAAAAACATTGCTGAGACACTCAGAAACCTTTTGCAATCGAAACCAAGTCTTAAAGCTCAAGAAAACGTTCTACACAGTCACACGGTTTAGCTTTCTTTCTCATTATCGAAATTCATAATTCATGCATCTTTAATGTGATTTTTTGTGTGTTTTGTGTTGCTTGAATCCACAGGAATCTTTTGGCATAGGTTAATTGCCTTGAAACGTCCTGAATCATAAACCACCATTGAAGGATTCTAGGGTTTCCAAGCTCTCGAATTAGGGCTTTACAGCATAAGCAAAATTAGGACTAATGATGCACATGGTTGAAACCGTCTGATCAAGACGAATACACTAGACATATCGCGCCATATTTATATAGCATAGAATCCTATTCGCTATTTTTCCTCGTTCAGCTTTGTGGGGGTTAAAAACCCCCGCTATCTCTTTATTCTTTTGCAGGAAATTGAAGAAGACGAAGGACGTGTTCAATCATGAGTGGTCCATTCAAATGATCAGCGCGCGTTTTGTTGTTCCCAACATACGCGTTGTTTTTAATATATTATTTTCATTGATTGTTATAATTACAAATACAAGCACATGGTGTAATGGTTGCTGCGCTGTCCAAGGACCATTGGGACCTGGGTTCGATTCCCAGGTCCCCCAATATTTGTTTCATATTTTTCATACCATAATCATGCGCAGGTTTGCCAATGTATTCCACCATGGACTCTCACAAATCAATGCGCCAAGTGGCCACAAGGCTCAATCTAATGGTCAGGATGGAAGCACACCATGTCCCTGGTCAATCAACGCACTAGACAATTCCAGAAGTCAACAGGTTTGAGTGCTATTGGGCCTAAAATTTCCAGCATAAACCTCCTAACTAGGTCCATCAACCCCCCTGGTTCTTTCACAATTTTTCCTTTTATTTTCTTTTTACTAATTTTTATTAACTCTTATTAATTATTATTATTAATTCATAAATTAATTATTTTTCATATTAAAATCAGAAACTTAAAATTGTAAATATTTTTATTATTTATTAAATTCACTATTAATTATTTTTATAAATAAATACTAACCAAATTAATTTAGTGTAATTAGTTTCAATCTTTAATCTTTTTTCAATAAATAAAATAAACTTAGACTTAGGGTTTTTCTTTTGAGTTTTAATTCTTATTTTTATTTTCATTAAAAACATAAAAAACAAAAAAAAAACATTTTTTCTTTTAATTAATTAATTAATAAATTAGGTTTAATTTCAATTAATTGCAAAAAAGGACAAATTACTTTATTTTCCTCAAAAAGGGTCAAAACCCCAAGACATTCCCGACTTAATTTCTTTACGCGCACTTTAATTCCTTTTGATCATATTTGTGTAACTGTTTCCGAGGATGTAATAGTTAATTAGGGATTTTACCGCTTTCTTTAATTTTTCGCATTTATTTTCCAAACGGGTTTTGCTTTTGGCGATGTATAGACCCGCGCCTTGTAATAGCGTAGATTTACCTTTCCGCAATTTATTTTCCGCACTCTTAACTGTTAAAAATGCATGAAAGACTTGTATGAATAATAAAATCAACCCGTAGCTCACAAATAACACGTACAAGATAAAATATAAACTGAAACAACACACATGCACATGCCACTCTTAGGGTACGCCTCACTGGTTGCCTCGACGTGGTCGTCAAGTATAGGGTGTTTTAGAGGTCGCCCTCATGTCTAAAGATCCAGTTGCCTCGAAACGGTTGCCTCGGATAAAAAAGGATCTAGGACATTAGGGTTACCACTAAGGCGTCCTACCATTGCTTTGGTGACCACATGTCCCTAATAATCGAATTGACCCGAATACCTCCAACGACGGTGCTACCTACCTCTCAATGGTGGGATAACGCTATCTAAAGGACTCTTACACAGCCTAATTCCTTAGAGTAGGTAGATTTCTCCTGGGTACTTGCTCTTTCTAAAATACAAAATAACTTTTCGCACCTACACTTTCAAAAGGTTTTCAAACAAATATTTCATACACTCTTGAGGACAGATACAAGAGTTACTTAGAAATTTTTCAAACGAAACTATTTCAAAACCCACACACACTTGAAAAGCAAACAAATTTTTGAAAACATAAGAGCAAGTACCTAAGAGCCCGTGGATAACCACGGATAAAAAGGGTGCTAACACCTTCCCTTTCTATAAATCTACCTCCCAAACCGAGAAACATTCTCGAAAAGGAATTTTGCTGTGCTTTTGTCCTTTCCATGTTGGAGAACATAAAAGACGGTGTCGACTCTTGCTTACCGCGACATTTTGCGAACCAGCCTAAAAAACAGTCAGTTCTATTTCCACCAATCACACCGGTGTTATCGGGATGTCCATTTTTATCTGCGAGGCCGTTGTTGGTGTCGACGACGCGGATGTTTTGTTCATCACGAACTTGGTCAGCCATGACGGTGATAGTTGTGTTGAGCTTTGGTCTTAGAGTTTCTGCAAGACGGGGAAGCTAGTTTCCCACAGACGGCGCCACTGATCTTACCGGATCAGACTTGGACCGTCACGACTGGCTCCGAGATGAAGTTTGAACGAGATGGGGGAGGGGTACGTGCAAGGCACTCCGATGCTAAAGTGAGTGGTAGTACGAGCAGGCAAAAAGTGTGTATATGGGTAAAAGAATGAATACCTGACCCTATTGGAACAGAGGGTATTTATAGCCCCCAGCGCTGGGCCAAGGTCCCTTCATTGGGCCGACCAGGATTGGCCCAATAAAGGAACTGCCAGGTTCTACGTGTGTAGTGGGGACCCGCACGTGGTATCCTTCCTGGATGCTCTGCGAGAAATACGGACAGACGAGGACGCGGTCTTTTCGGAGTTCAGGAGATGGTGTAACGGTTACAGCATGCCCTACGAGGAGGGTGCTCGAGCTGGACTCGAGCTAGATTGTATGTGGTCGAGGACGTTGCGTCCACGGGCAGTGGCGGGCACGGTTGTAGCTTCTGGTCGACGCACCCCCTGTAGAGCCGTTTGGATTGGACCTTCATTCTCGCTCTTGGGCCAAGTTGGGCCCAGTCCAGAACATATTCTTTATATAATATTTATTTAAGAATGCAATCTTGTTTATATCATTCTTTAGATTTAGATAAAATTATAATACGCAATTTTATGTATCAAACTATAAATTTATTTTGACAATTATAAATTTTTTTATGGTAATGTATGAACAATTAAACACAAAATTATATTTTTCTCTATACTTGTATATATAACTTGATAATTTTTATAAAAAAAACCGAATCAACCGAACTAATCCAAACCATATTAGTTTGATTTAGTTTGGTTCGAATTTATTTTTAAAAGTCAATCGAACGAAACTGAACCGCATATTTTTTTTTCTTGCACTTCAGATAATTTTTTACTTATAAATTGCCCATACCGCACACGAACACCTCTACATGACACACATACTTATATGCCAAATCACCGACACATTGCACATTTTCTCATTAACCTAATTAACAATAAAATTTATAATTCAAACTCAACCTCATGAATCAATATTAATCATAATTTATGTTGATAATTGCTTTAAATAAAAATAAAGATAAATATTAAAAAAATTGACAATTATAATACAAACATTTTATGTACTCAATCATATTAATGATAATTCATGTTATTATAAATTTTAATACCCAATAAAATGACCGTTTCAAGTTACAAATCAACCAAGAACTTATAGTGACTACTTTTTATTAATTATGAACATTACTTATACGATTATTATCATTGTAGTAATTTAACACAATGGTCCATCCACTAAAATAAATATTATAATTTATATTATCTCTTCAAATATTTTATGTAATTAAAAATTATCATAAAAATACTTTCACATTACTAATTAAATATGATATCTAACTAATATCTTTTGATTCGAACAAATACTCAAAAGATATATAAATCAATACTAAGATTATCTATAAATACCAACATTTTTGTTTCACTTTCACTTATTTCTCTCATTCATATTATAAATAACAAACCTTCAAATATTTTTAATTACTTTGTAGATAAACATACATCTATAGTACCATTTATAAAAGTAGGATTAGACAATAGAAAATATGAAAATTATTTTCCACAAATCTTAGACTACTCACATACCAAAACATTTAGGTTCAGTGTCATATATGTCAACAACAATTTAAAAATGTAAAATTTAATAAAAGAGTTTAAAAGGATAAAACCTGAAAAGTTACAATAATATCAAATCATGGAAAAACACAAATCCTTAAGATTGTTGTAGAAATTAAATCACCAATACAAGTCGTTGTAGAAATTAAATCACCAATACAAGTCGATCACTTCAATTTATAATTTTAATCATTGAATCTAAAAAATAATTAAACGTTAAACAAACATGAGGCGTATAAATATATTGTCCTTAAGAATTTATCTATCTCATAAGCACAAATCTCTCAGAATTCAACAAGTTCTTCCCAGATTCTTAGTATGAATTTGAGGTAACAGAACAACAAGAGATAGTCTTTGAGATGGCCGGAAGATGTAACCAGAAAAATCAAAGAAATAATGAAGAAAAGGAAATATATATAATTCATGTTATTTGTTCACATTTTTTATATTGGTAAAAAAGTGGGAGAGTCGTTTATATAAGAAAGAGAGAGAAATAAGTTTAATGACTTTGACTAAGTCAAGTCAATATTAGAATAAAATAATTATTAATCAAATTAAATATTATTATAAATTATAAATAAATAATAATAATAATAATAATAATAATAATAATAATAATAATAATAATAATAATAATAATAATAATAATAATAATAATAATGATAATTTTATTTAAAAATATTTGTCACTTAAAATTAAAATTAAACTTATTTAAAACTTTTGAAGTATAATTATAATTTACAACAAATTCAATGTTTATTCTCATAGATGAAGTCATTGTTTCGTATATAAACCAAGATTTATATTGATTGATAGTGTAGGACTCTAGAATCGGTGATATTGATCTTCGATATGGTGGTACAGAGTATACTTGTAAGGTTAGAACTCCAACGTCCAAGTCAGTTATAGAGTCCAAGATGAGTATAGTAAAAAAACATATATAAAAAAAATGTACCTTGAATCTTACTCGTGTTGACCATATACATTGGATCACCTTGATTCGAATCATGCATGATTAGGCCTTCGCAATGGACCTTTGGCCGATCCAATATAACTTTAAAAATGGTCATTTGGATTGCTCAACTTTTCAAAATGAACCATGTTTGACCTTTCCATCCATTTCTCTGAAACATTATTAATTTTCTCCATATCGCATCTGAGTCACCTTTACATGACATCCAAGTCAATATTAATTGTTATTATTAAGGATCATATTTTACCTTTGCAGCATCATGAAATTAGGTCAAATCCAATCTGGTTTCTTCATTGTTCCATTAAGAACTTTCGTCTTCTACCAAATCTAAATGGTTTCCATCGCCATCTTATTCCAATTTGAAACCTCCTTTTAATTCCTCTTCTCATAATTTAAAATTGAAGAATAGGACATGTTTTACACATTCTTCTCTCATTCTTAAATTGTATGGTTCTAACTGAGACAACACTAACAATTCTGATTTGAAGGTTTACTCAAGTTCAAAGTAGAGATGGAGACCTAATTGTTGGTTTGAGGATTTTGCCTTGCTTCAAAGCGCTACAATGCTTATTAATTTTGGGAAGCAATTATGTGGATGTTCACACCATAGGGTAAGTAATTCATAATCGTTCAGGAATGTCAACTTGGTAGTATGTATTAATTTAGGTCAGCGGGTCTCATATTTTATGAATTTTGCAGGGGACCACTCAAAGTGGATGTGACTATTTTGATTGATTTTACGATAAAATGGAAGATGAAAAAGACATTTTCATCATGAAGATAAAAAGAGGCATGAGTTTTTAATAAAATTCATTAAAGAATAAGGGTAAAAAGTTTTTGAGTGTGAAGGTAAAATTGAAGCACAAAGACATGCAATAGAAACACAAGATGATTATATTGATGCTTAAAACCAAAAAATAGAAATGGCTCTCAAGAATACAATTAAAAGGATGAAATTTTGGAAGAATTTATGTTTAGTAATTTTCAGAATTTTAATGTATAAGTTGATTGTGTAACGTAGTGTTAAGTAAATGAAAACTTGTGTTGAATTATCATGGTTGTAATATAACTATGCAATGTATTGGTGTAATGTTGTTGTGAAGATTGATGTAATATATTAGTGCAATGTTGTGTTTTTTATTAAATTTGTAAGCTTTTTTAGTAACATAGTTGTCTAAAACAATATATAAACTACAATCTAATATGTTTTGTTTAAATTGAACCATAAGGGCATGTTGGTCTAATTTATACAAATTTTATATCATATAGGATAATTGATACAAATTGATAAAACTACATGGTTGAGACACACATTGATACAATCTTTACACAAACTGATACAACCTGTAGATTGAAACATCAGGCCACGTGGTTGAGACACAAATTGATATAACTTGCAAATTGAACCATAAGGCCACATGGTTTATACACAAATTGATACAACATGTACATAAGCTAATATGATATGTAAATTGAACCATAAGGCCACATTGATTGATATTTTTTTTATAGAACATTCATTTGACAATATCAAAAACATCCATTCATTTGCAACATTTATTCACTAACATACAAAATAATTTAAACATCATTCATTCATTTTTAATATTCATTTGACAACATTCATTCATTCAATAACATTCAGAATTATACTAACAACATTCAAAACAAACACTAACATTCAAAATGTTACTGATAATATCCAAAACAGAAACTAGCATTCAATTTTTCCTAAACCAACAAAAACTAGTTTTTCTTCTTGCTTGGAGTAATCATCTTGGTTGAAGTATCCTTACTGGTTTGAGATGATTGTGATGCACTAAGTATGGTTGTTGATTCTACATTCAACCTACTTATTGTTATAACACTTAATCATGTTGTAGGTCTTGGGGATCCAACACTGTCATTGCTTTCTAAATGTTCAAATTTTCATCTTTGTAATAGAAGTATGACTTTGAGAATGTGCTTGTGAAAGTGTACTATTTATAGAATTTGTAGTTCAATTATTCCCATGTGTATGTGCCTCGTCAGTAGCCTGGGTATTCGCATATGTTGGTGGCTTATTAATCGGTGCATTGTTGGTGGTACCTTTTACATGTTGACTTATTATGATCACTGTTAAGTTTGGCTCATAAGTAATGTCACAAGGGAAAGGGTCGGGTATTAATATAATTCGGATCATTGGTATCCTTATATATACTAGAAACACTAAAAACTTGAAGTGAGTAATTAAAAAAAATCAATAAGAAGGAACTATAGTTTCTATATAGTCATAGACGTATGCAATTCGGTCGAACTGCATGAATAAAGTTTTTGTGTGTTTTTTTCTACTCTGATCTGTAATTGTGTATATTTTCCAATAATTAGTACCCAATGATGCTTAATCCTAGAGGTGATAAATTTGAAGTGACTCGGTTTGAAGGAACGAGCAACTTTTGTTTATGGCAAAGGAGGGTTAAGAATTTGTTGGCTCAACAAGGTTTATAGAAGGCACTTTACGATGAGAAACCAGTACACATCACAACCATTGATTGGATCGAGAAGAAGGAGAAAGCTGCAGGTTTAATAATTAATGAGACTTTGTGTTTTTGATAACATGTTGAATCATATCCTGGACCTCATAACTCCGAAGGATGTCTGAGATAAATTGGAGAATCATTACATGTCCAAGATGCCCATGAACAAATTATTCGCGAAGCAGCGTCTCTATAGTCTGAAGATGCGGGAAAGAGGAGATTTGTAGGCTCATGTCAACATTTTCAACAACATCCTCGTTGATTTGACATAGTTTAGTGTGAAGGTTGACGGTGAGGATAAAGCCATTATTTTGTTATGATATTTACGAAGCTCTTATGATCACTTGGTGACCACTCTCGCATACGAGAAGGAAACAATCATGATGGAGTCTATTTCTTCTACCTTTTTGCAAAATGCGGAACATTGCCAAAGATTAGAGGAAGGTTGAGGAAGTTCAGTTGAAGGTTTTTTTGTGAAGGGAAGTCAAGATCGTGGAAGAGGCAAGGGTAAGGCAGTGGGTTCTGGAAAGAAAATGAGGTTTAAGTCCAAGGACAAAAAAATAGCACAATGTTATGGTTACAAGAAAATTGGCCATTGGAGGAGTGTTTACCGTGAAAAATGGTAAACAACCGCTAATCTTCCAAAAGGTAACTTATTTGGTGACTCACAGGATCGATCAGATTGATCCTAAGACATGGCTGATTTTTATCGTTTAAATGCTTTAAAATAGAGAGTTTCGACTAATCCGAATGGTGATTAACGCAAGTAAGGTAGAGACACTTTAAGTAAATTGCATGGAGAAAAGCTTGATAAAGTAAATAAAAGCATTAAAGGCTTGTTAAATAAATGACTTCGATTGAGATAAATAAGTAAAAGCGATAAATTGCTTGAATGTAAAAGATTTCGATTAAGGTAAATGGTGTTTCATACATACATTCTCAATGATTCTTTCTCTCACGCTGGGTACTTGAATCTAAATGAGTGACTTGTATACAATGATGAACACCCTTAATAACTACGTGAACACTTAGTATTTATACTAAAAATCCTAAGTAACTGCTGGGCAGTTACATCGCTTCGTGGTGACACCACATGGCACGTTCACAACCCTCGACGCCTACTTCCACGCCATGTTGCGCTTGGTAACTGCTGGGAACCGTTTTCCCTCCAACAATTCGAAATTCAAACCATTCGATCTTGGGTATCAGGGACCTTGGTCGAAAGGTTGCTCCTTCGATGTTGAAAACAACATGATTCCAACTTAGAGAAATTTCTCTAAGTATCTTGTCATTCTTTGATAAGCCTTCGATGTGATCAGCTGATCGAAGCCTTCTTGTGTAGGAAACTCTTCTAACTCATAATTAATGATCTATATGATAATAGAACGTGGGTGTCGAATTTAGGAGCCAACAAATTGCCCCCCAAGAATGTCTTATTTCGACGCTTAGAGGAAAGAGGCATTCTTTGATATTCCATTCGACACCTGTCCTTCACTCTCAGCCACAAATTAGTTTGTGCGCTTTTCATCTCCTACCAACCATCTGACAATCTCAAAAAATCATCATTTCAACTTTTCCCAAGATCTCACTTCAGTAAGGCACTTCGCACGCACGATGGCCTTTCATACGCTGTCATCATGACCATGTACTCGAATATTCTGTAATCTTTGTAGCCATTTTGGCTTATCAATGTTATTTTCCATTTTGGCTTTATTGTTAACTTAATCATTAATTGTTATTTATTTTGATCTCTTGGAGCATAGGTTTATATTTTTTCAAATATTTGCCATTTACTCTCAAGAGTCTTTTATCTTCGCTTAACTCTTCGACCTCATATGCTCCACCAGAAAAAGTTTGAATAATTTTGAAGGGTCCTTCCCATTTGGGTGACCATTTTCCCATGCTTCAATCTTTTCGATCCATGGGAAGAATTACCTTCCAAACTAGTTCTTCAGGCGAGAATGCCTTAGGTCTTACTTTCTTATTGTAAGAGTCTTCCACTCTTTTCTTCTGAATTCTCAGTAGGTCGAGATCTCGTAGTCTTTCTTCGTCTAAATCTACCAATTCGTCTAACATCATATCCCAATAAACCTCAGGGGGAATATCTTGATGTCTTTGAACCCTTGCTGATTGAAGACAAATTTCTGCTGGAAGTACTGCGTCATGACCGTAAGTTAGCCGATATGGTGTTGTACCTGTGGCTTCCTTTGGGGATGTTCGACAAGCCCACAAGATCTGGTCTAACGTTTTATGCCAATTTTTTGGCTTCTTTCCTACAT
Source organism: Vicia faba (assembly GCA_948472305.1). NCBI lineage: Eukaryota > Viridiplantae > Streptophyta > Magnoliopsida > Fabales > Fabaceae > Vicia > Vicia faba. The sequence continues at coordinate 1,258,050,851 of OX451741.1, read as the reverse complement.
GCTTTTTTATCAGGCCAATCACTATTTTATTCGCCTCTTCGACTTGACCATTTTCCTGCGCGTAATAAGGCGTTGATGTTAGGAGTCTGAAGCCTGTTTCTTGCGCGAATTCCTGCATCTTTCGACCAGTGAACACTGACCCTTGATCAATTGTTATAGTCTCAGGGATTCCAAATCTGTAGATAATGTTCTTTTGAATAAATTCAATGACATTTTCTTGGTCTGCGTTGACTAAAGGGATAGCTTCGATCCATTTAGTGAAATAATCAATGTCTACCAGTATATACTTCTGGCTCTTCGATGATGCTGGTCGAATCTCTCCAATAAGATCCAACGCCGATCCTCTAAAAGGCCAAGGTTTCACTATTGAGTGAAGCTCGCTTGCTGGTACATGTTAGATACCAGTATGGACTTGGCATTCCTGGCAACCCTTCACGAACTCGACACAATCTTTCAAGATAGTGGGCCAATATAGTCCTTATCGAAACAACAACCATTTCATCTTATGACCTACTTGGTGAGCCCCACATGCTCCAGCATGCGTAGTCGAAAGGGCTATGTATGCTTCGGTTTCGCTTAAGCATTTTAATAATACCCCTTCAGGCGTCTTTTTAAACAACTCATTCCCCATGAGTACGTAACTTAACGCCCTATATTTTATTTTTCGTTATGTCAAAGCTGCTGGATTTTGTAGATAATCTACAATGGTTTTCCTCCAATCTTGCTCCGATAAATTGTCTATGAACGAAATTTTGAAATCCCTTTGATCGGCATATCCTAGTCTTGTCGATTCCAAATCAGTTGGAGACAAGCTGGTTGTTGTCATTTTTTCTCGGACTTCGATTGCTCTTTGTAATCTCGTTTTTGAAATCCTATACCCAGATGCAATTTGTGCCAAATCATTGGCTATTTGGTTTTCCAATCTAGGTATGTGTCGAATATTAACCACTTCGAATTTTTTCAATAAACGATTTGCTATCACAAAGTACATAATGAGATTTTCTCTTATACATTTGTACTCTTTTGTGATTTGCTTAATGACTAACTCTGAGTCTCCCATTATTTCGACTCGAGTTGCCCCCAATTCCAACAATATTTCAAGGCCAGTAATTAGAGCTTCATATTCAGCCTCATTGTTCGAACAAGTACCTTCTATCTTGTACTTGAATGTTGTTGGAATTTTTTCTGGAGAAATAATTAAGACCCCTACTCCCGTTCCATCTTTATGGCTGGAACCATCGAAGTAAAATTTCCAGGGTTCTATCTCCAAGTAATTTATATTTTGTACCTGAATTGAGTGGTCGACTATAAAGTCTGATACCACTTGTCCTTTTACTGCCTTGAGAGGCATAAAGGTTAACGAATACTCAGTTAATGCTAGCGCCCACTTGCCAATTCGACTGTGCAAGATGGGTTTCGACAACATGTATTTGAAAACATCAAAATGGGACGAAACATACACATCAACTGGTTTTATATATTGTTTGAGCTTTGTACAAGAGAAATAAAGACATAGACATAATTTTTCAACTTCGCTATATCTAGTTTCTGCATCGTTCAAAACTCTGCTAAGGTAGTAAATGGGTCTTTCGACTCCATTTTCATCCTCTTGGGCTAACATGCTTCCCAAAGTTTTGTCGGATGCAGCTATGTACAATCTCATACTTATATTTCTACAAGGAGGCACCAAAATAGGTGGCTTGGTGAGGTACCCTTTGATCTTGTCGAAGGCTTCTTGTTGCTCTTGCCCCCACTCGAACCCTTCCTTATTCAATCGAGGTAAGGGTGAGAAGGCTTGTGCTTTTCCACTTAGGTTAGATATAAATCTCCTTAAGAAGTTTATCTTTCCCAGCAGAGATTGCAGTTCCTTCTTGTTCGTTGGCGCTTTCGCTTCCAAGATTGCCTTCGTCTTGTTCTGGTTGATTTTGATTCCTTTCTTATGGACGACGAAGCCCAAGAAATCTCCAGCTTTCACACAGAACGCACACTTCAAAGGGTTCATCTTCAGACCATGCTTTCTCATTCTTTCGAATGATTGTCGAAGGTGGTCTATATGGTTCTTCCTGGAAACAGATTTTACAACAATGTCGTCAATATATACTTGCATGAAAGTGTTAATAAAATCATGGAAGATAGAGTTCATTGCTCGCTGATATGTTGCCCCAGGGTTTTTTAGGCTAAAAGGCATTACTACCCATTCGTAAGTGCCTAAGGCCCCAGGGCATCGAAAAGCTGTTTTCGACACATCTTCTTCAGCAATGAAAATTTGATTGTATCCTGAGTAACCGTCGAGCATTCTCAGGTACTCGTGGCCAGCGGCAGAGTCGACAAGAATTTCCGCCACAGGCATAGGATATTCATCTTTAGGTGTTGCAGCATTCATATCTCTGAAATCTATGCACACCCTCAATGTACCATTTTTCTTAATAACTGGCACAATGTTTGCAATCCATTCGACGTACCTCGTAGTTCGTATGAATTTGCACTTCAGCAGTCTTTCGACTTCCGTTTTGATTTTCGATAGTATTTCTGGAGCAAAGCGTCTTGGAGTTTGTTTGACAGGCTTTTTCCCAGGTTTGATTGGCAACTGAAGTTCTACCAATCTTCTGTCGAGACCAGTCATCTCGTCGTAATCCCATGCAAAGCAGTCCTTGAACTCCTTCAGTAATTGGATCACTTCGACCCTGAGCTCTGGGTCTATTTTGGCACTGATGTAAGTGGGTCTTTTATCTAACCCTTCGCCCAAGTCGATTTCTTCTAAAGGATCCTGTGCTAACATTTTGATGTTGTTCGCCAGGGGGTCCTTTTCGAAACCCAAAGGCTCATCATCGTAGATGGCGTCGAGCCTCTGTTCCTGCATTCCTTCTGTCGAGATATCAGGAGGTTCTGGGTAAAAATCTTTTCCAGGACCTATATCTGGTGGCTCTGGGTCGAAATCCTTTCCAGGACCTGCAGAAGGTAATACTTGGTCATTGGCCTTGGTGGCCATATATTTTACTTTGACTTCGAGAGCCTCTATCATTCTTGTTTCGGCTACGTAAGCCGAAATTTGCTGTAACGCTTGCGACTCAGTCATTATCACTGAATTCGCTTCCCCAACTAGTTGGCTGGATGTCAGTTAGCCCACTGAAATCAATGTGAGACAAGTCTTCTTTATCCCATTGAAACCCATGATCAGGATGCAGGTACAAGGAACAAAAAGCATTTGGCGCTGGCGCCATGTCGAAGTCAGGTGATGGACATGGCCCAATGTGAGCCAAATTTTTGTCGAAAAAGGAGTATATTTTATAAAAAACGATTAAACTCGTAAAATCAACACAAGGTCCCACCAGGTGTGCCAATTTGTTTATCGTGAAAAATGGTAAACAACCGCTGATCTTCCAAAAGGTAACTTATTTGGTGACTCACAGGATCGATCAGATTGATCCTAAGACATGGCTGATTTTTATCGTTTAAATGCTTTAAAATAGAGAGTTTCAACTAATCCGAATGGTGATTAACGCAAGTAAGGTAGAGACACTTTAAGTAAATTGCATGGAGAAAAGCTTGATAAAGTAAATAAAAGCATTAAAGGCTTGTTAAATAAATGACTTCGACTGAGATAAATAAGTAAAAGCGATAAATTGCTTGAATGTAAAAGATTTCGATTAAGGTAAATGGTGTTTCATACATACATTCTCAATGATTCTTTCTCTCACGCTGGGTACTTGAATCTAAATGAGTGACTTGTATACAATGATGAACACCCTTAATAACTACGTGAACACTTAGTATTTATACTAAAAATCCTAAGTAACTGCTGGGCAGTTACATCGCTTCGTGGTGACACCACATGGCACGTTCACAACCCTCGACGCCTACTTTCACGCCACATTGCACTTGGTAACTGCTGGGAACCGTTTTCCCTCCAACAATTCGAAATTCAAACTGTTCGATCTTGGGCATCAGGGACCTTGGTCGAAAGGTTGCTCCTTCGAAGTTGAAAACAACATGATTCTAACTTAGAGAAATTTCTCTAAGTAACTTGTCATTCTTTGATAAGCCTTCGATTTGATCAGCTGATCGAAGCCTTCTTGTGTAGGAAACTCTTCTAACTCATAATTAATGATCTATATGATAATAGAACGTGGGTGTCGAATTTAGGAGCCAACAAGGAGAGACTGCCCAAACAAGTCAGGCAACAATAGTTCGGAAAATGTAGTTCAAACATATGGTTCCTAAAGTCAAGAGGATTTGCTTTACTTTTATCTACAAAGTGCACTGATGCATGTTGTTGTACCCCAAAATTTGCCCTCCCATATTCTTCAAGAAATTGCCAAACCAAGTCATAAAACTCCCCCAAGGGTTGCACAGTCCAACTGTCTCCTATACAGTCAAAACTAGGGTTTGTGTTCTGATCAAGAAAAGGAAGTGTTCAAAGGCTCAATCAAGTCTCATATGCTTACAAACAAGGTCAAGCATCCTCATACCAAGTTTCAAGGCATTCAGCTCAAAATTGCACAGTCAAAACCCTAAATTGCACTACAGTCAACTGTAGGGGCAAAATGGTCATTTGACAGTCAAAAGTTCAAATTTTTGGTCAACATATCATTTTGAAGCCACAAACATCATTTGATCAATGCTTGATCATGATTCTCAAAATTTGGCTCAGAAAATCATCAAGATGCAAAAGTTTCCTTATTTGGACAGCTGAAAAAGTCAACTGAAATTGACCAGGGCATAACTTTCACATGGATTATCAGAAAAATTCCATCCAAAGCTCATTTTGAAGAGAAAGACATTTCCTACAACTCATCTTCATACTTCAAGTCCAAGAAATGCTCTCACAAAAAGTTATCAATTTCAACATTATAGGTCATTTTCAAAAGTCAACAAAAAGGGACTTTAAGTCAAAGGCCATAACTTGGGATTGGAAAATCAAAATGACATGGGACCAAAGGCATTGGTTAAAGGACTCAAAGACCTTTCCAAAATGTCCAAGAACATGAGAAAAGCTTAAAAATTGAGCAAGTTATGCATTGGAGAAGTTGGGAAATTTTTGTGAAATGGCAAAAGTCAACTATCCTTGAAACTTCAATTTTTGACAAAAGGGCCCACTTTATTCCACTTGACTCAGCCTTTTCATGCCACACACGTGTCCCATGATTAATTCCAAGATCAAATATTAATTTTTCTATTTTATTTAATTTTTGATAATTTAATTCATTTTAAATCTTTAAAAATTCAAGTAAAATTTAAAAATCAATGGAATAGTGTCATTTGAATTTGGATAGCTTCCATATATCATGTGCCAGCTCACAAACTCATTCTAGGGTTAGATTGTATACCAAGTCTTGGTTTGCTTAAAAAAAGGAAAGTTGGTTAATGGTGAAAAACCCTAGGACTAATTCTCTCATGGGCATGAATCAAGGCCAGCTAATGACCTAATTCTCTTCCCTCATAAGTGCTGAGTCAAACCCTAACCACAAGACACCAAATGCTGCGCTCAAAAGCTCATTGAAAACTTGGAATTGCAAACTTGAAAACTCAATTCTGAAATCATTGCTAGAGGTGGATTCAAGTCCTAATATTGATTCCAAAAGCTTCCTTGACAATTCCTGAACGTATTCCAATCCCTAACATCAACTAAAACCCCAGGAATTGGTAAATAGAACCCTCCCTGGACAGCAAAAAAGTGATGATCGTGTTTTCAGTTTTAGACATCCCCATTGCATTTTAATTGTACATTCATGTTCCTTGTCAAGTTTTGAAACTAACCATCATGTTTAATTAAGTTTTTGTGCTATATACACGATGATGCCATGAGTGAAAGTTAGGGTTTTCAGAGGTTAAAATTGGGGCTTTTGCAAAGAGGAAAAATCAGGACTCCAAACCACCATCGTTCAATTTGGCATGCTTGGACGAAGAAGAAGCCACGGCCGTGATTAATTTATGAGTTACATAGCTCTAATCGCTATTTTCTCTAAAGCGACCTTAAACTACGCTTAAGAAACCGTTGCCATATGGTTTTGTTTTCAGGGAACGTGAAGAAGACGACATCGTGTCAACCAGTGATTCGTGGGTTTAAAAATTGGCGCATTGACTCCCACTAATTTTGCTTTTCTTTTATATTGTTTAATTGTTATTATGTATTAACAACGCACCAAAGGGCGTAGTGGTCCAGGTGTTGGCTGGTGAGGTGCAAGACCTGGGTTCGAGTCCCAGGTCTGAATAATTTCAATATTATTTTTCTATGTTAATTCCCATGCAGGCACAACATTGTGGATCACCATACGCTTGCCATCTCAAGCCGTCCACGCGTCTAGCACGTTCAAATCAAGGGCAGGGATTAAAGGACACCCATAAACCCCAGTCAACGCACCACAGGCTAGTCAGGAAAGTCAAAAAGATCAAGGACTTGTTGGGCCAGATTGCTAAGGCCTACACCTCCTAATTTGGGACTGAAACCCCCTGGTTTGCACTTTTCATTACATTTCATTTTTTATTTTATTTTATTTTCTTTATCGTTTTCATTAAATTAATTATTATTTTTTACAAATATACAAAAATGCCTAAAAATCAGAAAAGACAAAAATGTGATAAATAATTTTTATTTTAATTATTTCCTTATACATAAATTAACATGTAAATAAATTCAATTTAAATTAGGGTTTGCAATATTAGTTCTTTTTTCCATAAAAAAATCCAAAAATATAGCATTAGGTTTAATGACTTTTTATTCCTTTTAATTTTCCTTGTTTTTTGCCATAATATTAGTGATTTTCATAATTAAACTTGTAAACTAATTAGGGTTGCATTTAGGTTAGATTTTAATACTTTCTTAATAACTAAAAATCCAAAAATATAACATTAGGTTTAATGACTTTTTATTCCTTTTAATTTTCCTTGTTTTTTGCCATAATATTAGTGATTTATTTATTTTCATAATTAAACTTGTAAACTAATTAGGGTTGCATTCAGGTTAAATTTTAATACTTTCATAATAAACTTAAAAATAATTAGAACTAGGTTTAACATTTCATTTTGGTTTTTAATTAATTCCTTTTTATTAAATCTCAAAAAACACAAAAATACTAAAAAACATTTTCTTTTAATTCTTAATTTTAATTCCTTATTAATAATATTTTGTAAAAGGGTCCAACGCCCTCGTTCGTAATTTATTTTATTCGCACATTTGTTTATTTCATTTAAGTAATTATGTATCTCTCCCAAAGCCGTGTAAACGATTGCTCGCACTTTTATTTCTTTCGCTTTATTTACTTTCCGTCAAATCGGGTCCGGTTTAATTTTGGCGATGTGGACCCGCGCCATTTGTAATAGTCTTAGATTTACTTTTCCCGCAACTTTTAACTGTTAACAAAAGCATGAAAGAATGTATGGCCTTAAATAAAATCAAGCGTAGATCACAATGAACATGACAAGACAAATATCAATGAAAACGACACACGAATCGCACACACCACCCCTAGGGTACGCCTCACTGTTGCCTTGCCTCGAAAGGTGATCGTCGAGTAGAGGATGTCTTAGTAAGTCCTCATGATCCGGGAACCTGGCATGAGGGTAGCTTCTAAGGTGTCTTCCCATTACTCTGGTGATCACCATGTCCCGAACCTCGAATTGACCCGAACACCTCCAACGGTGGTGCTACCTACCTCTCAATGGTGGGATGGCACTACTTTAAAGGACTTTTACACAGACGAATTCCTTAGGGTGGGTAGGTTCTCAAAGATACTTGCTCTAATTTCAAACAAAAATACTTTTCACACCAACACATTTTCAAAAGCTTTCAAAACAAACTTTTCAAACACTCTGACGTACGAGTCGAACTGAAATTTTTCAAAGAAACTTTTTTAAACCCACATTGAAAAGCAAACAAACAATTTTGAAAACACAATGAGCAAGTATCTAAGAGCCCATGGATAACCATGGATAGAAAGGGTGCTAACACCTTCCCTTTCTATAACCTACCTCCCGAACCGAGAGCAATCTCTTTAAGGAATTTTTCTGTGCTTTTGTCCTTTCCATTTGGAGAAAATAAAAGACGGTGGCGACTCTTGCTTCCGCGACATTTCGCGAACCAGCTTTAAACAGTCAGTTCCAGATCCACCGATCACAGAACTGGCGACTCTGCTGGGGAATTAAACTTAAAGTGAGGTATACCTTAGGGCTAGGTCATAACTATGTTTTCAATTGTCTTCTTTGCTTGCTTTATTATTGTGGGTTGCTTGGGAGTTCTATATATCCTAACCCGGATCTGGGGGATACCTTCTTAGAAAGTAGCAACAAGGCTGTGAGGGAACTGTGCGGGGTATACCGACATGGTTGAAACAGTCTGCTACGTTGATGTGGCACTTTGGTGTGTACCGGTAACCCTTGAGTTCAGTCAAGGAGAGTACGGGGCCTCCGCGTGGTGTCGTGAAGCATCAACAGACCTTAGGAACCTTAATTGAACTATCTTGGCCTCTTTAGGGTAGTGAGATAACTGACTTTGGTGCAGTCCGAGGTTGGTTGATACTCGATACTACACTCAATTGAGGGTTGCTTTCCTGGAATATTTCGGTCGCCAGTTCAGTGGCTAAATCGAAACGATGAACAATGAAAGCAATCCCGTGATATTGGGAACCTTAGAACCCGGTTACTTTGATTAGGACAGGTTGAACTCACCAACTTCAAGAGGGTACTACCCAGACCCCATGCCGGCCTAAACCCTAAGGGCTCTTTTGTGTGACTTGTGTGCCTTCGTACTTGACTATCTGCGTGCTTGTTACCTGACACTTGTTTCTTGCAGGTTTTGTTTATAGTCCTTAACTGGGACTCATAACAGGGTTACTAGATCTCTTGCAGGTTTTGTTTATAGTCCTTAATTGGGACTCATAACAAAGTATACTGAATTTCTTGCAGGGTCTGTTTATAGTCCTTAATTGGGACTCATAACAGGGTTTACCTACATCACCCCATGCATAGCATGACATCATACCATTGCATACATCCTAACCCATTTCAAGGATCTCAAGGGCTTGTGATGCAGGTCATGATGAACCAACTATCCCAGCAAGGGGCAAGGAGGATTTATTTTCCTCTAGCCAAGGTTGTCAGGGGCTATGACCCACTGGATATGGTGAGCCTTTGACCCTTGAAGAAGGACTCTCAACAACATGAAGTTCCTTCAATCAAGTTACCGGTTCTCAACTCTAACAATTTCTCTGTTTATCCCGCGAGGTCCTTGAAAACATTACATGCATGTCATACATCTCATTGCATTGCAGGTATCCCTTTGACAGGTTGCTTACCCTTCCTCGCTGTTTATTTCAGCCGATCGCCATGAATCCTGAATCATCAGCTGAGCAGTCTATCAAGGCCCTCCAGGCTCAGAACGCCCAGTTCCAAGAGTTGATCATGAATTTGACCCAGGGGCAACAAGATCTGAAGGCTCTGCTCTTGAAGAAGGACAAGAAGAAGAAGAGGACTGTCTTGTTCATCCCTAGGCGCAGATCTGGGAATACCCCGCAGACTGAAACTGAGAGGACTACCCCATCTGTGAGGGAAAGCAGTCACCATGAGAGAGAGGTGCCTAGTCCAGTGGTCTCCGACAACGAGACAGATTTCAACGACGAACAATACCCTCCTGCCGAAGACAAGTACAAACAGTTGGAGGATAGGCTGAATGCTATGGAGATCCAACAGGTACCTGGACTGGATTTTGGAGAGCTGGGTTTGTCAACTGGTGTGATTATTCCTCGGAAGTTCAAAGCACCATCCTTTACCAAGTATGACGGGGCGTCTTGTCCCAAGTTACATCTCAGGTCCTATGTTCGGAAGATTCAACCATATACGGTGGACAAGAATTTGTGGATCCACTTCTTCCAGGAAAGTCTTTCAGGAACTCACCTCGAATGGTTCTATCAGCTGGATGGGACCAAAGTTCGTAACTGGGAGGAGTTGGCAACTGCTTTCTACAAGCAGTATCAATATAATGCCGACCTTGCTCCTACGCGTACCCAACTCCAGGGTATGTCGTTAGGATCAAGCGAAGGTTTTAAAGAATATGCGCAGAAATGGAGGGATCTTGCTGGAAGGGTACAACCACCTCTGACTGATCGGGAACTTGTTGATATGTTCTTGGGGACCCTGTCTGGTCCGTTCTACAACCACCTAATTGGGAATTCGTCTGCTGGATTCACAGATCTTATCTTGACTGGAGAGCGAATAGAAGCTGGTATCCGGTCTGGGAAAATTCAAGAGGCTGCACCTTCTGATAAAAAGCCTCATCATGGAAAGAAAGAATCCAATGCTGTGCACGGTAAAAAGAGCCGTCATGAGGTAGGGGCAATCCAGATCTCCAATCCTGGACCTGCTCAACAAGGACAAGGGCAGCAGCGCAAGGAGAAACGACAGTACACCAAACTCAACATGTCGCTGGATCAAGCACTGCAACAAATGTTGAAGGCAGGGCTGATCACTTTAAGGGCTCCTCTCCGGAATCTGAACACTTCTGCTCCCAACTATCATCCCAACGATAGGTGCGCATATCATTCTGATAGCTCGGGGCATACTACGGACAACTGTTGGCCTCTCAAGAACAAAATTCAAGACATGATCGACGCCGGGGAGATTCAGTTTGAAGTGCCCGAGACTCCAAACATAATCACTGCTCCGTTACCCAATCGTTGAAGCCTTTGTTTATTTGAATTTTTGAGTTGTATTTTTCTTTGCTTATACAAACAATTACTGTCATAGCAAACTCTTTTATTCTATTAATGCATCGCATATGTCTGTTTTGGGAATTAATACAATTGTTTTCATCATATTCAAAATTCTTTTCATATTTTTTCTGATGATCAACTCTTGGTTAATAATTCTAAGCCTCTTGAGGGAGGATGACGAAAACGATACCGCAATCTTGACAGTATGCTTTTGAACAGACCCCGCTGATGAGGTACAGGCATTGTTTCAATCCCTAAACACTGGAGTTATAAGGAAGATAATCCCTCGTCAACCAATCAGAGCCAAAGAAGTAGGAGTTTTTTCTTTTCGAAAATTAAAACCCTTAATCATAACCTGGGGCAGGGTAGTCTCTCAGTTGATCCAAGTGCATGACGAATGGCACCGAAGAGATCTTTACAAAACGAACAAAGACAGTGATGGTTCAGAACAATCAAAAGGACAGGCAGTCATCATCAAAATTCATAAATGAAAAGCCCAAAAAAGTCTAAACCTACAAAGGGGACTTATGAAACTGGGGCATCCCGCTGACTGTAATTCCAAAAAGGAAACAGTTCAGGCAAAAAAAAGAAAGGGATAACAAAATCAAGAAAGAGGTCTTATAAACCCTCGACAAAAAATGATGACTGCCTATTCAGAATAAATCATCAATATCCGAACCATCACTGGAAAATCAGAACAAAGACTCAAACTAGGTCTAATGTATGATCAACTGAGTTTAGGTTTGGAGAACATCACGAAGAGCGGGTGGGTACAAATAATTTGAGCCTTTATCCTTTGTTTCTTAAACCGTGAACCAGGCCACGTTATAACCCTCAAAAGTCCTAGCTGAAGCATGGGTTAATTCGAAAGCATACTGTTACGAAAGGTATCCTGACTCCTTAAGGCTCACGGTAAAATATGGAGTTGACATCACGTTTTACAAATATTCACTTGTTTTATGGAAAAAATGCATTTTCAAAAAACTTCAAGACAGACATAGGCTTTGCATTTTTAACATAACTTTGTTTGCATATGACTTCTTGTTTGAACAGCAGGGAAATTCTCACAATGAAAGTCTGGTGAACAAGAGTATCTCCAATCAAGGGGCATGATATGATCATGGTCTATTATCTGGGGCAGTCCAATCAAGATTCGGAGAATCTCTCAAAGGCCAAACAGCCTGGGGCAAATCTCTGCCTGAGTCACTTGGGGCACTCCAGCAACGAATCTTGCACGATCAGACACCTTCTGGTAATATGGCAACACAAGCAGCCAGGGGCACCTACCTGCATTCTAAGAGCATGGACATAGTCCAAAAAAGTACTACGCATAATCAAAGACCCGCTAGGTTGACACACCTAGGCAAAAATCAGGGCTTCCCGGCGAACCAAAAGGGTTCGGGCAAAAATAAGGGATGAAATGAAAAAATCTGTACACCCGGCAAGTCGAAAACCTGGAAAGGCGGCTTGGGCAAAAATGGGTATCCCGGTGGACTGAAAACCCGAAAGGGCGGTCCAGGCAAAAGTTAGGGATCAAAGCGTACGACTATGTCCTGTCATCTTGTCACCCGCCTACCAGAAGAAGGTTTGACCCTCAACAACTATCAACATCCCACATGTGCCTCCCACATCAGAAACAGGGGCAATAAACAGCGGTCTAAGCAATCTGATTGTTCTATCCTCCAAGGTATCAGGGTAGGTTCCGTTGAAGAACATAACCAATACAGTTCAAACTTCCCCAGGAGAGTCCAATCCAGCTTCCCCAGGAAAGTTGGAATCCATCTCCCCAAGCAGTAAGCTTATCCCCAGTTGATTTTGGAAGCTTATCCCCTCGCAGAACACGAACGCGTCGTCCGGCTTTATTTAAAGAGTTATTTCTTTAACAGGATATAACTGGGTTATCCTCAGCCAAAAGCCACGGAAAGAGCGTCGTCGACGAAGTCTTCTTACCTCAGCGAAGTCCATCAACACTTCCAACAACAAGGGTATCCCCAGCAAGTTATCAACTTTAGCAAGGCATCCCTCTTCCCACGGAGTATTGCTTCTCAGCATGGTCACTAGAGTATCTTTTCTCCCCGCAGAATCCGTCATTTGCCAAGTTCATCCCCCAACGGAGTCATCTTCTCCTACCGGTATACTTGCAACTATCATCCCCAGTGGAAGCAAAATCTATTCCTCAACATCAGCCCAGGATACGACTTCCCGGCACCCGTCAAGGATTTATTTTCTTAGACGAATATACATTCATAAACATCACATCTTCATACACTATAGCATGCATAGGCGTCATACTACACGAATCTCATTGATTTTGAAGACATACAGTTCATGCATCATGATTTTGCATACAATTATGTTTTGCCTTTTCAGGAAAAAGATCAATACAAAAATGACTACTATCAACTATCGCAACTCATTCTAGATATAGTTTCAGATGTAAACCAGACATGGTGACGTTCTGATGCTGCTTCCAGAATTCCTTCTAGATATAGTTTCGGATATGATCCAGATATGGTGACGTTCTGACGCTGCTTCCAGATTTCTTTCTAGATATAGTTTCAGATATGATCCAGAGATGGTGACGTTCTGATACTGCTTCCAGATTTCCTTCTAGATATAGTTTCAGATATGACCCAGAGATGGTGACGTTCTGATACTGCTTCCAGAATTCCTTCTAGATATAGTTTCAGATATGATCCAGATATGGTGACGTTCTGATACTGCTTCCAGATTTCCTTCTAGATATAGTTTCAGATATGATCCAGATATGGTGACGTTCTGACGCTGCTTCCAGATTTCTTTCTAGATATAGTTTCAGATATGATCCAGAGATGGTGACGTTCTGATGCTGCTTCCAGATTTCCTTCCAGATATAGTTTCAGATGTAAACCAGATATGGTGACGTTCTGACACTGCTTCCAGATTTCCTTCCAGATATAGTCCAGATATGAACCAGATATGGCGACGTTCTGACACTTATTCCAGTTAAAGACATTTCAAGACCTAGACCGGTTCAGTTAAATCGACCCCAAGATTGTCCTGATGCTTATCCAGTCAAAGGCCTTCTCTGGTTCAGTCAGATCGACCCTAAGATCTCCCTGATGCTTATCCAGTTGAAGATATTTCAAGACCTAGACCGGTTCAGTTAAATCGACCCTAAGATTTTCCTGATGCTTATCCAGTCAAAGGCCTTCTCTGGTTCAGTCAGATCGACCCTAAGATCTCCCTGATGCTGATCCAGTTGAAGATATTTCAAGACCTTGTCCGGTTCAGTTAAATCGACCCTAAGATTTTCCGGATGCTTATCCAGTCAAAGGCCTTCTCTTGGTTCAGTCAGATCGACCCTAAGATCTCCCTGATGCTTATCCAGTTGAAGATATTTCAAGACCTTGTCCGGTTCAGTTAAATCGACCCTAAGATTTTCCTGATTCTTACCCAGTCAAAGGCCTCTCTGGTTCAGTCAGATCAACCCTAAGATCTCCCTGATTCTTATCCCAGTAGAAGATACCCAAGATTTTTCTCAACGAGCGTTGTTGAAGTTAAAGTCACCCAAGATTTTTCTCAACGAGCGTTGTTGAAGTTAAAGTCACCCAAGATTTTTCTCAACAAGCGTTGTTGAAGTTAAAGACACCCAAGATTTTTCTCAACGAGCGTTGTTGAAATTAAAGTCGCCCAAGGTTCTCTTACCATTCATGCTAAGGTAGTAACCATCCCTGGTTCTTTCATCGTCGTTTGAAGCTCCAGACTCAGCTCCTGTAACCAGTCAGGACACATCTATACCAGGCATCTAAAAATCAGCTCCTGTAACGTGTCAGGTACTCATTTTCTGTTTTGCAGGTATACAGGTTCTCGCCAAAGAATCTCTTACGCAATCAAGCATCCAGATGGCATCTATAAGCCCATTCCACCATCACGGCCACTATGTGAGTGCAAATTTCTGGGCACTCTAGTGTCCAATCATCTTCTACCCTCGGATTACGAAAGGCACGTCCGCCAATCTGCATCCTCAGGTCTAAGAAGATTGAACAGGGGCAACTGTTGTACCCCAAAATTTGCCCTCCCATATTCTTCAAGAAATTGCCAAACCAAGTCATAAAACTCCCCCAAGGGTTGCACAGTCCAACTGTCTCCTATACAGTCAAAACTAGGGTTTGTGTTCTGATCAAGAAAAGGAAGTGTTCAAAGGCTCAATCAAGTCTCATATGCTTACAAACAAGGTCAAGCATCCTCATACCAAGTTTCAAGGCATTCAGCTCAAAATTGCACAGTCAAAACCCTAAATTGCACTACAGTCAACTGTAGGGGCAAAATGGTCATTTGACAGTCAAAAGTTCAAATTTTTGGTCAACATATCATTTTGAATCCACAAAAATCATTTGATCAATGCTTGATCATGATTCTCAAAATTTGGCTCAGAAAATCATCAAGATGCAAAAGTTTCCTTATTTGGACAGCTGAAAAAGTCAACTGAAATTGACCAGGGCATAACTTTCACATGGATTATCAGAAAAATTCCATCCAAAGCTCATTTTGAAGAGAAAGACATTTCCTACAACTCATCTTCATACTTCAAGTCCAAGAAATGCTCTCACAAAAAGTTATCAATTTCAACATTATAGGTCATTTTCAAAAGTCAACAAAAAGGGACTTTAAGTCAAAGGCCATAACTTGGGATTGGAAAATCAAAATGACATGGGACCAAAGGCATTGGTTAAAGGACTCAAAGACCTTTCCAAAATGTCCAAGAACATGAGAAAAGCTTAAAAATTGAGCAAGTTATGCATTGGAGAAGTTGGGAAAATTTTGTGAAATGGCAAAAGTCAACTATCCTTGAAACTTCAATTTTTGACAAAAGGGCCCACTTTCTTCCACTTGATTCAGCCTTGTCATGCCACACACGTGTCCCATGATTAATTCCAAGATCAAATATTAATTTTTCTATTTTATTTAATTTTTGATAATTTAATTCATTTTAAATCTTTAAAAATTCAAGTAAAATTTAAAAATCAATGGAATAGTGTCATTTGAATTTGGATAGCTTCCATATATCATGTGCCAGCTCACAAACTCATGCTAGGGTTAGATTGTATACCAAGTCTTGGTTTGCTTAAAAAAAGGAAAGTTGGTTAATGGTGAAAAACCCTAGGACTAATTCTCTCATGGGCATGAATCAAGGCCAGCTAATGACCTAATTCTCTTCCCTCATAAGTGCTGAGTCAAACCCTAACCACAAGACACCAAATGCTGCGCTCAAAAGCTCATTGAAAACTTGGAATTGCAAACTTGAAAACTCAATTCTGAAATCATTGCTAGAGGTGGATTCAAGTCCTAATATTGATTCCAAAAGCTTCCTTGACAATTCCTGAACGTATTCCAATCCCTAACATCAACTAAAACCCCAGGAATTGGTAAATAGAACCCTCCCTGGACAGCAAAAAAGTGATGATCGTGTTTTCAGTTTTAGACATCCCCATTGCATTTTAATTGTACATTCATGTTCCTTGTCAAGTTTTGAAACTAACCATCATGTTTAATTAAGTTTTTGTGCTATATACACGATGATGCCATGAGTGAAAGTTAGGGTTTTCAGAGGTTAAAATTGGGGCTTTTGCAAAGAGGAAAAATCAGGACTCCAAACCACCATCGTTCAATTTGGCATGCTTGGACGAAGAAGAAGCCACGGTCGCGATTAATTTATGAGTTACATAGCTCTAATCGCTATTTTCTCTAAAGCGACCTTAAACCACGCTTAAGAAACCGTTGCCATATGGTTTTGTTTTCAGGGAACGTGAAGAAGACGATATCGTGTCAACCAGTGATTCGTGGGTTTAAAAATTGGCGCGTTGACTCCCACTAATTTTGCTTTTCTTTTATATTGTTTAATTGTTATTATGTATTAACAACGCACCAAAGGGCGTAGTGGTCCAGGTGTTGGCTGGTGAGGTGCAAGACCTGGGTTCGAGTCCCAGGTCTGAATAATTTCAATATTATTTTTCTATGTTAATTCCCATGCAGGCACAACATTGTGGATCACCATACGCTTGCCATCTCAAGCCGTCCACGCGTCTAGCACGTTCAAATCAAGGGCAGGGATTAAAGGACACCCATAAACCCCAGTCAACGCACCACAGGCTAGTCAGGAAAGTCAAAAAGATCAAGGACTTGTTGGGCCAGATTGCTAAGGCCTACACCTCCTAATTTGGGACTGAAACCCCCTGGTTTGCACTTTTCATTACATTTCATTTTTTTATTTTATTTTATTTTCTTTATCGTTTTCATTAAATTAATTATTATTTTTTACAAATATACAAAAATGCCTAAAAATCAGAAAAGACAAAAATGTGATAAATAATTTTTATTTTAATTATTTCCTTATACATAAATTAACATGTAAATAAATTCAATTTAAATTAGGGTTTGCAATATTAGTTCTTTTTTCCATAAAAAAATCCAAAAATATAGCATTAGGTTTAATGACTTTTTATTCCTTTTAATTTTCCTTGTTTTTTGCTATAATATTAGTGATTTTCATAATTAAACTTGTAAACTAATTAGGGTTGCATTTAGGTTAGATTTTAATACTTTCTTAATAACTAAAAATCCAAAAATATAGCATTAGGTTTAATGACTTTTTATTCCTTTTAATTTTCCTTGTTTTTTGCCATAATATTAGTGATTTATTTATTTTCATAATTAAACTTGTAAACTAATTAGGGTTGCATTCAGGTTAAATTTTAATACTTTCATAATAAACTTAAAAATAATTAGAACTAGGTTTAACATTTCATTTTGGTTTTTAATTAATTCCTTTTTATTAAATCTCAAAAAACACAAAAATACTAAAAAACATTTTCTTTTAATTCTTAATTTTAATTCCTTATTAATAATATTTTGCAAAAGGGTCCAACGCCCTCGTTCGTAATTTATTTTATTCGCACATTTGTTTATTTCATTTAAGTAATTATGTATCTCTCCCAAAGCCGTGTAAGCGATTGCTCGCACTTTTATTTCTTTCGCTTTATTTACTTTCCGTCAAATCGGGTCCGGTTTAATTTTGGCGATGTGGACCCGCGCCATTTGTAATAGTCTTAGATTTACTTTTCCCGCAACTTTTAACTGTTAACAAAAGCATGAAAGAATGTTTGGCCTTAAATAAAATCAAGCGTAGATCACAATGAACATGACAAGACAAATATCAATGAAAACGACACACGAATCGCACACACCACCCCTAGGGTACGCCTCACTGTTGCCTTGCCTCGAAAGGTGATCGTCGAGTAGAGGATGTCTTAGTAAGTCCTCATGATCCGGGAACCTGGCATGAGGGTAGCTTCTAAGGTGTCTTCCCATTACTCTGGTGATCACCATGTCCCGAACCTCGAATTGACCCGAACACCTCCAACGGTGGTGCTACCTACCTCTCAATGGTGGGATGGCACTACTTTAAAGGACTTTTACACAGACGAATTCCTTAGGGTGGGTAGGTTCTCAAAGATACTTGCTCTAATTTCAAACAAAAATACTTTTCACACCAACACATTTTCAAAAGCTTTCAAAACAAACTTTTCAAACACTCTGACGTACGAGTCGAACTGAAATTTTTCAAAGAAACTTTTTTAAACCCACATTGAAAAGCAAACAAACAATTTTGAAAACACAATGAGCAAGTATCTAAGAGCCCATGGATAACCATGGATAGAAAGGGTGCTAACACCTTCCCTTTCTATAACCTACCTCCCGAACCGAGAGCAATCTCTTTAAGGAATTTTTCTGTGCTTTTGTCCTTTCCATTTGGAGAAAATAAAAGACGGTGGCGACTCTTGCTTCCGCGACATTTCGCGAACCAGCTTTAAACAGTCAGTTCCAGATCCACCGATCACAGAACTGGCGACTCTGCTGGGGAATTAAACTTAAAGTGAGGTATACCTTAGGGCTAGGTCATAACTATGTTTTCAATTGTCTTCTTTGCTTGCTTTATTATTGTGGGTTGCTTGGGAGTTCTATATATCCTAACCCGGATCTGGGGGATACCTTCTTAGAAAGTAGCAACAAGGCTGTGAGGGAACTGTGCGGGGTATACCGACATGGTTGAAACAGTCTGCTACGTTGATGTGGCACTTTGGTGTGTACCGGTAACCCTTGAGTTCAGTCAAGGAGAGTACGGGGCCTCCGCGTGGTGTCGTGAAGCATCAACAGACCTTAGGAACCTTAATTGAACTATCTTGGCCTCTTTAGGGTAGTGAGATAACTGACTTTGGTGCAGTCCGAGGTTGGTTGATACTCGATACTACACTCAATTGAGGGTTGCTTTCCTGGAATATTTCGGTCGCCAGTTCAGTGGCTAAATCGAAACGATGAACAATGAAAGCAATCCCGTGATATTGGGAACCTTAGAACCCGGTTACTTTGATTAGGACAGGTTGAACTCACCAACTTCAAGAGGGTACTACCCAGACCCCATGCCGGCCTAAACCCTAAGGGCTCTTTTGTGTGACTTGTGTGCCTTCGTACTTGACTATCTGCGTGCTTGTTACCTGACACTTGTTTCTTGCAGGTTTTGTTTATAGTCCTTAACTGGGACTCATAACAGGGTTACTAGATCTCTTGCAGGTTTTGTTTATAGTCCTTAATTGGGACTCATAACAAAGTATACTGAATTTCTTGCAGGGTCTGTTTATAGTCCTTAATTGGGACTCATAACAGGGTTTACCTACATCACCCCATGCATAGCATGACATCATACCATTGCATACATCCTAACCCATTTCAAGGATCTCAAGGGCTTGTGATGCAGGTCATGATGAACCAACTATCCCAGCAAGGGGCAAGGAGGATTTATTTTCCTCTAGCCAAGGTTGTCAGGGGCTATGACCCACTGGATATGGTGAGCCTTTGACCCTTGAAGAAGGACTCTCAACAACATGAAGTTCCTTCAATCAAGTTACCGGTTCTCAACTCTAACAATTTCTCTGTTTATCCCGCGAGGTCCTTGAAAACATTACATGCATGTCATACATCTCATTGCATTGCAGGTATCCCTTTGACAGGTTGGTTACCCTTCCTCGCTGTTTATTTCAGCCGATCGCCATGAATCCTGAATCATCAGCTGAGCAGTCTATCAAGGCCCTCCAGGCTCAGAACGCCCAGTTCCAAGAGTTGATCATGAATTTGACCCAGGGGCAACAAGATCTGAAGGCTCTGCTCTTGAAGAAGGACAAGAAGAAGAAGAGGACTGTCTTGTTCAGCCCTAGGCGCAGATCTGGGAATACCCCGCAGACTGAAACTGAGAGGACTACCCCATCTGTGAGGGAAAGCAGTCACCATGAGAGAGAGGTGCCTAGTCCAGTGGTCTCCGACAACGAGACAGATTTCAACGACGAACAATACCCTCCTGCCGAAGACAAGTACAAACAGTTGGAGGATAGGCTGAATGCTATGGAGATCCAACAGGTACCTGGACTGGATTTTGGAGAGCTGGGTTTGTCAACTGGTGTGATTATTCCTCGGAAGTTCAAAGCACCATCCTTTACCAAGTATGACGGGGCGTCTTGTCCCAAGTTACATCTCAGGTCCTATGTTCGGAAGATTCAACCATATACGGTGGACAAGAATTTGTGGATCCACTTCTTCCAGGAAAGTCTTTCAGGAACTCACCTCGAATGGTTCTATCAGCTGGATGGGACCAAAGTTCGTAACTGGGAGGAGTTGGCAACTGCTTTCTACAAGCAGTATCAATATAATGCCGACCTTGCTCCTACGCGTACCCAACTCCAGGGTATGTCGTTAGGATCAAGCGAAGGTTTTAAAGAATATGCGCAGAAATGGAGGGATCTTGCTGGAAGGGTACAACCACCTCTGACTGATCGGGAACTTGTTGATATGTTCTTGGGGACCCTGTCTGGTCCGTTCTACAACCACCTAATTGGGAATTCGTCTGCTGGATTCACAGATCTTATCTTGACTGGAGAGCGAATAGAAGCTGGTATCCGGTCTGGGAAAATTTAAGAGGCTGCACCTTCTGATAAAAAGCCTCATCATGGAAAGAAAGAATCCAATGCTGTGCACGGTAAAAAGAGCCGTCATGAGGTAGGGGCAATCCAGATCTCCAATCCTGGACCTGCTCAACAAGGACAAGGGCAGCAGCGCAAGGAGAAACGACAGTACACCAAACTCAACATGTCGCTGGATCAAGCACTGCAACAAATGTTGAAGGCAGGGCTGATCACTTTAAGGGCTCCTCTCCGGAATCCGAACACTTCTGCTCCCAACTATCATCCCAACGATAGGTGCGCATATCATTCTGATAGCCCGGGGCATACTACGGACAACTGCTGGCCTCTCAAGAACAAAATTCAAGACATGATCGACGCCGGGGAGATTCAGTTTGAAGTGCCCGAGACTCCGAACATAATCACTGCTCCGTTACCCAATCGTTGAAGCCTTTGTTTATTTGAATTTTTGAGTTGTATTTTTCTTTGCTTATACAAACAATTACTGTCATAGCAAACTCTTTTATTCTATTAATGCATCGCATATGTCTATTTTGGGAATTAATACAATTGTTTTCATCATATTCAAAATTCTTTTCATATTTTTTCTGATGATCAACTCTTGGTTAATAATTCTAAGCCTCTTGAGGGAGGATGACGAAAACGATACCGCAATCTTGACAGTATGCTTTTGAACAGACCCCGCTGATGAGGTACAGGCATTGTTTCAATCCCTAAACACTGGAGTTATAAGGAAGATAATCCCTCGTCAACCAATCAGAGCCAAAGAAGTAGGAGTTTTTTCTTTTCGAAAATTAAAACCCTTAATCATAACCTGGGGCAGGGTAGTCTCTCAGTTGATCCAAGTGCATGACGAATGGCACCGAAGAGATCTTTACAAAACGAACAAAGACAGTGATGGTTCAGAACAATCAAAAGGACAGGCAGTCATCATCAAAATTCATAAATGAAAAGCCCAAAAAAGTCTAAACCTACAAAGGGGACTTATGAAACTGGGGCATCCCGCTGACTGTAATTCCAAAAAGGAAACAGTTCAGGAAAAAAAAAGAAAGGGATAACAAAATCAAGAAAGAGGTCTTATAAACCCTCGACAAAAAATGATGACTGCCTATTCAGAATAAATCATCAATATCCGAACCATCACTGGAAAATCAGAACAAAGACTCAAACTAGGTCTAATGTATGATCAACTGAGTTTAGGTTTGGAGAACATCACGAAGAGCGGGTGGGTACAAATAATTTGAGCCTTTATCCTTTGTTTCTTAAACCGTGAACCAGGCCACGTTATAACCCTCAAAAGTCCTAGCTGAAGCATGGGTTAATTCGAAAGCATACTGTTACGAAAGGTATCCTGACTCCTTAAGGCTCACGGTAAAATATGGAGTTGACATCACGTTTTACAAATATTCACTTGTTTTATGGAAAAAATGCATTTTCAAAAAACTTCAAGACAGACATAGGCTTTGCATTTTTAACATAACTTTGTTTGCATATGACTTCTTGTTTGAACAGCAGGGAAATTCTCACAATGAAAGTCTGGTGAACAAGAGTATCTCCAATCAAGGGGCATGATATGATCATGGTCTATTATCTGGGGCAGTCCAATCAAGATTCGGAGAATCTCTCAAAGGCCAAACAGCCTGGGGCAAATGTCTGCCTGAGTCACTTGGGGCACTCCAGCAACGAATCTTGCACGATCAGACACCTTCTGGTAATATGGCAACACAAGCAGCCAGGGGCACCTACCTGCATTCTAAGAGCATGGACATAGTCCAAAAAAGTACTACGCATAATCAAAGACTCGCTAGGTTGACACACCTAGGCAAAAATCAGGGCTTCCCGGCGAACCAAAAGGGTTCGGGCAAAAATAAGGGATGAAATGAAAAAATCTGTACACCCGGCAAGTCGAAAACCTGGAAAGGCGGCTTGGGCAAAAATGGGTATCCCGGTGGACTGAAAACCCGAAAGGGCGGTCCAGGCAAAAGTTAGGGATCAAAGCGTACGACGCTTAAGAAACCGTTGCCATATGGTTTTGTTTTCAGGGAACGTGAAGAAGACGACATCGTGTCAACCAGTGATTCGTGGGTTTAAAAATTGGCGCGTTGACTCCCACTAATTTTGCTTTTCTTTTATATTGTTTAATTGTTATTATGTATTAACAACGCACCAAAGGGCGTAGTGGTCCAGGTGTTGGCTGGTGAGGTGCAAGACCTGGGTTCGAGTCCCAGGTCTGAATAATTTCAATATTATTTTTCTATGTTAATTCCCATGCAGGCACAACATTGTGGATCACCATACGCTTGCC
This sequence comes from Vicia faba, assembly GCA_948472305.1. Taxonomy (NCBI): domain Eukaryota; kingdom Viridiplantae; phylum Streptophyta; class Magnoliopsida; order Fabales; family Fabaceae; genus Vicia; species Vicia faba. The sequence continues at coordinate 1,258,027,833 of OX451741.1, read as the reverse complement.
ATCTCAAGCCGTCCACGCGTCTAGCACGTTCAAATCAAGGGCAGGGATTAAAGGACACCCATAAACCCCAGTCAACGCACCACAGGCTAGTCAGGAAAGTCAAAAAGATCAAGGACTTGTTGGGCCAGATTGCTAAGGCCTACACCTCCTAATTTGGGACTGAAACCCCCTGGTTTGCACTTTTCATTACATTTCATTTTTTTATTTTATTTTATTTTCTTTATCGTTTTCATTAAATTAATTATTATTTTTTACAAATATACAAAAATGCCTAAAAATCAGAAAAGACAAAAATGTGATAAATAATTTTTATTTTAATTATTTCCTTATACATAAATTAACATGTAAATAAATTCAATTTAAATTAGGGTTTGCAATATTAGTTCTTTTTTCCATAAAAAAATCCAAAAATATAGCATTAGGTTTAATGACTTTTTATTCCTTTTAATTTTCCTTGTTTTTTGCCATAATATTAGTGATTTTCATAATTAAACTTGTAAACTAATTAGGGTTGCATTTAGGTTAGATTTTAATACTTTCTTAATAACTAAAAATCCAAAAATATAGCATTAGGTTTAATGACTTTTTATTCCTTTTAATTTTCCTTGTTTTTTGCCATAATATTAGTGATTTATTTATTTTCATAATTAAACTTGTAAACTAATTAGGGTTGCATTCAGGTTAAATTTTAATACTTTCATAATAAACTTAAAAATAATTAGAACTAGGTTTAACATTTCATTTTGGTTTTTAATTAATTCCTTTTTATTAAATCTCAAAAAACACAAAAATACTAAAAAACATTTTCTTTTAATTCTTAATTTTAATTCCTTATTAATAATATTTTGCAAAAGGGTCCAACGCCCTCGTTCGTAATTTATTTTATTCGCACATTTGTTTATTTCATTTAAGTAATTATGTATCTCTCCCAAAGCCGTGTAAACGATTGCTCGCACTTTTATTTCTTTCGCTTTATTTACTTTCCGTCAAATCGGGTCCGGTTTAATTTTGGCGATGTGGACCCGCGCCATTTGTAATAGTCTTAGATTTACTTTTCCCGCAACTTTTAACTATTAATAAAAGCATGAAAGAATGTATGTCCTTAAATAAAATCAAGCGTAGATCACAATGAACATGACAAGACAAATATCAATGAAAGCGACACACGAATCGCACACACCACCCCTAGGGTACGCCTCACTGTTGCCTTGCCTCGAAAGGTGATCGTCGAGTAGAGGATGTCTTAGTAAGTCCTCATGATCCGGGAACCTGGCATGAGGGTAGCTTCTAAGGTGTCTTCCCATTACTCTGGTGATCACCATGTCCCGAACCTCGAATTGACTCGAACACCTCCAACGGTGGTGCTACCTACCTCTCAATGGTGGGATGGCACTACTTTAAAGGACTTTTACACAGACGAATTCCTTAGGGTGGGTAGGTTCTCAAAGATACTTGCTCTAATTTCAAACAAAAATACTTTTCACACCAACACATTTTCAAAAGCTTTCAAAACAAACTTTTCAAACACTCTGACGTACGAGTCGAACTGAAATTTTTCAAAGAAACTTTTTTAAACCCACATTGAAAAGCAAACAAACAATTTTGAAAACACAATGAGCAAGTATCTAAGAGCCCATGGATAACCATGGATAGAAAGGGTGCTAACACCTTCCCTTTCTATAACCTACCTCCCGAACCGAGAGCAATCTCTTTAAGGAATTTTTCTGTGCTTTTGTCCTTTCCATTTGGAGAAAATAAAAGACGGTGGCGACTCTTGCTTCCGCGACATTTCGCGAACCAGCTTTAAACAGTCAGTTCCAGATCCACCGATCACACATGTATCCTTGATTCTTGGTGCTCCTACCATATAACATTGCACCATGAGTGATTCAACTATTTTAAATCATGTGATTTTGGTTTTGTCTATTTAGGTGATGATAAAACTTGTACAATCATAGGAAAAGGGAAAATTAAAATTGCTTTGCATGATGTTGGTGTGTGCACATTGAGTGATGTGCGTTATGTTCGAGAATTGAGTAAGAATTTGATTTCTCTGGGTAATCTTCAAGCAAATGGTTATTCATTCTGGTCAAATGGAGATAGAGACATCATGAAGGATAACAAGGGTGCAATGCCAGTAAAGAGGGAAATTAGGACAACATGCAACATTTATAAGTTATTAGGGAGCATAATTTTGGGTGATGTAGTATCTACTGAAACTGATAATGATGAAACCAAATTGTGACACATGAGCTTGGGTCATCTAAGTGAATGTGGGATGATGGAACTACATAAGAGGCATTTCATGAAGGGTGTCCACAATTTCACAATTGGATTATGCAAGTATTGTATTCTTGGGTAACAGTGTAGAGTTTGTTTCAAGCCCGAGACACACAAGACCAAGGGAATCTTAGACTATGTTCATTATGATGTTTAGGTCCAATAAAATAGCCCCCTGCAGGAAGTTTTAGGTACTTTATGACATTCAGTGATGATTTTTCTAGTAAGGTCTAGGTTTATTTTATGAAATATAAATCTGAGATATTTTCCAAGTTCAAACCATTGAAAGCAGAGGTTGAGAACCAGACAGGGAGAAAAATAAAGTATTTGCGGTCTAACAATGGAACTAAATACACTGACAATAATTTTAAGCATTTATGTGAGGAGAATGAAATCTAGAAGCACTTTTCTATGAGGAAGACACCATAGCAAAATGGTGTTGCATAGAGGATAAACATGACTATGACAGAGAAGGTGAGGTACCTTCGGTTGAACGTTGGTCTTTCAAAAGGATTCTGGGAAGCAACACTAAGTATGACATGTTATCTAGTTAATAGATCACCGTGTGCTTCATTTGATGGCAAAGTTTCAGAGAAGGTGCAGAAATTTGGTCTAAATAATTTGAGGGTCTTTGGGTGTCCATTAAATGAGCATATTTACAGTGAGGATCGGTCTAAACTTGACCTCAAGTCAAAACAATTCATCTTTATTAGCTACAATAAATGTGTGAAGGGGCACAAGTTATGGGATCCTGTTAAGTGGAAGGTGGTTGTCAGCATAAATGTTGTATTTTATGAGAAGTAGGTGTTGAAACAGTCAAATGTGAGAGTTATGCCACGTTCTAGGGTAGAAAATTTTAGTCATGACACGATTCAGGTGGACATTAAGGGACCACCAGTGAGTCCAAGGCAAATTGTAGCCCAAGGGCAGGATGAACCAGGCTCAAATTCAGATGGAGTGCAAGATTTATGTGAAGTACAAGATTATACACTTGTGCATGATAGGGAGCCCTGTCGTATTACACCTCAAGTGATATATGGGTTTGAAGACTTAGCAGCAGATGCTCTTCTTATCAGTTTAAGATACATGTAATACGGTGGGAGAACTGACTTTTGGTTTTGTGTTTTATCGCAAATGTTGCGGATAGCAAGATTCGCCACCAAATTTTCTTTTATCCAATAAAGGAAAGGGTGAAAAGAATAGGAAAGACCTTTGAGAATTTTTCTGAGTAAAGGGGGTAGGTTAAGAAAAGGGAAGGTGCTAACACCATTTTCATCCATAGTTATCTATGGGCTCTTAATCGCTAGCTCACTTTTGAAAATTCTTTGTGAATGTGTAATTTTGAAAATATTTTGAAAATGCCTAAGTTCGGCAACTTTGTAATGATTCTCGTATCAATTGAGAACGCATACAAAGTGTTTGTTTTGAAAATATTTCAGAAAAGTGTTTGTGTGAAAAAGGATGTTTTTGTGAGCAAGCGATTAAAAGCTATCTACCTACTCAAAAGTCTTTCGCGTTATTTTCATCTTCCTTTAGATAATGTTATCCTAACATTAGTTAGTAAGAAGCCCCATCGTTGAATGTTTGAGGGACAGACGTGGGTCATCGTACAGTCATAAAGGAAACATATAGGGATACCTTTAGAAATTTGAAGGGACTATCATCATGTATTCATAGGAAACATCGATGGGTCATCGAGGGACTATGATCTTTATGATGATTTTTAACCGAGGGTGTTTGCTAATGGTATCCCTACGTTCGAGGGACATGTCTGTTTTGTATCTGAAGGCAACAATGGAGGTTACCTTAGAGGTGTAAGTATGCATAGTGTGTTTAGTTAAGTTATATCATCTTGGTTAGTTAGGAGTTATCTACTGATTGATTTTAAATCTTGCCATAAAGCCTATTTACTAGTAGTTATATATACATGCATATAATTATAAGTGCAAAAAAATAAAGGTGTGGAAAGTAAAGCGTGAGAAAGTAAAGGCCTACAACTATTACAGGGATTTGGTAATGTGATACGGTGGGAGAACTGACATGGAGTTTTGTGTTTGTGTTTGCAAATGTTGCGGTTTAGCAAGAGTCGCCACTGACTTTTCTTTTATCCAATAAGGAAAGGTGAAAAAGCACAGGAAATACCTCTAGAGATTGTTTATTGAGTTCGGGGGGTAGATTATAAAAAGGGAAGGTATTAGCACCCTTTTCATCCATGGTTTACCATGGGCTATTAGTTACTTGCTAGATCACTTGCTTTTGTTTTGAAATGTGTGCTTGTGATGTGAGTTTTGAAAGTATTTTAAAAACGTCTTTGTAATGGTTCTCGTCTCTATAAGAACGCGTACAAAGTGTTTGTTTGGAAAATAGTTCAAAGATGTGTCTGTGAAATGTGTTTTTGAAAGTGATTTTGAGAAGGTGTCTTTGTAACGGTTCTCGTCTCTATAAGAACGCGTACAAAGTGTTGTCTTCAAAAATGTTTCAAAATGAGAGTGTTTGGTGTGTAAAATGTTTTTGTTATGAGCAAGCGAGCAACTAAGAGCGAACCTACCTACTCAAAAGGTCTTAGATGTTCTTTTCCTCCTCCTTTAGATGTTGCTATCTTACCATTGATTTGGTAAGAAGCCCCATCGTTGGATGTGAAGGGATGAGGGTGAGACATTTGCATAGTCATAAAAGGCAACCTATGGGACGTTTTAGCAATGTCGTTTAGGGACTAGATCGTTTATCGAAGGCAACATCGAGGGTCATCGAGGGACTACGATCTTTTATTGAGGGTCTTTTTCTAAAACGCCCATGTTCGAGGGACATGACTATTTTTGGATAGGCAACAAAGTGAGATTACCCTAAGGGTGCATGTGTGCAAAGTGTGTTTGATTACATCCATTTTAGTCTTGCTTTTTAGGTTGTCTATTTGTCAATTTCATGTCTTGCCATACACACCCTAATTACTAACAATATATGAAAGCAATAAAAAGTGCAAAAAAATAAAGATTTTACGCTATTACAATCCTTGGGGGGATGGGGTGTAAAAATTTACAAATGGAGATCGCAAATAAAATTAAGTCCTAAGTTACTATTACAACCGTATTGAATGGATAAGAATGTACAATAAAATGTGAAATGGATTTGTTTTATTTTAGAAAAGAGATAAATTTTTGTTTAAGAAAATATTTTTGATCCTTTTGTTTTAAGAAATAAAATAAAGAATGTAAAAATGAAAAAAAATGTTTTTGGTGTTTTTGATTAATGGAATAAGAAGTGATAGCAAATATAGTGAGGAAAAAGAAAATAAAATAAGCGTATTGCTGACTAAAGGAAGTCAGAAGTTCTGACTCTGGCGTGATGCAAAATAGAGATCATATTAGTAAAAATAGATAAAGTCAGAAGTTCTGGGTCCGCTGAGAATAAGGAAGATTTCAGAAGTTCTGATACCACTGACAGAACTTGGTTTCCCTCTCCATGCTAGTCAGATCATCTGCAACTTAGTCATTTCTTAACAGAACAGAAGTTACGCATATAACAGTTATGACAAGTTTCATAATATTTCAGAAGCAAGATATATCGGCAATATAGATCAGAAGCAAACGTGAATTGGCTAATCCTAATTCTGAGTCCTAATTTCTTCATGAAGCTCTGGACTGGAATTCCCTCTACTTAGGCAAGAAGATGCATGAAATCTCAGAATATGTACATCATCAGAATCAGAATATCTACATTGTATTTTAAACATGCAAAATCTGGCAATTCCTAAGTAATATGATGAGAGTCAGCAGAAGCTTACCTTGTAGCTGGAAAACACTCTGTGAACTGGAGTTTGGTCCTAAACTTTGTTGATGTTCTGAGCAGCTTCTTCACGTGCTCGGCAGGTTGGAAGTTTTCAACTTCTGGAACAGCCAAGGGGTGATATTATGACTTCTTTGAGGTGGAGGTGGATGGAGAGTGTATTGCAGTACAAATATAGAAGTTAGGATAGCTTCTAATATGTGAATCAGAAACTGTGTGGATGGTTTTAGTCAAGAAACACTTGAGAACAAATGGATTTTAAATGCAAGGAATCAAAAGTTAATAGGTTTTGTATGTTGTGTTTACAATTTTTGGACTCTTGGAATTTTAGCAGGGGTTCAGGGCTTTTCTTTCTCAAATTTCCGACCCTTTTACCGTTGCCACTGGCTCTCAATTTATAGGAAAAATCTTGTAGCTTGGAGAAATCAAAAGTATAGCCATCATATGCTAGGCGCTGACTTGTTCTTGAAGAAAGTTCAAACAAGTATGGTTCAAGGCACAAAGTAAGGTGGTTAACAGCTTTTAGCCGTGCCTAAGCTGGATTTGTCAGCCAAAATTAAGGAAAAGCAAAAGCAACAGATGGGCCTAGCACCCTTTTGCATAAAAGTTTACTTTCCCAAGACAGTAGAGGTACACGTAGGGGAAATCCTTTGGATAAAGACTCAAAATTGGTTGTGAGCATTAAATGAGCATTAAATGATGATGAGATTTATCAAATCAGAAACCCTGCCATGTGAAACTCTGCATCATTGCTTAACTCTGGATCAGAAGTTCAGCTTCAGCGTAACATCCAACCTCTGATCTTTGTATCTCCTTGCTCCAGTCATGTTCTGAAGGAGCTCTCAGACCTTCTAGGAAGCTTGTAGCACGCTTCGTAACCTTCTTTCATCTGCCCCTTGCAAACTCTGACTGAACCTTTATGAAAACTGGCCCAGAAGTTCTGACCCAATTCTGTCTTGAAAATGTCCAGAATTTGCTGAGTGCTTTAATTTCAAGGACGTGTCTCTGAACATTTATAATTTGAAATTCCAGCATTTCCAGGGGAAGTTCTGTTCTGCAATGTTTTAGATCTCATTGAAATCTATAACTATTGTATCAGAAGTTCTGCCAGAATCATCTTGCATCATGGTGATAATCTGATCAGAAGTTCTGAGCTTGTCATATTTCTTAAACACTTAGAAAAATTATAAATATTTAGAAATTTAACTTTTCCAAAGTAACTTTTGATTTTTGAATTTCCAGATGAAACAAACTTCATATCTCAAACATGTCTTGATGAAATATGACTCCTGAAACTTGATTTTGATCAAAAGTCAAAGTTTGACTTTTCAATGCGCAAATGACCATTTTACCCTCGTGAATGACTTTCTTGGAAAATTTGTAAATCTAGGCTTGAAATTGGATGGAAGCAAACCTGAGGGTCCAGGGTGATCTTTTGAGAAATGAGAGGGAAAATTTTGGGGTACAACAGGTACAGTTACATAATTAGGAAAAAAAGTGCGAGAATGTAAATATAAGTTATTACATTTAAAGTGCACAACCTATACAATTTCTCTAGGAATTTTAAATAGCAAAAAAATAAATAAGAGAAAATGTTAGAAAATAATTTTTTTTTTATTTTTATGGAAAATAGTTTGATGTTAATTAAAGAATTAAAACCTACTTGTTTCTAATTAATTTTAATAAAGAAATTTTTTTAATTAAATTTAATTTAAAAAATGTCAAAATTGATTATTGATAAAAAGATTCAAACAACAAAATCACACCACTTAGATCCACTAATTTGGACCTTACAGATCTTGTGGTGAGGTTAGTTTTTTCTAAAAGTGACCGCGGCTATGGATTCGAAGTTTCATCGAAATGTTTCCCTAACAATGGTGGATTGTTGTTCCTTCATCAAATATCAAAAAAATGATGGTTCCAAACGGTTCTAGACATCATTAGAAACACATATATATGCTTTGAATTAATTTATATAGGATGGATGAAAAGTTTGAGATTGAAGAACATTACCAAGCCGGAGCCACTTGGTTGGCACATCCTGGGATTGCTTGAGCGTGAGTAAAGATTGGAACAGGCTCCTGGGACCTTCAGGAGTATGATGGAATGCTTGGAATCGCTTGAGAGTGGCCGAAAATAGGGGTTTGTGTTTGCCCTTGTTTTGACAAAATTTGAGAAATTTGGAGTGTGTTCTTGAGAGCAAAATTTCATGCCCCATTGTAGTGTGAGGGCTTAAGTATTTATAGAGGAATGAAATGGAACAAGAACAAGACAAGAATCTTGTACCGTCATGTCACAATTCACTACAAAAAAACACATTAAAATCTTTCCAAAATTGTTAAAAAACATTCCAAACTTGAAGATTCTTGTTCCCAACATGTTTTCACGATTTTGGCATGTTTTTCATGTGTTCTTGGGCCTCCATGTGATTGAAATCAAAAGCCCATGCGTCTTGGCCCAATGATTTTATATTTAATTTGATTTACTTGCATTTAAATGAATAAAAATTCAAATAAAAGACATAAAAATCATAAACAATATATGAGTGGATTTAGAGGTCCTATAACACATTTTGAACATGTTTGAACATCAAAAGTTAGGCCCACTAGTTTAAAATTTCAAGTTTGCTCACTTTGCATTTCATGCATTTTCTCAAAATTTCCCAACTTGCACTGGTCATAACTCTCTCAATTTTCATCTTTTAAAGGTGATCCTTGAATTTTTGGAAATCTCAAGATGTCCTCTACAATTTATCCTTTGATCATTTTTGCATTTGAAGAATGTATCTTGCTGTAAGTTGCGTTGACAAAAAGTGTCTTTTTGTTGACTTTTAAAATGACCTATAATGTATGGGCTCATATCTTTCAAATGAAGCATTTTTTGAACTTGAGTGTTGTACCCCAAAATTTTTCCTCTCATTTCTCAAAGGATCACTATGGACCCTCAGGTTTGCTTCCATCCAGTTCCAAGCCTTGAATTGCAAATTTTTTCAAGAAAGTCATTCATAAGGGCAAAATGGTCATTTGTACACTGAAAAGTCAAAATTTGACTTTTGGATCAAAATCAAGTTTCAAGAATCATATTTCATTAAGGCATGTTGAAATATGAAGTTTGTTTCATCAAAAAATTCAAAAGTCAAAACTACTTTGGAAAAGCCAAAATTCTAAATACTTAGAATTTTTTCTAAGTGTTTAAGAAATATGACAAGCTCAGAACTTCTGGCCAGATTTTCACCATGTTGCAAGATGATTCTGGAAGAACTTCTGATACAATAGTTATAAATCCTCAAAGACACGTCCTTGAAACTGAAACACTCAGCAAATTCTGGACAATTCCATGACAGAGTTTGATTACAACTTCTGAGCCAGTTTTCACAAAGATTCGGTCAGAGTTTGCAAGGGTAACTCAAAGAAGGTTTACAAAGCGTGTTGCAAGATTCTTGGAAAGTCTGAGAGCTCCTTTAGAACATGCTGGAGCAAGGAGATACAAAGATCAGAAGTTGGTTGTTCATTCTTAATTATGCTGAAACTGAACCTCTGATCGAGAATTAAGCAATGGTGTAGAATCTCACGTTGCAGGATTTCTGGTTTGATCAATCTCATCATCATTTAATGCTTACAACCACTTTTGGGTCTTTGTCTAAAGGATTTCCCCACGTATGGCATAGAAGTACCACTACTGTCTTGGAAAATCAAGCTCTTGTACAAAAGTATGCTGAGCCCATGCTTTGCTTTTGCCTCTGAGCGTACTCTTCCTTAATTCACGCTTATAAATCCAGCTTAGGCATGGCTAAAAGCTGCTAACCACCATGCTTTCTTCAATAACAAGGCAGCACCTTAGCATATGAAGGCTATATTCAACGCTTCGGTCAAAACATGACCAAATCCCAAAACCTTGTTTATACAACCTGCTGCACTGCTACAGCACGATCCTATAACCAACAACTAATTCAGCCTACGCCTGCATCCCATAATTGCACCAAACTAGCATACGAAGACTGTGATCAAAAGTCAAGGGAATAGGATGCCAAAAAGGTTCAAATCCCATTTTGTTTTCCCCCCAAAATCACAACAAATCCACCTATAAATAAGTTGCTCCATCACACTTTCAAGGGGATGACTTTTGGGAGAGAGAGAGAGAGAGAGAATTATCAAAGAAAGAAAAGGAAACAGTAAAAACCTTCGCGAGTCCTAAACAGAACCTTTGTTCTTCCCTTGGAATCAAAGAACATAACCACTGTTCCGTTACTCTCACTGACACCAGAACATCTGAAGGCAGCAGCTCAAAGTTCCAAACACACGTTTCAGATTCAAGGTAAGTCTTTCTGACTTTGCATCTTTTCATTCAGAACATCATTAATATGTAAATATCACAATTAATGTTATAGTGAAGGAAACAACTTGTCCGCGTCAGTGTGCCAAACATGTCTGAAATCAAAGCCATAAAAGGGAAATAATATGCTGAAGACTTTCTCAAGCTTTGTCAAGCAAAGGTGGATGGTTTCAAGAGCAGATATCTGCAGGCGCACCTAGAAGACTTATTTTTGTTTGCTTGATTTCATGCAAATAAAGTTTTGGTTTAAGATTGTAATATTTTCAATATTTAATTATGTTACCTTCAATAACGGCATTTTGTTCCCCATCTCATTGGCATATCTATTTTTAAGCTGGTCATCGAATAAAAAATAAGCGAAAGACAAATAGATACCCAAGTGAATAAGACATTCAAAACAAGTAACCATTTCATATTCATACATATTCATTCGCATGCATGCATTCATAAACACCTGTATATCATATAAAAACTCATTTTTTGAAGAAAAAAAACTCTTTAGTTAAGCCATGGATAGAAGAAGATCACCACCTCCTTGGCCTCCATATCAAGTAAGGGCCTATCAATAAAGAACCCTGGAACATATCAAGGAAAACCAGGCTGCATCCAAGGAAGATCTAGACCAAGTCAAAGGTGATGTGAGTTCGATGAAAGGAGATTTGAGTCAAGTTGTACTAGCCTTAAATAACTTCATTGACAAACAAGACCAGATCCCCAGGGTAGATTTCGAAGAAGTAGCTCAAACGATTGGTGCATCAAGCGGTCACTAACTAAGAAAAGAGCCAGAAGCAGGACCCCTCAATCCAAAAAGGCCTGTTTCAGACCCCCCCAAAGAGAAAATAGGGAGAAATTAATGTCGTAGCATCATAAGTAAGGATACCACGACCATTAGTGATCCCACAAGGACAACAGCAAGGCAGAAGGCCACCCAGAAAATTTGATCCACTCCCTACGCCACCTAGCCAGTTATTGCAACAGCTGATTAAGGCATCCTTGGTGGAAATCAAGCCTCTAGCTCCTCCAGTCGGGCCACTCCCATGAAGATACAATGCTGACGCCAGATGCGAATACCATGCTAACTCTCCGAGGTACACCATAGAACAATGTTGGGCATTTAAGCATAAGGTACAAGACTTGTTAGAATCTCAAGACATCACTTTTGAGGGACCTAACATCAAATCAAACCCTATGAATCCGCACAATGAGCCGAAAATAAATGAAATTAAAGTAGTCACCGACTTTGGGGCGATTAGACAAGCAAAAACCACGACAAACTTGCTGAAAGAATATCTGTTGGGATGTGGATTCCCGCTAGAACACAATGAAGCTTTCGAAAGAACTCTACAAAGGCTAGGGGACCAAGGCATAGTCCAATTCAGACCATACCCTGAAGAAAAATATAAAGCTACTCTGAAGGGCAAAGCACGCTTTCCTCCGATCCAAGAGACCTTTATAGAGCATGGAGGACATGTGGCGAAAGTATCCAACAAAACCAACACCAAAGGGGCAACTGAGTTCATCTGAGAATGCTCCCCAGGAGAAGGACTCAAAAGAGGGATTGCAGTGGAGATTCCTGAGATCTTTTTCTTTCCTAATTAATTTTTCTTGTTTTTGAAAGAACCTATATCGAGCCTAGGACATAGGGGTTGCTTGTAAGGGTTCCCCCGTTTTGTTTCAGACAATATTTGCGATTAATAAAAGTTATATTTTGTTTTCAATTAAGATCCCTTTCTTTCTCTTGCATTTATATCTCAAATTTAAAAATGACAATACTTTCTATGCATATGCATTTTCAAATCTCATATACTAAATTTGCACCAAAACATGATAAGTGTGCAAGTTCATGCCCAAAGCCACCGATAATGTTACTACTGCGACCTGATATAATTTTGATGCTCCTATAAACCAAGCTAAAGAGGAAGATGATAAAGATCTTGAACTCTCTGAGAAAATGGCGAGGGAAATAAAATGAAAGGCTAACAATATGAAACTGTGTCAAGAGGCTGTTAAGACATCAATCTGAGACATGGGAAGATCCGAAAGAAACCAAGCTAAGGGGCAATGTTAGAGCGAAACCACAAAGAAAAACTGATCAAATTATTGTACATATCTGCTTGTTTCTACAGAAATAGGCCAAGGTCAAATACAGACAGTGATGTAAAATAAGAAACTACGAAATACCAGGACTTGACAAAGGACCCGAGCCAGGGGCACATTGGATACTCACGTTCGACGGGGCTTCAAATGCAATGGGGCACGATATAGGGGTGGTTTTGACTTCTCCAAAGAATTCTCATAAGCCATATGCAAGTTCAATGGCGAATGGGATAATAAATATCCAAAACTGATTCCATATTGGGATCATGTTTTAAAACTGACTATGGAATTCACAAAGATCACTTTCAGTCATATCCCACGAAAAGGAAATCAAATGACAGACGCCCTGGAAGCTATATCGCCTATGTTAAAAGTAACTTGGTCAAACCATGAACCGCGCATCATAAACAGACACTTCGAAGAGCCCTCACATTTCCTTGCTATCAAAAAATGACAATATAACAAGCCTTGGTTTTATGACATCAAGAAGTACCTCGAAAAACAAAAACATCCAAAAAATGCCTCTAGCATCGACAAACGAACTCTACAAAAATTAGCCTCATAATTCTTTCAGAGTAACAATGTACTGCACAAGATGAACCACAACATGGTCTAGTACTCAAGAAGACTCTGCTACCTCGCCTCGATTCACATGGTAAATGGACACCCAACTACGAAGGTCCATACGTAGTCAAAACAACATTCTTCGATGGTGGTCTTATCCCCACAACAATGGATGGGGAAGAACTACCGCATCCGACAAATTCAGACGCAGCCAAAAATACCATGTATAAGAAGCTCGCTAAGCTCGAACCTTAAACGGGCGACTTAGGCAAAAAGGAGTGTCCCGGTGGATCGAAAAACCTAAAGGGCAATCCAGACAAAAATTAGGGCATATAAACAAAAAATTATCCTAGTGGATTAAAAACCCGAAAGGACAATCTAGGCAAAAGTTAGGGATTTCATACAAAGAAAGAACAAAAAGACTGTGATCTAAGAACTGCGACTATGAACCACAAAGGGAGAGATAGATCTGAATCATACAACTCAGAAGCAAAGGGAGAGATAGATCTGAATCATTTTATTTATTTGTTTTCTTAAATATTTTATCTAATACTAAAAAAAATCAGAAAAAATATAAAAATATTAGATTTATTTTTTGATATAGTTTTTTTTTTACACAAAAAACGTTTTATTTAATCATACTTTATTTATTTCACTAATTGATTTGTAAATTTAATCAGAAACTAGGTTTTTTTTAGTTATTTTCTTTTACACAATTTAAATATATTATTTTAAAATATAAAAAGACCAAAAATATTTTATAATACTATAATTTATTCTTAAGACAAAAATACCAAAAATATTCTTTTTATAAACTTAATTTCTTTTTTAATCAATTAATAGATTAGGGTTTTATTTAAATTCTTTTCCTAGTAAGTTTAAGTCTACTTTTCACTAGTTTAATTAATTATTTTTCTTTTAGTTAATTAGGTTAAAACAAAACCCCTTTTCCCAAAAAAAATCAAATGAAAGTCCATTTTCTTTCCATTTTACATTCTTGTATATTTATTCATTTTTGTACATTATTTATCCAAATTCAATATTGTTGTAATATATAATTAGGTTTATTTTCTAGAAATCCCCATTTGTAATTTGGACACCCCCCCTCCCACAAGTATTGTAATAGTGTAGTAATTTTAAATTCCGCAATTTATCACTTTATATACAAATGTTAGTAATTAGGGTTTGTATGGAAAGACTAAAACCAATCAATTAGAAAACCCTAATCAAAGACAAAACCAAGCATGAAAAACAATACACTTGAACACAAGCACCCTTAGGATAAAATCCACTTGGTTGCCTTACAAAATGGCCAGATTACGCATGTGAGGTATCTTAGCAAAAACAAGCAAAATATAAGATCATAGTCCCTCGATGACGCTATCTATGTTGCCTTTCAAATGATCTTATTCCCTAAAAGAGAATGCTAAGATACCTTGCAACATTGCTAATCATGGTTATACGATGACCCATGCCCGTCCTGTTTACATCCAAAGATAGGGTTACTTACCAAATCAATGGTAACATAACAATGTTAAAGGAAAGAGGAAATGAACATGAAAGACTTTTGAGTAGGTAGAATGCTCCTAATTACTTGCTCCATTTCAAATAAAAACATCCTTGCTACTTTCAAAACAAACACCAACACTTTCAAAAACATCTTTCAAACTTGAAAACATTTTCAAAAGATCAAACACTTTGTATACATTCTTACGAATGAGAATCATTACAAAGTTTGCCTAAACAATGGCCTCTTTACAAAATACTTTCAAAAACCACACAAAGCATAATTTCAAACAAAAGCAAGTGATCTAGCAAGTAACTAAGAGCCCATGGAAAACCATGGATGAAAAGGGTGCTAATACCTTCCCTTTTCATGATCTACCCCCCGAACTCAAGAAATAATCTCAAAGGTCTTTCCTGTGCTTTTTCACCTTTCCTTTTGGATAAAAGACAAGTCGGTGGCGACTCTTACTAACCGCAACATTTGCAATAAAATGCAAAACTCCCAAGTCAGTTCTCCTACCATATGACAGAACTGGCGACTATGCTGGGGAGATTTATAAAAGTGGGGTTACCTTAGGGCTAGGTCACATCTATTTGCTTTCTTTGTTTGACTTGTATGCTTTACATTATGGTTCTTTGTTTGGGTTTGAATCCTCTACCCGGATTTAGGATACCTTATAGGTAAGTAGCAATACATTGTGGAAACTGTGAGGGGTATACCGACATGGTCTAAGCAATAGCTACGTTAGTGTGACATATTTATGGGTACCGGTAGCCCTTGAGTTAATCAAGGAGAATACAGGGTCGCTGAGTGATGTCATGAAGCACTAATAAACTTTTAGAACCTTTACTTGACCAACTTGGCCATTAGGACGTAGTGGGATGACCGACTTTGGTGCAGTCCGAAGTTGGTAGATACTCGATACTACACTCATTGAGGTTTGGTTTTTTGGGATATATCGGTCTCCATTAAAGAGGCTTGTGCTGAAACAATGACCAAGGAAACAAACCAGTGATATTGAGCTCCTTAGAACCCGATTACTATTGCTAGGACAGATCTGAGCCAACTAAACTTCAAGAGAGTACTTACCTATGAGACTCCATGCAAGCCTAAACCTAAGGACTTGTTTGCTTTGTTTGTGTATATTTACTTGTACATAACATCATGAACATCATAAAATCATATTCATACTCACTAACCATTTCAAGGGTCTTGGGATTTATCTTTGTTCTGTTTTGTAGGACATGGATTCTATTTGCAGGAAAACTATTCAAGTCAATCTTGTAAGGATCTCTCCACAACTTAAAGAGTTAGCTTCAAGGATTCCTGAAAATTCTCCATTCACTGAAAGACATGGTCGCTTACTAAACTTGATCACCTCCAACGCTGATGAAGACATGATGAAGGTTCTCTTTCAGTTCTTTGATCCTTTACACCATTGCTTCACATTTCCTGATTATCAACTTGTGCCAACTTTGGAAGAATTCACCTAACTCTTAAGGATTCCCATTATCAATCAACTACCTTCAACGGTACGGAAAGAGATCCAAATCCAGAATAGATTGCTCAAGCTCTACACTTACAACCATCTGATATCACAACCAATAGGGAAACAAGGAGTGGTGTCAAAGGTTTCTTAGCCAAGTTCTTATTTGAGAAAGCCTAGAACTGTTGTAACTCCTTGGACTTGCATGCTTTTGAATAAATTGTAGCTCTCCTCATCTATGGGATGGTTTTATTTCCAAATCCTGACCAACTCATAGATGTTAACACCGTCAAAATCTTCATGTCCCGCAACCCGATTCCTACTCTATTAGGGGACATCCTACATTCTTTTCACACTCGCACTATGAGGAAAATAGGTGTCCTTATGTTTTGCACTCCTCTCTTGGCAAGATAGTTTATTTTGCATCTTCCCCAATCTGTATTGAAGAACGAGCAAGGTTCAAGGTGGTCACAAAGGTTGATTATGCTCAAACATTCAGACATCCATTGATGTTCCCGATCTATAGAGAATGTTATCATCGTCGACCATTGTGGAGAGTTCCCTAATGTCCCCTTACCTGGCATTAGGGGAGGTATCACCTATAACCCCTGTTTGGATCTAAGACAGTTTGGGTACGCCCGAAGGGATGGCCCACATGAGATGCTCATCTAAGGTTTGGTATTTGACTACGAGAACGAAGATCAAGGTCATCGCCAGAGATTTATCCGAGTTTGGAGGATGTTGAACAAGGTAGATAGCAAGACATTGGGGCACAAGAATTCCATCCCTCTTGAGCCTTACCTCAAATGGGTACGAGCTCGCGCTCAAAGTCTTATGATTCCTTATCCCTCCATTCTCCCGGTAATCATTGAGCCTATTTTAGAAGGAGATGTTCCATACACTATCTTGTATCCTGACATGCCCACCTCTCTTGAAGACTTACAAAGAGATTAGATACAACTCAAGGGGGAGCGAGGCACTTTCGAGGCTCAGTTCTACGCCAGCAAGAAGAAGAATCTTGAGCTCACCAAACAACTTCATGAGGATCAGAATCTGAATGCCTACATCACACTAAAGAGGATGCGTACAACCTTTTTATCTAAGAGTTTTTATATTGTTTTGCCCAAAGAGGCATTGATGTACTCAAACTTTAATTTATTAATATAATGTGTGTTTCCTTTTTGTCTAATTCAAATTTGAATCATTAAAATCCTTGAAATCATTTCATATGCATCTACCATTCATCATAACATAAGCAGGTTTATTGCAACAAGTATCCTCATCTTTCTACTGTTTATTTCAGTAAGATGGATCTCGAGCAAACGGTGAAAGACCTCCAGGTGCAAAATTCTCAATTTCAACAGATGTTCTTAACTCTAGCCAAAGGACAAGAAGAGTTGAAGACCTTGCTAGTTAAAGAGAAAAGAAGAGAACAAAGAAAATAACCGGAGTTCTAAATATGGGAAGAAGATTCCAAGGACAAGCAAGAAGGACCCTAGACTTTGCAATGTCATCTGGTGAGAAAGACAATCAAGATGGGAAAGGCAAGGAAACAGTGGCCCAGCCAGATTCAAAAGAGGAGTAAGAAGAAGATTATTCTTAACAATAATACCCTCCGGTCGATGACAAGTATAAGCATCTGGAAGAGCGGTTAAGTGCAATGGAAATTTAAAAAGTGCCTGGACTGGACTTTGAGTTATTGGGTTTAGTATCTAGGATTGTCATTCCTCCAAAATTCAAGGCACCGGTGTTCGCCAAATACGACAGAGTTTCATGTCCCAAAATGCATCTCCGGTCCTATGTGAGGAAAATACAGCCTCACGCTGCTGAAAAGGATTTATGGGTACATTTCTTTCAAGACAGTCTGTCCGGAACTCAACTTGATTGGTTTTATCAGCTAGAAAGAGCCAATGTTCCTAATTGGGAAGATCTTGCTGCTGCCTTTTACAAACAATACCAATATAACACAGACCTTGCTCCCACCCGTAATCAACTCCAGAGTATGGCCATGGTTTCAAGTGAAGGCTTCAAAGACTACGCTAAAAAATGGAGGGACTTAGCAGGAAGAGTCCAGCCTCCCCTATCTGAAAGAGAGTTAGTAGACATGTTTTTGGGTACCCTGTCCGGTCCTTTCTTTAATCATTTAATTGGGAGTTCCTCGGTAGGTTTTACTGAATTGATATTGACCGGAGAAAGAGTGGAAGCCGGGATAAATAATGGGAAGATTCAAAAATAAGCATCCTCTTCTGCTGTAAGGAAACCATTTATTGGAAAAAAAGAAGTTGTTGTTGTATATCCTCAGAGAAATCAAGATAGGACTGAACGTCGTCCAATGGTGAGGGTTGTCATTATTCCTAAACCTGCACCTGCTCAGCAAAGAAGCAACCAACCAAGAACAGAAAGACCGGTCAGATAGTTCACTCGAATTAATATGACATTATCTCAAGTATTGCCACATTTGTTAAGATCCAATATAGTGACTTTGAAAGAAGCTCCAAAGAATCCTAACACAACCTCTCCTCATTATCATCCTAATGCCCGATGTGCATACCATTCTGAGAGTCTCAGCCATGACACTAACAACTGTTGGGCTCTGAAAAACAAGGTACAAGACCTTCTTGAAGCCGAAGAGATTGAATTCAATGCGCCAGAAATTCCCAATGTTATCGCTGCCCCTATGCCCAAGCACGGCCGTGATGTCAACGCCGTTGAGGAAGATATGTTTTTATCTTTGGTTGATGAACTTGTGACCCCACTCCTGACTATCAAAAAGAACTTCTTGAGTGCCTATGTATTCCTAGGCTGTGATGAAAGCTGTCATTTCTGTTTATCCTCACCAACCACTTGTCATTTGTTAAAAGCAGGCGTTCAATGCCTAATAGATGACAAGGAGATTTTGTTCGAGAAGACTTTTATTACAATTTTTTCTTATAATGATGTTTCCATAGTCACCATTTCCGCCAATTCTTCCAGGGTCTCCACCAAAATACCCGTTAGAATTACATCAGTTCCTAAAGTAGCTCTGTTGATAATTATAATGCCTGGACCAATCCCGTATTCGTCAGACAAAACCGTCCCATGGAATTATGGAGGTGATGTCTACTATCACGGTATCAAGCAAGATTGGCCAGTTGCTGAAAATTCAAGTTTTGAGAAAGTTGACTCTGATATCAGTAACATCACAGGGACTAACAAGATAACCCGAAGTGGAAGGGTATTCTCTCCAGAAATTTCTCCTCCAAAAGCTATTTTTGGACCTGTAATCATTCCTATTGTTGTTTCTCCTCCAAAGGCTATTCACAATCCTGCAATCATCTCTACTAATACTCCTGTTGACAAAACTGTTACAGTCCCTGTTATCACCCCTACTGACATTCCTATTGCTGAGTCAACCGAGACTCAAGGAAAAGGTATTCTGGTTGAGCCTGTCCAGGAAAAGGCACAATCAGTAGCTATCCTTGAGACCTCCCGAAAAGAGATGGAGGAAATTCTAAAGATTATAAAAAGAAGCGACAACAACATAGTCGAACAACTGGGGCAAACTCCATCAAAAATTTCCATGCTGGCTTTATTGTTATATTCTGAGGCTCATGCAAAGGCCTTGGTAAAATTCCTTAAAACTGCCCATGTACCTCAAGAAACATCTGTCGATTAGTTCCAAGACTGCATAGCCAGCTTGACCGCAGATAATGGTTTAGGTTTTTCAGATGCTGATTTAACGCCAAGGGGGGGGGGGGGGGGGGGAAGCATAACGAGGCATTGCATGTCTCAGTCGAATGCAGGGACACGACTTTGGCTCATGTCTTGGTTGAAACTGGTTCGTCTCTGAATGTGTTGCCTAAGAAGGCTCTTGATAGGCTTGACTGTGAAGGATTGACCTTAAAACCTAGCAACATAGTGGTGAGGGCCTTCGACGGCTCAAAAAGGATGATGCATGAGGAAGTGGAAATCCCCATAAAAGTTGGAACACAAACATTTGATTCAACTTTTTATGTAATGGATATTCGCCCTTTATATTCCTGCTTATTAGGCCGACCGTGGATTCACAATGCTGGTGTTGTTACCTCTACGTTGCATCAAATGCTGAAATAGTCAATTCAGGGGAAAATCATCACTGTTCATGGAGAAGAAGAGTATATGGCCAGTCATCTAAATTCCTTCAGATATGTGGAATTAGATGGTGAATTTATTGAAACTCCATTCCAATACTTTGAAGAAGTCCCGCAAACTGTGGCAGTAACCAAGGTTGTTTCTCAAGTCCCAAAGATTACAAGGCCTCCGCTCAAGATGTCGTCTTTGAAAGATGCCAAGGCAGTGATAGAAGAAGGTGGGTGCACTATTTGGGGCCAACTCCCAGATATCCCATATAAATTTGACAAATTTAGTTTGGATTTCACTTCAGGAGCCCAGAAAGTTGTATGCCGCGCTCGTGCCGGAGGACCACCCTTGAAGATCAGTAACCACGAAGTTAACACAGTGGAGGATGATGAAGACAGCTATAACCTGGAGGATTGGATTTTACCAACTGTCAATGGAGGGCTCAACAACTGGGAAGCTATAGATTTTATCCCAATCACTTTTGTCCAATAGTAATTTATCTTTAAATTTTGTCGGATATGTAATATTAAACAATTCAGACTCTTAAAACCTTGTGTCTTACCCGAGGCACAATGGTCCATTTGTAAGGGTTATTATCTCTTTTCCATATGACATCAATGAATCATGGATGTTTTTGCATACAACTTTGTGCTCATTATTTTTCTTTTAACATTTTCATTTCTTTCAAAGATAGTTATACTCTTACACACACTCACATTCAAATTGCAGATCTACATCTGTTCGGGATCCCATGGGTAACGATCCTGCTATGGCCTTCTGTGATTCTGAAAATCTAATTTGCCAAGCCGAAGACGAAGGTGAGGAGGATTGTGAAGTACTAGGGGAACTCACCAGGTTACTACAATAAGAAGAGAGGACCATACATCCCCACGAAGAACCACCGGACACAATTAACCTATGTACTGAAGAAGACAAAAAAGAAGTCAAGGTAAGTGCCAATTTGGAACCCAGTGTCAAAGAGCGCCTGATTCAGTTGCTACATGATTATGTTGAGGTCTTTTCCTGATCGTACAAAGATATGCCAGGACTTGATGCAAATATTGTAGTACATCGTCTACCTACAAAAGAGGATTGCCCTTCGGTAAAACAAAAGGTCCATCGTATGCGACCAGACATGTCAGAGAAGATTAAAACTGAAGTCATGAAACAATTCAACGTCGGGTTCTTGGTCGCCACCTCCTATCCGCAATGGGTCGCCAATGTTGTTCCCGTGCCTAAAAAGGATGGAAAAGTACGAATGTGCGTGGACTACAAATATTTAAATAGGGCAAGCCCTAAGGATGATTTCCCACTTCCCCACATTGATATTCTAGTTGACAATACGGCATATCATAAAGTGTTTTCCTTCATGGACGGTTTCTCAGGCTACAACCAAATCAAAATGGTGCCTGAGGACATGGAGAAAACAACCTTTGTCACACAATAGGGCACATTCTGCTACAAGGTTATGCCATTCGGGCTGAAGAACGCTGGGGCAACCTATCAGAGTGTCATGGTAGCTCTATTTCACGACATGATACATCACGAAATAGAGGTCTATGTGGACGACATGATATCCAGATCTCAAATAGAAGAAGAGCATCATGGTCATTTGCAAAAATTATTTGAGAGGCTAAAGAAATACAAGTTGAGGTTGAACCCAAATAAATGCACGTTTGGAGTGAGGTCCGGTAAACTCTTAGGATTTATCGTCAGCGGTAAAGGTATTGAAGTAGATCCTGCCAAGGTGAAAGCAATATAAGAAATGCCTACTCCTCGTATCGAGAAGGAAGTCAGAGGATTCTTGGGACGATTAAACTACATTATCAAATTAATTTCTCACCTGACAGCTACTTGTGAACCAATATTCAAATTACTGAAGAAAGATCAAGTAGTCAAATGGAATGATGAGTGCCAAACTGCCTTCGACAAGATCAAAGAATACCTGTAAGAGCCTCCAGTTTTGATGCCACCATTTGAGGGAAGACCCTTGATCATGTATCTAACCATTTTGGAAAATTCAATAGGGTGTGTGTTGGGGCAGCATGACGAGTCTGGCCGAAAAGAGCATGCTATTTATTACCTGAGCAAAAAGTTTACCGACTGTGAAACCAGATATTCACTGCTCGAGAAAACTTGTTACGCTCTGGAATGGGCTGCTCATCGGCTAAGACAATATATGCTGACCCATACTACCTTATTGATATCTAAGATGGATCCAATAAAATACATCTTCGAGAAACCTGCCCTCTCTGGGAGAATAGCAAGATGGCAGATGATCCTGATGGAATATGACATACAGTATATTACCCAGAAAGGAATAAAGGGCAGTGTACTAGCTAATCACCTTGCTCATCAAGCCGTGGATGACTACCAGTCCATGAAGTTCGAATTCCCAGATGAAGACACCATGATGGTGAACAACTGTGAATAATTCAGGCCATATGACGGACCTGAACAAGGATCCCAATGGACCCTGGTTTTTTATAGGGCGTCCAACGCACTCGGAAATGGTATAGGTGTTGTACTCATATATCCTTGTTGTACCCCAAAATTTGCCCTCTCATTTTACTCAAAACATACTCCTAGAGATCCTCAATTTTCTGAAGGTTTCCCAAGAGTTTACCAGACAAACTTTCTCCTAAGGAAATGTATCTTAAACTAGGGTTTCCATTTTTATCAAGATGGGTGAACTCCAAAGACCTCATATACTCTCCATGGTCTCATCTCCTTAACAATGGATCAGAAATTAGGGTTTGATATCTTTTCAAAAATAAGGTTTCTAAAAGACTTCAAGTGGACCCCATAGGCTCATATACCTTCAAGATAATCCATCCTCAGGCTCACAAGGTTCAACACTGCTCAAGAATACCACTAGACTTCTCAAATCAGCCACCTCCTAAGCAAGGGACAACCAAAATTAGGGTTTTGGTTCTCTCAAAGGAAATGAAGTTTTTAATAGCTCAAACAAGTCTTATGGTCTTATATATGTCCTCAAGTATCTCCATACCAAGTTTCAGGACTCATAGTGCCAATTTGATCAATTAAAAGCCCTAATTGGTCAACAATCAACCTCAGGGGCAATATGGTCATTTTACAAGAAAAAGTCAAGATTTTTGGTCAACATATTCATTTTGAGATCATATTCATCATTTTATCAAGAATTTATCATGATTCACCAAGAATATCTCAGAAATTCTCAAGATGCAAGGGTTACTATTTTTGGATAGTTGAAAAGTCAATTGCAATTTGACCAAGGCATAACTTTTTCATGGTTCATCAGAAAAATCCCATCCAATGCTCATCTTGTAGGGAATTCAATCCTATAAAAGTGTATATACATTGGGAATTTTAACTATATACCATTTGGAATATATGGTCAAATACATTATAGGTCATTTTGGAAAGTTAACAAAAACGCATCTTGGGTCAAAGGCCATAACTTGAGAATGGAAGATCCAAATGACATGGGACCAAAAGCATTGGTTAGAGGACATCTCAAGCTTTCTAAAGAGTCCAAGAACACTCTCATATTATCAAAATTGAGAGAGTTGTGCATTGGAGAAGTTGTTGAATTTTGGAAAAAAGTTCATGAAACAAGTATTGACCATTTTGCAATTTTTTCCAAATGGGATTTGGTTTTCTTGATTCAAACATGTTCTTAAGCCCATCAAGGACTTCTAATTCATCTATTTATTTTTTCTACATTTTTATTCTATTTTATCATAATTTTATTCATTTAAAGTTATTTTAAATAAAATAAAATAAGGAATAAATGAATAAATGAGTGTGGGGTGGTTTGTTGACTCCCTTGCACCCCCCATGAGCCCAATGCCAGGCCAAGGCATCAAAACATGCACAAAATAGATCTTTCATCACTTTTGGAAACTTTGTCTTTTTAAGAAACAAGATTATTCTCTTCTTAATGGTGAGATATTGGTTGGTTATTATCACCCTAATTCGCCCTCCATGTATAAAGGAAGCCATCCCAAAACCCTATCACGGTTCAGCAGCAACCTCCCAAGGGTAGGTTTCACTCAAAATTTCAAATAAGTTGATCAAAATCGAATTCAAAGATTCAGCCATCTACCAGACTTTTCATCTGCTCCATTATGATCCACAGGTAAGACAAGGTATAAACACACTCTTTTTACATAGCCATGCATGCTGAGACAATGCATACACAAGTTCGAATCCGGCCAGGGTTATTTTTATCATCAGCTCCATTTTCACTTTCTTTTCACCATTTTTATGATTTATTTTAATGGTTAACTAATTAGAATAATAAGTAATTAATATAACCTAGACCTAGGATTAATTTTTAATGAGTAATTAGGGTTAATCTAATTTCATTTTTCATTTCTATTAATCAATTTCTCATTTCATTTTAAATAATTCAATTAACTTCTTTTTATTTAATAAATGAAAATTAGGTTAAATATATTTTAATTAATTTTTTTAATTTCAATTTATTTAATTAACTAGATGTTATTAAATAAATAAATTTAGTAATTTTTAACTTAGGGTTAGTAACTAGGTTAGTCATTAATTTAATCGTCTAATCCATTCGCGCTCGACTTTTCGATTCCGATACTTTCCGACTTTATTTGTAACTTGCAATTTAAATTACTATTTTCTTTCCGCACTTTTAAAATTTCTGCAATTATTAACTGTTAGATGTATGCTAATAGGATTGTATGGGAAGAATGCTTGAAAATTAAAACGGTAGATAACCTAAATGTGCAAAGACAAATTAACTGAAAAAATTCACTCGCACATGCTCACTCCTAGGGTTTACTCCACTTCAGTTGCCTCCGGTTAAGCGGTCATGAAGCATAGGGTTTGTTAGTGGTCGTCCTCTAGCCCCGAAAGATCTCAAATGACCCATTCAGATATTGCCTCGGAAACAGATCTTTAAGGCTTTAGGATGATTACTAACACCTCCTAACATTGCTTTTGTGACCGTATCTGTCCCTTCGAACGTCCCTTTAAACTCCAACGATGGTGCTACATATTCCTTAATAATGGGATAGCGCTGTCTAAAGGAAAACGAACAGTCTTTTTCGAGTAGGTAGATTAGCTTTTAAGTACTTGCTCAAACAAAACTTTTACACAAACAACTTTCAAAACAATTTTCAAAACTACTTCGTCACATCCTTGAGGATTGATACAAGGGTTATCACGAAGTAAAACCTTTTCAAGACAAGCACATACACAAGAAATTTTAAAATGAGCAAGTACCTAAGAGCCCGTGGAAAACCACGGATAGAAAGGGTGCTAACACCTTTCCTTTCTATAATCTACCCCCCGTACTCAGAAATATTCTCGAAAAAGGTTTTTTCTATTCTTTTTCCTTTTCCTGATTGGATGAAATAAAAGTCGGTGGCGACTCTTGCTTAACGCGACATTTTGCAAACAAAAAATACAAAACGCAAACCAGTAAAAATAGTTGGTTCTGCCACCGTATCACCAGAATTGGCGACTCTGTTGGGGAAATATAAAGTGGGGTTTACCTTAGGATCCAGGTCATGTTAAAATTTGCTTTCTTGTTTGTTTGCTTTATTCTTAAAGGGTTTTGCTTGGGTTATTATAGATCCTACACCCAGATCTGGGGGCACTTATTAGGTAAACAACAATAGATCGTGGAGAGTGTATGGCGTAGACGATATGGTTTAAGCGATAGTTGTGTTGGTGTGACACTTTGGTTGGTACCGGTATCCTTCGCGGGGAAACAAGGAGAATACGGGGCCGCCGCGTGGTGTCGTGAAGCACTAACGGACCTTAGAACCTTATTTGAAGAAACTTGGCAATTAGAAAGTAGTGAGATAGCCAGCCTTGGTGTAGAGCTGAGGATTGGTTGATACTCGATACTACACTCATTGAGATCAAATTTTCGGGATATTTCGACCGCAAGAAAAGATTTCTTTAGCTATGACAATTCCCGATAAAGGATGGTCAGTGATATTTAGATCCCTTATAACCCAGTTACTTTTTAAGACAGGTTTGAAACCAACTAAACTTCAAGAGGGTATGACCTTTAACCATATGCAGGCCTTAAACCTAAGAACTTGGTGTGATTTGTATGTTTTTTCTATACCTGTGGTTTATCATGACATCATGCATCATAACATGGTGTCATGCAATCCTAGTATCATACATCTAACAGTTTATATTTGCGAGAATTAAAGTGCAGAAAGTAAAGCTACGCTATTACAAGGCTTCGGGTATTAATGACATAGCCAAAAAACCCATCGAAACGATAAATAAACAAAAAGTCCTAATTAATCTATTACATCCCATGAGCAATTACATCAATATTATGAAAAATAAACAAATGCGCGACGAATAGTGTGATACGGTGGGAAGAGAACTGACTGTTTTGGAATGCTGGTTCGCGTTTTGCGTTTGTTTTTGCAAAATGTCACGGTAAGCAAGAGTCGCCACCGTCTTTTATTTTATCCAACAAGGAAAGGAAAAAAGCACAGAAAAATTCCTTTTTTGAGATGTTTCTCGGGTTTGGGAGGTAGATTATAGAAAGGGAAGGTGTTAGCACCCTTTCTATCCATGGTTATCCATGGGCTCTTAGGTACTTGCTCAAAGTGTTTTCAAAATTTGCTTTTCTTTGTGTTTGTGGGTTTGAAAAGAGTTTTTGTTTGTAAGTGCGAAAAGTTTTGTTTTGTTTTAGAATGAGCAAGTACTTAAGAACCATCTACCTACTCGAAAAAGGAATTAATTTGTACAAATGTCCTTTAGACAATGCTATCCCACTATTGAGGAGTAGGTAGCATCGTCGTTGGAGTTTTAAGGGTCAATTCGATTAAGGGACGTGTGGTCACTAAAGCAATGTTAGGACGCCTTAGCGGTAACCCTAATGTCTTAGATCATTTTATCCGAGGCAACCGTTTCGAGGCAACTATGATCTTTGGACAAGAGGGCAACCTCTAAAACTTCCTATACTCAATGACCACATTCAAAGGCAACCAAGTGAGGGGTACCCTAAGAGTGCGCATATGCGAGTGTATTGTTTTTCAGTTATTTATCTTTGTACATGTCATGGGTGAGCTATGTTGATTTTAAGTTCATACATTTGATCTTGTCATGCATTCCCTATTATCAAACATCTAACAGTGTATAGTTGTGGAATTTAAATTGCGGAAATTAAATCTAAACTATTACAAGGCGTCGGGTATTTACATCGCCAAAAACAACCCTTGAAATTTAAATTACGGAAAACAAAATAAAGCGGTAAAAATATTTAAAGTCCTAATTATCTATTACAAACCGGAGGAAAGTACACTAATATGATAAAAATAAACAAACGCGTGTGGGAAATTAAATCGAGCGCAAAGTTCTAGGGTTTTGACCCTTTTTGTTAAAGAAAAGATTTTTTGTTTGTTTTTGAATTTTAAGAAATAAATTATCTAAGTTAATTATTAAACTACATTAAATTAATTAATTAATGAAAATAAATATTTTTGGGTTTTTTGATATTTAAAGAAAGAAAATAAAATTGATCAATGTTAATAAAACCTAATTATGTCTAAATTAATTTTATTATTTACAAAAATATATTAAAGTTATTGTCTAATTAAAGCCTAAATTAATTACTAAATTAAATTAATTAAATTAATGAATAAAAATAAATTATTTTTGGTCTTTTGGTATTTTAAGAAAGAAATCAAAATTAATGTTAGTAATTAAAACCTAGATTAATTCTAATTGAATTTTAATTATTTACAAAAATGTGAAAGTTATTCTAATTAAAATTCTAAATCAATTAATTAATGTTTATTAACAAAAATAAAAGTTAGAATTTAATTTGATAAAGAAAATGTTTTGTGGTTTTTTTTATATATTTTAAGAAATAAATAAATCTAAATTAATCACTACATTAAATTAAATTAATTAATTAAATGAAAGAAAAAAAGGTTATTTTCGGATTTTTGGTTATTTAAAGAAAGAAAATTGAATGGTTAAATTAGTTATTAAACCTATTAAATTCTAATTAGTTTTATTTATTTACAAAAAGAAATTAAAGTTTCCTAAAATTAAAAACCTAATTAATTAATCGAAATTTATTAAAGAAAAATAAAGTTCTTAATTTTAATTGGACAAAATGATATTTGTGTGATTTTTTTGATAAAAAGAAAATTTGTTATTGGTTAGTAAGTTAATTAAGTAAAAATAAAGTAATTAAACCAAATAAATAAAATATGAGAAAGTAGAGAAATTGAGCCTTTTTTTTGGAGGGTGCAGAAAGCATCCCTGAGCTCGGATCTTTGAAAGCTTCATGCTCTAACTATGGTGTTTTTTGATTCTTGTGTGGAACCTATGATTCAACCATCCATAACTGTTCTATATAAACTCAAACAAACGTTAGCATACCATAAAATGTGATTAAAATTAGAGATTCGAAATTTAAAATTTTACCAAACCGGTGGACGTGTTAGGCGTGTGATGGATTACTCTTGGGACTTGTAAGACTCATGAGGACTTCAAGAGGATTGTTTTAGGCTTGATTCCAATTGCGAGAGGCCGAGACCTCGAGATATGACTTGCACCAATTCTTTGATTTCTGGAGAACTTTTTTAAGAGCTTTTAGAGAACTTTTTGAAGAGATTTTTGAGATCTTTTTAGAGAGGATTTTTGTGTCTTTCAAGCTTGTGTGGCTCTCTATTTATAGAGGAGAATGAGGAGACAAGAAAGAATGGAAATAATCTCCCTCATAATGTTGTGTTTTAAGACCATGATCAAGATTTGAAAAAAATGCCATATTTGATGATTCTCCATTATTAAACCTTCCAATTTCATTCCAAATCCAATATTTTGTGCATGATATGGCTTGATTCGAGTTTTATCTTGTCCATGATGATAATAAAGACCTGTATCAATAAAAAAGATACCAAGTTATCAATATTTAGATTTTATTTGGATTTAAATTGATTTAAAATGAATTAATTCAATAAAAATCAAATAAAATAGAAAAATTAATGAATGGACACAAGACTTAAGATATGACACGTGTGTAGTGTGACAAGATTAAATCAAGTGGAAAAAGTGGGCCCTTTTGACAAAATTTGAAGTTTTGGGGATAGTTGACTTTTGGCAATTTTGGAAAAATGCCCAACTTCAACAATGCATAACTTCTTAAATTTTGAACTTTTGGAAGTGTTCTTGGACTTTTTAGAAACCTTGAGATGTCTTATAACCAACCCTTTTGGTCTCATATCATTTTTATATTCCATTCTCAAGCTATAAGCTTTGGAAAAAAGGTGTTTTTGTTGACTTTCAAAAATGACCTATAATGTCCAAATTTGTAACTTTTTGTGAGTGAATTTATTGATCTTGGGGTGTGAAGATGGATTGTAGGAAATTGCATCCTCTTCAAAATGAGCTTTGGATGGGTCATTTCTCATAAAGTATGAGAAAGTTATGCTTGGTCAAAGTTGAGTTGACTTTTCCAACAAAACCCTAATTTAGCAACTTTTGAATCTTGAGCAATCCTTGATGAATCATGATCAACCCTTGATCAAATGATGAATTATCCTTAAAAATGATAATGTTGACAAAAAATCTTGAGGTTTGACTATTTGTAGGTCACAGTTGACTTTTGTCCTAACACAGTCGATTTTTGGGCCTCTTGAGCAATTGACTGACCAAACTTCCTCTGCAAGGCTTGAAATTTGACATGGATGACCTTAAGAACATATTAGGACATTGGGAAGAACCTGAGGTCATTTGGATGTAAGGTCCTTGATGCAACACAAAACCCTAATTTGAGGTTGACTGCCTTAGGAGATGATTTGACTGTCCAACTCTTGAGCAATCATGAACCATTTGGAGATTAATCTTGACATGTCTTGAGAAATATGGGAGGAAAAATTTTGGGGTACAACAGTTGCCCCTGTTCAATTGTCTTAAACCTGAGGATATAGATTGGCTTTCGGGCCTTTCGTGATCCGAAGGTGGAAGATAATTGAACACTAGAGTGCCTAGAAATTTGCACTCACGTGGTGTAGTATCAGCATTGTGATGTCGGGAATGGGCTTACAGATGCCATTTGGAGATTGTTGGTAGGAGGATGGGCTTACAGATGCCATCTGCAGGAGTGTCGATCGCATAAGAGATTCCTTAGCGAGAACTTGCATACCTGTTGTTGTAGAAGATTCCGCTGGGGAAGTCTAACTTTTGTTGAGATTTAGGAACTTGCCTGTACTTCAACTGAGAGAATGCCTCGGCTGAGTCTTAAGGACCATTCCATAATTCAATTGGGGTGGAAACATCTTCATCAAGATCTAGGAACCGTCTGGTCTTCAACGGAGTATACCATTGAAATTAGAGAACTCGTCCACACTATGACGGAGGAAAACATCAAGATTTAGGAACTGACTAGTGCTCAACGTAGTATACCATTGAGGTTATAGCACTCGTCCACACTATGACGTGGGGAAACATCTTCATCAAGATCTGGGAACTGCCCGGTCTTCAACGGAGTATACCATTGAAATTAGAGAACTCGTCCGCACTATGACGGAGGAAAACATCAAGATTTAGGAACTGACTAGTGCTCAATGTGGTATACCGTTGAGGTTATAGTACCCGTCCACACTATGACATAGGGAAACATCTTCATCAAGATCTAGGAACTGTCTGGTCTTCATCGGAGTATACCATTGAAATTAGAGAACTCGTTCACACTATGACGGAGGAAAACATCAAGATTTAGGAACTGACTAGTGCTCAACGTGGTACACCGTTGAGGTTATAGTACCCGTCCACACTATGACGTAGGGAAACATCTTCATCAAGATCTAGGAACTGTCCGGTCTTCAACGGAGTATACCATTGAAATTAGAGAACTCTTCCGCATAATGACGGAGGAAAACATCAAGATTTAGGAACTGACTAGTGCTCAACGTGGTATACCGTTGAGGTTATAGTACCCGTCCACACTATGACGTAAGGAAACATCTTCATCAAGATCTAGGAACTGTCCGGTCTTCAACGGAGTATACCATTGAAATTAGAGAACTCGTCCACACTATGACGGAGGAAAACATCAAGATTTAGGAACTGACTAGTGCTCAACGTGGTATACCGTTGAGGTTATAGTACCCGTCCACACTATAACATAGGGAAACATATTCATCAAGATCTAGGAACTGTCTGGTCTTCAATGGAGTATACCATTGAAATTAGAGAACTCGTCCACACTATGACGGAGGAAAACATCAAGATTTAGGAACTGACTAGTTCTCAACGTAGTATACCATTGAGGTTATAGCACTCATCCACACTATGACGTGGGGAAACATCTTCATCAAGATCTAGGAACTGTCCGGTCTTCAACGGAGTATACCATTGAAATTAGAGAACTCGTCCACACTATGACGGAGGAAAACATCAAGATTTAGGAACTGACTAGTGCTCAACGTAGTATACCGTTGAGGTTATAGCACCCGTCCACACTATGACGTGGGGAAACTGTCGAGATTGAGAACCTTATCTGAAATTCAACCGAGGATAATTCAATTGAGATTTAAGAACCGGTCAGGTCTTCGACTAAGCTGGGAACTTAACTGCATCTTTCCTGAAAGGTAAAGGTCAGTCATATGCAATGCAAGTGATGGATCAAGCAATGATGTTCTCAACATAAATGAGATTGTATGGTATGATACGTATATGCATGTATCATGATGTATGAAAATATGATGTTTTAGCTGGGGAAAATAAATCCCGGAGCTTCTGGAGAATAAAGTTGAGTTCTTCGTTTCTGTTGGGGATGATGGACGAAGATGATTGTGAGAATAAACCTGTAGGAGAAGAGAACTCCGTTGGGGAATAAACTGATGAAGAGATTACTCTGTGAGGAATTACTCTGTGGGGGAGAGATATTCTGCTGAGGATTTTAATGATAAACTCCGCTGGGGATTTCGCTGATAAACTCCGTTGGGGATTTCAACGATAAACTCCGCTGGGGATGGATTACCGTTGCTGGTGATATTGAATTTGTTGAGGATTGAATTCCTATTTGTGAAAGGAAAGAACTTCGCTGGGGATGATCTTTCAGTTATAACTTGCTAGGGATAACCCTGTTAGACTCTTGTGGGGACAACCCTCTGAATTTGGCTGGGGAGATTTATTTTGTACTCCGCTGGGGGTAAGCTTCCAAAGTCTACTGGGGGAGATGATTCAACTCTGTTGTGGAAGCTCTTTTCAGACCGTGCTGGGGAAATGGCTCCACTGGGGTATCTTGTATTCCACCGGGGAACATTTTTATACTCCGTTTGAAGAATATTAAGACTGTCGGGGATACCCTTATGCTTGCTGGGGAATATCTTTATACTCCGCTGGGGAATATTAAGACCTTCTGGGGATACCAAGCCTTTTTAGGGCTGATGGTAGACTAACTCTATTTGGGGAGAGTATTGCTGATTCATACATAGCTGCAAGTCTCAGTTGGGAGAGCTATCATTACTGTCTTATTCTACAGGGAGTGAAGGTATCTTGGTCATATTCTTCAGCTAATTCTTCCTTGTACCTGGTAGACAAAGCAACTACACAGTTCGGACAATTCTTATTGCCCCTGTTTCTGATGTTACCAGTAATTCATCTTTCATTTCGCATGTAGATATTTATGAGCAGCAATTAATGTCAAATGCATATATCAAAAATGAACATTGGACGTTCTTTGCAAAACAAAACAGATAAAGGAAAAATAGTTTGAAATTTCTGAAAACGAATTTGTATTGATTTTGAAGTTTGGCCTGTAAATATACGTTTTTGTACAAGAGGCTGACGTCCTAGTAAGAGAACGCCGTCGAACAAATAGAATTTATACAATTTGTAAAAAGAAAACAAAACAGCTATGTGAATAATCCCACTGGGTTCCAACTCTGCTATTGCCCTTATGTTCTCGAGTATCTCATCACTTTGTTGTTGGTTGAAGGTAGATCAGATTGATTGGTGCCGTTCGAGCTTGATAGTCGATACCGAAGTCTGGATGCAAGGTGATCCAATGAGACATAGTGTTACGCTTTAATCCCTAATTTTTGCCTGGACCGCCCTTTCGGGTTTTCAGTCCACCGGGATACCCATTTTGCCCAAGCCGCCTTTTCAGGTTTTCGACTTGCCGGGTGTACATATTTTTTATTTTCATCCCTTATTTTTGCTCGAACCCTTTTGGTTCGCTGGGAAGCCCTTATTTTTGCCTAGGCCAGTCAACCTAGCGGGTCTTTGATTATGCGTAGTATCTTTTCACTATGTCTGCATTGACGGGGTGAGGAAGGTCGTCACCATCCATGGTGGTTAGAATCATAGCTCCTCATGAGAAAATGTTCTTAACCACAAATGGCCCTTCGTAAGTAGGGGTCGATTTGCCCCTGGGATCACCTTGAGGTAGAATAATTTGTTTGATTACCAGATCCCCAACTTAATACTCTTGTCGTTTAACTTTCTTGTTAAATGCCTTGATCATCCGTTTTTGGTACGTCTGACCATGACAAATAGCAGTAAGTCTCTTTTCGCCGATTAGGTTCAGTTGATCAAGCCGGGTCTGAATCCAGTCATCTTCACTCAAACCTTCATCCTTCATGATCCAAAGAGAGGGTATATGAACTTCAATAGGCAAGACTACCTCCATGCCATAAACCAAGGAATAGGGTGTTGCCCCTGTTGACGTCCGTGCTGAGGTACGGTACCCATGAAGAGCAAATGGTAACATGTCATGCCAATCTTTGTATGTTACTGTCATCTTCTGCACGATCTTCTTAATGTTCTTATTAGCCGCTTCTACAGCCCCATTCATCTTTGGCCGGTAGGGAGAAGAGTTGTGATGCTGTATCTTGAATTGCTCGCAGAGCTCAGTGATCATCTTGTTATTAAGATTGGTACCATTGTCCGTAATGATCCTCTCCGGTACATCGTATCGACATATCAGATTATGCCGAATGAACCGTGCCACGACGTTCTTGGTTACAGTAGCAAAGGAAGCTGCTTCAACCCACTTCGTAAAGTAATCAATTGCTACCAGGATGAAACGATGCCCGTTGGATGCCGCAGGTCTGATCTCGCCGATCATATCAATGCCCCACATTGCAAAAGGCTAAGGTGCTGTCAAGACATTCAGAGGAACTGGAGGTATGTGCACCTTATCAGCATAGACTTGACACTTGTGACATGTCCGAGAATGCTGATAACAGTCGGATTCCATTGTAGACCAATAATATCCTACCCGAAGGATTTTCTTTGCCATGGTATGTCCACTGGAATGAGTCCCGAAAGTACCTTCATGCAGCTCTGCCATGATCTTTTCTGCTCCATTCTTATCTACACAACGCAGTAAGTTCGAATCATGGTTACGCTTGTAAAGAATGCCATTGCTGATGAAGAATTTCGCCGCGAACCTCCTCAGAAACTTCTTATCATTAACAGATGCACCCTCGGGGTACTCCTGAGCTTCAAGATACCTCTTCACCTCATGATACCAGGGTTTTTCTGTTACCTCTTCAGTCTCAAGATCACAGCAATGTGCAGGTTCGTCCAATCTTTCGATGATGATTCGAGGAGCTTCGTTGTCCCAATTGACTTTGAACATAGAAGACATCGTAGCCAATGCGTCCGCCAACTGATTCTCCTCTCTAGGGAAGTGTTCAAAGGTTATCTCCTCGAAATGGGGAAGCAACGTCAATACATACTCTTTGTAAGGAATAAGATTCGGGTGTTTCGTATCCCACTCGCCTTTTATCTGACTGATCACGAGAGCGAAATCTCCGAAGACACTCAAAAATTTAATCCTTAGGTCAATTGCAGCTCGAAGACCCATGATGCATGCTTCATACTCCGCCATGTTGTTGGTGCAGTTGAAACATAGTCGGGCGGTGAATGAAGTATGAGAGCCTTTAGGAGATATGATGGCAACGCCAATGCCGTTACCCAAAGCGTTTGAAGCTCCATCAAAGTACATAGACCATCGGGATACTTCCTCAGGTCCTTCATCCGGTCCAGGTGTCTCACAATCAGTTACTAACATGATATTCTCGTCTAGAAATTCAAAGTTCATAGACTGGTAATCATCCACTGCTTGATGTGCCAAATGGTCTGCCAATACACTTCCCTTAATTGCATTCTGAGTTGTGTATTAGATGTCATACTCAGTCAAGATCATCTGCCATCTCGCTATTCTTCCGGACAACGCAGGCTTTTCAAAGATATACTTGATTGGATCTGTTGTACCCCAAAATTTGCCCTCCCATTTCCTCAACATTTTCTCATCACAAAACCCTTGGAGCTCAAGATCCAATTAGGGTTCCCTCTGCTCAAGACTTCTCCTTGCACTGTTGACCCAAATTAGGGTTTGTGTTTGCACAAAGATGTTTTGACCTAAAAAGCCTAAGATGACTTTCATGCTTCATGTTGGACTCCCAAGTTTATCCATACAAAGTTTCAAGTCTTGATTCCAAGTTTTGCCCAGTCAATTGGACAGTTGACCTAGAAATCAACTGTATTGGGGAAAAAGTCAACTGTGGCCAATTGACAGTCAAATCTCATGAAAATTGACCCACATCAACATTATGAACTCACATCGACCATTTGATCAAGTTTGGATCACAATTCCACAAGAAATTTGATCAGATCATCAAAAGGGCAAAATGGTCATTTTTAGGGTTTTGACTGCACCAAGGCAATTTTTGACTGTTTGACCTAGCCAATGGCAAACCAAGCTCACATATGGACTCAAGGGCCCCATGGAATTCTCTTGACATGCCCAACAAGTGCAAAAGATCCCAAATACACAAGATTGATAGTTGAATTTCTCAGTCAATTGATCAATTTTACCTGTATACTGAAAAGTCAAACTTTGACTTTTTGGTCAAAATCAAGGGTCAAGATTCATTTTTCATCAAAACATGCCAAATCATGAAACTTGTTCACCAAGAAATCAAAAAATGCAAATTAGGGTTTGAAATGGAAAATTTTCATAACTTAGAATTTTTCTAAGTTATGGAAAACCCTAATTTTTTCCCAACTTTGCCCCACTTTCTCACCAAGATTCATTTGGATTCAAACAAAAGTCAAAACATGAAAGTTGTAGCTTGTTGCATAATCTACAACTTTGATTCACAAAGTTTTCTCAAATGAGGCTTGTATCACAAGTTACAATTTTTGGAATAAGGGTACTAAACCATTCTTAACTTAGTGAAATTTTAACCTATTTTGACAAGGTTTTCTACCTAACTTCAAGGCCATTTTCCATACACTTCCACTTGAATTTCACTTTGCATTTCAAATATGGATTTTAGTACACATTCCAAGCTTTCCAAAATGTCCAAGAACTTCTCAAACAACCTCATGGTTAGGGAGAATCGAATTTTGCAATATGGCAAAAACTCACTTTTGATTAGGCCAAGTTACATGTTCATAGCACTATGCACTTCAATCTCAGCTTGCACAACTTGATTACAGGCCTTTTATCTCAATTACACTCATAAATTTAATGCCAATCCTTTGTGCCAAGACCATGTTTTATGTGTTCAAGCATTGCCTAAAGGATTAATCCCAAAATAGATAAAGCATTTCTTCCATTTTTGCAAAAGGTAGCTTTATGTCCAATTGAAAATCCAACAAGTACAAATACAATCTAATTGGAACAAGATTATGGGCATAACACACTGATCAAGGAGGAGTTTTGCAGCATGATTAGGGGCCCTCTACATGCCTAGAACACAATTTGACTTTGCTTGCTTAAGTGTGAAGAAAAGTATCATAACACAACAGAATTTTCATCTCAGCATTAGTGACCTTAAGCAAATATTGTAGACACATTCCAAACATCCTAACCAAGCTGAAGCACGACCCTAAGACCATCAACACCTCCCCATTTACAGAATCACTCTCAAACTGCAAAAACAGGGCAAGGCCTGCAGTTTGAACACCATCTCTCATTCCTTGCATGTTTTCTTGACCAAAGCTCATCAAACACATTCCCTAGCATCCATACAAGCTAACCAAAACCTAAAACACGACCTGTAATTCCTCTAACTAGTTCCACCATTTTCACTTTTCTGATTTGCAGGTGAAGAGCTCTAGCACGATTCAAAAGGTTTCAAGACAAAGTAAAGCTTGGAATAACATCCCTGGACATCAAGGAAGCTATACCAATCATCACTTTGCACTGAAAGTTTCTCCATTGCCAGATAGAACTTCAACTAAACAGGTAAGTTCATGGATTCGTATCTCTCTTATTAGGCATTGTTAGCTTTAGGTTTGTGAAGATAATATGTCACATTCATAGCCCTGAACATGCCCATGTAGTTAGATTTCATTTATGTTATGTGTGCTGCAAGAATTTTAAGTCTGAACATGGCATAAAAACTAGGTCAGAATTTGGGGGAGAAGAAATTCTCTCTCATTTCTGAGAGTTAGATTGATTTTTTTACATGCTTAGAATCGTGACGTGATGCTTTACAAGTTTGCTGTTGTAAGTTTTTGATGAAAGTCAAAGAATCAGGATTTATGCTTGACAATGGAAAACGCGCGCTTTGTTCTTGTTTCAAACATGCTGGAGGTTGAAGAAGGTCCTTTGGGCTGGGCCTGTTTCACATTTTCTTTTTGCACCATACACTTACTTCTGCACCCCCTGAGCCCATTTTGCTTATTTCTTTGACTTTTTGACTTTTTCTTTTTTTGATTGACTTATTTATTTTTTCTCATGACATTAAAAATATAAAAATATTTTTTCTCACCATTTTTGAATTTATTAGGCATTTATTTAGTTTTCTTTTAGTTTATACATAAATAAATAAATACATATATTTTTGTTTAAAATACTAAAATAGTGCAAATACATTTTTATACATTTTTATTTTTGTTTTTACTTTCTGAAAATATTTTATAGAAAAATACTTTTTTTATTAAATATTAAATATTATTATTTCTTATATATAATACATATTTAGAACTTAATACATATATATATATATATATATATATATATATATATATATATATATATATATATATATATATATATATATATATATATATATATATATATATATATATATATATATATATATATATATATATATATATATATATATATATATATATATATATATATATATATATATATATATATATATATATATATATATATATATATATATATATATATATATATATATATATATATATATATATATATATATATATATATATATATATATATATATATATATATATATATATATATATATATATATATATATATATATATATTAGTATATTTAGGTTAAAATACAAAAATACCTATATTTTTCATTTTATTAATATTTGACATAAAAAAAAAATACTTTTTATAAATATACTTCACTTTATTTTATTTTTGTACATAATAAATAAATACTTGTATTAAATTAAATAATATATATATATGTTACTTAATGAAAATTAGGGTTTTACCCTAAATATAAAAATATTCCAAAAATAATCTTTTTTTTATTTTTTTATTTATTTGACATAAATAATACTTTTTTTTCATATACATAAAAACCTTTTTGCATTTTGCATCTTTATTGTATTTTCTAATTTATGCAATCAATTATTTGTAAATATTCTAAAAAATGATGTAATAGTTAGGTTTAATTTCTTTGTCTAAATATCCCCCCATGTGAACATTTGTACCCCCCTTCCCATATTGTGTTGTAATAGTATAGGAATTTTAATTTTCGCACTTTAAACGCTTTCTAAATATACCATGCTAAAGTTAGGGTTTGTATGCAAATAAAAAGAACAAAGTAGCTTGACCTAATTTCAAGATAATCAAAGCATGAAAAATGGACAACACATATCACACTTGCATCCCCTAGGGTATTCCACTTTGTTGCCTTCAAATAAATGGGCCATATTGCATGTTAGGTCTCTTTGGGCAAAACAAACAAATCAAATGATCATAGTCCCTCGATGACGCTTTCAAAATGTTGCCTAAACAAATGATCAAGTCCCTTAAGAAAAATTGCCCAAAGATACTTGGCACCATTGCAATTATGGTCTAAACGATGACCCGCGCCCATCCCTTTCACATCCTAACATGAGATTGTCCACCAAATACAATGGTGGAACAAACTTATTAAAAGGGTTAAAACATAGCAATAAACTTTGAGAAATTTAGGAGTAGATAACCTCTTAGTTACTTGAATCAAAACTTGCAAAAACAAAACACTTGCCTATTTTCTAAAAACCACACCTCACAACACTTTCAAAACAACTTTCAAAAAAACAAATGAAAACCTTTTCAAAAGACATACATCTTTGTATACATCCCCACATGGATCATTACAAAGGTTGCCACCACATTGGCTTCTTTTCAAAACATTTTCAAACCCACACACACATAAAGCACCATTTCAAACAATTGAAAATTAAGGCAAGTTGATCTAAGCAAGTAACTAAGAGCCCATGGATAACCATGGATAGAAAGGGTGCTAATACCTTCCCTTTCTATAATCTACTCCCCGAACCCAAGAAAACATCTCAAAGGTTTTTGCTGTGCTTTTTAAACCTTTCCTTAGGATAAAATAAAAAGTCGGTGGTGACTCTTGCTCAACCGAAACATTTGCGAAAACAAACGCAAACCATAGTCAGTTCTCCCACCGTATCACAGAACTGGCGACTCTGCTGGGGACAATTTTAAAAGTGGAGTAACCTTAGGGCTTAGATCACCCTCTTGCATGACTAATTGTTTGAATTGTTTGCTTTATATCTTGGCTCTATTGTTTGGGTTTACAATTCTACACACGGATTTTGGGAAACATTCATAGATAGCAATACATTGTGGAAACTGTGCGGGGTATACCGACACGGTCGAAGCAATAGCTATATTAGTGCGACATATTTGTGAGTACCGGTAACCCTTGAGTTCAATCAAGGAGAGTACGAGGCCGCTGAGTGATGTCACTAAGCACTAATGACCTAGAACCTTACTTGACCATCTTGGCCTTTATTAGGGGTAGTGAGATGACCGGCTTTGGTGCAGTCTGAAGTTGGTAGATACTCGATACTACACTCATTGAGGGTTGTTTTCTTGGAATATTTTGGTCGCTAGTTAAGTGGCTAAACCAAAACAATGAACAATGAAAACAATCCAGTGATATTGAGCTCCTTAGAACCCGGTTACTATTTATAGGACAGGTTTTTAAGCCAACTACACTCAAGAGGGTACCTACCTATGAAACCCCATGCAAGCCTGAAACTAGGGTTTTGTGTGATTTGCTTGTACATATGTTTTGTGCACAAACATCATAAACATCATAAAACATCATATGCATTCACTAATCATTTCAAGGGTTTTTGATCTTCATCTTTGTTCTTGTTTTGTAGGACATGGAAATTCCTCGCAGAAAAACCATTCAAGTCAACCTTGTGAGAATCTCTCCTCAACTCAAGGAGCTCACCTCAAGAACTCCGGAAAGCTCATCCTTCAGTGAAAGACATGGTAGACTGCTCAGCCTAGTCAACACCAACATTGAAGAAGACATGATGAAAGTGCTATTCCAGTTCTTTGACCCTCTTCACCACTGTTTCACTTTCCCCGATTACCAGTTGGTACCCACTTTGGAAGAGTTTTCTCAACTCCTAAGAATCCCTATCCTTAATCAACTACCCTTCAACGGTACGGAAAAGGAACCAAAGCCAGAAGATGTTGATCGAGCATTACATCTACAACCATCCGACATCAAGGGGCATTGGGAAACCAGAAGCGGCGTCAAGGGATTCTTAGCAAAATTCTTGTTTGAGAAGGCACAAGAATGTTGGAACTCATTGGACCTACAAGCCTTTGAAGAAATTGTGGCACTCCTTATCTATGGGTTGGTCTTGTTCCCAAATCCTGACCAATTGGTAGATGTCAATGCCGTCAAAATCTTCTTGTCCAGAAATCCAATACCAACATTGCTTGGGGACATCCTTCACTCATTTTACACACGAACAATGAGAAAGAGGGGTGTTCTCATGTGCTGTACCCCTCTGCTTGCAAGGTGGTTTATTTCGCACCTTCCACAATCTGTCCTGAAGAATGACCAAGGCTCAAGGTGGTCCCAACGGTTGATGACCCTTACTCACTCTGATGTACATTGGTGTTCTCGGTCCAGAGAAAATGTCATCATCGTCGATCGTTATGGAGAATTCCCTAATGTTCCTTTACTTGGAATTAGAGGAGGTATCACCTACAACCCTTGCCTAGCTTTGAGGAAATTTGGATATGCCCGGAGGGATGGCCCTCATGACATGTTGATTCCTGACCTAGTTTTTGACTTCGACAACGATGCGCAAGGACTTCGCCAAAGATTCATCAGAGCTTGGGGAAAACTCAACAAGGTTGATAGCAAGACTCTGGGACACAAGAACTCCATCCCTCTTGAGCCTTATCTCAAGTGGGTACGAGCCCGAGCCCAAAGTCTGATGATGCCTTATCCTCATGTTCTCCCTGTGATTAAAGAGCCCGTCAAGGAAGGAGAGGTTCCCTACACCATCCTACATCCAGACATGCCTACATCGTGGGAGGAAATGCAGAAAAGTTGGATTCAGCTCAAGGAAGAACGGAATACTTTTGAAGCTAACTTCTACGCCAGTGAGAAGAAGGTTCTAGAGCTTACCCGCCGACTCCATGAGCAAGAGGCCCTCAACACCTACATCGCACCAAAAAGGATGCGCAATGTCTTTTTGCCTTAAGAAGTTTATTTTGTAATATTTGGCCCATGGGGCATCTATGTACTGACAAATTTCTTCTTATTAATATGACGTGCGTTCTTCTTTGTCTGAAACAATTTTGAATGTCCTAAATCCTTGAATGCATTGCATACATAAGCATACCATTCATCATGTGCACAAGCAGGTCTCATTCCAGGTTTCCTTATCTGTCTGCTGTTTATTTCAGTAGGATGGATCTCGAGCAAACAGTCAAAGACCTACAAGCTCAAAATGCACAGTTCCAGCAACTCCTGATGACCTTGGCTAAGGGTCAGGAGGATATCAAGACTCAATTGGGGAACAAAGACCCGGTGAAAAAGAAGAAAAAGAGACTCGGGGTGGCTACTTTAGGGAGAAGATTTAACAGAGAAGCTCGGAGAGTGCTTGAATTTCCTCCTACTTCTGATGAAGGAACCAGCAAAGGAGGTGGAGCTGCGGTACCTTCCGAGTCTAATGCGGAAGAAGAAGAGGTCGAAGAGGATGAAGATTATACTGATCAGCAATACCCTCCAGCTGATGATAAATACAAAGGGCTAGAAGACAGGTTGGCCGCCATGGAGCTACAAAGAGTACCGGGTTTGGATTTTGAAGACTTGGGTTTGGTTGCCGGGATTGTGATTCCCCCAAAATTCAAAGTGCCAGTGTTTGTGAGGTATGATGGGCTATCCTGTCCCAAAATGCATCTCAGGTCCTACGTGAGAAAGATTCAACCCTATACGGCAGATAAAAACCTTTGGATTCATTTCTTTCAAGACAACCTTTCTGGAGCTCAGTTGGAGTGGTTTTATCAGCTAGAGGGAACCAACGTCCGAAATTGGGAAGATTTGGCCACCGCTTTTTACAAACAATACCAGTATAATTCTGACCTTGCTCCTACTCGTACCCAACTTCAGGGTATGTCACTAGGAACAAGCGAGGGATTCAAAGAGTATGCAAAAAAATGGAGGGATTTGGCTGGCAGGGTGCAGCCTCCTTTAACTGATCGTGAGCTTGTTGATATGTTTCTAGGGACCCTATATGGGCCATTTTTCAATCATCTGATTGGTAACTCTTTCGCGGGGTTTACCGATTTGATCTTAACGGGAGAAAGAATAGAAGCTGGCATCAAGTCAGGAAAGATTCAGAAGGGTGTTGCTGCAAGTACTGAGAAGAGGCCTTTTAAGAAAGAGGCAAGTGCCGTCTATGGTCCTAGAAGACAAGTCAAGCCAGAAAGTCGCCAAGCCGTCAATGCTCTGGTCATTTCAAAACCTGTTGCTGCTCCTCAGCAGTACAATCAACAAAGAGGTGAAAGGCCCAAGAGGCAGTATACTCGGTTGAGTATGACCTTGTCACAAATTTTACCCCAACTGTTATCAACCAACTTGGTGACCATCAAAGAAGCTCCTAAAGTCGTGAATACTGCATCTCCTAAGTATAACCCAAATGCCCGTTGTGCTTATCATTCTGATAGCCCCGGGCATACTACTGATGATTGCTGGGCCTTGAGAAACAAAGTGCAAGATCTTATCGACGCGAAGGAAATTCAGTTTGAAGCGCCTGAGAGGCCGAATGTTGTAACCGCTCCTATGCCCCAGCATAGAGTAAACGCCATTGAAGAAGATTTGTATGCTGTTTCGGTGAATGATGTTGCTACCCCTCTTTTGACTGTTAAAAGGAACTTGCTACTAGCCGGTTTATTTCCGGGTTGTGGCAAGGGGTGCCTCCTGTGTGCTGTTATCCCTACCGGTTGTCCGCTGCTGAAATCAGGCATCCAAAGCCTGATGGATAGCAAGGAAATTATGTTCAAGAAAACTGCTGTTCCGTTTGTTTCCGTTGAAGAAATATCTGTCGTCACAATTTACAATCCTGCCAAGGCTCCCATGAAGAAACCAGTCCAAATTATGTCTGTTGCACCCATTACTATTACTGTTCCGGGGCCTCTCCCATATGAGTCTGATAAAGCGGTCCCCTGGCATTATGGGGCCGACGTATATGTGCTTGGGGTGAAGCAGGAGTTCAACACCAATACTAGTATCAGTAACATCACTGGTCCCGCCAAGATTACCCGCAGTGGCAGGCTCTTCTCGCCTGACATTGCACCGCCAGTTATCCGAAAACCTCTCACCATCACACCCGCAAGTGTGCATGTTCCAATTCAAGTTCCTGTGTCTACTACTGCCGCCGAGTCCTCTGATACTCGAGGCAAAGAAGTTGCTACCGATTTGCCTGCCAGGACGGAGGCACCAAAAAAGACTGTTGTGGAAGCCTCCCAACAAGAAATGGAGGAAATCCTTAAAATCATCAAAAGGAGTGACTTTAACGTTGTTGAACAGTTGGGGCATACTCCCTCCAAAATCTCTATGCTATCATTGCTGCTATGCTCAGAGGCCCAT
The DNA here is from genome assembly GCA_948472305.1 of Vicia faba. NCBI lineage: Eukaryota > Viridiplantae > Streptophyta > Magnoliopsida > Fabales > Fabaceae > Vicia > Vicia faba. Next base: position 1,257,983,567 of record OX451741.1, on the reverse strand, counting down.
GCAAAAGCCCTGATTTCATTTCTGAAAACGGCCCATGTGCCGCAAGAGACCTCCGCGGATCAATTCACTGACTGTGTGGCTAATTTGACGGCTGACAATGGCTTGGGGTTCTCAGATGCTGACCTTACCGCCAAAGGGAAAAATCACAATGATGCCATGCACGTCTCTATAGAGTGCAAGGGCACTACCCTCGCACACGTGTTGGTGGATACCGGTTCTTCCCTGAATGTCTTGCCCAAGAAGGCATTGGATCGCTTGGATTGTGAGGGTCTGGAATTGAAACCTAGTAACATCATTGTTAGAGCCTTCGACGGTTCTAAGAGGATGGTGCACGGTGAGGTAGACATTCCTATTTGTGTGGGTTCCCAAGTTTTCGACTCAACGTTCTATGTAATGGACATTCGTCCATCTTACTCCTGCTTATTGGGACGACCCTGGATTCACAAGGCTGGGGCAGTAACATCCACTCTACACCAAAAGCTCAAATACCCTGTCAAAGGGAAGATTGTTACTGTACAGGGTGAGGAGGAATACATGGTTAGTCACTTGAATTCATTCCGGTATATCGAGATGGACGGGGAGTTTATTGAAACCCCCTTTCAGCATTTTGAGGAAGTACCTCCAACGTTGGCATCATCTGAGGCAGTGAGTGAAGAAGACTTTCCGTTGAAGATGGCATCCTTGAAGGATGCCCGGGCTGTAATCGAGAAAGGCAATTGTGCAAATTGGGGTCAACTTCCTGACTTCACTCAAAAGAATGACAAGTTTGGACTGGGCTTTACCGCAGAGGCTCAGAGGGCTGTGCGCAAGGAAAAGATCAGAAAGGCTCCGGTGTTTATCTCCAACCCAAGGGTGAATGCTATCGAGGAGGATGTAGAGGAAGCAGAGTTTGACAGTTGGATCTACCCGACTACCAACAACGGACCAAGCAACTGGACGGCAAAGGATTTTACACCTATCACATTTGTCATGCAGTAATTAATTCTTTTGATTTTTAATTTGTAACAAACAATGTGTTAAAACTTTTATTGGCTCGGTGTCCTACCCGGGGCATCGTAGCTCCATTTGTGAGGGCTTTTTGTATGACATTTCCATATATCATCAATCAAAACATTGGACGTTTGTTGCATTTCAAATCTTGTGCTCTTTTTCTTTGTGTTATATATTGCAAAACAATTATATTTACACACACTCACTTATACAGGTTTCAATCCACTCTGGATCCCACTGGTAACAGCTCTGCTACCACCAGTTATGACTTCGAGAATCCGATCAACTTGGCCGAAGACGAAGGTGAAGATGATTGCGAAGTGCCTGGTGAACTCGCAAGACTGCTACTCCAGGAAGAGAGGGCTATTCAACCACATGAAGAGCCGGTGGAAACAATTAACCTGGGTACGGAGACAGATAGGAAAGAGGTCAAGATTTGGGCTAATCTAGAGCTCAGTGTGAAGCAACGATTGATCCAGATGCTACATGATTACATGGAGATATTTGCTTGGTTCTATGAAGACATGCCTGGTTTGGATGACGACATTGTAGTTCATCACCTGCCAACCAAGGAAGACTGCCCTCCGGTAAAGCAAAAGGTCCGCCGTATGCGCCCAGAGATGTCCGAAAAGATCAAGGCTGAGGTTATGAAGCAATTCAATTCCGGATTTCTAGCAGTAACTTCTTACCCTCAGTGGGTTGCCAATGTGGTGCCAGTGCCGAAGAAGGACGGTAAAGTCAGAATGTGTGTTGACTACATGGATTTAAACAGGGCAAGCCCCAAGGATGATTTTCCTCTACCTCACATTGACGTTCTCATTGACAATACTGCTCAACACAAGGTTTTCTCCTTCATGGATGGTTTTTCAGGGTATAATCAGATCAAGATGGCTCCTGAAGACATGGAGAAGACCACCTTTGTTACTCAGTGGGGCACCTTCTGTACAAGGTCATGCCATTCGGATTGAAAAACGCTGGGGCAACCTATCAACGTGCCATGGTTGCTTTATTTCATGATATGATCCATCATGAGATTGAGGTATATGTTGATGACATGATTGCAAGGTCTCAAACTAAGGAGGAGCACCTTGATCATCTGAGGAAGCTATTTGACCGACTGAAGTTATATAAGCTGAGGTTGAATCCCAACAAATGCACCTTTGGGGTGAGGTCCGGAAAATTGCTAGGTTTCATCGTAAGTGATAAAGGTATTCAGGTGGACCCTGCCAAGGTAAAAGCCATACAAGAGATGCCAACTCCAAAGACAGAGAAAGAAGTCAGAGGCTTCCTAGGACGACTGAATTACATTACCCGATTCATCTCACATATGACTGCTACTTGTGAGCCAATCTTCAAATTACTGAAGAAAGATCAAGTAGTACGCTGGAACGATGAATGTCAGGCTGCCTTTGAAAAGATAAAGGAATATCTCCAAGAGCCACCCATTCTTATGCCGCCAGTAGAAGGAAGACCTCTGATACTATATTTGACAGTACTTGACAATTCAATGGGGTGCGTGCTGGGACAGCATGACGAGTCTGGCCGAAAAGAGCACGCTATTTATTACTTGAGCAAAAAGTTTACCGACTGTGAGTCTCGTTACTTACTGCTTGAGAAAACTTGCTGCGCTCTAGTATGGGCTGCTCGCCGGCTGAGACAGTATATGCTGACTCACACTACTCTATTAATTTCAAAGATGGATCCCATCAAGTACATATTTGAAAAGCCCGCTCTGTCTGGAAGAATAGCGGGATGGCAAATGATCTTAACAGAATATGATATCCAGTATACAACTCAGAAAGCAATTAAAGGAAGTGTACTAGCAGATCATTTGGCACACCAACCTGTGGACGATTACCAATCATTGAACTTTGATTTTCCGGACGAAGACATCATGGTGGTGACTGACTGTGAAGTACCTGGACCGGATGAAGGACCTGAGGAAGGATCCCGTTGGTCTATGCATTTTGACGGAGCCTCCAATGCTTTGGGTAACAGCGTCGACGCTGTAATCATATCTCCCAAAGGAACTCATACTCCACTCACCGCCCGATTGTATTTCAACTGCACCAACAACATGGCAGAATATGAGGCATGTATCATGGGTCTACAAGCTGGAATCGACTTAAGGATCAAATTTCTGAGTGTCTTCGGAGATTCCGCTCTCGTGATCAATCAGATCAAAGGCGAGTGGGATACGAAACACCCAAATCTTATTCCTTACAAGGAGTATGTGTTGACCTTGCTTCCCCACTTTGAAGAGATAACTTTTGAGCACTTCCCAAGAGAGGAGAATCAGCTAGCGGACGCACTAGCTACGATGTCTTCAATGTTCAAAGTTAAATGGGACAATGAGGCTCCCCGAATCGTTATCTGGAAGTTGGACGAACTGGCATACTGCTGCGATATTGAGGCCGAAAAGGTGACTGAAAAACCCTGGTATCATGAGGTGAAGAGGTACTTGGAAGCTCAGGAATACCCTGAAGGTGCATCTGTCAATGACAAGAAGTTCATGAGGAGGTTTGCGGCAAAATTCTTCCTCAGCAACGACATCCGCTACAAACGGAATCATGATTCAACTCTACTATGTTGTGTGGATAAGGCTGAAGCAGAGAAAATCATGATAGAACTGCATGAAGGTACATTCGGAACACATTCCAGTGGACACACCATGGCAAAGAAAATCCTTAGGGCAGGATATTTCTGGTCCACAATGGAAGCCGATTGTTACCAACACTCTCGAACTTGTCACAAATGCCAGATCTATGCTGACAAGGTGCATATTCCTCCAGTCCCTCTGAACGTCCTGACGGCACCTTGGCCTTTTGCAATGTGGGGCATTGATATGATCGGTGAGATCCGACCGACGGCATCCAACGGGCATCGCTTCATCTTGGTAGCAATCGATTACTTCACGAAGTGGGTTGAGGCAGCTTCCTACGCCACAGTAACCAAGAGCGTCGTGGCACGTTTCATCCGGCATAATCTGATCTGTCGGTACGGCGTCCCGGAAAGAATCATTACGGACAATGGTACCAATCTCAATAACAAAATGATCACTGAACTCTGCGAACAATTCAAGATACAGCACCACAATTCTTCTCCCTACCGGCCGAAGATGAATGGGGCTGTAGAGGCAGCTAATAAGAATATCAAGAAAATTCTGCAGAAGATGACAGTGACCTATAAAGATTGGCACGAAATGTTACCATTTTCTCTTCATGGGTACCGTACCTCAGCAAGGACGTCAACCGGGGCAACTCCTTTCTCCTTGGTCTATGGCATGGAGGCAGTCTTGCCAATTGAAGTTCAGATACCCTCTCTCCGGATAATGAAGGATGCAGACTTGAATGAAGATGACTGGATCCAGACTCGACTTGATCAATTAAACCTGATTGACGAAAAGAGGCTCACTGCTATCTGTCATGGTCAGACGTATCAAAAACGGATGATCAGGGCATTTAACAAGAAGGTCAGACCACAAGAGTATCAAGTTGGGGACCTGGTAATCAAACGCATCATCCTTCCTCAAAGTGATCCCCGGGGCAAATGGACCCCTACTTACGAAGGGCCATTTGTGGTTAAACATGTGTTCTCAGGAGGAGCCATGATCCTAACCACCATGGATGGTGACGACCTTCCTCACCCCGCCAATGCAGACATAGTGAAAAGATACTACGCATGAATAAAAGACCCGCTAGGTTAACATACCTAGGCAAAAATAAGGGCTTCCCGGCGAACCAAAAGGGTTCGGGCAAAAATAAGGGATGAAATGAAAAAAATCTGTACACCCGGCAAGTCGAAAACCTGAAAAGGCGGCTTGGGCAAAAATGGGTATCCCGGTGGACTGAAAACCCGAAAGGGCGGTCCAGGCAAAAGTTAGGGATAAAGCGTAACACTATGTCTCATTGGATCACTTCGCATCTGGAATTCAGCATCAACTATCTGGCTCAGATTTCGGCATCGACCAATCAGCTTCATCTTCAACTAGGCAGCAAAGCGATGAGACACTTGGAGACATAAAGGCGATAGCAGAGTTGGAACCCAGTGGGATTGTTCACATAGCTGTTTTGTTTTCTTTTCAAAATTGTAAATTCTGTGATTATTCGGCGGCGTCCTCTTACTAGGATGTCAACCTCTTGTACAAAAACGCCTATTCACAGGCAAAGTTCAAATCAATACAAATTCACTTGTCCATACAAGTTGCCATTGTTTTTCTTTTTTCTGTTTTGTCTTGCGAAGAACGTCCAATGTTCATTTTTGATATATGCATTTGACATTAAAATCGCTGGTTCATAAATATTTGCGTATGAAACAAAAGATTAATTACAGGTGACATCAGAAACAGGGGCAATGTGAAGTTGTCTGATGCAGTCTGGTTGCTTTGTCCGCCAAGGTACCAAGGTAGATTCGACTGAAGAATGTGACCAAATCATCTCAACTCCTCACAGAGTAAGACAAGATTCAGCAATGCTTTCCCCAAGCGGAGTTGGTCTCCCATAATTCCTAAAAAGGCACAACATTCCCCGACAGGTCTTAAAGCTTATCCCCAGTAGATTCTGGAAGCTTGTTCCCTGCAGAATACTGACGTCTCTTCCGAGCTTTATTCAGAGTTATTCCTCACGAGGGCTTATAACTGGGTTATCCTCAACTAATTGCCACGGAAGATCGCCCTCAACAAAGTTCTTTCAATACCCAGCGGAGTTTATCTTTGGTCTCCCCAGCGGAGTTTATCTTTGGTATCCCCAGCGGAATCCATCATTGAAGTCCTCAGCAGGCCTCTCATCAAAAACTTCAGCAAAGTATCTCTTCCACAGAGCAATTCCCCGGCCGATCGTCAAGGATTTATTTTCCTAAAAACGAAAATACATTCATAAACATTTCACGTTTTCATACATCCTGCTTACATACATGATAAAGTGCATACAACACTATCTCATGTTAAAACATCATGCATATCATACATCATGACATTGCATACAACTTATGATTTGCCTTTTCAGGGAAAAAGACAATCCCAAAGACAACTACCTTCAGCTATCACAATTCCAGACTCGATTCCTGTATCTAGCCAGGGCACGTCTGAAGAGTTCAAAGATTCGATTCCTGTATCCAGCCAGGGCACATCTATCAACTACAACATTTCCAGACTCGATTCCTGTATCTAGCCAGGGCACGTCTGAAGAGTTCGAAGATTCGATTCCTGTATCCAGCCAGGGCACATCTATCAACTACAACATTTCCAGACTCGATTCCTGTATCTAGCCAGGGCACGTCTGAAGAGTTCGAAGATTCGATTCCTGTATCCAGCCAGGGCACATCTATCAACTACAACGTTTCCAGATTTGATTCCTGTATCCAGCCAGGGCATATCTGTTGACCACATTTCCAGACTCGATTCCTATATCTAGCCAGGGCACGTCTGAAGAGTTCGAAGATTCGATTCCTGTATCCAGCCAGGGCACATCTATCAACTACAACATTTCCAGATCTCGATTCCTGTATCTAGCCAGGGCACGTCTGAAGAGTTCGAAGATTCGATTCCTGTATCCAGCCAGGGCATATCTGCATAAGGAGATTGAAGATCAAACACCTGTAACAAGCCAGGAAAACATCTGCCTTTCTCAAATACACAAGGTTCTCGCTAAGGAATCTCTTGTGCGATCATCACTTCCAAATGGCATCTATAAGCCCATTCCCGACAAGGTTCTGTCACATCTCCAGATGGCATCTATAAGCCCATCTACCTATCCACCACCTATCCAAATGGCATCTATAAGCCCATTCCCGACATCACATTGTTGATACTCCAACATGCGAGTGCAAATTTCCGGGCACTCTAGTGTCCAATCTCCTTTTACCCTCGAGTCACGAAAGGCAAACTTGCCAATCTAACTCTTCAAGTTCAAGAAGATTGAACAGGGGCAACTGTTGTACCCCAAAATTTGCCCTCCCATTTCCTCAACATTTTCTCATCACAAAACCCTTGGAGCTCAAGATCCAGTTAGGGTTCCCTCTGCTCAAGACTTCTCCTTGCACTGTTGACCCAAATTAGGGTTTATGTTTGCACAAAGATGTTTTGACCTAAAAAGCCTAAGATGACTTTAATGCTTCATGTTGGACTCCCAAGTTTATCCATACAAAGTTTCAAGTCTTGATTCCAAGTTTTGCCCAGTCAATTGGACAGTTGACCTAGAAATCAACTGTATTGGGGAAAAAGTCAACTGTGGCCAATTGACAGTCAAATCTCATGAAAATTGACCCACATCAATATTATGAACTCACATGGACCATTTGATCAAGTTTGGATCACAATTCCACAAGAAATTTGATCAGATCATCAAAAGGGCAAAATGGTCATTTTTAGGGTTTTGACTGCACCAAGGCAATTTTTGACTGTTTGACCTAGCCAATGGCAAACCAAGCTCACATATGGACTCAAGGGCCCCATGGAATTATCTTGACATGCTCAACAAGTGCAAAAGATCCCAAATACACAAGATTGATAGTTGAATTTCTCAGTCAATTGATCAATTTTGACTGTATACTGAAAAGTCAAACTTTGACTTTTTGGTCAAAATCAAGGGTCAAGATTCATTTTTCATCAAAACATGCCAAATCATGAAACTTGTTCACCAAGAAATCAAAAAATGCAAATTAGGGTTTGAAATGGAAAATTTTCATAACTTAGAATTTTTCTAAGTTATGGAAAACCCTAAATTTTTCCCAACTTTGCCCCACTTTCTCACCAAGATTCATTTGGATTCAAACAAAAGTCAAAACATGAAAGTTGTAGCTTGTTGCATAATCTACAACTTTGATTCACAAAGTTTTCTCAAATAAAGTTTGTATCTCAAGTTACAATTTTTGGAATAAGGGTACTAAACCATTCTTAACTTAGTGAAATTTTAACCTATTTTGACAAGGTTTTCTACCTAACTTCAAGGCCATTTTCCATACACTTCCACTTGTAATTTCACTTTGCATTTCAAAGATGGATTGTAGTACACATTCCAATCTTTCCAAAATGTCCAAGAACTTCTCAAACAACCTCATGGTTAGGGAGAATCGAATTTTGCAATATGGCAAAAACTCACTTTTGATTAGGCCAAGTTACATGTTCATAGCACTATGCACTTCAATCTCAGCTTGCACAACTTGATTACAGGCCTTTTATCTCAATTACACTCATAAATTTAATGCCAATCCTTTGTGCCAAGACCATGTTTTGTGTGTTCAAGCATTGCCTAAAGGATTAATCCCAAAATAGATAAAGCATTTCTTCCATTTTTGCAAAAGGTAGCTTTATGTCCAATTGAAAATCCAACAAGTACAGATACAATCTAATTGGCACAAGATTATGGGCATAACACACTGATCAAGGAGGAGTTTTACAGCATGATTAGGGGCCCTCTACATGCCTAGAACACAATTTGACTTTGCTTGCTTAAGTGTGAAGAAAAGTATCATAACACAACAGAATTTTCATCTCAGCATTAGTGACCTTAAGCAAATATTGTAGACACATTCCAAACATCCTAACCAAGCTGAAGCACGACCCTAAGACCATCAACACCTCCCCATTGACAGAATCACTCTCAAACTGCAAAAACAGGGCAAGGCCTTCAGTTTGAACACCATCTCTCATTCCTTGCATGTTTTCTTGACCAAAGCTCATCAAACACATTCCCTAGCATCCATACAAGCTAACCAAAACCTAAAACACGGCCTGTAATTCCTCTAACCAGTTCCACCATTTTCACTTTTCTGATTTGCAGGTGAAGAGCTCTAGCACGATTCAAAAGGTTTCAAGACAAAGTAAAGCTTGGAATAGCATCCCTGGACATCAAGGAAGCTATACCAATCATCACTTTGCACTGAAAGTTTCTCCATTGCCAGATAGAACTTCAACTGAACAGGTAAGTTCATGGATTCGTATCTCTCTTATTAGGCATTGTTAGCTTTAGGTTTGTGAAGATAATATGTCACATTCATAGCCCTGAACATGCCCATGTAGTTAGATTTCATTTATGTTATGTGTGCTGCAAGAATTTTGAGTCTGAACATGGCATAAAAACTAGGTCAGAATTTGGGGGAGAAGAAATTCTCTCTCATTTCTGAGAGTTAGATTGATTTTTTTACATGCTTAGAATCGTGACGTGATGCTTTACAAGTTTGCTGTTGTAAGTTTTTGATGAAAGTCAAAGAATCAGGATCTATGCTTGACAATGGAAAACGCGCGCTTTGTTCTTGTTTCAAACATGCTGGAGGTTGAAGAAGGTCCTTTGGGCTGGGCCTGTTTCACATTTTCTTTTTGCACCATACACTTACTTCTGCACCCCCTGAGCCCATTTTGCTTATTTCTTTGACTTTTTGACTTTTTCTTTTTTTGATTGACTTATTTATTTTTTCTCATGACATTAAAAATATAAAAATATTTTTTCTCACCATTTTTGAATTTATTAGGCATTTATTTAGTTTTCTTTTAGTTTATACATAAATAAATAAATACATATATTTTTGTTTAAAATACTAAAATAGTGCAAATACATTTTTATACATTTTTATTTTTGTTTTTACTTTCTGAAAATATTTTATAGAAAAATACTTTTTTAATTAAATATTAAATATTATTATTTCTTATATATAATACATATTTAGAACTTAATACATATATATATATACATATATATATATATATATATATATATATATATATATATATATATATATATATATATATATATATATATATATATATATATATATATATATATATATATATATATATATATATATATATATATATATATATATATATATATATATATATATATATATATATATATATATATATATATATTAGTATATTTAGGTTAAAATACAAAAATACTTATATTTTTCATTTTATTAATATTTGACATAAAAAAAATATACTTTTTATAAATATACTTCACTTTATTTTATTTTTGTACATAATAAATAAATACTTGTATTAAATTAAATAATATATATATGTTACTTAATGAAAATTAGAGTTTTACCCTAAATATGAAAATATTCCAAAAATAATCTTTTTTTTTATTTTTTTATTTATTTGACATAAATAATACCTTTTTTTCATATACATAAAAACCTTTTTTGCATTTTGCATCTTTATTGTATTTTCTAATTTATGCAATCAATTATTTGTAAATATTCTAAAAAATGATGTAATAGTTAGGTTTAATTTCTTTGTCTAAATATCCCCCCATTTGAACATTTGTACCCCCCTTCCCATTTTGTATTGTAATAGTATAGGAATTTTAATTTTCGCACTTTAAACGCTTTCTAAATATACCATGCTAGAGTTAGGGTTTGTATGCAAATAAAAAGAACAAAGTAGCTTGACCTAATTTCAAGATAATCAAAGCATGAAAAATGGACAACACATATCACACTTGCACCCCCTAGGGTATTCCACTTTGTTGCCTTCAAATAAATGGGCCATATTGCATGTTAGGTCTCTTTGGGCAAAACAAACAAATCAAATGATCATAGTCCCTCGATGACGCTTTCAAAATGTTGCCTAAACAAATGATCAAGTCCCTTAAGAAAAATTGCCCAAAGATACTTGGCACCATTGCAATTATGGTCTAAACGATGACCCGCGCCCGTCCCTTTCACATCCTAACATGAGATTGTCTACCAAATACAATGGTGGAACAAACTTATTAAAAGGGTTAAAACATAGCAATAAACTTTGAGAAATTTAGGAGTAGATAACCTCTTAGTTACTTGAATCAAAACTTGCAAAAACAAAACACTTGCCTATTTTCTAAAAACCACACCTCACAACACTTTCAAAAAAACAAATGAAAACCTTTTCAAAAGACATACATCTTTGTATACATCCCCACATGGATCATTACAAAGGTTGCCACCACATTGGCTTCTTTTCAAAACATTTTCAAACCCACACACACATAAAGCACCATTTCAAACAATTGAAAATTAAGGCAAGTTGATCTAAGCAAGTAACTAAGAGCCCATGGATAACCATGGATAGAAAGGGTGCTAATACCTTCCCTTTCTATAATCTACTCCCCGAACCCAAGAAAACATCTCAAAGGTTTTTGCTGTGCTTTTTAAACCTTTCCTTAGGATAAAATAAAAAGTCGGTGGCGACTCTTGCTCAACCGAAACATTTGCGAAAACAAACGCAAAACCATAGTCAGTTCTCCCACCGTATCACAGGATCCATCTTGGATATCAACAGAGTAGTGTGAGTCAGCATATACTGTCTCAGCCGGCGAGCAGCCCATGCCAAAGCGCAACAAGTTTTCTCGAGCAGTGAGTATCGGGTCTTACAGTCGGTAAACTTTTTACTAAGGTAATAAATAGCATGCTCTTTTCGGCCAGACTCGTCATGCTGCCCCAGCACACACCCCATTGAGTTATCGAGCACTGTCAAGTATAAGATCAAAGGTCTCCCTTCAACTGGTGGCATCAAGATGGGTGGCTCTTGGAGATACTCTTTGATCCTTTCGAAAGCGGCCTGACATTCATCGTTCCAACGTACTACTTGATCTTTCTTCAGCAGCTTGAAGATTGGCTCACAAGTAGCAGTTAGGTGCGAGATGAATCGGGCAATGTAGTTCAGACGTCCCAGAAAGCCTCTGACTTCTTTCTCTGTTCTGGGAGCTGGCATCTCTTGTATGGCTTTCACTTTTGCAGGGTCAACTTGAATACCTTTGTCGCTTACAACAAAACCTAGCAGTTTGCCAGATCTCACCCCGAAGGTGCACTTGTTCGGGTTCAACCTCAACTTATACAACTTCAACCTGTCAAACAGCTTCTGCAGATTGTCAAGGTGTTCCTCCTCAGTCTGGGACCTTGCAATCATATCGTCGGCATATACTTCAATCTCGTGATGGATCATGTCATGAAACAAAGCAACCATGGCACGCTGATACGTTGCCCCAGCGTTCTTCAACCCAAAAGGCATGACCTTGTAGGAAAAGGTACCCCATTGAGTAACAAAGGTTGTCTTCTCCATGTCTTCGGGAGCCATTTTAATCTGGTTATAACCGGAGAAGCCATCCATGAAGGAGAAGACCTTGTGCTGAGCGGTGTTGTCAACCAGAACGTCGATATGGGGTAGAGGGAAATCATCCTTGGGGCTTGCCCTGTTCAGATCCATGTAGTCAACACACATTCAGACCTTACCATCTTTCTTCGGCACTGGAACCACATTGGCCACCCACTGAGGGTAAGAAGTAACTACTAGAAAACCGGCGTCCAACTGTTTCATAACTTCAGCCTTGATTTTCTCGGACATCTCTGGGCGCATACGGCGAACCTTTTGTTTCACTGGAGGACAGTCTTCCTTGGTAGGCAGGCGATGAACCACAATATCAGTATCCAAACCAGGCATATCTTTGTAAGACCAGGCAAAGATCTCAACATAGTCATGCAGCATTTGAATCAACCGTTGTTTCACACTAGCTTCCAGATTTGCACTGATCTTGACCTCCTTCTTGTCTGTCTCAGTACCCAGATTCACTGATTCCACCGGCTCTTCATGTGGCTGAATAGCCCTCTCTTCCTGGAGTAACAGTCTTGCAAGTTCACCAGGCACTTCGCAATCATCTACACCTTCGTCTTCGGCTAAGTTGATCGGATTTTTGAAGTCATAACTGGCAGTAGCAGAGTCATTACCAATGAGATCCAGAGTGGATGTGGACCTGTATATGTGAGTGTGTGTAAAATAGTTGTTTTGCAATATATATAATAAAAGAAAAACAAGGAGCGCAAGATTTGAAATGCAAGAAACGTCCAATGCTTTTATTAATGATATATGAAAATGACACACATAAAGCCCTCACAAATGAAGCCATAGTGCCCTGGGTAAGGCACCGGGCCATAAAGTTCAAAACATTGTCTGTTACAAATTCAAAATAAAAGTTTCATTATTGGGTAACAAAAGTAATATGGATGAAGTCTTTTGCTGTCCAGTTGCTCGGCCCACTGTCGGTCGTAGGATAGATCCAACTGTCGAATTCAGACTCTTCCACATGATCTTCAATGGCATTTACTCCCGAGTTGCTGATGAACATGGGAGGTCTTCCGATTCGTGCATTCCGAACAGCCCTTTGAGCTTCCTTCTCAATAACAGCCTGGGCATCTTTTAAGGAAGCCATCTTCATAGGAGAATCTTCAACCACAGTCTCAGCTGATGCCAGTGTCTGGGGAACCTCTTCAAAGTGCTGAAATGGGGTCTCAATGAACTCCCCATCCATTTCTACATATCGGAACGAGTTGAGGTGGCTGACCATGTACGCTTCCTCCCTTTGTACTGTCACAATCTCCCCTTTGACCGGGCACTTCAGCTTCTGGTGGAGCATTGAGGTTACGGCCCCAGCTTTGTGGATCCATGGATGATCCAGCAAACAAGAATAAGATGGTTGAATGTCCATCACATAGAACGTAGAGTTGAAGAATTGAGAACCAACCTTGATCGGGATATCAACCTCTCCATGCACCATCATTTTAGACCCATCAAAGGCCCTGACAACAATGTTACTTGGTTTCAGCTCCAACCCTTTGCAATCCAACCGGTCTAGAGCTTTCTTAGGCAAGACGTTCAACGAAGAACCAGCATCCACCAATACATGAGCGAGAGTAGTGCCCCTACATTCAATGGAGACATGCAGGGCATTATTGTGATTCTTCCCTTTAGCAGTCAAGTCGGCGTCAGAGAAACCTAACCCATTATCAGCCGTCAAATTGGCCACACAATCTGTAAACTGATCAGCTGATGTCTCCTGTGGCACGTGGGCCGTCTTCAAGAAGGTAATCAGGGCCTTGGCATGGGCCTCTGAGCACATCAATAGTGACAACATAGAAATCTTAGACGGGGTTTACCCCAACTGTTCAACTACATTGTAGTCACTTTTCTTGATAATTTTCAGAATCTCTTCCATCTCTTGCTTAGAAGCTTCAACAGTAATTGTCTTCGGTGCCTCCGTCTGGGCAGGCACATCAGTGGTGATCCCTTTGCCCCGAGCGTCATATGACTCGACGACAGGGGTAAGAATAGGAACTTGAACAGGAATGGCAGGTACACTGGAAGGTGTAATAACAACAGGTCTTCGGGCTGTTGGTGGAGCAATATCAGGTGAGAAAAGTCTTCTGTTGTGGGTGACTTTAGCAGGTCCAGTAATGTTGCTGATGTCAGTATCAGCATCCAACTCTTGCTTAACTCCATGAGAATAAACATCAGCCCCATAGTGCCAAGGGACAGCTTTATCAGGGGTTTAGGGGATGGGCCCCGGAACAGTGATGATCACAGGTGCGATTCTCGGAACGGATGTAATTCTAACAGGCTTCCTCGAGGGAGCCTTGGAAGAATTGTCGAAAATGGTAATGATGGCAACTTCTTCAGAATGAACTGAGGGAACAACAGTCTTCTCAAACAGGATCTCTTTACTATCCATCAGGTTTTGGATACCTGACTTCAAGAATGGGCAACCGGTAGGTAAAATTGAACACATATGGCAACCTTCGTCGCAGCCCGGAAATAAACCGGCTAGCAAAAGGTTCTTCTTCACAGTCAACAGAGGGGTAACAATTTCATCCACAGAAACTACAAACAAGTCTTCTTCTAGAGCATTTACTCCATGCTTGGGCATATGAGCTGTTACAACATTAGGCCTCTCGGGCTCCTCAATCTCCTTCGCATCAATTAGGTCTTGTACCCTGTTCTTCAAAACCCAACAATCATCTGTATTTTGCCCCGGGCTATCAGAGTGTAAAGCACAGCGAGCGTTAGGGTTATACCTCGGTGATGTGGTATTTGGACTCTTCAGGGCTTCCTTTAGAACCACAAGATTAGTCTTCAGCAATTGTGGCAGAATCTGAGATAAGGACATGCTGAGACGGGTGAATTGCCTTCGAGGTCTCTCGTCCTTCTATTGATTGTTGTGCTGAGGAGCACTAGCAGGCTTTGAAATAACAACCGCATTGACAGCTTGGCGGTGTTCAGGTCTATTCTGTCTTCTCAAACTGTAGACAACACTGGACTCTTTCTTAAACGACTTCTTCTCGGTGCTTGATGAGGCACCCTTCTGTATCTTCCCAGCCTTAATACCAGCCTCAATCCTCTCACCAGTTAAAATAAGATCTGTAAACCCAGATGAAGAGCTTCCAATCAAGTGGTTGAAAAATGGACCAGACAAGGTCCCCAGAAACATATCAATAAGTTCTCGATCAGCTAAGGGTGGTTGTACTCTACCGGCGAGGTCCCTCCATTTTTTAGCATAATCCTTAAATCCTTCACCCGTTCCCATTGACATACCCTGGAGTTGAGTACACGTAGGAGCGAGGTCAGAGTTGTACTGATACTGCCTGTAGAATGCAGTAGCCAAATCTTCCCAGCTGCGGATACTGGCTCCGTCCAATTGATAGAACCACTCAAGCTGAGTCCCTGAGAGACTGTCTTGGAAGAAGTGAATCCATAGGTTCTTATCAGCAGTGTAAGGCTGGATCTTCCTCACATATGACCGGAGGTGCAGCTTCGGACAAGAAACTCCGTCATACTTAGCAAAGGATGGTGCCTTGAATTTGTGGGGAATCACTACCCTAGATGATAGACCTAGATCTCCGAAGTCCAGACTAGGCACCTTTTAAACTTCCATAGCACTCAACCGGTATTCCAATTGCTTGTATCTATCCTCGGTAGGAGGATACTGTTCTTCATCATAGTCCCTCTCGTTGTCGGAGACCACAGGGCTAGGAGCCCTCCTTTCTTGTGGACTATCTTTCCCTCCAGATGAGGTGGTCAGATCAACTTCATCCTGTAGCCTGTTTCTGAACCTAGGACCAGTGTTGAACAGGACTGTCCTCTTCTTCTTCTTCTTCTCCTTCAGAATCAGGGTCTTCAGATCTTGCTGACCCTTAGCAAGATTCATGAACAACTCTTGAAATTGGGCATTCTGGGCCTGGAGGGCCTTGATAGCTTGCTCAGTTGAAGGTTCAGCAGACATGATGAGTGAGTGAGTGCTGAAATAAACAGCGAAGAAAATAAGAGACCTGTAATGGGTACCTGTTTATGAAGTGCATGGGATGAAATGCGTATGATTTATGATTTCAAAGACAATTGAGATTCAAATTTGTAAACAAGAAAGGAAACACACTTTATTAGATAAACTTTAGAATTTAAATTGTTCAACAAATTTCCCTTAAGGAGTTACAAGAATGGAAATACTGAAAAGTAAAAATAAAACTGGAAAGGAAATCATCAAAGTCCCATCAATGCTCCCATGGTCTCTTCTTCTCAGTGCAAACATAGTCGTTGAGAACCCGCTCGTTCTCCAGTTGCCTAGTCATCTTCTGGATCTTTTGTTCTTGCTCGTTGAACTTCTCTCGGTAAGAATCCCGTTCATCCCTCAACTGCATCCAAGACCTCTTCAGTGCCCCAATGTCAGTGGGCATATAAGGATGGAGAATGGTTGGAAGAACCCCTTCTTCATTAGAAACTTCAAGAGTGACAGGCCGGACAACTTCATATGGCATACCTAGCTTCTGGGAACGGACACAGACCCATCTG
Source organism: Vicia faba (assembly GCA_948472305.1). Classification (NCBI taxonomy): domain Eukaryota; kingdom Viridiplantae; phylum Streptophyta; class Magnoliopsida; order Fabales; family Fabaceae; genus Vicia; species Vicia faba. The sequence goes on along the minus strand of OX451741.1, from coordinate 1,257,966,988 downwards.
AGATATGGCTCCATCAGGAGTGAAGTCTTTGGACCCAACTCATGTGGATCAGATTGGTGAACTCTGTCCCAAGCCCTTATGAATCTACGATGTTGCTCGTCGCTATCCCCTTGAAAATCAAAGATAATATGAGGCATTAGCATCTCATGAGGTCCTTCTCTTCTGGCTCTTCCAAACTGACGAGAGCTAAGCATGGGTTGTAAGAAATTCCTCCATGGGTTCCTATCAATGGAACATTAGGATACTCTCCACAGCGATCAATAACAGTCACCTCATCCATACCCTTGAGAGTCCAGATAATGTCATTATGAGAGAGAGAGACATTACTCTATAAGCCCAGCCATTCCTTCTTTGTTCTTCAGCACTGACTTGGGGAGGTGCGAAATAAACCACCTCGACAATAAAGGAGCACAACACATCAAGGTTCCCGCTTTCGGGCAGTACAAGCATAGAGCTGATGAAGGATGTCACCCAAGAGAGTGGGTACAGGGTTCTGAGAGATGAAGATCTTTATCGCATTCACATCAACAAAAGTGTCAGGATTCGGAAACAATACCAAGCCATAAATTAGAAGAGCCAGAATATCCTCGAAGGCCTTGAAGTCTAGACCATCCCATAAATAGTTAGCCTTACCAACCAAAAACTTAGTTAGAAAGCCCTTTGCTCCACTCCTAGTCTCCCAATTAGCCATTACTTCCTCTTTGGTCAAATGAAGGGCTGTAGCAATCTCTTCGGGCCTAAGAGTCTTCTCCCAACCAGTAAACGGGGTCTGCTCCAGAACAGAGATACCGAGCAGCTCAGAGAACTCTTCTAGGGTGGGAACCAGCTGATAGTCTTGAAAACTAAAACAATGGTACAACGGATCATAGAATTGGACCAGGACACTCATCATCTGCTCGTCCAATTTGGAGGTGACCAAACTGAGAAGAGAACCATGCCTCCTGATGAAGGAAGTAGTGTCAGGCATCTTGGCAACCAACTCTTTAAGCAAGGTAGGGACTTGGACAAAGTTTATCCGGATGGTACTCTTACGCATGGGCATCATGATGACCTACAAAATAGAGCAAAGATGAATCCCTCATGTCTTTGAAGTAGGTTAGTCCTTATGCAAGATGTATGCAATGTTATGATGTCATGATGTCATGATAGTAAGCACACCACAAGTATCCACAAAAAGCAAACATGGTAAAGGCACACAAGTCACACAGAGAGCCCTTAGATTTCAGGCTTGCAAGGAGCTTAGGTATTACCCTCTTTCAGTTCAGTTGGTTTAAACCTGTCTTAAAAATAGTAACCGGGTTCTAGAAGATCTCAATATCACTGACTACCCTCAATCGGTCATAATTCCAGTTTAGCAACCTTTTCTTGCAGCCGAAATCATCACGAGAGTTTAGTCTCAATGAGTGTAGCATACTGCTACTGTTCTATGGCCAAGTTGGTCAATTTAAAGGTTCTAAGGTCAGTTGGTGCTTAATGACCCCTTAGAAGACCCATATTCTCCTCGTTCCAAAATAAGGGATATCGGTACAGACTAAAGTGCCACACCAACGTAGCTACTGCTTCAACCGTGTCGGTCTACGCCGGACAGTTCCCTCACAGTTTATTGCTACTTACCTAAAGGGTATCCCCAGATCCGGGTTAGGATCTATAGAACTTCGATACAAGCCTACAAAATTAAAGCATACAATTGAAAACACAATGATCTAATCCTAAGGTACACCTCACTTATAAATATCCCCAGTAGAGTCGCCAGTTCTGTGATACGGTGGGAAGAGAACTGACTGTTTTGGAATGCTGGTTCGCGTTTTGCGTTTGTTTTCGCAAAATGTCACGGTAAGCAAGAGTCACCACCGTCTTTTATTTTATCCAACAAGGAAAGGAAAAAAGCACAGAAAAATTCCTTTTTCGAGATGTTTCTCGGGTTCGGGAGGTAGATTATAGAAAGGGAAGGTGTTAGCACCCTTTCTATCCATGGTTATCCATGGGCTCTTAGGTACTTGCTCAAAGTGTTTTCAAAATTTGCTTTTCTTTGTGTTTGTGGGTTTGAAAAGAGTTTTTGTTTGTAAGTGCGAAAAGTTTTGTTTTGTTTTAGAATGAGCAAGTACTTAAGAATCATCTACCTACTCGAAAAAGGAATTAATCTGTACAAATGTCCTTTAAACAATGCTATCCCACTATTGAGGAGTAGGTAGCATCGTCGTTGGAGTTTTAAGGGTCAATTCGATTAAGGGGCGTGTGGTCACTAAAGCAATGTTAGGACGCCTTAGCGGTAACCCTAATGTCTTAGATCATTTTATCCGAGGCAATCGTTTTGAGGCAACTATGATCTTTGGACAAGAGGTCGACCTCTAAAACTTCCTATACTCAATGACCACGTTCAAAGGCAACCAAGTGAGGTGTACCCTAAGAGTGCGCATGTGCGAGTGTATTGTTTTTCAGTTATTTATCTTTGTACATGTCATGGGTGAGCTATGTTGATTTTAAGTTCATACATTTGATCTTGTCATGCATTCCCTATTATCAAACATCTAACAGTGTATAGTTGCGGAAAATTAAATCGAGCGCAAAGTTCTAGGGTTTTGACCCTTTTTGTTAAAGAAAAGATTTTTTGTTTGTTTTTGAATTTTAAGAAATAAATTATCTAAGTTAATTATTAAACTACATTAAATTAATTAATTAATGAAAATAAATATTTTTGGGTTTTTTGATATTTAAAGAAAGAAAATAAAATTGATCAATGTTAATAAAACCTAATTATGTCTAAATTAATTTTATTATTTACAAAAATATATTAAAGTTATTGTCTAATTAAAGCCTAAATTAATTACTAAATTAAATTAATGAATAAAAATAAATTATTTTTGGTCTTTTGGTATTTTAAGAAAGAAATCAAAATTAATGTTAGTAATTAAAACCTAGATTAATTCTAATTGAATTTTAATTATTTACAAAAATGTGAAAGTTATTCTAATTAAAATTCTAAATCAATTAATTAATGTTTATTAACAAAAATAAAAGTTAGAATTTAATTTGATAAAGAAAATGTTTTGTGTTTTTTTTTATATTTTAAGAAAGAAATAAATCTAAATTAATCACTACATTAAATTAAATTAATTAATTAAATGAAAAAAAAAGGTTATTTTTGGATTTTTGGTTATTTAAAGAAAGAAAATGGAATGGTTAAATTAGTGATTAAACCTATTAAATTCTAATTAGTTTTATTTATTTACAAAAAGAAATTAAAGTTTCCTAGAATTAAAAACCTAATTAATTAATCAGAATTTATTAAAGAAAAATAAATTTCTTAATTTTAATTGGACAAAATAATATATTTGGGATTTTTTTGATAAAAAGAAAATTTTTTATTGGTTAGTAAGTTAATTAAGTAAAAATAAAGTAATTAAACCAAATAAATAAAATATGAGAAAGTAGAGAAATTGGGCCTTTTTTTTGGAGGGTGTAGAAAGCATCCCTGAGCTCGGATTTTCGAAAGCTTCATGCTCTAACTATGGTGTTTTTTGATTCTTGTGTTGAACCTATGATTCAACCATCCATAATTGTTCTATATAAACTCAAACAAACGTTAGCATAGCATAAAATGTGATTAAAATTAGAGATTCGAAATTTAAAATTTTACCAAACCGGTGGGCGTGCTAGGCGTGTGATGGATTGCTCTTGGGCCTTGTAAGACTCATGAGGACTTCAAGAGGATGGTTTGAGGCTTGATGCCAATTGCGAGAGGCCGGAACCTCGAGATATGACTTGCACCAATTCTTTGATTTCTGGAGAGCTTTTTGAAGAGCTTTTAGAGAATTTTTTGAAGAGCTTTTTGAGAGCTTTTTAGAGAGGATTTTCGTGTCTTTCAAGCTTGTGTGGCTCTATATTTATAGAGGAGAATGAGGAGACAAGAAAGCATGGAAAGAATCTCCCTCATAATGTTGTGTTTTAAGACCATGATCAAGATTTGAAAAAAATGCCATATTTGATGATTCTCCATTATTAAACCTTCCAATTTCATTCCAAATCCAATATTTTGTGCATGATATGGCTTGATTCGAGTTTGATCATGTCCATGATGATAATAAAGACCTATATCAATCAAAAAGATACCAAGTTATCAATATTTAGATTTTATTTGGATTTAAATTGATTTAAAATGAATTAATTCAATAAAAATCAAATAAAATAGAAAATTTAATGAATGGATATAAGACTGAAGATATGACACGCGTGTAGTGTGACAAGATCAAATCAAGTGGAAAAAAGTGGGCCTTTTTGACAAAATTTGAAGTTTTGGGGATAGTTGACTTTTGGCAATTTTGGAAAAATGCCCAACTTCAACAATACATAACTTCTTCAATTTTGAACCTCTGGAAGTTTTCTTGGACTTTTTAGAAACCTTGAGATGTCCTCTAATCAAACCTTTTGGTCTCATCTCATTTTGATATTCCATGCTCAAGTTATAAGCTTTGGCAAAAAGGTGTTTTTGTTGACTTTCAAAAATGACCTATAATGTCCAAATTTGTAACTTTTTGTGAGTGCATTTATTAATCTTGGGATGTGAATATGGATTGTAGGAAATTGCATCCTCTTCAAAACGAGCTTTTGATGGGTCATTTCTCATAAAGTATGAGAAAGTTATGTTTGGTCAAAGTTGAGTTGACTTTTCCAACAAAACCCTAATTTAGCAACTTTTGAATCTTGATGAATCTTGAGCAATCCTTGATGAATCATGATCAACCCTTGATCAAATGATGAATTATCCTTCAAAATGAGAATGTTGACAAAAAATCTTGAGGTTTGACTATTTGTAGGTCACAGTTGACTTTTGCCCTAGCATAGTCGATTTTTGGGCCTCTTGAGCAATTGACTGACCAAACTACCTCTGCAAGGCTTGAAATTTGACATGGATGACCTTAAGAACATATTAGGACATTGGGAAGCACCGGAGGTCATTTGGATGTAAGTACCTTGATGCAACACAAAACCCTAATTTGAGGTTGACTGCCTTAGGAGATGATTTGACTGTCCAACTCTTGAGCAATCTTGAACCATTTGGAGATTAATCTTGACATGTCTTGAGAAATATGGGAGGGAAAATTTTGGGGTACAACAAATAGAGAATGAGAGGAAATTAGGGTTTTGACCCTGTCTAACCTAATTAAGAGAAAAATCATTTTTTGGTTGTTTTTGATTATTTTAAGAAAATAAGGGTTTGGATTAAATATGTACAAACTTAATTATTAATTAAATTAAATTAATAAAAACTAATTAAATTTGACCTATTTTTTGTATTTTTGTGATTTTTTTATAGAAAAGAGAAATAGAAATTAAATTAAACAAACCCTAATTCTTCTACTTGATTTTATTTTATTTACAAAGGAAATTAAAGTTACCTAATAAATTAAATTAACTAACTAAATTAATTTTTATAAAAATAAAACCTAAATCTACTTTTGATAAAAAATTGATTTTATGATTTTATAAAAAAGAATTACTTTTTGTTAGTAAAAATAATTTAAATAAATTAAATAAAATAAATTATAAAAGAATAGAGAAAAGGAGTAATGGGCCTGTTTGCAAGTAATTTGGAGGGGTGTGAATAGTAGCTTCTGGGCCCAAAAGCAAGGGTCCACGTTGACCTCCCTGGATTCAATGTTGCATGTTTGATTAAGGCTTTTGGTGGATCATCACATGATGACCTTCAGATCTGGCTTCCTAGAGATCCAATGGTTGAATCCTGAAGGCATATGGTGGTCTTCACACCTATGTGCGCGCCTGATTAAGCAATGAAAAATAACATGAAATACATGGGGTACCTGGGATTCGAACCCAGGTCCTATGGCCTTTTCCACTCACCTTCAAACCAACTGAGCCGGACGCTTTTATTGTATATGAAATAATAATAAGTGATAATATGCAATAATGTGAGTTAGTGGGGGACAAACAAAAACATGCGCGCCAGAATTCAAATGGTCAAATGGGAGAGTGCCACACAGATCGTCTTCCTCCTCTCTCTCCGTTGGTAAAAGTCAGAGACTTTTACCTACAGACACAAGTCCGTCACTAGAACCCCTACACGTTTCAAAATCTCACCCAGGCATGATAAATGAATTCTAATGATGTAGACCAATTCGTCTTGGCCTTGGGAATATTATGGTACCTTTCTTATAGGCCAATTTTACCTGAACAAGAAAAACCCAAAACACAACACGAAACCCTATCAATGGTGGATTTTTATATAGTTAGTGAAAATGAAATTGACTGTTATGAATAGCTTGCAAATGCTTCAAGGAACAAGAATATGTAGGTAATTCATGCTACAAGTGCCAAAATCATGTGATTCGATTTAAAGAAAAGTCAAGGTTGTGAATCGCTTACAGTGAGTTCTAGCACAGAAAAATGCTTGCTTTTGATTGCTATGGCTTCCTTGAGTGCCCAGGAAACGAAAGAGATGGCTTGGGAGTCTTGAAGATGCCTGGAAGTACAAAATCAGATCAGCACTTTTCTTGAGTTTTTTCAAGTTTCGTTCTTACTCTCCACGCCTCTAAACCTTATGCTTTTTGTCTGCACTTGCCCACTATATACCACTGATTGAATTAGGGTTACAATTGTGCTCTCAATCTTTATCAATTATGATCTTTGATCATGATTTGATTTCCATGAAAATCTTTCCAAAATAGGCCAAAATCAATCTTTTTATGCACACCTATGCCTTGCACGATTTGATTCACTTTCTAGCTATATATGGGACCTGAAATGTGCATAAAATCTTAAGGTTTGAATGGTTTGGATATTTTCATGATTTATTTTGATTTAAATTGATTTAATTGAAATAAAAAATCAAAATAAATAGAAAAAAATAAGATAAAGACAAGTGGAAAGATCTAGGACTCGTGGACCATGCTACCAACTCAAAACAAGTGCAAAAAGTTGGGCCCATTTGACAAAAATTGCAATTTGAGGCACATTTGACTTTTGGCAATTTTGCAAAAAAGGTCAACTTCACCAATGCATAACTTCCTCAATTTTAACTCTTTGAAGGTGTTCTTGGTCTTTTTAGAAAGCTTGGGATATCCTCTAAGAAACACTTTTAGTCTTATCTCAATTGAGTCTTCCATGTTCATGTATGAAGCTTTGACAAAAGAGGTGTTTCGTTGACTTTTCAAAGTGACCTATAATGTCCAAATTCATAACTTCTTGTGAGTGCATATTTTGAACTTGGGAGCTGAAGATGGATTGTAGAGAATTGCATCCTCTTCAAAATGAGCTTTATATGAGTCATTTCTCATAAATTATGAGAAAGTTATGCTTGGTCAAAGTTGAGTTGACTTTTCCTACAAAACCCTAATTTAGCAACCTTTGGGTTTTGATGAATTGTGAGCAATCCTTGATGAGTCATGATCAACCATTGATCAAATGATGGATAATACTTTAAAATGAGAATGTTGACCAAAAATCTTGAAGTTTAACTGTATGTGGGTGTGATCGGTGGATTTAGAACTGATTGTTTAACGCTGGTTCACGAAATATCGCGGAAGCAAGAGTCGCCACCGTCTTTTATTTTCTCCAACATGGACAGGACAAAAGCACAACAAAATTCCTTATGAGATAGTTTCTCGGTTCGAGAGGTAGATTTATAGAAAGGGAAGGTGTTAGCACCCTTTCTATCCATGGTTATCCATGGGCTCTTAGACACTTGCTCTTATGTTTTCAAAATGTTTGCTTTTCAAATGTGCGTGGGTTTGAAAAAGTTTCTTTGAGAGATTTCTGAATAACTCTTGTATCTGTCCTCAAGAGTGTTTGAAAAATTGTTTTGAAAGCTTTTTGGAAGTGTCGGTGTGAAAAGATTTTTGTTTTGTTTTTTAGAGAGCAAGTACCCATGAGTCATCTACCTACCCTAAGGAATTAGGCTGTGTAAGAGTCCTTTAGATAGTGTTATCCCACCATTGAGAGGTAGGTAGCACCACCGTTGGAGGTGTTCGGGTCAATTCCATTGAGGGACAGTGTGGTCACTGAAGCAACAGTAGGACACCTTAGAAGCTACCCTTATGTCCTTGATCCTTTTTTAATCCGAGGCAACCGTTTCGAGGCAACTGTTTCTAGGCAACTGTTCCGAGGCAACTGTTTCGAGGCAACTGGATCATGGACATAAGGACCGCTAAAGCGTCATATACTTGACGACCACGTTTCGAAGGCAACGAATGAGGCGTACCCTAGAAGTGGTGTGTGTATTTGTGTGTTGTTTTCATGTTAACAGTTATCTTTGATCATGGCATTGTGAGCTACGCTTGTTTTTAATTACCATACATTCTTTCATGCAATTTAGAATTTAGGAGTGCGGAAAATTAAAAGCGGAAAGATAAAAGCTACGCTATTACAAGGCGCGGGTCTATACATCGCCAAAGTACAAAGACCCGTTTTTGATAAAAGATGCAGAAAGTAAAAGAAAAGCGATAAACCTAATTACTATTACATCCTTGAGCAGTTACATAATATTCAAAAGAAAACAATGCGCGAAATAGAAATTAAAATTGAACGTCCGAGGGTTTTGACCCTTTGCTTGAAATTAAATTAAATTAAAGTCTAATTATTATTTAATTAAAGAAATGTGTTTTTTTTGTGTTTTTTAGTATATATGAAAAAAAAGAAAAAAAAGAATTAAAAGGAAACCTAAATCTAGATTATTTTAATTATTGATGAAAAATATTAAGGTTAACCTAACTTAAGCTAATTAATTATTTACATATTTATGTACAAAAATAATAATAATAATAATAAATAATGATGGAAATAATTAATTAAGAAAAAAGATAAAAATGTCAAAACCTAATTCTACATATTTTTTATTTATTAAGAAAAAGTGTTAAAATTAAAACCTAAATTAACTAAGTTAATTGTTAGTTATTTATTTACAAAAAATAGATTAGTGGTGAAATTAATAATAATTAAATATAAAACATTTTTTTGGTTTCTGATTTTTTATTATGAAAATTAATTTTAGTGAATTAATAAAAACAATTAAAAACAATTGAAAAGAAAAGAAAAGAAAAATTAAAAAAGGATGCAAACCAAGGGGGGTTTCAGGCCCAAGGGGAGGTTAACTGAAGCAATTCTGGCCCAAGAGACAGGGCCTTTGTTTGACTTTCCAGATTGAGTGCACGTGGTTGACTGAGGTATACCCTGGATCTCAGTCAGTGGCCCTTGGATGGATCATCATGAGCGCGTGGCAGTCCTAAGCGTGAGGATGCATGGTGGAGTGTTGAAGGAGTGCTGCACTTGAACACGTTAAAGCAAAAATCATGAATCATGTGGGGGGACCTGGGAATCGAACCCAGGTCCCAATGCTTGCAACACATGTCCGCCACCATCTGAGCCAGGCAACGCGTTTGTAGAGTAACTGGATAACAATTATTATATAAAAAAACAAAGGTTAATGGTATAAAACAAAAAAATGCGCCAGATATTTGAATGCTCCTGTCACACCTTGCCACGCATGCTTCTTCTTCATCTTTTTCCTGTAAATATAAAACAAGTAGCAGGGGTTTTAAACCCCCACAAATTGAAAGTCCTGAAAATAGCGATTAGAAGAGGAGGAAATATAAAAAGGGCGCGAGGGTATCATTTGATTCGTCTTGAGCTTCAGAATTCAGCTGTATAGGTCTAAAAGTCTAATTTTTTCTCTACAAGAAAGCCCTATTTTGAAGCTTCTGAAACCCTAGGTTTCATCCATGGTGAATTTCGTTTCAAGCAGTTTTAGCACAATTAAACTATATCAAAAGTTTCAGGGAGATGTCAGTAATGTAAATCAATGATCAAAACATAATAATGATGCGTGGAAATTGAAATTCGATTATGGAAGTATTTGTGAAAAACGTGACTCAGTTCTACCGTTTCTTTGAGTATGAGGACCTGTTCTTGATGCCAATAGCTTTCTAGCAATGTCAGTAATGTAATGGAAAAGCTTTCAGGCCTTGAATTGCCCTGCAAGTGTGAAATCAGTTTCCAAGTTTTTGTTGAAATTTTGCAACTTGGTTATGGATTCCCAGCAGCTTTTTCGTGTCTTTCTGCATAGGGTTCACTCTTGCATAAGTATGAGAAGCAAATTAGGTCAAAATAAAGCCCATGAATCCATGAATTGATGACTTGAATCTTTGATTGCTAATCATATCTTTTTTCAATCTTTTTCCATGGAAACTTTGCCAATTATGGAAGATCTTGTCCCCTTGAGTGATGCACGAAATCCTTAGCATGTGTGGAGTATATTTGCTGCATAAAAAGATTTGACAACCATTATTTGATATTTTTCTACAATTAAAACTAATTAAATGAATTAATAAGAATAAAAATTCAATTAATTAATTAAAAATAAGAAAATAAATCCTTTTAAGCTCAATGGGTCGTGAATAGGCTTTGGGTAATGATTCAAGAAAGAATTTGAGGCCCATTGGCAAATTTGAAGCTTTTTAGGCAAAGTTGACTTTTGAAAGTTCCCAAATATTTCCCAACTTATCCAATGCATATATTGCTCAATTTTGAAGCTATGAACATGTTCTTGGACATTTTGGAAAGGTCTTGAAGTCCTCTAACCAATGCCTTTGGTCCCATGTCATTTTTATTTACCAATCTCAAGTTATGGTCTTTGACTTAAAGTGCCTTTTTGTTGACTTTTGAAAATGACCTATAATGTTGAAATTGATAACTTTTTGTGAGAGCATTTCTTGGACTTGGAGTGTGAAGATGAGTTGTAGGTAATGTCATCCCCTTCAAAATGAGATTTGGATGGGATTTTTCTGATGAACCATGAGGAAGTTATGCCTTGGTCAATTTGCAGTTGACTTTTCAGCTGTCCAGAAATAGAAACTTTTGCATCTTGAGACTTTTTGAGCCATGCTTGTGGAATCATGATCAAGAATTGATCAAATGATGATTGTGGCTTCAAAATAAGATGTTGACCAAAAATTTTGACTTTTGACTGTCAAATGACCATTTTGCCCCTGCAGTTGACTATGGAGCATTTAGGGTTTTTGACTGTGCAATTTGATGCTGTGAGTCTTGAAACTTGACATATGGATGCTTGACAATGTTTGTAGGCTTATGGGACTTGATTGGACCCTTGGAAACCTCAATTTCTTTGCAAGAACCAAAACCCTAATTTTGACTGTGTTAGGAGGCAATTGGACTGTGCAACCCTTGAGAGATTTTGGACCATGCTCCTGCCAAATCTTGAAGAATATGGGAGGGAAAATTTTGGGGTACAACAGTTGCCCCTGTTCAATCTTCTTAGACCTGAGGATGTAGATTGGCTGGCGTGCCTTTCGTAATCCGAAGGTGGAAGATGATTGAACACTAGAGTGTCTAGAAATTTGCACTCACATAGTAGAATGTCAGCAGTGTGATGGTGGGAATGGGCTTACAGATGCCATTTGGAAGTGTAGTGGATAGGACGATGGGCTTATAGATGCCATCTGGAGATGTGACAGAACCTCGTCGGGAATGGGCTTATAGATGCCATCTGGAGGTTGTCTATTGAATTGTAATTTTTGTAAGTTGAAAGAGGGAACCTGTGTAGGGTTGCCTGATGATGAGCTCGTGTAAAACTGCATCTTTGGAGGAGGGAAATCTGTGTAGGGTTTCTTGACGACGAGTCCGTGTAAAACTGCATCTGAAATGGGGAAGGAACCTGTGTAGGGTTACTTTGATGATGAGTCCGTGTGAAACTGCATCTGGAATTGAGAAGGAAACCTGTGTAGGGTTTCTTGATGATGAGTCCGTGTAAAACTGCATATTTGGGAAGAGAGAACCTGTGTAGGGTTTCTGATGACGAGTCCGTGTAAAACTACGTCTAGAGAGAGAGAACCTGTGTAGGGTTTCTTCGGGATAAGTTCGTGTAAAACTTCTAGAGGAACCGGGGTAAGGTTACTTTGAGATAAGTCCGTGTAAGACTTCTGGAGGAACCGGGGTAAGGTTACTGCATGATAAGTTCGTGTAAAACTTCTTGATGAACTGGGGTAAGGTTATCTTGAGATAAGTCCGTGTAAAACTTATGGAGGAACCGGGGTAAGGTTACTGCAGGATAAGTTTGTGTAAAACTTCTTGATGAACCGGGGTAAGGTTATCTTGAGATAAGTCCGTGTAAGACTTTTTTCTGAAAGAAAAGGAACCGGTGTAGGGTTACTTTGATGATAAGTTCGTGTAAGACTTCGTCTGAAAGTTGAGAAGGAACCGGTGTAGGGTTGCCTTGCGATGGGTCAGTGTAAGACTTCATCTGAAGTTGAGAAGGAACCAGTGTGGGGTTGCTTCATGATGATCAAGTGGATGATTGTCCTGTCTGGTTTCAGATATTAACCCACGATCAGTCGTCCACAGAATTTTCCTGGCTTGTTACCGGTGTTGATCTGGAACTTGTAAAGGTAGATGGTAATCATCTTTGTATTGATCTTGGTCCTGAAAAGACAAAACGTTAGTTGTATGCAATGTCATGACGTATGACATGCGTGATGTTCTCAGAATAAATGAGATTGTATGTCCATGATGCGTATGTGCATGCTATAATGTATGAAGATGTGATGTTTATGACTGTATTTTCGTCTAGGAAAATAAATCCTTGACGGATGCCGAGAAGTTAACTCCCGGGCTGATGTTGAAGAGTAGAGCTTTTCGTTTCCTGCTGGGGATGATGGTTGGAAGAATACCGGTAGAAGAAGATGACTCTGTTGGGGAATAAACTTGGCGAATAGATTACTCTGCGGGGAAAGAGAGGTACTTTGCTAAGGTGTTGATAACTCCGCTGGGGATACCATTGTTGAGCTCTGTTGGAAGATTTGATGAACTCCGCTGGGGATAGGAAGACTTTGTCGGGGACGATCTTTCCGTGGCAATTGGCTGAGGATAACCCAGTTATAAGCTCTGGTGGAGCATAATCTTCTGAATAAAGCCGAGGAGACGCGTCCGTACCCTGCGGGTGATAAGCTTCCAGAATCTACTGGGGATAAGCTTCCTAAATCTACTGGGGAGATTGATTGAACTCTCTTGGGGAGACTTTTGAGATTGCACTGGGGAAGTGGCTCCACTTGTAGTGTCTGTATTCCGCCGGGGAACAATCTTATATTAAGACTGTCGGGGATGCTTGTTGAGGAATATCTGTATACTCTGCTGGAGAATATTGAGATCTTTTGGGGGATACCCAGCTTCCTTAAGACTGATTGTAGGCTAACTCTGCTTGGGGAGAGTGTTGCTGACTTGCTGGAGATACTGTGCCTTATTAGGGCTGACGGGAGACCAACTGCTTGGGAGAGAATTGTTGAATCTTGTCTTACTTGGCGGGGAGTGAAGGTATCTGGGTTACATTCTTCAGCCGAACTTACCTTGGTACCTTGGTGGACAGAGCAATTAGATTGCTCAGACAACTCATTATTGCCCCTGTTTCTGTGGGAGAAGATACCTGTGGAGGTGCTTGATGACTGCCGATTGACAAATCTTCTTCTGGTAGGCAAGTGACGAGATGACGGAACATAGTCATACGCTTTTGATCCCTAACTTTTTCCTGGACCACCCTTTCAGGTTTTCAGCCCACCGGGATACCCATTTTTGCCCAAGCCGCCTTTTCAGGTTTTCGACTCGCCGGGTGTACAGATTTTTCATTTCATCCCTTATTTTTGCCCGAACCCTTTTGGTTCGCCGGGAAGCCCTTATTTTTGCCTAGGTGTGTCAACCTAGCGGGTCTTTGATTGTGCGTAGTATTTTTTCGACTATGTCCACATTCTCAGGATGCAGGGAGTTGTCACTGTCAGTAGTGTTGTGTTGCCCTACTACCAGAAGATCTCCGTTTGATCGTCCAATGCCCCAAGTGATCCAGATGGAGATTTTCCCCAAGTTGGTTGGCCTTTTGAGAGATTCTCCGAATCTTGACTTAACTGCCCCAGATGACGGACAATGATCATGCCATGCCCCTTGATTGGAAGTGCTTTTGTTCACTTAGATATTCGTCGTGCGAATTTCTCTGCTGTTCGAACAAATAGTCATATGCAAACAATGTTATATCAAGAATGCAAAGCTTATGTCTGTCTTGAAGTTTTTGAAAATGCATTTTTTTTTATAAAAACAAGTGAATTTTTTGTAAACTGTGATGTCAACTCGTTATTTTACCGCAAGCCTTAAGGAGTTAGGATACCTTTCGTAACAATATGCTTTCGAATAACCCATGCTTCAGCTAGGACTTTTAAGGGTTGTAACGTGGCCTGGTTCACGGTTTAAGAAACAAAGGATAAAGGCTCAAATTTTATTTGTACCCACCCGCTCTTCGTGATGTTCTTCAAACCTAAACTCAGCTAATCGCGCATCAGACTTTGTTTGAGTCTTTGCTCTGATATTTCGGTGATGGTTCGGATATTGACAGTTTATTTTGAATAGGCAGTCATTTCCTTTTTTGTTGAGGGTTTATAGGACCTCTTTCTTTTTGATTTTGTTATCCCTATTTTTTTTTTTTTGCCTGAACTGTTCTTTTGTGATTACAGTCAGCGGGATGCCCCAGTTTTGTAAGTCTCCTTCATAGGTTTTGACTTATTGGGCTTATATTTTTTGAAAGATAACGACTGCCTATCTTTATGATTATTCGGAACCATCACTGTCTTTGTTTCGAAAGGACTCTTTTGATGCCATTTTGTGCATTTGGATCAGCTGAGAGAACTACCCTGCCCCAGGTTATGATTAAGGGTTTTAATTTTCGAAAAGAAAAACTCCTACTTCTTTGGCTCAAAGGGGTTGACGAGGGATTATCTTCCTTATAACTCCAGTGTTTAGGGATTGAAACAATGCCTGTACCTCATCAGCGGGGTTTGTTCAAAAGCATATTGTAGATCGTGGTATCGTTTTCGTCATCCTCCCTCAAGAGGCTTAGAATTTTAAAATCGAGAGTTGAACATCTAAAATAAAAGCAATTTTGAATATAGTGAACACAATTACTTCAAGACAGACACGTGTAATGCATTAATGAAATAACCAAGTTTGACATGAAATAAAATGTTTGAACAATCAAAGAAAATTACAACTTGAACATTCGAATGAACAAAAAATTTCCAATCCTAGCCATGTTTTGGCAAGGGAGCAGTGGTCACATTGGGAGTCTCAGCAGGCTCGAATTCGATCTCCTTAGCATCGATCATATTCTGGATCTTGTATTTTAGCGCCCAACAATCCTCAGTATCGTGCCCCGGGCTATCAGAATGATAAGCACACCTCGCTTCTGGGTTGTAGTTTGGAGAGGAGGTCTTGGGATTTGCAGGAGGGTTGATCACCGCAATCAGATTCATTTTCAACATGTGCTGCAATGCTTGTGACAATGGCATGTTGATGTTGGTGAACTGTCTTTTAGGCTCGTCCGGCCTTCGCTGATTTCCCTTTTGTGGTTGGCGGCGTGGTGCAGAACCAGAGATCATGACTGCCCCTGCATGTTGGTCACGACGACTCTTTTGACTGTATGCAGCATTAGACTCTTTCTTCCCCATGTAAGGCTTTTTGTGAGTATCAGAAGGTGCGACCTCTTGAATCTTCCCAGCCTTGATACCAGCTTCAATTCTTTCCCCAGTCAAGATCAAATCTGTAAACCCAGCAGAAGAATTCCCAATCAGATGGTTGAAGAAAGGTCCAGACAGGGTCCCCAAGAACATGTCCACAAGCTCACGGTCAGGTAGAGGTGGCTGCACCCTTCCAGCAAGGTCCCTCCACTT
Source organism: Vicia faba (assembly GCA_948472305.1). NCBI lineage: Eukaryota > Viridiplantae > Streptophyta > Magnoliopsida > Fabales > Fabaceae > Vicia > Vicia faba. The sequence goes on along the minus strand of OX451741.1, from coordinate 1,257,951,260 downwards.
TTGCGCATATTCTTTAAAGCCTTCGCCTGGACCCATAGACATTCCCTGAAGCTGAGTGCGCGTGGGAGCAAGGTCGGCATTGTACTGGTACTGCTTGTAGAATGCAGTGGCCAAGTCCTCCCAGCTGCGGATGTTGGCTCCATTCAGTTGATAGAACCAGTCGAGTTGAGTTCTTGACAGACTATCCTGAAAGAAGAGAATCCATAAATTCTTGTCAGCCGTGTGGGGCTGGATCCTCCTTATGTATGACCTGAGATGCAGCTTAGGACAGGAAGCCCCGTCATATTTTGCAAAAGCAGGTGCCTTGAACTTGTGTGGGATCACTACCCCGGAAGACAGACCTAGATCTTCGAAGTCCAGGCCGGGCACCTTTTGTATCTCCATAGCACTTAATCGGTCTTCGAGCTGTTTGTATCTGTCCTCAGCCGGAGGGTACTGTTCGTCATTGAAATCGGCCTCGTTGTCGGAGACCACCGGACTAGGAACCTCTCTTTCTCGGGGACTGTCTTTCCCAACATATGGGGTAGTCAGCTCAGCTTCATTTTGTGAGCCATTCCCAGATTTGCGTCTAGGGTTAAACAGCACAGTCCTCTTCTTATTCTTCTTGACCAGTAGAGCCTTTAATTCTTGTTGACCCTGGGCTAGGCTCATCACCAACTCTTGGAACTGGGCGTTCTGGGCCTGGAGGGCCTTGATAGCTTGTTCATTGGATGATTCAGGATTCATGATGATTGCTGAAATAAACAGCGAAGAAGATAAGTGACCTGTCAAAAGGGTACCTATAATGCAATGACATGTATGTATGCATGCGATGTTTTCAAGGATCTCGCGGGGTAAACAAGAAAATTGTTAGCATTTGAATTTGGGTAGCTTGATTGAAGGAACTTCATGTTGCTGAGAGTCCTTCTTCAAGAGTCAAGGCTCACCATATCGAGTGGGTCATAGCCCCTGACTCAAGTTATCAACCTTGGCTAGAGGAAAATAAATCCCCTTTGCCCCTTGCTAGACATTTTGGTTCATCATGACCTGCATCACAAACCCTTGAGATCCTTGAAATGGATTAGTCCTTATGAAGGATGTATGCAATGGTATGATGGTATGATGTTATGCTATGCGTGGAGTAATGTAGGTAAACCCTGTTATGAGTCCAGGTTAAGGACTGTAAACAAACCCTGCAAGAAACTCATGTGTTAGGTAACAAGCATGCAAGTAGTCAAGTTTGAAAGCACACAAGTCACACAAGAGAGCCCTTAGATTTTAGGCCAGCATGAAGTTTGGGGTACTATCCTCTTTTAGTTTGTTGGTTAAGACCTGTCCTATCAGAAGTAACCGGGTTCTAGAGGATCCCAATATCACTGACTACCCTCAATTGGTCATAACTCCAGCATCGCAATCTTTTCTTGCGGCCATAACCATCGCGAGAGTTTAGCCTCAATGGGTGTAGCATACTGCTACTGTTCTATGGCCAAGTTGGGTCAAATTAGGGTTCTAAGGTCGGTTGGTGCTTAATGACTCCTCAAAAGACCCATATTCTCCTCGTTGTAACACAAGGGATATTGGTACAGACCAAGGTGCCACACCAATGTAGCCACTGCTTCACCCGTGTCGGTCTACGCCGGACAGGTCCCTCACAGCTTATGCTACCTAACAGGGTATCCCCAGATTCGGGTTAGGATCTATGAAACTCCAAGACAATGCCCATAATAATAAAGCAAACAAAACAAAGCCATTGAAAACACAAGTATGAGCTATCCTAAGGTACACCTCACTTTAAGTGTCCCCAGCAGAGTCGCCAGTTCTGTGATCGGTGGATTTAGAACTGACTGTTTAATGCTGGTTCGCGAAATGTCGCAGAAGCAAGAGTCGCCACCGTCTTTTATTTTCTCCAACATGGACAGGACAAAAGCACAGCAAAATTCCTTATGAGATTGTTTCTCGGTTCGGGAGGTAGATTTATAGAAAGGGAAGGTGTTAGCACCCTTTCTATCCATGGTTATCCATGGGCTCTTAGATACTTGCTCTTATGTTTTCAAAATGTTTGCTTTTCTAATGTGCGTGGGTTTGAAAAAGTTTCTTTGAGAGATTTCTGAATAACTCTTGTATCTGTCCTCAAGAGTGTTTGAAAAATTGTTTTGAAAGCTTTTTGAAAGTGTCGGTGTGAAAAGATTTTTGTTTTGTTTTTTAGAGAGCAAGTACCCATGAGTCATCTACCTACCCTAAGGAATTAGGCTGTGTAAGAGTCCTTTAGATAGTGCTATCCCACCATTGAGAGGTAGGTAGCACTACCGTTGGAGGTGTTCGGGTCAATTCGATTGAGGGACAGTGTGGTCACCGAAGCAACAGTAGGACACCTTAGAAGCTACCCTTATGTCCTTGATCCTTTTTTAATCCGAGGCAACCGTTTCGAGGCAACTGTTTCGAGGCAACTGTTCCGAGGCAACTGTTTCGAGGCAACTGGATCATGGACATAAGGACCGCTAAAACGCCCTATACTTGACGACCATGTTTCGAAGGCAACGAATGAGGCATACCCTATAAGTGGTGTGTGTATTTGTGTGTTGTTTTCATGTTAACAGTTATCTTCGATCATGGCATTGTGAGCTACGCTTGTTTTTAATTACCATACATTCTTTCATGCAATTTAGAATTTAGGAGTGCGGAAAATTAAAAGCGGAAAGATAAAAGCTACGCTATTACAAGGCGCGGGTCTATACATCGCCAAAGTACAAAGACCCGTTTTTGATAAAAGATGCGGAAAGTAAAAGAAAAGCGATAAACCTAATTACTATTACATCCTTGAGCAGTTACATAATATTCAAAAGAAAATAATGCGCGAAATAGAAATTAAAATTGAACGTCCGAGGGTTTTGACCCTTTGCTTGAAATTAAATTAAATTAAAGTCTAATTATTCTTTAATTAAAGAAATGTTTTTTTTTTTGTGTTTTTTGGTATTTATGAAAATAAAGAAAAAAAGAATTAAAAGGAAACCCTAAATCTAGATTATTTTAATTATTGATGAAAAATATTAAGGTTAACCTAACTTAAGCTAATTAATTATTTACATATTTATGTACAAAAATAATAATAATAATAATAAATAATGATGGAAATAATTAATTAAGAAAAAAGATAAAAATGTCAAAACCTAATTCTACATATTTTTTATTTATTAAGAAAAAGTGTTAAAATTAAAACCTAAATTAACTAAGTTAATTGTTAGTTATTTATTTACAAAAAATAGATTAGTGGTGAAATTAATAATAATTAAATATAAAACATTTTTTGGTTTCTGATTTTTTATTATGAAAATTAATTTTAGTGAATTAATAAAAACAATTAAAAACAATTGAAAAGAAAAGAAAAATTAAAAAAGGATGCAAACCAAGGAGGGTTTCAGGCCTAAGGGGAGGTTAACTGAAGCAATTCTGGCCCAAGAGACAAGGCCTTTGTTTGACTTTCCAGATTGAGTGCACGTGGTTGACTGAGGTATACCCTGGATCTCAGTCAGTGGCCCTTGGATGGATCATCATGAGCGCGTGGCAGTCCTAAGCGTGAGGATGCATGGTGGAGTGTTGAAGGAGTGCTGCACTTGAACACGTTAAAGCAAAAATCATGAATTATATGGGGGGACCTGGGAATCGAACCCAGGTCCCAATGCTTGCAACACATGTCCTCCACCATCTGAGCCAGGCAACGCGTTTGTAGAGTAACTGGATAACAATTATTATATAAAAAAACAAAGGTTAATGGTATGAAACAAAAAAACGCGCCAGATATTTGAATGCTCCTGTCACACCTTGCCACGCATGCTTCTTCTTCATCTTTTTCTTGTAAATATAAAACAAGTAGCAGGGGTTTTAAACCCCCACAAACTGAAAGTCCTGAAAATAGCGATTAGAAGAGGAGGAAATATAAAAAAGGCGCGAGGGTATCATTTGATTCGTCTTGAGCTTCTGAATTCAGCTGTATAGGTCTAAAAGTCTAATTTTTTCTCTACAAGAAAGCCCTATTTTGAAGATTCTGAAACCCTAGGTTTCATCCATGGTGAATTTCGTTTCAAGCAGTTTTAGCACAATTAAACTATATCAAAAGTTTCAGGGAGATGTCAGTAATGTAAATCAATGATCAAAACATAATAATGATGCGTGGAAATTGAAATTCGATTATGGAAGTATTTGTGAAAAACGTGACTCAGTTCTACCGTTTCTTTGAGTATGAGGACCTGTTCTTGATGCCAATAGCTTCCTAGCAATGTCAGTAATGTCATGGAAAAGCTTTCAGGCCTTGAATTGCCCTGCAAGTGTGAAATCAGTTTCCAAGTTTTTGTTGAAATTTTGCAACTTGGTTATGGATTCCCAGCAGCTTTTTCGTGTCTTTCTGCATAGGGTTCACTCTTGCATAAGTATGTGAAGCAAATTAGGTCAAAATAAAGCCCATGAATCCATGAATTGATGACTTGAATCTTTGATTGCTAATCATATCTTTTTTCAATCTTTTTCCATGGAAACTTTGCCAATTATGGAAGATCTTGTCCCCTTGAGTGATGCACGAAATCCTTAGCATGTGTGGAATATATTTGCTGCATAAAAAGATTTGACAACCATTATTTGATATTTTTCTACAATTAAAACTAATTAAATGAATTAATAAGAATAAAAATTCAATTAATTAATTAAAAATAAGAAAATAAATCCTTTTAAGCTCAATTGGTCGTGCATAGGCTTTGGGTAATGATTCAAGAAAGAATTTGAGGCCCATTGGCAAATTTGAAGCTTTTTAGGCAAAGTTGACTTTTGAAAGTTCCCAAAAATTTCCCAACTTCTCCAATGCATATCTTGCTCAATTTTGAAGCTATGAACATGTTCTTGGACATTTTGGAAAGGTCTTGAAGTCTTCTAACCAATGCCTTTGGTCCCATGTCATTTTTATTTACCAATCTCAAGTTATGGTCTTTGACTTAAAGTGCCTTTTTGTTGACTTTTGAAAATGACCTATAAATTTGAAATTGATAACTTTTTGTGAGAGCATTTCTTGGACTTGGAGTGTGAATATGAGTTGTAGTAAATGTCAACCCCTTCAAAATGAGCTTTGGATGGGATTTTTCTGATGAACCATGAGGAAGTTATGCTTTGGTCAATTTGCAGTTGACTTTTCAGCTGTCCAGAAATAGAAACTTTTGCATCTTGAGACTTTTTGAGCCATGCTTGTGGAATCATGATCAAGAATTGATCAAATGATGATTGTGGCTTCAAAATAAGATGTTGACCAAAAATTTTGACTTTTGACTGTCAAATGACCATTTTGCCCCTGCAGTTGACTGTGGAGCATTTAGGGTTTTTGACTGTGCAATTTGATGTTGTGAGTCTTGAAACTTGACATATGGATGCTTGACAATTTTTGTAGGCTTACGGACTTGATTGGACCCTTGGAAACCTCAATTTATTTGCAAGAACCAAAACCCTAATTTTGACTGTGTTAGGAGGCAATTGGACTGTGCAACCCTTGAGAGATTTTGGACCATGCTCCTGCCAAATCTTGAAGAATATGGGAGGGCAAATTTTGGGGTACAACAGTGGGCCACAATTGACTTTTGCCCTAGCACAGTCAAGTTTTCAGGCCTTTGAGCAATTTACTGAGCAAACTTCCTCTACAAGGCTTGAAACTTGACATGAGTGATCTTGAGAACATATTAGGACAATGGTGAGCATTTGGGATCCCTTGGACTCAAGTATCTTGATGCAACATGAAACCCTAATTTGAGGTAGACTGGCTTAGGAGAGAGCTTGTCTGGTCAACCCTTGGACTTCCTTGAGCAATTTTGAGGACCTCACTTGAAATGTATTGAGAAATGTGGAAGGGAAAATTTTGGGGTACAACACATGGCATCCATTCTTATTTCACTAACCATTTCAAAGACCAAGGGAATTTATCTTTGTTTTGTTTTGCAGATCATGACTTCCGTTCGTAGAAACACTATCTGAATCATCTTTGTGAAGATACCTTCCCAACTCAAAGAGCTAGTATCAAAGGTTCCCGAAACATTTGCGTTCACTAAGAGACATGGTCGACTTCTCAACCTGGTTACTTCAAACTTTGATGAAAAGATGATGAGTGTACTCTTTCAGTTATTTGATCCCAAGCACCACTACTTTACCTTTCTAGACTATCAGTTGGTGCCTACCATGGAAGAGTTCTCTCAATTGTTGGATATACCCTGTTGTACCCCAAAATTTGCCCTCCCATATTTCTCAAAATATTTCAAGAAAAATTCACAAGTCCAACCCGGCATGTCATATTCAGGTATTCTTTCTCCAAGATATCTCTGATAACGTATTCTCAAATTTAGGTTCGGCTCAAGAGTCAATTCTTTAAAGAAGGTATCCGAATGTGTGAGTTTTCTCGAAGAAATATGGTGAAAAAGTGTGCTGAAAGTGCAGTTTTTACGCGCTAAAAAATTCATAACTTGAAGATCGTGGCTCGTATTGAACCCGTTCCGGTGGCCAAAATTCCGTCTTGATATTATCTACGTTTTCATCTCTCACAGCTTTCGATCAGAAGGTCTTCAAAAATGTGGATTTATCAAGTATTTTTGCACAGAAAATTTGTGACAAGTTTATTTGCGTCATGTTCAGAAAATCATAACTTGGTCGATTTTCATCGTATCGAGCTGGTTCCGGCGCAAAAATTTCACAAATTGAGTTGACTACATTTTCACAGGAGGTATCGAGTTCGAACGGTGTTCAAAAGGCCTTCATTTTTTGCTCAAAGTGTGTGACACGCCGAAAATCCTGAATGCTGAATATTATTTCATCTGGGCCGAAACTTCGAAAATTCATAACTCGGTCAATTTTTATCGGATTGGGCTCATATTTTTACACAAGGTCACTGACTCATAGATCTACAACTTTGATTCAAAAGTCGAGACCGGATTATGCTCCGATCAATACCAGTTTTTTATTGAAGAATGTGTCAGAGTCGACACTGGAGCCCAAAATAAGTTTGTCTAAGCTGAAACTTCAAAAATTCATAACTAATTCACCGTTTATCCGATTGAGCCGATTTTTGGACAGGAGTTAGTTCTCGATGTCGGCTACATTTTGTCTTCACATTTCAACTTCAAAAATTGCACTTAAGTCCCTGCGATTTAGCCTGGAAAGTGACGAACTCAAGTGAACATTGGAGGCCCAATTGCACATTCAAAGCCCATTTTCTTTACCCTAATTTCCATTAGAATATCAAATTCTTTCAAGAACCCTAAAACCTTAAAATCCTTATTACAAATCCCTCTCTCACTACAAACAAGCCATCACAGTTACAAACCAACACCTCATTACTTCTTTAGTAAAGATAAGGCTGGCTTGATCTCCATGATCCAAAGGGCATAAAAGCATTCAGGTCACTAATTTTCCAGTAAGGGTAAGATTGATTTGATCTCCATGATCAAAAGGATATAATCATTCATACATGCCATATTGTTCCTAAACATTAAATTTCTTCATATATTGGCTTTATTTGCATTTTATGATTTTATTTAATGTGTTCGTGAGATTCAACACTGCAGATTTAGACAGGATCCCATGCAGGTTCATTAAGGAACGTTGAGGCCAAAAGCCAAATGGCCAAAAGCCAAAAGCCAAATGGCCAAAAGCCAAAAGCCAAAAGCCAAAAGCCAAATGGCCAAAAGAACAACTTATGCATGACACCAATACATGGCGAGACAGACATCCTGAGAAGATTAAGGAACGTTGAGGCCAGAACACAAATGGCCAACAGCCAGAACACAAATGGCCATGAAACCCAATCCAATGGCCAAAGAATGCAGACCACGGTACTCAGGAATCAATGAACACGCACGTGATGCCAGAAAGTCAAACAAGGCTTTTTTGTCTAATGGGCCAGATTTCTTACAAAAAACCTCCCTTTGGGTCTGAATATCCCCCATGGTTTGCACATTTTTATTTTTTATTTGATTTTCCTTTTTATTCTTTTAATTGTTTTCAATTGTTTTCTTTAATTTCATAAATTAATTTTCATAAGATAAAAAATCAGAAACTAAAGTATATTTAATTATTATTATTTCACTATTAATTTATTTTGTAAATAAACTTTAATAATTAGTTTAGTAAATTAGGTTTTAAAACTTTAATCTTTTTCTCAATAAATTAAAATATGTAGAAATTAGGTTTTTTTAACTTTTTATCACTTTTCTTAATAAATAATTTTTTCTTATTATCATTATTATTAATTACTAATTTATTTTGTAAATAAACATGTACATTAAATATTTAGTAAATTAGGTTAAACTTTAATATTTTTCTTTAATAATTAAAAACAACTTAGAATTAGGGTTTCTCTTGAATTTTAATTTTCTTTATTTCATAAATACAAAAACCATCAAAAAAAACATTTCTTTTCTTTAATTTAATAATTAATTAACTTTTCATTCAATTTAATTCCAAAAGGGTCCAACGCCCTCGAACGTTCTATTTTATATTCTTTTCGCGCATTTATTCTTATTTATTTTCTTTGTGAATATTATGTAACTGTTCAAGCCATGTAATAGTAACTAGGAATTTATTTACTTTCCGCATTTTTATTAAAAACGGATCTTTGTTAATTTGGCGATGTATAGACCCGCACCTTGTAATAGCGTAGGATTTTACTTTCCGCATTTAAATTTTCGCACTTTTAAATTCTAATTGCATGAAAGAATGAATGACTAATTAAAAACAAAGCGTAGATCACCATGATACATGTACAAGATAAAACATAACATGAAAATAACACATGAATTCACACACCACTCTTAGGGTACGCCTCACTGTTGCCTTGCCCTCGAAACCTGGTCGTCGAGTATATGACGTTTTAGTAAGTCCTTATGTCCATGTCCTATGGCATAAGGGTAGCTTCTAAGGTGTCCTACTGTTGCTCTGGTGACCACACTGTCCCTAAACTCGAATTGACCTGAACACCTCCAACGGTGGTGCTACCTACCTCTCAATGGTGGGATGGCACTATTTTAAGGACATTTACACAGCCTAATTCCTTAGGGTAGGTGGATGACTCATAGATACTTGCTCTATTTCAAAAAAAAAACAAATCAAAAACTCTTCTCACACTGACACTTTTCAAAAAGCTTTCAAAACAATTTTTCAAACACTCTTGAGGAGTGATACAAGAGTCGATCTGAAATCTTTAAAACGAAACTTTTTCAAACCCACTCACACTTTGAAAAGTAAACACTTTTGAAAACACGATGAGCAAGTATCTAAGAGCCCGTGGATAACCACGGATAGAAAGGGTGCTAACACCTTCCCTTTCTATAAATCTACCTCCCGAACCGAGAAACTATCTCATAAGGAATTTTCCTGTGCTTTTGTCCTGTCCATGTTGGAGAAAATAAAAGACGGTGGCGACTCTTGCTTCCGCGACATTTTGCGAACCAGCGTTAAATAGTCAGTTCCAGATCCACCGATCACATACCCATTCTTGAACAGTTGCCCTTCACAAGTCTGTAAGGAGTTCCTAAGCCAGAAGTCGTTGCCTCAACTTTGCATCTGAAACAGGCCGATGTGGTATCCAATTGGGAAACAAGAAGCGGAGTCAAGGGTTTTCTAGCCAAGTTTCTGATAGACAAGGCCCGGCTATTTTGGGATGATATGGATTTTCAGGCTTTTGAGGAGGTCTTGGCTCTTCTAATCTATGGGTCAGTCCTATTCCCTAATCCAGACTCATTCATAGATGTGAATGCTATCAAGATCTTCCTCTCTCGAAACCTTGTGCCTACCTTACTCTGAGATATTTTGCACACTCTCCATACTCGTACCATGAAGAGAAGAGGGGTTCTTATGTGTTGCATTTCATTGCTGTCAAGGTGGTTTATTTCTCACCTACCTAAGTCCATACTGAAGAATGAAGAAGGTTTGGGTTGGTCACAAAGGATAATGTCACTCGCTCACATGGATATTCTCTGGTGTTCCCAAGCTATGGAAAACATTACTATTATTGACCGCTGTGGGGAGTACCCTAATGTCCCATTACTTGGCATCAGAGGGGGTATAACCTACAATCCTTGTTTAGCTATGCGATAATTTGGTCACGCTCGAAGAGATGGTCCCCATGAGTTACTTATCGAGGGCATTGTATTCAACTATGAGGATGATGTTCACGAGTAACGCTGGAGATTCATACGAGCTTAGGGCATGGTGAACAGATCTGGCACCAGGGCTTTAGGGCCAAAGGCTTCTATTCCTATGTAACCTTACTTCCAATGGGTACGAGCTCGCACCCAGAAGCTTATGATGCCCTATATGGCCGTTTTACCATTGATTATGGAACCCACTACTGAACGGGGTATTCCTTACACGGTTCTCTATCCTGATATTCCCACTGATCTTGGAGAATTACAGAGGTCTTGGATTCAGTTGAAGAAGGAGCAGGATACTTACATGGATCAGTTATATGCTCAAGAGAGGAAGGTTTTAGAGCTCACAAAGCAGCTCCACGAGGAAAGAGGACTTAATGCTTATCTCGGCACAAAGAGGAAGCATCCATGGGAATTTTGACTTTGTTTTCTAGTTTTAGATTTATTTTTAATTGTAACGCCTAAAAGGCATTTGAACTTTGAATTCAGCTAATAAAATCTTTGTTTTATTTTGGTTTGAAAATTTAAATTTCCCAAAGTCTTTGAAATCATTGCATGTGCATCCCATTCATAGCATTGCATGTACAATTACCATTACAGGTTTCTCATCTTCTTCACTGTTTATTTCAGCAGAAATGTCTTCCGAACAAAGCATAAAGGACCTTCAGGCACAAAACTCCTAGTTCCAAAGAATGTTCATAAATCTGGAGAAAGGGCAGGAGGATCTGAAATCCCTTATCCCGAAAGAGAAAAAGAAAAAGAAGAAGGCAGCCTGTATTCTGAATATAGGCAGAAGGTTTAGAGGACCATTGAAACAACAAGTCGATATGACCTCTTCATCCAAGGAAGGGGAGAATCAAGAAGAAGAGACAAGGGAGAAAGATCTCTGTCCTAAAGTGTCTGACAATGATATCAACTATAATGATGAGCAGTATCCTCCCACTGAGGATAGATACAAGCAGTTGGAAGATCGCTTGAGTGCTATGGAGGTCCAAAGGATACCTGGGTTAGATTTCGAAGAATTGGGATTGGTGTTGGGAGTGATCATCCCGCAGAAGTTCAAAGCTCCAATTTTTGCAAAGTATGATGGGGTGTCCTGCCCAAAACTCCATCTCCGCTCTTATGTCAGAAAGATCCAGCCCCACACCGCTGATAGAAATTTGTGGGTTCACTTCTTTCAAGATAGTCTGTCAGAGACTCAGCTTGAATGATTTTATCAACTGGAGAGAGCCAATATTCGAAACTGGGAAGATCTGGTTGCTGCTTTTTACAAGCAGTATTAATATAACGCTGACCTTGCTCCTACTCGTACTCAAATCCAGAGTATTTCCATGGGGGCGAGTGAAGGCTTTAAGGACTGTGCACAGAAGTGGAGAGATCTGGCAGGGAGAGAGTCCAACCCCCTTTGTCTGATAGGGAGTTGGTGGATATGTTCCTTGGTGCGCTGTCTGGTCCGTTCTTCAATCACTTTATTGGTAGCTCCTCAGCTGGTTTCACCGAGCTGATATTGACTGGAGAAAGAGTAGAAGCTGGGATCCAGAGTGGTAAGATCCATAAAAATACCTCTTCGAGTACAGAGAAGAAGTAATTTGGTGGCAAGAGGGAAGCCAATGTTGTGCACGACCAGGAGGGGCGTAGCAAGGCAGACTACCACTAATCTGTGGGGGCAATGTTTATCTCTAATTCGGCACACACACAACGACCACAACAACGAAACAATCAACCAAGGGTGGAAATACCTCAAAGACATTTCACCCAGATCAACATGCCATTGTCACAAGCATTGCAACACAGGTTGAAGATGAATCTGATTACGGTGATAAACCCTCATCCGAACCCTAAGACTTCTTATCCTAACTACAACCTGGATGCAAGGTGTGCTTATCATTCTGGTAGCCCGGGGCACGATACTAACGATTGTTGGGCACTGAAATACAAGATTAAGAATATGATTAACGCCAAGGAGATCGAATTCGACCCTCCTAAGACTCCCAACGTGATCACTGCTCCCTTGCCAAAACATGGCTAGGATTGAAAGCATTTTTGTTCATTTGAATTCTGAAGTTGTATTTTCTTTGCTTATTCGAACAATTATTGTCATGTCAAACTTTATTATTTCATTAATGCATTACACATGTTTGTATTAAATTAATTTTTTTCATTATGCTTAAACTGCTTTTTACTTCCTTTTCGTGATATCCAACTCTCCACTAAAAAACTGTAAGCCTTTAGAGGGAGGATGACGAAAATGATACCACAATATCTACAGTATGCTTTTGAACAGACCCCACTGACGATGTACAAACGTTGTTTCAAATCCCAAATAGTGGAGTTATAAGGAAGATAATCCCTAGTCAACCCCTTTGAGCCAAAGAAGTAGGAGTTTTTCTTTCACACAAATTAAAACCCTTAATCACAACCTGGGGCAGGGTAGTTTTCTCAGTTAATTCAGGTGCACAATGAATGGCATCGAAGACGTCCTTCCATAACAAAAAACGGTGATGGTTCCCTATAATCCTCAAGACAGGCAGTCATTATCCATCAAAATAAAAGCCTATTAAGTCAAAACCTATGAAGGAGACTTAAGAAAAAAACTGGGGCATTCCGCTGATTATAACCATAAAAAGAAATAGTTCAGGCAAAAGACAGGGATAATAAAGTAAAAAAGAAATAGGTCCTACAAACCCTCAATAAAAAAATGACTGCCTATTCAAAATAAACGGTCGGTATCCGAACCATCACTGGAATATCAGAGCAAAGACTCAAACGGGATCTAAATGCATAATTAGCTGAGTTTAGGACTGAAGAACATCATGAAGAACGGGTTGGGAACAAATAAAATTTGAGCCTTTATCCTTTGTTTCTTGAACCGTGAACCAGACCACGTTATAACCCTTAAAAGTCCTAGCTGAAGCATGGGTTAGTTCGAAAGCATACTGTTACAAAAGGTATCCTGACTCATGTAAGGTCCGTTACAAATCCTGAGTTGATATCACATCTTTGCAAAATTCTATTTTACTATAAAAAAAACTGCATTTTCAAAAATCTTCAAGACAGACATGAGTTTTGCATTCTTTAAATGACATTGTTTACATGTAACTATTTGTTTGACAGTAGAAAAGTTCTCATGACAGAAGTTCGATGAATGGAAACTCTCCATAATTACTACAAATGGAGGAAACTTCCAATAAACAGGCCTTCCATAAGCAAGGGGCATGACATGATGTCTAACACACCTAGGGCAGGCTCTCCAAAAGGGCCAAATAACCAGGGGCAGATCTCCATCTGAATCACTTGGGGCATTACGCACGCATTCCAGCAATGAATCATGTGCCATCAAGAAAACATTTTTGATGGTACTACAACACAACACTACGGACAGCGACAACTCCCTACATCCTGAGAGCCTGGACATAGTCGGAAAAGACCATGCATGAAAAATAACCGCTAGGTTGACTGGCCTAGGCAAAAATAAGGGCATCCCGGCGAACCAAAAAAGGTTAGGGAAAAAGTTAGAAATATACATATGAAGAATTTGTACACCCGGCATGTCGAAAACCTGAAAAGGCGGCTTGGGCAAAAAAGGGTATCCCGATGGACTGAAAATTGAAAAGACAGTCTAGGCAAAAGTTAGGGATTAAAGCGTACGACTGTGTCCCGTCATCTTGTCACTCGCCTATCAGTAGAAGACTTATCATTCTGATCAGAAGTTGCCAAGCACCTCATAAGTTGGGATAACACTCAATCCACAAGGCCTCCGCGGGAACTTTCTCCAGTAGGTACAGGGGCAGAAAAGTCATGATGCAAAGTCATTGTCGTATCCTCAACATGCGTCCCAGTAACATCTACACTCCCTACAGAGTAGATGCAACCAAAGTTTTGATCTCTGCTTCCCTAAACAGGAGTTACTTTCCCCAGCCAAGCTCTTTCGGAGGGCCGACGTCTATATTCCCCAGCCGAATTTTGTAATCACAAGCGGTTTATATAGTTTTCTCCCGAGAAGAGTTTATTTCTCTGAATGCGGAAGCTCATCCCCAACATATCTATTCTCAAACAGAGTCTCTCCCTCGGCAGAGTAGCTGTAAATAAGGAGAAAATCTCCACCATAGTCATATTCGTTCACCGTCCCCAGCGGAAGTAGAAGAACCACTTTTTCTACAATGATCATGAATGTAATTTCCAGTACTCTCCAACAGTAGTCAGAGATTTATTTTCCCAAACTCGGATGTGCCACAATAGCATTTCATGTTTATACATCATGACATGCGCATACATATTGTATCCAGCATAATCTCATTTATTTTGAGAACACCATCATACAATGCATTTCATGCATCATATACGATTAATCATGTACCTTTTAAGGAAAAATGGTTATCATCATCAACTTCCAGCAAGTTCAAGATTAGCTCCTGAAACTAAACAGAGTAATTATCTGCACGACTAAATGCGGCTTTACACGGGTTCGTTACGAAGCAATCTTACATGGGTTTCTCCTAAATGCAGCTTCACATGAGTTTATCCTGAAAAATCTTACACGGGTCCTTTCTCATACATTTCTGAATGAAGTTTTACACAAACTTATCACAAAGTAACCTTACCCAGGTTCCTCCTGAAGTTTTACATGAACTTATCCCAAAGTAACCTTATCCAGGCTCCTCTTAAAGTTTTACATGAACTTATCACAAAGTAACCTTACCCAGGTTCCTTCTGATGTTTTACACAGACTTAGCCCAAAGTAACCTTACCCAGGTTCCTGCCGAAGTTTTACACGGACTTATCCTGAAGCAACCTTACCCAGGTTCCTTCTCAGTTCAGATGCAGTTTTACCCAAACTCCTCACAAAGCAACCCTACCCAGTTTCCTTCTCAGTACATATGCAGTTTTACCCAAACTCCTCACAAAGCAACCTTACCCAGGTTCCTTCTCGGTTCAGATGCAGTTTTATCCAAACTCCACACAAAACAACCTTACCCAGGTTCCTTCTCAGTTCAGATGCAGTTTTACCCAATCTCCTCACGAAGCAACCTTATCCAAGTTCCTTCTCATATCCCTACTGTGATACGGTGGGAGAACTGACTTGAGGTTTTGCATTTGTGTTCGCAAATGTTTCGGTTTAGCAAGAGTCGCCACTGACTTTTATTTTATCCAAAAGGAAAGGTCAAAAAGCACAGGAAAGACCTTTGAGATGTTTTCTTGAGTTCGGGGGGTAGATTATGAAAAGGGAAGGTCCTAGCACCCTTTTCATCCATGGTTTTCCATGGGCTCTTAGTTACTTGTTTATATCACTTGCTTTGCTTTTCCAATTGTTTGAAATGGTGCTTTGTATGGTTTTGAAAGTATTTTGAAAAGGGGCCATCGTTTTGGCAATCTTTGTAATGATTCTTGTTTGTAAGAATGTATACAAAGATGTTTGTCTTTTGAAAAATGTTTCAATGTTTTGAAAGTTTGTTTGGAAATGTTTTGAAATTGTGTGTTTGTTTGAAAATAGCAAGGATGGTTTGCAAATTGATCAAGTAACTAGGAGCATCAACCTACTCAAAAGTCTTTCCTATACATTTTTATTCCTTTGACATTGTTGCTTTACCATTGTATTTGGTAAACAACCCTATCTTTGGATATTAAACAGGACGGGCGTGGGTCCTCATATGACCATGATAGAAATGGTTCCAAGTATCTTAGCAAGTTTTAGGGACTAAGATCATTTGTTTTAGGCAACTTTTTGATAGCGTCATCGAGGGACTATGATCTTTTGTTTTGTTTTGTTTTGCCAAGATACCTAGCATGCATACCATGGCCAAGTTTTAAGGCAACCAAGTGGGTGAAACCCTAGAGATGCTTGTGTGCAATGTGTTGTCTTTTTTCATGCATTTTTTGTCTTGTATTTAGACCATGCTATTTGTTTGATTTTTTTGTCTTTTCATTCAAAACCCTAGTTTACTATCATGGTATATGAAAGCAATAAAATGCGTAAAGTAAATCTAAACTATTACAACAATATTATGGGGAGGGGGATACAAGTTATGAATAGGGAGATATTGCTCAAAATAAAACCCTAAAACTATTACAACCAAATTGAATTTATTGTACAAATAAATAAATAAACAATTATTTAAATATGCAATAAAATGTAAATATGCAAAAGATGTTTTTGTATTTATTTTTATGTATGTGAAAAAATAGATTATTTAAGTCTAAAATAAGAAAAAAATATTGTGATTATTTTTGAAAGGGTGAAAAACCCTAGTTTTTGTTTAAAAGAAATATATTTTATATTATTCATCTTTATTCATTTTTGTTCAAGAAAAATAATAATAATAATAATATATACAAAATGTTAAAAATTGAAATATGTATGAAAATAATATTTTAAGTGTATAAATAATAAAAATAAAAATGTATGATATTTTTATATTATTTACAAATTATTTTAAGAAAATGATTTCCATTTATTAAAAAAAAATTATTTTTATATACAAAGAAAAGATAAAAAATAAAATAAAATGCAAAAAAATTAAGAAAATATTTTTGGGATTTTTTAATGTTCAGAAAAAAAAAAATAAAGTCAAAAATATAAAATATGCAAGAAAATATGAAAAATATCAAAAAATACAAAGGGGGGTGCAAATAGAAACAGGGGGTGTGAAAAGTGAAACAGAAGGCCCAAAGGCGCGCCAGGCCCAGGACTTCGTCCCTGACCTCCAGCTTCGTCCCAAACGTGCGCGTCCTACCTTCAAATATTGTTCTTGCTATTCTTTGCATAAAATCAAAAACTTATAACATGAAAAATATAGCTCATGAACTCACGAATCCAGTGATATAAAGAACATGACCTAACTCTAAAAGACCAAAGAGAATTTTAATGGCCCTAATTTCTGACCTAGTTTTTTCAGCAACTTCAACAATCAAATACTCTTAGCTCAGTTAATATAAATGGAAATTATGCATATGTACAACTCAAGCATGTTAAGGACTACATTTTTGCTTCACAAACCTAAGCTTAAGGATGCCTAAATGGAGAGATAGAAACCTGACAAATACCTTGTTCAGTTGAGTTTGGATATGGCAATGTGGGAAATTTGAGTGAGTCCTGAAGTTCTTGTGAGCTTGCTTGAAGTTCCCTCAAGCTTCTCCAATGCTCAACTTGCCTTGTAGATGTCTGAATCTTCCTATAGAAGTCAACCTGCAAACTCAGAAAATGAAAATGGTGAAGTGTGAAACTGAGCTCACAGTTGCTAGACAGGGGACTGGATAGTTCAGGTGTGTTGTAGGGAATATGTTTGAAGAGTTAAAAGGAAAAACGCACGAGCCAATTTCAAAATGGCTTGAGTTCTGCAGATGATGCCCTGTTTGGGCAGAAAATGGTGATTTTGGTGTTTGAGGGTGTTTTGGAAGCTATGCACTCGTGTTTCTGCTTGAGACAATGTTCTGAAGTTGGTTCAAATGATGCTAAGACTTCTCTTCATCAGATGCACAAGTTTACTTGACTTTTGCAAGTTTCTTGCTTTTGAAGAAAAGGTGAAGTGACAATGCCCAAAAGCTTGTACTTGCTAGTTCCTTAGCAGATAAGAGTTGGTAAACATGTCTGATAACTGTGGATCTTGTTTGCAAAAAGAGATTAGGTCCATGGCTCAAGATAAACAAAGTTGTAAAAGCTAGCTTTATGAAAGTAGTATTATGAACTTTATGCCATTTTTGGAATAATTCTTTGTGCAATGCTTCAAAGATCAGAATAATACTATTATCCAATGTGTTTGCATTAAATTTTGGAGTGTAGAAGGGATTAGGACATGTAAAACCAAGTACAAGCATGTTTGAAACTGATTTGCAACTTGTACCAATGTGAAAAATGCCTTGAACAAAAGTGATAAATTGCCAATTTCATTTCTTCGATTCTCCCTAACCATAAATGATCTTGGAGAGTTCTTGGATATTTTGGAAAGCTTGTAACACACTCTACAATCCATATTTGAAATGCATTTTTATATTCCTCTTGGAACTAGGTGAAAAATATCCATGAACTTAGGTCAAAAATCTGCCTAAACTAGGGCAAAATTTCACTAAGTTAAAAAGTTTATGGACCCCTATTCACAAAATCATAACTTGATATCCAAGCATCTTTTTGGAAAACTTTGTGAATCAAAGTTGTAGATTTTGTGGAGGACTACAACTTTCAATTTGGAATTTTTATTTGAATCCAATTGCATCATGGTGAAAAAGTTGGGAAAAGTTGGGAAAAAATAAGAAATTTTCATAACTTAGAAAAATTTGAAGTTATGAAAATTTTCAAACTTAAACCCTAATTTCCCAAATTTAAGTTTCTTGGTGAACAAGTTTCAAGTTTTGACACATCTTGATGAAATATGACCCTTGGCACTTGATTTTGACCAAAAAGTCAAAGTTTGACTTTCCAGTGTACAGTTGATTTTTGATCAGTTGACTGCAAAATTCATCTGTCAATCATATGCATTTGAGATCTTTTGAACCTTGTGATTAGGTCAAGATGGTGCCATTGAGTCCTTGAAACCATAATTGAACCCAATTTGCCAATGAATAGGTAAAAAAAAATCAGAAATTGCCTTTCTCCAATCAAAACCCTAATTTTGACCATTTTGCCCTTTTGGTTATCTGATCAAATTTCTTGAAGAGTTGTGGTCCAAACTTGATCAAATGGTTCATATGAGTATATAATGTTGATTTGGATAAAAAATTATGAGGTTTGACTTTAAATTGGCCATGATTGACTTTTTCCCCAATATAGCTGATTTTTAGGTCAACTGTCCAATTGACTGGGCCAAAATGTGATTCAAGGCTTAAAACTTGGTATGAGCAATCTTAGAGATCAAACATGAAGTATGAAAGTCACATGAGGCATTGAAAGTACAAAAGTCCCAGTGCAAACTCAAACCCTAATTTCAGGTCATCAGTGCAAGATGAGGTCTTGAGTTGAGCAAACCCTAATCTGGTCTTGAGTCCAAGAAGTCTTGTGGGGAGAATCTTGATAAAATG
This sequence comes from Vicia faba, assembly GCA_948472305.1. Taxonomy (NCBI): domain Eukaryota; kingdom Viridiplantae; phylum Streptophyta; class Magnoliopsida; order Fabales; family Fabaceae; genus Vicia; species Vicia faba. Next base: position 1,257,932,106 of record OX451741.1, on the reverse strand, counting down.
AGAGGGAAAATTTTGGGGTACAACAGCTGCCCCTGTTCAATCTTCTTGAACCTGAAGAGTTAGATTGGCGAGTTTTGTCGTTCGTTACTCGAAGGTAAAAGATGATTGGACACTAGAGTGCCCATAAATTTGCACTTGATGAAGTAGTTGAGAGAATGGGCTTAAAGATGCCATTTGGAGAAGTGATAGAATCTTGTTGGAGATGGGCTTAAAGATGCCATCCAAGAATGTTTGTTGAACTGCAAAAGAATGAGCATCAGAAAGGTATCCGTGTCTAGAACGTATCTGAACTGTATCTGGAGATTGAATCTGTATGAGCAAGGGAATGGCGTCCGTGTCTGGAGCATATCCGAGCTGTAAATATACTTGAATCTAAATGAATAACAGAATGACTTCCGCGTCTGGAGTGTATCTGTATTGTATCCGAGTCTGAAATCTGAATAGGCGACAGAATGGCATCCGCGTCTGGAGCGTCTCTGGGCTGGGGATAAAGTCAAAATAAGTGACAGAATGGCAACCGTGTCTGGAGCGTATCTGGACTGTATCTTGAATAGGTGACAGAATGTCTTTCGTGTCTGGAGTGTATCTGAGCTGGGGAAAAATTTGAATGAGTGATAGAATGGCAACCGTGTCTAGAGCGTATCTGGACTGTATCTGGACTGTATTTGTACTTGAAATTTGAATAAGTGGCAGAATGGCATCTGTATCTGGAGCATATCTGAACTGTATCATGAGGTTTAGGTCTGAATGAGTAATAGAATAACTTCCACGTCTTGAGTGTATCTGTACTGTATCTTGACTTTGAATTCTGAATGAGTAATAGAATGACTTCCGTGTCTGGAGTGTATCTTTACTGTATCTTGAATAAGAGATCTGAATGAGTAACAAAATGACTTCCGTGTTTGGATTGTATCCGTACTGTATCTGAATAAGAGGTCTGAATGAGTAACAGAATGACTTTCGTGTCTGGAGTGTATCCGTATTGTATCTGAATAAGAGATCTGAATGAGTAACATAATGACTTCTGTGTATGGAGTGTATCCGTACTGTATCTGAATAAGAGATCTGAATGAGTAACAGAATGACTTCCGTGTCTGGAGTGTATCTGTACTATATCTGAAATCTTTGAATATTTGTTAAAGATAGTTATTACTCTTATCCTGAGAAGGGTAAAATGTTAGCTGAAACACAAAGTTATGTTGCATGAAATGTATGATGCAATAAAATGTGTTTTATCAATGTTTATGATATATGAGTGTAATGTATGTGCATGTAAGCTGATTAGCTGAGGAAAATAAATCCTTAATAGCTGGGGATAAGAAAATCCTTGACTGCTGTCGGGGAAAATAAATCCTTGACCGCTGCTGGAGATTCAAAACCTTTGATTGTTGAGGATGTTGTTGGGGATTAAAAATCCTTGATGACTTTCCTGGGGATATAGGGATCCTTCAAGTCTTCGAAGTTGGAGGATGATAAACATTCTGTTGTGAGAATAATGCTAAGTGTTGCTTGAGAAACCTGCTTGGGGAATCCCGAGAACTTTGATGACTATGGCTGGGGATGACAGACTTCATTCTGTGGAGAATTGATAAAAACTCTGCGGGGAAGAAGATTATCCTATTGGGGAGTAGCGAAAACTCTGGAGACTTCACCGGGGAATTAAGAATGAGAATCTTCATTCTGTTGGGGAGCCATGAAAACTCTGTGGGGAGTAGCTATAATGCTGGGGAGTAGCTATCCTGCTGGAGAGATCATGAGTTTGGGTTGTATGCCAATCTACTGGGGAATTATCCGAAAGTGTCGTCTGGTTAGCTGTCATGCTTCAAAGCAACTTACTGGGAAATTATCAGGTTTTAAGATAACTCGCAGGGGAATTTGAGGAAACTGGAGGATTTCCACTGGGGTTTAAAGGTTGAAGTTTTAGCTCCGCTGGGGAAGAAAGTTTCATCTCCGCTGAGGATCTGTAGTTCAAAGTTTTGGCTCCGCTGAGGATTGGGAGTTTGAAATTTTAACTCTGATGGGGATTTTGAAATTTAGCTCCGCTGGGGATCTAGATGATGTACTGTGGGGATTGCCCCTGGATTAGCCTAAAGACGTTTTCCTATACTTCCAACTTGTCAGTAATTAATCTTTTCCAAATCGTTTATTTGTAAACAGTGATTATATTCAAATGCATATGCTCATTAATAAATCATTGGCCGTTTTCAAATACAACACAAGTTTAAAAAAGGAAAAGACGAATAGTTTTCTGCACTTTGAAGTATCTTTGTATTAACTTTGTGTAAGTATTTTTGTACAAAGGAGACATACATCCTAGTAAGAGAACGTTGTCATAAAAATGAGAAAAATTTATACAAAGAAAGATGGCTATGTGTAAAAATTCCATGGGGTTCCCATTCTGCTATAGCCTCCGTAACTCTGAATATCTTATCCATTCGTTGCTTCGTCCGAAGATGATTGAGTTGATCAGAAGCCTGAAGCTTGTCTGTGAAGAGATTGTCCTTAAAGTGATCCGACGAGACATAGTCATACGCTTTAATTCCTTATCTTTTGCCTGGACCGCCCTTTTGGGTTTTCGATCCACCAGGAAACCCTTTTTTGCCCAAGTCGCCCTTTCGGGTTTTCAACTTGTCGGGTGTACAGATTTTTTTTTATCCCTAACTTTTGCCTGAATCGCCCTTTCGGGTTTTCGATTCACCGGGATGCCCTTTTTTTTGCCTAGGTGTGTCAACCTAGCAGGTCATTTATGTGTAGTATCTATTGACTATGTCTGCGTTCGCAGGGTGCGGCAAGTCATCATCGTCCATGGTGGTTAAGATCATTGCCCCACCAGAAAAGATGTTCTTGATTACAAATGGTACTTCGTAAGTAGTAGTCCATTTGCCCCTGGGATCAGTTTGCGGCAAGATGATGCGCTTGATCACTAGGTCCCCTACTTGATACGTCTGAAGTCTGACTTTCTTGTTGAAAGCCTTGATCATCCATTTTTGATACGTCTGACCGTGGCAAACAACAATAAGTCGCTTTTCGTCAATCAAGTTAAGTTGATCAAACCGGGTCTGAATCCAATCGTCTTCACTCAAACCAGCATCCTTCATGATTCTCAAGGAGGGAATCTAAACCTCGATAAGTAAAACAGCCTCCATGCCATATACCAAAGAATAGGGTGTTGCCCCAGTTGATGTATGCGCCGTGGTACGATACCCGTGGAGAGCAAACGGTAACATCTCATGCCAGTCCTTGTAGGTGACTGTCATCTTTTGTATGATCTTCTTAATGTTTTTGTTCGCAGCTTCGACAACACCATTCATCGTCGGCTGATAGGGAGATGAATTGTGATGTTGAATCTGGAACTGCTCGCACAAGGTGGTGATCATAGTGTTGTTAAGGTTTGTATCATTGTCAGTGATGATCCTTTCGGGGATGCCATACCGGCAAATGAGGTTCTGCCTGATGAAGCGGGCAACAACATTCTTTGTGACGGATGCGAAGGAAGCTGCTTTGACCCACTTGGTAAAGTAATCAATGGCCACTAGGATGAAACGGTGTCCATTGGATGTTGTAGGCTTGATCTCTCCAATCATGTCGATTCCACACATAGCAAATGGCCAAGGAGCTGTTAAGACATTGAGAGGAACTGGAGGTATATGTACCTTGTCCGCATAGATTTGACATTTGTGACAAGTCCTGGAATGTTGATAGCAGTCAGCTTCCATGGTAGACCAGTAATAGCCTGCCCGTAGAATCTTCTTAGCCATCGTATGCCCGCTAGAGTGAGTGCCAAAGGTACCATTGTGCAGTTCAACCATGATCTGTTCAGCTTCAATCTTGTCCACACAACGAAGCAGAATGCAATCATGATTGCGCTTGTACAGGATACCATTGCTTAGGAAGAACTTAGCTGAGAATCTCCTTAAGAACTTTTTGTCGTTGACTGAAGCTCCTTCAGGATATTCTTGAGCCTCGAGATACCTTTTGACTTCGTGAAACCAAGGTCGGTCCACTACTTCTTCGGTATTAATCTTGTGACAATGTGCAGGTTCGTCCATCCGCTCAATGGTGATTCAGGGAGCCTCATTATCCCAGTTAAGTTTAAACATGGATGACATTGTAGCTAGAGCATCTGCTAGCTGATTTTCTTCTTGTGGGAAGTGCTTGAAGGTAATCTGCTCGAAATGTGATAACAATGTCAAGACATATTCTTTGTAAGGGATGAGATTGGGATGTTTAGTGTCCCACTCTCCTTTGATCTGACTAATGACCAAAGCTGAGTCTCCAAACACAACCAAAGATTTGATTCCCGGGTCTATTGCAGCCTTGAGACCAAAGATGCAAGCTTCATACTCGGCCATGTTGTTTGTGCAATTGAAGCAAAGTCTGGCTGTGAAAGGGGTATGGAAACCTTCTGGGGAGATGAGTACCGCGCCGATACCGTTTCCAAGTGCATTAAAGGCACCATCAAAGTACAGGGTCCATCGGGATCCTTGTTCAGGTCCGTCATATGGTGTGAAATCTTCAACATTGTCAAATGTCATAATGTCTTCGTCGGGGAAGTCAAACTTCATGGATTGGTAATCTTCAACAGCTTGATGAGCCAGATGGTCAGCTAGCACACTTCCCTTTATAGGTTTTTGGGTCGTGTATTGTATATTGTATTCTGTCAGGATCATCTGCCATCTAGCTATCCTTCCAGAAAAAGCAGGCTTCTCGAAGATGTACTTTATCGGATCCATCTTAGATATCAGCAAAGTGGTATGAGTCAACATATACTGCCTTAGCCGGCGAGCAGCCCATACCAAAGCGCAACAAGTTTTCTAGAGCAGTGAATATCTTGTTTCACAGTCGGTAAACCTTTTGATAAGGTAATAAATAGCATGCTCTTTTCGGCCAGACTCGTCATGTTGGCCCAGTACGTACCCCATTGAATTTTCTAGGACGGTTAGATACATGATTAGCGGTCTTCCTTCGACGGATGGCATCAAGATAGGAGGTTCTAGCAAATACTCCTTGATTTTATCGAAAGCAATTAGACAGTCATCATTCCATTTAACTACCTGATCTTTCTTCAACAGCTTGAAGCTTGGCTCACAGGTAGATGTTAAGTGAGAAATGAACCTAGAAATGTAGTTTAGGCGTCCCAAGAAACCTCTGACCTCCTTCTCAGTGCGAGGAGTAAGCATTTCTTGTATAGCTTTGACTTTGGCAGGATCAACCTCGATGCCTTTGTTGCTGACAATGAAACCCAAGAGTTTAACGGATCGGACTCCGAATGTACACTTGTTAGGGTTTAATCTTAGCTTGTACTCCTTCAACCTGACAAACAGCTTTTACAAGCGGCCGAGGTGTTCTTCTTCCGTTTTTCATCGGGCTATCATGTCATCTACGTAGACCTCTATCTCATGATGTATCATATCATGAAACAAAGCTACCATGGCGCGTTGATAGGTTGCCCCAGCATTCTTCAGTCCGAATGGCATCACTTTGTAGCATAACGTACCCCACTGTGTAACAAAAGTAGTTTTCTATATGTCTTCAGGTGCCATTTTGATCTGGTTGTAACCTAAAAAACCGTCCATGAAAGAAAATACCTTGTGTTGAGCTGTGTTGTCAACTAGGATGTCAATGTGCGGAAGCGGAAAGTCATCTTTAGGACTGGCCCTGTTTAAGTCTCTATAATTCACGCACATTCTCACTTTGCCGTCCTTCTTAGGCACGGGCACAATGTTAGCAACCCATTATGGATAGGAAGTAACAGCAAGAAATCCAGCATTGAACTGCTTTATAACTTCTGCTTTGATCTTTTCTGACATGTCGGGCCTCATGCGGCGTACTTTTTGTTTGACTGGTGGACAATCTTCTCTTGTGGGTAGACGGTGTACCACAATGTCTGTATCGAGTCCCGGCATGTCTTCGTATGACCAGGCGAAGATCTCAACATATTCATGTAACAACTGAATTAAGCGCTCTTTGACACTTGGCTCTAGGTTGGCACCCACTCTGACTTCTTTTCTATCTCCCTCAGTACCCAAGTTGATTGTCTCTAACAGCTCCTCATGATGTAGAATAGCCCTTTCTTCCTGTTGTAGCAGTCTAGCCAATTCTCCTGGCACCTCACAATCTTCCTCACCTTCGTATTCGGCATGGTAGACCAGATCTTCAGAGTCACTGAAGGCCATAGCAGAATTGTTATCCATGGAATCCGGAATGGAAGGGTACCTGCATTTGTGAGTGTGGGTATGTGTAAGGGATATCCATCTTTAAACAAATAAAATGTAAAAAAAAAGACAATGAACACAAAAGTTTATATGTGAAAACGTCCATGATTCATTAAAATGGCATATGAAGATGAAAAATCAAACCCTTACAAATGGACCTATGTGCCTCGGGTAAGGCACAAGGTTAAAAGTGTACGAATTGTTTGAGAATTATTACAAACCAACAGAAATGTTTGAAAGATAAATTACTGCGTATGAAAGTAATTGGAACAAAGTCTTTTTCTTCCCAGTTGCACAGTCCTCCGTCAACAGTAGGGAAAATCCAGTCTTCCAAGTTGCTCTCCTCTTCACTGTCCTCCAAAGCATTGACTCCATGATGGGTGATCTTCACTGGTGGCCCTCCAGCACGGGCGCGGCGTATAGCCTTTTGAGCAGAAGAAGTGAACCCCAAGCCGAATTTATCTGATTTGTAAGGAAAGTCTGGAAGCTGCCCCCAGATTGTGCTTTCTCCTTCTTCAATCACAACCTTCGCATCTTTGAGAGACGACATCCGAGGCGGAGGTCTAGTAATTATGGGTACAGAAGACACTGTCTTGGTTGCCGCAATCTCCTGAGCTACCTCTTCAAAATGCTGGAAAGGGGTTTCGATGAATTTGCCATACAATTCTATATAGCGGAAAGAATTTAGATGGCTTATCATGTATTCCTCTTCGCCATGAACAGTTATAATTTCCCCTGGACATGGTACTTGAGCATTTGATGCAGAGTAGAAGTGACGGCTCTAGCATTGTGAATCCAGGGTCTTCCCAACAAGCAAGAATAGGAAGGACGGATGTCCATCACATAGAATGTGGAGTTGAAGGTTTCAGTTCCTACTTTAATCGGGATGTCCACCTCCCCGTGGACCATCCTTTTAGAACCATCAAAGGCTCTGACAATTATATTGTTGGGCTTTAAAGTTAAACCTTCACAATCTAGTCTATCCAAGGCTTTCTTCGGCAAGACATTCAGCGATGAACCAGTGTCTACCAGTACGTGTGCTAGGGTAGTCCCTCTGCATTCCACCGAGACATGCAAAGCGTCATTATGTTTTCTCCCTTTAGATATTAAATCAGCATCGGAGAATCCTAGACCATTGTCAGCTGTTAAGCTAGCTACATATTCCTGAAATTGATCCGCGGAGGTTTCCTGTGGCACGTGGGCCGTCTTCAAGAATCTTATCAAAGCTTTAGCATGAGCTTCTGAACAAAGCAACAGGGCCAACATAGAGATCTTTGAGGGGGTTTGCCCCAGTTGTTCCACAACATCATAAACGCTTTTCTTGATTATTTTCAAAATCTCTTCCATTTCTTTTTGAGAGGTTTCAGGGATGGCCAAAGGCTGAGCCCTCGTCCTGACGGGCTCTTCTTGGATCCCTTTCCCTCTATCATCAGCATCAGAAGAGGGGACAACCACATGAGTTACAACTTCTTCAATAACTGGAGTTCTCGCAGATATGTTTACCGGTGCAGGGGTAACCTTAGGAGCAGCTGAGGGTCCAAAGATTGCTTTTGGAGGGGCAATCTCTGGAGAGAAAGCTCTTCCACTGCGGGTGATTTTGCTCGTTCCAACAATGTTTCCAATGTCGGAAGTCTCTTCATCAGAAATCTCTTCAGTTGATTCAATTTGTTTAATACCGTGGTAGTAGATTTCTCCACCATAGTTCCACGGTATTGATCTGTCGGACTTGTACAGGATGGGCCCGGGCATGGTTATCTTCAAAGGTGCAGTCTTTGGAGCGGATGTAATCTTAACAGGTCTTTTGGAGACCTTGGAAAGATTGGAGGACATGGTTATTATTGAAACATCATTGATAGGAGTCGGTGTAACAGGAGTCTTTTCAAAAAGGATTTCTTTGTTATCCATTAGGCGTTGGATGCCTAACTTCAACAATGGACAGTCGGTTGGTAAGGATGAACAAAGGCAGCAATCTTCTTCACAACCTGGGAAAATCCCATCCTTTAGCAAATTCAAATTGATTATCGGTAGTGGAGTTATCAAATCATCAACAGTAGCAACAAACAGATCCTCTTCAACAACATGGGCATTATGGTCGTGCTTTGGCATTGGAGAAGAGATTACATATGGCTTTTCAGGGGTGTCGAGTTCAACTTCTTTAGCGTCTATCAAATCCTGAATCTTATTCTTGAGGGCCCAACAATTGTTGGTGTCGTGCCCCGGGCTCTCTTAATGATAATCACACTTGGCGTTCGAATGGTAGTACGGAGAAGCAGTATTCGGGTTCTTCGGGGCCTCTTTCAAACTTGCAAAGTTTAACTTCAAGAGATGGGGTAGAACCTGAGCAGGAGTCATGTTTATCCGGGTGAATTGCCTTACAGGCCTTTCCACCCTTTACTGGTTGGTTCTGGGTTAATTGTTTCTGGGCTGATCAGCTGCAGACTTCTGAATCATTACGGCCCCCACCGCTGGCTGGCGCTCAACTCTTCCTTGACCTCTTTGAGAGTAAACAGCTGATACTTCTTTCTTTGCCAGAAAAGTCTTTTTGATGGCAGCGGAAGCAGATGCATCTTTTTGAATTTTCCCGCTTTTTATGCCGGCTTCAACTCTCTCACCAGTTAGAATCAACTCAGTGAACCCCGCAGAGGAACTTCCAATTAGATGATTAAAGAAAGGCCCTGACAGAGTTCCCAAGAACATGTCTACTAGCTCCCTCTCAGATAGAGGTGGTTGTACTCGTCCTGCCAAGTCTCTCCATTTCTAGGCATACTCTTTGAAACCTTCATTTGAGACCATGCCCATACTCTGTAATTGAGCACGGGTTGGTGCTAAGTCTGTATTGTATTGATACTGTTTATAGAAGGCGGCTGCCAAGTCCTGCCAATTATGCACGTCAGACCTCTCCAACTGGTAGAACCAATCCAGCTGCGTCCCCGACAAACTGTCCTGGAAAAAGTGGACCCACAGGTCTTTGTCAGAAGAATGTGGTTGAATTTTCCTGACATAAGATCGTAGGTGCATCTTAGGACAAGACACCCCATCGTACTTAGCAAAAAGAGGCACCTTAAACTTGGGAGGGATTACAATTCCAGAAACCAACCCTAACTCTTCAAAGTCCAGCCCATGCACTCTCTGTATCTCCATAGCTGCCAGACGCTCTTCCAGATTTTTGTATTTGTCATCTGCAGGAGGGTATTGTTGTTCAGAGTAGTCTTCATCATCCTCTTCTTCAGCTTCAGAATCTGACGGCACGGCAGTCTCTTTACCCTTTCTCTCTCCTTCCTCAGAGGTTGATGGAAAATCTAGGACCCTTCTGGCTTGACCTTCAAACCTTCTGCCCATGGTAGCCACACCAGCTCTCTTATTCTTCTTTTTCTCTTTTTCCTTTTCTAGTAGAATCTTGAGCTCCTCCTGCCCCTTAGCCAAGGTCAAGAGTAGCTGTTGAAATTGTGAATTCTGAGCTTGCAAGTCTTTGACCTTTTGTTTAATATTCATCTTGCTGAAATAAACAGCAGAGAGATGAGGAAACTTGGTGTGAAGACCTGTTTATGCATATGATGAATGATATGTATTCATGTAATGCTTTCAAGGATTCAGAAATTCAAATTTGTTTTAAACAAAAAAGAAACACACGTCATATTAATAAGATAGAATTGTTAGTACATCAATGCCCCATGGGAAAAATAATACAAAATTCTAAGGTAAAAAGACATTGCGCATCCTCTTTGGTGCAATGTAGGTGTTGAGAGTCTGCTCTTCGTGAAGTTGACGAGTAAGTTCCAAAACCTTCTTCTCGCTTGCGTAGAATTGGGCTTCAAAAGTATCGCGTTCTCCTTTGAGCTGTATCTAACTCCTTTGCAGATCTTCGAGTGATGTTGGCATTTCAGGATGTAGGAGGGTGTATGGAACCTCTCCTTCCATAACAGGCTCTATAATCACAGGGAGAATGGAGGGGTAAGGCATCATAAGACTTTGGGTGTGGGTTCGTACCCACTTGAGGTAAGGCTCAAGGGGGATGGAATTCTTGTGTCCCAAGGTCTTACTGTCTACCTTGTTAGGCATCCTCCAAGCTCGGATAAACCTTTGTCGAAGTCCTTGATCGTCGTTGTCGAAGTCAAAAACCAAGTCTAGAATCAGCATGTCATGCGGGCCATCCCTTTTAGCATACCCAAACTGTCTCAGAGCCAAGAAGGGTTTGTAGGTAATGCCTCCCCTAATGCCAAGTAGAGGGACATTAGGTAATTCCCCACAACGGTCGACGATGATAACATTATCTTTGGATCGAGAACACCAATGAATATCTGAATGTGTAAGAGTTATCAATCGTTGTGACCACCTCAAACCTTGCTCATTCTTCAAGACTGATTGGGGAAGATGAGAAATAAACCATCTTGCCAGTAGAGGAGTGCAACACATGAGAACACCTATTTTCCTCATTGTTCGAGTGTGAAAAGAGTGCAAGATATCTCCAAGCAAAGTAGGCACCGGGTTGCGAGCCATGAAGATTTTGACAGCATTCACATCTATAAGCTGGTCAGGGTTTGGGAACAAAACTAACCCATAGATGAGAAGAGCTACAATCTCCTCAAAAGCTTGTAGGTCTAGAGAATTCCAGCATTCTTGAGCTTTCTCAAACAGGAACTTTACCAAGAAACCCTTGACACCACTTCTAGTTTCCCAATGACCTGTGACATCTGATGGTTGCAAGTGCAGGGCTTGAGCAACATCTTCAGGCTTTGGATCTCTTTCCGTACCGTTGAAGGGTAGTTGATTGAGAATAGGAATCCTCAAGAGTTGAGAAAACTCCTCCAAAGTGGGCACAAGTTGGTAGTCAGGAAATGTGAAGCAGTGATGCAAAGGGTCAAAGAACTGGAAAAGAACTTTCATCATGTCTTCCTCTATGTTGGAAGTGACTAAGTTGAGAAGACGACCATGCCTCTCGGTTAATGGAGAATTCTCAGGAATCCTTGAAGCTAGCTCCTTGAGTTGCGGAGGAATTCTTACAAGGTTGACTTAGATGGTTTTCCTGCAAAGTGATTCCATAACCTACAAAACAGGAACAAAGATGAATTCCCAAAATCCTTGAAATGGTTAGTGGATGCATATGATGCTTCATGATGTCCATGATGTTATGCACAAGTATATATGTACAAGCAAATCACACAAGTTCCTAGTTCAGGCTTGCATGGGGTTTCATAGGTAAGTACCGTCTTGAAGTTTAGTTGGCTCAACCTGTCCTAGAAATAGTAACCGGGTTCTAAGGAGCTCAATATCACTGGATTATTTTCTGTGTTCATTGTTTCAGTTTATCCACTTTACTGGCGACCAAAATATTCCAAGAAAACAACCCTCAATGAGTGTAGTATCAAGTATCTACCAACTTCGGACTGCACCAAAGCCAGTCATCTCACAAAATCCTAAAAGGCCAACTTGGTCAAGTAAAGGTTCTAAAAGTTCGTTAGTGCTTCATGACATCACTCAGTGGCCCCGTATTCTCTTTGACTGACTCAAAGGCTACAGGTACCCACAAATATTTCACACTAACATAGCTATTTCTTAGACCGTGTCGGTATACCCTGCACATTTTCCACAACGTATTGCTATTTACCTATGAATGTTTTACCCAAATCTGGGTGGAGGATTCAAACCCAAACAATAGAACCAAAGTGTAAAGCATACAAGTCAAACAAGATAAGCATGTAAAGGTGATCTAAAACCCTAAGGTAACCCCACTTTTAAGATATGTCCCCAGCAGAGTCGCCAGTTCTGTGATACGGTGGGAGAATTGACTTGAGGTTTTGCGTTTGTGTTCACAAATGTTTAGGTTTAGCAAGAGTCGCCACCGACTTTTATTTTATCCAAAAGGAAAGGTCAAAAAGCATAGGAAAGACCTTTGAGATGTTTTCTTGAGTTCAGGGGGTAGATTATGAAAATGGAAGGTGCTAGCACCCTTTTCATCCATGGTTTTCCATGGGCTCTTAGTTACTTGTTTAGATCACTTGCTTTGCTTTTTCAATTGTTTGAAATGGTGCTTTGTGTGGTTTTGAAAGTATTTTGAAAAGGGGCCATCGTTTTGGCAATCTTTGTAATGATTCTTGTTTGTAAGAATGTATACAAAGATGTTTGTCTTTTGAAAAATGTTTCAATGTTTTGAAAGTTTGTTTGGAAATTTTTTGAAATTGTGTGTGTTTGTTTGAAAATAGCAAGGATGGTTTGCAAATTGATCAAGTAACTAGGAGCATTAACCTACTCAAAAGTCTTTCCTATACATTTTTATTCCTTTGACATTGTTGCTTTACCATTGTATTTGGTAAACAACCCTATTTTTGGATATTAAACGGGACGGGCGTGGGTCATCATATGACCATGATAGCAATGGTGCCAAGTATCTTAGCAAGTTTTAGGGACTAAGATCATTTGTTTTAGGCAACTTTTTGATAGCGTCATCGAGGGACTATGATCTTTTGTTTTGTTTTGTTTTGCCAAGATACCTAGCATGCATACCATGGCCATGTTTTAAGGCAACCAAGTGGGTGAAACCCTAGAAATGCTTGTGTGCAATGTGTTGTCTTTTTTCATGCATTTTTTTTCTTGTATTTAGACCATGCTATTTGTTTGATTTTTTTGTCTTTTCATTCAAAACCCTAGTTTACTATCATGGTATATGAAAGCAATAAAATGCGTAAAGTAAATCTAAACTATTACAACAATATTATAGGGAGGGGGATACAAGTTATGAATAGGGAGATATTGCTCAAAATAAAACCCTAAAACTATTACAAACAAATTGAATTTATTGTACAAATAAATAAATAAATAAACAATTATTTAAATATGCAATAAAATGTAAATATGCAAAAGATGTTTTTGTATTTATTTTTATGTATGTGAAAAAATAGATTATTTAAGTCTAAAATAAGAAAAAAATATTGTGATTATTTTTGAAAGGGTGAAAAACCCTAGTTTTTGTTTAAAAGAAATATATTTTATATTATTCATCTTTATTCATTTTTGTTCAAGAAAAATAATAATAATAATAATATATACAAAATGTTAAAAATTGAAATATGTATGAAAATAATATTTTAAGTGTATAAATAATAAAAATAAAAATGTATGATATTTTTATATTATTTACAAATTATTTTAAGAAAATGATTTCCATTTATTAAAAAAAAAATTATTTTTATATACAAAGAAAAGATAAAAAATAAAATAAAATTCAAAAAAATTAAGAAAATATTTTTGGGATTTTTTAATGTTCAGAAAAAAAATAATAAAGTCAAAAATATAAAATATGCAAGAAAATATGAAAAATATCAAAAAATACAAAGGGGGTGCAAACAGAAACAGGGGGTGTGAAAAGTGAAACAGAAGGCCCAAAGGCGCGCCAGGCCCAGGACTTCGTCCCTGACCTCCAGCTTCGTCCCAAACGTGCGCGTCCTACCTTCAAATCTTGTTCTTGCTATTTGATCTGACCTGATCAGAAATGGACCGTCACGGCTGGCTCCGAGCAGAAAGCTTTTTGAACGAGGTGGGGGGGGGGGGGGGGGGGTACCTGCAAGGCACTCCGATGCTGAAGTAAGTAGGAGTACGAGCAGATAATAGTAAGTTGAGGTTAGAATGATGAATACCTGACCCTCTGGAAACAGAGGGTATTTATAGCCCCCAGCGCTGGGCTAAGGTTCCTTCATTGGGCCGGGCGGATTTGGCCCAATGGAGGAACTGCCAGGTTCTATGTGGGTAGTGGGGACCCGCACGTGGTCCCCTTCCTGGATGTTCTGCGTGAAGTGCGGGCGGACGAAGACGCGGTCTTTCCGGAGTATCGTTGGGGGAACGGTGGACTGAGTCTGCCCTAGTTGGGGTGCTCGAGATAACGTCGAGCTGGACAGCAGGGTGTCGAGCTGGACGTCAGGACGTGGAGCTGGACGGCAGGATGTCGAGCTGGACGTCAGGAGGTGGAGCTGGACATCATCATGTGGAGTTGGACAGCGGGATGTCGAGCTGGACATCAGGATGTCGGGCACGGATGTGACCCCTTTGCTCGGCGTGGTCCTCAGTAAGTCCCTTTGGACTGGGCCTTAGCAATGCTTTTGGGCCTGTCGGGCCCAGTCCAGAACAGGAGCCCCCCAAGTCGTGGTTCCTTTGCGAGGATCCATGACTTGAACCCAAGTTATTCCCCCGTTGAGGTCTCGTGCCCGGGATAGAGGTGTGGGCCCTCGAGAGGCCTCCTCGTGTCGTGCTCGGAGACGTCCTCGGTGGTGGATGCGCGGAGGATCCTTACCGGGCGCGTCGGTCGAGCACACGAGGTATCTTTCGGGAACTGTGCCGCCACCCTATGGGGGTAGGGTCATCATTGCGTTGGGAGCAGCGCGTCGAGGAGATGGAGTCTGTGGTTGCCCGAGGTGACGTTTGGTATTCCACGTCATCACTATAAATAGGAACCTTGGGCCCCATAATACGTTTTCTGCTCTCTGTGCTCTCTCTGCTGCTGCTCTTCCAGGCTTTCTCTAGTTGCGACTTTCCGTCACAGATTCTTCCATTTCGTAGCCAAATCCCACTCTTTGATCCAAGTAAGTGATCTATCTTCTTCATTTTTCTGTTTAGAATGCATGATTTCTGGCGTTTGTAGATGTTTTAGGACCGTGCGCGTGGGATTAGCCCGGTAAACTCATACTTAGCCCGACACATTCATGTCTAGGACCGGCAAACGCATGTTTGTGGCTGGCACATTCATAGTTTTAGGTGATAAACTTCAGAGCTGCCCGGGGTCTTCATGATCCAGGGCGCCTGATTCATGATCGCGCCCGGTATGTTCATGGTCTTGGCCGTGGGCTTCATGGTGCGGCTCGCCATGTTCATACCTCGGGTCGACATGCTTGGAGAGTGGCCGCGCAGTTGGTTTGAGGAAGAACACCGGGTTCTGGACGTCGGGGAGGCAACCATTCATGGAAACGGACTTATGTAGTCGTGTATGGGACGACATGATTTTGTCGAGCGTAGGACTTCGTGCTCAACTGACTGGTTTCCCGTGCTCTGCAGGTAACCATGGCGGACGAGCCGAGCTCCTCCGGACTCCGCGACCGTGAAGAACAGAGTGCCGACGAGTCGGTCACCCTGATTGATACCGTGACCGACCCTTTGCTGGAATGGGTGGGCGTCGACCCGCGGGGGATAGCGTCGATATACAGCCGGGACGACCGACATCCATTCGCTGTCATTGAAGAGGGTCAAGACCAGCCCGGCTTCCAGAAGAACTTCGTAGTCATGCTTCCGTCAACCCGTGCAAGGATTTGCTCGGTTTATCCGAATTACAGCCTCGCGATGTATGAGATCGCGTTCAAAGACCTAGGGCTGCGGCTGCCATTCACTGATTTCCAGGCCGGGGTCTTTATGCACTTGGAGCTGGCCCCGTCCCAGCTACACCCAAACTCTCTCGCCTTCATCCGGTCGTTTGAGTTGACGTGTCGCTACCTGAGGATTGGGGCGACCATCCCGCTTTTCTTCCGGATATTTCACCTGCAGCGTCAGTCCCGAGGAGGGAAACATAGTTGGGTCTCCCTGAAGCAGTCGAGGAGACTCTTTAAGATGTATATGGACTCCGTGAGGGGGTTTAAAGACAAGTGGTACGTGGTACGGCCAGTTACCGACGCTGCTTTAAATTCCCTTTTCGAGGAGGAGGGGCCGGTGAGCAACGATGATGGGGAGGCGATGATGGGCGACGATGGGAACCCTGTGTTGGGTCGTAGGGCTAAAATCCCGATGTACTGGATGTTCCGGCATTACGAGCATGGGACGGGTTATTACCATACCGCCGCAGGGGACATGTGCTCGGAAGACGAGCAGGCGTACGGCGCTCTTTGCCGGTTTGTCGATAGTTTCCATCCCGCCCGGTGGGTTACGCGGGAAGGGGATGATATCCTGGATAAAGATGGTTACCCAATGTTCGAGTCCCGCCCGATTGACACCAAGGCGCTGGTGGAGTGCCCGACGTACAGGCAGGCTGCCCGCCTGTTAGGTTGTTGTTTGAAATTCTTTATTCGTCATTTATTTATGAAGTTTGCTCGATACTGACCTACCCTTTATTTTGTGCAGGTACAATGGCTAGCCGACATGAAAGGCTCTTGAAATTATCCTGCGACCAGAGGCGAGGCAGGAGGGTCGTGAAGGCCCCACAGGCGACGAGGATGGTTCCCCCACACAGTCTAAATGCTCCTTAGCCGGTGAGGGTGGACTCGCCGTCGAGCTCGGGGCCCGCGTCGGATCCAGAAGTCGAGGAGATCGACCCCAGTGCCGTTTTGATGCAGAGGAAGAGGACCCGTGTGGAAGGTGGTCCGACTGTCGGCGAGGACGCCGGTGCTGTTAAATCGTTCGCCTTCCCCCCTTGCTTCGAAGAGGCGGGCTTTTTCGAGCGATTCCCTCCGACAGTGGTTGCCCATGAAGCTGCGGCCATAAAAAAGATGAGTAAAGAGGAACGGAAGGCGTATCTGGCCGCCAGCATGGATGGGCTGGTAAAAATGGCCGAGATGGCTTTGGTGCTATCCGAGGATGGAGGGGATTCTGCCCGTGTTGAAGAACTCGAGCAGGAGAAGGCGGCCCTGACCGCGAGCTCGCTGAAGTTGAAGATCGCTCTGGAACGCTCCGAGGGGATGTTCCGAGAGCAGACTGCGATGCTCGATGCTGAGAGGGAGATGTTGACCCTGGAGAAGGAGAAGTCGGGGAAGTTGACCGAGGAAGGGGAGCTTCTTCGGGCAGACAGGGATCGCCTGGGGGCTGAAGTCGAACGCTTGGCCAAACAGGTCGAGGAAATGAATGCTGCCCTGCCACCTGCCGAGGACGAGCCCGAGGACCTCGTAGCTTTGAAGAGTCGGGTGGAGCTGGTCGCTCACATCCGGCTCCTCGAGGTAGACTGCGTCGGTGCCCTGGAGGACGGGTTCAACTCTGCGGTCGGTCAACTCTCCTTGCTAAACCCCGGCCTGGTCACTGAGGGTATCGGCCACACACACCGGATCGTGGATGGCGTGATCGTTCCTCCGCCCGACTCTCCGAACGCCGACAATGATGATTCCGGGGAGGTCTGAATAGGATAGCGGGCCTGCGTGCCCTTGATATTTGTATTCTTTGGGCCTGCGTGCCCGTTTATTGTACGTTATGAACATCGCCGGCCTTCTTGGTCGGTTTATTATTGTTTTGTCGCCTTCGGGCATTTATATCAATGTTGTTTTACATTTTGGATTTTTTGCCCTTGTTTGAAATCATATATTTGCATGAATTTCTAGCCTAAGTCACGGGCCCGAGGAGTGCCCGTAAGTGGCCTTGATTTGGCGCGCGAGTCTGCCCGCCTCCGTTTGTATGCGTTCCCGGCCCTATTTCGATTGGCCGGAGTCACCTAAGTGTTGTGCTCGAGGGGGGAGATTTTCTTTTGACCCTTGTAGATGGCCCGTTATTCTCGATGAAATGTCGGGCATTTCGGAGCGAAGTTGCTCCGTCGGGCGTTGAGCCCGTTAGGGACGAATCGCCCCTGGCGTGAACTGCCCATCGCGAGCTGGGTGTTCTGCCTTATGGGTACGACGACGGTGGGGCTCGGTATAGCTGTCCACGTCGGGCACTATCGATCGTCATTGTTTACCGCGCGATGCTGTGCCATTTTGGTCGCATGTCGGGCTTGTACCTTAGCCTTATACGAAATTGGACGTTTTTCCTCGTTGACCGAGCGCGGGTGCTGCTGGTCGAGGGTCCCAGGTGTTGATAGTTTCTAACTGTAGTACTGCTTTAGCTTGGCAGCATTCCAGGGTCGTGGTAATGGCTCTCCGTCTAACTGCTCGAGGTAGTACGCCCCGGTACCCGTGGTGCCGTGGACGCGGTAAGGTCCTTCCCAGTTCGCGGCCAACTTCCCTTCGCGGGAATCTTTCTGGTTCCTGCGCAGTACCAGGCTGCCTATTTTGAACTCGCGCTTGATGACCTTGTTGTTGTGGCGCAGAGCCACTCGTTGTTTTAGGGTGGCTTCGCGCAGGGCAACACCCGAACGGATTTCCTCGACAAGGTCGAGTTCATCCCTTAGTGCTTCGTCATTCATTTCTTCGTCGAGGGGTTCCTCCGTTTGTCGGGATGGTTCCATGATTTCGACCGGGATGACAGCTTCGGTGCCGTAGGTCAGTCGGAATGGTGTTTCACCCATCATTGAGTGGGGTGTGGTGCGGTATGCCAAGTCGACGTTTGAGCCCTCGGAGGATGACTCTGTTCGCGGCTTCGGGTTGCCCGTTGGTCTGAGGGTGCTCGACCGACGTGAAATGTTGTTTGGTCCAG
The DNA here is from genome assembly GCA_948472305.1 of Vicia faba. Taxonomy (NCBI): domain Eukaryota; kingdom Viridiplantae; phylum Streptophyta; class Magnoliopsida; order Fabales; family Fabaceae; genus Vicia; species Vicia faba. The sequence goes on along the minus strand of OX451741.1, from coordinate 1,257,913,588 downwards.
TTTGGTGACGAAGTCTCGGAACCCGTGGTCGGTGAACTGGGTACCGTTGTCGGTCACCAGGGCCTGCGGAATTCCGAACCTAGCGAGGACGTTTCTTTTGTAGAAACGGAGGATATTGTGTGAGGTGATTTTTGCGAGTGCCTCGGCCTCGATCCACTTCGTGAAGTAATCCACGGCGACGATTAGAAATTTGTTCTGGTAGGTTCCTTGCACGAAGGGCCCGAGGATGTCCATGCCCCACCAGGCGAACGACCACGGGGACGACAGTGTGTTCAGCTCGTGCGGGGGGGCGAGGTGCATATCCCCGTGCTTCTGGCACTTGTCACATTTTTTCACGTGTTCCTTGGCGTCCTGTTGCATCGTCGCCCAGTAATATCCTGCTCGGAGGGCTTTCCTTGCCAAGGATTTACCGCCCATGTGCTGGGCGTTGATCCCTTCGTGTATCTCCCGCAGTACGTCGGGGATGGCGGACTGGTCGATGCATTTCAGGAGGGGAATGGAGAATCCTCTTCGGTACAGTTTCTGCTCGAGAACAACATAGGAACATGCTCGTCGCTTGATTATGGCCGCTTCGGCCTGGTTCGACGGGAGTTATCCCTTTGTCAGGAAATTATAAACCGGGGTCATCCAGGACGTGGCGTCCCCGATGGCGTGGATCTCGACCGTAGTCGAAGATGGTTCGATGCTCGGTCGTGCCAGAGATTCCTAGATGACGGATTTATTCCCGCCCTTCTTTCGTGTGCTCGCAAGTTTGGACAATATGTCTGCCCTCGTGTTTTGCTCGCGGGGAACATGAGAAATTTCTGCACGTACGAACTTCGTCATTTGTTTTTTGACTAAGTTCAAGTACTCAATGAGGTTGTCATTTTTGGCCTGGTAGCTTCCCTGTACTTGAGAGGCGACGAGCTGGGAGTCGGTGTAAATTTGAACCTCGCGGGCTCCTAGGTCTCGGCTAATCTCAGTCCTGTGAGCAGGGCTTCGTATTCTGCCTGGTTATTTGACGTCGGGAAGGAGAGAACCAAGGAGTGCTCGATTACTACGCCTTCTTCGTTTTCCAGGAGGATCCCTGCGCCTCTTTCGGACGAGCTGGAGGCTCCGTCGACGAAGATGGTCCACTTGTGTTCCTTCCCCGGGGGAAGGTCGTGAGTGGTCATCTCCGCGACGAAGTCGGCCAAGGCTTGTGCTTTCAGGGCCTTCCTGCTCTCGTACTGAATGTCGAATTCGGAGAGTTCCAAGGACCACTTCAGCATTCTGCCCGCCATATCTGGCCGACTCAGGAGTTGCCTCACCGGCTGATCAGTTCGCACGATGATGGTGTGTGCTAGAAAGTAGTGTCTGAGTCTCCTCGCAGCATTGACGAGGGCCAGAGCAACCTTTTCTATCTGTTGATATCTGCTTTCGGGACCTTGTAAGGCTTTGCTCGTGAAATAGACAGGTTTCTGCCCGTCAGGGGTTTCGCGGACAAGGGCTGCGCTGATGGCTTCGTTCGAAACGGCCAAGTATAAGTATAGTGGTTCTCCGTCGTCTGGTCGAGACAGCACGGGTGGTTGAGATAGGCTCTGCTTCAGATGGCGAAGTACGTGCTCGCATTCCTCGTTCCATTCGAATGCTGCTTCCTTTCGGAGGAGCTTGAAGAAGGGGAGGGCGTGCTGAGCGGACTTCGCGACGAAGCGGGATAGTGACGTCAACATGCCGTTCATGATTTATATCGACTTCTTCGACGTCGGTGTCGGGAGGTCGGAGAACGCCCGACATTTTTCGGGGTTGGCTTCAATCCCTCGTTCTGTTAGATAGAAACCTAGGAATTTTCCTGCCTTAACCCCGAACATGCACTTCTCGAGGTTGAACCTCATTTTGCACTGTCTTGCTTGGGCGAAGACTGTCTTGAGATGAGCTGCGTGATCGGTGTCTGCTCGGGATTTGACGATCATGTCGTCCATGTATACCTCGAGCATGTCGCCAATCTGTTTGTTGAACACTTTGTTCATCATGCGCTGGTAAGTTGCACCGGCGTTCTTCAGTCTGAAGGGCATTACGTTGTAGTAATAGTTGCCCGAGCTGGTCATGAACTCCGTGCAGCGTTTGTCTCCCAGAGCCATTGGGATTTGATTATACCCCGAGTAGGCGTCCATGAACGATAAAGTCTTGTAGCCGGCCGAATTGTCGACCAGCATGTCTATGTTAGGTAGAGGAAAAGCATCCTTCGGGCAAGCCCGGTTGAGGTCGGTATAGTCAACACACATTCTCCATTTTCCATTATTCTTTTTAACAAGTACAACATTTGACAGCCAGGTGGAGTACCGGGCTTCAGAAATAAAATTTGCCTCTAGGAGGTCTTTTACAGCTTTTTCAGCAGCCTCCGTTTTTTCTGGAGACTGCCTACGCCTACGTTGTACTACGGCCTTGGCGGCTGGATCAATGGAGAGGTGATGACAGGCGACCTCAGGGTCGAGTCCGGGCATCTCTGCAGCGCTCCAGGCGAAGAGATCAGCATTCTCGCGCAGACAGGCCTTGATTTGCTTCCTGGCCAAGTCGGGGAGGTCTTTGCCAATCTTCACTCCTTTGGTCGGGTCTGCTCCGAGGGGAACGAGTTCAAAATCACCGTCCGGAATAGGTCGGAGTGGGATTTGCTCGCTGCTGGATGGCTCGTCTTGGTCGAAGCGAGCGTCGAGGGCTATGGAGTCGACCTTTGGTGGAGCCTTCTGGGCTTCTTCCTCGGGGGATGCTCTGTCGGGCTCCTGCTTTGTCCTCTTGGTGGGTCTGGTCCCCACGTTGACGGTATCCCGTCCCTTTGAAGCGGCGTTGAAGCACCTGCGGGCAGCGGCGAGGTCTCCCTGGATGGTGGCTACCCTTGCCCTTTTGGTATAGAACTTCATTTTTAGATGGACAGTTGAGGGCACCGCTGTCAGCTCCGCCAATGTCGGCCTCCCCAAGATGCAATTGTATAGGGACGGGCAATCAATGACGAGGAAGCGGACCTTCACCTGTCTTGTAGCCGTTCCTTCTCCGAACGTCACCAGGAGCTCGACATAACCCCAAGGTTTGGAAGTCGAGCCGTTGAAGCCTTGAAGATCTGAACCCACATACGGAGACAGATGTGAGTCGTCCAGTTGCAAGGTCCGGAACAGCTGGCTGTACATCACGTCGACGGAACTTCCTTCGTCGACCAGGATGCGATGCACGTCAAAATTGGCCATCTTTGCCCTTATCAGCAAGGGGATGACTGCGTTCGGGGCTCCGCCGGGGAGCTCTTCTAGGTAGAAGGTGATGGGCTCTGACCTGCCCTTCACCCTTTCGAACGTCACAGTTTGTGGAGGAGCTGTGTCGACCAGTTCGTCCAACTTCCTCTTGGCTGAATTGATGGTGAGGTCGTTGAACCCGCCCCCGCTGATGACCATGGCGGAGGGGAAGTATTCCCACCTGCTGTGTGTTGTCAGGGGCTCCTGCAGGAGCTCGGGAACGTCGAAATCCTTGGGCCTGGTTACCGAGAAGGCGGTCTGGATTGGTACCGACTCGTCTGATGGTCGGGCATCCTCTTCGGGCTCCTTAGCTTCATGGGCGTCACGACGGGGAGCGTTGTTTCTCCTGTACTGTGCGAGCCTCCCTCCTTTGATGAGGGTTTCAATGGCGTCCTTGAGGTGGACGCAGTCCTCTGTCAAATGGCCATGACTCCTATGGTATTGACAATATTTATTTTTGTCTGCCCCTGGCTTGGCGGGAGCAGGTCGGGGACGCTTGACGCCACCGTCTCTGAAATCTGTGCTAGCACACTCCGCCAAAATACGCTCGCGGGAAGCCGTGAGCGGAGTGTACTCAGTGAAACGTCCCGAGGGGCCCCTTTGTTCCCGGACCTCCCGGAGTCGATCTTCCTTCCTTTTCTCCCCGGTACGTCGGGGAGGAGGGTCTTGTCGCGAGCTGCTGCTATGATTGGGAGCGCGAGCCCTGGAGTCTCGTGCCCTGTTGGCAGCTTCTCTCTCCTCGTAGTCCATGTATGCTCGGGCTTTGTCGAGGAGAGCATCAAAAGTTGCAGGTGGCTCAATAGCCACAGCTTTTCTGAATTCTGTGCCGGGGAGGAGGCCCCTCTCCAGCAAATATCTTTTCATATGGTCCGCGCAGGGGACCTGTATTGCTTCCCGGTTGAAGCGGTTGATGAATTCCCTCAAGGTTTCATCCTGTCTTTGGATGATGGCCTCGAGGGCCGCCTCGGTCGTCGGGTGGCGCCGAGAAGCTGTGAAGGAACTGATGAACTGGTTCTTCAGGTTCCGCCACGAGGTAATTGAGCCCGGGGCGAGTCCTTTATACCAGTCCATGGCCGCCTTCCTGAGAGTCGTGGGGAAGAGACGGCACTTGATGGGCCCCCCGACATTATGATAGTGGAGCATGGCTTCGAACCCGTCAATGTGGTCGACCTGGTCTGCTACGCCGTCATACTCCTTCAGATGTGGGGGCTTCTCCATGCCCGGGGGGATAGGTGCATCCATGATGGCCTGCGACAGGAGACCGCGGGGGTCGTCCTCGTCGCTCCTCTCCGGAGAAAGAGAAGGGGTCCTGTAGTTATGTCTGGCACGATGATCGTGCTGAGATTCCCTCGAGCGTGATGCTCGGTGGTTGAAGGTCACACGCCCGTCTCCGGGGTGCCTCTTGTCGTGCCTTTATGGGTCGCGACTGGGTTCCCCGGCTGGAATAGCGGGCTGTCTCTCATAGTTGGGCCGCCTCTGCTTTGGTCGGGGAGAGGGGCTCCTGGAGTTCTCCCTGTAGTGTCTCCGCGGGGGAGAAGGGTGTCGAACTTCTTCGACCCGAGGAGGTGGAGAAGGTGGCCTCCGATGCCTCCTCGGGGGTCGTCGATCATTTTCGAGTGCCCTTAGTCTTTCTCCTTGGGCGAATATGAGATAATTTGTCTGGTTGATGGCCGCGAACAGTGCCTGAGTCGTGGCATCTGCCCCGGCAGGAACTGGGACTTCATAGAACCGGGCAGCTCTGTGATGGGCGAGAGCTACCGGGTCGTCCTCGAGTGCTGGAGGGGTCGTCGAGGACAACGCAGTATTCCCGTCCCTGTAGGTGGAAGGTCCAGGGGCGGTGGTCACAGGGATGGCAATGTGGCCGGGATCACCGGGATTGTCGAGGTTTCCATTCTTGTCCGCGGGACCGTTATTAGTGTCGGCGACACGGACGGGCTGCTCGTCGCGAGCTGGATCAGCCATGACAGGTAGTTAGATTGAGCTTTGGTCCTTAGAATTGTTCGTTAGACGGGGAAGCTGTTTCCCACAGACGGCGCCACTGATCTGACCTGATCAGAAATGGACCGTCACGGCTGGCTCCGAGCAGAAAGCTTTTTGAACGAGGTGGGGGGGGGGGTACCTGTAAGGCACTCTGATGCTGAAGTAAGTAGGAGTACGAGCAGATAATAGTAAGTTGAGGTTAGAATGATGAATACCTGACCCTCTGGAAACAGAGGGTATTTATAGCCCCCAGCGCTGGGCCAAGGTTCCTTCATTGGGCCGGGCGGATTTGGCCCAATGGAGGAACTGCCAGGTTCTACGTGGGTAGTGGGGACCCGCACGTGGTCCCCTTCCTGGATGTTCTGCTTGAAGTGCGGGCGGACGAAGACGCGGTCTTTCTGGAGTATCGTTGGGGGAACGGTGGACTGAGTCTGCCCTAGTTGGGGTGCTCGAGACAACGTCGAGCTGGACAGCAGGGTGTCGAGCTGGACGTCAGGACGTGGAGCTGGACGGCAGGATGTCGAGCTGGACATCATCACGTGGAGTTGGACAGCGGGATGTCGAGCTGGACATCAGGATGTTGGGCACGGATGTGACCCCTTTGCTCGGCGTGGTCCTCAGTAAGTCCCTTTGGACTTGGCCTTAGCAATGCTTTTGGGCCTGTCGGGCCCAGTCCAGAACACTATTCTTTGCATAAAATCAAAAACTTATAACATGAAAAATGTAGCTCATGAACTCACGAATCCAGTGATATAAAGAACACGACCTAACTCTAAAAGACCAAAGAGAATTTTAATGGCCCTAATTTCTGACCTAGTTTTTTCAGCAACTTCAACAATCAAATACTCTTAGCTCAGTTAATATAAATGGAAAGTATGCATATGTACAACTCAAGCATGTTAAGGACTACATTTTTGCTTCACAAACCTAAGCTTAAGGATGCCTAAATAGAGAGATAGAAACCTGACAAATACCTTGTTCAGATGAGTTTGGATATGGCAATGTGGGAACTTTGAGTGAGGCCTGAAGTTCTTGTGAGCTTGCTTGAAGTCCCTCAAGCTTCTCCAATGCTCAACTTGCCTTGTAGATGTCTGAATCTTCCTATAGAAGTCAACCTGCAAACTCAGAAAATGAAAATGGTGAAGTGTGAAACTGAGCTCACAGTTGCTAGACAGGGGGCTGGATAGTTCAGGTGTGTTGTAGGGAATATGTTTGAAGAGTTAAAAGGAAAAACGCACGAGCCAATTTCAAAATGGCTTGACTTCTACAGATGATGCTCTGTTTGGGCAGAAAATGGTGATTTTGGTGTTTGAGGGTGTTTTGGAAGTTATGCACTCGTGTTTCTGCTTGAGACAATGTTCTGAAGTTGGTTCAAATTATGCTGAGACTTCTCTATATCAGATGCACAAGCTTACTTGACTTTTGCAAGTTTCTTGCTTTTGAAGAAAAGGTGAAGTGACAATGCCCAAAAGCTTGTACTTGCTAGTTCCTTAGCTGATAAGAGTTGGTAAACATGCCTGATAACTGTGGATCTTGTTTGCAAAAAGAGATTAGGTCCATGGCTCAAGATAAACAAAGTTGTAAAAGCTAGCTTTATGAAAGTAGTATTATGAACTTTATGCCATTTTTGGAATAATTCTTTGTGCAATGCTTCAAAGATCAGAATAAGACTATTATCCAATGTGTTTGCATTAAATTTTGGAGTGTAGAAGGGATTAGGACCTGTAAAACCAAGTACAAGCATGTTTGAAACTGATTTGCAACTTGTACCAATGTGAAAAATGCCTTGAACAAAAGTGATAAATTGCCAATTTCATTTCTTCGATTCTCCCTAACCACAAATGATCTTGGAGAGTTCTTGGACATTTTGGAAAGCTTGTAACATTCTCTACAATCCATATTTGAAATGAATTTTGAGATTCCTCTTGGAACTAGGTGAAAAATTGCCATGAACTTAGGTAAAAAATCTGCCTAAACTAGGGCAAAATTTCACTAAGTTAAAAAGTTTATGGACCCCTATTCACAAAATCATAACTTTAGATACAAGCATATTTTGGGAAAACTTTGTGAATAAAATTTGTAGATTTTGTGGAGGACTACAACTTTCATGTTGGAAGTTTTCTTTGAATCCAATTGCATCATGGTGAGAAAGTTGGGAAAAGTTGGGAAAAAATAAGAAATTTTCATAACTTAGAAAAATTTTAAGTTATGAAAATTTTCAAACTTAAACCCTAATTTCCCAAATTTAAGTTTCTTGGTGAACAAGTTTCAAGTTTTGACACATCTTGATGAAATATGACCCTTGGCACTTGATTTTGACCAAAAAGTCAAAGTTTAACTTTCCAGTGTACAATTGATTTTTGATCAGTTGACTGCAAAATTCATCTGTCAATCCTATGCATTTGAGATCTTTTGAACCTTGTGATTAGGTCAAGATGGTGCCATTGAGTCCTTGAAACCATACTTGAACCCAATTTGCCAATGGCTAGGTCAAAAAAATCAGAAATTGCCTTTCTCCAGTCAAAACCCTAATTTTGACCATTTTGCTCTTTTGGTGATCTGATCAAATTTCTTGAGGAGTTGTGATCCAAACTTGGTCAAATGGTTCATGTTCTGGACTGGGCCCGACAAGCCCAAAAGCATTGCTAAGGCCCAGTCCAAAGGGACATACTGAGGACCACGCCGAGCAAAGGGGTCACATCCGTGCCCGACATCCTGATGTCCAGCTCGACATCCCGCTGTCCAACTCCACGTGATGATGTCCAGCTCCACCTCCTGACGTCCAGCTCGACATCCTGCCGTCCAGCTCCACGTCCTGACGTCCAGCTCGACGCCCTGCCGTCTAGCTCGACGTTGTCTCGAGCATCCCAACTAGGGCAGACTCAGTCCACCGTTCCCCCAACGATACTCCAGAAAGACCGCGTCTTCGTCCGCCCGCACTTCACGCAGAACATCCAGGAAGGGGACCACGTGCGGGTCCCCACTACCCACGTAGAACCTGGCAGTTCCTCCATTGGGCCAAATCCGCCCGGCCCAATGAAGGAACCTTGGCCCAGCGCTGGGGGCTATAAATACCCTCTGTTTCCAGAGGGTCAGGTATTCATCATTCTAACCTCAACTTACTATTATCTGCTCGTACTCCTACTTACTTCAGCATCGGAGTGCCTTACAGGTACCCCCCCCCCCCCCCCACCTCGTTCAAAAAGCTTTCTGCTCGGAGCCAGCCGTGACGGTCCATTTCTGATCAGGTCAGATTAGTGGCGCCGTCTGTGGGAAACAGCTTCCCCGTCTAATGAACAATTCTAAGGACCAAAGCTCAATCTAACTACCTGTCATGGCTGATCCAGCTCGCGACGAGCAGCTCGTCCGTGTCGCCGACACTAATAACGGTCCCGCGGACAAGAATGGGCACCTCGATAACCCCGGTGATTCCGGCCACATTGCCATCCCTGTGACCACCGCCCCCGGACCTTCCACCTACAGGGACGGGAATACTGCATCATCCTCGACGACCCCTCCAGCACTCGAGGACGACTCGGTAGCTCTCACCCATCACAGAGCTTCCCGGTTCTTTGAAGTCCCAGTTCCTGTCGGGGCAGATGCCACGACTCAGGCACTGTTCGCGGCCATCAACTAGACAAATTATCTCATATTCGCCCAAGGAGAAAGACTAAGGGCACTTGAAAATGATCGACGACCCCCGAGGAGGCATCGGAGACCACCTTCTCCACCTCCTCGGGTCGAAGAAGTTCGACACCCTTCTCCCCCGCGGAGACACTACAGGGAGAACTCCAGGAGCCCCTCTCCCCGACCAAAGCAGAGGCGGCCCAACTATGAGAGACAGCCCGCTATTCCAGCCGGGGAACCCAGTCGCGACCCATCAAGGCACGACAAGAGGCACCCCGGAGACGGGCGTGTGACCTTCAACCACCGAGCATCACGCTCGAGGGAATCTCAGCACGATCATCGTGCCAGACATAACTACAGGACCCCTTCTCTTTCTCCGGAGAGGAGCGACGAGGACGACCCCCGCGGTCCCCTGTCGCAGGCCATCATGGATGCACCTATCCCCCCGGGCATGGAGAAGCCCCCACATCTGAAGGAGTATGACGGCGTAGCAGACCCGGTCGACCACATTGACGGGTTCGAAGCCATGCTCCACTATCATAATGTCGGGGGGCCCATCAAGTGCCGTCTCTTCCCCACGACTCTCAGGAAGGCGGCCATGGACTGGTATAAAGGACTCGCCCCGGGCTCAATTACCTCGTGGCGGAACCTGAAGAACTAGTTCATCAGTTCCTTCACGGCTTCTCGGCGCCACCCGAAGACCGAGGCGGCCCTCGAGGCCATCATCCAAAGACAGGATGAAACCTTGAGGGAATTCATCAACCGCTTCAACCGGGAAGCAATACAGGTCCGCTGCGCGGACCATATGAAAAGATATTTGCTGGAGAGGGGCCTCCTCCCCGGCACAGAATTCAGAAAAGCTGTGGGTATTGAGCCACCTGCAACTTTTGATGCTCTCCTCGACAAAGCCCGAGCATACATGGACTACGAGGAGAGAGAAGCCGCCAACAGGGCACGAGACTCCAGGGCTCGCGCTCCCAATCATAGCAGCAGCTCGCGACAAGACCCTCCTCCCCGACGTACCGGGGAGAAAAGGAAGGAAGATCGACCCCGGGAGGTCCGGGAACAAAGGGGCCCCTCGGGCCGTTTCACTGAGTACACTCCGCTCACGGCTTCCCGCGAGCGTATTTTGGCGGAGTGTGCTAGCACAGATTTCATAGACGGTGGCGTCAAGCGTCCCCGACCTGCTCCCGCCAAGCCAAGGGCAGACAAAAATAATACTGTCAATACCATAGGAGTCATGGCCATTTGACAGAGGATTGCGTCCACCTCAAGGACGCCATTGAAACCCTCATCAAAGGAGGGAGGCTCGCACAGTACAGGCGAAACGACGCTCCCCGTCGTGACGCCCATGAAGCTAAGGAGCCCGAAGAGGATTCCCGACCATCAAACGAGTCGGTACCAATCCAGACCGCCTTCTCGGTAACCAGGCCTGAGGATTTCGACGTTCCCGAGCTCCTGCAGGAGCCCCTGACAACACACAGCAGGTGGGAATACTTCCCCTCTGCCATGGTCATCAGTGGGGGCGGGTTCAACGACCTCACCATCAATTCAGCCAAGAGGAAGTTGGACGAACTGGTCGACACAGCTCCTCCACAAACTGTGACGTTCGAAAGGGTGAAGGGCAGATCAGAGCCCATCACCTTCTACCTAGAAGAGCTCCCCGGCGGAGCCCCGAACGCAGTCATCCCCTTGCTGATAAGGGCAAAGATGGCCAATTTTGACGTGCATCGCATCCTGGTCGACGAAGGGAGTTCCGTCGACGTGATGTACAGCCAGTTGTTTCGGACCTTGCAACTGGACGACTCACACCTTTCTCCGTATGTGGGTTCAGATCTTCAAGGCTTCAACGGCTCGACTTCTAAACCTTGGGGTTATGTCGAGCTCCTGGTGACGTTCGGGGAAGGAACGGCTACAAGACAGGTTAAGGTCCGCTTCCTCATCATTGATTGCCCGTCCCTATACAATTGCATCTTGGGGAGGCCGGCATTGGCGGAGCTGACAGCGGTGCCCTCAACTGTCCATCTAAAAATGAAGTTCTATACCAAAAGGGCAAGGGTAGCCACCATCCAGGGAGACCTCGCCGCTGCCCGCAGGTGCTTCAACGCCGCTTCAAAGGGACGGGATACCGTCGACGTGGGGACCAGACCCACCAAGAGGACAAAGCAGGAGCCCGACAGAGCATCCCCCGAGGAAGAAGTCCAGAAGGCTCCACCAAAGGTCGACTCCATAGCCCTCGACGCTCGCTTCGACCAAGACGAGCCATCCAGCAGCGAGCAAATCCCACTCCGACCTATTCCGGACGGTGATTTCGAACTCGTTCCCCTCGGAGCAGACCCGACCAAGGGAGTGAAGATTGGCAAAGACCTCCCCGACTTGTCCAGGAAGCAAATCAAGGCCTGTCTGCGCGAGAATGATGATCTCTTCGCCTGGAGCGCTGCAGAGATGCCCGGACTCGACCCTGAGGTCGCCTGTCATCACCTCGCCATTGATCCAGCCGCCAAGGTCGTAGTACAACGTAGGCGTAGGCAGTCTCCAGAAAAAACGGAGGCTGCTGAAAAAGCTGTAAAATACCTCCTAGAGGCAAATTTTATTTCTGAAGCCCGGTACTCCACCTGGCTGTCAAATGTTGTACTTGTTAAAAAGAATAATGGAAAATGGAGAATGTGTGTTGACTATACCGACCTCAACCGGGCTTTCCCGAAGGATGCTTTTCCTCTACCTAACATAGACATGCTGGTCGACAATTCGGCCGGCTACAAGACTTTATCGTTCATGGACGCCTACTCGGGGTATAATCAAATCCCAATGGCTCTAGGCGACAAAAGCTGCACGGCGTTCATGACCAGCTCGGGCAACTATTACTACAACGTAATGCCCTTCGGACTGAAGAACGTCGGTGCAGCGTTTGTCACCCAGAGCCATTGGGATTTGATTATACCCCGAGTAGGCGTCCATGAACGATAAAGTCTTGTAGCCGGCCGAATTGTCGACCAGCATGTCTATGTTAGGTAGAGGAAAAGCATCCTTACCAGCGCATGATGAACAAAGTGTTCAACAAACAGATTGGCGACATGCTCGAGGTATACATGGACGACATGATCGTCAAATCCCGAGCAGACACCGATCACGCAGCTCATCTCAAGACAGTCTTCGCCCAAGCAAGACAGTGCAAAATGAGGTTCAACCCCGAGAAGTGCACGTTCGGGGTTAAGGCAGGAAAATTCCTAGGTTTCTATCTAACAGAACGAGGGATTGAAGCCAACCCCGACAAATGTCGGGCGTTCTCCGACCTCCCGACACCGACGTCGAAGAAGTCGATACAAATCATGAACGGCATGTTGACGTCACTATCCCGCTTCGTCGCGAAGTCCGCTCAGCACGCCCTCCCCTTCTTCAAGCTCCTCCGAAAGGAAGCAGCATTCGAATGGAACAAGGAATGCGAGCACGCACTTCGCCAGCTGAAGCAGAGCCTATCTCAACCGCCCGTGCTGTCTCGACCAGACGACGGAGAACCACTATACTTATACTTGGCCATTTCGAACGAAGCCATCAGCGCAGCCCTTGTCCGCGAAACCCCTGACGGGCAGAAACCTGTCTATTTCACGAGCAAAGCCTTACAAGGCCCCGAAAGCAGATATCAACAGATAGAAAAGGTTGCTCTGGCCCTCGTCAACGCTGCGAGGAGACTCAGACACTACTTTCTAGCCCACACCATCATCGTGCGAACCGATCAGCCGGTGAGGCAACTCCTGGGTCGGCCAGATATGGCGGGCAGAATGCTGAAGTGGTCCTTGGAACTCTCCGAATTCGACATTTAGTACGAGAGCAGGAAGGCCCTGAAAGCACAAGCCTTGGCCGACTTCGTCGCGGAGATAACCACTCACGACCTTCCCCCGGGGAAGGAACACAAGTGGACCATCTTCGTCGACGGAGCCTCCAGCTCGTCCGGAAGCGGCGCAGGGATCCTCCTGGAAAACGAAGAAGGCGTAGTAATCGAGCACTCCTTGGTTCTCTCCTTCCCGACGTTAAATAACCAGGCGGAATACGAAGCCCTGCTCGCAGGACTGAGATTAGCCGAGGACCTAGGAGACCGCGAGGTTCAAATTTACACCGACTCCCAGCTCGTCGCCTCTCAAGTACAGGGAAGCTACCAGGCCAAAAATGACAACCTCATTGAGTACTTGAACTTAGTCAAAAAACAAATGACGAAGTTCGTACGTGCAGAAATTTCTCATGTTCCCCGCGAGCAAAACACGAGGGCGGACATATTGTCCAAACTCGCGAGCACACGAAAGAAGGGCGGGAATAAATCCGTCATCCAGGAATCTCTGGCACGACCGAGCATCGAACCATCTTCGACTACGGTCGAGATCCACGCCATCGGAGACGCCACGTCCTGGATGACCCCGGTTTATAATTTCCTGACAAAGGGAGAACTCCCGTCGAACCAGGCCGAAGCTGCCATAATCAAGCGACGAGTATGTTCCTATGTTGTTCTCGAGCAGAAACTGTACCGAAGAGGATTCTCCATTCCCCTCCTGAAATGCATCGACGAGTCCTCCATCCCCGACGTACTGCGGGAGATACACGAAGGGATCAACGCCCAGCACATGGGCGGTAAATCCTTGGCAAGGAAAGCCCTTCGAGCGGGATACTACTGGCCGACGATGCAACAGGACGCCAAGGAACACGTGAAAAAATGTGACAAGTGCCAGAAGCACGGGGATATGCACCTCGCCCCCCCGCACGAGCTGAACACATTGTCGTCCCCATGGTCGTTCGCCTGGTGGGGCATGGACATCCTCGGGCCCTTCGTGCAAGGAACCTACCAGAACAAATTTCTAATCGTCGCCGTGGATTACTTCACGAAGTGGATCGAGGCCGAGGCACTTGAAAAAATCACCTCACACAATATCCTCCGTTTCTACAAAAGAAACGTCCTCGCTAGGTTCGGAATTCCGCAGGCCCTGGTGACCGACAACGGTACCCAGTTCACCGACCACGGGTTCCGAGACTTCGTCACCAAACTAGGGACCAAACAACATTTCACGTCGGTCGAGCACCCTCAGACCAACGGGCAAGCCGAAGCCGCGAACAGAGTCATCCTCCGAGGGCTCAAACGTCGACTTGGCGAAGCCAAAAGAGGATGGGTCGAGGAGCTCCACAGCGTCCTGTGGGCATACCGCACCACACCCCACTCAACGACGGGTGAAACACCATTCCGACTGACCTACGGCACCGAAGCTGTCATCTCGGTCGAAATCATGGAACCATCCCGACGAACGGAGGAACCCCTCGACAAAGAAATGAATGACGAAGCACTAAGGGATGAACTCGACCTTGTCGAGGAAATCCGTTCGGGTGCTGCCCTGCGCGAAGCCACCCTAAAACAACAAGTGGCTCTGCGCCACAACAACAAGGTCATCAAGCGCGAGTTCAAAATAGGCAGCCTGGTACTGCGCAGGAACCAGAAAGATTCCCGCGAAGGGAAGTTGGCCGCGAACTGGGAAGGACCTTACCGCGTCCACGGCACCACGGGTACCGGGGCGTACTACCTCGAGCAGTTAGACGTAGAGCCATTACCACGACCCTGGAATGCTGCCAAGCTAAAGCAGTACTACAGTTAGAAACTATCAACACCTGGGACCCTCGACCAGCAGCACCCGTGCTCGGTCAACGAGGAAAAACGTCCAATTTCGTATAAGGCTAAGGTACAAGCCCGACATGCGACCAAAATGGCACAGCATCGCGCGGTAAACAATGACGATCGATAGTGCCCGATGTGGACAGCTATACCGAGCCCCACCGTCGTCGTACCCATAAGGCAGAACACCCAGCTCGCGATGGGCAGTTCACGCCAGGGGCGATTCGTCCCTAACGGGCTCAACGCCCAACGGAGCAACTTCGCTCCGAAATGCCCGACATTTCATCGAGAATAACGGGCCATCTACAAGGGTCAAAAGAAAATCTCCCCCCTCGAGCACAACACTTAGGTGACTCCGGCCAATCGAAATAGGGCCGGGAACGCATACAAACGGAGGCGGGCAGACTCGCGCGCCAAATCAAGGCCACTTACGGGCACTCCTCGGGCCCGTGACTTAGGCTAGAAATTCATGCAAATATATGATTTCAAACAAGGGCAAAAAATCCAAAATGTAAAACAACATTGATATAAATGCCCGAAGGAGACAAAACAATAATAAACCGACCAAGAAGGCCGGCGATGTTCATAACGTACAATAAACGGGCACGCAGGCCCAAAGAATACAAATATCAAGGGCACGCAGGCCCGCTATCCTATTCAGACCTCCACGGAATCATCATTGTCGGCGTTCGGAGAGTCGGGCGGAGGAACGATCATGCCATCCACGATCCGGTGTGTGTGACCGATACCCTCAGTGCCCAGGCCAGGGTTCAGCAAGGAGAGTTGACCGACCGCAGAGTTGAACCCGTCCTCCAGGGCACCGACGCAGTCTACCTCGAGGAGCCGGATATGGGCGACCAACTCCACCCGACTCTTCAAAGCTACTAAGTCCCCGGGCTCGTCCTCGGCAGGTTGCAGGGCAACATTCATTTCATCGACCTGTTTGGCCAAGCGTTCGACTTCGGCCACCAAGCGATCCCTATCCGCCCGAAGAAGCTCCCCTTCCTCGGTCAACTTCCCCGACTTCTCCTTCTCCAGGGTCAACATCTCCCTCTCAGCATCGAGCATCGCAGTCTGCTCTCGGAACATCCCCTCGGAGCGTTCCAGAGCGACCTTCAACTTCCGCGAGCTCGCGGTCAGGGCCGCCTTCTCCTGCTCGAGTTCTTCAACACGGGCAGAATCCCCTCCATCCTCGGATAGCACCAAAGCCATCTCGGCCATTTTTACCAGCCCATCCATGCTGGCGGCCAGATACGCCTTCCGTTCCTCTTTACTCATCTTTTTTATTGCCGCAGCTTCATGGGCAACCACTGTCGGGGGGAATCACTCGAAAAAGCCCGCCTCTTCGAAGCAAGGGGGGAAGGCGAAAAATTTAACAACACCGGCGTCCTTGCCGACAGTCGGACCACCTTCCACACGGGTCCTCTTCCTCTGCGTCAAAACGGCACTGGGGTCGATCTCCTCGACTTCTGGATCCGACGCGGGCCCCGAGCTCGACGGCGAGTCCACCCTCGCCGGCTAAGGAGCATTTGGACTGTGTGGTGGGCCCATTCTCGTCGCCTGTGGGGCCTTCACGACCCTCCTGCCTCGCCTCTGGTCGCAGGATAATTTCAAGAGCCTTTCATGTCGACTAGCCATCGTACCTGCACAAAATAAAGAAGTCAGTATCGAGCAAACTTCATAAATAAATGACGAATAAAGAATTTCAAGCAACAAACAACCTAACAGGCGGGCAGCCTGCCTGTATGTCGGGCACTCCACCAGCGCCTTGGTGTCAATCGGACGGGACTCGAACGTTGGGTAACCATCTTTTTCCAGGATATCATCCCCTTCCCGCGTAACCCACCGGGCGGGATGGAAACTGTCGACAAACCGGCAAAGAGCGTCGTACGCCTGCTCGTCTTCCGAGCACATGTCCCCGGCGGCGGTATGGTAATAACCCGTCCCATGCTCGTAATGCCGGGACATCCAGTACACCGGGATTTTAGCCCTACGACCCAACACAGGGTTCCCGTCGTCGCCCATCATCGCCTCCCCATCGTCGTCGCTCACCGGCCCCTCCTCCTCGAAAAGGGAATTTAAAGCAGCGTCGGTAACTGGCCGTACCACGTACCACTTGTCTTTAAACCCCCTCACGGAGTCCATATACATCTTAAAGAGTCTCCTCGACTGCTTCAGGGAGACCCAGCTATGTTTCCCTCCTCGGGACTGACGCTGCAGGTGAAATATCCGGAAGAAAAGCGGGATGGTCGCCCCGATCCTCAGGTAGCGACACGTCAACTCAAACGCCCGGATGAAGGCGAGAGAGTTTGGGTGTAGCTGGGACGGGGCCAGCTCCAAGTGCATAAAGACCCCGGCCTGGAAATCAGTGAATGGCAGCCGCAGCCCTAGGTCTTTGAACACGATCTCATACATCGCGAGGCTGTAATTCGGATAAACCGAGCAAATCCTTGCACGGGTTGACGGAAGCATGACTACGAAGTTCTTCTGGAAGCCGGGCTGGTCTTGACCCTCTTCAATGACCGTGTATGGATGTCGGTCGTCCCGGCTGTAGACCGACGTTATCCCCCGTGGCTCGACGCCCACCCATTCCAGCAAAGGGTCGGTCACGGTATCAATCAGGGTGACCGACTCGTCGGCACTCTGCTCTTCACGGTCGCGGCGTCCGGAGGAGCTCGGCTCGTCCGCCATGGTTTCCTGCAGAGCACGGGAAACCAGTCAGTTGAGCACGAAGCCCTACGCTCGACAAAATCACGTCGTCCCATGCACGACTACATAAGTCCGTTTCCACGAATGGTTGCCTCCCCGACATCCTGAACCCGGTGTTCTTCCTCAAACCAACTGGGCGGCCACTCTCCAAGCATGTCGACCTGAAGTATGAACATGGCGAGCCGCACCATGAAGCCCACGGCCAAGACCATGAACATACCGGGCGCGATCATGAATCAGGCGCCCTGGATCATGAAGACCCCGGGCAGCTCTGAAGTTTATCACCTAAAACTATGAATGCGCCGACCACAAACATGCGTTTGCCGGTCCTAGACATGAATGTGTCGGGCTAAGCATGAGTTTACCGGGCTAATCCCACGCGCACGGTCCTAAAAAATCTACAAACGCCAGAAATCATGCATTCTAAACAGAAAAATGAAGAAGATAGATCACTTACTTGGATCAAAGAGTGGGATTTGGCTACGAAATGGAAGAATCTGTGACGGAAAGTCGCAACTGGAGAAAGTCTGGAAGAGCAGCAGCAGAGAGAGCACAGAGAGCAGAAAACGTGTTATGGGGCCCAAGGTTCCTATTTATAGCGATGACGTGGAATACCAAACGTCACCTCGGGCAACCACGGACTCCATCTCCTCGACGCGCTGCTCCCAACGCAATGATGACCCTACCCCCATAGGGTGGCGGCACAGTTCCCGAAAGATACCTCGTGTGCTCGACCGACGCGCCCGGTAAGGATCCTCCGTGCATCCACCACCGAGGACGTCTCCGAGCACGACACGAGGAGGCCCCTCGAGGGCCCACACCTCTATCCCGGGCACGAGACCTCAACGAGGGAATAACTTGGGTTCAAGTCATGGCTCCTCGCAAAGGAACCACGACTTGGGGGGCTCCTGTTCTGGACTGGGCCCGACAGGCCCAAAAGCATTGCTAAGGCCCAGTCCAAAGGGACTTACTGAGGACCACGCCGAGCAAAGGGGTCACATCCGTGCCTGACATCCTGATGTCCAGCTCGACATCCCGCTGTCCAACTCCACGTGATGATGTCCAGCTCCACCTCCTGACGTCCAGCTCGACATCCTGCCATCCAGCTCCACGTCCTGACGTCCAGCTCGACGCCCTGCCGTCCAGCTCCACGTTGTCTCGAGCATCCCAACTAGGGCAGACTCAGTCCACCGTTCCCCCAACGATACTCCGGAAAGACCGCGTCTTCGTCCGCCCGCACTTCACGCAGAACATCCAGGAAGGGGACCACGTGCGGGTCCCCACTACCCACGTAGAACCTGGCAGTTCCTCCATTGGGCCAAATCCGCCCGGCCCAATGAAGGAACCTTGGCCCAGCGCTGGGGGCTATAAATACCCTCTGTTTCCAGAGGGTCAGGTATTCATCATTCTAACCTCAACTTACTATTATCTGCTCGTACTCCTACTTACTTCAGCATCGGAGTGCCTTGCAGGTACCCCCCCCCCCCCCACCTCGTTCAAAAAGCTTTCTGCTCGGAGCCAGCCGTGACGGTCCATTTCTGATCAGGTCAGATCAGTTCATATGAGTATATAATGTTGATGTGGATCAAAAATTATAAGGTTTGACTGTAAATTGGCCATGATTGACTTTTTCCCCAATACAGCTGATTTTTCGGTCAATTGTCCAATTGACTGGGCCAAAATGTGATTCAAGGCTTGAAACTTGGTATGAGAAATCTTAGAGATCCAACATGAAGTATGAAAGTCACACGAGGCATTGAAAGTCCAAAAATCCCTGTGCAAACTCAAACCCTAATTTCAGGTCATCAGTGCAAGATGAGGTCTTGAGCTGAGTAAACCCTAATCTGGTCTTGAGTCCAAGAAGTCTTGTGGGGAGAATCTTGATAAAATGAGAGGGCAAATTTTGGGGTACAACACCTACTATATAGGCTTTCATTTCGAAGTAACCCTACGACCCAGGTTCCTTCTCATAGCCCTACTATCTAGGCTTTCATTTCGAAGTAACCCTACGACCTAGGTTCCTTCTCATAGCCCTACTATCCAGGCTTTCATTTCGAAGTAACCCTACTATCCATGTTCCTTCTCCCAACCCTACTATCCAAGATTTCATTTTGAAGTAACCCTACTATCCAAGTTCCTTGTCACAGCCCTACTATCAAGGCTTTCATTTCGAAGTAACCCTACTATCCAGGTTCCTTCTCTCTTATCTTCAGACAACAGTTCACAAAACTGTAAGACCTAGACCCGACCAATTTCTTTCAATTTCACCTTTCCCCAGTAAACCATTGCGCATCCTGTACACTGACCAGATATGAAGTTCACTTCCGCTTCCTCAAGCAGGAGTTATTTCCCCAGTAGAGTAACGGACAACTGAAGCTCCTAAAATTCTATTTCTCCCAAGACAGATACCAACATTCCTCAGAAGATTCCTCATCAACAATAGGAACAGGAATTCTCATTAAAGGAATATCTCAGGAAATCAACATCCTCTAGATGGCATCTTTAAGCCCATTTCCGACAATTCTCCGTCACATATGCTCAAAATGGCATGTGTAAGCCCATTCCCGACATCATCAAATCAACATTACTTCATACGAGTAAACATTTCTGGGCACTCTAGTTTTCAATCATCTTCCACCTTCAGATCACGAAAGGCAGACAAGCCAATCTACATCCCCAGGTTTAAGAAGATTGAACAGGGGCAGTTGTTGTACCCCAAAATTTGTCCTCTTATTTTACTCAAAACATACTCCTAGAGATCCTCAATTTGCTCAAGGTTGCCCAAGAGTTGACCAGACAAACTCTCTCCTAAGACAATGTATCTTAAACTAGGGTTTCCATTTTTATCAAGATGGGTGAACTCCAAAGACCTCATATACTCTCCATGGTCTAATCTCCTCAACAATGGATTAGAAATTAGGGTTTGATATCTTTTCAAAAATATGGTTTCTACAAGACTTCAAGTGGACCCCATAGGCTCATATACCTTCAAGACAAGCCATTCTCAGGCTCACAAGGTTCAACACTGCTCAAGAATACCACATGACTTCTCAAATCAGCCACCTCCTAAGCAAGGGACAACCAAAATTAGGGTTTTGGTTCTCTCAAAGGAAATGAAGTTTTAAATAGCTTAAACAAGTATTATGGTCTTATATATGTCCTCAAGTATCTCCATACCAAGTTTCAGGACTCATAGTGCCAATTTGATCAATCAAAAGCCCTAATTGGTCAACAGTCAACCTCAGGGGCAAAATGGTCATTTTACAAGAAAAAGTCAATATTTTTGGTCAACATATTCATTTTGAGATCATATTCATCATTTGATCAAGCATTTATCATGATTCACCAAGAATATCTCAGAAATTCTCAAGATGCAAGGGTTACTATTTTTGGACAGTTGAAAAGTCAACTGCAATTTGACCAAGGCATAACTTTTTCATGGTTCATCAGAAAAATCCCATCCAATTCTCATCTTTAAGGGAATTAAATTCTCTACAAGTTTATAACCATTGGGAATTTTAAATATGTACCATTTGTAAGATATGGTCAAATACATTATAGGTCATTTTGAAAAGTCAACAAAAACACATCTTGGGTCAAAGGCCATAACTTGAGCATGAAAGATCCAAATGACATGGGACCAAAGGCATTGGTTAGAGGACATATCAAGCTTTCTAAAGAGTCCAAGAACACTCTCATATGATCAAAATTGAGAGAGTTTTGCATTGGAGAAGTTGGTGAATTTTGGAAAAAAGTTCATGAAACAAGTATTGACCATTTTGCAATTTTTCCAAATGGGCTTTGGTTTTCTTTATTCAAACATGTTCTTAAGCCCATCAAGGACCTCTAATTCATCTATTTAATTTTTCTACATTTTTATTATATTTTATCATAATTTTATTTATTTAAAGTTATTTTAAATAAAATGAAATAAGGAATAAATGAATAAATGAGTGTGGGTTGGTTTGTTGACTCCCTTGCACCCCCCCCCCCCCCCCCATGAGCCCAATGCCACGACCAAGGCATCAAAACATGCACAAAATAGATCTTTCATCACTTTTGGAAACTTTGTCTTTTTAAGAAACAAGATTATTCTCTTCTTAATGGTGAGATATTGGTTGGTTATTATCACCCTAATTCGCCCTCCATGTATAAAGGAAGCCATCCCAAAACCCTATCACGGTTCAGCAGCAGCCTCCCAAGGGTAAGTTTCACTCAAAATTTCAAATAAGTTGATCAAAATCGAATTCAAAGTTTCAGCCGTCTACTAGATCCGCTCCAATGTGATCCACATGTAAGACAAGGTATAAGCACACTCTTTATACATAGCCATGCATGCTGAGACTGTGCATACATGAACATGTACCTCGCAAAATTTCTGTTGATCGTATTTTCATTTACAACTTGATTCAATTCATACTAACCATGCCAATGAGTTCACGTGAATGTTTAGAACGGGAGTGGACCATCGTTTGAGGTTTCTAGTGGCCAAAACATAAATCACCATTGTTAGGGTTCATATTGGTTGAAGCTTCATTTTGATGAAAGCAAGCAGTGTTGAACCACGAAAATACCACCATGATGATCGCCATGCCCTAATTAATGGATCTGATTATTTTGTTTGCTTTGTTTTTGTTGTTCTTACAGGATTCAGGAAGCATCCCTACCAGAGAAGACGACCGGAGATTATGCTCCGGCGTCGCTAGGGTTTTCAGCTGCGGAGATGATGACATGGTGCGAAGGGCTCACGCGATTGGGTAGTCAACTAGTCAGCGGAGTCAACAACTTTCGCTTTATTTTTTTTAATATATAATTTGATCCGGTTTTATCATATATATTTATGTGTCTATTATATTAACAGATGAAGCAGCATGCTCCAGCGGTAATGAAGCAAGGCCATTCACCTCTAAAACCCGGGTTCGAATCTGGCCAGGGTTATTTTTATCATCAACTCTGTTTTCACTTTCTTTTCACCATTTTTATGATTTATTTTAATGGTTAACTAATTAAAATAATAAGTAATTAATATAACCTAGACCTAGGATTAATTTTTAATGAGTAATTAGGGTTAATCTAATTTCATTTTTCATTTCTATTAATCAATTTCTCATTTCATTTTAAATAATTCAATTAACTTCTTTTTATTTAATAAATCAAAATTAGATTAAATATATTTAATTGATTTTTTTAATTTAAATTTACTTAATTAACTAGATTTTATTAAATAAATTAATTTAGTAATTTTTAACTTAGGGTTAGTAACTAGGTTAATCGTTAATTTAATCGTCTAATCCATTTGCGCTCGACTTTTCGATTCTGATACTTTCCGACTTTATTTGTAACTTGCAATTTAAATTACTATTTTCTTTCCGCACTTTTAAAATTTCCGCAATTATTAACTGTTAGATGTATGCTAATAGGATTGTATGGAAATAATGCTTGAAAATTAAAACAGTAGATAACCTAAATGTGCAAAGACAAATTAACTGAAAAAATCACTCGCACATCCTCACTCCTAGGGTTTACACCACTTCGGTTGCCTTCGATTAAGTGGTCATGAAGTATAGGTTTGTTAGTGGTCGTCCTCTAGCCCCGAAAGATCTCAAATGACCCATTCGTATGTTGCCTCGGAAATAAATCTTTAAGGCTTTAGGATGATTACTAACACCTCCTAACATTGCTTTTGTGACCGTATCTGTCCCTTTGAACGTCCATTTAAACTCCAACGATGGTGCTACCTATTCCTTAATAATGGGATAACGTTGTCTAAAGGAAATGAACAGTCTTTTTCGAGTAGGTAGATTAGCTTTTAAGTACTTGCTCAAACAAAAATTTTACACAAACACCTTTCAAAACAATTTTCAAAACTACTTCATCACATCCTTGAGGACTGATACAAGGTTTACAACGAAGTAAAACCTTTTCAAGACAAGCACATACACAAGCAATTTTAAAATGAGCAAGTACCTAAGAGCCCGTGAAAACCACGGATAGAAAGGGTGCTAACACCTTCCCTTTCTATAATCTACCCCCCGTACTCAGAAATATTCTCGAAAAAAGGTTTTTCTATTCTTTTTCCTTTTCCTGATTGGATGAAATAAAAGTCGGTGGTGACTCTTGCTTACCGCGACATTTTGCAAACAAAAAACGCAAAATGCAAACCAGTAAAAACAGTCGGTTCTGCCACTGTATCACACTCCTGAAGGATGTCATACTCCCTTTACGGCAAGACTCTGCTTCAATTGTACAAATAACATGGCATAATACGAAGCGTGCATTTTTGGTCTCAAAGCTGCCATAGATTTTAGGATCAAATCGTTAAATGTATTTGGAGATTCAGCTTTGGTCATCAGCCAGATCAAAGGGGAATGGGACACCAAACACCCTAACCTTATCCGCTACAAAGAACATGTATTGACATTGATCCCACATTTTGAGAAGATTACCTTCGATCATTTCCCGCGAGAAGAAAATTAGCTAGCAGACGCGCTAGCCACAATGTCATCCATGTTTAAACTCAAATGGGATAACGAGGCTCCCCAGATCACCATTGAGTGAATGAATGAACCAGCTCACTGTCACGAGATTAATACTGAAGAAGTAGTGGACCGGCCTTGGTTTCACAAAGTCAAGAGGTATCTCGAGGCTCAAGAGTATCCGAAAGGAGCTTCAGTCAATGATAAGAAGTTCTTAAGGAGATTCTCCGCTAAGTTCTTCCTTAGTAATGGCATTATCTACAAATGCAACCATGACTATGTTTTGCTCCATTGCATAGAGAAGGTTGAGGCAGAAAAGATCATGGCTGATCTACATGAGGGAACTTTTGGAACCTATTCCAGTGGGCATACGATGGCAAAGAAAATCTTATGGGCAGGTTATTACTGGTCTACCATGACTCTCGAACCTGCCACAAGTGTCAGATTTATGCTGACAAGGTGCACGTCCCTCCGGTTCCTTTGAATGTCTTGACGGCTCCTTGGCCCTTTGCTATGTGGGGAATCGATATGATTGGGGAAATCAAACTAACAGCCTCTAATGGACACCACTTCATCTTGGTGGCCATTGACTATTTTACAAAGTGGGTTGAGGCGGCCTCTTTCACTTCCGTTACCAAGAACGTTGTAGCCCAGTTCATTAAATAAAATCTCGTCTGTCGGTATGGTATCCTAGAGAGGATCATCACAGACAATGGTACAAGTATAAACAACACTATGATCACCACCCTGTGCGCGTAATTTAAGATCCAGCACCACAGTTCTTCCCCTTACCGGCCAAAGATGAATGGTGTTGTCGAAGCCGCAAATAAGAACATCAAAAAGATCATACAGAAAATGACAGTCACATACAAAGACTGGCATGAGATGCTACCATTCGCTCTCCACGGTTATCGTACCATGGCACGCACACCAACCGGGGAAACACCTCACTCTTTGGTATATGGCATAGAGGTTGTCTTGCCTATTGAGGTCCAGATCCCCTCTCTGAGAATTATGAAGGATGCAAGGCTGAATGAAGAAGATTGGATCCAAACTCGTCTTGATCAACTAAACTTAATTGATGAGAACAGGCTTACTGCTGTCTGTCATGGTCAAATGTATCAAAAACGGATGATCAAGGCTTTCAACAAAAAGGTCAGACGCCAAGTATATCAAGTCGGGGATCTGGTGATTAAACACATCATACTGCTGCAAGGTGATCCCAGGGGCAAATGGACTCCTACATATGAAGGACCGTTTGTAATCAAAAGCATATTCTCAGATGGAGCAATGATCTTGACCACCATGGATGGCGATGACTTGCCGCACCCTGTGAACGCGGACATAGTAAAAAGATACTATGCATAAGAGACCCGCTAGGTTGACACACCTAGGCAAAACAAGGGCATCCCGGCGAACCAAAAAGGTTCGGGCAAAAATTAGGGATAAAAAAAATTAAAAAAATCTGTACACCCGGCAAGCTGAAAAACCGAAAGGCGACTTTGGCAAAAAAGGGTATCCCGGTGGACTGAAAACCCGAAAGGGCGGTGTTGTACCCCAAAATTTTCCCTCCCATATTTCTCAATACATTTCAAGTGAGATCCTCAAATTGCTCAAGGAAGTCCAAGAATTGACCAGACAAACTCTCTCCTAAGGCAGTCTACCTCAAATTAGGGTTTCAGTTTGCATCAAGATGTTTGAATCAAAAGGGTCCCAAATTCTCACTATTGTCCTAATATGTTCTCAAGATCATCCATGTCAAGTTTCAAGCCTTGCAGAGAAAGTTTGCCCAGTCAATTGCTCAAAGGCCTGAAAATCGATTGTTCTAGGGCAAAAGTCAATTGTGTCCTACATATAGTCAAACTTAAATATTTTTGGTCAAAATTCTCATTTTTAAGAATTATTCATCATTTGATCAAGGGTTGATCATGATTCATCAAGGATTGCTCACAATTCATCAAAACCCAAAAGTTGTTAAATTAGGGTTTTGCAGGAAAAGTCAACTCAACTTTGACCAAGCATACCTTTCTCATACTTTATCAAGAATGACCCATCCAAAGCTAATTTTTAAGAGGATGCTATTCCCTACAATTCATCTTCAGCTCCCAAATTCAAAAAATGCACTCACAAGAAGATACAAATTTGGACATTATAGGTTATTTTGAAAAGTCAACAAAAACACCTTTTTTATCAAAGCTTCATACATGAACATGGAAGATTCAATTGAGATGAGACCAAAAGGGTTGCTTATAGGACATCTTAAGCTTTCTAAAAAGTCCAAGAACACATCTCTAGGGTCAAAATTGAAGGAATTATGGATTGGTGAAGTTGACATTTTTTGCAAAATTGCCAAAAGTCAAATATGCCTCAAATTGCAATTTTTGTCAAATGGGCCTAACTTTTTGTGCTTGTATTGAGTTTGTAACATGATCCACGACCCATGACCTTCCCATTTGACTTTATTTTATTTTTGTCATTTATTTTGATTTTTATTTCAATTAAATCAAATTAAATCAAAATAAAATCATGAAAATATCAAAATCATTTAAACCTTGAGATTTTGTGCATATTTCAGGTCCATGAATAGCTGGCAATGAGATCAAATCCTGCAAGGCTTGTTTGTACACAAAAAGATTGAGTTTTGCTTGATTTAGAAAGATTTTAATAAGAATCAAATCATGATTCAATCATCTTAATTGAAAAGATTTGGAGCAAATTTGTAAACCTAATTCACTCAAAAGTGGCAATCTGATTTCATAGTTCCAGGATCTTTCAAGCCATTCCAAGCATACCATTCACTTGCTGGACATCTAGGGACTCTATTCCCACCATTAGCAAGTGTTTTCGTACCCAAAAACGCACTGTAAGTACCTCACGACATCCCTACTTTTTTGAAATCGAATCTCATGAATTTGGCATTGTTGGCATGATTGGTTTATATATTCTGAATCCTTGAAACATTTGCAAGCTAATGATAATAATTAATTGCATTTTTGCTAGCCATACTGAGATCCACCATTGCTAGGTTTTCCTTGC
Source organism: Vicia faba (assembly GCA_948472305.1). Classification (NCBI taxonomy): domain Eukaryota; kingdom Viridiplantae; phylum Streptophyta; class Magnoliopsida; order Fabales; family Fabaceae; genus Vicia; species Vicia faba. The sequence goes on along the minus strand of OX451741.1, from coordinate 1,257,886,874 downwards.
TCGTTTTAGGGTTTTCTCATGCAGGTAAAATTGGCCCAAAAGAGGGGTACCATGGTGTTCACAAGGCCAAGACGAACAGACCTGTACCATTAGTTTTCATTTATTGTGCTTGTATGAGATTCTGGAAATATGCAGGGGCTATACCTACGGAGAACGTCTGTAGGTAAAAGTCGTTTCACCTAAGACGACAGACGCTTGGGGAAGATGATGGCATGGCGTGGTGTGATTTGTCCATTCAAAAATCCACGCATTTTTTATTATATTAACTTGATTTTCCAATATAATTCTCATTTGTTATTCCATGTAAAACAAAGCATGCTAGCTCAGTTGGTCAGGAGGCGTTGGAAAAGGCCAAAGGGCCTGGGTTCGAATCCCAGGTCCCCCATATTATTTCATAATGTTTTTTCTTGTATAATCAGGCATGTGTACAGGTAAGGGGTTCACCATACGTCCTCAATGATCAGCCAACCAGATGTCCAACAAGCCAAATCCAATGCCTGGCGCATGAAGGTCTACCAAAGGCCAGGTCAAACATGCAACATGGAATCAGAAAGTTCAACGTGGACCAAGGCATATTGGGCTTATTAACACCCCCCTTTCTACTTTGATACCAGGCCCATTTCTCTCTTTTCTTTTATATTTCTTTTATTTATTTAATTTTGATTAATTATTTTCTAACATAAAAATTAATTCTTTTACAAACAAAAACTCATAAAATCAATTTTCATCAAATTAGAATTTAGGTTTTTTTTATTATATTTTGTCAAAATTAATTTAATTAGTTTAATTTAATTCTAGGGTAATTTTAACCTTTTTGTAAATAAATTAAAATCAATTAGAAAATTAGGATTTGCTTGATTTAATTTTTATTTTCTTTTCTTAAAATAACAAAAATATAAAAAAAAGTCAAATTAATTATTTTTCTTAATTTAAATTAATTATTAATTAGGTTTGTATTTATTTAATTAAAAACCTTATTTTTCTCAAAATAATCAAAAACAACAAAAATATGAATTTTCTTTCAATTAGGTTTAGACGGGGTCAAAACCCTAATTTTCTCGTTCTCGTCTCATCGCGCACATTTATTATTTTTTTTACGATATTAATGTAACTGCTCATGGTATGTAATAGTTTAATTCGGACTTTTCGTTTATTTATCGTTTTTACGGGTTTTTGGCTATGTAATTAATCCCCCTCCCCGAAGCCTTGTAATAACGTAGTTTTATTTTTCGCATTTTAATTTTCGCAAATATTAATTGTTAGATGTATGATAATAGAATTGCATGACAAGGCTGTATGTTAATTTAAAATGGTTAGCAAACCCTAAATGTGCAAAGATAATAACTTGAAATCAAAACACTCGCACATGCGCACTCCTAGGGTATACTCTCACTTCAGTTGCCTTCGGTAAACGATCATTAAGTATAGGGCATTTTAGTGGTTGCTCTCTTGTCTAAACAAAGATCAAATGTCCCGTTCGGAAATGTTGCCTCGGAATGGTTGCCTCGGAAATGTTGCCTCAAATATGATCTTAAGACATTAGGTTTATTACTAAGACGTCCTAACATTGCTTTAGTGATCGTACGTCTCTTTCGAATTGAACCTTACAACTCCAACGACAGTGCTACCTACTCACTAATAGTAGGATAGCGTTGTCTAAAGGAAATAAGAACAGAAACATTCTTTTTTCGAGTAGGTAGATGCTAGTAGGTACTTGCTCAAAATAAATCTTTTCCACACTTACACTCTTTTCAAACAAAGTTTTTAAAAACACTTCGTAACACCTTTAAAGACAGAAGCAAGGTTTAAATCGAAGTAAAACAAAAACTTTTCAAAACACACAAACACGGAAGCAATTTTCTAAATGATGAGCAAGTACCTAAGAGCCCATGGAAAACCATGGATAAGTACTCAAAATCTCGAAAAAGGAATTTTTCTGTGCTTTTTTCCTTTCCAGTTGGATAAAATAAAAGTCGGTGACGACTCTTGCTTACCGCGATATTTTGCAAACACAAACGCAAAATGCAAACCAGCATTTCCAAAAATAGTCTGGTTCTGCCACCGTATCACATAACTGGCGACTCTGCTGGGGATAACTTAATAAGTGGGGTATACCTTAGGATTAGTTCATCATATTGCTTCTCTTGTGTGATTTGATTGCTTTACTATTGAGGGTGTTGTATTAGGAGTTACTATAGATCCTAACCCGGATCTGGGGGACACCTTTTAGGTAAGTAGCAATAAATTGTGAGGGAACTGTACAGCATAGACTGATACGGTTGAAGCAGTAGCTACGTTGATGTGGCACATTGGTTGGTACCGGTATCCCTTGTGGAGAAACAAGGATAATACGGGGCTTCTATGTGTGTCGTTAAGCATCAACTGACCTTAGAACCTATAATTGACCAACTTGGCCATTAGAAAGTAGTGAGATAGACGGCCTCGGTGTAAAGCTGAGAACTGGTTGATACTCGATACTACACTCATTGAGACCATACTCTCGAGATAGTTTCGGCCGCAAGAAAAGATTGCGTAAGCTGAAACCATGACCGATGGAGGATGGACAATGATATTGAGAATCTCTAGAACCCGGTTACTATTATTAGGACAGGTTGAAATCAACTGAACTTCAAGAGGGTAATCCCTAGACCCCATGAAAGCCTGAAACTTAAGAGCTCTTGTGTGACTTGTTTGCCTTTATCATGTCTGTTATCTGCTATACTTGTTGTGTGTTTTTATCATGACATCATGCATCATAACATAGCATGCATACTTCATTATACAAACCATTTCAAAGACCGAGGGGATTTATCTTTGTTCTGTTTTGCAGATTATGACTTTCATGCGCAGAAACTCCATCCGAGTTAACTTTGTGCAAATACCTGCTCAACTCAAATATTTAGTCTCAAAAGTTTCGGATACTTCTTCATTCATTAGAAGACATGGTCAGCTTCTTAGCCTGGTTACCTCAAAGTTTGATGAGCAGATGATGAGTTTGCTTTTCCAGTTCTTCGATCTGGTGCATCATTGCTTCACTTTCCCAGATTATCTGCTAGTTCCCACTATGGAAGAGTTTTATCACTTATTGGGTATATCCATCCTTGAGCAGATGCCCTTCACAGGTTTGGAAGAGGCTCCTAGACCAGAAGACATTGCTGCATCTCTACATTTGAAACGGGCTGATGTAGTATCTATTTGGGAAACACGAAGCGGGGTTAAAGGTTTCTTAGCCGAGTTTCTGATAGATCAAGCTCAACTATTCTGGGATAACTTGGACTTTCAGGCTTTTGAAGACATATTGGCTCTCCTTATCTATGGTTTGGTTCTCTTCCCGAATCCAGATTCCTTCATAGATGTGAATGCGGTTAAGATTTTCCTGTCTCGTAACCCTGTACCTACTCTTCTGGGTGATATCTTGCATGCCCTCTATACTCGTACTGTGTGAAGAAGAGGGACTCTCATGTGTTGTATGTCACTGCTGGCGAGGTGGTTTATTTCACACCTCCCCAAATCTGTGTTAAAGAATGAAGAAGGTTTAGGATGGTCTTACAGGATAATGTCCCTTGCCCATACAAACATTCTTTGGAGTTCTAAGGCTATGGAAAGCACTACTGTCATTGACCGATGTGGGGGACACCCTAATGTCCAGTTTCTTGGAATTAGAGGGGAAATAACCTACAGTCCTTGCTTGTCTTTGCGATAGTTTGGTCGTTCTCGGAAAGATGGTCCTCATGAGATACTTCTTACAGATATTGCCTTTGACTACAAGGAGGACATTGACGAGCACCGCCGAAGGTTTATACGAGCTTGGGGCATGGTGAACAGGTCTGACCCTCAAGAGCTAGGACCAAGGACTTCTCTCCCTATGCAGCCTTATCTCCATTGGGTCCGAGCTCGAGCCCAGAAGCTTGGGATGCCTTATGAAGCTATGTTGCCGATGATTGTGGAGCCTACCAATGAAGAAGGCGTTCCTTATACAGTCCTTTATCCCTACATGCCCACTGATCTTGGAGCATTGAAGAGATCATTGATTCAGCTGAAAGAGGAGAGGGATACCTACCGGGAGAAGTATCATGAGTAAGAAAGGAAGATCCTGAAGCTCACCAGGAAACTTGAGAATGATAGAATGATCAATGACTACGTCAGCACCAAGGGGAAGCGTCCATGGGATTTCTGATTTTGATTTTTCTAGCTTAGATTTGTTTTTCATTTTACTTCTTTATAAACGCCTCAAAGGCATTGTTGAACCTTTTACAAGTTAATCTAATAAAGTTTGTTTTATTTTTGGTTTGCAAATTTAAACCTCCCAAGGTCTTTGAAATCATTACATACGCATCCCATTATCATGCACATAATTACAGGTACCATTACAGGTTTCTCATCTTCTTCGCTGTTTATTTCAGCACGAAATATCTTCTGAAATACCTATCCATCAAGCCATCAAAGCTCTTCAGGCACAGAATGCCCAATTCCAAGAGATGTTCTTGAACTTGGCTAAAGGGCAAGAGGATTTGAAGACTCTCATCTTGAAGGAAAAGAAGAAGAAGAAGAAGAAGAAGAAGGTGGTTCTTCTGAATATGGGTAACAAATTTGGGAATAGGTTGCGACAGGAAGCTGATCTGTCTCTTTCATCCAAAGGAGAGGAGGACCAAAAGGAAGAAAAGGGTCTCAGTCCCGTAGTCTCTGATAGTGATACTGATTTTGATGATGAGCAGTATCCTCCTGCTGAGGATAGGTACAAACAACTCGAAGACCGTCTGAGCACTATGGAGATTCAGAAGATCCCTGGTTTGGATTTCGGAGATCTGGGACTAGCATCTGGGGTGGTGATCCCTCATAAGTTCAAAGCTCCAATTTTTTCCAAGTGCGATGGAGTATCCTGTCCAAAACTCCATCTCCGCTCGTACGTCAGAAAAATCCAACCTTAAACTGCTGATAGAAATTTGTGGTTGCATTTCTTTCAAGATAGTCTGTCAGGGACTCAGCTTGAATGGTTTTATAAATTGGAAGGAGCTAATGTCCGAAACTGGGAGGACCTTGCTGCTGCTTTCTACAAGCAGTACCAGTATAACACCGACCTTGCTCCCACGCATACTCAGCTTCAGGGTATGTCTATGGGTGCAAGTGAAGGTTTTAAGGACTATGCTCAGAAGTGGAGAGATTTGGCTGGAAGAGTCCAACCCCCTTTGTCTGACAGGGAGTTGGTTGACATGTTTCTAGGGACATTGTCTGGTCCATTTTTCAATCATCTGATCGGCAGTTCGTCATCTGGGTTTACTGAATTGATTTTGACTGGGGAGAGAGTAGAAGCTAGTATCCAAAGTGGTAAGATACAGAAAGGTACTTCATCAAGTGCAGAAAAGAAACCTTTCACCGGTAAGAAAGAAGCTAGTGCAGTCTACGGCTCGAGGAGCCAAAGCAGACCTGAACGCTGTCAAGCAGTAAACGCGGTAGTAATATCAAGACCCATCGTTGCCCCACAATGCAACAATCAGCAAAGAATGGAGAGGCCGCAAAGACAGTACACTCGGCTCAATATGACCTTGTCTCAAATTCTACCACAATTATTGAAGACCAACCTGGTAACTCTGAGGGAAGCCCCGAAGAATCCCAGCACCACATCTTCGTTATATAACCCGAACGCCCACTGTGCCTATCACTCCGATAGCCCAGGTCATGATACAAACAACCGTTGGGCCTTGAAGAATAAAGTGCAAGAATTGATCAAAGCTAAAGAAATTGAGTTTGACGCTCCGGAGAAGCCCAACGTTATAACTGCTCTTATGCCCAAACATGATCAATGAATGAATGCAATTGAAGATGGTGAAGAAGATTCAGATATCGACAGTTGGATCTACCCTACAACCAATGGTGGCTTGAACAACTGGACGACGAAGGACTTCATGCTCGTTTCTTTTATTACATATTAATTGACTTTTGTTTTGAGATTAGTAACAGAAAGTTTGAAACTTTACGGCCCGGTGCCTTGTTCGAGGCACGTTGGCTTTGTTTGTGAGGGCTTATTATTTGTCATTTTCATATATCATCAATAAAGCATTGGATGTTTTCTTACATTATAAATTTTGTGCTCCTTGTTTTTCTTTTTTGTCTCTCACTTTATCAAACAGCTATTGTCTTACACACACTCACATATCATAATGCAGATCCACATCCACTCTGGATCCCATTGACAACGACTCTGCTACTGCCAGTTATGACTTCGAAAATCCGATCAACCAAGTCGAGGATGAAGGTGAGGATGATTGTGAAGTGCCTGGGGAACTTGCTAGACTGTTACTACAGGAAGAGAGGGCCATACAGCCGCATGAAGAGCCATTGGAATCAGTGAATTTGGGTACCGAGGAAGACAGGAAAGAGGTCAACATAGGTGTGAATCTGGAGGCTAGTGTCAAGCAACGGTTGATACAGATGCTACGCGACTATGTTGAGATCTTCGCCTGGTCTTATAAAGATATGCCTGGTATGGACACTAACATTGTGGTACACCTCCTGTCGACCAAAGAATACTGTCCTCCGATAAAGCAGAAGTTTCGTCGTATGCACCCTGAGATGTCTGAAAAAATCAAAGATGAAGTTATGAAACAGTTTGACGCCGAGTTTCTAGCTGTCACTTCTTACCCGTAGTGGGTTTCCAACGTTTTTCTGGTGCCGAAGAAGGATGGTAAGGTACGGATGTGTGTGGACTATAGAGATCTGAACAGGGCGAGCTCCAAAGACGATTTCCCACTGCCTCACATTAATGTTCTGGTCGACAACACCGTGCATCATAAGGTCTTCTCCTTTATGGATGGTTTTTCTGGTTACGATCAGATTAAGATGGCTCCCAAGGACATGGAGAAGACAACCTTCGTTATGCAGTGGGTCAATTTCTGTTACAAGGTAATGCCTTTCGGGTTAAAGAATGCTGGGGCAACTTATCAGCGCGCCATGGTCGTTTTGTTCCACGACATGATTCACCATGAGATTGAAGTTTACGTTGATGACATGATTGCAAGGTCCCAGACTGAAGAAGAACACCTTGACCATCTCCAGAAACTATTTGATAGGTTGAAGACGTACAAGCTGAGGTTAAACCCGAACAAGTGCACCTTCGGGGTAAGGTCTGGTAAGCCGCTGGGTTTCGTCGTCCGTGATAAAGGTATTCAGGTGGATCTTGCAAAGGTGAAGGATATACAAGAAATGCCAGCTCCCCGCACAGAAAAAGAAGTTAGAGGCTTTTTGGGACGTCTGAATTACATTGCCCGATTCATTTCACATATGACTGCTACTTGTGAGCCGATCTTCAAGCTGCTGAAGAAAGATCAAGTGGTAAAATGGAATGATGAATGTCAGACCTCCTTCGAAAGGATTAAATAATATCTTCAAGAACCGCCAATTTTGATGCCCTCGGTTGAAGGAAGACCTTTGATCTTATACTTGACAGTACTGGATAATTCAATGGGGTGCGTGCTGGGGAAGCATGACGAGTCTAGCCGAAAAGAGCACGCTATTTACTACCTTAGCAAAAATTTTACCGACTCTGATACCCGATACTCACTGCTCGAGAAAACTTGTTACGCTTTAGCATGGGCTGCTCACCGACTGAGACAGTATATGCTGACTCACACTACCCTATTGATATCAAAGATGGACCCAATCAAGTATATCTTCGAAAAGCCTACCTTGTCCGAAAGAATAGAAAGATGGCAGATGATCTTAACTGAGTATGATATCCAATACACAACCCAAAAATCAATCAATGGAAGTGTGTTGGCGGATCATTTGGCGCATCATGCCTTGGATGATTACCAATCCATGAATTTTGAGTTCCCGGATGAGAACATCATGTTGGTGATCGACTGTGAAGAACCTGGACCGGATGAAGGACCTGAGGAAGGATCCCGATGGTCTATGTATTTTGATGGAGCCTCTTACGCATTGGGTAATGGCATTGGTGCTGTGATTATATCTCCTGAAGGCTGTCATACTCCGTTCACCGCTCGATTATGTTTTAACTGCACCAACAATATAGCGGAGTATGAAGCGTGTATCATGGGACTCCGAGCAGCTATTGACCTAAGGATTAAGTTCTTAAGTGTATTCGGAGATTCCGCTCTAGTGATCAGTCAGATCAAAGGCGAGTGGAATACGAAACACCCAAATCTTATTCCTTACAAAGAGTATGTATTAACATTGCTTCCACACTTCGAGGAGATAACCTTTGAACATTTCCCCGGAGAGGAGAATCAGTTAGCGGACGTGCTAGCTACCATATCTTCTATGTTCAAGGTCAGGTGGAACAATGAAGCTCCCTGGATTACCATTGAGAGGTTGGACGAACCCGCACATTGCTGTGATATTGAGACTGAAGAGGTAGCAATTAAACCCTAGTTTCACGAGGTAAAGAGGTATCTTGAGACTCAAGAGTATCCCGAGGGCGCATCTGTTAATGATAAGAAGTTTCTGAGGAGATTCGCTGCAAAGTTCTTCATCATTAATGGTATCCTCTACAAGCGTAACCCTGATTCGACCTTACTACAATGTGTGGACAAGAGTGAGGCAGAAAAGATCATGACAGAGTTACATGAAGGTACTTTCGGAACTCATTCCAGGGGACATACCAGGCAAAGAAAATCCTACGGGCAGGATATTATTGGTCTACTATGGAAGCCAATTGTTATCAGCATTCTCAGACCTGTCATAAGTGCCAAGTCTATGCTGATAAGGTGCATGTACCTCCAGTTCCTCTGAACGTCTTGACAGCTCCTTCGCCTTTTGCAATGTGGGGCATTGATATGATAGGTGATATCATACCTACCGCGTCCAACGGGCATCGTTTCATTTTGGTAGCTATTGATTATTTCACGAAGTGGGTTGAAGCAACTTCCTTTGCTACAGTAACCAAAAACGTCGTGGCGCGGTTTATCCGACACAATTTGATATGTCGATATGGTGTACCAGAAAGGATCATTACGGACAATGGTATGAATCTCAACAACACAATGATCACTGAACTCTGCAAACAGTTTAAGATACATCATCACAACTATTCTCCTTACCAGTCGAAGATGAATGGGGTTGTTGAAGCGGCTAATAAGAACATCAAGAAAATTGTGCAGAAGATGACGGTGATGTACAAAGACTGGCACGAGATGATACCATTCGCTCTTCATGTGTACCGTACCTCAGCACAGACTTCGACAGGGGTGTTGTACCATAAAATTTGCCCTCCCATATTTCTCAAAACATTTCAAAAAAGATCTCCAAGTTGCTTAAAGTAGCCCAAAGATTGACCAGACAAGCTCTCTCCTAAGACAGTCTACCCAAAATTAGGGTTTTGTGTTGCATCAAAGTCCTTGAGTCCAAGTGACCTCAAGTTCTCACCAATTTCATAATATGTTCTCAATATCATCCATGTCAAGTTCCAAGCCTTGCAGAGGAAGTTTGCTCAGTCAGTTGCTCAAAAGTCCTAAAGTCGACTGTGCTAGGGCAAAAGTTAACTGTGACCCAAACACAGTCAAACTTCAATATTTTTTGTCAATATTATCATTTTGAAGTATATTTCATCATTTGATCAAGGGTTGATCATGATTCATCAAGGATTGCTCAAAATTCATCAAGATTCAAAAGTTGCTAAATTAAGGTTTTGCAGGAAAAGTCAACTCAAATTTGACCAAGCATAACTCTCTCATACTTTATGAGAAATGACCCATCCAAATCTCATTTTGAAGAGTATGAAATTCCCTACAATCCATATTCATACCCCAAGATCAAAATATGCACTCACAAGAAGTTATGAATTTGGACATTATAGGTCATTTTGAAAAGTCAACAAAAACACCTTTTTTGTCAAAGCTTCTAACTTGAGCATGGAATAACAAAATGAGATGAGACCAAAGGTTTTGTTTAGAGGACATCTCAAGCTTTCTAAAAAGTCCAAGAATACCTCCAAAAGTTCAAAATTGAAGAAGTTATGCATTGTTGAAGTTGGACCTTTTTGCAAAATTGCCAAAAGTCAACTATCCCCAAAACTTCAAATATTGCCAAATGGGCCCATTCTTTTTCACTTGTTTTGGGCTTGCATTGTTGCCCACGTGCTCTAGCTTCAGCCATGTGTCCATATCACATTTTTATTATTTAATTTGATTTTTTATTTGAATTAATTCATTTTAAATCAAATAAAATCACATAAAATCTAAAGCATTGATAACACATGATTTTTTTGGTTATTTCAGGTTCCAACTACAGCTAGCATGGCAATTAAATTCGTATCAAGGTCTTTATGCACAAGAATATGTGATTTGGATCAAATTTGGAAAGGTTGTAAAGGCAAATCAAATCGACATCAAAGTCATTGATAGAGGGAGATTTGGACAAAGTTTTTTACCCTAATCCAATGCACAATACATAAGCAAGCGCAGCATACAAGATTCAGGGTTGGAGATCACTTGAGGAGGCAGAACAAAAGTTGCAAAAATCACAAAAAAGTGGGAGATCGAAATCAAAGTTAGAGACGTTTTCAGGGCTTGAGACTTGTCCCAATCGATTGCTTGCCATCTCCAGAAGCTAACCCAATCCAAACCACGCGTTTTCAAGCATTCTAAAGCACTGTAAGTAGTCCACGAATCCGCTGTATTTTTGAAATCGAAACTCACTATTCTCGCATCCATTGAATGAACTAATTGCATATTTGTAATCCTCACATCATTTACAAACTTTTGGCATCATTTAATTTCATTTATCTGACCGGTATCAAGATCCACCATCGCTAGGTTTCTTTGTTCGTTTTTAGGGCTTTCTTTTTCAGGTGAAATTGGCCTTAATGGTGGTTATGGCTGTGATCAGAGAGATGAGACGAGGCTAACTATGGTATTGGATTCCATTTATATAGCCTGGAGAAAGTTTTAGAACGAAGCTGCGCTTTTAGCTGCGGATAAAAATCCGCAGGTAAATTTACAGTGCTTAGAGGACAGGGACGATGAGGTGTCATCCGTCCATTTGCCCGTTCAAAAATTGCGCGCATTTTTTATTGTTTTTCCAATATTTTATTTGTTTCATATATTATCTCTATGGCTTAATTAATATACAACAAAGCAGTGTGGCTCAGCTGGTCACCATGTGTACATTCAAGGCATTAGTGGCTGGAGGTCAGGGGTTCGATCCCTGCCTCTAGCATTTGCTATTTTTATTGACAATTGCAGTTAATCCAGTATGCGTGCATGCCAAGGGATCACCATACTCCTTCACCAATCCACCAAAGGGCAGGTCAATGCAGGAACACTGGATCCCAAAAAGTCCACATGGATCAGCTTAATGGCCCAGCCAAAAATGCTCTCTACACCTCCAAAAAGGCCCATTCTCTCCTTTTCTTTATATTTTATTTATTTAATTTAATTGTCTTATTTTATTTTAATTAACTTCTAACCAATGGATTAATTTTCCTTTTTATCAAAAAAATCACAAAAAATGTTTTTTTATCCAATAAATTTCAGAATTCTTTTTTTTATTAATAAATACTAACTAATTAATTTAGGTTTTTAATTAGGAAACTTTAATTTATTTTTGCAAATATTTAATATTAATTAGAAATCATTAGGTTTTAATTCATTTAATTATTTTTATTTTCTTTCTTAAAATTAACAAAAACTCCAAAAATATGTCTTTTATTTTTTTTTTCATCAATTAATTTATTTAATAATTAATCTAGTATTTAATTTAGGATTTAATTTCTTTTCTTAAATAAAAATAAAAACAACAAAAAAAGGCATTTTCTTTTAAAAAGGGTCAAAACCCTAATTCGCATTCGATTTAATTATTTTTACCGCTTTATTTTATTTTCAAAGGGTTGCTTTTGGCGATGTAAATACCCGACGCCTTGTAATTTAATTTCCGCATTTTTAATTTCCGCACTTTAATTTCTGCTAATTATAACTGCTAGATGTTTGATAATAAGGTTTACATGATAAGACAGAATGCTTAATCTTAAAATCAAATTAGATCACCCTTAACATGTGCAAAGATAAAAATAACTGAAAATGACACACTCGCACATGCGCACTCTTAGGGTACACCCCACTTGGTTGCCTTCGTACACGGTCATTGAGTATAGGTCCTTTTAGAGGTCGCCCTCTTGTCTAAAAGATCATAGTTGCCTCGAAATGGTTGCCTCAGATATTGTTGCCTCAAACAAATGATAAAAGACATTAGGGTTACCGCTAAAACGTCCTAACATTGCTTTAGTGACCGTATGTCCCTCTCTCGAATTGACCCTCAAACTCCAACGACGGTGCTACCTACTCACTAATAGTGGGATAACATTGTCTAAAGGAAATTAGCATAGAACGATTCCTTTTTTCGAGTAGGTAGATTAGCTCTTAGATACTTGCTCTTTCAAAAAACAAAACTCTTTTACACTTACACTTTTACAAACAAAGTTTTCAAAAACACTTCATTACACTCTTGAGGACAGAAGCAAGAGTTAAATCGAAGTTTCAAAACAAACACTTTTTTTTTCAAACCCACAAGCACAAAGAAAACAATTTTGAAAACAATTGAGCAAGTACCTAAGAGCCCGTGGATAACCACGGATAGAAAGGGTGCTAATACCTTCCCTTTCTATAATCTACCCCCCGAACCCGAGAAATATCTCGAAAAAGGAATTTTTCTGTGCTTTTTTCCTTTCCTTGTTGGATAAAATAAAAGTCGGTGGCGACTCTTGCTTACCGCGACATTTTGAAAAAACAAACGCAAAACGCAAACCAGCATTCCAAAAATAGTCAGTTCTTCGCACCGTATCACAAGGGGCAACCCCTTACTCTTTGGTGTATGGCATGGAGGCGGTCTTACCCATTAAAGTCCAGATACCCTCTCTCCGGATTATGAAGGATGCAGGTTTGAGTGAGGACGATTGGATCCAGACCCGGCTTGATCAGCTGAACTTAATCTATGAAAAAAGACTTACTGCTATTTGTCATGGTCAGACGTATCAAAAACGAATGATCAAGGCTTTTAACAAGAAAGTCAGACGACAAGAGTATCAAGTCGGGGATCTGGTGATCAAACGCATCATACTGCCACAAGGTGATCCCAGGGGAAAATGGACCCCTACGTACGAAGGGCTATTTTTGGTTAAGAACATTTTCTCAGGAGGAGCTATGATCCTAACCACCATGGATGGTGACGACCTTCCTCACCCCGTCAATGCAGACGTAGTGAAAAAATACTACGCATAATCAAAGACCCGTTAGGTTGACTGGCCTAGGCAAAAATAAGGGCTTCCTGGCGAACCAAAAGGGTTCGGGAAAAAATAAGGGATGAAAATCAAAAAAACTATACACCCGGCAATTCGAAAACCTGAAAAGGCGGCTTGGGCAAAAAAGGGTATCCCGGTGGACTGAAAACCCAAAAGGGCGGTCCAGGAAAAATCAGGGATCAAAGCGTAACACTATGTCTCATTGGATCATCTTGCAACCAGACTTCGGTATCGACTATCAAGCTCGAACGATGCCAATCAATCTGATCTACCTTCAACCAAGTAGCAAAGTGATGAGACGCTCGAAGATATAAAGGCAATAGCAGAGTGGGAACCCAGTGGGATTGTTCACATAACTGTTTTTCTTTGTCTTTCACAAATTGTATAAATTCTATCATTCGGCGGCGTTCTCTTACAAGGACGTCAGCCTCTTGTAAAAACGCCTGTTACAAGCTAACTTCAAAAATCAATACAATTCATTTTTACAAAGAAGTTTCAAAATTGTTTTTCTTTTCCTATTTTGTTTTGCAAGAACGTCCAATGATTCATTTTTGATATATGCATTTGAAAATAATTGTCGCTCATAAATATTTACATGCGAAACAAAAGATGATTACTCATGATTCCAGGAATAGGGGCAAATAAGAAATGTCTAAACCTTACAGTTGCTCTATTCATCAGGTACAGGGATAGACCCAGCTGGAGAATATGACTAAAAGTACATACACTCCCCGCAGAGTAATAAATACCCAAGGACAGTGGTGTTAATTCTCCCCAAGTAGAGTTTATCTACCACCAGCACTAGAAGACTGTCCCCAGTGGAGTCTATTTCTTCCACAGACGGAAATTCAATCCCCGACAGAGTTCATCATCACCAGCAACCGTAATCCATCCCCAACCGAGGTTATTTCTCCAAATCAGCAGATCTTCTGGCATAGTATCTCTCTTCCCCATAGAGCCATTTTCTCGCCAGTTTATTCTCCAACCGAGTTATTCTCCCGCCAATTTATTGTCATATCATCTCCAGTCGTTATCCCCAGCGATAACGAAGAACCCAACTCCTTGCACTCCCCAGCTAGAGAACATCATAAAAACATTGCATATTCATACATCATGGCATGCACATATGCATCATACAACACTGTCTCATTTATTTTGAGAACATCATTGGTCAATACATACATCATGACATTACATACGACTAACTCTTTACCTTTTAGGGAAATATAAAATCAATTTCTCACAAGTTTTCTCTGGTTCAGTCAAATTGGTGCTAAGATTTCTATTCCAGTTCAAGCTATGAAGCCCAGATCCGACCGGATAATATCTTGATTTCTCCATCATATTGTGAAGCCCGGAGAATGACCAGATAACAGTATCAGAATACCGCAAAGCCTGGAATCGACCAGATAGTGGTATCTCTTAAAAACAAGCTATGAAGCCCGGATTCGACCGGATAATAGTTTAATCCCCAGCAAGTTATTATGAAGCCTGGATTACGACCAGATAGCAGTACAAAGACACCATGAAGCCTGGAATCGACCAGATAGTGGTATATCATAAACACAAGCCGTGAAGCCCGGAAATCAACCGGATAGCAGCTTAACAAGTTATTGTGAAGCCTGGATTACGACCAAATAGCAATATAAGACACCATGAAGCCTGGACTCGACCAGATAATGGTACAAGACATTGTGAAGCCTGGATTATGACCAGATAGCAGCCAAGAATACTACGAATCCTGGAGCCTACCAGATAGTGGTATATATTTAATGCAAGTTATGAAGCCCAGATTCGACCTGATAATATCTTGATTTCTCTGAACGCCATGAAGCCTGGACTCGACCAGATAATGGTATAATAATTCGTGAAGCCTGGATTATAAACAGATAGCGGTAAAGACATTGAAGCCTGGGACTACGACCAGATAACAGTAAGGGACATTGCGAAGCTTGGATTTCGACCAAATAGCATTCTACCCCGACAATTACTATGAAGCCCGAAATTGACCGGATATTAGTAGGCCTTAAAATCAAATGGAAGCCCGGATGCGACTAGATAACCACTTGATTTCTTATGAAGCCTGGAATACGACCAGATAAGAAGTAAGGTATTGTGAAGCCTGGAATCGACCAGATAGAAGTACAGGACACCATGAAGCCTGGATTCGACCAGATAATGGTATGAAACATCGTGAAGCCTGGATTATGACCAGATAGCGGTAAAGGACGACCAGATAAGAAGTAAGGTATTGTGAAGCCTGGAAATCGACCAGATAGCAGTACAAGACACCATGAAGCCTGGATTCGACCAGATAATGGTATGAAACATCGTGAAGCCTGGATTACGACCAGATAGCGGTAAAGGACACTGAAGCCTGGGATTACGACCAGATAACAGTACAAGACACTGCGAAGCTTGGATTTCAACCAAATAGCAGTTTACCTGGACAATTACTAAGAAGCCCGGAGTCGATCAGATATTAGTGTGCCCTAAATTTAAGTTGAAGCCCAGATGCGACCAGATAACAACTTAATTCCTTTTGAAGCCTGGAGTACGACCAAATAAGAATTGAGAAATTGCAAAGCCTGGATGACGACCGGATAGCAAGATTAATCTCATCTCCCCAGTAAGTCACTATAAAGCCTGGAGCACGACCAGATAGCAGTCGATCTTATCACTATGAAGCCTGGATCACGACCAAATAGTAGTTCATTTTCACCTCTTCGACCAAGAGACGATTCCCCAGTAGAATAACGAACGACCGAAGATCCTAAAATTCAACTTTTGCCAAGACAGAGACTAGTATTCCTCAGTGAAGTCCTCCTCAACAACAGGTATACCGGCTCTCGCAAAGGAATCTCTTATGCGATCGACACTTTTTCGGATGGCATCTTTAAGCCCATCTCCCGTTAACTCCCAAATGGCATCTATAAGACCATTCCCGACATCGCAAGATAAATACCACTTCATGTGAGTGCAAATTTTTGGGCACTCTAGTGTTCAATCATCTTCAACCTTAGGATCACGAAAGGAAGACAAGCCAATCTACATCCTCAGGTTTAAGAAGATTGAACAGGGGCAGCTGTTGTACCCCAAAATTTTCCCTCCCATATTTCTCAATACATTTCAAGTGATATCCTCAAATTGCTCAAGGAAGTCCAAGAATTGACCAGACAAACTCTCTCCTAAGGCAGTCTACCTCAAATTAGGGTTTCAGTTTGCATCAAGATGTTTGAATTAAAAGGGTCCCAAATGCTCACTATTTTTCTAATATGTTCTTAAGGTCATCCATGTCAAGTTTTAAGCCTTGCAGAGAAAGTTTGCCCAGTCAATTGCTCAAAGGCCTAAAAATCGACTGTGCTAGGGCAAAAGTCAATTGTGTCCTACATAAAGTCAAACTTCAATATTTTTGGTCAACATTCTCTTTTGAAGCATTATTCATCATTTTATCAAGGGTTGGTCATGATTCATCAAGGATTTCTCATAATTCATCAAAACCCAAAAGTTGCTAAATTAGGGTTTTGCAAGAAAAGTCAACTCAACTTTGACCAAGCATAAATTTCTCACACTTTATCAAGAATGACCCATACAAAGCTAATTTTGAATAGGATTCAATTCCCTACAATTCATCTTCAGCTCCCAAGTTCAAAAAATGCACTCACAAGAAGATACAAATTTGGACATTATAGGTCATTTTGAAAAAGTCAACAAAAACACCTTTTTTGTAAAATCTTCATACATGAACATGGAAGATTCAATTGAGATGAGACCAAAAGGGTTGCTTATAGGACATCTTAAGCTTTCTAAAAAGTCCAAGAACACATCTCTAGGGTCAAAATTGAAGGAATTATGGATTGGTGAAGTTGACATTTTTTGCAAAATTGCCAAAAGTCAAATATGCCTCAAATTGCAATTTTTGTCAAATGGGCCTAACTTTTTGTGCTTGTATTGAGTTTGTAACATGATCCACGACCCATGGCCCTTCCCACTTGCCTTTATTTTATTTTTGTCATTTATTTTGATTTTTATTTCAATTAAATCAAAATAAAATCATGAAAATATCAAAATCATTTAAACCTTGATATTTTGTGCATATTTCAGGTCCATGAATAGCTGGAAATGAGATCAAATCGTGCAAGGCTTGTTTGTACACAAAAATATTGAGTTTTGCTTGATTTAGAAAGATTTGAATAAGAATCAAATCATGATTCAATCACCTTAATTGAAAAGATTTGGAGCAAATTTGTAAACCTAATTCACTCAAGGGTACATATAGAACAAATCCAGACCAAAAGCACAAGGATTGGACGCGTGAGAAGCTGAGGAAAAACTTGAAAAAACTCAACAAAAGTGGCAATCTGATTTCATAGTTCCAGGATCTTTCAAGCCATTCCAAGCATACCATTCACTTGTTGGACATCTAGGGACTCTATTCCCACCATTAGCAAGTGTTTTCGTGCCCAAAAACGCATTGTAAGTACCTCACGACATCCAAACTTTTTTGAAATCGAATCTCATGAATTTGGCATTGTTAGCATGATTGGTTTATATATTATGAATCCTTGAAACATTTGCAAGCTAATGATAATAATTAATTTCATTTTTGCTAGCCATACTGAGATCCACCATTGCTAGGTTTTCCTTGCTCGTTTTAGGGTTTTCTCATGCAGGTAAAATTGGCCCAAAAGAGGGGTACCATGGTGTTCAAAAGGCCAAGACGAATTGACATGTACCATTAGTTTTCATTTATTGTGCTTGTATGAGATTCTGGAAATATGCAAGGGCTATACCTACGGAGAACGTCTGTAGGTAAAAGTCGTTTCACCTAAGACGACGGACGCTTGGGGAAGATAATGGCGTGGCGTGGTGTGATTTGTCCATTCAAAAATCCACGCGTTTTTTATTATATTAACTTGCTTTTCCAATATAATGTTCATTTGTTATTCCATGTACAACAAAGCATGCTAGCTCAGTTGGTCAGGCGGTGTTGGAAAAGGCCAAAGGGTCTGGGTTCGAATCCCAGGTCCCCCATATTATTTCATAATGTTTTTTCTTGTATAGTCAGGCATGTGTACAAGTAAGGGGTTCACCATATTTCCTCAATGATCAGCCAACCAAATGTCCAACAAGCCAAATCCAATGCTTGGCACATGAAGGTCTACCACAGACCAGGTCAAACATGCAACATGGAATCAGAAAGGTCAACATGGACCAAGGCATATTGGGCTTATTAACACCCCCCTTTCTACTTTGATACCAGGCCCATTTCTCTCTTTTCTTTTATATTTATTTTATTTATTTAATTTTGATTAATTATTTTCTAACATAAAAATTAATTCTTTTACAAACAAAAACTCAAAATCAAATTTCATCAAATTAGAATTTAGGTTTTTTTTATTATATTTTGTCAAAATTAATTTAATTAGTTTAATTTAATTCTAGGGTAATTTTAACCTTTTTGTAAATAAATTAAAATCAATTAGAAAATTAGGATTTGCTTGATTTATTTTTTATTTTCTTTTCTTAAAATAACAAAAATATAAAAAAAATAGGTCAAATTAATTATTTTTCTTAATTTAAATTAATTAGTAATTAGGTTTGTATTTATTTAATTAAAAACCTTATTTTTCTCAAAATAATCAAAAACAACAAAAATGTGATTTTTCTTTCAATTAGGTTTAGACGGGGTCAAAACCCTAATTTTCTCGTTCTCGTCTCATCGCGCGCATTTATTATTTTTTACGATATTAATGTAACTGCTCATGGTATGTAATAGTTTAATTATGACTTTTCATTTATTTATCGTTTTTACGGGTTTTTGGCTATGTAATTAATCCCCCTCCCCGAAGCCTTGTAATAACGTAGTTTTATTTCTCGCATTTTAATTTTCGCAAATATTAACTGTTAGATGTATGATAATAGGATTGCATGACAAGACAATATGTTAATTTGAAATGGTTAGCAAACCCTAAATATGCAAAGATAATAACTTGAAATCAAAACACTCGCACATGCGCACTCCTAGGGTATACTCTCACTTCGGTTGCCTTCGGTAAACGATCATTAAGTATAGGCCATTTTAGTGGTTGCTCTCTTGTCTAAACAAAGATCAAATGTCCCGTTCAAAAATGTTGCCTCGGAAAGGTTGCCTCATAAATGTCGCCTCAAATATGATCTTAAGACATTAGGATTATTACTAAGACGTCCTAACATAGCTTTAGTGATCATACGTCCCTTTCGGATTGACCCTTACAACTCCAACGACGGTGCTACCTACTCACTAATAGTAGGATAGCGCTGTCTAAAGGAAATAAGAACAGAAACATTCTTTTTTCGAGTAGGTAGATGCTAGTAGGTACTTGCTCAAAATAAATCTTTTCCACACTTACACTCTTTTCAAACAAAGTTTTCAAAAACACTTTGTAACACCTTTGAAGACAGAAGCAAGGGTTAAATCGAAGTAAAACAAAAACTTTTCAAAACACACAAACACGGAAGAAATTTTCAAAATGATGAGCAAGTACCTAAGAGCCCATGGAAAACCATGGATAGAAAGGCTGCTAATACCTTCCTTTTTTATAATCTACCCCCCGTACTCAAAATCTCGAAAAAGGAATTTTTCTGTGCTTTTTTACTTTCCAGTTGGATAAAATAAAAGTCGGTGGCGACTCTTGCTTACCGCGACATTTTGCAAACACAAACGCAAAACGTAAACCAGCATTTCCAAAAACAGTCTGGTTCTGCCACCGTATCACAGAACTGGCGACTATGCTGGGGATAACTTAATAAGTGGGGTATACCTTAGGATTAGTTTATCATGTTGCTTCTCTTGTGTGATTTGATTGCTTTACTGTTGAGGGTGTTGTATTGGGAGTTACTATAGATCCTAACCCGGATCTGGGGGACACCTTTTAGGTAAGTAGCAATAAACTGCGAGGGAACTGTACGGCGTAGACCGATACGGTTGAAGCAATAGCTACGTTGATGTGGCACATTGGTTGGTACCGGTATCCCTTATGGAGAAACAAGGAGAATACGGGGCTGCTATGTGTGTCGTTAAGCATCAACTGACCTTAGAACCTATAATTGACCAACTTGGCAATTAGGAAGTAGTGAGATAGCCGGCCTCGGTGTAAAGCTGAGAACTGGTTGATACTCGATACTACACTCATTGAGACCATACTCTTGAGATAGTTTCAGCCACAAGAAAAGATTGCGTGAGCTGAAACCATGATCGATGGAGGATGGTCAGTGATATTGAGAACCTCTAGAACCCGATTACTATTATTAGGACAGGTTGAAACCAACTGAACTTCAAGAGGGTAATCCCTAGACCCCATGAAAGCCTGAAACTTAAGAGCTCTTGTGGGACTTGTTTGCCTTTACCATGTCTGTTATCTGTTATACCTGTTGTGTGTTTTTTTCATGACATCATGCATCATAACATAGCATGCATACTTCATTATACTAACCATTTCAAAGACCGAGGGGATTTATCTTTGTTCTGTTTTGCAGATTATGACTTCCATGCGCAAAAACACCATCCGAGTTAACTTTGTGCAAATACCTACTCAACTGAAATATTTAGTCACAAAAGTTTCTGATACTTCTTCATTCATTAGAAGACATGGTCAGATTCTTAGCCTGGTTACCTCAAAGTTTGATGAACAGATGATGAGTGTGCTTTTCCAGTTCTTCGATCCGGTGCATCATTGCTTCACTTTCCCGGATTATTAGCTAGTTCCCACTATGGAAGAGTTTTCTCACTTATTGGGCATATCCATCCTTGAGCAGATGCCCTTCACATGTTTGGAAGAGGCTCCTAGACCAGAAGATATTGCTTCAGCTCTACATTTGAAACGGGCTGATGTAGTATCTAATTGGGAAACACGAAGCGGGGTTGAAGGTTTCTTAGCCAAGTTTCTGATAGATCAAGCTCAACTATTCTGGGATAACTTAGAATTTCAGGCTTTTGAAGACATATTGGATCTCCTTATCTACGGTTTGGTTCTCTTCCCGAATCCAGATTCCTTCATAGATGTGAATGCGGTTAAGATCTTCCTGTCTCGCAACCCTGTACCTACTCTTCTGGGTGATATCTTGCATGCCCTCTATACTCGTACTGTGCGAAGAAGAGGGTCTCTCATGTGTTGTATGCTGCTGCTGGCGAGGTGGTTTATTTCACACCTCCCCAAATCTGTGTTGAAGAATGAAGAAGGTTTAGGATGGTCTTACAGGATAATGTCCTTTGCCCATACAGACATTCTTTGGAGTTATAAGGCTATGGAAAGCATTGTTGTCATTGACCGATGTGGGGAATACCCTAATGTCCCGTTGCTTGGAATCAGGGGGGAATAACCTACAGTCCTTGCTTGGCTTTGCGACAGTTTTGTCGTGCTCAGAGAGACGGTCCTCATGAGATACTTCTTACAAATATTGCCTTTGACTACAAGGATGACGTTGAAGAGCACCGCCGAAGGTTTATACGAGCTTGGGGCATGGTGAACAGGTCTGACCCTCAAGAGCTAGGACCAAGGACTTCTCTCCCTATGCAGCCTTATCTCCAATGGTTCCGAGCTCGAGCCCAAAAGCTTGGGATGCCTTATGAAGCTGTGTTTCCGGTGATTGTGGAGCCTACCAATGAAGAAAACATTCCTTATAAAGTCCTTTATCCCTACATGCCCACTGATCTTGGAGCATTGAAGAGATCCTGGATTCAGCTGAAAGAGGAGAGGGATACCTACCGGGAGAAGTATCATGAGCAAGAAAGGAAGATCCTGAAGCTCACCAGGCAACTTGAGAATGAGAGAATGATCAATGACTACGTCAGCACCAAGGGGAAGCGCCCATGGGATTTCTGATTTTGCTTTTTCTAGCTTAGATTTGTTTTTCGTTTTACTTCTTTGTAAACGCCTCAAAGGCATTGTTGAACCTTTTACAAGTTAATCTAATAAAGTTTGTTTTATTTTTGGTTTGCAAATTTAAACCTCCCAAGGTCTTTGAAATCATTACATACGGATCCCATTAGCATGCACATCATTACAGGTACCATTACAGGTTTCTCATCTTCTTCGTTGTTTACTTCAGCATGAAATGTCTTCTGAAATACCTACCGATCAAGCCATCAAAGCTCTTCAGGCACATAATGCCCAATTCTAAGAGATGTTCTTGAACTTGGCTAAAGGGCAAGAGGATTTGAAGAATCTCATCCTGAAGGAAAAGTAGAAGAAGAAGAAGGTGGTTCTTCTGAATATGGGTAACAGATTTGGGAATAGGTTGCGACAGGAAGCTGATCTGTCTCTTTCATCCAAGAGAGAGAAGGACCAAGAGGAAGAAAAGGGTCCCAGTCCCTTAGTCTCTGATAGTGATACTGATTTTGATGATGAGAAGTATCCTCCTGCTGAGGATAGGTACAAACAACTCGAAGACCGTCTGAGCACTATGGAGATTCAAAAGATCCCTGGTTTGGATTTCGGAGATCTGTGACTAGCATCTGGGGTGGTGATCCCTCATAAGTTCAAAGCTCTAGTTTTTTCCAAGTACGATGGAGTATCCTGTCCAAAACTCCATCTCCGCTCGTACGTCAGAAAAATCCAACCTTATACTGCTGATAGAAATTTGTGGGTGCATTTCTTTCAAGATAGTCTGTCAGGGACTCAGCTTGAATGGTTTTATCAATTGGAAGGAGCTAATATTCGAAACTGGGAGGACCTTGCTGCTGCTTTCTACAAGAAGTACCAGTATAACGCTGATCTTGCTCCCACGCGTACTCAGCTTCAGGGTATGTCTATGGGTGCAAGTGGAGGTTTTAAGGACTATGCTCAGAAGTGGAGAGATTTGGCTGGAAGAGTCTAACCCTCTTTGTCTGACAGGGAGTTGGTTGACATGTTTCTAGGGACATTGTCTGGTCCATTTTTCAATCATCTAACCGACAGTTCGTCATCTGGGTTTACTGAATTGATATTGATTGGGGAGAGAGTAGAAGCTGGTATCCGAAGTGGTTAGATACAGAAAGGTACTTCATCAAGTGCAGAAAAGAAGCCTTTCACTGGTAAGAAAGAAGCTAGTGCAGTCTACGGCTCGAGGAGCCAAAGCAGACCTGAACGCCGTCAAGAAGTAAACACGGTAGTAATATCAAGACCCATCGTTGCCCCACAATGCAACAATCAGCAAAGAATGGAGAGACCGCAGAGACATAACACTCGGCTCATGATGACCTTGTCTTAAATTCTACCACAATTTTTGAAGACCAACCTGGTAACTCTGAGGGAAGCTCCGAAGAATCCCAGTACCATATCTCCGCTATATAACCCGAACGCCCGCTGTGCCTATCACTCTGATAGCCCAGGTCATGATACGAACAACCGTTAGGCCTTGAAGAATAAAGTGCAAGATTTGATCGAAGCTAAAGAAATTGAGTTTGACGCTCCGGAGAAGCCCAACGTCATAACTGCTCCTATGCCCAAACATGATCAAGGAGTGAATGCAATTGAAGATGGTGAAGAAGATTCAGATATCGACAGCTGGATCTACCCTACAACCAATGGTGGCTTGAACAACTAGACGGCGAAGGACTTTGTGCCCGTTTCTTTTATTACACAGTAATTGACTTTTGTTTTGAGATTTGTAACAGATAGTTTGAAACTTTATGGCCCGGTGCCTTGCCCGAGGCACCTTGGCTTTGTTTGTGAGGGCTTATTATTTGTCATTTTCATATATCATCAATAAAGCATTGGACGTTTTCTTGCATTACAAATTTTGCGCTCCTTATTTTTCTTTTCTGTCTCTCACTTTATCAAACAGCTATTGTCTTACACACACTCACATATCATAATGCAGATCCACATCCACTCTGGATCCCATTGATAACGACTCTGCTACTGCCAGTTATGACTTCGAAAATCCAATCAACCAAGCTGAGGATGAAGGTGAGGATGATTGTGAATTGCCTGGGGAACTTGCTAGACTGTTACTACAAGAAGAGAGGGCCATACAGACGCATGAAGAGCCATTAGAATCAGTGAATTTGGGTACAGAGGAAGACTGGAAAGAGGTCAAGATAGGTGTGAATCTGGAGCCTAGTGTCAAGCAACGATTGATATAGATGCTACGTGACTATATGCCTGGTTTGGACACTGACATTGTGGTACACCGCCTACCGACCAAAGAAGACTGTCCTCCGATAAAGCAGAAGGTTCGTCGTATGCGCCCTGAGATGTCTGAGAAAATCAAAGCTGAAGTCATGAAACAGTTTGACGCCGGGTTTCTAGCTGTCACTTCTTACCCGCAGTGGGTTGCCAACGTTGTTTTGGTGTCGAAGAAGGATGGTAAGGTCGGATGTGTGTGGACTATAGAGATCTGAACAGGGCGAGCCCCAAAGACGATTTCCCACTGCCTCACATCGATGTTCTGGTCGATAACACCACGCATCATAAGGTCTTCTCCTTTATGGATGGTTTTTCTGGTTACAATCAGATTAAGATGCCTCCCGAGGATATGGAGAAGATAACCTTCATTACGCAGTGGGGCACTTTTTGTTACAAGGTAATGCCTTTCGGGTTGAAGAATGCTGGGGGAAACTTATCAGCGCGCCTTGGTCGCTTTGTTCCACGACATGATTCACCATGAGATTGAAGTTTACGTTGATGACATGATTGCCAGGTCCCAGACTGAAGAAGAACACCTTGACCATCTCCAGAAACTATTTGACAGGTTGAAGACGTACAAGCTGAGGTTAAACCCAAACAAGTGCACCTTCGGGGTAAGGTCTGGTAAGCTGTTGGGTTTCGTCGTCAGTGATTAAGGTATTCAGGTGGATCCTGCAAAGGTGAAGGCTATACAGGAAATGCCAGCTCCCCGCACAGAAAAAGAAGTTAGAGGCTTTTTGGGACGTCTGAATTACATTGCCTGATTCATTTCACATCTGACTGCTACTTCTGAGCCGATCTTCAAGCTGCTGAAGAAAGATCAAGTGGTAAAATGGAATGATGAATGTCAGACCTCCTTCGAAAGGATCAAAGAATATCTTCAAGAACCGCCAATTCTGATGCCCCAGTTGAAGGAAGACCTTTGATCTTATACTTGACAGTACTGGATAATTCAATGGGGTGCATGTTGGGGCAGCATTATTGAGTCTGGCCGAAAAGAGCACGCTATTTACTACCTTAGCAAAAATTTTACCGACTGTGAGACCCGATACTCACTGCTCGAGAAAACTTGCTGCACTTTGGCATGGGCTGCTCGCCGGTTGAGACAGTATATGCTGACTCACACTACCCTATTGATATCAAAGATGGACCCAATCAAGTATATCTTCGAAAAGCCTGCCTTGTCCGGAAGAATAGCAAGATGGCAGATGATGTTAACTGAGTATGGTATCCAATACACAACCCAAAAAGCAATCAAGGGGAGTGTATTTGCGGATTATTTGGCGCATCAGGCCATGGATGATTACCAATCCATGAATTTTGAGTTCCCGGATGAGAATATCATGTTGGTGATCGACTGTGAAGAACCTGGACCGGATGAAGGACCTGAGGAAGGATCCTAATGGTCTATGTATTTTGACGGAGCCTCGAACGCGTTGGGTAATGGCATTGGCGTTGTGATTATATCTCTTGAAGGTTGTCATACTCCGTTCACCGCCCGATTATGATTTAACTGCACCAACAATATGGCGGAGTATGAAGTGTGTATCATGGGCCTCCGAGCAGCTATTGACCTAAAG
The DNA here is from genome assembly GCA_948472305.1 of Vicia faba. Classification (NCBI taxonomy): domain Eukaryota; kingdom Viridiplantae; phylum Streptophyta; class Magnoliopsida; order Fabales; family Fabaceae; genus Vicia; species Vicia faba. The sequence continues at coordinate 1,257,860,892 of OX451741.1, read as the reverse complement.
ATTAAGTTCTTAAGTGTATTCGGAGATTCCGCTCTAGTGATTAGTCAGATCAAAGGTGAGTGGGATATGAAACACCCAAATCTTATTCCTTACAAAGAGTATGTATTGACATTGCTTCCACACTTCGAGGAGATAACCTTTGAACATTTCCCCAGAGAGGAGAATCAGTTAGAGGACGCACTAGCTACCATGTCTTCTATGTTCAAGGTTAGGTGGAACAATGAAGCTCCCCGGATTTCCATTGAGAGGTTGGACAAACCCGCACATTGCTGTGATATTGAGACTGAAGAGGTAGCAGTTAAACCCTGGTTTCACGAGGTAAAGAGGTATCTTGAGACTCAAGAGTATCCCAAAGGTGCATCTGTTAATGATAAGAAGTTTCTGAGGAGATTCGCTACGAAATTCTTCATCAGTAATGGTATCCTCTACAAGTGTAACCCTGATTCGACCTTACTACAATGTGTGGACAAGAGTGAGGAAGAAAAGATCATGACAGAGTTACATGAAGGTACTTTCGGAACTCATTCCAGTGGACATACCATGGCAAAGAAAATCCTACGGGCAGGATATTATTGGTCTACTATGGAAGCCGATTGTTATCAGCATTCTCGGACCTGTCATAAGTGTCAAGTATATGCTGATAAGGTGCATGTACCTCCAGTTCCTCTGAACGTCTTGACAGCTCCTTGGCCTTTTGCAATATGGGGCATTGATATGATAGGCGAGATCAGACCTACTGCGTCCAACGGGCATCGTTTCATTTTGGTAGCTATTGATTATTTCACGAAGTGGGTTGAAGCAGCTTCCTTTGCTACAGTAACCAAAAACATCGTGGCGCGGTTTATCCGACACAATTTGATCTGTCGATGTGGTATAACACAGAGGATCATTACGGACAATGGTACGAATCTCAACAACACAATAATCACCAAACTCTGCAAACAGTTTAAAATACAGCATCACAACTCTTCTCCTTACCAGCCAAAGATGAATGGGGTTGTTGAAGTGGCTAATAAGAACATCAAGAAAATTGTGCAGAAGATGACGGTGACGTACAAAGTCTGGCACGAGATGCTACCATTCGCTCTTCATGGGTAACGTACCTCAGCATGGACTTCGACAGGGGCAACCCCTTACTCTTTGGTGTATGGCATGGAGGAAGTCTTACCCATTGAAGTCCAGATACCCTCTCTCCGGATTATGAAGGATGCAGGTTTGAGCGAGGACGATTGGATCCAGACCCGGCTTGATCAGCTAAACTTAATAGATGAAAAAGACTTACTGCTATTTGTCATGGTCAGACGTATCAAAAACGAATGATCAAGGCTTTTAACAAGAAAGTCAGACGACAAGAGTATCAAGTCGGAGATCTGGTGATCAAACGCATCATACTGCCACAAGGTGATCCCAGGGTAAAATGGACCCCTACGTACGAAGGGCCATTTGTGGTTAAGAACATTTTCTCAAGAGGAGCTATGATCCTAAACACCATGGATGGTGACGACCTTCCTCACCCCGTCAATGCAGACATAGTGAAAAAATACTACGCATAATCATTGACCCGCTAGGTTGACTGGCCTAGGAAAAAATAAGGGCTTCCCGCCGAACCAAAAGGGTTAGGGAAAAAATAAGGGATGAAAATGAAAAAAAACTCTACACCAGGCAAGTCGAGAACCTGAAAAGGCGGCTTGGGCAAAAAAGGGTATCCCGGTGGACTGAAAACCCAAAAGGGCGGTCCAGGCAAAAATCAGGGATCAAAGCGTAACACTATGTCTCATTGGATCATCTTGCAACCAGACTTCGGTATCGACTATTAAGCTCGAACGGCACCAATCAATCTAATCTACCTTCAACCAAGTAGCAAAGTGATGAGACGCTCGAAGATATAAAGGCAATAGTAGAGTGGGAACCCAGTGGGATTGTTCACATAGCTGTTTTTCTTTGTCTTTCACAAATTGTATAAATTCTATCATTCGGCGGCATTCTCTTACAAGGACGTCAGCCTCTTGTACAAAACGCCTGTTACAGGCTAACTTCAAAAATCAACACAGTTCGTTTTTACAAAGAAGTTTCAAAATTGTTTTTCTTTTCCTGTTTTGTTTTACAAGAATGTCCAATGATTCATTTTTGATATATGCTTTTAAAAATAATTGTCGCTCATAAATATTTACATGCGAAACAAAAGATGATTACTCGTGATTCCAGGAACAGGGGCAAACAAGAAATGTCCAAACCTTACAACTGCTCTATTCACCAGGTACAGGGATAGACCCAACTGGAGAATATGACTAAAAGTACATACACTCCCCGTAGAGTAAGAAATACCCAAGGACAATGGTGTTAATTCTCCCCAAGCAGAGTTTATCTACCACCAACACTAGAAGATTGTCCCTAGTGGAATCTATTTCTTCCACAGACAGAAATTCAATCCCCGACAGAGTTCATCATCACCAGCAACGGTAATCCATCCCCAGCCGAGGTTATTTCTCCAAATCAGCCGATCTTCTGGCAGAGTATCTCTCTTCCCCATAGAGCCATTTTCTCGCATGTTTATTCTCCAGCCGAGTTATTCTCCCGCCAATTTATTCTCAGATCATCTCCGATCGTTATCCCCAGCGAGAACAAAGAACTCAACTCCTTGCACTCTCCACCAGCAGCCCAGGATTTATTTTCCCCAACTAGAGAACATCATAAAAACATTGCATATCCATACAGCATGGCATGCACATACGCATCATACAGCACAATCTCATTTATTTTGAGAACATCATTGCTCAATACATACATCATGACATTACATACGACTAACTCTTTACCTTTCAGGGAAAGATACAATTAAATTCTCACAAGTTTTCTCTGGTTCAGTCAAATCGGTGCTAAGATTTCTATTCCAGTTCAAGCTATGAAGCCTAGATCCGACCAGATAATATCTTGATTTCTCCATCATATTGTGAAGCCCGGAGAACGACCGGATAACAGTATCAAAATACCGTGAAGCCTGGAATCAACCAGATAGTGGTATCTCTTAAAAACAAGCTATGAAGCCCGGATTCAACCGGATAATAGTTTAATCCCCAGCAAGTTATTGTGAAGCCTGGATTACGACCAGATAGCAGTACAAAGACACCATGAAGCCTGAAATCGACCAGATAGTGGTATATCATAAACACAAGCCGTGAAGCCCAGAAATCGGCCAGATAGCAGCCTAACAAGTTATTGTGAAGCCTGGATTATGACCAGATAGCAATACAAGATACCATGAAGCCTGGACTCGACCAGATAATGGTACAAGATGTTGTGAAGCCTAGATTACGACCAGATAGCAGCCAAGAATACTGCGAAGCCTGGAGTCGACCAGATAGTGGTATATCTTTAATTCAAGTTATGAAGCCCGGATTCGACCGGATAATATCTTGATTTCTCTGAACGCCATGAAGCCTGGACTCGACCAGATAATGGTATAATAATTCGTGAAGGCTGGATTACGACCAGATAGCAGTAAAGGCACTGAAGCCTAGGACTACGACCAAATAACAGTAAGGGACATTGCGAAGCTTGGGTTTCGACGAAATAGCAGTCTACCCGGCCAATTACTATGAAGCCCGGAATCAACTGGATATTAGTAGGCCTTAAAATCAAATGGAAGCCCGAATGCGACTGGATAACCACTTGATATCTTTTGAAGCCTTAAATACTACCAAATAAGAAGTAAGGTATTGTGAAGCCTGGAATCGACCAGATAGTAGTACAGGACACCATGAAGCCTGGATTCGACCAGATAATGGTATGAAACATCGTGAAGCCTGGATTACGACCAGATAGCGGTAAAGGACACTGAAGCCTGGGATTATGACCAGATAACAATACAAGACATTACGAAGCTTGGATTTCGACCAAATAGCAGTTTACCTAGACAATTACTAAGAAGCCCAGAGTCGACCGGATATTAGTGTGCCCTAAATTCAAGTTGAAGCCCGGATGCGACCGGATAACAACTTAATTCCTTCTGAAGCCTAGAGTACGACCAGATAAGAATTGAGAAATTGTAAAGCCTAGATGACGATCGGATAGAAAGATTAATCTCATCTCCCCAGTAAGTCACTGTAAAGCCTGAAGCACGACCAGATAGCAGTCGATCTTATCACTATGAAGCCTGGATCATGACCAGATAGTAGTTCATTTTCATCTCTTCGACCAAGAGACGATTCCCCAGTAGAATAACGGACGATCTAAGATCCTAAAATTCAACTTTTGCCAAGACAGAGACTAGCATTCCCCAGCGAAGTCCTCCTTAACAACAGGTGTGATACGGTGGGAGAACTGACTTGAGGTTTTGCGTTTGTGTTCGCAAATGTTTCGGTTTAGCAAGAGTTGCCACCGAATTTTTATTTTATCCAAAGGAAAGGTCAAATAGCATAGGAAATACCTTTGATATGTTTTCTTGAGTTCGGGGGGTAGATTATGAAAAGGGAAGGTGCTAGCACCCTTTTCATCCATGGTTTTCCATGGGCTCTTAGTTACTTATTTAGATCACTTGCTTTGCTTTTTCAATTGTTTGAAATGGTGCTTTGTGTGGTTTTACAAAGTATTTTGAAAAGAGGCCATCGTTTTGGAAATCTTTGTAATGATTCTTGTTTGAAGAATGTATACAAAGATGTTTGTCTTTTGAAAAAAATTTCAATGTTTGAAAGTTTGTTTGGAAATTGTTTTGAAATTGTATGTGTGATTGTTTGAAAATAGCAAGGATGGTTTGCAAATTGATCAAGTAACTAGGAGTTGTCTACCCTAATCAAAAGTCTTTCTTGTGCATTTGTAACCCTTTGACATTGTTGTTTTACCATTGTATTTGGTAAACAACCCTATCTTTGGATGTTAAACGGGACGGGCGTGGGTCATCGTATGACCATGATAGCAATAGTGCCAAGTATCTTAGCAAGTTTTAGGGACTAAGATCATTTGTTTTTAGGCAACATTTTGAAAGCGTCATCGAGGGACTATGATCTTTTTATTTTTATTGATTGTTTTGCCAAGATATCTAGCATGCATACCATGGCCATTTTAAGGCAACAAAGTGGATGAAACCCTAGGGGTGCTTGTGTGCATTGTGTTGTTATTTTCATGCATTTTTGTCTTGTGTTAGGTCATGCTATTTGTTTTGATTTTTGGTCTTTTGCATTCAAACCCTAGTTCTTACTATCATGGTATATGAAAGCAATAAAATGCGTAAAGTAAATCTAGACTATTACAAAATTATTATGGGGAGGGGGATACAAGTTTTGAATAGGGGAATATTACTCAAAATAAAACCCTAAAACTATTACAACCAAATTGAATTTATTGTACAAATAAATAAATAAACAAGTATTTAAATATGGAATAAATTATAAATATGCAACAATGTTTTTTTTGTATTTGTTTTATGTATGTAAAAAATAGATTTATTTATGTCTTAAAAATAAGAAAATAAAATGATTATTTTTTGAAAGGGTGAAAACCCTAATTTTTGGTTTAAAAGAAAATACATATTCTATTATTATTTATTTCATTTATGCACAAGAAAATAAATAAAAATACATACAAAAGTGTTAAAAAATAGAATATGTGATAAAATATTATTTTATGTATATAATATAATAAAAATAAAAATATATAATATTTTTTGTATTATTTACAAATTTTATTTAGAAAAATAAGTTATATTATTATTAATAAACTATTTTTATGCCCAAAAAATAATGAAAATAATAAAATAAAATGCAAAAAATAATGAAAATATTTTTGAGATTTTTACTTGTTTAGAAAAAATAAATAAAGTCAGAAAATATAAAAGAAATGAAAAAAATAACAAAATATAACAAATGGGCCAAGGGGTGCAGAAAGTAAAAGGGGGTGTGAATAGAAGATGGCCCAAGGCGCCAGGCCCAGCCATCTTCGTCCCTGTCCTCTGGCCAAACGCGTGTGCACCCTGGTTATGTGCTTGAATCCTGTTCTCTCTATTGCTTGCATGAAATCAAAAATTTACAACATGAAAGTTATAGCATTTTCAATCACGATTCCAACCATATCCATTTTGTGACCTAACTCTCAAAGGACAGAGAGAATTTCAGTGGCCCTAAATTCTAACCTAGTTTTTTCAGCAACTTCAACATCCAAATTCTCCTAGCTCAGTTAATATAAATGAAATCTACGCATATGTACAGCTCAAGGAACTTAAGGACTACATTTTTACTTCACAAACCTAAGCCTAATGATGCCTAAATAAGGAGATAGAACTTTGAAAATTACCTTGTTCAATTGAATTTGGATAGGGCAATGCAGCAACTTTGAGTGAGGCCTGAAGTTCTTTTGAGCTTGCTTGATGTTCCCTCAACCTTTCCCAATGCTCAGCTTGTTTTGAAATGGCTTGAATGTCCCTGTAGAAGTCAACCTGCAAAGCTTCAAAATGAAAATGGTGAAGTGTGAAAATGAGGTTACAGTTGCTTGAGAAAGGTTTGGACAGCTTAGGTGTGATGTATGGAATGTGTCTGAAGTGGTTCCAAGCAAAACGCACTAGTGGAATATGTTTTGGAAGTTGTTCTGCAGAAGATGCCCTGTTTGGGCAAGAACTTGTGATTTATGTGTTAGAGGGTGTTTTAGAGCTTGGAAAATCGTGTTTGTGGCTTGGTCTAAATATGCTGAGATTGTTTGAAATGATAACAAAGCTTGGTTTTATCAGATGGCTCAGTTGTGGACTTTTTGCAAGCTTACTTGCTTTTGAAGCAAAAGGTGAGTTGACAAAGGCAAAGGCTGTACTTGCTAGCTCAAGACTTGAGGAGAGTTGGTACGCTTTTCCTGATGTTCATGGATCTTGTTTGTAGCCAAAGATCAAGTTCAATGCTCAAGGAATACAAAATTGCAAAAAGCAAGCTTTATGGAAATGGCATTGTTACCTTTATGCCATAAATGGATTAATTCATTGTGCAAAGTTCCATAGCTCAGAACAAAGCCAATATCCATTGTATTTGCATTAAATTAAGGAGTGTGGAAAGGTTTAATACCTGTAAAACAAGTACAAGCATGCTTAGGACATATTTGCAACTTGTAGCAATGTGAAAAATGCCATGGACAAAAGTGAGAAATGGCCATTTTCTTTTCTTCGATTCTCCCTAACCATAAATTATCTTGGAGAGTTCTTGGACATTTTGGAAATATTGTAACATGCTCTACAATCCATCTTTGAGATTCATTTTTATATTCCACTTGGAACTAGGTGAAAAGTTGCCATGAAGTTAGGTCAAAAATCTGCCTAAACTAGGGCAAAATTTCACTAAGTTAAAAGTTTCATGGACCCCTATTAACAAAATCATAACTTGAGATACAAGCATCTTTTGGGAAAACTTTGTGAATAAAAGTTGTAGATTTTGTGTAGGAATACAACTTTCATGTTGGAAGTTTTCTTTGAATCCAATTGCATCATGGTGAAAAAGTTGGGAAAAGTTGGGGGAAAATAAGAAATTTTCATAACTTAGAAAATTTCTAAGTTATGAAATTTTTCAATCTTAAACCCTAATTTCCAAAATTAGGTTTCTTGGTGAACAAGTTTCATGTTTTGACACATCTTGATGAAAAATGACCCTTGGCTGTTGATTTTGACCAAAAAGTCAAAGTTTGACTTTTCAGTGTACAGTTGATTTTTGATCAGTTGACTGGAAAATTCATCTGTCAATCCAATACTTTTGAGATCTTCTGAACCTTGTGATTAGGTCAAGATGATTCCATTGAGTCCTTAAAACCATGCTTGAACCCAATTTGCCATTTTCTAGGTGAAAAATCAGAAATTGCCCTTCTGCAGTCAAAACCCTAAAAATGACCATTTTGCCCTTTTGATGATCTGATCAAATTTCTTGAGGAGTTGTGGTCAAAACTTGATCAAATGGTTCATATGAGTCTATAATGTTGATGTGGATCAAAAATTATGAGGTTTGACTATAAATTGGCCACAGTTGACTTTTTCCTCAATATAGTTGATTTTTAGGTCAACTGTCCAATTGACTGGGCAAAAATTTGATTCAAGGCTTGAAACTTGGTATGAGAAATTGTGATACGGTGGGAGAACTGACTTGAGGTTTTGCGTTTGTGTTCGCAAATGTTTCGGTTTAGCAAGAGTCACCACCGACTTTTTATTTTATCCAAAGGAAAGGTCAAAAAGCACAGGAAAGACCTTTGAGATGTTTTCTTGGGTTCGGGGGGTAGATTATGAAAAGGGAAGGTGCAAGCACCCTTTTCATCCATGGTTATCCATGGGCTCTTAGTTACTTTTTTAGATCACTTGCTTTTGCTTTTCAATTGTTTGAAATGGTGCTTTGTGTGTGGTTTTGAAAATGTTTTGAAAAGAGGCCTTGTCTAGGAAACCTTTGTAATGATTATTATTTGAATATATACAACGGCGTTTGTCTTTTTAAAATATGTTTCAATGTTTGAAAATTTGTTTTGGGAAATGTTTTGAAATTGTGTTGTGAGGTGTGTTTGAAAATAGCAAGGATGTTTTTGCAAGTTTTGATCAAGTAACTAAGAGTTGTCTACCCTATCTACTCAAGAGTCTTTCCTACACATTTTTAACCCTTTTACATTGTTGTTTTACCATTGTATTTGGTAAAAAAACTTATGTTTTGATGTTAAACGGGACGGACGCGGGTCATCGTATACAATCATTGAAAGCAACTTATGAGACGCTCTAGCAATTTTGTAAGGGACGAGATCATTTTATCAAAGGCAACATCGAGGGTCATCGAGGGACTACGATCTTTGTTTATCGAAGGGTCGTTTGCTAGAGTGTTGCATATTCGAGGGACATGATTGTATTTCCGAGGCAACAAGTGAGGTTACCCTAGAGATGCACGTGTGAGAAGTGTGTTGATTTCAAGTTATTTATTCTTGGATTAGGTCATCTAGCGATTGATTTTTGAATCTTGCCATACACGCCTAATTACTACACAGTATATTGAAAGTAATAAATTGCGGGAATTAAAAGTCTAAGTTATTACAAAAGTATCCGGGAATGGGGGTACAATTATTACAAATGGGGATGAGTCTCACAAGAATAGCAATGTCCAAATATCAAGTATTACAACCAAATCGAATTGTTGCGATTCAATATAAAGCTAAGACAATTTAAAATCAACAAAGCATGAGATGCATGTATTTACTTAAAAAGGGATAAATAAAAGTCTATTCTAAAAAGATTAGAAAATTTTATATTATTATTATTCTTTTATGTATTTTTATTAATTTTAAAAGGAAAAGTTTAAAGAAAGAAAATTTAATTAAACAAAGTCTTTATTATTTTTTTGGTATTTTCATTATGTATAATAATAAAAAGAAAATGATTAAAATAAAACTAATTAAAAAATCAAATTTATTTTACAAAAATGAAGTTTTAAAAATAATTGTTAGTATATTATTAATACAAGGAAATAAAAACAAATTAATATTAGAAATGATTGAAATGAAGAAAAAAAAGAAGAAAATAAATGGGCTTAAGATTTGGGGACGGACTGGCCCAAAGGAAAATTGATGTTGAAACAAAAAACACAAGGCAGAGGGGGTAGCTGATCTGGTGCGCATATGGGCTTAATGCTGTTTGAAACGGGGTGGCCCAATACACATAACTCAGTTTAGGGTTTTGTTTGACTAGGGGAAATGGAGGATTAGGGTTTGTGTTCTACGCTTTTACAGCGGCGCCGTACCCTTCGTTCTCCCTCTTACATCTCTTTCTCATTCACTCATCCATGTCCCTCTTTCTGATTCACGAGCAAAACGCTCTTTTTGGCCTTTGATTTCAAACTGATTTATACCTCTTTTCAGGAAAATGTTTTGGATTTGATTTATCAAAGAGGGGTTTTGAAACGCGTTTTCTGATCCTCTCTCTCTCATTCCCGTCACCAGAGCGCCTCTCCTCTCATCTCCTAACAACTAAGAGCTAGCTACATTTTTTGTAAGGTATGGTTCGTCTTTTTTTATTTTGGATTTAACAGCTTTCAAGCTTGTTTGGTTTTACAGTTTTGTTCATGTTTCGTTATTAACCATGCTTGTTATCCTATGAGATGCAGAAAAATGATGCTAGGGCGAGAACATACCTGTTTGGGATGGTTAGATAGTGAGAGGGAGGTGACGGTGCTCTTTGGGGGCCAAAAATGAGGAAGAAAAGAAATGATGACGAACACGCTTTTTGGTAACTTCCTTCTTTTCCTTGAACTTGAATGATGATTGTAATGCTTCTGTTTTTGTTGATGATTTTGCTTCTGAAACTTTAATGATGATTTTGCTTCTGAAACTTTGATGATGATTTTGCTTCTAAAACTTTGATGATGATTTTGCTTCTGAAACTTTGGTGATGGTTTTTGATTCTGATTTGAACTTGTTGGTGATGTTTCTCCACCTCTGACTTTGTTATTTCTAGTAAGTTTGTTGGATATTGATTGTTTGTTTTATTGATGTTGAACTGAGTTAGGAATGAGATACAGGTTTTGATGAGTTGTTGTTGAAGGTTTGAAACTTGCAGTTTTGTTTTGTGTCTTTGAACTGAGTTCTGCAGTTTACTTTTGAGTATTGAGTTTGAACTGTTTGGTTCAACTAATCTGGAAACTGATTGTTGTTTTTACTTGACAGTTGGAAATGGATTTTTGAATGTTTTTGTGAACTGGTTTACAGTTTGGCAAGCTTGTTTTGTTTGGGAACTGCAGGTTTGGAGTTTTGTGCAGGTTGTGATGTTTGTTTGATAACAGGTTTTGTGGTTTGTTTTCCAGGTTTGATATATTTGGTTAACAGGCTAGGAGTTTTTATGAGAGTTGGTTCACAGGTTTTGGAAGTTTGTTCTTTTGGGAACTGAGTATGAACTATTAACAAGTTGTTACAGTTGTGGCTTTTTGTTTTTACAGGTTTTTGTGATGTTTTTGCAGTTTCAGGCTTGTTTGAAGCTGTTAGGCAGTGTTTTGGTATGCTTGAACTGCTATGCAATTTTTGTGTATTTTTTCTTCTGTTGTTGGAATTCTGCCTTCTTCTTACAGTTTTGATGGTATTATATCTTTGTGACTTGTGATAGATTATCCTTGGTAGCGAAACTGTACCATTCCAACAAGATAGGTGATATCTTTTCTCTCTCTCCTTTCTCAATGATAAAAGCAACTATGATTTTTCTCTGCTTTTCTGAAAAGTTTGCCTAAATTCTTGGAAAATGATGAAAAAAAGTTGTTTCAACAAGCTTTGCTTGTGATTTGGTTTACCATACTGCATTGTACTTTTTGCCTGTAGTTTGTACTTGTTTTGCTGCAATGTTTAGTTTTCCATGCTTTGTTTTGTTTAGTTCAGTTTGGCGCCTTGTTTAGCTTGCATCCAGTTTGGTTGCTTTGTTTAGCTTGCCAAGACAACTTGCTGCATTTTCATTTGCTTTTGCGCGCCTGCTGTGTTACTTTCTTGTTTGGCCTTGTTGCATTCAGTTTGGCCTTGTTACATTCAGTTTGGCGCCTTGTTTGCATTTGAATAAATTTGACAGTTTGCATTTTTATTTTTCTCTTTGTGAACCAAGAAGAGCAATCTTCTTGTGATTTGCGAAGAGAAAAATAAAAACGTGATGAAAATAGCCCTCTGATTCCAAACGGCAAACTTTAATGATGAAAATTTTCTTTCTTTTTGTTTTGAAAATTCTATTCATGTTCAATTAACTGTACTAATCCCTTTTTCTTTGTCTTTCTTTCATGTGAGCGCAAGTTGGATGGTGGCAAAGCAGAGGAAGCAAGAAATTCTTTGTGGCGAGCATGGGAGCAATGGAAGCTTAGGCTTAGATTTGTAACTTAGAGAGATTTTCCATTAGTTGTAATAATTTGTTTTTTTCAAGTACTATAAGTTGTAAAACCTACAGTATTCGAATAATAAATTATTTTTGTAACAATATCTGAAATAAATGAAGAAAGTCTTTATGAGATCATCTGATATCCAATAAAAGTCTATTACTGTTAGCAACTTATAATTCTCTCTTTACATCTTCACTAATCCTTTAAGATTCCCTGATCAAAATAATTGAACTGCATTCCAATAATTCTAATCCAGATAACTTAAACTCCATGTAATCCAAAAACTCTGTAATCTTGTAACCTTGCAACAGTATTCCAATCAAAATACGCACTGTGTATTCCAATAAACAAGCAAACGTTTCATTCCATTTAACAAGCAAATGTCTTAACAGACGCACATTATCTGGTTAACCTGGATCAGACAAAACCTGAATATTCCAAATGACAGTCTCATCTCCCATTTCTTGTCCCAGATGAACAGACCTTGAGAACAACCAGTAACCTTTCAGTAAGCTTGAAAAAGCGTGAAAACATGTGACAGTTAATTGAATTTCTGAGAATTCAGTTTCTTCTGAGAAATGCGAGAGAAAAAAAACCCTAATTCTTGATTTACTGCCATAGGAGAAAACATGTCTGATCGATTCCTGCGCCAATCTTGAGTATCTGAGAAAACCCTAGGGTTGTGATTTCTTGTGAAAAATGGGAGGGAAAATTTTGGGGTACAACAGCTGCCCCTGTTCAATCTTCTTGAACCTGAAGAGTTAGATTGGCGAGTTTGTCGTTCGCGACTCGAAGGTAAAAGATGATTGGACACTAGAGTGCCCATAAATTTGCACTCGTCAAAGTATGGTTGAGGGAATGGGCTTAAAGATGCCATTTGGAGATGTGACAGGATCTTGTCGGAGATGGGCTTAAAGATGCCATCCAAGAATGTTTGTTGAATTGTATGTTGTAAGTCGAAAGAATGAGTATCAGAAAGGTATCCATGTCTGGAACGTCTCTGAGCTGGGGATCTGAATAAGAAATAGAATTGCATCTATGTCTGGAGTATCTGTAAACCGTTTTTTGAAGCTGAATCTGAACAAGCGATAGATTAACATCCATGTTTACAGCATCCTTAAACTGTTTTCATGATCCTTGAATTTGAACAAGCAATAGATTAGCATCCGTGTTTGGAGCATCCGTAAACTGTTTTCATGAGGCTGAATCTGAACAAGCGATAGATTAGCATCCATGTTTGGAGCATCCGTAAACTGTTTTCATGATCCTTGAATTTGAATAAGCAATAGATTAGCATCCGTGTTTGGAGCATCCGTAAACTGTTTTCATGAGCTGAATCTGAACAAGCGATAGATTAGCATCCATGTCTGGAGCATCCGTAAACCGTTTTCATGAGGCTGAATCTGAACAAGCGATATATTAGCATCCGTGTTTGGAGCATCCGTAAACTGTTTTCGTGATCCTTGAATTGTTTGATGATCAGTCCGTGTAAAACTTCATCCGAAATTTCCTGAGAAGGAACCTGTGTAGAGTTGCTTCATGATGAGTCTGTGTAAAGCTGCATCTGGAATTGAGAAGGAACCGGTGTAGGGTTGCCTGATGATGAGTCCGTGTAAAACTGCAATCTGGAATTGAGAAGGAACCGGTGTAGGTGAAGGGGTGAAAAACACAAGAAGGGGGGGTTGAATTGTAAAACTGAAATCTTAAAGCAATTGACAAGATATTTTTATCCTGGTTCGTTTGATCTCAAACTACTCCAGTCCACCCGTCAAGGTGATTTCGCCTCTCTCCAACGAGGTCTTAATTCACTATATTCAACTGAATATTACAGACTGCTTTAACAACTGCTAAAGCCTTCTTGATTCAAACCACAATCCGGTTTGTCAAGGCAACACTTTCTTACAAAGGTACAAAACAAATGTGTGTGAATGTTTTCTACAAAACTTTATCACAACTGTGATGTATACACAAATGAAGCTTAGAAACTTAGATTGCTAAACACTAATGGAGTATCAGAGTTTGTGGTTTAGCAAAACTGGTAGATGAAGATTATTGTTCAGCTTTTTTGCGTGTAGAGAATTGGAGAGCATTAGCCATTATAATCTTTGAAGCCTTGTTTATATAGCACTTGAGAAGATGAACGTTGAATGCAATATTCTTGATTCAATGCTAATAACAAGCTTTCCTTTTTGAGCAGATCTTGTCTAGAATGATGCCGTTGGAATTAATTAGCGTTCAATGCACAGTACCGTTGCTTCTTCAATGCACATTCTGGCTTGGCTCATTCTGATTCTGCTTCGCTGCTGATGAACTATTGTTTTTATATCAGAGTGTTTACGCGCAGTTCTGTTCATCAGGCTTCAGCATGTACGTGAGTTGATCATCTGATCTTGATGTTCTGATTCAGCAACTTCTGATGCTGGTGTATGAAATCAAATTCTGATGCTGAAGAAGTGATCTTGCTTATTTTAATCAGCGTATCTGCAAGTCAGAGCATAGTAATTTTAGGCAGCATATAGTTCAAACATGAAACATATAAATACTATATCTTTTCACTTTGTTATCATCAAAACTAAAATATAGGGTAGTAGATTCAAACATTGTTCTAACAATCTCCCCCTTTTTGATAATGACAAAAACTAGATATTTTAAATGAAAAATAACGTGAAAAGGTGTCTGGGAAATGTATCAGAATAAGAAGTACGGAAAAATCAGAGTTAAGAGATACTCCCCCTGAGTTGATTACTTCCCTTTGATGATATGTGTTCTTCAGGATCAGATCTTTGTCTTTCTTTGAACATCAGATTAAGAGTCTTTGACTTATCAGAGAGCAGAGCTTCAGAGCTTTTCCTGTCAGAGCTTTGCTTTGGATCAGAGTATTTGGTCGATCAGAATCTTCATATTAGATCAGAGCAACATTGATCAGAGCTTCTACATTTTGATCAGAGCTTCTAGTCTTCATAGTGTTCAGGAGTTTCCTTGTGCCTGTAGACTTTAAACAAAAACAGAAAAACATTTCAAGTAATAGAGTTAGAGTGTTTGAGAATTTCTGTCTAGTTAGCCGTTATTGATTTTAAATATCATTCTTGTTCTCCCCCTTTTTGTCAGCAATCAAAAAGTGTTGGTGATGTGCTAAAACAATTTAGATCAGAAAAACAAATTATATTAAAATAGTTCATAATCAGAGCAAAAGAACATTACAAAACATAGTCAAAACAGTACATCAGAAAATGAAGAAAACATAGAGAATGTCATGCATGAAAAAAATTTTAAGGTTGTGGGGGCATGCGTGAGAACAGGCTTTCCAACATTGCTTGAATCTTTTCAGAAGTTTCATTCTGCTTCTGAACCATGTTGACAACAGTGTCAATTTTGCTGTCCTGTACATCCATTCTTGCTTTCATCTTCTGATCATTCTCTTCCATCCGCTGCTGTAGACGCAAGTCATTCAGCCTTAATTCTTCCAGAGCCTGCCTGTCCAAGGCAGCTTGAGAAGGATCAGAAGGAGGAAGCTTCTCAGAACTTTCAGCGACATCTTCTGCTGGATTTTCTTCAGCCTGAATGGTCTTGTCTTCTTCTGATGGTTGCACCTGTGCAGCTTGCTCTTTCTCAGACCAAGATTCACTGTCCAGAGGAAGCACAACTTCTTGAGGCAGCTGACTTTCAACTTCCTTCAGCAGCTTGCTGAAGTTCTGTTGAGCCTGCTCATAGTTGACGTCCTGCAGCTTGAGGGCTTCAGCACGTACCCATAGTCTGAACTGTGACCAGAGCTGATCAGAAGCAGCTGGGTCGATCATCCCCGGACAGACTTGCTTCAAAGAAGCAATCCATTGCAGCATACCTGTTTCAAAATTCAAAATACCAGAGCCAACATCTGGTTGCTTTGGTTTGGGTATGGCAATTTTGTGTCTTAGATCAGCAAGACGTTCAAGACTTGTCAAGTCAATGAAAGTTCTGCTGGGGTTTTCAGCGGTTTTCTGAGAGGTTGTTTGTTTTGGAGGAGGGTTATCAGAATCAGAGTCAGATATTTCTATTGGAGTGGTTGGAGTTTTTGGAGGTGTTGATTCTAATGAGGATGGCAACTGGGGCCTGACAATAGTGGTTCCACATGGCAACTGGATTGCCAGCGGTGAAGGTTGAGGTGAGTGAGGGTCAGAATGATGAGGAGAAGGGGTTTCATAGTGGTGAAACTCTGTTTGTGGTGAAGGTGGATTATTTTCTGGTTGAGGAGGTGGAATCTCTAATTGCTCAGGGATCAGAGGTTCTTCTGTGAGTGGTTGTTGTGATTGTGGTTCTGGTTCTGGTTGATGTTGTATTTCTGGTTCAGGTTGTGGTTCTGGTTGTGGTTCTGAATTTGGTTGAGCAGAAGCATGTTCACGCTCAATATCAGCTAGCACTCTATCAAGTGTTGGTGTTGTTGAAACAGTTGGTTGTTTGGGAATCTTAGTTCTGGGTCTTCTGAGTAGTAAGGCCTCAGAAGGGTCTTCTGGTATGGTTTCATCAATAGTAGGGATTGGAATGGATATTCTGTGAGAGGTTTGAGGAGGGGCAGCAGATGTTGGAATAGTAGATGAAATTGAAATAGGGGCAGCAGATGAAATACCTCTTTTCTTTGGAGTCTGATGAGATGATCCTGCTGTTGGCGCTTTCCTCTTCTTTGTCTTCTTCTGAGTCACTTCAGGTTGGGGTTGACTCAGATCTTTGATCTTCAGCTTTGAAACTGTATCTTCTTCCTTGTATGAATCTGGATACTTGAGAAACATATCAGGTTTGGATTCCATTTCAGAAAATTTTGGGAAATCACTCAGAGGCACTCTTCTGCTGGAGATGTCAGCAGTTGAAGTAGCCCTGGGTTCCTTCTTAATATTTTCTATCAGCTTCATCTTTTTCAGGTTCTTAGCGTTCAGCGGTTTTCCAACAGTAGGTTCAATAGTGCTCAGCACTTGAGCTTCGCTCAGATACTCTATCAGCTTATTCTCTGTCAGAATATCTGATATGAGCCTTCCAAACGGTATCCAGTCCCTTTTGGTCCTTTCTTCTTCTCTTGTTTCTTTGACACTGGTCTTGAGATGGTTGAACAGGAAGTGTGCCAGATTGATCTTTACCCTCTGATCAATAAAGTAGATCAGAAATTGCTGATCCACGTTTATATAATCAGGAGAACTTGTTGGTTTCCTGTGATTGAAGCATCCAAGAACAATCTTGGCCCATACTCTGCAGTGATCCTTCAGATCCTTAATTTTGCTGCTGGGAAATCCAAGAGTGAAAATGCTGTTGGCTACCACACCTATATCAGGGCATCTATCAGCCATGTCCACACAACGGACTCCACCACCACTTTGACCGATTAGCTTTGCAATGAGATCTTCAGAAATCACTATCTTCTTTCCCATGACAGAAGAGATGACTAGATGTTTATAAATCTTGACGTGAATCCAAAATTCCTTGACAAGCTCTGGGAATGTTGGTCCAACCAACCTATCGAAATACCTCTCCCACTTTTGAGCCCTAATTTCTTCAGTTAGGTCAAATCCATTTTCCTTCAAACTTTCAAAGTCGATGATTAACTCAGAGAGAACCTCAAGATTCTTTACCGGTGTGAGAAGAGTTCTGAGGGGCACCTGATATTGTTCAGAGGTTTCTTTCTTCTGATTGCCTGCAGAAATGCTGGAGGATGCCATTGTTCTCACAAAAAAGCTTTGAGAATGATTTGAGAGAAAAAGGTTTGTAGGAGATAAACTCAGAAATATGCAGAAAATGCTTAAGAGATTATGAGAAAGCGTAAAGAATAAAAATGAAGGATTAATGTGCTTAAATAGAGTTTTCAAAAATTATTTTGAAAAATTAAACGTTTTTAAGAGAGAGAAAAAAATAATGATTGCCATTTAACAAGCGTGATTACTTTTCATTAAATGCTTGCTGATTTTGGGGGATTTGAGAAAGATACTTAAAAACGGTTACCAGACATGTGTCTCAATGCACCCAATCAGCGCTTTGCCTTCTCAGAAGCGTGCACGCGTTCTGCTTCAGAGATTTGCTGATGATTGGATGACACTTGTTTAATGTAGTGATCAGCACGTCTGTCTTTGAGATTAGACTCTCAGATCTTTAGACTTGCATCTGATACAATCTGCATGTTCTATCTTTCTGAAAGAAGATTGATCAGAAGTTCACAGTAAAATAATTACATTCTGAAGATAAATACATGGAATTAAAACATTTTCATTCTGGGCATACTTTCATGCTGAGATGTTTCAGAATGAAATTAAACCTATCTTCTGAAAGGGGTTTAGTAAAGATATCAGCCCATTGATGGTCTGTATCTATAAATTTCAAGTTTAAAATACCTTTCTGAATATAGTCCCTAATGAAATGATGTTTTATTTCTATATGCTTAGCTCTAGAATGTAAAATAGGATTCTTACTTAAGCAAATAGCAGAAGTATTATCACAAAGAATAGGAATGTTACTCTCAAAAATCTGGAAGTCTTCAAGCTGACTTTTCATCCAGAGCATTTGTGTGCTACATCCTGCTGCTGCTATGTACTCAGCTTCTGCTGTTGACAGAGCAATTGTTGATTGCCTTTTGCTGGACCACGAGATCAGATTTTCTCCCAGAAACTGGCAGCTTCCAGAAGTACTTTTACGTTCCACTCTGTCTCCAGCAAAATCAGCATCACAGTAGCCTACTAAGCTGTAATCACTAGATTTTCTATAAAACAAACCCAGATTAGTAGTACCTTTCAGATACTTGAAAATTCGCTTAACAGCTGTTAAGTGAGATTCTCTAGGATCTGATTGGAATCTGGCGACTGGGGCAAAGGTTTCTGTATAGTCTATCCCCTCTTGCTGACTATAACCTTGTGCAACCAGTCGTGCCTTGTTTCTGATGACTTCACCTTGTTCATTTAGCTTGTTTCTGAACACCCATCTTGTTCCAATGACGTTGAATCCTTTTGGTCTGGGAACGAGATCCCATACGTCGTTTCTGGTGAATTGATTCAGCTCTTCTTGCATTGCCAGAATCCAGTCGTTGTCCAGAAGTGCTTCATCAATAGAAGAAGGTTCAATCAGAGACACAAGTCCCATAAGAGTTTCTTCAGAGTTTCTGAAGCTTGCTCTTGTTCTGATTGGATCTTCCTTTCTTCCTAGGATAGTTTCTTCTGGGTGATCCAAACTGCTTCTGGGTAATCTCTTCTGAGGTTGATCAGCAGCAGTTGTAGGATTTCTAGAATTGCTCCTTTCAGACGTTGAAGGAATGTCTGTGTTGAGAGCTTCTGATGACTTGTCTTCAGAACCTGCAAATTCAATTTCTATACCTGCAAGATTTTCATTCTGCTTTGACTTTTCAGAGTCAAGCTTGTCATCAAAACGAACACTGATTGATTCTTCCACAATCTGTGTTTCTGTATTGTATACTCTGTACCCTCTTGAGCGTTCAGAGTATCCTAACATAATACACTTCTGTGCCTTAGAATCAAACTTGTTCAAATAATTCTTTGTATTTAACATAAAGCAAGTACATCCAAATGGATGAAAATACGAAATGTTGGGCTTTCTGTTCTTCCACAATTCATATGGAGTCTTTTCCAGAATAGGTCTTATTGAGATTCTATTCTGAATGTAGCACGCTGTGTTTATTGCCTCTGCCCAGAAAGTCTTAGCAACGTTTGTCTCATTGATCATGGTTCTGGCCATTTCTTGCAATGTTCTGTTCTTTCGTTCTACAACTCCATTTTGTTGGGGAGTTCTAGGACAAGAGAAATCATGCAGAATGCCTTTGTCATTAAAGAATGACTCAAAATCTTTATTTTCAAATTCTCCACCATGATCACTTCTGACTTTAATGATTCTAAGATCTTTTTCATTCTGAACTTGGTTACAGAAGGTAACAAACACAGAGTGTGACTCGTCCTTGTGTCTTAAGAACTTTACCCATGTCCATCTGCTATAGTCATCTACGATTACTAACCCATACTTCTTGCCACTGACTGAAGCAGTTTTAACTGGTCCAAATAAGTCAATGTGCAGAAGTTCTAATGGCTTAGAGGTAGAAACAACATTTTTGGATTTAAAAGAAGGTTTTGCAAATTTGCCTTTCTGACATGCTTCACACAGAGCATCTGAATTGAACTTCAAATTTGGAAGCCCTCTGACCAGATTGAGTTTGTTAATCTGAGATATTCTTCTCATACTAACATGCCCCAATCTTCTGTGCCAGATCCACTGCTCGTTGTTAACAGACAGAAGACATTTTACGTTCTGACTCTTTAGTTCAGAAAGTTTGATTTTGTAAATGTTGTTTTTCCTCTTTCCATTAAACAGGATAGTCCCATCTTTCTGACTAACAGCTTTACATGATTTTTGATTAAAGATTATATCATAACCGTTATCACTTAATTGACTTATGGATAACAGATTATGCATCAATCCATCTACAAGCAGAACATTATTAATAGAGGGAAGATTTCCATTACCTACAGTTCCAGAGCCAATTATCTTTCCCCTCTGATTGCCTCCAAAGCCAACGTGGCCTCCAGGCTTAAGTTCCAGGCTTTGGAACATATGCCTTCTTCCCGTCATGTGTCGTGAGCAGCCAGAGTCCAGGTACCATGACTGGTGTTTCTGACTTGCTGCTAAAGATATCTGCAACATGTATTATTCTATCCTTAGGTACCCAGATCTTCTTGGGTCCTGATTTGTTAGTTTTACCAAAACTCTGGTTGAATTTTGGTTTCACAGAGTGCTTACTGCTAGTATATTTGATGTCATGTGTGTGACCATACACAAAGTGTGAATTTAGAGGAGTGTGTTTAATGGTTAAGTCCATGACATTCTTAGGTGTAGGAACCTTACCTTGGTATCCTATTCCTTTCCTGCCGTTTCTGCTAACTCCATAGATCATTGAAGCCATTCTGCTTCTATCTATGCTTTTAGCAAGGAACTTCTGGAAACTATGATCATACTCCTTGATGATCTCATCAGCGTTGCTGGGAGTTTCAGAAATTGGTTCCTTCTGAGAGTTTTGTAAAGAGTTTTCTAATTTTAAAATTTTATCTCTCAGCTCAGAGTTTTCCAATTTGAGACTCTCAGACTTATTAGAGTCAGATTCAAGATTCCTTTTCAGGTCTCTGAATTTAGCTCTAATCTGCTGATAACGTTCTAGAATTTCATTAAGGCTTTCAGCAAGTTCAGCCTTTGTAAAATTAACAGCGAAGTTAGGGAATACCTCTTCTGTGTCTGATTCTGAGTCTGATTCAGAAGCTTCACTATCATCTGGAATGTTAGCCATGAGCGCTATGTTTGCCCTTTCATCATCTGATTCTGAGTCAGCTTCAGACGAGTCAGAGTCATCCCATGTGGCCATGAGACTTTTCTTCTTCTCTCTTCCAAACTTCTTTTTGGGCTTTTCCCTCTGAAGCTTTGGGCAGTCACTCTTGTAGTGTCCTTGCTCATTGCACTCGTAGCAGATGATGTCTTTTGTGTTTGGCTTCTTGCTACTGGAGGAGCCTTCAGATCTTCTGTATCCAGAGGAAGAATCTGTCCTTCTGTATCTGGAAGAAGACTCGTTCTGATCAGATCTTCTGGGATTCCTGAACTTCTTTTGTCTTTGCTTCCACAGTTGATTTACTCTTCTGGAGAGAAGGGAAAGTTCGTCTTCTTCTGATGAGGATCCATTAGATGTTTCTTCAACTGCCTGCAAAACTTTAGATTCAGATTTTCTGTTAGATTTTAAAGCTAAAGGCTTACCTTGCTTCTGAGGCTCATCAGCTTCTAGCTCTATCTCATGACTTCTGAGGGAGCTTATAAGTTCCTCCAGAGTGATTTTGTTGAGATCCTTCGCTAGCTTCAGAGCAGTAACCATAGGCCTCCACTGCTTGGGTAAACTTCTGATTATCTTCTTGACATGGTCAGCAGTAGAGTATCCTTTGTCCAGAACTTTGAGACCAGCTACCAGAATCTGGAATCTAGAGAACATAGTTTCAATGGATTCAGATTCTTCCATTTTGAACGCCTCATACTTCTGAATGAGCGCCAGAGCTTTTGTTTCTTTGACTTGAACGTTGCCCTCATGCGTCATTCTGAGAGAATCAAAGATGTTCTTAGCTGTGTCTCTGTTGGAGATCTTTTCATACTCAGTATAGGAGATGGCACTGAGGAGGATGGTTCTGGCCTTATGGTGATTCTTGAAATCACGCTTTTGTTGATCAGTCATTGATTTTCTATCAATCTTCTGACCAGTTGCATTCACAGGGTGCGTGTATCCATCTGTCACCATATCCCACAGATCAGCATCATGTGCTAGAAAGAAGCTTTCAATTCTGTCTTTCCAGTAATCAAAGTTTTCTCCATCAAAAACTGGAGGTTTGCCGCTGAATCTGTCTCTGCCCTCATTGTTGTCATTGCTGAAATGAGAGTTGTTTCCTGCCATTGTGTTTTTCTGACGCTGGATCTTGTACTGACACGGTTAAGTGTTTTAGCTCAGAACCAGGCGCTCTGATGCCAATTGAAGGGGTGAAAAACACAAGAAGGGGGGGTTGAATTGTAAAACTGAAATCTTAAAGCAATTGACAAGATATTTTTATCCTGGTTCGTTTGATCTCAAACTACTCCAGTCCACCCGTCAAGGTGATTTCGCCTCTCTCCAACGAGGTCTTAATTCACTATATTCAACTGAATATTACAGACTGCTTTAACAACTGCTAAAGCCTTCTTGATTCAAACCACAATCCGGTTTGTCAAGGCAACACTTTCTTACAAAGGTACAAAACAAATGTGTGTGAATGTTTTCTACAAAACTTTATCACAACTGTGATGTATACACAAATGAAGCTTAGAAACTTAGATTGCTAAACACTAATGGAGTATCAGAGTTTGTGGTTTAGCAAAACTGGTAGATGAAGATTATTGTTCAGCTTTTTTGCGTGTAGAGAATTGGAGAGCATTAGCCATTATAATCTTTGAAGCCTTGTTTATATAGCACTTGAGAAGATGAACGTTGAATGCAATATTCTTGATTCAATGCTAATAACAAGCTTTCCTTTTTGAGCAGATCTTGTCTAGAATGATGCCGTTGGAATTAATTAGCGTTCAATGC
Organism: Vicia faba; assembly: GCA_948472305.1. Lineage (NCBI taxonomy): Eukaryota > Viridiplantae > Streptophyta > Magnoliopsida > Fabales > Fabaceae > Vicia > Vicia faba. The sequence continues at coordinate 1,257,837,966 of OX451741.1, read as the reverse complement.
ACAGTACCGTTGCTTCTTCAATGCACATTCTGGCTTGGCTCATTCTGATTCTGCTTCGCTGCTGATGAACTATTGTTTTTGTATCAGAGTGTTTACGCGCAGTTCTGTTCATCAGGCTTCAGCATGTACGTGAGTTGATCATCTGATCTTGATGTTCTGATTCAGCAACTTCTGATGCTGGTGTATGAAATCAAATTCTGATGCTGAAGAAGTGATCTTGCTTATTTTAATCAGCGTATCTGCAAGTCAGAGCATAGTAATTTTAGGCAGCATATAGTTCAAACATGAAACATATAAATACTATATCTTTTCACTTTGTTATCATCAAAACTAAAATATAGGGTAGTAGATTCAAACATTGTTCTAACAGTAGGGTTGCCTGATGATGAGTCCGTGTAAAACTTCATCTGAAGTGGAAGGAACCGGTGTAGGGTTGCTTCAATGATGGTCAAGTAGATAGTTGTCCTGTCTGATTTTAGGTGTTAATCTTTGACTTGAGAAAGAAAGATAGTTTTCCTGGCTTGTTACAGGTGTTAATCTGGAACTTGAAAAGGCTGCTGGTAACCATCTGTTGATTGACCTTTTCTTGAAAAAGGTAAAACGTTAGTTGTGTGCAATGTTATGATGTATGAAATGCGTGATTTTATGATGTTCTCAAAATAAATGAGATTGTGTCGTGTGCACTTGTCATGTATGTAATAGGATGTATGAAATGTTACATGTTTATTGAGGTGTATTTTCCTCTGGGAAAATAAATCCTTGACAAGTGTCAGGGAGATCATGGACTATTGTTGAAGAGTATGTGTATCTTCAAGCTTTGCTTAGAATATTTCTACCGGGGATTCATGTTTTGTTGTTTGAGGAGAACTCCTTTGGGGAATTGAGAATGAGAATCTTCATTCTGCTAGGGGAATTTGTGCTGAGGAGTCAAGAACGAGAATCTTCGATCTGCAGGGGATTAAAAATTCTGACAAATTTATGCTGAGAGTAAAGAAGGCTCTGGTAACTTCACTGGAGAATCAAGGATGAGAATCTTCATTCTGTTGGGGAGTAAAAACTCTGTGGGGAATAGCTATCCTGTTGGAGAATAAGCTCAGGACTCTGGGGAAAAGCTTATTCCTGTTTGGAAGAAGTTCAGGAGTTTAGGTTGTATGCCACTTTGAGAATGAGAATCTTCATTCTGTCGGGAATATCAGAAACTCAGGTTGTATGCCACTTTGAGAATGAGAATCTTCATTCTATCTGGAATATCAGGAACTCGGGTTATATGCCACTTTGAGAATGAGAATCTTCATTTTGTCGGGAATATCAGGAACTCGGGTTATATGCCACTTTGAGAATGAGAATCTTCATTCTGTCGGGAATATCAGGAACTCGGGTTATATGCCAATCTTCTGGGGTTTCAAGAATAAGAATCTTCATTCTGTTAAGGATATCAGGAGCTTGGTTGTATGCCAATCTACTGAGGTTTCAAGAATGATAATCTTCATTCTGTTAAGGATATCAAGAGCTTGGGTGTATGCCAATCTACTGGGGAAGCAGGAATGAGAATCTTCATTCAGGCGTTTGGGTCAGGAGGTTGGGTGTATGCCAATCTACTGGGGAAGCAAGAATGAGAATCTTCATTCTGTTAAGGGTATCAGGAGCTTGGGAGTATGCCAATCTTCTGGGATTTCAAGAATGAGAATCTTCATTCTGTTAAGGGTATCAGGAGCTTGGGTATATGCCAATCTAATGGGGTTTCAAGAATGAGAATCTTCATTCTGTTAAGGATATCAGGAGCTTGGGTGTATTCCAATCTACTGGGGAAGCAAGAATGAGAATCTTCATTCAGGCGTTTAGGTCAGGAGGTTGGGTATATGTCAATCTATTGGGGAAGCAAGAATGAGAATATTCATTCAGGCGTTTGGGTCAGGAGGTTGGGTGTATGCCAATCTACTGGGGAAGCAAGAATGAGAATCTTCATTCAGGCGTTTGGGTCAGGAGGTTGGGTGTATGCCAATCTTCTGGGGTTTCAAGAATGAGAATCTTCATTCTGTTAAGGGTTAACTGTTATCCGGTTGATCTCTAGGATTCAGTGTCTTGTACTGTTATCTGGTCAACATTTAGGCTTCACAGTAATTCACTTCATATCTGGTCAAAATCCAGGCTTCAGAAGAAAATCAAATGGTTACCTGGTCACCTCTGGGCTTCCCTTTGATTTTGGGGCCTACTAATATCCAGTTGAATCCGGGCTTCAAAGTAATTGGCCGAGTAAACTGCTATTTGGTCAACATCCAAGCTTCACAGTATACCTTACTGTTATCTGGTCAACATCAAGGCTTCACAGTCTTGTATTGCTATCTGGTCAACATCCAGGCTTCACGATACCTTACTTCCTATCTGGTCAACATCCAGTCTTCAGAAGGAAATCAAATGGTTATCCGGTCGCCTCCGGGTTTCCCTTTGATTTTGGGGCCTACTAATATCTGGTTGAATCTGGACTTCAAAGTAATTGGCCGAGTAAACTTCTATTTGGTCAACATCCAAGCTTCACAGTATACCTTACTGTTATCTGGTTAACATCCAGGCTTCAGTCTTGTATTACTATCTGGTCAACATCCAGGCTTCACGATACCTTACTTCCTATCTGGTCAACATCCAGTCTTCAGAAGGAAATCAAATGGTTATCCGGTCGCCTCCAGGTTTCCCTTTGATTTTGGGGCCTACTAATATCCAGTTGAATCCAGGCTTCAAAGTAATTTGCCGAGTAAACTGCTATTTGGTCAACATCCAAGCTTCACAGTATACCTTACTGTTATCTGGTCAACATCCAGGCTTCACAGTCTTGTATTTCTATCTGGTCACCATCTAGGCTTCACGGCGTGAATTTTGTGAGAATTTGATTGCATCTTTCCTGAAAGGTAAAGGTTAGTGGCATGACATATATCAAACAATGACGTTCTCAAAATAAATGAGATTGCGTTGTATGATGTCCTAATGTACGGATGTGTAATGTTTTTCAAGACGACCTCTCGCTGGGGAAAATAAATCCCGAACTGGTGATGGGGAAAAGAGTTGGATTCTTTGTTTCCGATAGTGAAAAATCTGGCGACTTCAATAGGAAAAATTTTCAGGAATTCTTGAGGTCGACTTAGCTGGGAAGAGGTTACCAAAGATTGAAACTCTGGCTGGGAACCATCTTATGAGAAGGATTTCGGAGAGATTTGTCACTGCCCCAAGTAGCGAGTGTTTATGGCTTTTCCAGGAAATGTTCGATTGTATGTAACCCTTTGTTGGGATTGACGTTCAATGCCCCAAGTAGCGGTGACGGAGATTTTCCCATGGCAAACCTGCATTTTGAGAGATTTCTTGAAATCTTGACTGGACTGTCCCAGGTTAACTAGACTTTGAGAGATTTCTTGAAATCTTGACTGGACTGCCCCAGGTTTATTGGACAATGCCATGCCAAGTCCCCTTTTGTTGATAGGAGATTTTTGCAACGGAAGTGTCATTCCACTTGAAGTGATTTTGTTTACTAAAAGAGCTTTCGTTCATCGGATATTCACTGTGTGAATTTCTTTGCTGTCAAACAAATAGCCATATGCAAACAACGATATTCAAATAATGCGAATTTTATGCTTGTCTTGAAATTTTGAAAAATGCGTTCTTTAGCAGAAAACTTTTATAAGAAAAATTCAACTCAGGATTTAGAGCAAAGCCTTACAGGAGTCAGGGTGCCTTTTGTAACAGTATGCTTTCGAACTAACCCATACTTCAATTAGGACTTTTGAAAGGTTGTAATGTGGCTTGGTTCACGGTTTTAAGAAACAAAGGATAAAGGCTCAAAGTATATTTGTACCCTCCCACTCTTCGTGATGTTCTTCAACCCTAAACTCAGTTAATTGTGCGTTGAACTCCAAATGAGTTTGGAACGACATATTGGTGATGGTTCACACAAGTTAAATTTGTTGGAAGGCAGTCATTTTTTTGCAACATTTTTCATGTTGTTGAGGATTTGTAGTGACCTCTTTCTTTATTATCCCTAATTTTTGCCTGACTGTTCCTATTTTCGAGATTACAGTCAGCGGGATACCCCAGCTTTCGCAAGTCTCCTTTGTAGGTTTTGACTCAGTGGGCTTTTCTTTTTGAGAGATAATGACTGCCTATGAGATAAGGAACCATCACTGTCTTTTGGTTCCAAAGGAATGTTTTTGATGTCGTTCATCGTATTACAGGATGAGAGTTTGCGACTTTAACACGTATTTGAATTAACTGAGAGACTACCCTGCCCCAGGTTTGATTAAAGGTTTCAATTTATGTTAAAACAGAAAACTTCTACTTCTTTGGCTCGAAGGGGTTGACTAGGGATTATCTTCCTTATAACTCCAGTGTTTAGGATTTGAAAGAAACGCCTGTACATCGTCAGCAAGGTCTGTCCAAAAGCATACTGTATGAGATTATGGCATTGTTTTCGTCATCCTCCCTCTAAAGGCTTGTAACTTTTTAGCAAGAGTTAAATGTCATAAAGAAAGTAGAAAGCATAGTTTAAGTATAGTGAAAACGAATGGATGAATTCAAGACAAACATATGCAATGCATTAATGAAACAGAGTTTGACATTAATAGATAATTGTTTGAATAACAAAAGAAATTACAACTTGAAAATTCAAATGAAACAAAAGCCTCTTAGTTCGAACTTGTCATTTCAGGTGGAGAACCCTCAGCGGAAGATTTTCATCTGGCCATCCTGTGCGAACTCCAGCGTTGTTTCTTTAACCAGATCTTGAATTTTGTTTCTCAATGTCCAACAGCGATCGCTGTCATGCCCAGGACTGTTGGAATGATACGCATATCTCGCATTTAGATTGTATCCTGGAGCGGCTATGTTGGGACGCCGAGGGGGGTCCCTTAATACAATCAGCTTGACTTCCAACAAGCGTTGCAGCACTTGGGATAATGGCATGTTAATCTCAGCGAAGTGCTTTTCCGATGTATTTTGCTTACGCCGATTGCCCTGTTGATGTTGGTGAGGTTGTTGTTGGGCTTGTGACCCTGAAGCAAATTGGGGAGACTTTCCCTTAACTTCTTGTCTCAAGGGAGGCTGAATGATGACTTGATCCTCAACCCTAGTTGTTTTCCCCATTTGGTACATCCATCCTGATGCAGTTTGTTGATGAGGACCTTTAGCTCCTCTTGTCCTTGAGCCAGGTTTTGAATAAGAGCCATCTGGCCCACCAGTTGTCCCATCATCTAGATTTTCATTGTTGCCATCTCAATCTGTAGTCCTTCCAACTGATCATTCCTGATGCCCCCTGGATTCCCTAGGACCATGCCCCTTGTGAGGAGAGCTTTCACTTCTTCCTGCCCCTTGGATAGGTTCAAGAACATCTCTTGAAGTTGAGCGTTTTGAGCCTGGATGTCTTTGATAGTCTTCTCTAGAGCCATCTCTACTGAAATAAACAGTAGGAAAATAAGGAGACCTGAAAGGGGGAAACCTGTCATGATACGATGCATGATATGTGGATGCATGTTTTCAAGGATCTCGCGGGGTAAACACAAGAAAATGTTAGAGGTTGAACTTTGATCCACATCTTTGATTGGAGAACTTCGTATCGGTGGATGTCTTTCCACGAGAATCAAGCTCACCATGTCAAGTGGGTCATAGCCCTTGAATCAAGTTGTTGTACTTGATTTTTGACGGTGTTTGTTTAGAGGAAAATGAATCCTCTTGCCCTTTGGTGGACGTCTGGTTCAACGTGACCCTGCATCAAAGACCCTCGAGATCCTTGAAATAGTTATTGAAAATGCTATGGTATGATGTTATGATGTTATGTACAGATATGTGAAGTAAGCAAGTTATATACAAACAGTCATATTCACACAAAGCAGACAAGTCCTTAAGTTTAGGCTTGCATGGAGTTTGTAGGTAAGTACCCTCTTGAAGTTTAGTTGGCTCAACCTGTCCTATAAATAGTAACCGGGTTCTAAGGAGCTCAATATCACTGGATTGTTTTCTGTGTTCATTGTTTCAGTTTAGCCACTTTACTGGCGACCAAAATATTCCAAGAAAACAATCCTCAATGAGTGTAGTATCGAGTATCTACCAACTTCGGACTGCACCAAAGCCGGTCATCTCACTACCCCTAATAAGGCCAAGATGGTCAAGTAAGGTTCTAAAGTCGGTTGATGCTTCATGACACCATGCGGCGGCCCCGTACTCTCCTTGATTCAACTCAAGGGTTACCGGTACCAACCAAAGTGCCACATCAACGTAGCCATTGCTTCAACCATGTCGGTATACCCCGCACAGTTCCCTCACAGTTTATTGCTACTTACCTAAAAAGGTGCCCCCAAATCCGGGTGTAGGATTTAAAACAAACCCAAACAAGGAACCAAAAAGTAAAGCATACAAGTAAAATAAGATAAGCATGTAAAGGTGATCTAAACCCTAAGGTAACCCCACTTTTAGAATACTCCCCAACAGAGTCGCCAGTTCTGTGATACGGTGGGAGAACTGACTTGAGGTTTAACATTTGTGTTCGCAAATGTTTTGGTTTAGCAAGAGTCGCCACCGACTTTTTATTTTATCCAAAGGAAAGGTCAAAAATCACATGAAAGACCTTTGAGATGTTTTCTTGGGTTCGGGGGGTAGGTTATGAAAAGGGAAGGTGCAAGCACCCTTTTCATCCATGGTTATCCATGGGCTCTTAGTTACTTGTTTAGATCACTTGCTTTTTCTTTTCAATTGTTTGAAATGGTGCTTTGTGTGTGGTTTTGAAAATGTTTTGAAAAGAGGCCTTGTCTAGGCAACCTTTGTAATGATTCTTGTTTGAATATATACAAAGGTGTTTGTCTTTTGAAAAGATGTTTCAATGTTTGAAAGTTTGTTTTGGGAAATGTTTTGAAATTGTGTTGTGAGGTGTGTTTGAAAATAGCAAGGATGTTTTTGCAAGTTTTGATCAAGTAACTAAGAGTTGTCTACCCTATCTACTCAAGAGTCTTTCCTACACATTTTTAACCCTTTTACATTGTTGTTTTACCATTGTATTTGGTAAACAAACTTGTGTTTGGATGTTAAACGGGACGGATGCGGGTCATCGTATACAATCATTGAAAGCAACTTATGAGACGCTCTAGCAATTTTGTAAGGGACGAGATCATTTTATCAAAGGCAACATCGAGGGTCATCGAGGGACTACGATCTTTGTTTATCGAAGGGTCATTTGCAAGAGTGTCGCATATTCGAGGGACATGATTGTATTTCCGAGGCAACAAGCGAGGTTACCCTAGAGGTGCACGTGTGAGAAGTGTGTTGATTTCAAGTTATTTATTCTTGGATTAGGTCATCTAGCGATTGATTTTTGAATCTTACCATACACGCCTAATTACTACACAGTATATTGAAAGTAATAAATTCCGGGAATTAAAATTCTAAGCTATTACAAAAGTATCCGGGAATGGGGGTACAATTATTACAAATGGGGATGAGTCTCACAAGAATAGAAATGTTCAAATATCAAGTATTACAACCAAATCGAATTGCTGCGATTCAATATAAAGCTAAGACAATTTAAAATCAACAAAGCATGAGATGTATGTATTTACTTAAAAAGGGATAAATAAAAGTGTATTCTAAAAAGATTAGAAAATTTTATATTATTATTATTCTTTTATGTATTTTTATTTATTTTAAAAGGAAAAGTTTAAAGAAAGAAAATTTAATTAAACAAAGTCTTTATTATTTTTTTGGTATTTTCATTATGTATAATAATAAAAAGAAAATGATTAAAATAAAACTAATTAAAAAATCAAATTTATTTTACAAAAATGAAGTTTTAAAAATAATTGTTAGTATATTATTAATACAAGGAAATAAAAACAAATTAATATTAGAAATGAATGAAAGAAAAATAAGGAAAAAAAGAAATGGGCTTAAGATTTGGGGACGGACTGGCCCAAAGGAAAATTGATGTTGAAACAAAAAACACAAGGCAGAGGGGGTGGCTGATTTGGTGCACATATAGGCTTAATGTTGTTTGAAACGGGGTGGCCCAATACACATAACTCAGTTTAGGGTTTTGTTTGACTAGGGGAAATGGAGGATTAGGGTTTGTGTTTTACGCTTTTACAGCGACGTCGTACCCTTCGTTCTCCCTCTCACATCTCTTTCTCATTCACTCATCCATGTCCCTCTTCCTGATTCACGAGCAAAACGCTCTTTTTGGCCTTTAATTTCAAACTGATTTATACCTCTTTTCAGGAAAATGTTTTGGATTTGATTTATCAAAGAGGGGTTTTGAAACGCGTTTTCTAATCCTCTCTCTCTCTCATTCCCGTCACCAGAGTGCCTCTCCTCTCATCTCCTAACAACTAAGAGCTAGCTACATTTTTTGTAAGGTATGGTTCGTCTTTTTTTGTTTTGGATTTAACAGCTTTCAAGCTTGTTTGTTTTTACAGTTTTGTTCATGTTTCGTTATTAACCACGCTTGTTATCCTATGAGATGCAGAAAAATGATGCTAGGGCGAGAACGTACCTGTTTGGGATGGTTGGATAGTGAGAGGGAGGTGACGGTGCTCTTTGGCGAACAGAAATGAGGAAGAAAAGAAATGATGACGAACGCGCTTTTTGGTAACTTCCTTCTTTTCCTTGAACTTGAATGATGATGGTAATGCTTCTAATTTTGTTGATGATTTTGCTTCTGAAACTTTGATGATGATTTTGCTTCTGAAACTTTGATGATGATTTTGCTTCTGAAACTTTGATGATGATTTTGCTTCTGAAACTTTGATGATGATTTTTGATTCTGATTTGAACTTGATGGTGATGTTGCTCCACCTTTGACTTTGTTATTTCTAGTAAGTTTGTTGGATATTGATTGTTGGTTTTGTTGATGTTGAACTGAGTTAGGAATGAGATACAGGTTTTGATGAGTTGTTGTTGAAGGTTTGAAACTTGCAGTTTTGTTTTGTGTCTTTGAACTGAGTTCTGCAGTTTTCTTTTGAGTATTGAGTTTGAACTGTTTGGTTCAACAGATCTGGAAACTGATTGTTGTTTTTACTTGACAGTTGGAAATGGATTTGTGAATGTTTTTGTGATCTGGTTTACAGTTTGGCAAGCTTGTTTTGTTTGGGAACTGCGGGTTTGGAGTTTTGTGCAGGTTGTGTTGTTTGTTTGATAACAAGTTTTGTGGTTTGTTTTCCTAGTTTGATATATTTGGTTAATAGGCTGGGAGTTTTTGTGAGAGTTGGTTCACAGGTTTTGGAAGTTTCTTCTTTTGGGAACTGAGTATGAACTGTTAACAAGTTGTTACAGTTGTGGCTTTTTGTTTGTACAGGTTTTTGTGATTTTTTTGCAGTTTCAGGCTTGTTTTAAACTGTTAGGCAGTGTTTTGTTATGCTTGAACTGCTATGCAGTTTTTGTGTATTTTTTCTTCTGTTGTTGGAATTCTGCCTTCTTCTTACAGTTTTGATGGTATTATATCTTTGTGACTTGTGACAGATTAGCCTTGGTAGTGAAACTGTACCATTCCAACAAGATAGGTGATATCTTTTCTCTCTCTCCAATCTCAATGATAAAAGCAACTATGCTTTTTCTCTGCTTTTCTTAAAAGTTTGCCTAAATTCTTGGAAAATGATGAAAAAAAGTTATTTCAACAAGCTTTGCTTGTGATTTGGTTTACCATACTGCATTGTACTTTTTGCCTGCTGTTTGTACTTGTTTTGCTGCAATGTTTAGTTTTCCATGCTTTGTTTTGTTTAGTTCAGTTTGGCGCCTTGTTTAGCTTGCATCCAGTTTGGTTGCTTTGTTTAGCTTGGCAAGACAACTTGCTGCATTTCCATTTTCTTTTGCACGCTGTTGTACCCCAAAATTTGCCCTCCCATATTCTTCAAGGTTTTCTAAGATCATGCTTCAAAATCTCTCAAAGGTTGCACAGTCCAATGGCCTCCTAACAGTCAAAAATCAGGGTTTTGGTTCTGGCAAAGAAATTGAAGTTTCCAAAGGTCCAAACAAGTCCCACATGCCTATAAACATTGTCAAGCATCCACATGCCAAGTTTTAAGACTCACAGCACAAAATTGCACAGTCAAAAGCCCTAATTGCTCAACAGTCAACTGCAGGGGCAAAATGGTCATTTGACAGTCAAAAGTCAAAATTGTTGGTCAACATCTTATTTTGAAGCCACAAACATCATTTTATCAATGCTTGATCATGATTCTCAAAGCATGGCTCAAAAAGTCTCAAGATGCAAAAGTTTCTATTTTTGGACAGTTGGAAAAGTCAACTGCAAATTGACCAAGGCATAACTTCCACATGGTTTATCAGAAAAATTCCATCCAAATCTCATTTTGAAGAGAATTACATTTCCTACAACTCATCTTCACACTTCAAGTCCAAGAAATGCTCTCACAAAAATTTATCAATCTCAACATTATAGGTCATTTTCAAAAGTCAACAAAAAGGCACTTTAAGTCAAGGACCATAACTTGATATTGGTAAATCAAAATGACATGGGACCAAAGGCATTGGTTAGAGGACTTCAAGACCTTTCCAAAATGTCCAAGAACATGATCAAAGCTTAAAAATTGAGCAAGATATGCCTTGTGGAAGTTGGGAAATTTTTGGGAACTTTGAAAAGTCAACTTTGCTTCAAATGCCTCAAAATTGCTAATGGGCCTCAATTTCTTCCAAGAATCATCACCCAAAAGCTATGCACGACCCATTGACTTTAAAGGGAATTATTTTATCATTTTTGATTAATTATTTGAATTATTATTATTATTAATTCATTTAATTAAAATTAAATATGACAAAAATAGCAAATCATGTGTTTCAAATCTTTTTGTGCAGCCAATTCACTCTTTATAGATCAAATATTTCGTGCATTACTAAAAAGGCAAGATTTCTCATGATTGGCAATGGTTTCATAACAAAAAGATTGAAATTGATCTCATTGAAAATCAAAGATCCAAATCATCAATGCAAAGGTTTTGGGCTGGGATTTCTAACCTAATTCATTCATACATATATGCACAATGAAAACCTAATGCCCTGGACACGAAAAAGCTGCTCAAGGAGGCCAAACAAAATTGCAAGTTTCCATTAAAAAGTTTGAAACTGATTTCATGGTTAGAGGATGATTCAAGGTCTAAAAAGGATCCTAATACATTGGTAGACCTTCCAGGAACCTGCTAGCATCAAGAATCATTCCAAACGCGCAAGGAATTGAAGAATATAGGCCATACGGTTTGTCATCTTTTCCAAAAATGCATAACATAATTCATGCACTATTAATCACTTTTCTTGTTTGCTTTGCACTAATGAGGACTCCCGGAAGCTATTGGTATCATCCAATTGGATTATAGGCGCCTTAACAAGAATCCACCATGGACGACAACTAGGTTTTCTGAAACCTCAAATTGGGGCTTTAGGCATATGGAAAAATTGGACCTTGAAACCAATATGAACAGAATCGTTGCGACATGACGAACAAAACCATACCATCGCGCTCAATTTATGATAAGACATGCGCTAATCGCTATTATTCGCTATGCTGTTTAGTGGGGGTTTAAAACCCCCGCTACTTGTTTGGTATTTTCAGGGATAATGAAGAAGAAGCCTGGCGTGCCACTATGTGGTTGGGCAATTTAAAATCTGGCGCGTTTTATATCATTAGTTTTTATTTTCTTATTATAATATTTGTTTCCTATGATACATACAGATGCGTTGCCTAGTACAAGTGGTAGAGGACGTGCTTTGTGAACACTGGGACCTGGGTTCGATTCCCAGGTCCCCCACTTATTCAATATATTTTGTTTTAACGTACTTCCATGCAGTACATGCCCCAGGGCCTACCATGCAGCTTCACATCTTTGCTTGCCACGCGCCCAACAACTCCAATCCAAAGGCCAGGATGGACAGTCCACCATGGACACCAGTCAACCGCTTCCCACTCAATCAGGGAAGTCAACCAGGCCTTGCATTTCAATGGGCCTACTGCTACAAATTAACCTCCATAATTGGGCCAGAAACCCCCCTGTTTGTATTTTCTTTCCTTTTCTTTTTATTCTCTTTTATTTATTTTAATTTATCTTGATTATTTTAATTAATTCTCATAGTACAAAAACATAAAAAATCAGAAAAGTCAAAAAATAAAATATGTTTATTTAATTTTTTATTCATAAATAGTTTTTGTAAATAAATTTAATAATCCATTTAAGTTAATTTAGGCTTTTTAACTCTAACATTTTTTTCTTAAATAAACTAAAAAAACATAAAAATTAGGTTTTAGCATTGTTATTCTTTTCTCTTAATAAATAATCTTTTTTTTTATTTCTTATCATTATTAATTATTAATTAATTTTGTAAATAAACTTGTCATTAAATAATTAGGTTAAATTAGGTCAAACTTAAACATTTTTCTTTAATAAATTAAAAACAACTTAGAACTAGGTTTTTTTATTTAACTTTTAATTCCAATTAATTCTCTTTAATTTCATAAATACCAAAAAACATAAAAACAAGTTCTTTTCTTTATTTAATCATTAATTACTTTCAATTCCAATTTAATTTCCTTAAAGGGTCCAACGCCCTCGCACTCTCGATTTTTATTTCTTTTCGCACGTTTACTTTTATTTACTTTTTTAAATATAATGTATTTGCCCCGAAGCTTTGTAATAGATAATTAGGATATTTACTTTCCGCATTTTATTTATTCAAATCGGGTCTTTTGTTAATTTGGCTATGTATGGACCCGCGCCTTGTAATAGCGTAGGACCTTTATTTTTCCGCATTTTAATTCCCGCACCCTTAACTGCTAATAATCACATGAAAGAATGTATGCCCAAATAAAATCGAAACGTAGCTCACTCAATACATGACAAGACCAATATAAATGAAAATGATACACAATTCACACACCACTCCTAGGGTACGCCTCACTGTTGCCTTGACCTTCGAAACGTGGTCGTCGAGTAGAGGACGTTTTAGTAAGTCCTCATGTCCATGAACATGGCATGGGGGTAGCTTCTAAGGTGTCCTACTATTGCTCTGGTGACCACACTGTCCCTAAACTCGAATTGACCCGAACACCTCCGACGGTGGTGCTACCTACCTCTCAATGGTGGGATGGCACTACTTTAAGGACATTTACACAGACTAATTCCTTAGGGTAGGTAGATGACTCGTAGATACTTGCTCTAAATTAAAAACAAATAAAAACTTCTTTTTCACACTAACACTTTGCAAAAAGCTTTCAAAAACAACTTTTCAAACACTCTTGAGGACCGATACAGGAGTCGAACTGAAATTTTAAACGAAACTTTTTTCAAACCCACTCACCTTGAAAAGCAAACAAACATTTTGAAAACACAAATGAGCAAGTATCTAAGAGCCCATGGATAACCATGGATAGAAAGGGTGCTAACACCTTCCCTTTCTATAAATCTACCTCCTGAACCGAGAACTAATCTCAATAAGGAATTTTTCTGTGCTTTTGTCCTTTCCATATTGGAGAAAATAAAAGACGGTGGCGACTCTTGCTTCCGCGACATTTCGCGAACCAGCGTTAAAAAGTCAGTTCTAAATCCACCGATCACAGAACTGGCGACTCTGCTGGGGAGTACTTAAAGTGAGGTGTACCTTAGGATAGCTCATACTTGTTTTCAATTGCTTGCTTTGTTTGCTTTTATATTTGTGGGCTTTGCATCGGAGTTACATAGATCCTAACCCGGATCTGGGGATACCCTGTTAGGTAGCATAAGCTGTGAGGGACCTGTCCGGCGTAGACAGACATGGGTGAAGCAGTGGCTACGTTGGTGTGGCGCCTTGGTCTGTACCGATATCCCTTGTGTTGCAACGAGGAGAATATGGGTCTTCTGAGGAGTCATTAAGCACCAATAGACCTTAGAACCTTAATAGACACAACTTGGCCAATAGAACAGTAGCAGTATGCTACGCCCATTGAGGCTAAACTCTCGTGATGGTTCTGGCCGCAAGAAAAGATTGCGATGCTGGAGTTATGACCGATTGAGGGTAGTCAATGATATTGGGATCCTCTAAGAACCCGGTTACTTTTGATAGGACAGGTTTTGAGCCCACCAACTTCAAGAGGGTAATACCCAGACCCCATGCTGGCCTAAACTCTAAGGGCTTGTCTTGTGTGACTTGTGTGCCTTCGTACTTGACTACTTGCATGCTTGTTATCTGACACTTGAGTTTCTTGCAGGTTTTGTTTATAGTCCTTAATTGGGACTCATAACAGGGTTTACTGAGTTTCTTGCAGGTTTTGTTTATAGTCCTTAATTGGGACTCATAACAGGGTTTACTGAGTTTCTTGCAGGTTTTGTTTATAGTCCTTAATTGGGACTCATAACAGGGTTTACTGAGTTTCTTGCAGGTTTTGTCTATAGTCCTTAATTGGGGCTGATAACAGGGTTTACCTACATTACCCCATGCATAGCATAACATCATACCATTGCATACATCCCGCATAAGGACTAATCCGTTTCAAGGATCTCAAGGGCTTGTGATGCAGGTCATGATGAATCAACTATCCAGCAAGGGGCAAAGAGGATTTATTTTCCTCTAGACAAGGTTGTCAGGGGCTATGACCCACTGGATATGGTGAGCCTTTGACCCTTGAAGAAGGACTCTCAACAAGATGCAGTGCCTTCCATCAAGCTACCAGATACCAGCTCCAACAAATTTCTTGTTTACCCCGCGAGATTCTTGAAAACATTGCATGCATACATGCACATCATTGCATAACAGGTACCCTTGTTGCAGGTCACTTACCTTTCTCGCTGTTTATTTCAGCAATGGCCTCCCAACAAGATAACCAGGGACCTCACGCTCAAGAGACTCAGTTCAGGGAGATCTTCTTAAACCTATCCAAGGGGCAGGAAGAGCTGAGAACACTCCTCACGGGGACTTTGGTCAGGAACAATGCTGAGGACGACAAGGACGAACGGTTGAAACGTCTACAAGCTGAGGTAGACACATTGAAAAACCAGATGCTGGGGCAAAGGGCTCTCATCCAAAGTTTAGCTCGGGAGCAAGGAGAGCTGAGGGCCATGATCAGTCAGCTTCATCAAGACACGAAGCAACCAGCCCAAGGCAGGGACCAAGTCATTAATCAGCCTCCAAGAAGTCAAAGGGTTGGGCCTCTCCAAGCTGCTACTATTTCACAGGTCCAATAACGACCTCGCCAAGAACAACGGACTGATCAGAGCAAGCCAGACAAGCCTAAAAGGCAGTTCACCAAGCTCAACGTGTCACCGTCTCAAGCCTTACAACAATTGTTGAGGTTGAATCTGGTGACGTTAAGGGACCCTCCTAAGAACCTCAACACAGCCTCCCCAAAGTACAATCCTGAGGAAAGATGTGCATACCACTCTGACAGTCCAGGACATGACACCAACGACTGCTGGGCTCTGAAGAATAAGATCCAAGATCTGATTAATGAAAGAGCTGTGGATTTCACCCAGATGGGCCAGGATGAATGCTCCTGCCATCCCTACAAGATGCACCAGTCGAAGTAACAAGTCCTGAGATTAGAAGACTTTTGTTCATTAGAATTTTTCAAGTTGTAATTTTCTTTCGTTCAAACATTTACTCATGTTAAACGTTGTTATTTCATTAATGCATCGCATATGTCTGTTTTGAAGCAATATATTCGTATTCACTATATGCAAATTATTTTCATATTTTTTCTGATGATCAACGCTCGATTAATAATTCTAAGCCTCTTGAGGGAGGATGACGAAAACGATACCACGATCCTTACAGTATGCTTTTGAACAGACCCCGCTGATGAGGTACAGGCATTGTTTCAATCCCTAAACACTGGAGTTATAAGGAAGATAATCCCTCGTCAACCCCTCTGAGCCAGAGAAGTAGGAGTTTTTCTTTTCGAAATTTAAAACCCTTAATCATAACCTGGGGCAGGGTAGTTCTCTCAGTTGATCCAAGTGCATAACAAATGGCACCAAAGAGGTTCTTACAAAAAAAAAAGACAGTGATGGTTCCGAACAATCATATAGACAGGCAGTCATTACTTCTCAAAATAAAAACCCATTAAGTCAAAACCTATGAAGGAGACTTACAAAACTGGGGCATCCCGCTGACTGTAATTCCAAAAAGAAACAGTTCAGGCAAAAAACAGGGATAATGAAAAAAAGAAGAAAGAGGTCCTACAAACCCTCAACCGAAAAAGAAATGACGGCCTATTCGAAATAAACTATCAATATCTGAACCATCACGGGAATATCAGGACAAAAACTCAAATAAGGTCTAACGCACGATCAACTGAGCTTAGGTTTGAAGAACATCACGAAGAGTGGGTGGGTACAAATAATTTGAGCCTTTATCCTTTGTTTCTTAAACCATGAACCAGGCCACGTTATAACCCTTAAAAGTCCTAGCTGAAGCATGGGTTAGTTCGAAAGCATACTGTTACAAAAGGTATCCTGACTCCTTAAGGCTTGCGGTAAAATAACGAGTTGACATCGCAGTTTACAAAATTCACTTGTTTTTATGAAAAAATGCATTTTCAAAAAAACTTCAAGACAGACATAAGCTTTGCATTCTTGATATAATACTGTTTGTGTATGACTATTTGTTCGAACAGCAGAGAAATTCGCACGAAGAATATCTTGGGAACAAAAGCACTTCCAATCAAGGGGCAAACATGATCATGGTCCGTCATCTGGGGCAGTCCAGTCAAGATTCAGAGAATCTCTCAAATGCCTGGGGAAAATCTCCGTCTGAGTCACTTGGGGGCATTCCAGCAACGAATCTTGCCTGATCAAACGTCTTCTGGTGGCATGGCAAAACACTTCTGACAGGGGCACCTCCCTACATCCTGAGAGCATGGACATAGTCGAAAAAGATACTACGCGTAATCAAAGACCCGCTAGGTTGACACGCCTAGGCAAAAATAAGGGCTTCCCGGTGAACCAAAAGGGTTCGGGCAAAAATAAGGGATGAAAAGAAAAAATCTGTACACCCGGCAAGTCGAAAACCTGAAAAGGCGGCTTGGGCAAAAATGGGTATCCCGGTGGACTGAAAACCCGAAAGGGCGGTCCAGGCAAAAATTAGGGATCTAAGCGTACGACTATGTCCCGGCATCTAGTCACCTGTCTACCAGAAGATTTGTCAACTACCCCCACAGGTGCCTTCTCCCACAGAAGCAGGGGCAATGATGAGTTGTCCAAACGATCTAATTGCTTTGTCTGCCAAGGTATCAAGGTGAGTTCAGCTGAAGAACATAACCAGTATATATTAATTCCCCAGAGAGTGAGTTAGCAAGTCAACGACACTCTCCCCGAGCAGAGTTAGCCTACTCCGTCAGCCTTATGGAAGTTGGATTATCCCCAGCAGATCTCAACATTCCTCAGCGGAGTATACAAAACATTCCTAACAAGCATCCCCGGCAGTCTTGATCTAAGATTGTTCCCCGGCGGTATACCAGATATTCAGTGGAGCCACTTTCCCAGTACATCTCAAAATTTCCCCAGGAGAGTCCAGTATAGTTCAAGATTTCCCCAGGAAAGTTTGAATCCATCTCCCCAGCAGGAAGCTTATCCCCAGTAGATTCTGGAAGCTTGCCCCTACAGAGCACGAGCGCGTCCCCCGACTTTATTCAAAGGTTATTTCCCTACCAGGATATAACTGGGTTATCCTCAGCCAAAAGCCACGGAAAGATCGCCCTCGGCAAAGTCTTCTTATCCCCAGCGAAGTCTATTAACACTTCCGACATAACAACGGTATCCTCAGCGAAGTTACCATCAACATTCCAGCAAAGTACCTCTCTCTCCCACAGAGTATTCTTTCCCAGCAAGATCGCTAGAATAATTTTCTCCCCGCAGAGTAATCCATTCGCCAAGTTTATTCCCTAACGGAGTTATCTTCTCCTGCCGGTATTCTTGCAACTATCATCCCCAGCGGAAACAACAAAGCACTATTCTCCAACATCAGCCCAGGATGTGACTTCCCGGCACCCGTCAAGGATTTACTTTCCTAGACAAAAACATACATTCATAAACATCGCATTTCCATACATTATAGCATGCATATACGCATCATGAACATACAATCTCATTTATGTTAAGGACATCATTGCTTGATCCATATCATGCATTGCATATGACTGACCTTTACCTTTCAGGAAAGATCCAGTTAAGTTCTCAGCTATGTCCAAGACTTTAGTCTGGTTCAGTTAAATCGATTCTAAGATTTTTCTGATTCTTATCCAGTCAAAGTTAATCCAAATCCTTCTCTGGTTCAGTCAGATCGACCCTAAGATCTCTCTGATTCTTATCCAGTTGAAGTTATTTCAAGACCTTGCCTGGTTCAGTTAAATCGACTCCTAAAGATTTTTCTGATGCCGATCCAGTCAAAGGCCTTCTCTGGTTCAATCAGATCGACCCTAAGATCTCCCTGATTCTTATCCAGTTGAAGTTATTTCAAGACCTTGTCTGGTTCAGTTAAATCGACTCCTAAAGATTTTTCTGATTCTTATCCGGTCAAAGGCCTTCTCTGGTCCAGTTAAATCGATTCCTAAAGATTTTCCTGGTGAAGACTCAGTTGAAGATTTCAAGACCCTGTCTGGTTCAGTTAAATCGACTCCTAAAGATTTTTCTGATTCTTATCCAGTCAAAGGCCTTCTCTGGTTCAGTCAGATCGACCCTAAGATCTCCCTGATTCTTATCCAGTTGAAGTTATTTCAAGACCTTGTTTGGTTCAGTTAAATCGACTCCTAAAGATTTTTCTGATTCTTATCCAGTCAAAGGCCTTCTCTGGTTCAGTCAGATCGACCCTAAGATTTCCCTGATTCTTATCCAGTTGAAGTTATTTCAAGACCTTGTCTGGTTCAGTTAAATCGACTCCTAAAGATTTTTCTGATTCTTATCCAGTCAAAGGCCTTCTCTGGTTCAGTCAGATCGACCCTAAGATTTCCCTGATTCTTATCCAGTTGAAGTTATTTCAAGACCTTGTCTGGTTCAGTTAAATCGATTCCTAAAGATTTTTTTGATGCCGATCCAGTCAAAGGCCTTCTCTGGTCCAGTTAAATCGATTCCTAAAGATTTTCCTGATGAAGACTCAGTAGAAGACATCCAAGATTCTCTCATCGTTACTGTTGAGGTAGTAATCGCCCCAGATTCTCTCATCGTTACTGTTGAGGTAGTAATCGCCCCAGATTCTCTCATCGTTACTGTTGAGGTAGTAATCGCCCCAGATTCTCTCATCGTTACTGTTGAGGTAGTAATCGCCCCAGATTCTCTCATCGTTACTGTTGAGGTAGTAATCACCCCAGGTTCTCTCATCGTTACTGTTGAGGTAGTAATCGCCCCAGATTCTCTCATTGTTACTGTTGAGGTAGTAATCACCCCAGGTTCTCTCATCGTTACTGTTGAGGTAGTAATCGCCCCAGATTCTCTCATCGTTACTGTTGAGGTAGTAATCACCCCAGGTTCTCTCATCGTTACTGTTGAGGTAGTAATCGCCCCAGATTCTCTCATCGTTACTGTTGAGGTAGTAATCGCCCAAGATTCTCTCATCGTTACTGTTGAGGTAGTAATCCCCCCAGATTCTCTCATCGTTACTGTTGAGATAGTAATCGCCCAAGGTTCTCTCATCTTTACTGCTGAGGTACGCAGGTTCTCGCTAAGGAATCTCTTACGCAATCAACACCTAGATGGCATCTATAAGCCCATCCACATACTAACAGTCTCCAAATGGCATCTATAAGCCCATTCCCGACAAGACCCCGTCACCACACCAAATGGCACCTATAAGCCCATCCCCCTATCCAGCATCTCTCCAAATGGCATCTGTAAGCCCATTCCCACCATCACACTACTATTGAGCGCAAATTTCTGGGCACTCTAGTGTTCAATCATCTTCCACCTTCGGATTACGAAAGGCATGCCAGCCAATCTACATCCTCAGGTTTAAGAAGATTGAACAGGGGCAACTGTTGTACCCCAAAATTTGCCCTCCCATATTCTTCAAGGTTTGCTAAGATCATGCTTCAAAATCTCCCAAAGGTTGCACAGTCCAATGGCCTCCTAACAGTCAAAAATCAGGGTTTTGGTTCTGGCAAAGAAATTGAAGTTTCCAAAGGTCCAAACAATTCCCACATGCCTATAAACATTGTCAAGCATCCACATGCCAAGTTTCAAGACTCACAGCACAAAATTGCACAGTCAAAAGCCCTAATTGCTCAACAGTCAACTGTAAGGGCAAAATGGTCATTTGACAGTCAAAAGTCAAAATTGTTGGTCAAAATCTTATTTTGAAGCCACAAACATCATTTGATCAATGCTTGATCATGATTCTCAAAGCATGGCTCAAAAAGTCTCAAGATGCAAAAGTTTCTATTTTTGGACAGTTGGAAAAGTCAACTGCAAATTGACCAAGGCATAACTTCCACATGGTTTATCAGAAAAATTCCATACAAAGCTCATTTTGAAGAGAATGACATTTCCTACAACTCATCTTCACACTTCAAGTCCAAGAAATGCTCTCACAAAAATTTATCAATCTCAACATTATAGGTCATTTTCAAAAGTCAACAAAAAGGCACTTTAAGTCAAGGACCATAACTTGATATTGGTAAATCAAAATGACATGGGACCAAAGGCATTGGTTAGAGGACTTCAAGACCTTTCCAAAATGTCCAAGAACATGATCAAAGCTTAAAAATTGAGCAAGATATGCCTTGTGGAAGTTGGGAAATTTTTGGGAACTTTGAAAAGTCAACTTTGCTTCAAATGCCTCAAAATTGCTAATGGGCCTCAATTACTTCCAAGAATCATCACCCAAAAGCTATGCACGACCCATTGACTTTAAAGGGAATTATTTTATCATTTTTGATTAATTATTTGAATTATTATTATTATTAATTCATTTAATTAAAATTAAATATGACAAAAATAGCAAATCATGTGTTTCAAATATTTTTGTGCAGCCAATTCACTCTTTATAGATCAAATATTTCGTGCATCACTAAAAAGGCAAGATTTCTCATGATTGGCAATGGTTTCATAACAAAAAGATTGAAATTGATCTCATTGAAAATCAAAGATCCAAATCATCAATGCAAATGTTTTGGGCTGGGATTTCTAACCTAATTCATTCATACATATATGCACAATGAAAACCTAATGCCATGGACACGAAAAAGCTGCTCAAGGAGGCCAAACAAAATTGCAAGTTTCCATTAAAAAGTTTGAAACTTATTTCATGGTTAGAGGACGATTCAAGGTCTAAAAAGGATCCTAATACATTTGTAGACCTTCCAGGAACCTGCTAGCATCAAGAATCATTCCAAACGCGCAAGGAATTGAAGAATATAGGCCATACGGTTTGTCATCTTTTCCAAAAATGCATAACATTATTCATGCACTATTAATCACTTTTCCTGTTTGCTTTGCACTAATAAGGACTCTCGGAAGCTATTGGTATCATCCAATTGGATTATAGGCGCCTGAACAAGAATCCACCATGGACGACAACTAGGTTTTCTGAAACCTCAAATTGGGGCTTTAGGCATATGGCAAAATTGGACCTTGAAACCAATATGAACAGAATCGTTGCGACATGACGAATAAAACCATACCATCACGCTCAATTTATGATAAGACATGCGCTAATCGCTATTATTCGCTATGCTATTTAGTGGGGGTTTAAAACCCCAGCTACTTGTTTGGTATTTTCAGGGATAATGAAGAAGAAGCCTGGCGTGTCACTATGTGGTTGGGCAATTTAAAATCTGGCGTGTTTTATATCATTAGTTTTTATTTTCTTATTATAATATTTGTTTCCTATGATACATACAGATGCGTTGCCTGGTACAAGTGGTAGAGGACGTGCTTTGTGAACACTGTGACCTGGGTTCGATTCCCAGGTCCCCCACTTATTCAATATATTTTGTTTTAACGTACTTCCATGCAGTACATGCCCCAGGGCCTACCATGCAGCTTCACATCTTTGCTTGCCACGCGCCCAACAACTCCAATCCAAAGGCCAGGATGGACAGTCCATCATGGACACCAATCAACCGCTTCCCACTCAATCAGAGAAGTCAACCAGGCCTTGCATTTCAATGGGCCTAACTGCTACAAATTAACCTCCATAATTGGGCCAGAAACCCCCCTGTTTGTATTTTCTTTCCTTTTCTTTTTATTCTCTTTTATTTATTTTAATTTATCTTGATTATTTTAATTAATTCTCATAGTACAAAAACATAAAAAATCAGAAAAGTCAAAAAATAAAATATGTTTATTTAATTTTTTATTCATAAATAGTTTTTGTAAATAAATTTAATAATCCATTTAAGTTAATTTAGGCTTTTTAACTCTAACATTTTTTTCTTAAATAAACTAAAAAAAAACATAAAAATTAGGTTTTAGCATTGTTATTCTTTTCTCTTAATAAATAATCTTTTTTTTTATTTCTTATCATTATTAATTATTAAGTAATTTTGTAAATAAACTTGTCATTAAATAATTAGGTTAAATTAGGTCAAACTTAAACATTTTTCTTTAATAAATTAAAAACAACTTAGAACTAGGTTTTTTTATTTAACTTTTAATTCCAATTAATTCTCTTTAATTTCATAAATACCAAAAAACATAAAAACAAGTTCTTTTCTTTATTTAATCATTAATTACTTTCAATTCCAATTTAATTTCCTTAAAGGGTCCAACGCCCTCGCACTCTCGATTTTTATTTCTTTTCGCACGTTTACTTTTATTTCCTTTTTTAAATATAATGTATTTGCCCCGAAGCTTTGTAATAGATAATTAGGATATTTACTTTCCGCATTTTATTTATTCAAATCGGGTCTTTTGTTAATTTGGCGATGTATGGACCCGCGCCTTGTAATAGTGTAGGACCTTTATTTTTCCGCATTTTGATTCCCGCACCCTTAACTGCTAATAATCACATGAAAGAATGTATGCCCAAATAAAATCGAAACGTAGCTCACTCAATACATGACAAGACCAATATAACTGAAAATGATACACAATTCACACACCACTCCTAGGGTACGCCTCACTGTTGCCTTGACCTTCGAAACGTGGTCGTCGAGTAGAGGACGTTTTAGTAAGTCCTCATGTCCATGAACATGGCATGGGGGTAGCTTTTAAGGTGTCCTACTATTGCTCTGGTGACCACACTGTCCCTAAACTCGAATTGACCCGAACACCTCCGATGGTGGTGCTACCTACCTCTCAATGGTGGGATGGCACTACTTTAAGGACATTTACACAGACTAATTCCTTAGGGTAGGTAGATGACTCGTAGATACTTGCTCTAAATTCAAAACAAATCAAAACTTATTTTTCACACCAACACTTTGCAAAAAGCTTTCAAAAACAACTTTTCAAACACTCTTGAGGACCGATACAGGAGTCGAACTGAAATTTTAAACGAAACTTTTTTCAAACCCACTCACCTTGAAAAGCAAACAAACATTTTGAAAACACAAATGAGCAAGTATCTAAGAGCCCATGGATAACCATGGATAGAAAGGGTGCTAACACCTTCCCTTTCTATAAATCTCCCTCCCGAACCGAGAACTAATCTCAATAAGGAATTTTTCTGTGCTTTTGTCCTTTCCATATTGGAGAAAATAAAAGACGGTGGTGACTCTTGCTTCCGCGACATTTCGCGAACCAGCGTTAAACAGTCAGTTCTAAATCCACCGATCACACGCGCCTACTGTGTTATTTGCTTGTTTGGCCTTGTTGCATTCAGTTTGGCCTTGTTACATTCAGTTTGGCGCCTTGTTTGCATTTGAATAAATTTGACAGCTTGCATTTTAATTTTTCTCTTTGTGAACCAAGAAGAGCAATCTTCTTGTGATTTTCAAAGAGAAAAATAAAAACGTGATGAAAATAGCCCTCTGATTCCAAACGGCAAACTTTAATGATGAAAATTTTCTTTCTTTTTGTTTTGAAAATTCTATTCATGTTCAATTAACTGTACTAATCCCTTTTTCTTTGTATTTCTTTCATGTGAGCACAAGTTGGATGGTGGCAAAGCATAGGAAGCAAGAAATTCTTTATGGCGAGCATGGGAGCAATGGAAGCTTAGGCTTAGATTTGTAACTTAGAGAGATTTTCCATTAGTTGTAATAATTTATTTTTTTCAAGTACTATAAGTTGTAAAACCTACAGTATTCGAATAATAAATTATTTTTGTAACAATATCTGAAATAAATGAAGAAAGTCTTTATGAGATCATCTGATATCCAATAAAAGTCCATTATTGTTAGCAACTTGTAATTCTCTCTTTACATCTTCACTAATCCTTTAAGATTCCCTGATCAAAATAATTGAACTGCATTCCAATAATTCCAATCCAGATAACTTAAACTCCAAGTAATCCAAAAACTATGTAATCTTGTAACCTTGCAACAGTATTCCAATCAAAATACGCAATGTGTATTCCAATAAACAAGCAAACGTTTCATTCCATTTAACAAGCAAATGTCTTAACAGACGCACATTATCTGGTTAACCTGGATCAGAAAAAACTTGAATATTCCAAATGACAGTCTCAGCTCTCATTTCTTATCCCAGATGAACAAACCTTGAGAACAACCAGTAACCTTTCAGTAAGCTTGAAAAAGCGTGAAAACATGTGACAGTTAATTGAATTTCTGAAAATTCAGTTTCTTCTGAGAAATGCGAGGGAAAAAAACCCTAATTCTTGATTTACTTCCATAGGAGAAAACCTGTCTGATCGATTCCTGCGCCAATCTTGAGTATCTGAGAAAACCCTAGGGTTGTGATTTCTTGTGAAAAATGGGAGGGCAAATTTTGGGGTACAACAGCAATCTTAGAGGTCCAACATGAAGTATGAAAGTCACATTGAGCATTGATGATCCAAAAATCTATGTGCAAACTCAAACCCTAATTTCAGGTCATCAGTGCAGGGAGATGTCTTGAGCTGAGCAAACCCTAGTCCTGTCTGGAGTCTAAAGAGTCTTGTGAGGGGAAATCTTGATAAAAATGAGAGGGAAAATTTTTGGGTACAACAGCCGCCCCTGCTCAATCTTCTTGAACCTGAAGAGTTAGATTGGCGAGCTTTGTCGTTCGTGACTCGAAGGTAAAAGATGATTGGACACTAGAGTGCCCGTAAATTTGCACTCGTCAAAGTATAGTTGAGGGAATGGGCTTAAAGATGCCATTTGAAGAGGTGACATAATCTTGTAGGAGATGGGCTTAAAGATGCCATCCAAGAATGTTTGTTGAACTGCATGTTGTAAGTCAGAAGAATGAGTATCAGAATGGTATCCGTGTCTAGAATGTATCTGAACTGTACCTGGAGACTGAGTCTGTATGAGCAATGGAATGGCGTCCTCGTCTGGAGCGTATCTGAGCTTTAACTGTATTTGAATCTGAATGAATAACAGAATGACTGTCGTGTCTGGAGTGTATCTGTATTGTATCTGAGTTCGGAGTCTGAATAGGCGACAGAAGGGCATCCGTGTATGGAGCATCTCTGGGCTGGGGGAAAAGTCAGAATAAGTGACAGAATGGCAACCGTGTATGGAGCGTATATGGACTGTATCTGAAGTTGAGATCTTGTATGAGTAGCAGAATGACTTATGTGTCTGGAGTGTATCTGAACTGTAACTGAGATCTGAATAAGTGACAGAATGACTTCCGTGTCTGGAGTGCATCCGTACTTGAAATTGATAGTTGAATCTTGAATGAGAAATAGAATGGCTTCCGTGTCTGGAGCGTATCTAATTTGTATCTGATTGTTGAAGTCTGAATGAGTGACAGAATGGCATCCATGTCTAGAGCGTATCTGAACTGTATCTTGACTTGAAATTCTGAATGAGTAATAGAATGACATCCGCGTTTGGGGTGTATCCATATTGTATCTGAATAAGAGACCTGAGTGAGTAACATAATGACTTCCGTGTCTGGAGTGTATCCGTACTGTATCTGAAATCTTTGAATATTTGTTAAAGATGGTTGTTAATCTTATCCTGAAAAGGGTAAAATGTTAGCTGAAACACAAAATTATGTTGCATGAAATGTATGATGCAATAAAATGTGTTTTATCAATATTTATGATATATGAGTGTAATATATGTGCATGTAAGCTGATTTGCTGAGGAAAATAAATCCTTGAGTTGGGGATAATGAAATCCTTGACTGCTGCCGGGGAAAATAAATCCTTGACCGCTGTTGGAGATTCAAAATCTTTGATTGATGAGGATGAGAAATCCTTGCTGACTGCTTGGGGATTAAAGATCCTTGACAACTTCTGTGGGGATGTGAGAATCCTTCACGACTTTCCTGGGGATATAGGGATCCTTCAAGTCTTTGGAGTTGGAGGATGATAAACATTCTGCTGTGAGAATAATGCCAAGTGATGCTTGAGAAACCTGCTTGGGGAATCCCGAGAACTTTGATGACTATGGTTGGGGATTACACAACGGAAATCCTTACTCGGCTGGGGAGTAGGGAAAATTCTGATGATTTCTGCGGGGAATGAGAATCTTCATTCTGTTGGGGAACAATGAAAACTTTGGCAACTTTATGCTGGGGAGTAAAGAAGGCTCTGGCAACTTTACTAGGGAAATGAGAATGAGAATCTTCAATCTGCTAGGGGATAAAAAACTCTGTGGGGAGTAGCTATACTACTGGGGAGTAGCTATCCTGCTGGAGAGTAAGTTCAGGACTCTGGAAAAAAAGCTTATTCCTATTTGGAAAAAGTTCAAGAGTTTGGGTTGTATGCCACTCTACTGGGGAATTATCCTAGTTTGGGGATAATACAAAAGTTAACTGTTATCTGATTGATTTTCAGACTTTAAGACAACTTGCTGGGGAATTTGGGGAAACTGGATGCTTCCCGCTGGTGGTTGGTAGTGGGAAATTTGACTTGACTGGGAAAGAAGGTTTCATCTCTGCTGAGGGTCTGTAGTTCAAAGTTTTGTCTCCACCGGGGATTGGGAGTTTAAAGTTTTAACTCTGATAGGGATTTTGAAATTTAGTTCCGCTGGGGATATGTATTTCAAGGTTTTATCTCCGCTGGAGATCTAGATGATGTACTGCGGGGGATTTCTTTGGGAATAGCCTAAAGACGTTTTCCTATAGTTTCAACCTGTCCGTAATTATTCTTTCCCATTTCGTTTATTTGTAAACAGTGATTATATTCAAATGCATATGCTCATTTAATAAATCATTGGACGTTTTCAAATAAAACACAAGTGTAAAAAGGAAAAGACAAATAGTTTTTGTACTTTGAAGTATCTTTGTATTAACTTTGTGTAAGTATTTTGTACAAAGGAGACAAACATCCTAGTAAGAGAACGTTGTCATAAAAAATGAGAAAAAATTTATACAAAGAAAGATGGCTATGTGTGAAAATTCCATGGGGTTCCCATTCTGTTATAGCCTTCGTAACTCTGAATATCTTGTCCATTCGTTGCTTCGTCCGAAGATGATTGAGTTGATCAGAAATTCGGAGCTTGTCTGTGAAGAGATCGTCCTTAAAGTGATCCGACGAGACATAGTCATACGCTTTAATTCCCTAACTTTTGCCTGGACCGCCCTCTCGGGTTTTCGATCCACCGGGAAACCCTTTTTTGCCCAAGTCTCCCTTTTGGGTTTTCAACTTGCCGGGTGTACAGATTTTTTTTGTTTATCCCTAATTTTTGCCTGAACCGTCCTTTCGGGTTTTCGATCCACCGGGATGCCCTTTTTTTGCCTAGGTGTGTCAACCTAGCGGATCGTTTATGCGTAGTATCTTTTGACTATGTCTGCATTCGCAGGGTGCGGCAGGTCGTCGCCGTCAATGGTGGTTAATATCATTGCCCCACCAGAAAAGATGTTTTTGATCACAAATGGTCCTTCATAAGTAGGAGTCCATTTTCCCCCGGGATCACTTTGCAGCAAGATGATTCGCTTGATTACAAGATCCCCGACTTGATACACTTGTCATCTAACTTTCTTATTGAAAGCTTTGATCATTCATTTTTGATACGTCTAACCATGGCAAACAGCAGTAAGTCGCTTCTCGTCAATCAAGTTAAGTTGATCAAGTCGGGTCTGAATCCAATCGTCTTCACTCAAACCAGCATCCTTCATGATTCTCAAGGAGGGAATCTGAACCTCGATAGGTAAAACAGCTTCCATGCCGTATACCAAAGAATAGGGTGTTGCCCCAGTTGATGTTCGTGCCGTGGTACGGTACCCGTGGAGAGCAAACGGTAACATCTCATGCTAGTCCTTGTAGGTGATTGTCATCTTTTGTATGATCTTCTTGATATTTTTGTTCGCAGCTTCAACAGCACTGTTCATCTTCGGCCGATAGGGAGATGAATTGTGATGTTGAATCTGGAACTGCTCGCACAAGGCGGTGATCATAGTGTTGTTAAGGTTTGTACCATTGTCAGTGATGATCCTTTCGGGGATGCCGTACCGACAAATGAGGTTCTGCTTGATGAAGCGGGCAACCACATTCTTTGTAACAGATGCAAAGGAAGCTGCTTCGACCCACTTGGTAAAGTAATCAATGGCCACCAGGATGAAGCGGTGTCCATTGGATGTTATAGGCTTGATCTCTCCAATCATGTCGATTCCCCACATAGCTAATGTCCAAGGAGATGTTAAGACATTGAGAGGAACTGGAGGTATGTGTACCTTGTTTGCATAGATTTGGCATTTGTGACAAGTTCTAGAATGTTGATGGCAGTCAGCTTCCATGGTAGACCAGTAATAGCCTGCCCGTAGAATCTTCTTAGCCATCATATTCCCGCTAGAGTGGGTGCCAAAGGTACCATTGTGCAGTTCTTCCATGATCTGCTCAGCTTCAACCTTGTCCATACAACGGAGCAGAATGCAATCATGATTGCACTTGTACAGGATACCATTGCTCAGGAAGAACTTGGCAGAGAATCTCCTCAAGAACTTTTTGTCGTTGACTGAAGCTCCTTCAGGATATTCTTGGGCCTCGAGATACCTTTTGACTTCGTGAAACCAAGGTCGGTCCACCACTTCTTCGGTATTAATCTCGTCACAATGTGCAGGTTCGTCCATTCACTCAATGGTGATTTGGGGAGCCTCATTGTCCCAGTTAAGTTTAAACATGGATGACATTGTAGCTAGAGCATCTGCTAGCTGATTTTCTTCTCGCGGGAAGTGCTCGAAGGTAATCTGCTCGAAATGTGGTAACAATGTCAGGACATGTTCTTTGTAAGGGATGAGGTTGGGATGTTTAGTGTCCCACTCTCCTTTGATCTGACTGATGACCAAGGTGAGTCTCCAAACACAACCAAAAATTTTATTCCCAAGTCTATTGCAGCCTTGAGACCAAAGATGCAAGCCTCATACTCGGCCATGTTGTTGGTGCAGTTAAAGCAAAGTCTAGCGGTGAAAGGTGTATGGCAACCTTCTGGAGAGATGAGTACCGTGTCGATACCGTTGCCAAGTGCATTAGAGGCACCATCAAAGTACAGGGTCCATCGGGATCCTTGTTCAGGTCCGTCATATGGTCTGAAATCTTCAATGTTGTCCAATGTCATAATGTCCTCATCGGGGAAGTCGAACCTCATGGATTGGTAATCTTCGACAGCTTGATGATCCAGATGGTCAGCTAGCACACTCCCTTTTATAGCTTTTTGGGTCGTGTATTGTATATCGTACTCTGTAAGGATCATTTACCATCTAGCTATTCTTCCAGATAAAGCAGGCTTTTCGAAGATGTACTTGATCAGATCCATCTTAGATATCAGTAGAGTGGTATGAGTCAACATATACTGCCTTAGCCGGCAAGCAGCCCATACCAAAGCGTAACAAGTTTTCTCGAGCAGTGAGTATCGAGTCTCACAGTAGGTAAAATTTTTGCTAAGGTAATAAATGGCATGCTCTTTTCGGCCAGACTCATCATGTTGGCCCAGTACGCACCCCATTGAGTTATCCAAGACAGTCAGATACATGATTAGCGGTCTTCCTTCGACGGGTGGCATCAAGATAGGAGGTTCTAGCAAATACTCCTTGATTTTATTGAAAGCAACTTGACAGTCATCATTCCATTTAACTACTTGATCTTTCTTCAACAGCTTAAAGATTGGCTCACAGGTAGATGTTAGGTGAAAAATGAATCTAGCAATGTAGTTTAGGCGTCCCAAGAAACCTCTGACCTCCTTCTCAGTGCGAGGAGCAGGCATTTCCTGTATAGCTTTGACTTTGGCAGGATCAACCTCGATGCCTTTGTTGCTGACAATGAAACCCAAGAGTTTACCGGACCTGACTCCGAAAGTGCACTTGTTAGGGTTCAGCCTGAGCTTGTACTCCTTCAACCTGACAAACAACTTTTGCAAGTGGTCGAGGTGTTCTTCTTCTGTTTGTGATCGGGCTATCATGTCGTCTACGTAGACTTAAATCTCATGATGTATCATGTCATGAAACAAAGCTACCATGGCGCATTGATAGGTTGCCCCGACATTCTTCAGTCCGAATGGCATCACTTTATAGCAGAACGTACCCCACTGTGTAACAAAAGTAGTTCTCTCCATGTCTTCAGGGGCCATTTTGATCTGGTTGTAACCTGAAAATCCGTCCATGAAAGAAAATACCTTGTGTTGAGCTGTATTGTCAACCAAGATGTCAATGTGCGGTAGTGGAAAGTCATCTTTAGGGCTAGCCCTATTTAAATCTTTGTAATCCACGCACATTCTCACTTTGTTGTCCTTCTTAGGCACGGGCACAATGTTAGCAACCTATTGTGGATAGGAAGTAACAGCAAGAAATCCAGCATTGAACTGCTTCATAACTTCTGCTTTGATCTTTTCTAACATGTCGGGCCTCATGCGGCGGACTTTCTGTTTAACTTATGGACGGCCTTCTCTTGTAGGGAGACAGTGAACCACAATATTTGTATCGAGTCCCGGCATGTCTTCGTAAGACCAGGCGAAAATCTCAACATATTCATTCAACAGCTGAATTAAGCGCTCCTTGACACTTGGCCCTAGGTTGGCACCCAGTCTGACTTCTTTTCTGTCTTCAACAGTACCCAAGTTGAGTGTCTCTAACAGCTCCTCATGAGGTAGAATAGCCCTTTCTTCCTGTTGCAGCAGTCTAGCCAATTCTCCCGGCACCTCACAATCTTCCT
The DNA here is from genome assembly GCA_948472305.1 of Vicia faba. Taxonomy (NCBI): domain Eukaryota; kingdom Viridiplantae; phylum Streptophyta; class Magnoliopsida; order Fabales; family Fabaceae; genus Vicia; species Vicia faba. The sequence goes on along the minus strand of OX451741.1, from coordinate 1,257,806,838 downwards.
CACCTTCGTATTCGGCGTGGTAGACCGGATATTCAGAGTCACTGAAGGCCATAGCAGAATTGTTACCCATGGAATCCGGAATGGAAGGGTACCTGCATTTGTAAGTGTGGGTGTGTGTAAGGGATAGCCACCTTTAAACAAATAAAATGTAAAAAGAAAGACAATGAACACAAAAGTTTATATGTGAAAACGTCCATGATTCATTAAAATGGACCTATATGCCTCGGGTAAGGCACGAGGTTAAAAGTGTACGAATTGTTTGAGAATTATTACAAACCAACAGAAATGTTCGAAAGATAAATTACTGCGGTATGAAAGTAATCAGAACAAAGTCTTTTGCTTCCCAGTTGCACAGTCCTCCGCCAACAGTAGGGAAAATCCAGTCTTCCAAGTTGCTCTCCTCTTCAATATCCTCCAAAGCATTGACTCCATGATGGGTGATCTTCAATGGTGGCCCTCCCGCACGGGTGTGGTGTACAGCCTTTTGAGCAGAAGCAGTGAACCCCAAGCCGAATTTATCTGATTTGAAAGGAAAGTCTGGAAGTTGACCCCAGATTGTGCTTCCTCCTTCTTCAATCACAGCCTTTTCATATTTGAGAGACGACATCCGAGGCGGAGGTCTGGTAATCATGGGTACAGAAGACACTGTCTTGGTTGCCGCAATTTCCTGAGCTACCTCCTCAAAATGCTGAAAAGGGGTTTCGATGAATTCACCATCCAATTCAATATAACAGAAAGAATTTAGATGGCTTATCATGTATTCCTCTTCGCCTTGAACAGTTATAATTTTCCCCTGGACTGGGTATTTGAGCATTTGATGCAGAGTAGAAGTGACGGCTCCAGCATTGTGAATCCAGGGTCTTCCCAACAAGCAAGAATAGGAAGGACGGATGTCCATCACATAGAATATAGAGTTGAAGGTTTCAGTTCCCACTTTAATCGGGATGTCCACCTCCCTGTGGACCATCCTTTTAGAACCATCAAAGGCTCTGACAATTATATTGCTGGGCTTCATGGTTAGGCCTTCACAATCCAGTCTATCCAAGGCTTTCTTTGGCAAGACATTTAAAGACGACCCAGTATCAACCAAGACGTGAGCTAGAGTAGTCCCTCTGTATTCCACCGAGACATGCAAAGCGTCGTTATGTTTTCTCCCTTTCGAAGCCAAGTCGGCATCGGAGAATCCTAGACCATTGTCAGCTGTTAGGCTAGCTACACATTCCTGGAACTGATCCGCGGAGGTTTCCTGTGGCACGTGGGCCATCTTCAAGAATCTGATCAAAGCTTTAGCGTAAGCTTCAGAACAAAGCAGCAGGGCCAACATAGAGATCTTTGAGGGGGTTTGCCCCAGTTGTTCCACAACATCATAATTGCTTTTCTTGATTATTTTCAAAATCTCTTCCATTTATTTTTGAGAGGTCTCAGGGATGACCAATGGCTGAGCCCTCATCCTGACGGGCACTTCTTGAATCCCTTTCCCTCTACCATCAGCAACAGCAGAGGGGACAACCACAGGAGTTACAATTTCTTCAATAATTGGGGTTCTTGCAGATATGTTGACTGGTACAGGAGTAACCTTAGGAGCAGCTGAGGGTCCAAAGATTGCCTTTGGAGGGGCAATCTCTGGAGAGAAAATTCTTCCACTGCGGGTGATTTTGCTCGTTCCAGCAATGTTTCCAATGTCGAAAGTCTCCTCATCAGAACTCTCTTCAGTTGATTCAATTTGTTTAATACCGTGGTAGTAGATTTCTCCACCATAGTTCCACGATATTGATTTGTCGGACTTGTACGGGATGGGCCCCGGCATGCTTATCTTCAAAGGTGCAATCTTCGGATTGGATGTAATCTTAACAGGTCTTTTGGAGACCTTGGAAAGATTGGCGGATATGGTAATTATTGAAATATCATTCACAGGAGTCGGTGTAACAGGAGTCTTTTCAAAAAGGATTTCTTGGTTATCCATTAGGCGTTGGATGCCTAACTTCAACAATGGACAGTCGGATGGTAAGGATGAACAAAGGCAGCAATCTTCTTCATAACTTAGGAAAATCCCAGCCTTCAGCAAATTCAACTTGATTATCGGTAGCGGAGTCATAAAATCATCAACAGTAGCAACAAAAAGGTCCTCTTCAACAGCATGGGCATTATGGCCATGCCTTGGCATTGGAGCAGAGATTACATTCGGCTTTTCAGGGGCGTCGAATTCCACTTCTTTAGCATCTATCAAATCCTGAATCTTATTCTTGAGGGCCCAACAATTGTTGGTGTCGTGCCCTATACTCCCCGAATGATAAGCACACTTGGCGTTCGAATGGTAGTAAGGAGAAGTTGTATTCGGATTCTTCGGGGCCTCTTTCAGACTAGAAAGGTTTAACTTCTAGAGATGGGGTAGAACTTGAGCAGGATTCATGTTTATCTGGGTGAATTGCCGTACAGGCCTTTCCACCCTTGTTTGGTTGGTTCTGGTTTGATTGTTTCTGGGCTGATCAGCTGCAGACTTCTGAATCATTACGGCCCCCACCGCTGGCTGGCGCTCAACTCTTCCTTGACCTCTTTGGGAGTAGACAGCTGAGACTTCTTTCTTTGCTGGAAAAGTCTTTTTGATGGCAACAGAAGCAGATGCATCTTTTTTAATTTTCCCGCTCTTAATTTCGGCTTCAACTCTCTCACAAGTTAGAATCAACTCAGTGAACCCCGCAGAAGAGCTTACTATCAGGTGATTAAAGAAAGGCCCTGACAGAGTCCCCAAGAACATGTCTACTACCTCCCTCTAAAATAGAGGTGGTTGTACTCGTCCCGCCAAGTCTCTCCATTTCTGGGCATACTCTTTGAAACCTTCATTGGAGACCATGCCCATACTCTGTAATTGAGTACGGATTGGTGCTAAGTCCGCATTGTATTGATACTGCTTGTAGAAGGAAGTAGCTAAATCTTCCCAATTGTGCACATCGGACCTCTCTAGCTGGTAGGACCAATCTAACTGCGTCCCCGACAAACTGTCTTGGAAAAAGTGGACCCACAGGTCTTTGTCAGAAGAATGTGGTTGAATTTTCCTAACATAAGACCGTAGGTGCATCTTTGGGCAAGACACCCCATCGTACTTAGCAAATAGAGGTACTTTAAACTTCGGAGGGATAACAATTCTAGATACCAACCCTAACTCTTCAAAGTCCAACCCAGGCACTCTCTGAATCTCCATAGCTGCCAGACATTCTTCCAAGTTTTTGTATTTCTCATTTGCAGGAGGATACTGTTGTTCTGAGTAATCATCATCTTCCTCTTCTTCAGCTTCATAATCAGAAGGCACTGCAGCTCCTTTACCCTTTCCTTCACCTTCTTCAGATGTTGATGGGAAATCCAAGACCCTTCTGGCTTGACCTTCAAATCTTCTGCCCAAAGTAGCCACACCAACTCTCTTCTTCTTATTTTTCTCTTTTTCCTTCTCTAACAGAGTTTTGAGCTCCTCCTGACCCTTAGCCAAGGTCATGAGTAGCTGTTGGAATTGTGAACTCTGAGCTTGTAAGTCTTTTACCGTTTGTTCAATATCAATCTTGCTGAAATAAACAGCAGAGAGATGAGGAAACTTGGTGTGAAGACTTGTTTATGCATATGATGAATGATATGTATTCATGTAATGCATTCAAGGATTCAGAAACTCAAATTTGTTTTAAACAAAAAAAAAGAAACACATGTCATATTAATAAGATAGAATTGTTAGTACATCAATGCCCCATGGGCAAAATAATACAAAAATTCTAAGGTAAAAAGACGTTGCGCCTCCTCTTTGGTGTAATGTAGGTGTTGAGAGTCTGCTCTTCGTGAAGTTGATGAGTGAGTTCCAAAACCTTCTTCTCGCTTGCGTAGAATTGGGCTTCAAAAGTATTACGTTCTCCCTTGAGCTGTATCCAACTCCTTTGCAGATCTTCGAGTGATGATGGCATGTCAGGATGTAGGAGGGTGTATGGAACCTCTCCTTCCATAACAGGCTCTATAATCACATGGAGAATGTAAGGGTAAGGCATCATAAGACTTTGGGCGCGGGTTCGTACCCACATGAGGTAAGGCTCAAGGGGGGTGGAATTCTTGTGTCCCAAGGTCTTACTGTCTACCTTGTTTGGCATCCTCCAAGCTCGGATGAACCTTTGTCGAAGTCCTTGATCGTCGTTGTCGAAGTCAAAAACCAAGTCTAGAATCAGCATGTCATATGGGCCATCCCTTCGGGTATACCCAAACTATCTCAGAGCCAAGCAGGGGTTGTAGGTAAGGCCTCCCCTAATGCCAAGTAAAGGGACATTAGGGAATTCCCCACAACGATCAATGATGATAACATTTTCTCTGGACCGAGAACACCAATGAACATCTAAATGTGTAAGAGTCATCAATCGTTGTGACCACCTCAAGCCTTGCTCATTCTTCAAGACTGATTGGGGAAGATAGAAATAAACCATCTTGCCAGTAGATGAGTGCAACACATGAGAACACCTCTTTTCCTCATTGTTCGAGTGTGAAAAGAGTGTAAGATATCCCCAAGTAAAGTAGGCACAGGATTCCGAGACATGAAAATTTTGACAGCATTCACATCTATAAGCTGGTCAGGGTTCGGGAACAAAACCAACCCATAGATGAGAAGAGCTACAATCTCCTCAAAAGCTTGCAGGTCTAGAGAATTCCAGCATTCTTGAGCTTTCTCTAACATGAACTTTGCCAAGAAACCCTTGACACCACTTCTGGCTTCCCAATGACTTGTGACATCAGATGGTTGCAAGTGCAGGGCTTGAGCAACATCTTCAGGCTTTGGATCTATTTCCGTACCATTGAAAGGTAGTTGATGGAGAATAGGAATCCTCAAGAGTTGAGAAAATTCCTCCAAAGTAGGCACTAACTGGTAGTCAGGAAATGTGAAGCAGTGGTGTAGGGGGTCAAAGAACTGGAAGAGAACTTTCACCATGTCTTCCTCTGTATTGGAGTTGACCAAGTTGAGAAGTCGACCATGTCTCTCAGTGAATGGAGAATACTCTAGAATCTTGGAAGCAAGCTCTTTGAGTTGAGGAGGAATTCTCACAAGGTTGACTTGGATTGTTTTCCTACGAAGTGAATCCATAACCTACAAAACAGGAACAAAGATGAAAATCCAAAATCCTTGAAATGGTTAGTGGATGCAAATGATGCTTCATGATGTTCATGATGTTATGCACAAGTATATATGTACAAGAAAATCACACAAGTTCCTAGTTTAGGCTTGCATGGGGTTTCATAGGTAAGTACCCTCTTGAAGTTTAGTTGGCTCAACCTGTACTAGAAATAGTAAATGGGTTCTAAGGAGCTCAATATCACTGGATTATTTTCTGTGTTCATTGTTTCAGTTTACCCACTTTACTGGTGACCGAAATATTCCAAGAAAACAACCCTCAATGAGTGTAGTATCGAGTATCTACCAACTTCGGACTGCACCAAAGCCGGTCATCTCACTACATCCTAAAAGGCCAAGTTGTTCAAGTAAAGGTTCTAAAAGTCCATTAGTGCTTCATGACATCACTCAGCGGCCCCGTATTCTCTTTGATTGACTCAAAGGCTACCGATACCCACAAATATGTCGCACTAACATAGCTATTTCTTATACCGTGTCGGTATACCCCGCACAGTTTCCACAATGTATTGCTATTTACCTATGAATGTTTCCCAAATCCGGGTAGAGGATTCAAACCCAAACAATAGATCCAAAGTGTAAAGCATACAATTCAAGCAAGATAAGCATGTAAAGGTGATCTAAACCCTAAGGTAACCCCACTTTTAAATAATTCCCCAGCAGAGTCTCCAGTTCTGTGATACGGTGGGAGAACTGACTTGAGGTTTTGCGTTTGTGTTCACAAATGTTTCGGTTTAGCAAGAGTTGCCACCGACTTTTTATTTTATCCAAAGGAAAGGTCAAAAAGCACAGGAAAGACATTTGAAATGTTTTCTTGAGTTCGGGGGTTAGATTATGAAAAGGGAAGGTGTTAGCACCCTTTTCATCCATGGTTTTCCATGGGCTCTTAGTTACTTGTTTAGATCACTTGCTTTGCTTTTTCAATTGTTTGAAATGGTGCTTTGTGTGGTTTTGAAAGTATTTTGAAAAGAGGCCATCATTTTGGAAATCTTTGTAATGATTCTTGTTTGAAGAATGTATACAAAGATGTTTGTCTTTTGAAAAATGTTTCAATGTTTGAAAGTTTTTTTGGAAATTATTTTGAAATTGTATGTGTGATTGTTTGAAAATAGCAAGGATGGTTTGCAAATTGATCAAGTAACTAGGAGTTGTCTACCCTAATCAAAAGTCTTTCTTGTGCATTTTTAACCCTTTGACATTGTTGTTTTACCATTGTATTTAGTAAACAACCCTATCTTTGGATGTTAAACGGGACGGGTGTGGGTCATCGTATGACCATGATAGCAATAGTGCCAAGTATCTTAGCAAGTTTTAGGGACTAAGATCATTTGTTTTTAGGCAACATTTTGAAAGCGTCATCGAGGGACTATGATCTTTTTGTTTTGATTAATTGTTTTGCCAAGATACCTAGCATGCATACCATGGCCATTTTAAGGCAACAAAGTGGATGAAACCCTAGGGGTGCTTGTGTGCATTGTGTTGTTATTTTCATGCATTTTTGTCTTGTGTTAGGTCATGCTATTTGTTTTGATTTTTGGTCTTTTGCATACAAACCCTAGTTCTTACTATCATGGTATATGAAAACAATAAAATGCGTAAAGTAAATCTAGACTATTACAATATTATTATGGGGAGGGGGATACAAGTTTTGAATAGGGGGATATTGCTCAAAATAAAACCCTAAAACTATTACAACCAAATTGAATTTATTGTACAAATAAATAAATAAACAAGTATTTAAATATGGAATAAATTATAAATATGCAACAATGTTTTTTTTGTATTTGTTTTATGTATGTAAAAAATAGATTTATTTATGTCTTAAAAATAAGAAAATAAAATGATTATTTTTTGAAAGGGTGAAAACCCTAATTTTTGGTTTAAAAGAAAATACATATTCTATTATTATTTATTTCATTTATGCACAAGAAAATAAATAAAAATACATACAAAAATGTTTAAGAAATAGAATATGTGAGAAAATATTATTTTATGTATATAATATAATAAAAATAAAAATATATAATATTTTTTGTATTATTTACAAATTTTATTTAGAAAAATAAGTTATATAATTATTAATAAACTATTTTTATGCCCAAAAAATAATGAAAATAATAAAATAAAATGCAAAAAATAATGAAAATATTTTTGAGATTTTTATTTGTTTAGAATAAATAAATAAAGTCAGAAAATATAAAAGAAATGAAAAAAAATAACAAAATATAACAAATGGGCCAAGGGGGTGCAGAAAGTAAAAGGGGGTGTGAATAGAAGCAGGACCAAGGCACCAGGCCCATCCATCTTCATCCTTGTCCTCTGGCCAAACGCGTGCGCCTTGGTTCTGTGCTTGAATCCTATTCTCTCTATTGCTTGCATGAAATCAAAAATTTACAACATGAAAGTTATAGCATTTTAAATCACGATTCCAACCATATCCATTTTGTGACCTAACTCTCAAAGGACATAGAGAATTTCAGTGGCCCTAAATTCTAACCTAGTTTTTTCAGCAACTTCAACATCCAAATTCTCCTAGCTCAGTTAATATAAATGAAATATACGCATATGTACAGCTCAAGGAACTTAAGGACTACATTTTTGCTTCACAAACCTAAGCCTAATGATGCCTAAATAAGGAGATAGAACTTTGAAAATTACCTTATTCAGTTGAGTTTGGATAGGGCAATGCAGCAACTTTGAGTGAGGCCTGAAGTTCTTTTGAGCTTGCTTGATGTTCCCTCAACCTTTCCCAATGCTCAGCTTGCTTTGAAATGGCTTGAATGTCCCTGTAGAAGTCAACCTGCAAAGCTTCAAAATGAAAATGGTGAAGTGTGAAAATGAGGTTACAGTTGCTTGAGAAAGGTTTGGACAGCTTAGGTGTGATGTATGGAATGTGTCTGAAGTGGTTCCAAGCAAAACGCACGAGTGGAATATGTTTTGGAAGTGGTTCTGCAAAAGATGCCCTGTTTGGGCAAGAACTTGTGATTTCTGTGTTAGAGGGTGTTTTAGAGCTTGGAAAATCGTGTTTCTGGCTTAGTCTAAATATGCTGAGGTTGTTTGAAATGATAACAAAGCTTGGTTTTATCAGATGGCTCAGTCGTGGACTTTTTGCAAGCTTACTTTCTTTTGAAGCAAAAGGTGAGTTGATAAAGGCAAAGGTTGTACTTGCTAGCTCAAGGCCTGAGGAGAGTTGGTACACTTTTCCTGATGTTCATGGATCTTGTTTGTAGCCAAAGATCAGGTTCAATGCTCAAGGAATACAAAATTGCAAAAAGCAAGCTTTATGGAAATGGCATTGTTACCTTTATGCCATAAATGGATTAATTCATTGTGCAAAGTTCCATAGCTCAGAACAAAGCCAATATCCATTGTATTTGCATTAAATTAAGGAGTGTGTAAACGTTTAAGACCTGTAAAAGAAGTACAAGCATGCTTAGGACAGATTTGCAACGTGTAGCAATGTGAAAAATGCCATGGACAAAAGTGAGAAATGGCCATTTTCTTTTCTTCGATTCTCCCTAACCATAAATGATCTTGGAGAGTTCTTGGAAATTTTGGAAATCTTGTAACATGATCCACAATCCATCTTTGAAATGCATTTTTAGATTCCACTTGGAACTAGGTGAAAAGTTGCCATGAAGTTAGGTCAAAAATCTGCCTAAACTAGGGCAAAATTTCACTAAGTTAAAAGTTTCATGGACCCCTATTCACAAAATTATAACTTGAGATCCAAGTATCTTTTGGGAAAACTTTGTGAATAAAAGTTGTATATTTTGTGGAGGACTACAACTTTCATGTTGGAAGTTTTCTTTGAATCCAATTGCATCATGGTGAAAAAGTTGGGAAAAGTTGGGGAAAATAAGAAATTTTCATAACTTAGAAAATTTATAAGTTATGAAATTTTTCAATCTTAAACCCTAATTTCCAAAATTAGGTTTCTTGGTGAACAAGTTTCATGTTTTGACATATCTTGATCAAAAATGACCCTTGGCACTTGATTTTGACCAAAAAGTCAAAGTTTGACTTTTCAGTGTACAGTTGATTTTTGATCAGTTGACTGGAAAATTCATCTGTCAATCCAATGCTTTTGAGATGTTTTGAACCTTGTGATTAGGTCAAGATGATGCCATTGAGTCCTTGAAACCATGCTTGAACCCAATTTGCCATTGGCTAGGTGAGAAATCAGAAATTGCCCTTCTGCAGTCAAAACCCTAAAAATGACCATTTTGCCCTTTTAATGATCTGATCAAATTTCTTGAGGAGTTGTGGTCCAAACTTAATCAAATGGTTCATATGAGTCTATAATGTTGATGTGGAACAAAAATTATGAGGTTTGACTGTAAATTGGCCAAAGTTGACTTTTTCCCCAATACAGCTGATTTTTAGGTCAACTGTCCAATTGACTGGGCAAAAATTTGGTTCAAGGCTTGAAACTTGGTATGAGCAATCTTAGAGGTCCAACATGAAGTATGAAAGTCTCATTGAGCATTGATGATCCAAAAATCTCTGTGCAAACTCAAACCCTAATTTCAGGTCATCAGTGCAAGGAGATGTCTTGAGCTGAGCAAACCCTAGCCCTGTCTGGAGTCCAAAGAGTCTTGTGAGGGGAAATCTTGATAAAAATGAGAGGGCAAATTTTGGGGTACAACAATAGGTATACCGACTCTCGCCAAAGAATCTCTTATGCGATCGACACTTTTTTGGATGGCATCTTTAAGCCCATCTCATGTCAACTCCCAAATGGCATCTATAAGCCCATTCCCGACATCGCAAGATAAATACCACTTCATGCGAGTGAAAAATTTTGGGCACTCTAGTGTTCAATCATCTTCAACCTTCGAATCACGAAAGGAAGATAAGCCAATCTACATCCTCAGGTTTAAGAAGATTGAACAGGGGCAGCTGTTGTACCCCAAAATTTTCCCTCCCATATTTCTCAATATATTTCAAGTGAGATCCTCAAATTGCTCAAGGAAGTCCAAGAATTGACCAGACAAACTCTCTCCTAAGGCAGACTACCTTAAATTAGGGTTTCAGTTTGCATCAAGATGTTTGAATTAAAAGGGTCTCAAATGCTCACTATTGAACTAATATGTTCTCAAGATCATCCATGTCGAGTTTCAAGCCTTGCAGAGAAAGTTTGCCCAGTCAATTGCTCAAAGGCCTGAAAATCGACTATGCTAGGGCAAAAGTCAACTGTGTCCTACATACAGTCAAACTTCAAGATTTTTGGTCAACATTCTCATTTTGAAGCATTATTCATCATTTTATCAAGGTTTGATCATGATTCATCAAGGATTGCTCACAATTCATTAAAACCCAAAAGTTGCTAAATTAGGGTTTTGTAGGAAAAGTCAACTCAATTTTGACCAAGCATAACTTTCTCATAATTTATCAAGAATGACCCATAAAAAGCTCATTTTGAATAGGATGCAATTCCCTACAATTCATCTTCAGCTCCCAAGTTCAAAAAATGCACTCACAAGAAGATACAAATTTGGACATTATAGGTCATTTTGAAAAGTCAACAAAAACACCTTTTTTGTCAAAGCTTCATACATGAACATGGAAGACTCAATTGAGATGAGACCAAAAGGGTTGCTTATAGGACATCTTAATCTTTAAAAAAGTCCAAGAACAGATCTCTAGGGTCAAAATTGAAGGAGTTACAAATTTCAAGCCTTGAGTTACAAATTTTCCAAGAAAATCATCCACAAGGGCAAAATGGTCATTTGCACACTGAAACGCCAAAATTTGACTTTTGGATCAAAATCAAGTTTCAAGAATCATATTTTAGCAAGACATGTTAAAATATGAAGTTTGTTTCATCTAGAAATTCAAAAGTCAACAGTTACTTTGGAAAAGTCAAATTTCTAAATACTTAGAATTTTTCTAAGTGTTTAAGAAATATCACAAGCTCAGAACTTCTGATCAGATTATCACCATGATACAAGTTGATTCTGGAAGAACTTCTGACACAAGAGTTTTAGATTTCAATAAGACCTAAAACATTGCAGAACGAAACTTCTCCAAGAAATACTGGGATTTCAAGTTATGACTCCTCAAAGGCACATCCATGAAACTGAAGCACTCAGCAAATTCAGGACACTTTCAAGACAGAGTTTGGTCGGAACTTCTGGGCTAGTTTTCATAAAGGTTCAGTCAGAGTTTGCAAGGGTAATTTAAAGAAGGTTACAAAGCAGGCTGCAAACTTTCTGGAAAGTCTGAGAGCTCCTTCAGAACATGCTAGAGCAAGGAGATACAAAGATCAGAAGTTGGATGCCTATTCTAAGTCATGCTGAAGCTGAACTTCTGATCCAGAATTAAGCAATGATGCAGAGTCTTACATTGCAGGATTTCTGGTTTGATCAATCTCATCATCATTTAATGCTTACAACCACTTTTGAGTCTTTATCCAAAGGATTTCCCCATGTGTGGCATAGGAGTACCTTTACTGTCTTAGAAAAGCAAACTTTTGTACAAAAGTGTGTTGGGCCCATACGTTGCTTTTGCCTTTGAGGTTATTTTTCCTTAATTCTTGCTTACAAATCCAGCTTAGGCGCTGTTAAAACTGCTAACCCCCATACTTATTTGAACTTACTTCAAGAACAAGCCAGCGCCTAGCATATGATGGTTATGCCTTTTGACCCTTCCAAGCTACTAAACCTTTGCCTATAAATTGGATATCATTGGCAACTGTAAAAGGGTCGAGAATTTTTTTAAAAAAGCCTTGAACCCCTTCTAAAATTCCAAGAGTCCAAAACTGCAAACAAAAAAAATATGAAACCTGTTAGCTTTTGATTTCTTGCATTCAAACTCCATTTTTCCTCCAATGTGTTCTTGACCAAAACCATCCATACAGTTTTTGATTTACATATTAGAAGCTATCCTAACTTCTGTGTTCAGATTGTAACACACTCTCCATCCACATCCACCTCAAAGAAGTCAGAACTTTACCCCTTGGTTGTTCAAGAATTCTCTAACCATTTGTAGCCCAAGTTGAAAGTTTCCAGCCTGCTGAACATGTGAGGAAGCAGTTCAGAACATCACAAGCGGTCAGAACCAGACTCCAGCTCACAGAGTATTTTCCAGCTGTAAGGTAAGCTTCTGATGACTCTCATCATATTACTTAGGCATTGTTAGACTTGCATGTTCAAAATACAATGTAGACATCCTGATTCTGATGATGTACATATTCTGAGGTTTCATGCATTTGCTTGCCTAAGTAGAGAGAATTTAAGTTCAGAACTTCTTGAATAAGTTAGAACTCAGAATTAGGATTAGAAAATTCATGCTTGCTTTTGATTTATAATTCTGATATCTCTTATTTCTGAAACATTATGAAACCTGTCATAACTGTTATATGTGCATCTTCTGTTTTCTTGAGAAATGGCCAAGTTGCAGATGCTCTGACTAGCATAGAGAGGGAGATGAAGTTTTGCCAGTGGCATCAGAAATTCTGAAATCTTCTTTGTTCCCAGCAGATCCGGAACTTCTGATTTTACCTATTTCTGCTAATATGATTTCTGTTTTTTGTAGCACGCCAGAGTCAGAACTTCTAATCTCTTTTAGTTCAACAATGTGCTGATTCTATTTTATTTTTCCTTACTATTTTTTCTATCACTTCTATTTTCACTAATCAAAAACACCAAAAACATTTTACATCTCACATGCTTTATTTTATTTCTTAAAACAAAAAGATCAAAAATATTTTCTTAAACAAAACTTATTTCTTTTCTTAAACAAAACAAATTCATTTTACATTTCTTGTACATTCTTATCCATTCAATATGGTTGTAATAGTAACTTAGGATTTAGTTTTATTTCCATCCCCCATTTGTAAATTTGTATACCCCCTCCCCAAATGTTGTAATAGCGTAGTAACTTTAAATTTCGCAATTTATCACTCTTACATAATATGTTAGTAATTAGGGTTTGTATGGAAAGAATAAAATCAATCAAATAGAAAACTCTAATTCAAGACAAAAACAAGCATGAAAAATAATACATTTGCATACAAGCACCCCTAGGGTAAAATCCACTTGGTTGCCTTACAAATTAGCCATATTACGCGTGTGAGGTATCTTAGCAAAAACAAACGAATACAAGATCATAGTCCCTCGATGACGCTATCTAAGTTGCCTTTCAAATAATTTTAGTCCCTCAAAAAATGATAAGATACCTTGCAACATTGCTAATCATGGCTATACGATGACCCATGCCCGTCCCCTTTACATCCAAAGATAGGGTTGCTTATCCAATCAATGGTAAGACAACAGTATCAAAGGAAAAGAAAATGAACAAGAAAGACATTTGAGTAGGTAGATTATTCTCAATTACTTGCTCCATTTCAAAACAAATATCCTTGTTATTTTCAAAACCAACACACACATTTCCAAAACATCTTACAAACATTGAAAACATTTTCAAAAAAGATCAACATCTTTGTATACATTCTTACGAACGAGAATCATTACAAAGACTGCCTAAACAATGGCCTCTTTACAAAATACTTTCAAAAACCACACAAAGCACAATTTCAAACAAAAGCAAGTGATCTAGCAAGTAACTAAGAGCCCATGGAAAACCATGGATGAAAAGAGTGTTAATACCTTCCCTTTTTATAATCTACCCCCCGAATTCAAGAAACAATCTCAAAGGTCTTTCCTGTGCTTTTTCACCTTTCCTTTTGGATAAAAGAAAAGTCGGTGGCGCCCGCAACATTTGCAATAAAATGCAAAACCTTCAAGTCAGTTCTCCCACCGTATCACATTATGCTATATCAGTGTAACCTTATGTTTGTCGGACAAATTTTGGGATACTTCAAGTATTCAATAAACTTTCAATCAGAATGCACGAGACTCGAGTTCTCTCACGCTATTCGACTGGAAGATAATTGAACAGTGGCAGCTGTCGTACCCCAAATTTGTCCTACCTCGATGATTTTATTTTTCGAGATTGAATTAGAAGAAATATTTAATTAAAGATGGTACAACAGTATCTGGTGGCCCATCTCTATCCAAGACGATTAAGGGGTGTATTTTAATTCAGGAAAATGGAGTTTTCTAAATTGGAAAGACTCATAAATCCGTTTGTGAGGTATGTTGACCAATGGCCCATGCAATTCAAAAATAAAAATTATTCGAGTAATTACTAAGTTATTAAATTATTAAGGCGACTTAAGTTTAAGTTGCTATTAATTAAAAATTAAATAACTTAGCCCATTTTTGTCATTAGTAAAAAGGGAGGTATGATTACACATTGCAGACCCATTGGGATTTTTGTTAAAATCGGTCCATTTGTCATTTTTGTTACTGATTTATTTTAGAAAGTTATAAAACATTTGATGTTATTACTTTTCTAAGAAAATTCTCCTTTACAATTTGTTAAAAGAAATGTATTGCACTTATTGCTAAAAAAGAGGTAATTTGTTTTATTAAATAATATTTACAAAAATCATTTGTTTTGTTTTTAGCTAGCGGCCCATCAAGTTTCTGACCCTTTTAACATGTTACTGTAGAGAAAAATCATTATTTCATTAAAAACAAAAAAAAATTGTTTAATATCTTACTAAAAAAACCTCTTCTATTATTGAAGATTTTGTTATTTATTTTAACAATGTTTCATTGCATAAATTTTTATTTATTAAGATTTGTGGTTTTGGGGAAAAAAAGATGTTGGGCTGATAATATAACTAATAATGCAAGCCCATTAGAATTGCATCCATTAATATTTTGGTTGTTGTTAGCAAAAAGAAGGTGTGGTTAAAGCCCATTAAGATGGCCCATCTGATATTTAGAATAAGAAAATATATTATTATTATTTTTGCTGTTTTTTTTTTGTTTTAATGAAAAAGGGATATATACAAGAAATATTAATATTAAAAGACTATTTATTACTATTATTATATATATATATATATATATATATATATATATATATATATATATATATATATATATATATATATATATATATATATATATATATATATATATATATATATATATATATATATATATATATATATATATATATATATATATATATATATATATATATATATATATATATATATATATATATATATATATTAATGAAAACTAAAAAGTTTTTTACTACTGATAAAATTGATTTTTTAAATTTGTTTGTTTTGGGAAAAGAGGCTAGTTGAGCCTGATTTTATTTAAAAAGCTTTTGCTGTAATAAAAGTAATACGGCTTGATAGGAAAAAAGCACGGGCCCATTTTTCCAAATAATCAGCTAGGGCCCAATTCAATAAAATTCGCACAAAGCCCAATTGAATTTTAAAATTGTTTTTTTGCTGTAAACAAGAAAATGTGCGGGGCCAAATAGTAGTGTAGCCTAATTTAGCAAAACTAACGCGCAGGTCCATAATTAAAAACAGCAACTGTGCAAATTGAAACCAAAATTAACGCTTGTTTTTGAGTTACCGTAGAAATCAAAAACCTAAATCACTAACAGATCCAAAAATTGAAAGAAAATTAAATATTTCTATAAACTAAAAATTCAAGTAAATTTGCAGAATCAAAAACTCAATCAAATCCGCAAATTAAATTTTATACTAAATCAAATCCAATCTCAATCTTCCTTAACATCAAATCCAAATAATCAATTTCACAAAATCAAATCCTAAATTGAAAGAAACAAATTAAATATAAATAAAATCAAAATTCACATTACAAATCAAATCTGAAATTATACAACAAATCAAATCAATTACAGTAAATAAAATTCATTACAAGAACATAGAACCAAATCAAATATTTTCATAATTAATCAACAACGATCCCAAATCCCTAATCTTTCTAAATCTATGCAATTTCTAACAACAAACTCACAAACCCTAGAACTAAAATCACCCTATAAATAACTAAACATAAATTAACAGGGAGAGGGAGGATACAGAGAAGACGAAAAAGAAAAGAACGGAGAAGGGATTGCTTGAAGAACATTGAAGAGAAAATAACCTTGTTGTTGGTTGAAGATCCGAGAGAATGACGATTGGGGTTTCATGATCTGAAACCATAATCTTCGTTGATCCACCGTCGCACCACCTTCAAGCTCCACTGCAACCTACAAAAGCGAAGGAGAGCAGGGATCAATACTAAGTCCAGAACATTCAAAGGTAGAGAGCAAGCGAAATCACGAAAGGGTAACTGGACTTAGCGTTTTTATTTGGTTGATTTGTTGTTATTTTTGGGACCTTGGGGTTTTGGGGGTCGGATTCGTAATGGGGTTTTGGTAGAGAGCCGCCGGTAGTGGTTTGGGAATTAGGGTTAAAGTGAGAGAGAGTGAAAGGGTTTGTGTGTACGAGAGAGAGGGAGATGAATAAGTGGAGTTTTTTGTAACAACAAAACAATGTAAATGAATAAGAAACAAAATGTAATCTGTTTCAATTCTATGCGCGCTGGCTCACAATAATTATCATACTCCCTCGTTATCCTCCACGTGATCGTGATTGGACGGTCGTAGGCCAAGTCCTACCTTATTTTCCATACACCCTCGCCCACGTAATCCAGCCTCCTAAAGACACCTCCCTGATTTGCTCGTTAGTTCAAAATTGCACCCCCAGGTTTAACTTAATTAAATCATTTTTTTCTATTATCACTTATTTTCTATTTTTTATAATTATTATATTTTAATATTTTTTATTATTATATATTATTATAATTGCTTAATTTTTTATTATTATTTATAACTTATTATTATTATAAATTTTATTTTCCACTTATTATTATTATATTTCATTTGATATGTAAAATTATTTATTTCCTACCCTTGTATGAATAATATTATTATTATTTATATATTAATATATGAATTATTTTTATGAACATTATTTTCTATTATTGCATTAATATATTTTTTGTCATGCATTAATGAAGATATTTTCGCAGTTAATACATTTAAAAAATACTAACCAATCTCAAACTATTTTTCGCAACCAACTAAACTAATCAACTATTTTTTACAAAAGGATTTCAAACAGATTTTGACTCACTGTGCATTCAGTCAAAATCTCTGCAATCACTACTCCCGACCGAGTGCGAAGTGATTCAAAATATGTTTGCAAACCCCTAAAAAACACTAACCCATACGAACTATGAATTGGGACTCTGATTCCTCGTAAGAGGATACGCATGCATACGATCAAAAATCGTGGTGAGTCTTTCTAATTAAAACTTAAAATCTAGTTTACCCCAAACCTAAACCTAGAGCCTAGTATCCTTGTGAACAAGGTAGATGAAAGGTTCTTAACACCTTCCTTTCGTCTAATTGAGTCTGAAACCTAGAATCTTTGTCTGCGAATTAGGGTTTCTTATTAGATGCCCTTCCCTAGGACAAAAACTGATAGTGGTGGCTCTGATTAAAAATCCAGTTGCGACAGTGCAGGACATGATTCATATCGTCTTTCAGTGCCTTCCAATTCTATGCAACACAGGACAATGTTGGTATACGATGGGTGATCTCTGAGATTGCTCAAGAGGAGAATTTTCAGAAATATTAGTAGTCAAAAATGGTTCTGGGACAAGGGAAGGTGATGGACCAAGATAAGGAATTGGAAAAACTTCTTGAGTAGTATGGGACTCAACTCTGGATGGTGAGAAGTAAAACTTTTCTTCGAAGAATGTTACATCTGTAAAAATGTAGTAACGATTCTTCATAGAGGAGTAAAATTTGTAACCTTTTTGTAACCTAGAGTATCCCAGAAAAACACATTTTATGGCTCGGGCAGAAAGCTTATCAAGACCTAGAGACAAGTCATGAACAAAACAGATGCATCAAAATATCTGAGGAGTAATATGAAACAACAGTTCTTTGGGAAATAGAATAGAATGTGGTATTTTATGATCAAGAAAGGACGAAGGCATTCGATTAATCAAAAAACAAGATGTCAAAACTACATCACCTCAATGTCAGACAGGTACATTTGCATGAAGTAACAAGGTTTGAGCAGTTTCAACAAGATGCATATTCTTCCTTTCAGCTATGCCATTCTATTGAGGGGTATGCAGACAAATTGATTGATGGAGAATACCATATGATAACAAAAAGGAAGAAAGACTAGAAGAAAATATTCTTTTGCATTATCACTTCTAAGAATTTTGATTTTCTTACCGAATTGGATTTTAATCTCATTGACAAAAGTGGTGAGAATGGACAAAAGTTCAGATTATTCTTTTATTAAGAAAACCCAAATGCATTGGGAGAATCCATCAATGAAAGTAATAAAATATAGGTAATCGTTAGAAGGCACACGACTTGGTCTCCATATATCTGAATGGATAATAGAAAAGCGAGAATCAATTCGACTTTTAACTTTGCTTGGAAAGGAAGAGAAAACATGCTTTCCTAGTTGACACGTCTCACAATTTAATGATGAAAATTTTCAAGATTCAGAACCATTTGTTTTAATTTTGATAGACTTGGATGACCCAATCATTCATGAAGAAGGTTTGGAGACTCAATCGCAGTACAACTTACACGAGAAACTAAATGGGGGTAATAAAGACCATGTGATTCATGTCCTGAGCCAATCATCTGACATGTACCACGTTCTTGTATAGTAAACGAACCAACATCAAAAGTTACTATGCAATTTAGAGACCGAGTAAGTTGGATAAGGGAGATTGAATTAAAAGGACAACCAGGTATAAACAAAATTGATTTCAAAGTTATAAAAGGAGTGACAGAAACATGGTTGATTCCTTTGGAGGTGACCTTAGAACCATCTTCTAGAGTTATGAATTGAGGAAATTTAGGAGAGGATATGGAAGAGAATAAGGAACGATTACCAGCAATATGATCAGAGGCGCCTGAATCAATTATCCAAAGATTTTGATTATTACAAGATTGAGATATGAAGTCTGCGGAAGCATGAAGACTAGTAGCAGTCGACATGTGAGATGATTTTTCAGGAAAACCATGAAGAGAGTAACATGCATTTTGATTGTGACCCATTATCTTGCAATATGTGCATTGAGGACTAACCATTTTCTTCAAAAAATAGAGTGGACCAGCAAGCAACAACTAGAAATGGAGACCAGAAAATGAAGGTAACAATGAATTTTGGATGGAAGAAATATTTGTTTCAAACCAGGGAAGATAGAAACCCTTAATGGAGAAATGAACAAGATATTGATACCATGTTAAAATACTTTGATAGAGGATTAACAGATTGGTGGAATGCTTGAGTGATTTGCACTCAGCTGGGCTATTTATATATACTACTAGAAATAATTGCAATTTACATTTACAATGAGATTAATAATAGTGATATTTCCTAGGTGCATGGATGTTATTTCCTAGATGCAAGACTAACTAGATTCTGTAACTTCCCATACTAATAATTGTTACTAATTCCAATATTTCATAATTGCTAATAATTCCAACAGGTTGCTATAAACATATATTTCTCAAATTCTTATCTAGGGTGATTATCTAATAGTGTCTAGATTCTAAAGATAGATTTAGAACTATTATTCACTTTAGTGTATGTGCTTAATGCCTCTATATTAGTTTTGTTATACTGAGAGCTCGTCAAGCGAGTAACACAATTGTCTTCTGTGTTGTTGAGGTTGGTTAAGAGATCACCTCCAAGGTGATACAATGGGTGTTATGGTTGATACATGATGATATTGATGAGTATCGTAGGTTAAGTATAACTGGTCGATAGGTTTAAGTTTGTGAGGAGTGGATTATATGCATGTTTGATAAGTTTCTTCTCTTTGAAGAATGAATTCTTTTTCTGTTAATAACTTTAATTCTTGCATTTACTTTAAAACAATTTTAACCCTGACTCATTAACGAGAGGTTTGTCGAATGGAAATTTAGTAGCACTAATCCACGTGGAGATGATATGACATAACCTATAAAAATATTTACTTTTGCTTGTCGCTTTACGGCTTCAGCAGACTACTTGTACTATGGGTAGTTTCAATCTTCAATGGCTATTTGTACTATGGGAAGTATCAATCTTCAACAGGTCTATTTTCAGAATCTATAAAAGAAGAAGAAGATATGCATGTGTGTGACTGAGTTCACAAGAATGTGATACTAGAACACACAGTGAGAGTTGAGAGAAAAATTGTGTTATTCAGAAAACATAGTTGAGAGAAACATACAAAAGAAAATATCTAACCAGAAGAGTTAATGTGTGTTAAGACAAAAGAGAGTAGAGTGAAACATATTCATATATGACTAGGAGAGTCAAAAGAAAGAATATGTGAATATGATTAACAGATCAAGAGAACTGCAAGGCATAACAAATGAAGATCATATGTGCAGAAGAAGAGAAAGAATTAAGAATTCATTCTCATACACTTAGGAGCTACATAATATATATCTTGCTCATAGTGTAAAACATGTGTGTATCTGCTTAACTAAGAAGCACACACACATAAACACAAAGGTTAATAACATACTCTTTTGTTAAAAGAATATGGAGTCTCTAGCATTCATGCTTGAGAAAAAGTCTCTTACAATTATGATTGAGCAGAAAGTCTTGAACTGTAGATTTAGGCAAATAAGTCTCTTGTTTGAGGGCTTAAGCGGAAAGTCTCGATCTGAGGATTGAGCAAGGAAGTCTTTTGTTTGAGGGCTTGAGCAGGAAGTCTCGATCTAAAGATTGATCAAGAAAGTTTCTTGCTTGAGGGCTTGAGCCGAAAGTCTCGATCTGAGAATTATGTAAGGAAGTCTCTTGCTTGAGGGCTTGAGCAGGAAGTCTCGATCTATAGGATTGAGCAAGGAAGTCTTTTGTCTGAGGACTTAAGCAAGAAGTCCTAAACAGTCAATTTGGGCAAGGAAGTTTCTTTCTAATTTGATTGAGTAAGAAGTCCTGAATAGTCTGTTTGAAAAAGGAAGTCTCTTTCTAATTTGATTGAGCAAGAAGCCCTGGACAATTGGTTTGGACAAGGAAGTATCTTTCTAGTTTAATTGAGCAAATTGTAATCTGAATGATTATAGTGAAAATCTCTTGTTCTGCAAGGGGACTGAACTGCTCTCAGTTTGAGAGAAACTGTGATATATCATGTGTCACTTTATTTACTTCTACATTTATTTATTCTATTGTGCACTAAACTCTAAAGTCAGACTCTGGCCTAACGTAGTTCTTCTTGACTCAGAATCAAGATTGTAAAAAGAAGTAAACCTTGACATACACAATTCAACCTCCATCATTCTTGTATATTTTTCTCACATTCATATTGGATTGTAAGTTCAACGACAATTAATATTTTAAGTTAATACTAAGCTCAAACAAATATGTTATTATAATTATTATTCTAAATTTTATTTATAAGATATATATATATATATATATATATATATATATATATATATATATATATATATATATATATATATATATATATATATATATATATATATATATATATATATATATATATATATATATATATATATATATATATATATATATATATATATATATATATATATATATATATATTGATAAATATTTATCCCGTAATTTTCATATTAATTAGTAATACATTTTTTTCTTCACATTTAATATGTATTAGGTATTCCATATGTTTTATTCTTATCAGAGACGAATATTTATCTCATATTTTTTTTATAATTATTATCTTGTATTTTTATCAGTCTTGTATTACTTTATATTTAAACATTTGTCTTGTAGTATTTTTTATATTAATCATTAGCATATATTTATTTTTATTTTTATAGATAAACCAAACACACTTCAGTGACAGTTGCTTGTGTAAATCGTGTTGTAACGTTCAAATTAATTAATGAGTATTTTGAATAAAATAGAAAAGTAAAATATCTTTTTAATTTATTTATTTATTTTTAATTTTCACTGATTTAGCCTAATTTAAAAGTCAATTATGATATTAAATAGGTCTAATCTCTTCTCAATTATAATTGTAGGAATCAAATCATGGTTCTCTCAATGTCAATCATCACTGAACCACTTGGTATTTTAGTTATTTGTAGTTTAGAATGTAACACAATATCTTAAATGTTTTAGTGAGATGTTACAATTTAAAAATAATATAAAAAAATCTTAGTCGTGAATTCAAAAATATTTTTTTTTCTTAAGCCTATATTACAATCAAATTATTCTCTTTTTTATTTAAAAAAATCTAAAATTGTTTGTGTAACTCGGTGTTGTAATGTTAAAATTAATTAATGAGTGTTCTGAATAAAATAGAAAAATGAAATATTTTTTTAATTTATTTGTAGTCATGTAGGACAATATCTTAAATGCTTGTGTTAGATGTAAAAATTTAAAAATAAAGTTAAAAAGCCTTAGTTGTGAATTCATAAACAATTTTTTATAAATAAATAATTTAAATAAAATCGAAGTGTTAAAAAATTGTTTTTAGTGTATTATAAGTTTTCTTATTTTTATTTAAACAATGTTTAAAAGATCTTAACTTTAATTAATTATTTAGTCATAAATAAATATTTCTTTATGTATGATTTCTAAATTAAGGGTTAATATCATCTTATCTCTTATAATATAGGCGATTTTCGTTTTATTTCTGTAATATTTTTTTTGAAATATCTTTGTAATATTTTTTTTTTGAATTATCCTCTAACAGACAAATTGAACACTGAATTTAACGGTAAATAAAAAAAATTATATTATAGGAGATAACTTATTAATTTTAACATTTCAATAAAATGATAAAAAAAAATTACATAAAAGTAAAGAAAATTTCGCCTATATTACAAAGGTATTGTATATTTAACTTTTAAATTAATTATACATAAAGTTGTATATATTGCAATTGTTTTATTTTGAAAACTTTAACTAACTTATCGGTGACAATTAAATATTTATCCAGTATATAAATTCTACATATCAATGGTTTTTTTATTAACTTTTTTAATTGACAAAATATAACTTATCACTTATAAGAATGTATACAAAATGGAAGAATTATATATATATATATATATATATATATATATATATATATATATTAAGTGCAGTTAATATTAAACGAATAGTTTCAATAGTATATAAAGATGGTACAATCATTATTTTAATGGATGATTGGTATTTCTATTCACACTTAAATACAAATTTAACCTTTTAAAGAGAACATGTGTCCTAAAAGAAGAAATCAAGTAAAAGGGTTGTTTTGTATATTTGGTTGTAGTTTGTTTTCTCAAGTTTATATAGGGATGAGATAATCAATTTTGAAATTTTTGAAAATAGTTCTATACATGTATTATTCATCACCTTCGCCCTAATATAAATCACCTAACTTTCACCGTTCTCATCTATTTGATAAGATAACATACCAAAATGACAACCTTCCTTATCCCTTAGAAATACCTGGATGATCCTCAGAAAGCTTAGAATTGTGAACCACCTCCGATTAAAATCCATAAAACATTCCCACAAGCTCTTTCGAATGTTTGTAATATTCTAATGTCAGAACTATTGCAACCATTTGTAAAGTGGGATAATATTGCTATATCGATTCCAAAGGAGGAATATCTAGTTGGTGTTGAACCTTGTAAATACAACTTATATGGTAGAATCGTTTTGCCCAAGGGTTGTACGCCTTTCACAATAGTTGTCTTAAAGAACAAGCTAACCACATTCAGAAGGATTTAAATAGATGGGGAATTACTTTCTTTGAAAATGGATTCTATGGATTTCCTTTTTCAACTCTTGAGAATGTGCACAAAGTAAGACCAGTTGCATCATAAAACTTAGAGTCAGGTTACTTAAAGTTGTTTGTCTAGACAAGGGATTTCAATATGAATCTTAAAGAACATAGTAATGCTCAAGTCTAGGTAAGAATCTATGGGCTGACGCAAGATTATTGGAGGCCTAAGATACTATTTGTCATTGCAAGTATAATTGGTGTTCCTATATGCACAGTGACTATTGTTACTAAGCATGTTTGACCGAACTTTTGGCCAATATGTCCAGGTGTTGGTAGACATGGAACTTTGCTTTACCTTTGAGAAGTAAGGTGTTGGTCAAGAGACATGGATTTGCTTTTTTGTTGAACTGAGCTATGAAAATCTTCCCGAGTTCTATAATCACTGCAATACGGATTATTGCAAAAAATCATTTATGGAAGAGGAAGGTTTGGATTTTAAATCATCCAAGAAGAAGGAAAAAAGGAATCTAAATGCAGTAAAACTAATAAATTTTGTTCAGTTCAAGGATGGAAGGATGAAAGATTACAATGTTGAGACCACCATCAACAAAAATTCCAATGTTGAGACCACCATCAGTTGATGCATAACATATCTTAAACAAAGGGAAAAAGGTGGTGGTAGACACTACACCCCCACAACCATTGCAGGGCAATGCAAGAACTAACAACACCTCTCTAGTGTGGCTAGTGCAAGATAAGATTGGAACATGAAACTTGTAGTGGAACAACAAAACATGTTTGACATATTAACCGGACAAAAAAGACATCACATGTAAGAGAGTAGAATTGGATAGTGACTCTGGCTCTCATGGTCTGAGTTTGTAGATGCTACACAGTTTTAATCTTCTGATGAAAAGGAAATGAATAGGCCTGATGTTGGAACAAAAATTAATATGTACCATATCTCTAAGATTTTGATAATAATAAAGTATTTAAAGAAAAATTGGATATACTAATATTTGTTCAAGTGTGCAGGACCATAGAATAAAATATGTGATAGAAACTAAGTTATATCATGAAAAATTGAACATTAAAGAGAAGATAAAATAACCAAAATCTGAAGGATTAGAACCTGAGCCCAAACATTAAACATGTCAACTTTTGATAATCAGACTCTGAAGCAAGTCAATCTCTGAAGATCCAGACTTTAAAGACTCGGACTTTAAAGTTGGCCAAGAATACTCTGAAAATGCCAACTTCTGAAGATCAGACTCTGAAGAAAGTCAATCTCTGAAGATCTAGACTCTAAAGACTCAGACTCTGAAGTCAATCAAATCACTAGGATCAAGAAACTCATATAGGTCACTATCAGACCCAGAGAGCAATTTTTCTTCTTCTGATCACGTGAAGATTCAAGTTCAAAGACAACACAGATGGAACAGATGATTCCTTTAGAAGCAAAGGAATTTCAAATGACTATTGCAAAGGATTAACCATATCAAGCAACATTCCAACGTATTTGATCAAAGCTTCTCCAAAGACTTTCATGTGCATAAAGTCTTCTTCGGCGACTCTTTTTTGTCTCTCAATTTAAGAAGCTAAAGCCTTAAATAAAAATAGTGAACCATTAGCAAACAAAGATTTGTTACTCTTTCAAATCAAAAGCACAAGTTTAACTTAAATTTTTTTAACACTTGTATATTCTAGAAATTCTTAAGTCAGTCTTTTTGTATTGTATTATATTTACAACTATGATTGTATATCAAGTGTAATACTAAAACAATATCTCTCTCTAAGTTAAATTATATGACATTTCTTTCCCGTGTGCTTGAGCATTAGAAGTATCTTACTTGTGTGTTTGAGCATTGGAAGTCTCTTACTTGTGTGCTTGAGCAAATTGTAATTAAAAGTGATTATAGTGAAAATCCATTGGAAGTGCAAGGGGATTGTACTACTCCTGATTTATGGGAGGAACCAAGATAACTGCTTGTATCTCTCTTTCTTTGTCTCTCTACTTTGACATTGTTTTATTCACTACAAACAACTTATCCTGAATCTGATTATAGACTTTTTGTTTAGAATCTAATAAGAGAGTTTTGAAAAATAAGTAATTGACAACACTCATTCTTTTGTTTTTCTCACCTTCAGTTTCCATCAGAGTGTCTGCTCTATGCTCTAACACTTAACAATGGTACAGAAAAGATACCGGGAGAAATACATGTCTGGTTGTGCACCTAAATCTGAAGTTAATTCTAGTCACCATAATGTGAATCACGATTATAGCACCTCTAAGAAAAATAACTATACTTCTAGACCTCCATCCTTCACTGGAGATTCAACACAATTTGAATGGTGGAAAAGCAAAATGTACACTCATATCATAGGTATTGATGATGAGTTGTGGGACATTATGGAAGATGGAATTTCTATTCCAGATGATGGAGTAGGAATGGTGGCTGGCAGAAAGAGTCTTACACCTGATCAAAAGAAGACGTACAAAAAACACCATAGAGTGTGTGGAATTTTGGTATATGCTTTGCCTCACTTTGATTACATCAAGATCATTGACAAATCTACTGCTAAAATCATCTTTGAATCTCTATGTGCTACCTATAAATGAAATCAACAAGTTAAAGAGGCAAATGCAAACCTTTTTGTCCAACAATATGAACTGTTCAGAATGAAAGAATGTGACAATATTGAAACCATGTTTTCAAGGTTTCAAGTTTTGGTATCTGGTCTTCAGAAGAGAAGGCATTGGTTATTCACAAAAATCTAAAAATCCAAGGATGAGAACCTTGAACAAACCAATGAACCTTCTTGCTGTAGATTTTCTGAGAAAGGAATATATTCTCATTTTGTACCAGATGCTAATAAGGCAAAGGTTCTGAATTATTCAGAACCAAAAGATGAAAAGTTTGGGGTTCTGAATAACCCAGAACCTAGTACTTCAAAGTCAAAGGTTATGAAGAAACCAGAACCAAGGACTCATAGTTCAAAGGTTCTAAACAAGCCAGAACCTAAGACAATAGAGTTTAAGGTTCTGGAAGGTTCATAACTTAAGGCTAAAATAAATTCAAGATCAAAAACTTTTAAACCAAAAGTCTTGAATGATCCCAAGTCCCACTATATGAAAGCAAAAGTAAAAAGTCAGAAGAAGCCTTTCAGAACTAACACTAAGGGATCCATAACATTATGGGTATCTAAATCTTAAATTGTATTTGCGACATATATTCTTGAAGGGAGAAGCGAAGCAACAATCATGGTACTTGAACAATGGTTTCTCCTGGCATATGACAAGACAATAGCATATGTTCCAAACCTAACTTTTAAAGAGGGAGGAATTATGGAGTTTAGAGGAAACCATAAAATAAGGATCATTGGTACAAATATTCATAGCTCTGAAGACACTTTAGAAGCTAGATGTCCAGAAGGTGGTGGTTAATAAGCTGTTTCAAGTTATGAAATCCATCCAGTGGAAGAAGCTTATAAAGAAACTCATGCAAAGTCAAAGAAGCTTCACAATCTAAGACTTTCAAGTGCAAGTCTTCATATTCAGTTGGGTTGAGTTAGTTTCAAAGGAATTATGTTTGGAATCTGGTACCCAAACCTTATTAAAAGGACACCATTGGAACAATTGAATGAAAGCGAGAAAGTGTGGGAAAAAGAAATGTGCGAGAGATTTGAAATTTTAATCAAGAGAGAGAATGAGTGTGTTGCAGCGGGAAAATTGAGATTAAGCTGTTGATTAACTTAACTCAGAAAAAGCAAGACTCGCTACCGAACTTTATTGTTTCTAAAGGAAAAAGGTCGAAAAAACCCACAAAAAGTTTTGAGAACCAAAACAAAAAGAGAGATTTAGGTACGGGGGTTGGTTATGCAAGGGGAAGGTATTAGCATCCCTCACATCTATGGTACTCCATAGGAACCACTTGTTTTTGTTTTATGAAATGTGCTTTTGTTTGTTGTTTTATTTTAGGTAAAAAAGACATTTTGTCGTATTCGAGTGGAAAACTCAACTTACTACCCACAAGTATGAGGAAATGAGCATTTGCATCATCTTGATATGCAGAATTTTACTTGGATTTACTCAACAAGCATGTATCAACATTCAAGTGGAAAATTTCAATCAATTTCACATCATCTTGTAGAAGTATAGGAATTTGCATCATCTCAAGAATAGACTCATATCATTTCTTTCATAAAAGGTATGGATTGAAAAGAAAAGTGAACTAAGACACAAAAGAAGTTTGATGAGTTTTGTCTTTTTAGGAGTTTTTAAAAGAGTTTCAATAAGTTTAAGTGTTTTAGCATTTATTGAGAGAAATTTTTGTGGATCACTTGACAAAGTCAAGGTTTGTTAAAAAAGATATGAAGTTAGAAAAACAAGAAGTTTTTGAAATAGAGAGAAGATTTTGAAAATTAAAGAAGAGGAGGAGATAAAGAGACTATCCTAAGGCATAAAGTAAAGGACAATAAATAAAAGATCTCATTGTAAAGTAGCCCAAGAGAAAGCCTTTGTGTGTGCAAGTGAACTAACCAGAAGAAGAGAAAACATTTGACATTGGTCAAAATGAGCATTCCTTTCCCTTTGGAGTAAGCCACAAGTCAAGTATAACAGAAAACAATCACACAAGCAGATGAATTCTAAAGCACCAGATGAAACCCAAAGTCTCAGATGAAATCCAAAGTATCAGATAAAATCCAGAATATCTGATGAAGCTCAATGTATCAGATGAAATTTCAAGGTATCAGATGTAATCCCAAAGTCTCACATGAAATCTCAGAGTATCAGATGCAAGGGTCTAGATGAATCTCAAGGTCTCAAATGAAAATACTCAAAACAAAGGAATCTAAATCCTAGGTCCAAGGTCCAAAGTCCAACAATCCTTAAGCAAGGGATAGTAACCAATAGTTCATGTAATTAGAGTCAAGTTTTTTTTAGGGTTTTACCTTTATTAATGTCTTTTAATCAAAAGAAAAAGAAAATCTCAAGGGGAAAAGGAAAAAATGAATAAAATAAATGACATGAAATGTAAAGTGCTTGAAATATAAATTACATTAAAGTAAAGAGGCAAGAAATTAAACGACATTAATGTAAAAGTGCGGAAAATTAAAGTTAGCATAATAATATTGAGTAAAATATTAATGTTAGTAGTTAATAATCCGATTCGGGACAATTTATCGCTATGTTAAGCAATCGTAAGTGAACTTATGTAGAAGTTACACCTATCTGAGGTCGGGAAATAACAATGTATGTGTAGTGCATGTTAGAGAAATGATACAAAGTCATTCTCCGAAAACAATGCAACACTGTGATTCAAAACAAAAGGAAAAAGATGAAGAGATAAGTGATTAAGCACAAAGGTAAGGAGATTAAATTGTTACTTCAATCAAATTCTTCATGATACCTTGAGACAAACTTATCATCAATCCAAAGTATCAAAAGATATCAAATGATCCTTTAATGGTAAATTTGAAATGATGAAAGTTCATCAAGCATCAATCTAAACCTAACTGAACAAGATGAAACCATCATCATCCAATTGATCAAAACAAAAGAAGAAAGAGATGAAGAGAGATGAGCAATCAAATTGAATCACAACATTAGGTCAATCTATCATCAATTTCAACCACCTCTCTTGATGTTTCAATAAGATAAACCTATCATCAATCCAAAGTACCATGATCCAAATGATCATTTAATGATAATTTTGAAATGATGAAGATTCATGTATCCAAAGTATCAACCAAAGTCCATTGATATTGATGAAGAATTTGATCAATTAAGTCATGATCCAAGTCAACAGAAGTCAAACAAAAAAAAAGATGGAGAAATAATTCAAATAAAATGAATAAAAAGGTTTTTAAAATGGTTTAAAATGGAAAATAAAAGGAAAAATCAAATGAAGCATCAAAATATCAAATAAATGCTCAAGAAAATTATGGAAAGTCAGCAAAAATTCAAGGATCAAGATCTCAAAAGTTTGTGCGCGTGTGTGTGGCCTAGTGGTGAAGGCTTGAATCCTGAGAGTATTCTCATCTTAAGGTCTCAGATTCGAATCCCACTAAGTACAAATTACTTATTAATTTTTTTTTCCAAAAGTTTGGATTTAAAATGTTTCAAAATCAATGAGAAAAATTGTTTAAAATCAATTAAAAAAGAAACAAAATTAAATAGCAATGAATACTAAAAATCATTTTAAAAATATGAAAAAATCACACAAGGTAGAATATATGCTTAGAAAATTATAGAAAAAATTTGGAGTGAAAAATAATGATGAAACTATTTTTAATGATTTTTAAAATAAATGAAATAAAACAAAAATAAAACAAAAAGGATTAACGACTAGTAGAAGTGGTGCGATCTAATTGGCTAAGGCATTTGAATTTTCCACCAACACATGTGAAGACCATCGTCTTCAACCTCTGACCCCAGCTTTGATAAGATCATGAACTGTAATTTTAAGCTTAAACACACATCATGTAAGCTTTATCATACTTCATCATTCATGTTTTCTTGCTCAAGATTAATTTATTTGATATGAGCAAGGAGGATTTGCAGAAACACACAAAAATCCTAAGAGTTTCAAAATAAAATTAAATGACAAACAACAACAATAAATCTCAATTAGGTTAGGGTTTTCACTCAGAAGAACAAGACAAAGAGGATGGTAACTTGTTTGAGTGAAAATGAAACTCGTAGCTACCTGTTCGAAGTAAGCTCAAAAGGTCTAAAAATGGTGAGATCGAGTTGGTGCTCAGAGGTTACGGCTAACTTCTGTAATGCTTCAGGTAGCTTCAAAGGATGACAATGAATGATTCTGGGTGGAGAATTAAGGTTGAAACAGAGAGACAATGGTATTTTGATCTTTTGGTTTTTAGAGGTTTTTGAGCTTCAAAATAACAGAGTTTTTTTTGGCTTTTCAAGTTTGGTTTTGAGTGCAGAAGTGAGCTCTATTTATAGGAGAATGAGTGAGCTCATCATACGTGTCAATTGCTCTTCAATCGTGTGAATCAAATTTGAAAAATTCTAGATCTAAACTGTGTGAAATGAGGCCTAAAAAGTGTGATTTGTTGAGAAATTCCAGTCATTTTTGTGTTGTACCAAATGTATTTTATTATGATAAACAAGTTTGCACATGTGCAAAGTGGTCCCCTTTGAGTTTTAGGTCATTTCTAATTACGGGTCACTTGGTACAAACATAGTTCATGCCACCATATTCATACTTAGGCCAAATCAAATCTGCTCGTGCATTTTGTGGTTTTCTTTTTGCTAAATATTCCTTTCATGAAGTAGAACACAATGCAAAAAGAACCCGAACAATTGGATACTTGAGCTGAAAATGGCATAGATTGAAAGTTGAGATTGCGACCTAAAATTTACGCTAAAATGTTGTAATCTAGAGACATCTAAATTTTGAAATTGTGATGCATCACATATTACTAGAAAATTAAAAAATTTCAAAATTACATCCAATGCGTAAATAGACTTATTCAGATTTCAAAATTTAGACACACTAAATATTACAAAGAATTCAAATTCACTTGAAACACACCAAAAATCTAAAATTTTAAATTTTATTATATATTAAATGCGTCCAAATTTTAAAATCTAGATAATACAATAATAATATTTTCAAAAAGTTAAGAGTTTAAGAGTTCTACACAAGTGCAATGACTCCAAATATAAAATAGTTATAGAAATTGTGACACTTTAACATCTTTTCCCTTTCATTTCGTCAAACTTAAACTTAAAAAGAATAATTAAACGTAGCCAAATTTTTAAATTAGTATACTCATTTTTTTATACTTAGAATCGAATATGGTTGAAATGTGTTCCTTGCACCACTTCTTTCTATTGAGTGTTTGTTTGTTTTCCATTTTACTACTTCGGAGCTTAGCCCCCCCGTTTTTATTCAAACTTTTTGTTACCATTCCTCAAGTTTAAATATCTCTGCCATACTTGAAATTCTCTTTCGCGCCAAACCAGAGAGCCATCATTGGAGACGCAAAATGGTTCAGCTCTGTTTCGTTCTTGATCTGCGAAGCTTGGCACCTCCATTGCTAGGAGACTTAAAGCAGGTACATAGATCTTCATAACCATACCTACTCAATCAAATTCGTTTTCCCTAATTCTCCAATTTCATGAAATTACCCGCGCAATTTCATCTCTCCTAATAGATTGACGATTTTTCCTTGTTCGTTCGTGTTTTCATTCAGTCACTACTTCAACTCGCTAATTTCTACGCGATTTCGAGTCCGTCTTCCTCTGCGCGCAAATCCGCTACTCTCAGTGATAGAATCGGTTTGTGCTATGTCGTCAAGAATCGTTTAACTTCTTCTGACGAGGTAATGTTTTGGTACCGAGAACCTTTTTACAATTCGCGATTAGATTGATAAATTCGAAATGCACTAGACGTGTTTGTGTTATGATCCCTAGAGGTGAGTGAATTTACTGGTAATGTAGTTGATGATCGCTTACCGTCCCGTGGGAAATTTCAACCTGCGCGATTTTCACCACGCTGTTAACAGTTTGCCATCAGATGCCTTTCTGTTTGATATGGATAACGTATCTGGTGCTCTCTCTCTCTCTCTCTCTCTCTCTCTCTCTCTCTCTCTCTCTCTCTCTCTCTCCTCTCTCTCTCTCTCTCTCTCTCTCTCTCTCTCTCTCTCTCTCTCTCTCTCTCTCTCTCTCTCTCTCTCTCTCTCCTCTCTCTCTCTCTCTCTCTCTCTCTCTCCTCTCTCTCTCTCTCTCTCTCTCCCAGCTGAGAATAAGGCGTTTTCCTGTTCAGAATAAGGCATTGACAATTCTCTGATGGTTGATTTGCAGATGTAATGATTTCAGATGTTTTGAGCAAACGAGTGTTGTATTCTTGGCAAGGTAAAGATATTGAGAGAAAAGTAATAGTCATAACTTCGATCTTGCCTGAAGATGTGGATTCTGTAATGCAGAAGAGCCTCATGGTGAGCGTTTGTATTGATGATATGAATTTTGTTTTCTTTGAGTTTTGTAATTCAGTTTGGTCTAAATGATATTAAATGTTTTTTATCTTCGTTTTTAAAGGATGCTGCAGATAAATGTGTTTCAAGTTGATTTTGCTGTATTTCAGCCGAAGTCAACTCATCTGATTGATTCGCGTGAAAACATTAACAATTTCCGTCGTTGCATTTCTCATCTTGATAATTGCTCAGTTCAGACCTACATCACAGGTCAAGAACTCTCGCAATGTGTATTGACCAAAATTAATTTCTTTTAAATGCTTTTTGGTATGGAGTTTGAGCTTTAGCTTTGAGAAGTACAATAGCAACACATAACAAATGACACCATAATGTCTTATTGTAAGTTATGGCTAATGACAAATTATTGGCCTATAGTTTTCTCTTAGCTCCTCCTATCTTTAACTATTTAACTATTTAACTACCCTACATCTGATGTAATCATCTTTTTTCAAAGCTTTTATAAGTCTTATTCACATGTAAGTGTCCAAACCAAACACTTAAAAAGAGATTATGTAATCTCTTCCGATATTGGAGCTACTTAATTCTCTGATACATTCATTACGTATCCTATCTCATCTTGTGTTTCCACATATCTATCGTATCATTATCATCTCTATAACACTGAACTTATTTTGTTCTTGGTTCTTTACTGTTCACAATCACTTCCATAGAACATCACACATTTTACAACTCTCTAGATAAACCATCTTCTTAAGCTGAAATGATACTTTTCTATCACAGTTGTATGCTAAACACTCTTCTGTTTCATCATTTTTTAATTCTATATTTTAAACCTCTGTCCGTTCCGCCTAATTTTGTACAATAAACCCCAAGTTACATTGACTAAGTGATTTGTGATATAATATGATCTCCAATTTTGTGTAAACAATGTTAAGAGTCCCCACATCGGGACAATATATGCCTGAACATGTGTTTTATAAGTTGGGGGCAATCTTCACCCTACAAGCCGGTTGAATTAGGCCCAACCACATCTCAATATAGTCTGCACTTTACTTCCACTTAAATGAATGATTTATGCAAAAATGTCATGAATCAATAGACTATTTTTCCTAAAATCACACTAAAGAAATTTATGTGAATTGTCTAAAATATTGCAGATTTCAGATCATTCAACGGCCTGGTTAAAAGATGGCTGCAGTTTTTAAAAGATGACATGGACAAGCCCTGGTAGCACGTCTCATTTTCACAGGACAAACTTTTAGATTCTGTGACCCATATATTCTGCAACCTGCTTCCCACCTTTCAATCCAATAACTAATGGCTTCAGTCAATGTCAG
This sequence comes from Vicia faba, assembly GCA_948472305.1. Taxonomy (NCBI): domain Eukaryota; kingdom Viridiplantae; phylum Streptophyta; class Magnoliopsida; order Fabales; family Fabaceae; genus Vicia; species Vicia faba. The sequence continues at coordinate 1,257,772,753 of OX451741.1, read as the reverse complement.
GTAGTAGAGTGTCCAACCTATATTGAATATTACTAACCATCCCAAATTTTGGTAGATGTGTGTATTTTTGTTGAGAAATATTATGTTAATGTTGGTTGTTTAGATTAGAAAACTTATGTCCACAACTGTATACAGTAGGTATTATGTATAATTGTTGGAGAAATCAACTGCCCAATTTTGGTTAAGTCAATTCCAGAAGCAAACTGGAGACACTGACCGTGTTTGAAAATAAATATATAATTAGTTCTATAGTAGGAAACTTTTTTTGAACAAAAATGTCAAACATTCAGTAACATTCGTACACTAGGTAAACCTCAGCTGGAATATATAAGAAACATGAAGACGGCATACTCATGCAAAATAGTTTCATTTATTAATTCCACCTTCAATTGATTATTTTCATTATTGGTCTAATTCCAAAATAATTGTATCTTTTGAATGCCCACTACAGCATCTATTGTAAAATCTTGAGCAACATCTTACCTACCATAATCCTCTTTTTCTTTTATAATAACGAGTTCAACTCATTTAAAGGAAAAGGAAGAATACTTGATTATTGGAATTTTGCAGACATGCAGATGCCACGGCATTCCTTTAGGAGATGCTGAAAAAAAACTCAACATGTTTTCCTGTCCAGTCACTGGCTCCAATCTGGAAACAAGTGATGTTAGTGAAAATTCTGTTCGAGTTGGGGAAAAAACTATTCTATTTCTTCCCTCATTCCATAATTCCCTGAAGCTCCTGCCAGTTTATTCACCAATCAACGTAACTGTTACTGAGAGGATAAACTTGGCTTCTCTTGACGAAGGTGTGCATTTTCTTATTACCTTTCATTTATAAACTTTTGTTAATACTAGTATGCAACGAGAATTTGTTTGTTATTTTAAATTCAGTTAAAATGCAACCTGTACAAACTGCTGCTAGATTGAGTGTTTGCACAATGAAATTGATCTGTCCGACATTTATATCAATAGCCTATGGGAGAAAAAGAAAACACCATTCTTTCACTTCTTTTCTTTCTTACTTCACTTTTTTTAAGTCTATTTCATACAGATTTCTTTCCTTTTTATGATAGACTATGGAGACTGATTAAGCAATATTGCTGCACCCAATGTCTTGTTCTTAACCCCTCTTTGTGGTTTCGTTAAAAAAAAATAGGTTTTCTGATTTTTGAGTCTTAATGCAGGTCTAATAATGGGGGCTTCATTTGTCGTGACTGCATATCCTTACCATTTGATCGAAACCAATTCCGATGATACTGATCAGTCAGACATGAATGCTCAACGTGAGTAGTAGGACCCTTCTTCTTTGAAGTTCTATCACCTGTGTCATTGTCATTATTCCTGAGTCGTCGCTGTTCAATTTTTATTGGTCAAATTCTTCAAAGTTTATCTTTTTTCCTAACATGGCTATGATTTGACAGTTTTTCAAGGCCTTTCTAGTGTTCTACATTCAATGGACCAGGGTTTGCTATGTTTTTCAAATTGTGATTTAGAAACAATGACAGAGGCTCCTTATCATTGTTACTACATTCTGCAGCCATCAGATAATGCACCAATGCTTATGAGGGTGAGAACTTGTTTTTTCTCTTTATTCCTCTTAATCTCTGACTCCGCACATTAGCACACAGTATAGTAACAGCAGCCATGCAGTGTCATTACAATGCAGTAGAATGTATATTGGGTTCCTAACATACACATTGGTAATGATTCACCGCTTTTCATTATCCATAAAACATGCAGCGCCTTGCAGGGGCAGAAGAAGTCAAACAAACTCCTGACAACCGATTAATTGATCCATTGGTCAATAAGGATGTAGAGAGCTCTGTTCAAGCCTGTTTGCTAAAGGTGTGATTTAAACATTTACACTGAAATTTACCTTTTTTTTGCTCCTTTTTTCCTTCGATTGACTTATTGATGCAGACAAAAAATTGTATGCGGACGTTATTTTGGGCGGATGATTTGTGGAGAATAAGAAAACCCTCATGCATTAAATTTTACATTTAGGTTTCTTCAATGTTTTGGACCTTTTAGTAACAACAGAAAATCAAGTATATGACTTCTATGATCAATGTTACCAACATAAAATCAATTTATTTTTGACGTAATTTTCTCCTCTTAATCTCTCTTCAATCAATCTTTCCCAAAGGTTGCCCCGTTTTGTATGTCATTCTTGTTCCTAAAGACATGGATTAAAGAATGAGTTTTTCCTTTATTTATTTGGCGCCCCCTTAAATGTTATACTCTCCTTAAAAATTTGTGAGCCGTCTTATGGCATTCTCTCATATCCATTTATATCTAGGTATGCTATCCTATCCAACCATCTTACCACTAACATTAGTGTTTCTGCTCTGCTCCTGACTGAAGTAAGCATCATGGGTATGATTTAGGGTTGTTTGGTTAATTTCAGCTTGGCAGGTGTTGTAGTTGACGAGTTGTGGAAATATGGACTGATATGTGGGGATAGATGGACTGGAAATATGGAATTATAGATTGATATGTGGCGATAGCTTGCAAACTTCTGCAGACTAAACTTTATAGTTTGAATTCAAATTGAATCACATAAATGTTCACAAACTTGAGTAAGTTCCTTATTTTTTGGAGTATTGAAACCAAAATTTACTTGCAGATTGAAGTAACAGATTACGACCCGCTGTTGCATGAAAGAGGCTTTCATCAAAAACTAAACGTGCTTGTCAAAGAAAGCCTACAATTGGGGTGAGTTTCTACTTTCTGCATGCAGCTTAACAAATGAAAATGCACGAGCTTGAGAATACGCGTAACAAAACTCTTTTTTCCAAAATAAGTAGATATAAGAATTAACAGCTAGCGATTTTGAGCAGATGCTGCCAGATTTAGCAACTGACTCTTTTTTATTAGAATGAACATTTTTTCTACAAGATTTGAGAATTTTTGCATTTAATTTTCTTTAAGATAAAAGATGACTTAATATTTTGATTCAAGACTGCCTTTTTTTTTGGCTTGTTATTCTAAATGAATCATTGTTGCAAATTTAGTTTGTTAACCGAACATTCATAAATTTGTATTTTATTTATTTATGATGTTAGGTTAGTATTTCCCAAAAAGGATGGTGCGTTTTCTGAACTTAACTCAAGTCAACAACCTTCATCAGAGGTAATCGGGAGAGCACAATCAGCAAATAATGTCGTCGTGGATAAGGAGATTTTGTCTATGGATATTACGGATCAAGATGACAGAACCATGGCCTGTATTACAGAAGAATGGAAGCAATTGGTTGTAAGCGAAGAGCCCAAGTTGCACTCTCCATCTTGCATGCCCAAAGCCAAGTTGGATCAATCAAGTATAGCACCACGAAATAGTAATAGAGAGCTAGACAAGGAAACTTCAAGGATTTTAGAGAGATTGGAGGTTCCAAGGCCATTGAAAGGAAAGAAAGTCTCTCCTGCTTTAAATGAGAGTTGTGTGAAAAATAAAACTGTGGCTACAAAGAAGCCTCTAATACCATTCCAGTCAACTCAAAATACAGAACAAGTCATAGTTGGCAGCCAGCTATTGAAACCAAATTTCCAGAGGCAGAAAAGAAAGCAAAGATGAAAAGAACGTAACTCGGTGTTTCATGAAAATAATTGTTCAAAGGTCTATAAGGTCAGGACATTCCTTTTCCCTTTTTTATCATCCTGCGAGTTATTTTGCTGCTAAAAAGAGCCCACTAATCATGAAACATGTTTTCTAATGGATCATAAGTCTTAATAGTCTTATAAGGTGCTAAGTACTTTGGTTGTCATAATACATTGGACGAAAACAAACTCATGAAGAAAAGTCTTCAATTCACCTAGAACGACTCCTTGCAAGTTTTAGTTCCCCTTCATGTATATGTAATATAAAAAAAGAAACGGAAGTGAGAGATAAACTTGCATGGAAACGAAAATAAACTTTATTCTTAAAAACAATCAATAAAGTGGTGTTATGTTAAATTTATTTTAAATATAATTTATTTTTAATTGAAATCATGAGGTGGTGGTTATATAATAAAGGAGAGAGAAAAAATATTTTTATTTTTTAATTAATAAAAAATATATATGATTGTTTCTAAGAATAAGAATTTATCTTACGTAAGTTTTTCTGCAGTAAATATGCGAGAGTCAATATCTCCCGCCTATTCTCAATCATTATACCCAACTAACACAAACTCTATCATCAAAGTTTAAGTTTCAAGTTACTCTTTCCTCGTAATTAGTTCATCATTCATTTGACACTGGCATACATCAAGCTGCGTATAGAGGGAGTATAAAAATATTCTACAACAATTTATTCTCTTCATTTGTCATGGCAAATTATTTCACACTCAACTTGAAGGGTGATGCAAGAACACTCCTATTCCAAACTTCCATTACAAAGTTATCATTTTTATAACTAAGTATTTATTTGATTTTGTGATAGTGAAAATTGAATTTGGATGAATCTATTTTGTAAAATTGATTTTTGATTAAAAGTGAATTAATGTAAAACAATTTATGTTAGTATAAAAGATGAGTTGAATAATAATTTTGAATAAAATTCAAGTTTAAAGACTAAAATTATATATTTAGATGTGGCTAGAATAACTTTTACCCACACAAAAGTGGATTTGGATCCTCGCCTATGCATTGCCTTCTGCTATCCTGCTGTAATCTGAGTCATTTATTTCCATTGGATTAGGAACACGAGAGATGGCAGTACATGTGAGCAGAAGAGGGTACATTTTCCACAAAAGTGACTCCAAACTTTTTTTTTTTTAATTATTCCCTCTGTTATAAAATAACTGTTATTTTAATAAATAAAATTTGTTTTAAAATGGTTGTTATTCTCACTTTTCAATGAAATAATTACTATTATTTTTTCAATTGTGTTTTTTAATTATTATTCTAGATACTACTTTCAATATATTAATAAAATTAATTTTATAAAAATATAATATTTTATGACAAATTTTTTATGTGCATAAAAACGTTAAATGAAAGTCATTTTGAAATAGACGAAGAGAGAATATATTCCACACCCATAACTCCTCAACACCTACTCAACATTTAACTATTTTCCGGTTTTGATCTTCTTATCACTATCAATCAACCTATCAGATCACTCTTTCTATTTCTTTGTCCTTCAACATGTTTAATGAATGTATGGGTGTAAAATAAAATCCTTGTAAAAAGAATGGTCTTAAACCAAGTATTTTCAGTTTTCACTAGGTGTAATACCAACTTTTGGGAATATCATTGGGTGACTTTGGCCACCATAAGTAAGGGTAATTTTAGGCGATTTTGTGAAGAATAAAAGTGAGTTTTTTTTATTTTAAAAAGAGAGAAAGTTGAATAATAAAATATTAAAATTAGAATGAAATATATATTTGTTTATATTTGAGATATAGTACAAATAAATGTGCAGTAAGAGTTGAACCATAAACTAATAGCTTGAATTCTTTTAACTCAACTAGCAATTGTCAATTGAGCTATCTCTGATGGTGTGAAAAATACAAGAAAATGGAGGTTGAATTGAGTTTTAAAAAATAAAAACTTTTTTAAAAAAATATTCTCCTTAGGTTAAAATCCTTTTAATCTCCACTCTTGATAATAACAATAAGTAAGAACAGGAAGTAAAGAATAATGTATGTTTATATTAGTTCACTTGAAAATTATCAATCTAGTCTGGTCCATCTGTTAATGTGATTTCGCCTCACTCAATCGAAGACTTAATTCACTATAACCAAATTGATTATAATTTGCACAAACTACCTGTAACACCCTAATTTAATTAGAATTATTTTATTTAAAAAATTAAATGATGTGGTGTTTTTCATGAGTTGATAGATTTTATGATGTGTTTGTTGGTGTTGAAATACTAGATGATATGATGTGATATCTTTGTTGGGGACTAGATGCCTTAGAATTATGGGGGTTAAGGTTCTAGGGGTGTATGACTAAATATGTAGAAACATGGGAGTGTGTAGTATAATATAGATTTTTATTGTTATTACATTATAATATTAAGATCATTATTATTTTATAATAATAATTAAATAATTAATTAACTGTGATAGCTATTTTAATATTGGGATATATTAGAGTGAGAAGAAGAGAAACAGAGAAAGAGAGCGTAGAAGTGAGAAGAGGAGGAAACACTAGGAAGTTAGGGAAGGAAGTTCATCCATATGAATCAAGAATAATCACCAATCTAAGGTAAGTGTGGGGGGTTATAACATTATAAAGGATTATATGATGATGGTTTATGGTAGAGTTAGGTTATATAATTGTATAATCATATTTGTGTGAATTTGATGTGTATGTGATTTGTGTATGTGACGATTGATGATGATGAATTTGTGTGAAAAACCTTTGATTTTGATGATATAAATTGACCCTAATTGATGGTTATAAATTATACATGTTCGGTAGAATAATTGTTTTTGTTTTATGATGAGAATTGGTGAATTTTGGTGTGTTGAGAAGAGGAATCGTAACCTGCATAATTGCAGAAATTTTGAAAAAAATAGCAGTGGTAGCCGGCTATCACTGTGCAATAACCGACTACCACGTGAAAATTTGAAGAAAATAGGCTATTATGTTACGCAGTAACCAGTTACTGTCCTGCAGTAACCGGTTACCGTTGACAAATTTTTGAAAAACAGAGCTACTGACTTGTGCAGTCCTACCCGGTCCCTTAAGGAATATCAAACAACTGTTTGAATACAAGTTTTATTTACAAGAACATTGCTTCTAAAAAGTTGAATATGTCAACTATTTTAAGAACAGTGACTTAAGAATGTGAAAGCTATTAACAACGTTTGCACATGAATATTTTGTTGATTGACAACTTTCTCTCTTAGTCTTCAAGCCTTTATATAGCTAATAAAATGATATATCCGTTGAGGGGTACTCTTGGGATTTCTAGAAACATTGACAGCTTGAACAGTAACGTGGGGGACAAGATCGTGCGATGCATTCGTCCTTTCATGGTAGTGAGAAGAAAATGTTGATTGTACCATGTACTATTTGTACCACGTTAACGTTATTTTTTTTCCTTCTGCATTTAAAAGGCTTCTACGAGTATGAGTTTAGAAATGAGAATATAATACAAGGTCATAAAAACTTTAAGTCTTCAGAACTGCGTCTTCAGAGTCTTCAGCACTTGGTTGTGAAAATCATTTCTTGGAGTCTTGGGTCTTTAGAACTTCAAGTATTTAGAATCTTTAGAACTTCTGTCTTTAGAGTCTTTAAAACTTGGTCTTTAGAATCCTTATCTTTAGAACCTTGAGTCTTTAGAAACTTTAGTCTTTAGCATTTGGACTTGAGTAGAAACTTCTGCCTCCATATATTTTAACTTTTTCTTTAGAACTCGTTGTCTTCAGAAACACGAGTCTTCAGCATCTGGACTTAAGTAGCAACTTTTGTCTTCAGATCTTCTGACTGATTTCTTTAGACAAATATCAAAGCTTACACTTCAGATCTTTTTGGAGTGTCTTGCTACTGTTCAACAGAACTTGTGTAGCACATAAGCGGAACTAATTCTTTTCTAATGTCTTGCCCACGCCATCCATCAGAAGTAGAACCTGTTTGTTAAGTACTCAACAATAACAAATATTAGTACAACAAAATTGTTCACACAAACATACTCATTTGTTATCATCAAAACTCAGAGATAATATTGCAGAATCAAATCTTGTTCTTACAATCTCCCCCTTTTTGATGATGACAAAATTATGTATTTTGATGACACAATTTTGTACATATAATCATAATCAGTGAAATAAGAAAGGTAAGGAATACTTATCCTTTTTATAATACTCCCTCTGAGTCAATGACTTAATGAAGATCAGATATTATGACTCAGAACCATTTGAGTAAAATTCCCCTTGGTTCCAATAGATCAGATATCGAGATCTTGAGAGTCTTGACTTTGGATGCCAATGGAAAAAATTGAGATCTTGATGCCAATAGAACAATTGAGATCTTGATTTCATAGAACTTATTCTTATTAAATCTTGACTTTAGATGCCAATGAGAATGAAATCAAATTGAAATCTTTGAAACTTTAATGTCACTAAGACATCTTCCAGATTCTCAATTCTTTGGAGTCTGATTCCAGATTTCACTTCTTGGAGTCTGATTATGAATTGAAAAACATCTTCAGAGTCTGAAGCCAATATGTTAGACATAAGCCTTGCACAATGCTTTCAGATATTTTTCTTTAATCAAAGTTATCATTTCCTGAAAAAGAAAAACAATTCTAACAGAAATAGAAGTTTAACTGGGTTAGAATGTAAGCAACTCTTTTCAGAGAACATTTTCCAGGACTTGATTATTGAAATCAAAATTATGTTTATTTAATTACTCCCCCTTTTTGTCATAATCAAAAAGATAATTATGTGTGAAAAATATAAAGACCAGAAGAAATAACGAGAAAAGATAAAAAGTTTCATTGATACTCGAAGGAGATTACAACAGAATGAACATAGACAATGAAAGTTATCTAAACTTCAAACACATCACAACTCTCATCAAATAGAGCATTGCCTCTGATGAACGAATTTCTTTGAACAATTCCAATTGTACTTGCTAACTCAAACATTTCAGATAATACACGTCCATACGAAATGAATAATTTTTGAGAGTTCCTGGATGCTAGAATTGATAGCTTCAGATGATTGAGTATTATTGCCGAAATATGAATTGGAATACTCTTGCAAAGACAATAAAGAAGACACTTATCCCTAGGAAAAACTTTATCATGATCTTCTCCTCTGGGATGAAGATTTTTCAACAGGAAATGAAACCAGATTTTTGCAAGTGGTTTCAAATGATCTGAATTAAGGGGCTCATATCCAAATGCAGAGTTATGAACATTTGGAAATATGTCAACATTCATGCAAGAGTTGGGTAAAGGTGGACTCTAGATGGTTTCATCAATGGAGGAGTGAGTGATGGTTATCGGAACGCCAAAGATGTAGGAATGAATGGCGTTTTCATCAGGACTGACAGAAACATGAAGTAAGAAGTTCTTTAAGAGGTTAGGATAAATATGACTTCTCAGCATTGTTGCATACCCATACCATCCTTGATTTTTAATAAGCCCGTTGATGAAACCATCGTCGTACACATAGTTAGGTCTTTTCTCTTTGATTACTCCGAGAAGATTTTCATCTCCTTGAAAGGTTCTAACAACCATGGTATGCAGACAAGTTTGAAGAGAGAAGAGACAGTTGAAGATGATACAAGGAAAAGGACTTGATAAATGACTATAGATGAGAAGAGATATAAATAGTCAGTCAAGCAGTTCACGAAATAAGACGATTGAAACACTCAAATGACATTGTGAACTGCTAAAAGAAGGAAATGAAATAAGAAGTAGATTAAGCGTTAAGGTGAAAGAACACGAAAACATTTAATTGGAACACGACAGAGAATATCAGACAAGCATGAAACGACTGTTCCCAAGACATAGTGAAAAAGAGTAGTTAAATAAATGTAATAATGATTAATCAATTTCCAGAAAAATAACTGCTCGTGCATGACCTAGGTAGAGTGTGATAGACACTAAGTCTATTTAGGTAATGCGTTTGTTATTCTCAGCATCTTGGAAAACCACGAAGATTTCCATTTGACCAGAAATATTTCTAACTGAAACATCTTTTGACGACTGAGATAAAAAAAAGTAGAAGTTTTTTGTTTAAGTCAGAATTTTATCCCTTCAGACTACGACTAAAACACATTTTGATTCTAATAACATCTTACTCTGGACATAAACCCATTTTCATATTCTTTAGAATAAACAGAAATATATTTTCAGGTAAGGGTTTTGTAAAAATATCAGCCCACTGATGGTCTGTATCTATAAATTTTAAAGATATGATCCCTTTCTGAACATAACCTCTAATAAAATGATATTTTATTTCTATGTGTTTAGCCCTAGAGTGTAGGATAGGATTCTTAGTCAAGCAAATAACGGCAATATTATCACAGAAGATAGGAATGTTACTCTCATATATCTGGTAATCTTCCAGTTAATTCTTCATCCATAGCATTTGAGTACTGCATAGTGATGCTGATATATACTCTGCTTCTGCTATTGAAAGAGCAATTGTTGATTGTCTCTTGTTTGACCATGAGATCAGATTCTTGCCTAGAAACTGACAGTTTCTAGAAGTAATCTTCCTCTCTAGTCGATCTCCAGCGTAGTCTGCATCACAAAAACCAGAAAGAGAATACTCTGATGTTTTCTTATACATCAAGCCAAGGTTAGGGGGTTCCTTTTAGGTACCTTAGAATCCTCTTAACAACAGTTAAATGAGATTCCCTAGGATCAGGTTAGAATTTAGCGCAACGATAGACATTGAATAAAATATCAGGTCTAGATGCAGTCAGATACAAAAGAGAGCCTATCATACCACGATAGAGCTTCTGACATACATTTCCACTTACCTCTTCTTTCCCTAGAATACATGTTGGATGCATTTGAGTCTTTGCTATAGTACAACCTGTCATGTTGAATTTCTTCGGAAGTTCTTTGGTGTATTTCTTACCATTAACAAAAGCAGTTCTCACTGGTCCAAATAAGTCAATGTGAAGAAGTTCTAATGGACTAGAAGTAGAAACAATATTTTTAGCTTTAAAAATGAAGAGAATCAAAGATAGACTTTGCAGTCTCTCTATATGTGATTTTCTCATATTCATTATATGAAATAACACTTAGAAGAATGGTTCTTGATTTTTAGTGATTTCTACATACTTTCTTCTGTGCTTCTGTCATCGCACTTCTTGCAATCTTATGACCTTTATCGTCTATTGGGTGAGTGTAGTCATCAACTATTAAGTCCCATAGATCCAAGTCATATGCCAGAAAATAAATTTCTATTCTATCCTTCCAATAGTCAAATTTCTCCTCATCAAACATATGAGGTTTTGAACTATAGTGATCTCTATCATTATCTCTATTATCAACAGTAGAAGCAGATGCATCCATTGGTTTTTTACACACACTGGACCGGTACTGGACACTGTTAAGTGTTGATAAAAATTCAAATTTTTTATCTCCTCAGAACCGGAGCTCTGATGCCAATTGAAGGTGCAAAAAACACAAGAAAAGGGGGGGGGGGGGGGGGGGGTGAATTGGGTTTTAAAAAACAAAATTTTTTCTTTAAAATATTCTCCTTGAAGTTAAAATCCTTTTAATCTTCACTCTTGATAATAACAATAAGTAAGAACAAGAAGTAAAGAATAATGTATGTTTATACTAGTTCACTTGAAAATTATCAAGCTAATCTAGTCCACCCGCCAAGGTGATTTCGCCTCACTCAATTGAGGACTTAATTCACTATAACCAAACTGATTACAATTTGCATAAGCTACCTGTAAGTGACTAACAACCTCTAAGACTCGCGAGTCAAAGACTTCTTAAGAATACAGACCTACCCGGTCCCTTAAGGAATATCAAACAATAATCAACCTGATTATTACAATGCACAAGCTATCCGCAAGTGACTAACACCTTCTAAAACTCACAAGCCCTAGACTTCTTAAGAATACAGACCTACCCGGTCCCTTAAGGAATATCAAACAACTGTTGGAATATAAGTTTTGTTTACAAGAATATTGCTTCTAAAAAGTTGAATATGTAAACTATTTGAAGAACAATGACTTAAGAATGTGAAGATTATGAACAACGTTTGCGCGTGAATATTTTGTTGATTGACATCTTTCTCTCTTAGTCTTCAAGCCTTTATGTAGCCAATAAAATAATATATCCGTTAAGGGGTACTCTTGGGATTTCCAGAAACATTGGCAACTTGAATTGTAATGTGTGGGACAAAATCGCGTGACGCGCCCGTTCTTTCATGGTAGTGGAATGAAACTGATCTTACCGGATCATAGATGGACCATCACAGCTGGCTCGGGCAGAAGTTGAATGAGATAGGGGGGGGGGGGGGTACCTGCAAGACACTCTGATGGCAAAGTAAGAAGCGGAATGAGCAAGCAAGTATGAGTTCTGAGATATGAGTTGAATACCTGACCCTCTCGGAAGAGAGGGTATTTATAGCCCCCAGCGCTGAGCCAAGGTCTCTTTATTAGGCTGATCAAACAGGCCCAACAAAGAGACTGCCAGATTCTACGTGTGTAGTGGGGACCCGCACGTGGCCCGCTACCTGGATGACGTCCTCCGTAAGACAGGGAGGATAGAGATGCGATCTTTCCGGGACCATGAAGACTCCGCGAAATCCGGATAGGTTGGAAGTCAGCCCTACAAGGAAGGTGCTCGGGGGGAGCGCATGCTCGTTGGAGATGGCCCCTGCGAGCACTGACGGGAAGCAGTATTGGTCGACAAGACATCTGTGGTTGGGATATGCTCGAGGAAAATGCTGCTCCGTGCGGCTGGTTGTCATGTCTGGATTGGGCCTCACTAGTAGTTAGACCGCGGACAAGCCCAATCAAGAACATGAGCCCCCCAAGTCGTTGCTTCTGGTGAAGGAGTTATGACTTGATTTGAGTTTGCCCCTTCGCGAGACTCGCTGTGCGACACGGGGTTTTTCTACCGTGGACGGAAGACGTCGCCTGGTTCATGCTTTGCTTCGTGCAGTGGTCGAGAGTGTTCGAGGAACACTCGCGGGAGGAGGATGATACACTAGTCAGACACGTGGCGCGACTCTTGGAAACCATAATTGTGGCCTAGGGAGTATGGGCCATCATTGTCTATGCGAGTAGATGCCGAGGAAAATGGCGGTTTGTGATTGCCCGACGCGATGTTTCACATTCCACGCCAGCTCTATAAATAGGGCTTCAGGGCCCATAACTTGTTTTCACATTTTCACGCTCCCATATTTTCTCTACCGTCAACACCGTGCATTTTTCCAGTATCATTGAGACCGTCACACAGTCTGCCGTGTACTTACCTCAACAACCGTCACTCCTCATTTTTCCTCCAAGTAAGCGTTCTTTTTCTTTGATATCTTGTGTTGTAGATAGATTTTGATGGCGTTTAGTGGTAGGATTTCGTGTCTGGGGATTATGCCCGGGGAATTCAAGTGTTTTAGGCGTCTGATTCATGATCATGCCCGCGGCGTTCATACGTTTAGGCATACGGTTTATGACCATGCCCGTGATATTCATGCGTTTAGCTAACAAATTTATGAACTTGGTCGTGAGATTCACCCTTTCGTTGGTATATGGGCTAGTTTTCCCCGTGGCATTCTTGTATCTGGCTAGGAATATTATGAACTTGGTCGTGAAATTCATCCTTTGCTCGCGATATTCTTACTGTGCCCGCGATATTTATGATTGATATAGATGTCCGCCGTTAAGGTTGGCGTTCAATCGAGGTCCACGTGTTCCCCCTCTTTCGTGAGAATGGCTGTCGACTTGGTCTGAGTGTCGCTTACTTCTCCCCGTATGTGTCATGGAAAAGCGGATTTGCTGTCGAATTCACTGGTTTCCTGTACTTTGCAGGTAAATGGCCGATATTCTTGAGTCCTCGGAGCACATTGACACCGAAGAAACCAGTACTTCCAAGGAAAGCATTAATCTGGTCGACACCGTCGACGACCCTACTCTGGACTGGGTCGGTGTGGAACCCCGAGGGATAGCCTCGCTCTACAGCTATACCGGCAGACAAGCTTATACTATCGTCGAGTACGGCGGCCGGGAGGGGTTTCAAAGAAATTTTAAGATCATGAGGCCGACAAGGGACGCCCGCATTTGCTCGAAGTTTACTTAAGACGCCTTCTCTATGTACGAGATAGTATTTAAAGATCTCGGGCTCCGACTTCCTTTCAACAACTTTCAGATGGGAGTGTTCAATCACTTGAACTTGGCTCCCTCCCAGATTCATCCCAAGGCGATTGCCTTTATCTGGGAATTCAAACTTACATGTCATTTCCTGATGATCGGGGCAACGATTCCCCTGTTCTTTAGGGTTTTTCTCCTGCAACGACAATCCCGAGGAGGGAAGCATAACTGGGTGTCCCTTAAGCAGTCGAAAAGGCTGTTTAGGATGTATATGGATTCTGTTCGGGATTTCAAGGATAAGTGGTATATTTTGCAACCGTCTACTCAGACAACCGTGGATTCGTTGTTCGAACTAGCTGCCGTGGTGGACGAGGACGGGGAGCCGTGTTTGGATTCTGAGGGTAATCCCGAGATTGGGAAAGTCTCAAAGTTTCCCATCCACTGGTGTTCGGGCCATTACGACCATGGACCTGGATATTACCACACTCCTGTTAGAACAATGTTTGAATCTAGTACCCTATAATTAAGTTTTGATGATAACAAAGTGAAAAGATATAGTAGTTAAATATTTTATGATTGAATTGTATGCTACTTAAAATTACTATGCTCTGACTTGCAGATATGCTGATTAAAATAAGCAAGATCACGTTCTCAGCATCAGAATATGAGTTTGCACACCAGCATCAGAAGTTGCTGAATCAGAACGTCAAGATCAGATGATCAACGCTTGCACATGCTGAAGCTTGATGAACAGAACTGCGCGTAAAATACTCTGATACAGAATCAAATCAGTTCATCAGCAGCAAAGCAGAATCAGAATGAGCCAAGCCAGAACGTGCATTGAAGAAGCAACGGTACTGTGCATTGAAAGCTAATCAATACCAACGGCATCATTCTAGACAAGATCTGCTCAGAAAGGAAAGCTTGTTAATAGCATTGAATCAAGAATATTTGCTTCAACGTTCATCTTCTCAAGTGCTATATAAACCAAGCTTTGAAGATTATAATGGCTAATGCTTCCAAACTCTCTACACGCACAAAGCTGATCAATAATCTTCAATCTCCAAGTTTTGCTAAACCACCAAACTCTGATACTCTATTAGCGTTTAGCAACTTAGTATTCTAAGCTTCATTTGTGTAAAAATCACAGTTGTGATATAGTTTTTGTAGAAAACATTTATACACACTTGTTCATTCCTTTGTAAGAAAGTGTTGCCTTGACAAACCGGATTGTGGTTTGAATCAAGAAGGTTTTAGCAGTTGCTAAAGCAGATTTGTATTCAGTTGAATATAGTGAATTAAGACCTCGTTGGAGAGAGGCGAAATCACCTTGAACGGGTGGACTGGAGTAGTTTGAGATCAAACGAACCAGGATAAAAATACCTTGTCATTTGCTTTAAGTTTCCAGTTTTACAATTCAACCCCCCCTTCTTGTGTTTTTCACCCCTTCAATTGGCATCAGAGCGCCTGGTTCTGAGCTAAAACACTTAACCGTGTCAGTAAAAAATCCAGCGTCAGAAAAACACTATGGCAGGAAATAACTCTCATTTCAGCAATGACATCAATGAGGATAGAGACAGATTCAGCGGCAAACCTCCAGTCTTTGATGGAGAAAACTTTGACTACTGGAAAGACAGAATTGAAAGCTTCTTTCTAGCACATGATGCTGATCTGTGGGATATGGTGACAGATGGATACACGCACCCTGTTAATGCAACTGGTCAGAAGATTGATAGAAAATCAATGACTGATCAACAAAAGCGTGATTTCAAGAATCACCATAAGGCCAGAACCATCCTTCTCAGTGCTATCTCCTATACTGAGTATGAGAAGATCTCCAACAGAGACACAGCTAAGAACATCTTTGATTCTCTCAGAATGACGCATGAGGGCAACGTTCAAGTCAAGGAAACAAAGGCTCTGGCGCTCATTCAGAAGTATGAGGCGTTTAAAATGGAAGAATCTGAATCCATTGAAACTATGTTCTCTAGATTCCAGATTCTGGTAGCTGGTCTCAAAGTTCTGGACAAGGGGTACTCTACTGCTGACCATGTCAAGAAGATAATCAGAAGTTTACCCAAGCAGTGGAGGCCTATGGTTACTGCTCTGAAGCTGGCGAAAGATCTCAACAAAATCACTCTGGAGGAACTTATAAGCTCCCTCAGAAGTCATGAGATAGAGCTGGAAGCTGACGAGCCTCAGAAGCAAGGTAAGCCTATAGCTTTAAAATCTAACAGAAAATCTGAATCTAAAGTTTTGCAGGCAGTTGAAGAAACATCTGATGGATCCTCATCAGAAGAAGACGAGCTTTCTCTTCTCTCCAGAAGAGTAAATCAACTGTGGAAGCAAAGACAAAAGAAGTTCAGGAATCCCAGAAGATCTGATCATAACGAGTCTTCTTCCAGACACAGAAGGACAGATTCTTCCTCTGGATACAGAAGATCTGAAGGCTCCTCAGGTAGCAAGAAGCCAAATACAAAAGACATCATCTGCTACGAGTGCAATGAGCAAGGACACTACAAAAGTGACTGTCCAAAGCTTCAGAGGGAAAAGCCAAAAAGGAAGTTTGGAAGAGAGAAGAAGAAAAGTCTCATGGCCACATGGGATGACTCTGACTCGTCTGAAGCTGACTCAGAATCAGATGATGAAAGGGCGAACATAGCGCTTATGGCTAACATTCCAGATGACAGTGAAGCTTCTGACTCAGACTCAGAATCAGACACAGAAGAGGTATTCCCTAACTTCGCTGTTAATTTTACAAAGGCTGAACTTGCTGAAAGCCTAAATGAAATTCTGGAACGTTATCAGCAGATTAGAGCTAAATTCAGAGACCTGAAAAGGACTCTTGAATCTGACTCTAATAAGTCGGAGAGTCTCAAATTGGAAAACTCTGAGCTGAGAGATAAAATTTTAAAATTAGAAAACTCTTTACAAAACTCTCAGAAGGAACCAATTGCTGAAACTCCCAGCAACGCTGATGAGATCATCAAGGAGTATGATCATAGTTTCCAGAAGTTCCTTGCTAAAAGCATAGATAGAAGCAGAATGGCTTCAATGATCTATGGAGTTAGCGGAAACGGCAGGAAAGGAATAGGATACCTAGGTAAGGTTCCTACACCAAAAAATGTCATGGATTTAGTTATTAAACACACTCCTATAAATTCACACTTTGTGTATGGTCACACACATGACATCAAATATACTAGTAGTAATCACTTTGTGAAACCAAAATTCAATCAGAGTTTTGGTAAAACTAACAAATCAGGACCCAAGAAGATATGGGTACCTAAGGATAAAATAATACATGTTGCAGATATCTTTAGCAGCAAGTCAGAAACACCAGTCATGGTACCTGGACTCTGGCTGCTCACGTCACATGACGGGAAGAAGGCATATGTTCCAAAGCCTGGAACTTAAGCCTGGAGGCCACGTTGGCTTTGGAGGCAATCAGAGGGGAAAGATAATTGGCTCTGGAACTGTAGGTAACGGAAATCTTCCCTCTATTAATAATGTTCTGCTTGTTGATGGATTGATGCATAACCTGTTATCCATAAGTCAATTAAGTGATAACGGTTATGATATAATCTTTAATCAAAAATCATGTAAAGCTGTTAGTCAGAAAGATGGGACTATCCTATTTAATGGTAAGAGGAAAAACAACATTTACAAAATCAAACTTTCTGAACTTAAGAGTCAGAACGTAAAATGTCTTCTGTCTGTTAACAACGAGCAGTGGATCTGGCACAGAAGATTGGGGCATGTTAGTATGAGAAGAATATCTCAGATTAACAAACTCAATCTGGTCAGAGGACTTCCAAATTTGAAGTTCAATTCAGATGCTCTGTGTGAAGCATGTCAGAAAGGCAAATTTGCAAAACCATCTTTTAAATCCAAAAATGTTGTTTCTACCTCTAAGCCATTAGAACTTCTGCACATTGACTTATTTGGACCAGTTAAGACTGCTTCTGTCAGTGGCAAGAAGTATGGGTTAGTAATCGTAGATGACTATAGCAGATGGACATGGGTAAAGTTCTTAAGACACAAGGACGAGTCACACTCTGTGTTTGTTACCTTCTGCAACCAAGTTCAGAATGAAAAAGATCTTAGAATCGTTAAAGTCAGAAGTGATCATGGTGGAGAATTTGAAAATAAAGATTTTGAGTCATTCTTTAATGACAAAGGCATTCTGCATGATTTCTCTTGTCCTAGAACTCCCCAACAAAATGGAGTTGTAGAACGAAAGAACAGAACATTACAAGAAATGGCCAGAACCATGATCAACGAGACAAACGTTGCTAAGACTTTCTGGGCAGAGGCAATAAACACAGCGTGCTACATTCAGAATAGAATCTCAATAAGACCTATTCTGGAAAAGACTCCATATGAATTGTGGAAGAACAGAAAGCCCAACATTTCGTACTTTCATCCATTTGGATGTACTTGCTATATGTTAAATACTAAGAATTATTTGAACAAGTTTGATTCTAAGGCACAGAAGTGTATGATGTTAGGATACTCTGAACGCTCAAGAGGGTACAGAGTATACAATACAGAAACACAGATTGTGGAAGAATCAATCAGTGTTCGTTTTGATGACAAGCTTGACTCTGAAAAGTCAAAGCAGAATGAAAATCTTGCAGGTATAGAAATTGAATTTGCAGGTTCTGAAGACAAGTCATCAGAAGCTCTCAACACAGACATTCCTTCAACGTCTGAAAGAAGCAATGCTAGAAATCCTACAACTGCTGCTGATCAACCTCAGAAGAGAGTACCCAGAAGCAGTTTGGATCACCCAGAAGAATCTATTCTAGGAAGAAAGGAAGATCCAATCAGAACAAGAGCAAGCCTCAGAAACTCTGAAGAAACTCTGATGGGACTTGTGTCTCTGATTGAACCTTCTTCTATTGATGAAGCACTTCTGGACAATGACTGGATTCTGGCAATGCAAGAAGAGCTGAATCAATTCACCAGAAACGACGTATGGGATCTCGTTCCAAGACCAAAAGGATTCAACGTCATTGGAACAAGATGGGTGTTCAGAAACAAGCTTAATGAACAAGGTGAAGTCGTCAGAAACAAGGCACGACTGGTTGCACAAGGTTATAGTCAGCAAGAGGGGATAGACTATACAGAAACCTTTGCCCCAGTCGCCAGGTTAGAATCTATAAGACTTTTAATCTCATTTGCTGTTAATAGAGGCATCACTCTGTATCAGATGGATGTCAAAAGTGCATTCTTAAATGGTTATATAGAAGAAGAAGTGTATGTTCACCAACCCCCAGGTTTTGAAAATACAAAACATCCAGAACATGTTTTCAAACTGAAAAAGTCACTGTATGGTCTGAAACAAGCTCCCAGAGCTTGGTATGAAAGGCTAAGTAACTTTCTGCTTGAAAATGAGTTCACCAGAGGGAAAGTGGACACCACTCTATTCTGTAAAACAGTTAAGAGTGACATTTTAGTCTGTCAAATTTATGTTGATGATATAATCTTTGGTTCTACTAATCCTTCTCTTGGAAGAAAATTTGCTAAGTGTATGCAGGCAGAATTTGAGATGAGCCTCATGGGGGAACTGAAGTTCTTTCTAGGAATTCAGATCAATCAAACTCCAGAGGGAACTTACATTCATCAGAGCAAATACATCAGAGATCTTCTGAAGAAATTTGACCTCTCAGAATGTAAGCCATCAAAGATTCCAATGCATCCCACGTGCATTCTGGAAAGAGAAGAGGTAAGCAAAAGCGTAGAACAGAAAGTCTACAGAGGTATGATTGGTTCTCTCCTTTATCTGACTGCTTCAAGACCTGATATTCTATTCAGCGTATGTATTTGTGCTAGATTCCAATCAGATCCTAGAGAATCTCACTTAACAGCTGTTAAGCGAATTTTCAAGTATCTGAAAGGTACTACTAATCTGGGTTTGTTTTATAGAAAATCTAGTGATTACAGTTTAGTAGGCTACTGCGATGCTGATTTTGCTGGAGACAGAGTGGAACGAAAAAGTACTTCTGGAAGCTGCCAGTTTCTGGGAGAAAATCTGATCTCGTGGTCCAGCAAAAGGCAATCAACTATTGCTCTGTCAACAGCAGAAGCTGAGTACATAGCAGCAGCTGGTTGCAGCACACAGATGCTCTGGATGAAAAGTCAGCTTGAAGACTTCCAGATTTTTGAGAGTAACATTCCTATTCTTTGTGATAATACTTCTGCTATTTGCTTAAGTAAGAATCCTATTTTACATTCTAGAGCTAAACATATAGAAATAAAACATCATTTCATTAGGGACTATATTCAGAAAGGAATTTTAAACTTGAAATTTATAGATACAGACCATCAATGGGCTGATATCTTTACTAAACCCCTTTCAGAAGATAGGTTTAATTTCATTCTGAAACATCTCAGCATGAAAGTATGCCCAGAATGAAAATGCTTTAATTCCATATGTTTATCTTTCAGAATGTAATTATATTACTGTGAACTTCTGATCAATCCTTGTTTCAGAAAGTCAGAACATGCAGATTGTATCAGAGGCAAGTCTAAAGATCTGAGAGTCTAATCTCAAATACAGACGTGCTGATCACTACATCAAACAAGTGTCATCCAATCATCAGCAAATCCCTGAAGCAGAACGCGTGCACGTTTCTGAGAAAGGAAAACGCTGATTGGGTGCATTGAGACACATGTCTGGTAACCGTTTTTAAGTATCTTTCTCAAATCCCCCAAAATCAGCAAGCATTAAATGCAAAAGTAATCACGCTTGTTAATTGCAATCATTATTTTTTTCTCTCTCTTAAAAACGTTTTATTTTTCAAAATAATTTTTGAAAATCCTATTTAAGCACATTACTCTTCATTCTTAATCTTTACGCTTACTCATAATCTCTTAAGAATTTTTCTGCATATCTCCTTCAAAACCCTAGCTTTTCTCAAATCACTCTCAAGCTTTTTGTGTGAGAACAATGGCATCCTCCAGCATTTCTGCAGGAAATCAGAAGAAGGAAACCTCTGAGCAATATCAAGCGCCTACCAGAACTCTTCTCACACCAGTAAAGAATCTTGAGGTTCTCTCTGAGTTAATAGTGGATTTCGAAAGTTTGAAGGAAAATGGATTTGACCTAACTGCTGAAGTCAAAACTCAAAGGTGGGAGAGGTACTTTGATAGATTGGTTGGACCAACCTTCCCAGAGCTTGTCAAAGAATTTTGGATTCATGCCAAGATTGATAAGCATCTAGTCGTCTCTTCTGTTATGGGAAAGAAGATAATAATTTCTGAAGACCTCATTGCTAGGTTAATTGGTCAGAGTGGTGGTGGAGTCCGTTGTGTGGACATGGCTGATAGGTGCCCTGATATTGGTGTGGTAGCAAACTGCATTTTCACCCTTGGTTTTCCCAGCAGCAAAATCAAGGATCTGAAGGATCACTGCAGAGTATGGGCCAAGATTGTTCTAGGCTGTTTCAATCACAGGAAGCCAACAAGCTCTCCTGACTATATAAACGTGGATCAGCAATTTCTGATCTACTTTATTGATCAGAAGGTGAAGATCAATTTGGCACACTTCCTGTTCAATCATCTGAAGACTAGTGTGAAAGAGACTAGAGAAGAAGAAAGGACCAAAAGGGACTGGATACCATTTGGGAGGCTCATATCAGATATTCTGACAGAGAATAAGCTGATAGACTATCTGAGCGAAGCTAAAGTACTGGGCAATTTTGAACCAACTGTTGGAAAAGCGCTGAATGCTAAGAACCTGAAAAAAATGAAGCTGATAGACAATATCAGGAAGGAACCCAGAGCTTCTTCAACTGCTGACATCTCCAGAAGAAGAGTGCCTCTGAGTGATTTCCCAAGATTTTCTGAGATGAAATCCCACCCTGATATGGTTGCCAAGTATCCAGATTCATACAAGGAAGAAGTTGCAGGTTCTAAGCTGAAGATCAAAGATCTGAGTCAAGTTCAACCTGAAGTGACTCAGAAGAAGTCAAAGAAGAGGAAAGCAGAAGGATCATCTCACCAGACTCCAAAGAAACGAGGTAATCCATCTACTGCTCCTATTTCAATTTCAACTACTATTCCAACATCTGTTGCTCCACCCCAAACCTCTCACAGAATTTCCATTCCAATCCCCACTATTGATGAAAACATACCAGAAGACCCTTCTGAGGCCTTACAACTCAGAAGAACCAGAATTAAAATTCCTCTCAAAATTACCAAACAACAACCAACTGTTTCAACAACACCAGCACTTGATAGAGTGCTAGCTGACATTGAGCGTGAACATGCTTCTGTTCAAACTCACTCTGAACCACTAAATATTCCTCCTCCTCAACCTGAACCAGAAATTCGACCTGAACCAGAAATACAACCACAACCAGAACCACAACCAGAACCAGAACAAGAACCAGAACCACCTCTCACAGAAGAACCTCTGATTCATGAACAATCAGAAGTTCCACCCCCTCAACCAGAAAATAATCCTTCCTCACCTCCAACAGAGTTTCATCGCTATGAAACCCCATCTCCTCATCATTCTGATCCCTATTCACCTCAACCTTCACCGCTGGCAATACAGTTGCCATGTGGAACCACCATTGTCAGACCCCAGTTACCATCATCAGAGGAATCAACACCTCCAAAAACTCCAACCACTCCAATAGATATATCCTCTGACTCTGATAACCATCCACCAAAACAAACAGCACCTCAGCACACCTCTGAAAACCAATCCTCTGAAAACCCCAGCAAAATATTCATTGACTTAACAAGTCTTGAACGTCTTGCTGATTTAAGACACAAATTGGCCATTCCCAAACCAAAGCAATTAGATGTTGGCTCTGGTATTTTGGACTTTGAAACAGGTATGCTGCAGTGGATTGCTTCTTTGAAGCAAGTCTGTCCGGGGATGATCGACCCAGCTGCTTCTGATCAGCTCTGGTCTCAGTTCAGAATATGGGTTCGTGCTGAAGCACTCAAGCTGCAGGACGTCAACTATGAGCAGGCTCAACAGAACTTTAGCAAGCTGCTGAAGGAAGTTGAGAGTCAGCTGCCTCAAGAAGTTGTGCTGCCTCTGGACTCTGAATCTTGGGCTGAGAAAGAGCAAGCTGCTCAGGTGGAACCAGCAGAAGAAGACAAGTCTCTTCAAGAAGAAAACCCAGCAGAAGATATAGCTGAAAGTTCTGAGAAGCTTCCTCCTGCTGAAAGTTCTCAAGCTGCCTTGGACAGGCAGGCTCTGGAAGAATTAAGGCTGAATGACTTGCGTCTACAGCAGCGGATGGAAGAGAATGATCAGAAGATGGAAGCAAGAATGAATGTCCAGGACAGCAAGATTGATTCTGTTGTCACCATGGTTCAGAAGCAGAATGCAACTTCTGAAAAGATTCAGGCAATGCTGGAAAGCCTGTTCTCACGCATGCCCCCACAACCTTGAAATTTTCTCATGCATTCTCTATATTTTCTTCATTTTCTGATGTACTTTTGACTATGTTTTGACTATGGTTTGTAATGCTATTTTGCTCTGACTCTGAACTATCTTTAATATTATTAGTTTTTCTGGTCTAAATCATTTTAGCACATCACCAGCACTTTTTGATTGCTGACAAAAAGGGGGAGAACAAGAATGATATTTAAAATCAATAACGGCTAACTAGACAGAAATTCTCAAACATTCTAACTCTATTACTTGAAATATTTTTCTGTTTTGTCTTTAAGTCTACAGGCACAATGAAGACTA
Organism: Vicia faba; assembly: GCA_948472305.1. Taxonomy (NCBI): domain Eukaryota; kingdom Viridiplantae; phylum Streptophyta; class Magnoliopsida; order Fabales; family Fabaceae; genus Vicia; species Vicia faba. Next base: position 1,257,749,297 of record OX451741.1, on the reverse strand, counting down.
GAAGCTCTGATCAAATTGTAGAAGCTCATGTTGCTCTGATCAAATATGAAGTTCTGATATATGAAGCTCTGATCGACCTAACACTCTGATCTGAAGCAAAGCTCTGACAGGAAAAGCTCTGAAGCTCTGCTCTCTGATAAGTCAAAGACTTACAATCTGATGCTCAAAGATAGAAAAAGATCTGACTCTGAAGAACACGCATATCAAAGGGAAGTAACAAACTCAGGGGGAGTATTTCTTAACTCTGACTTCTCCGTACTTCTTATTCTGATACATAGATCTGATAACTTTTCACGTTATTTTTCATTTAAAATATCTAGTTTTTGTCATCATCAAAAAGGGGGAGATTGTTAGAACAATGTTTGAATCTAGTACCCTATAATTAAGTTTTGATGATAACAAAGTGAAAAGATATAGTAGTTAAATATTTTATGATTGAATTGTATGCTACTTAAAATTACTATGCTCTGACTTGCAGATATGCTGATTAAAATAAGCAAGATCACGTTCTCAGCATCAGAATATGAGTTTGCACACCAGCATCAGAAGTTGCTGAATCAGAACGTCAAGATCAGATGATCAACGCTTGCACATGCTGAAGCTTGATGAACAGAACTGCGCGTAAAATACTCTGATACAGAATCAAATCAGTTCATCAGCAGCAAAGCAGAATCAGAATGAGCCAAGCCAGAACGTGCATTGAAGAAGCAACGGTACTGTGCATTGAAAGCTAATCAATACCAACGGCATCATTCTAGACAAGATCTGCTCAGAAAGGAAAGCTTGTTAATAGCATTGAATCAAGAATATTTGCTTCAACGTTCATCTTCTCAAGTGCTATATAAACCAAGCTTTGAAGATTATAATGGCTAATGCTTCCAAACTCTCTACACGCACAAAGCTGATCAATAATCTTCAATCTCCAAGTTTTGCTAAACCACCAAACTCTGATACTCTATTAGCGTTTAGCAACTTAGTATTCTAAGCTTCATTTGTGTAAAAATCACAGTTGTGATATAGTTTTTGTAGAAAACATTTATACACACTTGTTCATTCCTTTGTAAGAAAGTGTTGCCTTGACAAACCGGATTGTGGTTTGAATCAAGAAGGTTTTAGCAGTTGCTAAAGCAGATTTGTATTCAGTTGAATATAGTGAATTAAGACCTCGTTGGAGAGAGGCGAAATCACCTTGAACGGGTGGACTGGAGTAGTTTGAGATCAAACGAACCAGGATAAAAATACCTTGTCATTTGCTTTAAGTTTCCAGTTTTACAATTCAACCCCCCCTTCTTGTGTTTTTCACCCCTTCAACTCCCGCTGGCGGTATGAGCACCGAGGACGAGGAGGCTTATGGCGTCCTGAATAAATTTGTCGACGGTTTCTTCCCTGCTCGGTGGGTTACGAGGGAAGGAAACGACATTCTTGATGAGGATGGCGAGCCGACATTCGAGGCACGTCCGATCAACACCAAGGCGCTCGTCGAGTGCCAGTCTTACGGGTAAGCCGTAGAGCTCTTAGGTTGCTTGCTTGCTCTATTGATAGCCTTCTTTTTTTGTTTTCTTCGACGTGGCTAACCCGAGCACATTTCCTTTGCAGGTCACACGACAGAACGTTGAGAGAGGTTGCTGAAGCTGACCCAAGATAGTAAGATCAGTTAGAGGTTGGTGAAGCCGCAAAAAGCCACGCGAATGGATCCGACCCCCGAGTCGGCCAAGGAAGGATCTAATGGGTGCTCGGGTTCCCGTGACACCGAGCGCCAATCTGCTTTGATTAGCAAGAAACAGAGTCGACCAGAAGGTGGAGTCGAGGTGACCGATGGAGGGGCGGGTGCCCGGGCCTTCAGCCTGCCACCCTGTTTTGTGGAAAAAGACTTCTTTGAGGGGTTTCCCTTGACCGTATCCAACAACGAGGCCGATATCATCAGACGACTCGACAAGGAAGGTCGGAGGAAGCGCCTCGTTGCCAGCATGATCGGGATGGTGAGAATGGCCGAGATGGCGGTTGTCCTTGCGGGTGAAGGGTCATACTCCTTAGATCGGGTCAAAGAGTTGGAGTCGGAGAAGGCGACTCTCGTGGCCAAAACCCGCAAACTGAATACTGCTCTTGAAAGCTCTGAGGAAATGTTTCGGGAGCAGTCCGACGTGTTGTCGGGGGAGAAGGAGAGGGCCGACAGAGCCCTCGAAGAAAAAGAATGCCTCAGCTCGATAATGAGCGGTTGGAGAGTGACAACCAATGGCTATTGAGAGAGGCGAAGATCTGAGGGCTGCTATACTTCCAGCGGATGACGAGCCTGAAGGGGTGGCTGACTTGCCCACGCGTGCTGATTTTATCGCTCGAATACAACTTCTGGAGTCAGAATGTGTTGATGCTTTGTCCGATGGCTTTGAGTCTGATGTGAATCAACTGTCCGTGCTGAATCTGGGGTTGAATACCGAAGGGACTGGGGTTCAGTCCCAGGTTGTTGATGGTCGGGTGGTGCCTTCTCTTGACTCTCCTGACGTCGAAGTTGGTACTCCGAGGAGTGATTAATGTTTTTATTGGTGTATTTGGGCCTGCGTGTCCGCTATTATTTTGGGGCTTGCGTGCCCGCTTTCATTCTTTTAGTGTTGTGGCCATCGTGCCTAAATTGTAATTTTGGACAACGCCGACCCTTGTAGTCGGCATATTATGATTGCTTTGTTTATGACTGTCTACTTGATGAATGATTTGTTTATAGTAGTTATCTGATGAATAACAATATTTGATGTATGTGCCCGACCATTATCGTGGTTGTTATGAATTTTTCACGAAGTTTGTGTTTGTATGGAGATATCTGTTCGACCCTAGTGTCGGTTCAACGCACTTCGAAATGTGTCGAGGGCCCAGAGTGGGGATCCGCGTGACGGGTGTATGATTGTGACCAGGATCCTACGCTCGTGGCGTGAACTGTCCATTGTGAGCTAGGTGTTCTACAATGTTGGGGTACTTTGACAGCGGAGCTCGATCGAGGTGTCCCTGTCGGGCATGAATGTTGTTCGTCAAAGTGAACGAAATTATGCCTTCGTTGGTTGGTAGGTCGGGCCCGTACCTCAACTCGCCTACGTGGTCGAGCTTTTCCCTTCGTCGACTAAAGGCGAACATTCGACGGCAAAAGTCCCCAACAGGTGAGGGGCTTTAGTTATAATATTGTTTTTAGCTTCGCAACATTCTAGGGTCGCGGTAGTGGTTCTCCGTTTAATTGCTCGAGATGATATGCTCTGGTGGCCGTAGCCCCCTGGACGCGATAAGGTCCATCCCAGTTTGCGGCCAACTTCCCTTCGCGAGAATCCTTCTGGTTTCTCCGCAAGACTAGGCTGCCGACCTGGAATTCACATTTTATGAGTTTGTTATCATGGCGTAGGGCTACCTGCTGTTTCAGAGTGACCTCGCGCATGGCTGATCCTGATTGGATTTCTTCAACGAGGTCGAGCTCGTCTCTCAAGGCCTTGTCGTTCATCTCTTTGTTGAGGGGCATTTCAGTTCGCATGGACGACTCCATGATTTCTACTGGGATGACTGCCTCGGTATCGTAAGTCAGCCGAAATGATGTCTCGCCGGTAGTCGAGTGAGGCGTTGTTCGATAAGCCATAAGACGCTGTGTAATTCTTCGACCCATCCCCTCTTGGCTTCGCCTAACCTGCGTTTGAGTCCTCGCAAGATGACCTTATTTGCGGCCTCGGCTTGCCCGTTAGTCTGGGGGTGTTCGACTGATGTAAAATGTTGTTTGGTGCCGAGTTTGGAAACGAAGCTTTGAAAGCCTTGGTCAGTGAACTGGGTACCGTTGTCTGTGACGAGCGCCTGAGGGATCCCAAACCGAGCGAGCACGTTTCGTTTGTAAAAATGCAGAATATTGTGTGAGGTTATTTTTGCGAGGGCTTAGGCATCTATCCACTTTGTGAAGTAATGTACGACCACGACGGGGAATTTGTTTTGGTACATCCCTTGTACGAATAGTCCGAGGATGTCCATTCCCCACCAGGCAAATGGCCATGGGGATGATAGTGTGTTCAACTCGTATGGCGGGGCGAGATGCATGTCGGCGTGCCTTTGGCACTTGTCACATTTCTTGGCGTGGTCTTTGGCGTCTTGCTGCATTGTCGACCAATAGTACCCCACTCACAGTGCTTTCTGTGCTAGGGACTTTCCGCCCATGTGTTGGGCATTAATCCCTTCGTGAATTTCTCTTAGTATCTCGGGGACCGTGGATTCTTTGATGCACTTCAAGAGTGGGATGGAAAATCCCCTACGATATAGTTTGTTCTCGAGCACCACATAGGAGCATGCTCGTTGTTTGGTCGCAACTACTTCTCTTTGGTCCAGGGGAAGTTCCCCCTTCATTAGGAAGTTGAATACCGAGGTCGTCCAGCATGAGTTTTCCTCGATGGCATTTACTTCGGGTAAAGTCATGGATTATTCAATGCTCGGGCGAGATAGGGATTCCTTTATGAGAGATTTATTTCCACCTTTCTTCTTCGTGCTAGCAAGCTTCGAAAGTATGTCGGCCCGTGTGTTTTGTTCTCGTGGTACGTGCCAAATTTCTGCCCGGTCGAACTTTTTCATATGTTCCCTGACCAAGTTTAAATATTCGATGAGGTTGTTGTTTTTAGCCTGGTATCCCCCTTGAACTTGAGACGCGACAAGTCGGGAGTCAGTGAAAATTTGTATTTCGCGGGCGCCTAAATCCTCGGACAGTATTAGCCCTGTGAGCAAAGCCTCGTATTCTGCCTGATTGTTTGAGGTTGGAAAGGAGAGGGTGAGCGAATGTTCGATCACTACGCCTTCCTCGTTCTCAAGGAGGATTCCTGCTCCGCTTCCGGTCGAGCTAGAGGCTCCGTCAACAAAGATTTTCCATTTGTGCTCCTTCCCAGCGGGGGGGTTATTAGCGGTCATCTCCGCGACGAAGTCGGCCAGAGTCTGGGCTTTCAGGGTTTCCTGCTCTCATACTAGAGGTCGAATTCTGAAAGTTCCAAGGACCACTTTAACATTCGGCCTGCCATATCTGGTCGACCTAAGAGCTATTTCACGGGCTGATCCGTTTGTACGACGATCGTGTGCGAGAGGAAATAGTGTCTGAGCCTTCTCGTTGTATTGACGAGGGCTAAAGCCACTTTCTCGATCTGTTGGTATCTAACCTTGGGCCCCTGGAGCGCTTTGCTCGTGAAGTAAACAGGTTTTTGTCCGTCGTTAGTCTCGTGGATGAGGGCCGCACTGACGGCTTCGAAGGAAACAACCGGGTATAGAAATAAGGTCTCCCCGTCGACGGGTCGTGATAGCACGAGCGGCTGTGAGATGCTCTGTTTGAGATGGAGAAGGGCCTGTTCGCATTCTTCGATCCACTCGAAAGCCGCCTCCTTGCGAAGAAGTTTGAAGAAAGGCAGGGCGTGTTGTGTGGATTTTGCAACGAAACGGGATAATGAGGCGAGCATGCCATTCAAGATTTGTATGGATTTTTTCGACGTGGGCGTAGGGAGGTCAGAGAAAGCTCGGCACTTGTCGGGGTTGGCTTCGATTCCTCGTTTTGTTAAGTAGAAGCCGAGGAACTTGCCCGCCTTGACCCCGAATGTGAACTTCTCGGGGTTAAACCTCATTTTGCATTGTCTTGCTTGGGCGAAGACTTCCTTGAGATGAGCAGCATGGTCGGTTTCTACTTGGAACTTGACGATCTTGTCATCCATGTATACCTCGAGCATATCTCTGGTTTGGTTGTGAAAGACTTTGTTCATCATCCGCTGATACGTTGCTCCTGCATTTTTCAGACCGAATGGCATTACGTTGTAGTAATAGTTACCCGAGCTAGTCATGAAAGCGGTGCAGTGTTTGTCACCTATTACCATTAGGATTTGGTTGTAGCCCGAATAGGCGTCCATAAACAATAAAGTTTTATAGTCGGCCGAGTTGTCAACCAGCATATCAATATTAGGTAAAGGAAATGCATCTTTGGGGCATGCCCGGTTAAGATCGGTATAGTCAACGCACATTCGCCATTTTCCATTATTTTTCTTAACAAGTACAACATTTGATAGTCAGGTTGAATATCGGGCTTCATAAATAAAATTTGCCTCTAGGAGGTCTTTTACAGCTTTTTCAGCAGCCTCCGCTTTCTCAGGAGACTTCCTACGCCTATGTTGTACTACTGCCCTAGTGGCTGGATCAATGGCGAGTTGATGACAGACGACCTCAGGGTCGAGACCGGGCATCTCCGCAGCACTCCATGCGAACAGATCCGCGTTTTCCCTCAGGGAGGCCTTGATTTACTTTCTCGCCAAGTTGGGGAGTCCAGTGCCAATCTTCACTCCTCTGCTTGGGCCTTCACCGAGAGGGACGGGCTCGAAGTCCCCATCTGGGATTGGTCGGAGGGGCACCTGCTCGCCGTTGGAGGGCTCGTCCTGGTCGAAGCGAGTGTCTAGAGAGATCGAGTCGACCTTTGGAGGGGCCCTTTGTTCTTCTACTATGACAGGCTCTGAACGATGAGGCTCTGATCACGCAGTTGCAGCTTTCTTGGTGGGTCGTGTGCTGGTGTCGACTGTGCTATATCCCTTGGATGCCGCGTTGAAACACCTTCGGGAGAATGCTAGATCGCCTTGAATAGTGGCGACTCGTTCCCTCTTGGTGTAGAACTTCATCTTTAAGTGGACGGTGGAGGGAACCGCGGTCAGCACTGCCAGTGTTGGCCTCCCGAGGATGCAGTTGTAGAGGGATGGGAAGTTGATGACGAGGAAGCGGACGTTGACCTGCCTGGTAGCAGTATCCTCGTTGAATGTGATCATAAGCTCCACATACCCCAACGGTTTGGAAGTTGAGCCATTAAAGCCATGCAGGTCTGACCCCACGTATGGTGAAAGGTGAGAGTCATCGAGCTGCAGGGTTCTGAACAACTGACTGTACATCACGTCGACGGAACTTCCCTCGTCGACCAGGATGCGATGGACGTCGAAGTTGGCCATTCTCGCCCTTATCAGAAGAGGGATGGCTGAATTGGGGGCCCCTCCGGGAAGCTCCTCGAGGTAAAAGGTGATCGGCTCTGATATGCCTTTCACCCTTTCAAAGGTCACCGTTTGCGAGGGAGCCGCGTCGACCAGTTCGTCCAACTTTCTCTTTGCTGAATTTATGGTCAAATCATTAAACCCTCCACCGTTCATGACCATGGCGGAGGGGAAGTTTTCCCACCTACTGTGCGTAGACAGAGGCTCTTGCAGATGTTCGGGGACGTAGAAGTCCTCAGGTCTTGTGACGGAGAACACAGTTTGGATGGGTGTTGTACCCCAAAATTTGCCCTCTCACTTATCAAGAATTTTCTCACAAGATCTCTTTGACTCAAGACTGCATTAGGGTTTGACCAGCTCAAGACACCTCCTCATGCACTGACGACCAAAATTAGGGTTTGAGTTTTCACAAGTATTTTTAGACTATAAATGCTTCATTTGACTTTCAAGGATCATTATGGACTCCCAAGATTACTCATGTCAAGTTTCAAGCTCTGAATCACATTTTTGATCAGTCAATTGGACAGTTGACCTAAAAATCAACTGTATTGGGGAAAAAGTCAACTATGGCCAATTTACAGTCAAACTTCATAATTTTTTATCCACATTAACATCTTAGACTCATATGTATTATTTGATCAAGTTTGGACCACAACTCCCCAAGAAATTTGATCAAATCATCAAAAGGGCAAAATGGTCAAAATTAGGGTTTTGACTAAGAAAGGGCAACTTTTGATTTTTGACCTAGCAAATGGTCAATTGGTTTAAGGCACGATCTCAAGAGTTCAATTGCATCATCTTGACCTAATGACATGGTTCAAAACATTGCAAATCCATTTGATTAACAGATGAATTTTTCAGTCAACTGATCAAAAGTCAACTGTGCACTGAAAAGTCAAACTTTGACTTTTTGGTCAAATTCAAGTGCCAAGGATCACAATTCATCAAAACATGTTAAAATGTGAAACTTGTTCACCAAGAAACCAAAGATTTAAGATTTGGATTTGAAAAGTTGAAAAATTCTAACTTAGAAAATTTTCCAAGTATAGAAAATTTCTTATTTTTTCTCAACTTTATGCCAAATTTTCACCATGATACAAAATGATTCAAAGGAAGCTCCCAACATGAAAGTTATAGATCTCCATGAAATCTACAACTTTGCTTCACACAATTTTTCCTAAAGATGCTTGGATTTAAATATATGATTTTGTGAATACATGCTCATGAACTAAAATAACTTAGTGAAATTTTGCCCTAGTTAGGCAGATTTTTGACCTAACTTCATGCCAACTTTTCACCTAGTTACAAGAGGAATCTTCAAAAGCATTTCAAAGATGGGTTGTAGAGAACATTACAAGCTTTCCAAAATATCCAAGAACTCCTTGAGATCATTATTGAGTAGGGAGAATCGAAGAGATGAAGTTGGAAATTTCTCACTTTGATTTCAAACTATTTCATGAAGAACAAGTTTTCAAATTTGCAAATTGGCTGTACAATCTTCACTTTTCAGGCCTCAAACTCGTTTGTCACTCCACCATTAATGAATTGCACAAGGTTTCATGCTCTAAAGCCAAGCATTCATTACATTGTACAAGGAAATAGCCATTTTTGGAAGAAAGGCAACATTGCCATTTTAGAAAAAGCATGCTTTTTGCATTTTTTTCATTTCTTGAGCCTTGGACTTGTTCTTTCTGCACAAACCAAGTCTCTAAACCTGAGAAAAACATGTTTAGAGCTTCAAGCCACCCTATAAGCTCAGATTGATGCCTTAAGAAGTCACTTCTCACACTTGCTTCAAAAACAAGAAATGTAGCAAGACATGTGATCTTGTACTTCTGAGCAAGCACAAGTCCTCTAACCTCTTGCTCTATATAAAGCCATCATTTTGCAACTAAAACCATGCATGCCCAAGCTTTGAAACGCCTTAGAATCAGAAATTGCATTACAAGCCTCCTAACTTGCCATTTTGACTTGTGAACTGAATCTTCCATTCCACTCGTGCGTTTTCAGGCCTTTGCTTTCCCAAGCTTCCTTACCATATAAGTAAACTATTCCACACCCTGAAACATCACTGTAACTCCATCTTCCCCATTGTTGAAGTTCAAAAACAGAGTAACACATGTGGACTTCTCCAGACCATTCCATCCACCCTCAAGACAAGCTAAGCATTGCATTAGCTTCCCAGAGGTTCAAGGAAGCTAACATGATCATCACAGCATCCTAAAGCAAGCTCATTTTCAAAACACGATTTCCATTTTCAAGGTGAGTTTTCTGTTTTTCTAACTCTTGATACATGCATAGTTAGCTTTCCATTTGTGAATATAGAATGTATACATCATTGCTACGAAGTTGTACATATCCATAACTTGCATTTATTTGGCCTGAGTTTAGAGAATTTTAAGTTTGAAGTTTCTGAAAAAATTAGGTTAAGAGTTAGGGCCAACAAAATTCTCTCTGATCTTGGACTTATAGTTTTAGTTATGCACATGGTTAGAATCGTGAGGTAAAATGCTATAATGTTCATGTTATCACTTTCCATTTTTATTGAGAAATGAAAAAGTTACAGGAGGTCCGACTGGACAAAGGTTGAAGATGTAGTACAGGGCAAGGAAACATTATATGTTATGTATTTTTGCTTTCATTTAGACTAACGGATGTACAGCCACCCCAGTGGTAAGGCAGCGCACAAAAAGGCCCTAGGTCACGGGTTCGAGCCTTGGCACTGCCTTTTGCAATTTTTCATACTTTTTTCCACTTTTTTGATTGTTTGCAGCATGGGCTTCTGGACATTGGGCCCTATATTTTTGCTAACTTCCTGCCTCCAGTTTGCTCATGGCACCCCTGACCCATATATTTTTATTATTCATTTTATTTTCATTTCTATTTTATTAAATATATTTTCCTTAATAATAAAAGTCATATAAAATATAAAATGATCAATATTATATTTTGTTTTATTTTATTTTATTTTCTCATAAAAAATATTTTTATTTAGTTATATATCATCTATTTTTGTTAAATAAACTTGTAAATTAAATTAAAATTAGGTTAAATACTTATTTTTTTCTTCATACCTATTAAATATTTATTTTAACATATAAAAAGACCAAAGTATTTCATAAATACTGTTCTGGACTGGGCCCGACATGCCCAAAAGCATTACTAAGGCCCAATCCAAAAGGACTTACGGAGGTCCACGCCGGGCAAAGGAGTCACATCCGTGCCCGACATCCTGATGTCCAGCTCGACACCCTGCTGTCTAACTCACGTTGTGATGTCCAGCTCCACCTCCTGTCGTCCAGCTCGACGCCCTGACGCCCAGCTCGACGTCCTGTCGTCCAGCTCGACATCCTGCTGTCCAGCTCGACGTTGTCTCGAGCATCCCAACTAGGGCAGACTCAGTCCACCGTTCCCCCAACGATACTCCGGAAAGACCGCGTCTTCGTCCGCCCGCACTTCACGCAGAACATCCAGGAAGGGGACCACGTGCGGGTCCCCACTACCCACGTAGAACCTGGCAGTTCCTCCATTGGGCCAAATCCGCCCGGCCCAATGAAGGAACCTTGGCCCAGCGCTGGGGGCTATAAATACCCTCTGTTTCCAGAGGGTCAGGTATTGATCATTCTAACCTCAACTTCTATTATCTGCTGGTACTCCTACTTACTTCAGCATCGGAGTGCCTTGCAGGTACCCCCCCCCCCCTCCTCGTTCAAAAAGCTTTCTGCTCGGAGCCAGCCGTGACGGTCCAAACCTTCTGATCAGGTCAGATCAGTGGCGCCGTCTGTGGGAAACAGCTTCCCCGTCTAACGAACAATTCTAAGGACCAAAGCTCAATTCGATTACCTGTCATGGCTGATCCAGCTCGCGAAGAGCAGCACGTCCGTGTCACCGACACTAACAACGGTCCCGCGGACAAGAATGGACACCTGGACAATCCCAGTGATGCCGGCCACAATGCCATCCCTGTGACAACCGCCCCTGGACTTTCCTCCCGCAGGGACGGGAACACTGTGTCATCCTCGACGACTCCTCCAGCACTCGAAGACGACCCGGAAGCTCTCGCCTATCGCAGAGTTGCCCGGTTCTATGAAGTCCCAGTTCCTACCGGGGCAGATGCCACGACTCAGGCACTGTTCGCGGCCATCAACCAGACAAATTATCTCATATTCGCCCAAGGAGAAAGACTAAGGGCACTAGAAAACGATCGACGACCCCCGAGGAGGCATCAGAGGCCACCTTCTCCACCTCCTCGGGTCGAAGCAGTTCGACACCCTACTCCCCCGCGGAGACACTACAGGGAAAACTCTAGGAGCCCCTCTCCCCGACCAAAGCAGAGGCGGCCCCAATATGAGAGACAGCCCGTCATCCCTACCGAAGAACCTAGTCGCGACCCGTCAAGGCACGACAAGAGGCACCACGGAGACGGGCGGGTGACCTTCAACCACCGAGCATCACGCTCGAGGGAATCTCAGCACGATCACCGTGCCAGACATAACTACAGGACTCCTTCTCTTTCTCCGGAGAGGAGCGACGAGGACGACCCTCGCGGTCCCCTGTCGCAGGCCATCATGGATGCACCTATCCCCCCGGGCATGGAGAAGCCCCCGCATCTGAAGGAGTATGACGGCGTAGCAGACCCCGTCGACCACATTGACGGGTTCGAAGCCATGCTTCATTATCACAATGTCGGGGGGCCCATCAAGTGCCGTCTCTTCCCCACAACTCTCAGGAAGGCGGCCATGGACTGGTATAAAGGACTCGCCCCGGGCTCAATTACCTCGTGGCGGAACCTGAAGAACCAGTTCATCAGCTCCTTCACAGCTTCTCGGCGCCATCCGAAGACCGAGGCGGCCCTCGAGGCCATCATCCAAAGACAGGATGAAACCTTGAGGGAATTCATCAACCGCTTCAACCGGGAAGCAATACAGGTCCCCTGCGCGGACCATATGAAAAGATATTTGCTGGAGAGGGGCCTCCTCCCCGGCACAGAATTCAGAAAAGCTGTGGGTATTGAGCCACCTGCAACTTTTGATGCTCTCCTCGACAAAGCCCGAGCATACATGGACTACGAGGAGAGAGAAGCTGCCAACAGGGCACGAGACTCCAGGACTCGCAATCATAGCAGCAGCTCGAGACAAGACCCTCCTCCCCGACGTACCGGAGAGAAGAGGAAGGAAGATCGACCCCGGGAGGTCCGGGAACAAAGGGGCCCCTCGGGCCGTTTCACCGAGTACACTCCGCTCACGGCTTCCCGCGAGCGCATTTTGGCGGAGTGTGCTAGCACAGATTTTAAAGACGGTGGCGTCAAGCGTCCCCGACCAGCTCCTGCCAAGCCAGGGGTAGACAAAAACAAATACTGTCAATACCATAGGAGTCATGGTCATTTGACAGAGGACTGCGTCCACCTCAAGGACGCCATCGAAACCCTCATCAAAGGAGGGAGGCTCGCACAGTACAGGCGAAACGACGCTCCCCGTCGTGACGCCCATGAACCTAAGGAGCCCGAAGAAGATGCCTGACCATCTGACGAGTCGGTGCCAATCCAGACCGCCTTCTCGGTAACCAGGCCCGAGGATTTCGAAATCCCCGAGCTCCTGCAGGAGCCCCTGACGACACACAGCAGGTGGGAATACTTCCCCTCCGCCATGGTCATCAACGGGGGCGGGTTCAACGACCTCACCATCAATTCAGCTAAGAGGAAGTTGGACGAACTGGTCGACGCAGCTCCTCCACAAACTGTGACTTTCGAAAGAGTGAAGGGCAGATCAGAGCCCATCACCTTCTACTTGGAAGAGCTCCCCGGCGGGGCCCCGAATGCAGTCATCCCCTTGCTGATAAGGGCAAAGATGGCCAATTTCGACGTGCATCGCATCCTGGTCGACGAAGGGAGTTCCGTCGACGTGATGTACAACCAGCTGTTCCGGACCTTGCAACTGGATGACTCACATCTGTCTCCGTATATAGGTTCGGACCTTCAAGGCTTCAACGGCTCGACTTCCAAACCTTGGGGTTATGTCGAGCTCCTCGTGACGTTCGGGGAAGGGACAACTACAAGACAGGTGAAGGTCCGCTTCCTCGTCATTGACTGCCCGTCCCTATACAATTGCATCTTGGGGAGGCCGACATTGGCGGAGCTAACAGCGGTTCCCTCAACTGTCCATCTAAAAATGAAGTTCTATACCAAAAAGGCAAGGGTAGCCACCATTCAGGGCAACCTCGCCGCTGCCCGCAGGTGCTTCAACGCCGCTTCAAGGGGACGGGATACCGTCGACGTGGGTACCAGCACCAGACCCATCAAGAAGACAAAGCAAGAGCCAGACAGAGCATCCCCCGAGGTAGAAGTTCAGAAGGCTCCACCAAAGGTCGACTCCATAGCCCTCGACGCCCGCTTCGACCAAGACGAGCCATCCAGCAACGAGCAAATCCCCCTCCGACCTATTCCGGACGGCGATTTTGAACTCGTTCCCCTCGGAGCAGACCCGACCAAGGGAGTGAAGATTGGCAAAGACCTCCCCGACTTGGCCAGGAAGCAAATCAAGGCCTGTCTGCGCGAGAATGCTGATCTCTTCGCCTGGAGCGCTGCAGAGATGCCCGGACTCGACCCTGAGGTCGCTTGTCATCACCTCGCCATTGATCCAGCCGCCAAGGCCGTAGTACAACGTAGGCGTAGGCAGTCTCCAGAAAAAACGGAGGCTGCTGAAAAAGCTGTAAAAGACCTCCTAGAGGCAAATTTTATTTCTGAAGCCCGGTACTCCACCTGGCTGTCAAATGTTGTACTTGTTAAAAAGAATAATGGAAAATGGAGAATGTGTGTTGACTATACCGACCTCAATCGGGCTTGCCCGAAGGATGCTTTTCCTCTACCTAACATTGATATGCTGGTCGACAACTCGGCCGGCTACAAGACTTTGTCGTTCATGGACGCCTACTCGGGATACAATCAAATCCCAATGGCTCTGGGCGACAAACGCTGCACGGCGTTCATGACCAGCTCGGGCAACTATTACTACAACGTAATGCCCTTCGGACTGAAGAACGCCGGTGCGACTTACCAACGCATGATGAACAAAGTGTTCAACAAACAAATTGGCGACATGCTCGAGGTATATATGGACGACATGATCGTCAAATCTCGAGCAGACACCGATCACGCAGCTCATCTCAAGACAGTCTTTGCCCAAGCAAGACAGTGCAAAATGAGGTTCAACCCCGAGAAGTGCACGTTTGGGGTTAAGGCAGGAAAATTCCTCGGATTCTATCTAACAGAACGAGGGATTGAAGCCAACCCCGACAAGTGTCGGGCATTCTCCGACCTCCCGACACCAACGTCGAAGAAGTCGATACAGATCATGAACGGCATGTTGACGTCACTATCACGCTTCGTCGCGAAGTCCGCCCAGCACGCCCTTCCCTTCCTCAAACTCCTTCGAAAGGAAGCAGCCTTCGAATGGACTGAGGAATGCGAACACGCACTTCGCCATCTGAAGCAGAGCCTGTCTCAACCGCCCGTGTTGTCTCGACCAGATGACGACGAACCACTATACCTATACTTGGCAGTATCAAACGAAGCCATCAGTGCAGCCCTTGTCCGCGAGACCTCTGACGGGCAGAAACCTGTCTACTTCACGAGCAAAGCCTTACAAGGCCCCGAGAGCAGGTATCAACAGATAGAAAAGGTTGCTCTGGCCCTCGTCAACGCTGCGAGGAGGCTCAGACACTACTTTCTAGCCCACACCATCATCGTGCGAACCGATCAGCCGGTGAGGCAACTCCTGGGTCGGCCAGATATGGCGGGCAGAATGCTGAAGTGGTCCTTGGAACTCTCTGAATTCGACATTCAGTACGAAAGCAGGAAGGCCCTGAAAGCACAAGCCTTGGCCGACTTCGTCGCGGAGATGACCACTAACGACATTCCCCCGGGGAAGGAACACAAGTGGACCATCTTCGTCGACGGAGCCTCCAGCTCGTCCGGAAGCGGCACAGGGATCCTCCTGGAAAACGAAGAGGGTGTGGTAATCGAGCACTCCTTGGTTCTCTCCTTCCCGACGTCAAATAACCAGGCAGAGTACGAAGCCCTGCTCGCAGGACTGAGATTAGCCGAGGACCTAGGAGCCCGCGAAGTTCAAATTTACACCGACTCCCAGCTCGTCGCTTCTCAAGTACAGGGAAGCTACCAGGCCAAGAACGACAGCATCATTGAGTACTTGAACTTAGTCAAAAAACACATGGCAAAGTTCGTACGTGCAGAAATCTCTCATGTTCCCCGCGAGCAAAACACGAGGGCGGACATATTGTCCAAACTCGCAAGCACACGAAAGAAGGGCGGGAATAAATCCGTCATCCAGGAATCCCTGACACGTCCGAGCATCGAGCCACCCTCGACTACGGTCGAGGTCCACGCCATCGGGGATACCACGTCTTGGATGACCCCGGTTTACAATTTCCTAACAAAGGGAGAACTCCCGTCGAACCAGGCCGACGCTGCCATAATCAAGCGACGAGCATGTTCCTATGTTGTTCTCGAGCAGAAACTGTACCGAAGAGGATTCTCCATTCCCCTCCTGAAATGCATCGACGAGTCCGCCATCCCTGACGTACTGCGGGAGATACACGAAGGGATCAACGCCCAGCACATGGGCGGCAAATCCTTGGCAAGGAAAGCCCTTCGAGCAGGATACTACTGGCCGATGATGCAACAGGACGCCAAGGAACACGTGAAAAAATGTGACAAGTGCCAGAAGCACGGGGATATGCACCTCGCCCCCTCGCACGAGCTGAACACATTGTCTTCCCCATGGCCGTTCGCCTGGTGGGGCATGGACATCCTCGGGCCCTTCGTGCAAGGGACCTACCAGAACAAATTTCTAATCGTCGCCGTGGATTACTTCACGAAATGGATCGAGGCCGAGGCACTCGCAAAAATCACCTCACACAACATCCTCCATTTCTACAAAAGAAACGTGCTCGCCAGGTTCGGAATTCCGCAGGCACTGGTGACCGACAACGGTACCCAGTTCACCGACCACGGATTCCGAGACTTCGTCACCAAACTGGGGACCAAACAACACTTCACGTCGGTCGAACACCCTCAGACCAACGGGCAAGCCGAAGCCGCGAACAGAGTCATCCTCCGAGGGCTCAAACGTCGACTCGGCGAAGCCAAAAGAGGATGGGTCGAGGAGCTCCACAGCGTCCTGTGGGCATACCGCACCACACCCCACTCAACGACGGGTGAAACACCATTCCGACTAACGTACGGCACCGAAGCTGTCATCCCGGTCGAAATCATGGAACCATCCCGACGAACAGAGGAACCCCTCGACGAAGAAATGAATGACGAAGCACTAAGGGATGAACTCGACCTAGTCGAGGAAATCCGATCAGGGGCTGCCCTGCGCGAAGCAACCCTGAAACAACGAGTGGCCCTACGCCACAACGACAAGGTCATCAAGCGCGAGTTCGAAATAGGCAGCCTGGTACTACGCAGGAACCAGAAAGACTCCCGCGAGGGGAAGTTGTCCGCGAACTGGGAAGGACCTTACCGCGTCCACGGCACCACGGGTACCGGGGCGTACTACCTCGAGCAGTTAGACGGAGAGCCACTACCACGACCCTGGAATGCTGCTAAGCTAAAGCAGTACTACAGTTAGAAACTGTCAACACCTGGAACCCTCGACCAGCAGCACCCGCGCTCGGTCAACGAGGAAAAACGTCCAATTTCGTACAAGGCTAAGGTACAGGCCCCACATACGACCAAAATGGCACAGCATCGCGCGGTAAACGATGACGATCAATAGTGCCCGACGTGGACAGCTATACCGAGCCCCGCCGTCGTCGTACCTATAAGGCAGAACACCCAGCTCGCGATGGGCAGTTCACGCCAAGGGCGAATCGTCCCTAACAGGCTCCACGCCCGACTGAGCAGCTTCGCTCCGAAATGCCCGACATTCCATCAAGAATAACGGGACATCTACAAGGGTCAAAAGAAAATCTCTCCCCTCGAGCGCAACACTTAGGTGGTTCTGGCCGATCGAAATAGGTCCGGGAACACATACAAACGGAGTCGAGCATATTTGCTCGACAAATCAAGGCCACTTACGGGGACTCCTCGGGCCCGTGGCTTAGCCTAAATTCATACAAGCACATGATTTCATACAAGGGCAAAAATCCAAAATGTAAAACAACATTGATATAAATGCCCGAAGGCAACAAAAACAATAGTAAACCGACCAAGAAGGCCGGCGATGTTCATAACATACAATAACGGGCACGCAGGCCCAAAGAATACAAATATCAAGGGCACGCAGGCCCGCTATCCTACTCAGACTTCCGCGGAATCATCATTGCCGGCATCAGGAGAGTCGGGCGGAGGTATGATCACGCCACCCACAACCCGGTGTGTGTGACCGATACCCTCGGTGACCAGGCCAGGGTTCAGCAGGGAGAGCTGATCGACCGCAGAATTGAACCCGTCCTCCAGGGCACCGACGCAGTCCACTTCGAGGAGTCGGATGTGGGCGACCAGCTCCACCCGACTCTTCAAAGCTTCTATGTCCTCGGGCTCATCTTCGGCAGGTTGAAGGGCAGCATTCAACTCCTCGACCTGCTTACCCAAGCGTTCGACCTCGGCCGCCAGGCGATCCCTATCGGCCCGGAGAAGCTCCCCTTCCTCAGTCAGCCTCCCCGACTTCTCCCTCTCCAGGGTCAGCGCCTCTCTCTCAGCATCAAGCATCACGGTCTGCTCGCGGAACATCTCCTCGGAGCGTTCCAGAGCAACCTTCAACTTCCGCGAGTTCGCAGTCAGGGTCGCCTTCTCCTGCTCGAGTTCTTCAACGCGGGCAGCATCCCCTCCATCCTCAGATAGCACCAAGGCCATCTCGGCCATTTTTACCAGCCCATCCACGCTGGCGGCCAGATACGCCTTCCTTTCCTCTTTACTCATCTTCTTTATGGCCGCAGCTTCATGAGCAACCACTGTCGGAGGGAATCGCTCGAAAAAACCCGCCTCTTCGAAGCAAGGGGGGAAGGCGAAAGATTTCACAGCACCTGCATCCTCCCCGACAGTCGGACCACCTTCCACGCGGGTCCTCTTCCTCTGCGTCAAAACGGCACTGGGGTCAATCTCCTCGACTTCTGGATCTGAGGCGGGTCCCGAGCTCGACGGAGAATCCACCCTCACCGGCTGAGGAGCGTTTGGACTTGGAGGTGGGCCCATTCTCGTCGCCTGAGGGGGCTTCACGACCCTCCTTCCTCGCCTCTGGTCGGTTGATAATTTCAGGAGCCTTTCATGTCGGCTAGCCATCGTACTTGCACGAAATAAAGGAAAAGTCAGTATCGAGCAAACTACATGAGTAAATGACAAATAAAATTTCAAAGCAAACAACCTAACAGGCGGGCAACCTGCCTGTAAGTCGGACACTCCACCAGCGCCTTGGTGTCGATCGGACGGGACTCGAACGTCGGGTAACCGTCTTTGTCCAGGATATCATCCCCTTCCCGCGTAACCCACCGGGCGGGATGAAAACTGTCGACAAACCGGCATAGAGCGTCGTATGCCCGCTGATCTTCCGAGCACATGTCCCCGACAGCGGTATGATAATAACCGGTCCCATGCTCGTAATGTCGGGACATCCAGTACACCGGGAATCTAGCCCTACGACCCAATACAGGGCTCCCGTCGTCGGCCACCATCGTTTCCCCATCATCGTCGCTCACTGGCCCCTCCTCCTCGAAAAGGGAATCTAAAGCAGCGTCGGTAATTGGGCGTACCACGTACCACTTGTCTTTAAACCCCCTCACGGAGTCCATATACATCTTAAAAAGTCTCCTCGACTGCTTCAGGGACACCCAGCTGTGCTTCCCTCCTCGGGACTGACGCTGCAGGTGAAATACCCGGAAGAAAAGAGGGATGGTCGCCCCGATCCTCAGGTAGCGACACGTCAACTCAAACGCCCGGATGAAGGCGAGAGAGTTTGGGTGTAGCTGGGACGGGGCCAGCTCCAAGTGCATAAAGACCCTGGCCTGAAAATCAGTGAACGGCAGCCGCAGCCCTAGGTCTTTAAACGCGATCTCGTACATCGCGAGGCTGTAATTCGGATAGACCGAGCAAATCCTTGCGCCGGTCGACGGAATCATGACTACGAAGTTTTGTTGGAAGCCAGGCTCGTCCTGACCCTCTTCAATGACAGTGAATGGATGTCGGTCATCCCGACTATATACCGACGCTGTCCCCCGCGGCTCGACACCCACCCATTCCAGCAATGGGTCGGTCACGGTATCAATCAGGGTGGCCAACTCGTCGGCACTCTGTTCTTCACGATCACGACGTCCGGAGGAGCTCGGCTCGTCCGCCATGGTTACCTGCAGAGCACGGGAAACCAATCAGTTGAGCACGAAGTCCTATGCTCGACAAAATCATGTCGTCCCATACACGACTACACAAGTCCGTTTCCACAAATGGATGCCTCCCCGACTCTCCTGAACCCGGTGTTCTTCCTCAAACCAACTGCGCGGCCACTCTTCAAGCATGTCGACCCGAGGTATGAACATGGCGAGCCGCACTATGAAGCCCACGGCCACGACCATGAACATACCGGGCACGGTCATGAATCAGGCGCCCCGGATCATGAAGACCCCGGGCAGCTCTGAAGTTTTTCACCTAAAACTATGAATGTGCCGGCCACAAACATGCGTTTGCCGGTCCTAGACATGAATATGTCGGGCAAAACACGAGTTTACCGGGCTAATCCCACGCGCACGGTTCTAAAACATCCACAAATTCCAGGAATCATGCATTCTAAACGGAAAAATGAAGAAAGTAGATCACTTACTTGGATCAAAATGTGGGGTTGGCTACGAAATGGAAGAATCTGAGACGGGAAGTCGCAACTGGAGAAAGTGTGGGAGAGCAGCAACAGAGAGAGCACGGAGAGCGGAAAACGTATTATGGGGCCCAAGGTTCCTATTTATAGTGATGACGTGGAATACCAAACGTCACTTCGGGTAACCACGGACTCCATCTCCTCGACGCGCTGCTCCCAACGCAATGATGGCCCTACCCCCATAGGGTGGCGGCACAATTCCCGAAGTTTACCTCGTGTGCTCGACCGACGCGCCCGACAAGGATTCCCCGCGCATCCATCTCCGAGGACGTCTTCGAGCACGACAAGAGGAGGCCCCTCGAGGGGCCCCCACGTCTATCCCGGGCACGAGACCCCAACGAGGGAATAACTGGTTCAAGTCATGGCTCCTCGCCAAGGAACCACGACTTGGGGGGCTCCTGTTCTGGACTGGGCCCGACATGCCCAAAAGCATTACTAAGGCCCAATCCAAAAGGACTTACGGAGGTCCACGCCGGGCAAAGGAGTCACATCCGTGCCCGACATCCTGATGTCCAGCTCGACACCCTGCTGTCTAACTCACGTTGTGATGTCCAGCTCCACCTCCTGTCGTCCAGCTCGACGCCCTGACGCCCAGCTCGACGTCCTGTCGTCCAGCTCAACATCCTGCTGTCCAGCTCGACGTTGTCTCGAGCATCCCAACTAGGGCAGACTCAGTCCACCGTTCCCCCAACGATACTCCGGAAAGACCGCGTCTTCGTCCGCCCGCACTTCACGCAGAACATCCAGGAAGGGGACCACGTGCGGGTCCCCACTACCCACGTAGAACCTGGCAGTTCCTCCATTGGGCCAAATCCGCCCGACCCAATGAAGGAACCTTGGCCCAGCGCTGGGGGCTATAAATACCCTCTGTTTCCAGAGGGTCAGGTATTGATCATTCTAACCTCAACTTCTATTATCTGCTGGTACTCCTACTTACTTCAGCATCGGAGTGCCTTGCAGGTACCCCCCCCCCCCCCCCCCCTCCTCGTTCAAAAAGCTTTCTGCTCGGAGCCAGCCGTGACGGTCCAAACCTTCTGATCAGGTCAGATCAAAGTATTTCATAAATACCATATATTATTTTCAATACAGAAATACAAAAATACTTAAAGAAATTTATTTTCTTTTAATAAATTAGAATTAGGGTTTAATCAAAATCTTTTCTAAAAAACAATTTCCTTCCTTAATTAATTTGAAATAATCTTGATTTACTTATTAGGTTTAGGATTAAAACTTTTTCACATAAAAACTAAACAAAATCTTCTTTGCATACATATTTACATATTTAATTTATTTTGTACATTATTTATTTCAATACTTGTATAAATTCAATTTGGCTGTAATAGATTAATTAGGTTTATATTATTGCAATCCCCATTCCCACAAAATGTTGTAATAGCGTAGTAATCTTTAAATTTCGCAATTTATCGCTTTACATAACATGTTAGTAATTAGGGTTTGTATGGCAAGATAAAATCAACCAAATAGAAAACCCTAATCCAAGATAAAATCAAGCATGAAAATGACACACTTGCACACAAGACACCCTTAGGGTTATCCCACTTGGTCGCCTTATACAAAATTGTCATATTACGCATGTAAAGTGTCTTAGCAAAAACAAACAAATATAAGATCATAGACCCTCGATGACGCTATTCAAAGTTGCTTTACAAAAATGATCTTGGTCCCTCAAAAATGCTAAGATACTTTACAACATTGCTAATCATGGCCATACGATGATCCGCGCCCGTTCCGTTTACATCCAAAGATAGGGTTGCTGACCAAATCAATGGTAAGACAACAATATCAAAGGAAAAGAAAATGAACAAGAAAGACATTTGAGTAGGTAGATTACTTTTAGTTACTTGCTCCATTTCAAACAAATATCCTTGCTATTTTCAAAACAAACACACATATTTCAAAACATCTTACAAACTTGAAAACATTTTCAAAAAGACAAACATCTTTGTATACATTCTTACGAATGAGAATCATTGCAAAGATTGCCTAAACAATGGCCTCTTTTTACAAAATAATTTCAAAACTACACAAAGCACTATTTCAAACAAAAGCAAGTGATGTAGCAAATAACTAAGAGCCCATGGAAAACCATGGATGAAAAGGGTGTTAAGACCTTCCCCTTTCATAATCTACCCCCCGAACTCAAGAAACAATCTCAAAGGTCTTTCCTGTGCTTTTTCACCTTTCCTTTTGAATAAAAAGAAAAGTCGGTGGTGACTCTTACTAACCGCAACATTTACGATAAAACGCAAAACCTTCAATTCGGTTCTCCCACCGTATCACAGAATTGGCGACTCTACTGGGGAGTATTCTAAAAGTGGGGTTACCTTAGAGATTAGATCATATTTACTTGCTTATATTGTTTGATTTGTTTGCTTTACATTATGGTTCTTTGTTTGGGTTTGAATCCTCTACCCGGATTTGGGATACATTATAGGTAAGTAGCAATACATTGTGGAAACTGTGTGGGGTATACCGATATGGTCTAATCAATAGCTACGTTAGTGCGACATATTTGTTGGTACCGGTAGCCTTTGAGTTAATCAAAGAGAATACGGGTCCCCTGAGTGATGTCATGAAGCACTAATGAACTTTTAGAACCTTTACGTGACCAACTTGGCCTTTAGGATGTAGTGAGATGACCGGCTTTGGTGCAGTTCGAAGTTGGTAGATACTCGATACTACACTCATTGAGGTTTGGTTTCTTGGAATATTTCGGTCTCCATTAAAGAGGCTTGAGTTGAAACAATGACTAAGGAAACAATCCGGTGATATTGAGTTCCTTAGAACCTAGTTACTATTACTAGGACAAGTTTGAGCCAACTAAACTTCAAGAAGGTGCTTACCTATAAAACTCCATGCAAGCCTAAACTTAGGACTTGCTTGCTTTGCTTGTATATGCATACTTGTGCATAACATCATGGACATTATGAATATCATATACATCCACTAACAATTTCAAGAATTTTGGGATTCATCTTTGTTCTTGTTTTGTAGGAAATGGATTCATTTCGCAGGAAAACTATTCAAGTCAACATTGTAAGAATTCCTCCACAACTTAAGGAGCTAGCTTCAAGAATTCCTGAGAACTCTCCATTCACCGAAAGACATGGTCGTCTACTCAACTTGGTCACCTCCAACACATATGAGGATATGATGAAGGTGCTCTTTCAGTTCTTTAATCCTTTGCACCATTGCTTCACATTTCCCGACTATCAGCTTGTGCCTACTTTGGAAGAGTTCTCCCAACTCTTGAGGATTCCCATTCTCAATCAAATACCTTTCAACGGTATGGAAATAGATCCAAAGCCAGAAGAGATTGCTCAAGCCTTACACTTGCAATTATCTGATGTCACAACTCATTGGGAAATAAGGAGTGGTGTCAAAGGTTTCTTAACAAAGTTCCTGTTTGAGAGAGTCCAAAGCTATTGGAATTCCCTAGACTTGCAAGCCTTTGAGGAAATTGTGAATCTCCTCATCTATGGGATGGTTTTGTTTCCAAATCCTGACCAACTCATATATGTGAACACCATCAAAATCTTCATGTCACGCAACCTGGTGCCTACATTGCTAGGGGATATCCTACACTCTTTTCACACTCACACAATGAGGAAAAGAGGTGTCCTTATGTGTTACACTCCTCTCTTAGCAAGATGGTTTATTTCTCATCTTCCCAAATCATTCTTAAAGAATGAGCAAGGTTCAAGGTGGTCACAAAGGTTGATGACGCTCAAGCATTCAGACATTCATTGGTGCTCCCGTTCCAAAGAGAATGTTATCATTGTCGACCGTTGTGGATAATTTCCTAATGTCCCTTTACTTGGCATTATGGGAGGAATCACCTACAACCCATGCTTAGCCTTAAGGCAGTTTGGTTATGCCCGAAGGGATGGCCTGCACGAGATGCTGATTCAAGGTTTGATATTCGACTACGACAACGACGATCAAGGTCTTCGCTAGAGATTTATCCGAGCTTGGAGGATGCTAAACAAAGTGGATAGCAAAACTTTGGGGCACAATAATTCCATCCCTCTTGAGCCTTACCTCAAATGGGTACGAACTCGCGCTCAGAGTCTTATGATGCCTTACCCTTCCATTCTCCCGGTAATCATTGAGATTGTCATGGAGGGAGACGTTCCATACACTATCCTACATCCTGACATGCCCACATCTCTTGAAGACCTCCAAAGGGATTGGATACAACTCAAAGGAGAGCGAGATACTTTTGAATCCCAATTCTACGCAAGCGAGAAGAAGGTTTTGGAGCTCACCAGGCTACTTCATGAGGAGCAGACTCTGAATGCCTACATCGCACCAAAGAGGATGCGCACTACTTTTCTATCTTAGAGCTTTTGTATTATTTTTCCCAAGGGGCATTGATGTACTCAAACTTTATCTTATTAATATAACGTGTGCTTCTTTTTCTGTCTAAAACAAATTTGAATCTTTGAAATCCTTGAAAACATCGCATAAACACATATCATTCATCATAACATAAGTAGGTTTTTGCAACAAGTCTCCTCGTCTCTCTACTGTTTATTTCAGTTGGATGGATCTCGAGCAAACAGTGAAAGATCTCCAAGCCCAGAATACGCAGTTTCAACAATTACTCATGACCCTAGCCAAGGGGAAAGAAGAATTGAAGACTCTGCTAGCTGAAGAGAGGAAAAAGAAAACAAAGAAGGTGACCAGAGTCTTAAACATGGGGAGAAGATTTCAGGGGCAGACAAGAAGGACTTTGAATTTTGCAACAACATCCGGTGAAGGAGAAGTGAAAGGCAAGGAAACAATTGTCCCGTCAGAATCGGAAGAAGAGGAGGAAGAAGAGGAAGGCTACTCTGAGGAACAGTATCCTCCAGCTGATGACAAGTACATGCATCTTGAAGAACGTTTGAGCGCGATGGAAATACAAAAGGTGTCGGGCTTAAACTTTGAAGAATTGGGAATAGTGTCGGGGATAGTGATTCCTCCGAAATTCAAAGTGCATATGTTTGCAAAATATGATGGAGTGTCATGCCCTAAAATGTATCTCCGGTCATACGTGAGAAAAATCCAACCCCATACTGCTGATAAAGACTTATGGGTACACTTTTTCCAAGACAGTCTGCCTGGTACTCAACTTGACTGGTTCTACCAACTAGAAAGGACTAATGTTCACAATTGGGAAGATCTTGCCGCAGCTTTCTACAAGCAATATCAATACAATGCTGATTTGGCGCCTACCCGTACTCAACTCCAGAGTATGGCCATGGCCTCCAATGAAGGTTTCAAGGACTATGCACAAAAATGGAGAGATTTGGCTGGAAGAGTTCAACCCCCTCTGTCTGAGAGAGAATCAGTAAACATGTTTTTAGGCACTTTATCTGGTCCTTTCTTCAATCATTTAATCGGAAGTTCATCTGCAGGCTTTACCGAACTAATATTAACCAAAGAAAGGGTGGAAGCTGGCATAAAAAGTGGAAAGATTTAGAAGGATTCATCTTCTTCTACAGCTGTAAGGAAACCTTTCATCAGGAAGAAAGAGGTAGCTGTTGTATATCCGTAAAGGAACCAAGATAGGGCCGAACGCCGACCAATGGTGGGGGCTGTTATGATTCTCAAGCCTACAGCTGATCAACAAAGAAGTAATCAACCAAGGGTGGAAAGGCCAGTCAGGAAATTCACCAGAATCAACATGACTCTGTCTCAAGTATTACCGCATCTTCTAAGATCCAACTTAGCAACCTTGAAAGAAGCTCCAAAAAACCCCAATACAACATCCCCTCATTATCACCCCAATGCCCGTTGGGCATATCACTCTGAAAGTCCCGGTCACGATACTAATAACTGTTGGGCCTTGAAAAACAAAATACAAGACCTCATTGAAGCAAAAGAAATTGAGTTTGATGCGCCCGAAAAGCCAAATGTCATTTCTGCTCCTATGCCCAGACATGGTCACAATACCAATGCTATTGAAGAAGATTTATTTGTTACCACAGTTGATGAACTCATGACTCCACTACCAACCATTAAGATGAACTTGTTGAAAGCTGGTGTGTTCCCGGGCTGTAATGAAGCTTGCCATCTCTGCTTATCCTCACCAACTGATTGCCCTTTGTTGAAAGCAGGAATTCAGCGCCTGATAAATAACAAAGAGATTTTGTTTGAAAATACTCCTGTTTCACCTATTCTTGTTGAAGATGTTTCAATCATTACCGTTTCCGCCAATTCTTCCAGGGTCTCCACCAAAAGACCCGTTAGAATTACATCAGTTTCGAAAGCAGCTCCTCTAATAATCACAATGCCTGGGCCAGTCCCATATAAATAAGACAAGACCGTGTCGTGGAATTACGGAGGGGATATTTACTACCATGGAATCAAACAAGACTGGCCGGCCACTGAAGAGATAAATTCCGAAGAAGAAGATGCCGACATCAGCAATATTGCCGGAACTAGTAAAATTACCCGAAGCGGTAGGATCTTTTCTCCAGAAATCGCTCCCCAAAAGAAGTTTCTGGACCCATGATCATCCCTATGACTGCTCCAAAGGATACTTCCGTACCCCTAATCATCTCTGCAAGTTCTCCTATTGACAAAGACGTTACAACCCCTGTTATCATTCCTACCAACACTTTTGTTGCTGAAACTCAAGGAAAGAGTATTCAAGTGGAGCCTGTCTGGACGAAGGCTCAATCACTGACTATCCCTGAGACATCCAAGAAATAAATGGAGGAGATCCTAAAAATTATAAAGAGGAGCGACTACGATGTAGTTGAACAGTTGGGGAAAACTCCCTCCAAGATCTCCATGCTGGCATTACTACTGTGTTCCGAGGCACACGCAAAAGCGTTGGTGAAGTTTCTAAAAACGGACCATGTGCCTCAAGAGACGTCTGCTGATCAATTCCAAGACTGCATGGCCAGCCTAACTGCAGATAACGGCCTAGGCTTCTCAGATGTTGATCTAACACCGATGGGAAGAAAGCACAATGAGGCATTACATGTCTCAGTAGAATGCATGGGCACAACTCTGGCCCATGTTTTGGTGGATACTGGCTCATCCCTGAATGTATTACCCAAAAAAGCTCTTGACAGACTTGACTGTGAAGGATTGACTTTAAAGCCAAGCAACATAGTGGTAAGGGCTTTTGACGGTTCGAAGAGGATGGTGCACGGGGAAGTGGATATCCCCATAAAGGTTGGAACTCAAACTTTCAATTCAAACTTTTATGTAATGGATATCCGCCCTTCTTACTCCTGCTTGCTAGGCTGACCATGGATCCATAATGCTGGCGCTGTTACCTCTATATTGCATCAGATGCTGAAGTATCAGGTTCAAGGGAAGATTATCACTCTCCATGGAGAGGAAGAATACATGATCAGCCATCTCAATTCCTTCAGATATTTGGAATTGGACGGTGAATTCATTGAAACTCCATTTCAACACTTCGAAGAGGTCCCCCAAGAGGTGTCAGCGACCAAGGCTGTTCCCAAGATTACAAGGCCTCCACTCCGGATGTCGTATTGAAAGATGCTAAAGCAGTGGTGGAAGAAGGTGGATGCACTATCTGGGGGCAACTTCCATATATCCCATATAAATCTGATAAGTTTGGCTTAGGTTTCACTTCAAGCGCTCAAAAGGCTGTACGCCATGCCCGTGCTGGGGGGCCACCCTTGAAGATCAGCAACCGTGAGGTCAACGCGATAGAAGATGGTGAAGATGGATGCAACTTGGAGGAATGGATCTTTCCGACTGTCAATGGAGGGCTCAACAATTGGGAGACTAGAGACTTCATCCCAATCACTTTCATCCCTTAGTAATTTATCTTTACATTTTTGTTGGATCTGTAATATTCAAAACAATTCGCACTCTTAAAACCTTGTGTCTTACCCGAGGCACAATGGTCCATTTGTAAGGGTTATTATTTCATATTCATATGACATCAATGAATCATGGACGTTTTCGCATTCAAACTTTTGCGCTCATTGTTTTTCTTTTACATTTTATTTTCTTTCAAAGATAGTTATACCCTTACACACACCCACACTCACAATGCAGGTATCCATCGATTATGGATCCCAGGGGTAACGATACTGCTATGGTCTTTTGTGACTCTGAGAGTCTAATCTACCAAGCTGAAGACGAAGGTGAGGAAGATTGTGAAGTACCAGGGGAACTGGCCAAACTGCTACAACAAGATGAAAGAACCATCCAGCCTCATGAGGAACCCGTGGATACAATCAACCTAGGTACCAAAGAAGACAAAAAAGAGGTCAAAGTGGGCGCCAATCTAGAACCCAGTGTCAAGAAGCGTCTGATTCAACTGTTGCATGATTATGTCGAAGTCTTTTCCTGGTCATATGAAGATATGTCGGGACTTGATGAAGATATTGTGGTACATCGTCTACCTACGGGAGAGGATTGTCCTCCAGTAAAGCAAAAAGTACGTCGGATGAGGCCTGATATGTCAGAAAAGATTAAAGCGGAGGTCATGAAGCAATTTAACGCTGGATTCTTGGCCGTCACCTCTTACCCCCAATGGGTTGCCAATGTTGTTCTTGTGCCTAAAAAGGATGGCAAAGTGAGAATGTGTGTGGACTATCGAGATTTGAATAGGGCAAGCCCCAAGGATGACTTTCCACTCCCCCACATTGATATCCTAGTTGACAATACGGCACAACACAAAGTGTTTTCCTTCATGGACGGATTCTCAGTTTACAACCAAATCAAAATGGCACCTGAGGACATGGAGAAAACAACATTTGTCACACAGTGGGGCACATTCTGCTACAAGGTATTTCCATTCGGACTGAAGAATGTTGGGGCAACCTATCAGCGCGCCATGGTAGCTTTATTTCACGACATGATAACTCATGAAATAGAAGTCTACATGGACGATATGATAGCCAGATCTCAAACAGAAGAAGAGCATCTTGATCACTTACAAAAACTGTTTGAGAGACTGAAGAAGTACAAACTGAGGTTGAATCCAAACAAGTGCACATTTGGGGTACGGTCTGGTAAACTCTTAGGATTTATCGTCAGCAACAAAAGTATTGAAGTAGATCCTGCCAAGGTAAAAGTAATACAAGAAATGTATGCTCCTCGTACTGAGAAGGAAGTCAGAGGTTTCTTGGGACGTTTGAACTACATTGCCAGATTCATATCTCACCTGACAGCTACTTTTGAACCAATCTTCAAACTATTGAAGAAAGATCAAGTAGTCAAATGGAATGACGAGTGTCAAGTTGCTTTTGACAAAATCAAATAATACTTACAAGAGCCTCCTGTGTTGATGCCACCAGTCGTGGGAAGACCTTTGATCATGTATCTGACTGTTTTAGAAAACTCAACGGGGTGTGTATTGGGGCAGCATGACGAGACTGGCTGAAAAGAGCACGCTATTTACTACCTGAGCAAAAAGTTTACCGACTGTGAAACCAGATATTTACTGCTCAAGAAAACTTGATGCGCTCTGGCATGGGCTGCTCGCCGGCTAAGATAGTATACGTTGACTCATACTACCTTGTTGATATCTAAGATGGATCCGATAAAGTACATCTTCTAGAAGCCTGCTCTTTCCGGGAGAATAGCTAGATAGCAGATTATCCTGACAGAGTACGACATACAGTATACTACCCAGAAAGCTATAAAGGGCAGTGTACTAGCCGATCACCTTGCTCACCAAGCTGTGGAAGACTACCAGTCCATGAAGTTTGAATTCCCGGATGAAGACATCATGACATTAGACAATTGCAAAGAAATCAGGCCATATGACAGACCTGAACAAGGATCCCGATAGACCTTGTTCTTTGATGGAGCATCCAATGCACTTGGTAATGATGTCGATGATGTACTCATATCTCCGGAAGGGTGTCATATGTTAGAACATAGTTTGATTCTACAACCCTTGGTTAGAGTTTTGATGATAACAAATACAAAGAATAAATAAATACAAAGAATATATACAAAGAACAAATATGCTCCTTAAAAATTATGTTTTATGTATGCAGAAGTTCTGATCAGATCAGCATCAGAAGCCATAAAGTATTACATGCTAAAGCAATCAGATTATACGCTGAAGATTGGTGACCAGAACCTGCGCTCACTTACAATAAACTCTGATTCTGAACAAAGACATATCAACCAAGTCATCAATATTCTGAAGCGTCATCATCAGTAAGGAAAGAAGACTTTGAAGCGTTACTGAACATTCAAGACAAAATTAATTCTAACGGCTTTCTTCAGACAAGATCTTCTCCAAAAGGAAAGTGTGTTATTAACATTAAACTTGCTTTATGGACAATGTCTTTACCTTGCCTATATAAACAAGTCTGCTTGCAAAAAGAAGCACGCACGTACATACAACAATTTGCTAAGATCATCAACCACGCATATTCTAGCTCAAGCAAATTCATTCTTTATTCTAAGCTTAACCTGTGTAATTTATCATAGTTGTGATAAACCGTTTTTTATTAGAAAAACAACAACACATTTTGTTTAATCATATTGTAAAAGAGATCCTTGAGATTAACCGGATTGTGGTTGTACTCAAGAAGACTTTAACAGTTGTTAAAGTAGTGATTGTAATCCTTTTGAGTTTAGTGGATTAAGACCTCGTTGGAGAGAGGCGAAATCACCTTGACGGGTGGACTGGAGTAGTTTGAGATCAAACGAAGCAGGATAAAAATACTGTGTCATTAAGCTATTTTTTATCCAAGTTTTCAATCCAACCCCCCCTTCTTGTGTTTTTCACATCTTCAATTGGCATCAGAGCGCCTGGTTCTGAGCTTAAACACTTAACCGTGTCAGTACAAGATCCAAGCTTCAGAAAAATACTATGGTGGGACCAAGCCAAAACATCAGCAATGACAACAATGAAGACAGAGACAGATTCAGTGGTAAACCTCCAGTCTTTGATGGAGAAAACTTTGACTACTGGAAAGACAGAATTGAGAGTTTCTTTCTAGCCCATGATGCTGATCTATGGGACATGGTGACTGATGGATACACGCATCATGTGGATGGACGTGGTCAGAAGATAGACAGGAAAATGATGTCTGATCAGCAAAAGCGTGAATTCAGAAACCACCACAAGGCCAGAACTATTCTCCTCAGTGCCATCTCATATTCAGAATATGAGAAAATATCAAACAGAGAAACTGCCAAGAATATGTTTGACTCTCTGAGAATGACGCATGAAGGCAACATTCAAGTCAAAGAAACCAAGGCCCTTACGCTCATTCAGAAGTATGAGGCATTCAAGATGGAAGATAATGAATCAATAGAAACTATGTTTTCAAGATTTCAAATTCTTGTTGTTGGACTAAAAGTTCTTGACAAAGGGTATTCTACTGATGATCACGTTAAGAAGATCATCAGATGCTTGCCCGAGCAATGGAGGCCAATGGTCATAACACTTAAGCTAGCCAAAGATCTCAACAAAATATCTCTGGAGGAACTTGTTAGCTCCCTCAGAAGTCACGAGATAGAGCTAGAAGAAGATGAACCTCAAAAGCAAGGTAAGCCATTAGCTTTAAAATCTAACAGAAAATCTGACTCCAAAGCTTTGCAGGCTGTGGAAGAAACCTCTGATGGATCCTCATCAGAAGAAGATGAATTGTCTCTCCTCTCCAGAAGGTTGATCCAACTGTGGAAACAGAGACAAAGGAAGTTCAGAAATCCCAGAAGATCGGAAAATCAGAATGAATCCTCATCCAGATACATAAGGTCAAAATCCTCCTCTGGACACAGAAGATCTGAAGGTTCTTCAGGACACAGAAAGCCAAACAACAAAGACATCATCTGCTATGAATGTAACGAGTAAGGGCACTACAAAAGTGACTGCCCAAAGCTTCAGAAGGAGAAGCCCAAAAAGAAGTTTATCAAGGAAAAGAAGAAAAGCCTCATGGCTACATGGGATGATTCTGACACATCTGAAGCTGACTCAGAGTCAGATGATGAAAGAGCAAACATAGCTCTCATGGCAAACGTATCAGAAGATAGTGAAGCTTCTGGTTCAGACTCAGAGTCAGACACTGAAGAGGTATTCCCTGACTTTACCATAAACTTTACTAAGGCTGAACTTTCTGAAAGCCTAAATGAAATTCTGGAAAGGTATCAGCAGATCAGAGTCAAATTGAGAAACCTGAAAAGGAATCTTGCTTCTGACTCTGATAAGACTGAGAGTCTCAGATTGTAGAATTCTGAGTTAAGAAAAAAAGTTTCAAAATTAGAAAACCAGTTGCAAAATTCTCAGAAGGAAACAATCTCTGAACTCCCAACAATGTTGATGAGATCATCAAAGAGTATGATCACAGCTTTCAGAAGTTTCTAGCTAAAAACATAGACAGAAGCAAGATGGCTTCAATGATCTATGGAGTTCGCAGAAATGGCAGAAAAGGGATAGGATATCAAGGTAAGGTACCTACACCAAAAAATGCCATGGACTTAGTTATAAAACGCACACCACTCAATTCACATTTCATATATGGGCACACACATGACATAAAATACACAAGTAGTGATTATTCTGTCAAACGAAAATTCAACCAGAATTTTGGTAAAACTAACAAATCAGGACCCAAGAGAATGTGGGTACCTAAGGATAAAATCATACATGTGGCAGATATCTTTAGCAACAGGGCTAAGACACCAATCATGGTACCTGGACTCTGGCTGCTCACGACACATGACGGGAAGAAGGCATATATTCCAAAGCCTGGAACTTAAGCCTGGAGGCCACGTGGGCTTTGGAGGCAATCAAAGAGGAAAGATCATTGGCTCTGGAACATTAGGTAATGGAAATCTTCCCTCTATTAGTAATGTTTTATTAGTTGATGGATTAATGCATAACCTGTTATCCATAAGTCAATTAAGCGATAATGGTTATGATATAATCTTCAATCAAAATTCATGCAAAGCTGTTAGTCAGAAAGATGGGACTATCCTATTTAATGGAAAGAGGAAAAACAATATTTATAAAATAAAACTTTTTGAACTAAAAGATCATAATGTAAAATGTCTACTGTCTGTTAACAACGAGCAATGGATCTGTCACAGAAGATTGAGACATGTTAGTATGAGAAGAATATCTTAGATTAACAAACTCAATCTGGTCAGAGGACTTCCTAACTTGAAGTTCAATTTAGATGCTCTGTGTGAAGCATGTTAGAAAGGCAAGTTTGCAAAACCTGCTTTCAAATCCAAAAATGTTGTTTCCACCTCTAAGCCATTAGAACTTCTGCATATTGACTTATTTGGACCAGTAAAAACTGCTTCACTCAGTGGCAAGAAGTATGGGTTAGTAATCGTAGATGACTATAGCAGATGGACATGGGTAAATTTCTTAAGACACAAGGACGAGTCACACTCTGTGTTTGTTACCTTATGTAACCAAGTTCAGAATGAAAAGGATCTTAGAATTGTCAAAGTCAGAAGTGATCATGGTGGTGAATTTGAAAATAAAGATTTTGAATTATTCTTTAATGAAAAAGGCATTCTGCATGATTTCTCTTGTCCTAGAACTCCCCAGCAAAATGGAGTTGTAGAACGAAAGAACAGAACATTGCAAGAAATGGCCAGAACCATGATCAATGAGACTAACGTTGCTAAGATCTTCTGGGCAGAGGCAATAAACACAACGTGTCACATTCAGAATAGAATCTCCATAAGACCTATTCTGGAAAAGAATCCATATGAATTGTGGAAGAACAGAAAGCCCAACATTTCTTATTTTCACTCATTTGGATGCACATGTTTTATTTTGAATACAAAAAATTATTTGAACATGTTTGACTCTAAAGCACAAAAGTGCATTATGTTAGGATACTCTGAACGCTCAAGAGGGTACAGAGTATACAATACAGAAACACATATTATTGAAGAGTCAATCAGTGTTAGGTTTGATGATAAGCTTGACTCTCAAAAGTCAAAGTAGAACGAATTCCTTGCAGGTATGGAAGTTGAACTCATAGGTACTGAAGATAACTCATCAGAGGCTCTCAACAGAGATACTCCCTCAACAGCAGAAAGAGTTACTACAAGCAATCCAGCACCTTCTGTTGATCAACTTCAGAAAAGACTATCCAGAAGCAGCATTGATCACCCAGAAGATACAATTTTGGGAAGGAAGGAAGATCCAATCAGAACAAGATCAACTTTCAGAACTCTGAAGAATCCCTCATGGGATTGGTTTCTCTGATTGAACCAACAACAATTGATGAAGCACTTCTGGACAATGACTGGATTCTGGCAATGCAAGAGGAACTAAATCAATTCACCAGAAATGACGTATGTGATCTGGTTCCCAAACCAAAAGGGTTCAACGTCATTGGTACAGAATGGGTGTTCAAAAACAAACTGAACGAACAAGGTGAAGTCATCAGAAACAAAGCACAACTGGTAGCACAAGGTTATAGTCAACAAAAGGGGATAGGCTATACAGAAACCTTTGCTCCAGTCGCCAGGTTAGAATCTATCAGACTCTTAATATCATTTGCTGTTAATAAAGGCATCACTCTGTATCAGATGGATGTCAAAAGTGCATTCTTAAACGGTTATATAGATGAAGAGGTATATGTGCACCAACCCCCTGTTTTTGAGAGTTCTAAAAATCCAAAATATGTTTTCAAACTAAAGAAGTCACTCTATGGTCTGAAACAAGCTCCCAGAGCTTGGTATGAAAGACTAAGTTACTTCCTGTTAGAAAAGGAATTCACCAGAGGGAAAGTGGCACAACCTTGTTCTGTAAGACAATTAAGAATGACATGTTAGTTTGTCAGATTTATGTTGATGACATCATATTTGGATCCACTAAACCCTCTCTGGGAAGAGAGTTTGTAAATGTATGCAGGCAAAGTTTGAGATAAGCCTAATGGAGGAACTCAAATTCTTTCTGGGCATTCAAATAAATCAAACTCCAGAAGGAACTTACATTTATCAGAGCAAATATGTTAGAGAACTTCTGAAGAAATTTGATCTCTCAGAATGTAAGCCCTCAAAGATTCCAATGCATCCCACGTGCATTCTGGAAAAAGAAGAGGTAAGTAAAAAGGTAGAACAAAAGGTCTACAGAGGTATGATTGGTTCTCTTCTCTATCTGACGGCTTCAAGGCCTGACATTTTATTCAGTGTTTGCATTTATGCTAGATTCCAATCAGATCCTAGAGAATCTCACTTAACAGCAGTTAAGCGAATTTTCAAGTATCTGAAAGGTACTGCTAATCTGGGTTTGTTTTATAGAAAATCAAGTGATTACAGCTTAGTAGGATACTGTGATGTTGACTTTGCTGGAGACAGAATAGAACGTAAAAGCACTTCTGGAAGCTTCCAGTTTCTGGGAGAAAATCTGATCTCATGGTCCAGCAAAAGACAATCCACAATAGCACTATCAACAGCAGAAGATGAATACATAGCAGCAACTGGATGTAGTACGCAAATGCTCTGGATGAAAAGTCAACTTGAGGACTTCAACATATTTGAGAGTAACATCCCTATCCTCTGTGACAATACTTCTGCTATTTGTCTCAATAAAAATCCTATTTTGCATTCTAGGGCTAAGCATATAGAAATAAAACATCATTTTATTAGGGACTATATTTAGAAATGGATTCTTAACTTAAAATTCATTGACACAGACCATCAATGGGCTGATGTCTTTACAAAACCTCTTTCTGAAGATAGGTTTAACTTCATTCTGAAACATCTCAGCATGAAGCCTTTCCCAAAATAAATTGTTTTATTTACATATCTCAACCTTCAGAATTTTAGTTATTTTCTGTGAACTACTGATCAACCTGCCTTCAGAATTTTAGAAGTACAGATTGGATCAGAATCTATCCATAAAGATCTGAGCATTTCATTTCAAGGATAGAAGTGTGTTGTTCACGTAAGTAAACAGTTGTCATTCATTAATCAGCTACCTTCTGAGGCTGAACACACGTTCACTTTTCTGAAAGGTCAAAAGTGCTGATTGGGTGCATTGAGACACATGTCATGGGTAACCGTTCCAATATCTTTCTGAATCCCCTAAAATCAGCTGTCATTAATGCTTATAATCATGACTAATTGTTTCTCTCTCTCTCTTACAGTTTATGCTTTCAAAATCTATTTAAACTCAAGTTTCACTCTTTACACTCTTTCACTTTTACTCTCTCAATACATTCTAATTGTTTTCAGTTCGTACTTTCAAAAACCCTTTCATCTTTCTCAAATTTCTTGTGTGAACATGGCTTCTTCAAGCGTCCAAAACACCAGTGCTCAGGGAACTGAATCTATGGAACAGTACGAAGAACCATACATAACTCTTCTCACGCCCATTGACAACCTTGAAGTTCTTTCAGAACTGATTGTTGATTTTGAAAGTCTTCAAGAAAATGGCTTCAATCTTTCTGAAGAGGTCAATGCTCAAGGATGGAATAGATATTTTGACCGTCTTCTAGGGCCAACGTTTCCAATTCTTGTAAAAGAATTCTGGATTCATGCTTCCTCCTCAAACCATCAAGTTACTTCATATGTCATGGGGAAGAAGATTGTCATTACTGAAGACCTAATTTCAAGACTCATCGGTTACAATGGTGGAGGTGTAAGGTGTATAGACATGGCTGAAAGATGTTCTAATGTTGCTTCAATTGCAAGGGAAATATTCACTCTGGGTCTATCCTCCAGCAAGATTAGGGATCTGAAGGATCATCACATAATCTGGGCTAAGATAATTCTGGGATGCATCAACCACAGGAAGCCAACCAGCTCTCCTGATTACATAAACATTGATCAGCAGTTTCTGATCTACTTTATCTCCAAAAAGACTAAGGTAAATCTCCCTCACTTGCTATTTAATCATCTGAGGACCAGTGTAAAGGAAACAAGGGAAGATGAGCGTACCAAAAGGGACTGGATACCCCTAGGAAGACTCATATCAGATATTCTGACAGATAATAGGATGATAGAGCATCTAACTGAAGCACAGGAAATTAGCTCACTAGAGGAAACTGCTGGAAAGCCTCTGAATGCAAAGAATCTGAAAAATATGAAAATTATTTGGAACATCAGAAGGAACCCAACGTTACTTCTTTTGCAACCATCACCTCCAGAAGAATTCCTCTGGATGATTTCCCTTTGTTCTCTGAGATTGACTCCAAGCCTGAGATAATTGTCAGATATATGGATGCGTGTAAGGCAGATGGAACTGCACCAGGGTTAAATATCCAGGACTTGCATCAGGCGGCTCCAGAAGTTGTGTTGAAGAAGACTAAGAAAAGAAAGGCAGCAGCAGAAGGTTCATCCCAAAGGACTCCAAAAGCTTCTAAAAAGAAAGATAATCCTTCTTCTGTTACTGTTTTAGAATCAATAACTTTATCAACATCTGAACCCATAACTACCCAATCAGAACTTCCAACCCCACAAACTTTTGATGACTTTGACATAGGGTTTGATCCATCAAAAACTCTAAGTCTAAGAGAAACTCACTCCCTTCCTATCAATCCAAATCCTGAATCAACTCAACCAGAACTTGCCAAAGTTCTGTCCGATATTGACTCTTTTGACCAAGTCATTTCATCTCCCATATCACAAAATCCAAATCCTCTAATCCCTGAAAATCCAAACTCCGAAACTACAACAGATGTTCCACAACCAAATATTCCACTACCTCTCTCTCCACAACAAGATATTCCTCATCCACCATCTCCTCAACCAGAACCTCACAATCCTTCAACCAACCAATTTGAAGATCCTACTTCAGACTCAGATACAATCCCTATTCCAGAAATCACTGAACCACTTGCCATTCGTATGCCTACCACCATCCTGGACATTCCACAAATTCCTTCTTCTCTAGAATCCACACCACCAAATTCCCCAACTAGTCCAATTGTCATACCCGACTCTCCAACTCCCTCACCCAAGAGCAATCCAACTGACAATGCAAAACATGTCATTGATCTAACTGCATTAGAACGATTAGCTGCTATATCTCACAAAACTGCCATTCCTAAACCAAAACCAACTGAACCCACACCAGATGTTGGTACAAGTTTATTGATGTTTGAAACAGGAATGCAGAAATGGATAACCTCCTTGAAGCAAGCTAGTCTACAGATGACTAACCCTGCTGCTTCTGATTATCTTTGGACAAGTTTCAGAAACTAGCTAAGTTTTGAAACATTAAAGCTAAAAGAACAGAGCTATGAACAGGTTCAACAGAATTTCAGTGATATGCTACAGGTTTTTGAAGACCAAGTTCTGAGCCATCTGCTCAAGAAGGATATTCTCCCTCTGGATAATGCTCCCTGGTCAGAACATCGTCTCTCAGATGAAGTTCAACCAGAGTCAGAAGGACTCACTCTGACTGCTGCTCTAGAAGAGATGATTTCAGCAGAGGAAATGGTTCAATGTGATCAAGTTGCAGAATGCTCTGAGAAGCGTCCAGATACTGAAGAATCTCCAGCTCCTTCCTATGATAGGCAAACTCTGGAAGAATTGAAGAGAGCAAATGTTGTTATCCAGGAAAGGTTGGATAAGCAGGAGGACACTAACAGAGAAATCAAAAGCATTCTTAGCAAACAGGAGGAAACCAACACCCAGATCAAGGGCTTGTTGGAAGCTTTGTTCACACGCCTTCCTCCTCCCTCTTAGATTCTCTTATGTTTTTAAATCTGTTTATCTGTAACGTTTGTTTTACATTGCTTCTGTTCTGAACTACTTATCATTGCTTCTTGTTTTTAATATAAATCAATTGTTTTTGCTCTGATTATACTGTATTTTTGATAACTGACAAAAAGGGGGAGAAAGTAAGATATTTTCAATAACGGTTTACTGAGACAGAAGTCTCAAACATTCTAAACTACTTAACCTCTATCTTCTGAAGAGCTTGAGAAGGTACAAAACTCTGATAAAAGACGCAGTTAAACTCTGATGCTCAAAGA
Organism: Vicia faba; assembly: GCA_948472305.1. Taxonomy (NCBI): domain Eukaryota; kingdom Viridiplantae; phylum Streptophyta; class Magnoliopsida; order Fabales; family Fabaceae; genus Vicia; species Vicia faba. The sequence continues at coordinate 1,257,710,492 of OX451741.1, read as the reverse complement.
CTCAAAGAACTTAAGGGAAGTAATCAACTCAAGGGGAGTTTTTCTTCTATATTCTAAACTTTTTATTCTTTATTTTTTAATTGAAAAATCTGGTTTTTGTCATCATCAAAAAGGGGGAGATTGTTAGAACATAGTTTGATTCTACAACCCTTGGTTAGAGTTTTGATGATAACAAATACAAAGAATAAATAAATACAAAGAATATATACAAAGAACAAATATGCTCCTTAAAAATTATGTTTTATGTATGCAGAAGTTCTGATCAGATCAGCATCATAAGATAAGCCATAAAGTATTACATGCTGAAGCAATCAGATTATACGCTGAAGATTGGTGACCAGAACCTGCGCTCACTTACAATAAACTCTGATTAGGAACAAAGACATATCAGCCAAGTCATCAATATTCTGAAGCGTCATCAGCAGTAAGGAAAGAAGACTCTGAAGCGTTACTGAACATTCAAGACAGAATTAATTCTAACGGCTTTCATCAGACAAGATCTTCTCCAAAAGGAAAGTGTGTTATTAACATTAAACTTGCTTTATGGACAACGTCTTTACCTTGTCTATATAAACAAGTCTGCCTGCAAAAAGAAGCACACACGTACACACAACAATTTGCTAAGATCATCAACCACGCATATTCTAGCTCAAGCAAATTCATTCTTTATTCTAAGCTTAACCTGTGTAATTTATCACAGTTGTGATAAACCGTTTTTTATTAGGAAAACAATAACACATTTTGTTTAATCATATTGTAAAAGAGATCCTTGAGATTAACCGGATTGTGGTTGTACTCAAGAAGACTTTAACAGTTGTTAAAGTAGTGATTGTAATCCTTTTGAGTTTAGTGGATTAAGACCTCGTTGGAGAGAGGCGAAATCACCTTGACGGGTGGACTGGAGTAGTTTGAGATCAAACGAACCAGGATAAAAATACTGTGTCATTAAGCTGTTTTAGATCCAAGTTTTCAATTCAACCCCCCCTTCTTGTGTTTTTCACATCTTCATCATACTCCCTTTACTGCCAGACTTTGCTTTAATTGTACGAACAACATGGCGGAATACGAAGCGTGCATCTTTGGTCTCAGAGCTGCCATAGACTCGGGGATCAAATTATTGGATGTATTCAAAGACTCAGCCTTGGTCATCATTCAAATCAAAGGAGATTGGGACACCAAACACCCTAACCTTATCCCTTACAAAGAACATGTTTTGACATTGTTACCACACTTTGAGAAGATTACCTTTGAGCATTTTTAGCGAGAAGAAAATCAGCTAGCAGGCGCTCTAGCCATAATGTCATCTATGTTTAAACTTAATTGGGATAACGAGGCTCCCCAGATCACCATCGAACGAATGGATAAACCAGCACATTGTCACGAGATTAATACTGAAGAAGTAATGGACCAACCTTAGTTTCATGAAGTCAAAAGGTATCTCGAGGCTCAAGAATATCCAGAAGGAGCTTCAATCAATGATAAAAAGTTCTTAAGGAGATTCTCTGCTAAGTTCTTCCTTAGTAATGGCATCCTGTATAAACACAATCACGACTCTGTGTTACTTCAGTGCGTAGATAAGGTTGAAGCTGAAAGGATCATGGCCAATTTACACGAAGGCACTTTCGGCGCCCATTCTAGTGGGCATACAATGGCAAAGAAAATCCTACGGGCAGGCTATTACTGGTCTACCATGGAGGCAAATTGCTATCAACACTCCCGAACCTGCCATAAGTGCAAAATTTATGCTGACAAGGTGCACGTACCTCCGGTTCCTTTGAATGTCTTGACGGCTCCCTGGCCCTTTGCTATATGGGGAATAGATATGATTGGGGAAATCAAGACGACAGCCTCCAATGGACACCGCTTCATCTTAGTGGCCATTGATTATTTTACAAAGTGGGTGGAGGCAGCTTCCTTCGCTTCCGTCACCAAGAACGTTGTTTCCCGCTTCATCAAGCAAAATCTCATTTTCCGATACGGTATCCCCAAAAGGATCATCACTGACAACGGTACAAATCTCAACAACACTATGATCACCGCCTTGTGCGAACCATTCAAGATTCAACATCACAATTCTTCTCCTTATCGGCCGAAGATGAATGGTGCTGTCGAAGCTGCGAATAAGAACATTAAAAAGATCATATAGAAAATGACAGTCACATACAAAGACTGGCATGATATGCTACCATTCGCTCTCCACGGGTATCGTACCACGACTCACACATCAACTGGGGCAACACCCTATTCTTTGGTATACGGCATGGAAGTCGTCCTGCCTATTGAGGTTCAGATCCCCTCTCTGAGGATTATGAAGAATGCAGGATTGAACGAAGATGATTGGATCCAGAATCGACTTGATCAACTGAATTTGATTGATGAGAAGAGACTTACTGCTGTTTGCCATGGTCAAATGTATCAAAAAGGGATGATCAAGGCTTTCAACAAGAAAGTCGAACGCCAAGTGTGTCAAGTTGGGGATCTAGTGATCAAATGCATCATATTTCCACAAGGTGATCCCAGGGGCAAATGGACTCCTACATATGAAGGACCATTTGTAATCAAAAACATTTTCTCCGGTGGGGCAATGATCTTGACCACCATGGATGGTGACGACCTGCCACACCCTGCGAACGCGGACATAGTCAAAAGATACTACGCATAAGAGACCCGCTAGGTTGACACACCTAGGCAAAACAAGGGCATCCCGGTGAACCAAAAAGGTTCGGGAAAAAATTATGGATAAAACAAAAAAAATCTGTACACCCGGCAAGTTGAAAACCCGAAAGGGAGACTTGAGCAAAAAAGGGTTTCCCGGTGGACTGAAAACCCGAAAGGGCGGTCCAAGCAAAAGTTAGGGAATTAAAGCGTATGACTATGTCTCGTTGGATCACTTTATGGACAAACTTTGGTTTCCACTGAAAAAATCAGAGGTTCTGATCAATTCATTCATCTTCGGACAAGGCAACAAATAGACAAGACGCTCGAAGATACGAAGGCTATAGCAGAATGGAAACCCCATGGGATTTTTTGTACACATAGCTATCTTTTCTTTGTATCAAAATTTTCATTTTTTTACGACAACATTCTCTTACTAGAATGTTTGTCTCCTTGTACAAAAAATACTTATTCAAAATCAATACAAAATATTCCTTTGAAAGTGCAAAAAACTATTTGTCTTTTCTTTACGCTTGTTTTGTTTACAAAGACGTCCAATGATTCATTGTTGAGCATATGCATTTGAACATAATTACTGTTTACAAATAAACGAAATGAAAAGAGGCGATTACTGATAGGCTGAAAGAATAGAGAAATGTCTCTAGGCTATTCCATAAGTAATCCCCGGCAGTGTGTTGTTCAAATCCCCAGCGGAATGAGGTTTCTAATTATTGATTCCCAGTAGAAGTTGGCAAATTTCTCAGGGCTCCCCAAAAGGTCTTACAAGCAGCACATGGCATTTACAACAACGTTTATTTCTTAAAACAAAAATTCATCAACGTGAAGATTTACACTCCATATCTTCAACAGAAGTCAGGGATTTATTTTCCCTAAATCAAACAACAATGCAGCAAATCAACTCACATACGCATACATCGCATTCATATATCATAAACATGGATAAACACGAAGGCATACAACATAATTCCATTATGCATACATTTCATGTATCATGACTTGGCATTTTAAGCTAATATTTTACCCTTTTCAGGATAAGATTAACAGCTATCATTAACAATGTTCAGAGTTTTCAGATACAGTTCAGATACGCTTCAGACGCGGATGCCATCCTGATACTCATTCAGATTCAACTTCTGATACAGTTCAGATACGCTCCAAACACGAATGCCATTCTGGTACTCATTCAGATTGAACTTTTCAGATACGCTCCAAACACGGATGCCATTCTGATATTCATTCAAATTTTAACTTTTGATATAGTTCAGATACACTCCAAATGCGGATGCCATCCTGATACTCATTCGGATCTCAACTCTTGATACAGTTCAGATACGCTCCAAACACGGACGCCATTATGATGCTCATTCGGATACAACTTTCAGATACAGTACAGATACGCTCCAGACACGGATTCCATTCTAATATTCATTCGGATTCTACTTTCATATACAATACAGATACGCTCTAGACACAGATGTCATTCTGGTACTCATTCTTTTAGCTTACAAATTACAATTCAACAATCACTCTCAGATGGCATCTATTAATCCCATCTCCCAAAACTTTCTATCACCTCTCCAAATGGCATATGTAAGCCCATTCCCTCGATCATTACATCATCAAGTGCAAATTTATGGGCACTCTAGTGTCCAATCATCTTCCACCTTCAAGTCACGAATGGCAAGATTCTCCAGTCTAACTCTTCAGGTTTAAGAAGATTGAATAGGGGCAACTGTTATACCCCAAAATTTTCCCTCTCACTTATCAAGAATTTTCTCACAAGAACTCTTTGACTCAAGACTGCATTAGGGTTTGACCAGCTCAAGACACCTCCTCATGCACTGATGACCAAAATTAGGGTTTGAGTTTGCACAAGGATTTTTGGACTATCAATACTTCATTTGACTTTCAAGGATCATTATGGACCCCCAAGATTACTCATGTCAAGTTTCAAGCTCTGAATCACATTTTTGATCAGTCAATTGGACAGTTGACCTAAAAATCAGCTGTATTGGGGAAAAAGTCAACTATGGCCAATTTACAGTCAAAATTCATAATTTTTTATCCACATTAACATATTAGACTCATATGTATCATTTGATCAAGTTTGGACCATAACTCCCCAATAAATTTGATCAAATTATCAAAAGGGCAAAATGGTCAAAATTAGGGTTTTGATTGAGAAGGGGCAATTTTTGATTTTTGACCTAGCAAATGGTCAATTGGTTTAAGGCATGATCTCAAGAGTTCAATTGCATCATCTTGACCTAATGACATGGTTCAAAACATTGCAAATCCATTAGATTGACAAATGGATTTTTCAGTCAACGGATCAAAAGTCAATTGTGCACTGAAAAGTCAAACTTTGACTTTTTGGTCAAATTCAAGTGCCAAGGATCATAATTCATCAAAACATGTTAAAATCTGAAAAATTTTCACCAAGAAACTAAAGATTTAAGATTTGGATTTGAAAAGTTGAAAAATTCTAACTTAGAAAATTTTCCAAGTATAGAAAATTTCTTATTTCTTCTCAACTTTAGGCCAAATTTTCACCATGATACAAAATGATTCAAAGGAAGTTCCCAACATGAAAGTTGTAGATATCCATGAAATGTACAACTTTTCTTCACACAATTTTTCCTAAAGATGCTTGGATTTCAAGATATAATTTTGTGAATACATGCTCATGAACTAAAATAACTTAGTGAAATTTTGCCCTAGTTAGGTAGGTTTTTGACCTAACTTCATGCCAACTTTTCACCTAGTTCCAAGAAGAATCTTCAAAATCATTTCAAAGATAGGTTGTAGATCACATTACAATATTTTCAAAATGTCCAAGAACTCCTTGATATCATTCTTGAGTAGGGAGAATCGAAGAGATGAAGTTGGAAATTTCTCACTTTGATTTCAAACCATTTCATGAAGAACAAGTTTTCAAATTTGCAAATTGGTTGTACAATCTTCACTTTTCAGGCCTCAAACTCGTTTGTCACTCCACCATTAATGAATTGCACAAGGTTTCATGCCGTAAAGCCAAGCATTCAATGCATTGTACAAGGAAATAGCCATTTTTGGAAGAAAGGCAACATTGTCATTTTAGAAAAGCATGCTTTTTGCATTTTTTTTCATTTCTTGAGCCTTGGACTTGTTCTTTCTAGATAAACCAAGTATATAAACCTGAGCAAAACGTGTTTAGAGCTTCAACCACCCTATAAGCTCAGATTGATGCCTTAAGAAGTCACTTCTCACACTTGCTTCAAAAACAAGAAATGTAGCAAGACATGTGATCTTGTACTTCTGAGCAAGCACAAGTCCTCTAACCTCTTGATCTATATAAAGCCATCATTTTGCAACTAAAACCACGCATGCCCAAGCTTTGAAACACCTTAGAATCAGAAATTGCATAACAAGCCTCCAACCTTGCCATTTCTGACTTGTGAACTGAATCTTCCATTCCACTCGTGCGTTTTCAGGCCTTTTGCTTTCCCAAGCTTCCTTACCATATAAGTAAAATATTCCACACCCTGAAACATCACTGTAACTCCATCTTCCCCATTGTTAAAGTTTAAAAACATAGTAACACATGTGGACTTCTCCAGACCATTCCAGCCACCCTCAAGACAAGCTAAGCATGCATTAGATTCCTAGAGGTTCAAGGAAGCTAACGTGATCATCACAACATCCTAAAGCAAGCTCATTTTCAAAACACGGTTTCCATTTTCAAGGTGAGTTTTCTGTTTTTCTAACTCTTTATACATGCATAGTTAGCTTTCCATTTGTGAATATAGAATGTAGATATCATTGCTATGAAGCTGTACATATCCATAACTTGCATTTATTTGGCATGAGTTTAGAGAATTTTAAGTTTGAAGTTTTTGAAAAAATTAGGTTAAGAATTAGGGCCAACAAAATTCTCTCTAATCTTGGACTTATATTTTAGTTATGCACATGGTTAGAATCGTGAGGTAAAATGCTATAATGTTCATGTTATCACTTTTCATTTTTATTGAGAAATGAAAAAGTTACAGGAGGTCCGACTGGCCAAAGGTTGAAGATGAAGTACAGGGCAAGGAAGCGTTATATGTTATGTATTTTTGCTTTCATTTAGACTAACAGATGTACAACCACCCCAGTGGTAAGGCAACACGCAAAAATGCCCTAGGTCACGGGTTCGAGCCTTAGCGCTGCCTTTTGCAATTTTTCATACTTTTTTCCACTTTTTTGATTGTTTACAGCATGGGCTTCTGGACATTGGGCCCTATATTTTTGCTAACTTCCTGCCTCCAGTTTGCTCATGGCACCCCTGACCCATATATTTTTATTATTCATTTTATTTTCATTTCTATTTTATTAAATATATTTTCCTTAATAATAAAAATCATATAAAATATAAAATGATCAATATTATATTTTATTTTATTTTATTTTCTCATAAAAAATATTTTTATTTAGTTATATATTATCTATTTTTGTTAAATAAACTTGTAAATTAAATTAAAATTAGGTTAAATACTTATTTTTTTCTTCATACCTATTAAATATTTATTTTAACATATAAAAAGACCAAAGTATTTCATAAATACCATATATTATTTTCAATACAAAAATACTTAAATAAATTTATTTTATTTTAATAAATTAGAATTAGGGTTTAATCAAAATCTTTTCTAAAAAACAATTTCCTTCCTTAATTAATTTGAAATAATCTTGATTTATTTATTAGGTTTAGGATTAAAACTTTTTCACATAAAAGCCAAACAAAATCTTCTTTGCATTCATACATATTTACATATTTAATTTATTTTGTATATTATTTATTCCAATACTTGTATAAATTCAATCTAGTTGTAATAGATTAATTAGGTTTATATTATTGTAATCCTCATTCATCAATTGTATACCCCCCTCCCAAAAAATGTTGTAATAGCGTAGTAATCTTTAAATTTCGCAATTTATCGCTTTACATAACATGTTAGTAATTAGGGTTTGTATGGCAAGATAAAATCAACCAAATAGAAAATCCTAATCCAAGACAAAATCAAGCATGAAAATGACACACTTGCACACAGGACACCCTTAGGGTTATCCCACTTGGTTGCCTTATATAAAATGGCCATATTACGCATGTAAAATGTCTTAGCAAAAACAAACAAATATAAGATCATAGACCCTCGATGACGCTATTCAAAGTTGCCTTATAAAAATGATCTTGGTCCCTCAAAAATGCTAAGATACTTTTCAATATTGCTAATCATGGCCATACGATGACCCACGCCCGTCCCGTTTACATATAAAGATAGGGGTGCTTACCAAATCAATGGCAAGACAACAATATCAAAGGAAAAGAAAATGAACAAGAAAGACATTTGAGTAGGTAGATTACTTTTAGTTACTTGCTCCATTTCAAACAAATATCCTTGCCATTTTCAAAACAAGCACACATATTTCAAAACATCTTACAAACTTGAAAACATTTTCAAAAAGAAAAACATCTTTGTATACATTCTTATGAACGAGAATCATTGCAAAGATTGCCTAAACAATAGCCTCTTATACAAAATACTTTCAAAACTATACAAAGCATTATTTCAAACAAAAGCAAGTGATCTAGCAAGTAACTAAGAGCCAATGGAAAACCATGGATGAAAATGGTGCTAATATCTTCCCTTTTCATAATCTACCCCCCGAACTCAAGAAACAATCTCAAAGGTCTTTCCTGTGCTTTTTCAACTTTCCTTTTGGATAAAAGAAAAGTCGGTGGCGACTCTTGCTAAGCGCAACATTTGTGATAAAACGCAAAACCTTCAAGTCAGTTCTCCCATTATATCACAATGGGAACTGACTCGTCAGATGGTCGGGCATCCTCTTCTACTTCCCTCATCTCATGGGCATCCCGACGAGGAGCGTCTCTTCGCCGATATTGCGCGAGCCTTCCCCCTTTATGAGGGTCTCGATGGTGTCCTTGAGATGGACACGGTCTTTAGTCAAATGCCCATGGCTCCGGTGATACTGGCAGTATTTGCTTCGGTCTACCCCGGGTTTAGTAGGAGCGGGGCAAGGACGCTTGACGCGGCCATCCTTGAAGTCTATATTTGCGCACTCCGCTAAGATGCGCTCATGAGAAGCCGTTAGTAGAGTGTATTCAGTGAACCTCCCCGAGGGACCCCTTTGTTCCCAGGCGTCTCGGGGTTTGTCGTCCCTTCTCTTCTCGCCAGTTCGTCGAGGAGGGGCGGTGTCTTGTCGCAAATTACTGGTAGATCCGCGATTCCTGGGATCTTAGGCTCTGTTGGCTGCTTCTCTCTCCTCGTAGTCCATATAAGCTCTGGCCTTCTCGAGGAGGGCATCGTGTGTCCGTGGTGGTTCGATGCCTACGACTTTCCTGAATTCAGTACCTGGGAGGAGCCCCCTCTCGAGCAGGTATCTTTTCATGTGGTCCATGCAGGGGACCTGGATAGCCTCCCGATTGAACCGGTCAATAAATTCCCTCAGGGTATCATCGTGTCTCTGGATGATGGCCTCGAGGGTTGCTTCAGTCTTCGGGTGTCACCGCGAAGAAGTGAACGAGATGATGAATTGGTTTTTCATATTTATCCAAGAGGTGATTGACCCGAGGCGAGACCTTTGTATCAGTCCATGGCAGCTTTCCTCAGAGGAAGGTGCTCGGGGGGAGCGCATGCTCGTTGGAGATGGCCCCTACGACCACCGATGGGAAGTATTATTGGTCGACAAGACATCTATGGTCGGGATATGCTCGGGGAAAATGCTGCTCCGCGCGGGTGGTTGTCATGTCTGGATTAGGCCTCACTGGTAGTTAGGCCGCGGACAGGCCCAGTCCAGAACAGAAACGTTGATTGTATCACGTACTATTTGTACCACGTTAGCGCTATCTTCTTTCCTTCCGCACTTCAAAGGCTTCTACGAGTATGAGTTTAGAAGCGAGAATATAACACAAAGTCATCAAAACTTTAAGTCTTCAGAGTCTTCACAATTGTGTCTTCAGAGTCTTCAACACTTGGTTTTGAGAACCTTTTCTTGGAGCCTTGGGTCTTTAGAACTTCAAGTCTTTAGAATCTTGAGAACCTCTGTCTTTATAGTCTTCAGCACTTGGTCTTTAGAACTCTTATCTTTAGAACCTTGTGTCTTTAGAAACTTTAGTCTTTAGCATCTGGACTTGAGTAGAAACTTCTGTCTTCAGATCTTCTGACTGTTTCTTTAGAATTCGTTGTCTTCAGAAAAATGAGTCTTCAACATCTGGACTTTAGTAGCAACTTCTATCTTCAGATCTTCTGATTGGTTTCATTAGACAAATATCAGAGCTTACACTTTAGAGCATTTTGGAGTGTCTTGCTATTGTTCAACAGAACTTGTGTAGCACAAAAGCGGAACTAATTCTCTTCTAATATCTTGGCCACAACATCCATCAGAAGTAGAACATGTTTGTTAAGTACTCAACAATAATAAACATTAGTACAATAAAATTGTTCACACAACATACTCATTTGTTATCATCAAAACTCAGAGATAATATTGCAGAACCAAATCTTGTTCTTACAACCCCACCCATCCCTAAAATGAAAATATTAGAGAGTATAACAATAGTAATTATAATAGATAAGATGGTGAAAAATAAACTTAAGTGATTTGGACATGTAAAGAGAAGACATATAGATTATATAGTGAGAAGAATAAATCAAATGGAGAGAATTCAAATACGTCAAGGAAGAGGAAGGCCTAGAACAACTATAAGAGAAGTTATTAAGAAAGATCTTGAGATTAATTATTTGGATAGACGCATAATCTTTGATAGAACATTATGACGAAAGTTGATTCATGTAACCGATATCACCTAATGGGATAAGGCTTAGTTATTGTTGTTAAGAGAGAAAGTGTTTAGGAGAGAGATAAGAACAAAGTCACCATGACTCTGGCTCTATAAAGTCATCCAAACATATCTCTAATTTTTGGATTAAGTGAATATGCATGTAGAGAAAAGATATGTAGATTCTATATGAGAAGAATAGACTAGATGGAGAGAGGGAAAATAAGTCAAGGAAGAGGAAGACCTAAAACAACAATAAGAGAAATTATTAAGAAAGATCTCGAGATTAATTATTTGGATACACTTCGTCTTTGATAGAACATTATAGCGAAAATTGATTCATATAATCGATTCCACCTAGTAAGATAAGGCTTAATTATTGTTGTTGAGAGAAGAAGTGTTTAGGAGAGAGATAGGAACAAAGTCACCATAACTTTGGCTCCATATAGTCACCCAAACTTATTTTTAACTTTTGTATTGAGTGGTGTTCTGGACTGGGCCTGTCCGCGCCCCAACTACCAGTGAGGCCCAATCCAGACATGACAATCAGCCGCACAGAGCAGAATTTTCCCCGAGCATATCCCGACCACTGATGTCTTGTCGACTGTGATATAGTGGCAGAATCGACTGTTTTTACTGGTTTGTGTTTTGCATTTTTTGTTCGCAAATGTCGCGGTAAGCAAGAGTCTCTACCGACTTTTATTTCATCCAATCATAGAAAAGGAAAAAGAACAGAAAAAACCTTTTTCGAGAATATTTATGGGTACGGGGGTAGATTATAGAAAGGGAAGGTGTTAGCACCCTTTCTATCCATGGTTTTCCATGGGCTCTTAGGTACTTGCTCATTTTTCAAATTGCTTGTGTGTGTTTGTCTTGAAAATGTTTTACTTCGTGATAACCCTTGTATCGGTCCTCAAGGATGTGACAAAGTTTGTTTTGAAAATTTGTCTTGAAAGGTGTTTGTGTGAAAAGTTTTTATTGAGCAAGTACTTAAGATTCTACCTACTCGAAAAAATATTGTTCATTCTCGTTTCCTTTACATAGCGCTATCCTACTATTAAGGAGTAGGTAGCACCGTCGTTGGAGTTGTAAGGGACATTCGAAAGGGACAAGTACAATCACTAAAGCAATAGTTAGAAAACTTTAGTAGTAACCCTAGATTCTTAAGATCTTTCCGAGGCAACGTTTCCGAGGCAACATTCAAATGGGACATTTTGATCTATTGACTGGAGGGAAACCACTAAAATCTCCTATGCTTAATGATTGTTTACTGAAGGCAACCGAAGTGGGGTAACCCCTAGGAGTGAATATGTGCATGTGAATTGTTTCAATTATTTAATCTTTGCACATTAGGTGATCTATCGTTTTAATTTCAAGCATTCTTCCCATACAATCTTATTAACCATGCATCTAGCAGTTAAATATTCGAAGGAATTTAAAGTGCGAGAAATAAACCTAGCTATTACAAGGCTTTGACAGTTACATAATTATCTCGACTGAAAATAAAAATGCGGAAGCTTAAAACCCTAATTACTATTACAAACCCGAAGCAGTTACAATAATAGAAAAAAGAATTAAAATGCGCATGGCGAATTAAATGCGAGAATAATTAGAAACCCTAAAAATCTAATTAAGAAAATATTTAGGTTATTTTTTAGAAAGAAAATTAATTAGGTTATGTACAAAATTTAAAAACCCTAATTCTAATTGTTTTTAACTTATGAAAAAATAATTAAATTGCCCTAAATTAAATTAAATTAGTTAATTAAGAAATAAAAAATATTTTTATTAATTTTTTTTTGGTGTTTTCATGATTTTTGATTAAAAAAATGATTTTTGATGTTAATTAAAATAATTGAGGAAATAATTAAAAGAATTAAAAATAAAAAGAATAGAAAAAAAGAAGAATTGGGCATGTGTTATGCTGAATGGGGGTGCATGTTGAAATTCTCTAGGCCCATGAAGCTGAGCCCAATTCCCACGCTTGATCTTGTGTAGTCACGCCCGGAGGGTGTACCATGGACTCCCCTTGGACTTAGCATTTGATATGGCTTGGTGATAATCCATTGGCTGTATGGTGTGGTACATGGTGGACGTCTGGGCAGATGATGTACATAATCTGTAAAGGAAAATAAGAAAATAAATTTTTGCTAGGACCTGGGATCGAACCCATGTCCTCTCGCTTACCAACACACTCCCTTGCCATCTGCGCCACTATTTCTATTTGTTAATATAATCACAACAAAATATAATATATAAAACCAAGTGACTGGCATCAAAACGCGCGCGAAATTTAAATGGACAAACAAATGGTTGCCACGTGATTGTCTCCTTCCCCAGGACTGTCGCTTTTGACATTAACCCTTTACCTACGGACAAACCCGTCACTATAGGCTATAGTGACAGTTTCTTATGCGTGGCTAAAACCTGCAAAAATCTAAAACGAAATTCAAGCAATATAAATTCCATTCAAGGGCATGAATCAAATGTACTTCATCCCTTGAACATGAAGATGCCCTTAATTTGGCCCAATTTTGCCTCTAGCTAGGGTTCCCCAATTTGGAGCTCACGAACCCTAACTATGGCAAGTATCTATTCCTGCATCAAAACTTAAATCCAGGCTATCAAAAAGCTTCCTAACATGATCCTAAATATGTATATGCAAGCAAACTGGATTAAAAATGCGTAAAACTAGAGGAATAAGTTTGAGTTCAGAGGATGCAAACCGTGATGTATAGCTGGCAATTCTGGTGGTTTGATGACTTGGGAATGATTGGAATAGCTTCAATGCATTCCCATGAAGAGATTGCTAGCTTCAAATTGCCTTGAATCGTCCTATAGACTGAAAACCGAATCACAATTTTTGCAAGAAATCCACGTTTTATTTGATGCTTTTCACGACTGCAAAACCTTGTCTCATGCTTTGTATATGTTCCCTATATATCTTAGAATGGATTAGGGTTACAAACTTGGATTGAATCTTTGCAATTATGAGAGATTTGATTTGATTTTCATGCTACATGTAACTTGCTATTTTGAGCCAAATCATCCCTTTCTTGAACCAATTATGCTTGATTCGTTTTGGCCTTGATAACTCAGCATATTTTGATTTCTAACTTGTCCAAAAACCAAATCAAATCATATATTTGCTATTATTCATCAATTATTTGATTTAATTCAATTTTTAATTAATAAAAAATCAAAATAAATTGAAAAATGAAGCAAATAATGTGTGGGTGAATATTTGGGTCGTGGACCATATTATAAGTGAGGTGCAAGCATAAAAAGTTAGGCCCATTTGGCAAAAAAAATGCAGTTTTGAGCCTATTTGACTTTTGGCAATTTTGCAAAAAAGGTCAACTTTGACAACGCATATATCCTCCAATTTTAACCCTAGAGAGGTGTTCTTGGACTTTTTAGAAAGCTTAGGATGTCCCATAAGCAACCTTTTTGGTCTCACTTCAATTGGGTCTTCCATGTTCATGTAAGAAGCTTTGACCCAAAAGGTGTTTTTGTTGACTTTTCAAAAGGACCTATAATGTCTGAATTTATATCTTTTCATGAGTGCATTTCTTGAACTTGATGGACGAAGATGAGTTGTAGGTAATTGGATCCTCTTAAAAATGAGCCTTGGATGAGAAATTTCTGATAAAGTATGAGAAAGTTATGCCTGGTCAAAGTTTGGTTGACTTTTCCTATAGGAACCCTAATTTAGCAACTTTTGAGTTTTGATGAATTAGGAGCATTCCTTGAGGAATCATGATCAACCCTTGATCAAATGATGGATATAACTTCAAAATGTTGATGTTTACAAAAAATCTTGAAGTTTGACTGTATGTGGGTCACAATTCACTTTTGACCTAATACAGTCGATTCTCAAGCATCTGAGCAGTTGACTGAGCAAACTTCTTGTGCAAGGCATGGAACTTGACAAGTAGGGTCTTGAGAACATATTAAGACCATGGAGAGCATATTAGGCCTTTGTGTTTCACCCATCTTGATGAAAATAGAAACCCTAATTTGAGGTACACTGCCTTAGGAGAGAGTTTGTTTGGTCAACTCTTGGGCAAACTTGAGCAAATTGAGGATCTCTAGGAGTATGTATTGAGTAAAATGAGAGAGAAAATTTTGGGGTACAACAGCTTCCCCTGTTCAATCTTCTTAAACCTGAGGATGTAGATTGGCCCGTCTACCTTTCGTGATCTGAAGGTGGAAGATGATTGAACACTAGAGTGCCCAAAAATTTGCACTTGCATGAAGTGGCACTTGATTTGTGATATCGGGAATGGGCTTATAGATGCCATTCGGAAGCTGCTAGAGAATATTTGGAGATGGGCTTAAAGATGCCATCCAAGATGTGGCATAATATCGTCAGAGATGGGCTTAAAGATTCCATCTAGAGGATGTTGATTTCCTGAGACATTCTTTCAATGAGTGTTCCTTTTACTGTTGTTGATGAGGAATCTTCTAAGGAACGTTGGTATCTGTCTTGGCAGAAATAGAATTTTAGGAGCTCCAGTTGTTCGTTACTCTACTGGGGAAATAACTCTGGCTTGAGGAAGCGGAAGTGAAATGCATATCTAGTAAGGGTATATGCTGTACCACGACTTACTAGGGAAATGTGAAACCAATCGTGTTTGATCAGGTCCAAGTCTTACAGTGTTGTGGACTGCTGTCTGGAGATAAGGGAGAAGGAACCTAGATAGTAAGGTTATGAGAAAGAACCTGGATATTCGGGTTACTTTGAAATGACAGCCTGGATAGTAGGGTTGTGAGAAGGAACCTGGATGGTAAGGTTACTTCGATATGAAAGCCTGGATAGTAGGGCTCTGAGAAGGAACCTGGATAGTAGGGTTACTTCAATATGAAAGCCTGGATAGTAGGGCTATAAGAAGGAACCTGGATAGTAGGGTTACTTCGATATGAAAGCCTGGATAGTAGGGCTGTGAGAAGGAACCTGGATAGTAGGGTTGCTTCGATATGAAAGTATGGATAGTAGGGCTGTGAGAAGGAACTTGGATGGTAGGGTTACTTCGATATGAAAGCCTGGATAGCAGGGCTATGAGAATGAACCTGGATGGTAGGGTTACTTCGATATGAAAGCGTGGATAGTAGGGCTCTGAGAAGGAACTTAGATAGTAGGGATGTGAGAAAGAACCTGGATAGTAGGGTTACTTTGATATGAAATCCTGGATAGTAGGGTTGTGAGAAGGAACCTGGATAGTAGGGTTGCTTCGATATGAAAGCCTGGATAGTAGGGCTGTGAGAAGGAACCTGGATAGTAGGGTTGCTTCGATATGAAAGCCTGGATAGTAGGGTTGTGAGAAGGAACCTGGGTCGTAGGGTTACTTCAAAGCGATTGGGTAGATTATTTGACCCGTTTGATTTTGGGAACTGGGTTTCCATTAGTGGTATGTAGATGTGATCTGTATAACAGCTGGATTTGTTGAAGCTAATAATCTTTTCCTGTAAAAGATATCAGGGTTAATTATATGTGATGCATGAAATGCAGGGTGAGATGATGTTCTCAAAATAAATGAGATTATGTTGTATATGACATGTATGCGTATGTCATGATGTATGTTTATGAAATGCTATCGGGGTATGCTCGCGTCTGGGAAAATAAATCTCTGACGGTTGCTGGAGATTTTCAAATATTCTTTCGGGAAGAGATACTGGAGAATAAACTCTGCGGGGACCAAACTTAGGGGGAGGAGATACTTTGTTGGTAGACCTGCTGATCTGGAGGAATCAACTCAGTTGGGGATGAAATTCCATTGTTGGAGATGTTGAGCTCTGTTGGAGATTGAAATTATGTATCTGGAAAAATAAACTCCACTTGGGGGATGAAATTTACTGACTCGCCCGCGATTATGAACCTCGGCTGGGTATAGTTATGTCCTGTTTCGGGGAAGATGGCATCAATTCCTTTGGATACTTTTACTATGTGGGGAGTGTATGTACCAATAATTATGTTCCCAAGTTGGCTCTATCCCGGTACCTGCTGGGCAGAGTAACTGTAGGGTTTGGCACTTCTTGTTTTTTCCCTGTTTCTGGAATTACGAGTAATTGCTTTTTGTTTCTTATGTAAATATTTATAAGCAACAATCATTTTCAAATGCATATATCAAAAATAAATCATTGGAAATTCTTACAAAATAAAAGAAAAAAAGAAGAAAAAAAACATATTGAAGTTTCTTGTGAAAATGACTTGTATTGATTTTTGAAGTTGGCCTGTAATAGGCGTTTTGTACAAAGAGGCTGTCGCGCTAGTAAGAGAACGACGCCGAGAGATAAAAATTATACAATTTGTGTAAAAGAAAGAAAAACAGTTATGTGAAACGACCCCATTGGGTTCCAACTCTGCTATTGCCTTTATATCTTCAAGCTTCTCATCACTTTGCTACTTGGCCAAAAGTAGATCAGATTGATTGGTGCCGTTCGAGCTTGATAGTCGATACCGAAGTCTGGTCGCAAGATGATCCAATGAGACATAGTGATACGCTTCAATCCCTAACTTTTTCCTGGATTTCCCTTTCGGGTTTTCAATCCACCGGGATACCCTTTTTTGGCCAAGCCTCCTGTTGTACCCCAAAATTTGCCCTCCCATATTTCTCAATACATTTCAAGTGAGATCCTCAAATTGCTCAAGGAAGTCCAAGAGTTGACCAAACAAATTCTCTCCTAAGGCAGTCTACCTCAAATTAGGGTTTCAGTTTGCATCAAGATGTTTGAATCAAAAGGGTCCCAAATTCTCACTATTGTCCTAATATGTTCTCAAGATCATCCATGTCAAGTTCCAAGCCTTGTAGAGAAAGTTTGCTCAGTTAATTGCTCAAAGGCCTGAAAATCGACTGTGCTAGGGCAAAAGTCAATTATGGCCCACATGCAGTCAAACTTCAAGATTTTTGGTCAACATTCTCATTTTTAAGTATTATTCATCATTTGATCAAGGTTTGATCATGATTCCTCAAGGATTGCTCACAATTCATTAAAACCCAAAAGTTGCTAAATTAGGGTTTTGTAGGAAAAGTCAACTCAAATTTGACCAAGCATAACTTTCTCATACTTTATCATAAATGACTCATCCAAAGCTCATTTTGAAGAGGATGCAATTCCCTACAATCCATCTTCAGCTCCCAAGTTCAAAATATGCACTCATAAGAAGATATAAATTTGGACATTGTAGGTCATTTTGGAAAGTCAACAAAAACACCTTTTATGTCAAAGATTCATACATGAACATGGAATACTCAATTGAGATGATACCAAAAGGGTTGCTTAGAGGACATCTTGAGCTTTCTAAAAAGTCCAAGAACACCCTCATAAGGTTAAAATTGAGAGAGATATGCATTGTCAAAGTTGGCCAATTTTTGAAAAAATGCATGAAGCAAATATTGACCAAACATGGATTTTTTCCAAATGGGCCTATCTTTTCAAATTTGAAACTCATTCCTAACATGGTCCACGACTTCTAAGCCCATACATACATTTTTCTACTATTTATGCTATTTATTTTGAAATTTTATTCATTAAAATTCAGAAATAAATAAATAAATAATAGAAATAATGTAAATTTTGATGTGAATCTATTTTGGGCAAGGTTTATGCTGGTTTATGTCAATTGATTTCGTGCAATAACCCTTCAAATATGTCCAGGTTCATCCACATGTGAAAATGGCATAAAATCATCAAATATGACATTTTTTTCAAATTTTGATCATGGTCTTAAAACACAACATTATGAAGGAGATTCTTTCCATGCTTTCTTGTGTACACATTATCCTCTATAAATATAGAGCCATACAAGCTTGAAAGGGGCGAAAATTCCTCTCTAAAATCTCTCAAAAAGCTCTTCAAAAAACTCTCTAAAAGCTCTTCAAAAAGCTCTCCAGAAATCAAAGAATTGGTGCAAGTCATATCTCGAGGTTCCGGTCTCTCTCAATTAACATCAAGCCTCAAACCATCCTCTTGAAGTTCTCAGGAGTCTTACAAGGCCCAAGAGCAACCCATCACACGCCTAGCACACCCCCATTTGACAACACCGGTTTGGTAAAATTTTAAACTTCAAATCTCTAATTTTAATCACATTTTATGGTATGCTAACGTTTGTTTGAGTTTATATAGAACAGATATGGATGGTTGAATTATAGGTTCCACGCAAGAATAAAAAAACACCATAGTTAGAGCATGAAGCTTTTGAATATTCGAGCCTAGGGATTTCTGATGATTGCGCCCCCTGTTTACTTTTGCTACTAGGCCCATCTTTATTTTCTTGTTTTATTCATTTCATTTATTTCTTTTAATCCCTTTTTTTTATTATCAATAAACAAATATAAAAATCACATAAAAATAGATTTAGGATTTTTTCTTAATTAAATTTTAATTTTGGTAAATTAATTAACTAAACACTTTAACTTTTTTTAAATTAAAATTAATAGAACTTAGGTTTAATTTCATTTTAATTCATTTTCCTTCTCGTAACAAAAATACCAAAAAAACATAGAATTAATTTCTTTTATTTAAACTTCATGTTTATTTAATAATTATCTTTTTTTTTTAAATATAGATCTAGATCAATTATTTTTTAACTTAAACCATTTCTATAAATTAAAACAAAAAAATAACAAAAAGATTTATTTTATATCTTAGGATTTTTAGACGTCTTTTCAAATTTGCGCGTTATTATTCTTTCGCACTTCATTTTATTATTGTAACTGTATATTGAGATGTAATAGATGATTAGTAGGACCTTTACCGCTTTTATTTATTTTTCCCCCAGTTTTGGATATGTACATAATCCCCCTCCCCGAAGCCTTGTAATAGCTAGGTTTTATATTTATGCACTTTTAAATTACTGCAATTATTAACTGTTAGATGTATGACTAATAGGATTGTATGGCAAGAATAATCAAACATTAGCAAACTTAACACAAGACTAAAATAACTGAACATAACACACCTTGCACATATGCACCCTTAGGGTATACCTCACTTGGTTGGCTCGGAAAATAATGGTCATGTCCCTCGAATGTAGGGATACCCTTAGCAAAGACCCTCGGTTAAAGTCATCATAAAAGATCATGGTCCCTTACTGTCCCTCGAGTTGCCTACGGTATATGATCTTGTCCCTCGATGTTGCCTACGAATATATGATGATAGTCCCTTTGAAATGCTAAGGTATCCTTACATGTTGCCTTCAATGACCATTACGTCCCTTTCGAATTGACCCTTACAAATTCCAACGACGGTGCTACCTATTTCTCAATAGTAGGATAGAGCTATCTAAAGGAAACAAGAATAGAAACGATCTTTTTTTGAGTAGGTAGATGCTAGTAGGTACTTGCTCAAATTAAACTTTTCCACACTTACACTCTTTTCAAACAAAGTTTTCAAAAACACTTCGTAACACTCTTGAGGACTAATACAAGGGTTAAAACGAAGTAAGACAAAAACTTTTCAAAATACACAAACACAAGCATTTTTAAAATGATGAGCAAGTACCTAAGAGCCAGTAGAAAACTACGAATAGAAAGGGTGCTAATACCTTCTGTTTCTATAATCTACCCCCCGTACTCAGAATATCTCGAAAAAGGAATTTTTATGTGCTTTTTTCCTTTCCAGTTGGATAAAATAAAAGTCGGTGGTGACTCTTGCTTACCGCGACATTTTGCGAACACAAACGCAAAACGCAAACCAGCATTTTCCAAAACAGTCAGTTCTTCCACCGTATCACAGAACTGGCGACTCTGCTGGGGACTTAATAAGTGGGGTATACCTTAGGATTTAGTTCATCATATTTTCTTCTCTTGTTTGTTTTGGTTGCTTTACTTTTAAGGGTTTTGTTTGGGGTTACTATAGATCCTAACCCGGATCTGGGGAAACCTTTTAGGTAAGTAGAAATAAATTGTGTGGGAACTGTACGGCGTAGACCGATACGGTTGAAGCAGTAGCTACGTTGATGTGGCACATTGGTTGGTACCGGTTTCCCTTGTGGAGAAACGAGGAGAATACAGGGCTGCTGCGTGTGTCGTTAAGCATCAACTGACCTTAGAACCTTTAATCGACCAACTTGGCCATTAGGAAGTAGTGAGATAGCCGGCCTCGGTGTAAAGCTGAGAACTAGTTGATACTCGGTGCTACACTCATTGAGACCATACTCTCGAGATAGTTCCGGCTGCAAGAAAAGATTGTGTGAGCTAAAACCATGACCGATGAAGGATGGTCAGTGATATTGAGATCCTCTAGAACCCGGTTACTTTTCTAGGACAGGTTGAACCAACTTAACTTCAAGAGGGTATTACCTTTGACCTCATGCAAGCCTAAACCTAAGGCTGTTTGTGTGACTTGTGTGCTTTCAGCTTGAACTACTTGCACAATTTTATTATCTGACAACATGAGTTCCTTGCAGGTTTTGTTTACAGTCCTTATCCAATAACTTGGATTTCTTGCCGGATTTACTTGCTTACATCACTTCGCACTGTTGCTTAAACGCATAGCATACACATCATAACATCATGCCTTAACATTTCCTTAACCATTTCAAGGATCTCAAGGGTTTGTGATGCAGGTTATGGTAAATCAAACATCTAGCAAGGGGAAAAGGTGATTTATTTTCCTCTAGCCAATGTCGGCTAGAGATCAAAACATGATAACTTGAGTCAGTGGCTATGACCCACTCGATATGGTGAGCTTGACTCTTGAAGAAGGACTCTTAACAACACGAAGTTTCTCCAATCAAGCTGCAATCAAATTCTAACAGTTTCTTGTTTACCCAACGAGATCCTTGAAAATATTGCATACATATATCATACATATCATTGCATATCAGGTCTTCCAGTATAGGTCTCTCATGTTCTCGCTGTTTATTTCAACAATGGCTCTCAAACAAGACAACAGAGATCTTCAAACTCAAGAAGCTCAGTTCAGGGACATATTCCTAAACCTGTCCAAGGGGCAGGAAGAGTTGAAAACACTCCTCGTTGGGAATTTGCTCAAGAAAAGTCCTGAAGACAATAAGGACGAAAGACTGGAACAACTGCAAGCCGAGGTAGATGCAATAAGAACCCAGATGTCGGGGCAGATGGCTCTTATCCAAGACCTAGCTCGTGGACAAGAAGAGCTGAGAGCCATCACCAACCAACTTCATCAAGACGGATACAACAGTATGAAGCAAACAGTCGAGGCCAGGGACCAAGTCATTGATCAACCTCCAAGAAGACAAAAGGTTGGTTTGGTGAAGAGTGGACCTTTCCAAATTGCTACTACATCACGGGTCCAACAACAACCTCTCCAAAAACAACGGGTTGATCAGAGTAAGCCGGATATGCCCAAAAGGCAATTTACTAAAATCAACATGTCATTGGCTCAAGCATTGCAACGCCCGTTGAAGGCCGAGTTGGTTATATTAAGGGACTCTCCTCAGAATCCCAACATAGCCTCCCCAAGGTACAATCCTGATGCAATGTGTGCATACCATTCCAACAGCCTTGAACATGACACCAACAGTTGTTGGGTGTTGAGAAATTAAATTCAAGACCTAATTGATGAAGGAGTGCTAGAATTCGCACAAGACGGCCAGGCTGAGTTCTTCTGCCATCCCTCTTAAGCATACAATTTGAAGTGACAAGTTCTAACAAGAGGGCTTTTCGTTCATTAGAATTTTCAATTTGTAATTTTCTTCTGATTGTTTGAACATTTATTCACATCAAACCTCGTTATTTCATCAATGCATTGCACATGTTTGTCTTGAATCAATTCATTCATATTAACTATTTCAAAAATGTGTTCTTATTTCCTTTTGTGATATTCAAAACTCTAAGCCTTAGAGGGAGGATGACGAAAATGATACCACAATCTCTACAGTATGCTTTTGAACAGACCCTGCTGACGATGTATAGGCGTTGTTTCAAATCCTAAACAGTGGAGTTATAAGGAAGATAATCCCTAGTCAACCCCTTCGAGCCAAAGAAGTAGGAGTTTTCTTTTCACACAAATTAAAACCCTTAATCATAACCTGGGGCAGGGTAATTTCTCAGTTAATTCAGATGCGCGTTCAGTCACAATATTCTACTTCATACATAATGAATGGCATCAAAGACATCCTTCCGAAACAAAAGACGGTGATGGTTCCCTATAATCATCAAGGCAGACAGTCATTATCTCTCGAAATAAAATCCCATTAAGTCAAAACCTATGAAGGAGACTTAAGAAAAAAACTGGGGCATCCCGCTAACTGTAATCACAAAAAGAAATAGTTCAGGCAAAAGACAGGGATAATAAAACCAAAAAAAGAGGTTACTACAAATCCTCGACAAAAAAAAAAGATTACAAAATGACTGCCTTTTTCAAGTAAACTTTCAGTATCCGAACCATCACTGGAACATCAAGGGCAATATTCCAAGACTCAAACGGGATCTAAATGCATAATTAATTGAGTATAGGATCGAAGAACATCACGAAGAACAGGTGGGTACAAATAAATTTTGAGCCTTTATCCTTTGTTTCTTGAACCGTGAACTAGGCCCCGTTATAACCCTTAAGAGTCCTAGCCAAAGCATGGGTTAGTTCGAAAGCATATTGTTACAAAAGGTATCCTGACTCCTATAAGGTTTGCTATAAATCCTAAGTTGACATCACACTTTTATACAAAAAAAACTTGTTTTACTAAAAAATGAATTTTCAAACTTCAAGACAGACATAAGCTTTGCATTCTTAAAATAACATTGTTTGCATATGACTATTTGTTCAGCAGCAGAGAAATTCGCATGAGGAATATCTAGTGAACAAAAACCTTCTCAATAAAAAGGATCACCTCAAGTGGAAAAAACACTTCAACCAAGGGGCACGGCATGATCATTGTCCATCATCTGGGGCAGTCAAGTCAAGATTCAAGGAATCTCTCAAAGATGCCAAATAGCCAGGGGCAGATCTCCATCTGAATCACTTGGGGCATTGGACATGAATTCCAGTAACGAATCTTGTATGACCAAACGAACATCTTCTGGTAGTGTGACAACACAACACTACCGACAGTGACAACTCCCTACACCCTAAGAGCATGGACATAGTCAGAAAATACTGCGCATGAACAAAGACCCGGTAGGTTGACTGGCCTAGGAAAAAATAAGGGCATTCCGGCGAACCAAAAGGGTTCGGGCAAAAATTAGGGATAAAAGCAAAAAAGATATGTACACCCGGCAAGCCGAAAACCTGAAAAGGAAGCTTGGCAAAAAAGGGTATCCCGATGGACTTAAAATCTGAAAAGACAGTCCATGCAAAAGTTAGGGATTAAAACGTACGACTATGTCCCATCTCCTGTCTATCAGTGGAAGACTTATACCTTGATCAGCATTCAGCAAGAGCACCAGAATCGATACAGTTCAGATACGCTCCCGATACGGATGCCATTCTGATACTCATTCAGATTCAGCTTTCAGATACAGTCCAGATACGCTCCAGATACGGATGCCATTCTGATACTCATTCAGATTCAGCTTTCAGATACAGTTCAGATACGCTCTAGATACGAATGTCATTCTGATACTCATTCAGATTCAGCTTTCAGATACAGTTCAGATATGCTCCAGATACGGATGTCATTCTGATACTCATTCAGATTCAGCTTTCAGATACAGTTCAGATACGCTCCAGATACGGATGCCATTCTGAAACTCATTCAGATTTAGATTTCAGATACAGTCCAGATACACTCTAGATACGGATGCCATTCTGATACTCATTCAGATTCAGCTTTCAGATACATTTCAGATACGGATGCCATTCTGATACTCATTCAGATTCAGCTTTCAGATATAGTCCAGATACGCTCCAAATACGGATGCCATTCTGATACTCATTCAGATTCAGCTTTCAGATACAGTTTAGATACGCTCCAGATACGAATGCCATTCTGATACTCATTCAGATTCAGCTTTCCGATACAGTTTAGATACGATCCATAGAAGAATGCCATTCTGAAACTCATTCAACACATATTTCAAGTACAGTTCAGATACGGTCCAGAGACGGATGTCATCCTGACAGTCATTAAATACATGTTCAAGTACAATCACGACATAGATCCATCCACAAAATCTCCGCATGCAATTTTTCCAGCATGGTACAAGGGGCAGAGACAGTTGGAAGCAAAGTCACTATCACATACAAGCCAGTGAAACCCATACTCCCCACAGAGTCGAGACAACCAAGATCCGACCTCCGTATCCCCAAGCAGGAATTCCTATCCCAGCAGGTTCCTTCAGAAAGCTGATATCTGCATTCCCCAGCCGAGTTTTATAACCATGAGCAGTTTATAAAGCCATCTCCCGAGCAGAGTTTATTTCTCTGACAGTGGAAGCTCAATCTCCAACAGATCTCTTCTCTCTAGGAATGGAAGTTCATCCCCAGCTGAGTTTATTTCTCCAAATCAGCAGATCGTCCAGCAGAGTACTTCTCTTCCCCATAGAGTTATTCTCCCACAGGTTTATTCTCAAACAGAATCTCACATGGCGGAATGTTCTCGAGCAGAACTGACCAAGTCTCCAGCTAATCATCTTCGGTCATTATCCCCAACAAAGAGCGAAGAACTCAACTCCTTGTACTCTCCAATAGCAGTCCAGGATTCATTCTCCCCAGCCGGAGAGTATCACAAGAACATTGCATATCCATACATCATGGCATACGCATATGCATCATACAGCGCAATCTCATTTATTTTGAGAACATCATTACTCAATACATTTCATACATCATGACATTACATACGACTAAATCTTTACCTTTTAGGGAAAGATGCAATCAAGTTTTGTCAAGTATTCTCTGGTTTAGTCAAATCGATACTAAGATTTCTATTCCAGTTCAAGCTATGAAGCCAGGATTCGACCGGATAATATCTTGATTTCTCCAAAATACTATGAAGCCTGGAATCGACCAGATAGTGGTATATCTCAGATTCAAGCTATGAAGCCCGGAAATCGACCGGATAATATCTTGATGTCTCCAGTTACTACGAAGCCTGGAATCAACCAGATAGTGGTATATCTTGAATACAAGCTATGAAGCCTGGAAATCGACCGAAAAACAGCTTAACCCTCAGCAAGTTATTGTGAAGCCTGGAAATCGAACAGATAGCAATACAATATACCATGAAGCATGGAATCGACCAGATAATGGTATAAGACACTGTGAAGCCTGGGACACGACCAGATAATAGTATAAGGTACTGTGAAGCTTAAAATTCGACCAAATAGCAGTTTACTCGTCCAATTACTATGAAGCCCGAAAATCGAACGGATATTAGTATGCCTTAAACTCAAGTTGAAGCCCGGATGCGACCGGATAACCACTTGATTCCTTATGAAGCCTGGAGCACGACCAGATAAGAATTGAGAAATTGAGAAGCCTGGAAGACGACCAGATAGCAAGTCTAATCTCATCTCCCCAGTAAGTCACTGTAAAACCTGGAGCACGACCAGATAGCAGTCAGTCTTATTTTCCTCAGCAAATCACTGTAAAGTCTAGAGCACGACCATATAGCAGTTCATTTTTAACCTCCTCGACTAAGAGATGATTCCCCAGTAGAGTAACGAACAACTGAAGTTCCTAAAGCTCTATTTCTCTCAAGACAGAGACCAACATCCCCAGCGAAGTCCTCCTCAACAACAGGTATACGGGCTCTTGCAAAGGAATCTCTTATGCGATCGACACTTCTTCGGATGGCATCTTTAAGCCCATCTTCTGACATCGACCTACAAATGGCATCTATAAGCCCATTCCCAATATCGCAAGGCCAGTCCCACTTCATGCGAGTGCAAATTTCTGGGCACTCTAGTGTTCAATCATCTTAAACCTTCAGATAACGAAAGGCAGACAAGCCAATCTACATCCTCAGGTTTAAAAAGATTTTACAGGGGCAGCTGTTGTACCCCAAAATTTTCCCTCCCATATTTCTTAATACATTTCAAGTGAGATCCTCAAATTGCTCAAGGAAGTCCAAGAGTTGACCAAACAAATTCTCTCCTAAGGCAGTCTACCTCAAATTAGGGTTTCAGTTTGCATCAAGATGTTTAAATCAAAATGGTCCCAAATGCTCACTATTGTCCTAATATGTTATCAAAATCATCCATGTCATGTTTAAAGTCTTGCAGAGAAAGTTTGCTCAGTTAATTGCTCAAAGGCCTGAAAATCGACTGTGCTAGGGCAAAAGTCAATTGTGGCCCACATGCAGTCAAACTTCAAGATTTTTGGTCAACATTCTCATTTTGAAGTATTATTCATCATTTGATAAAGGGTTGATCATGATTCCTCAAGGATTTCTCATAATTCATCAAAACCCAAAAGTTGCTAAATTAGGGTTTTGTAGGAAAAGTCAACTCAACTTTGACCAAGCATAACTTTCTCATACTTTATCATAAATGACTCATCCAAAGCTCATTTTGAAGAGGATTCAATTCCCTACAATCCATCTTCATCTCCCAAGTTCAAAATATGCACTCATAAGAAGATATAAATTTGGACGTTATAGGTCATTTTGGAAAGTCAACAAAAACACCTTTTATGTCAAAGCTTCATACATGAACATGGAATACTCAATTGAGATGAGAATAAAAGGGTTGCTTAGAGGACATCTTGAGCTTTCTAGAAAGTCAAAGAACACCCTCATAGGGTTATAATTGAGAGAGATATGCATTGTCAAAGTTGGCCAATTTTTGAAAAAATGCATGAAGCAAATATTGACCAAACATGGATTTTTTCCAAATGGGCCTATCTTTTCAAATTTGAAACTCATTCCTAACATGGTCCATGACCTCTAAACCCACCCATACATTTTTCTAATATTTATGTTATTTATTTTGATATTTTATTCATTAAAATTCAGAATTAAATAAATAAATAATAGAAATAATGTAAATTTTGATGTGAATCTATTTTGGGCAAGTTTTATGCTGGTTTATGTCAATTGATTTTGTGCAATAACCCTTCAGATATGTCCAGGTTCATCCACATGTGAAAATGGCATAAAATCATCAAATATGGCATTTTTTTTCAAATTTTGATCATGGTCTTAAAACACAATATTATGAGGGAGATTATTTCCATGCTTTCTTGTCTCCTCATTATCCTCTATAAATATAGAGCCATACAAGCTTCAAAGGGACGAAAATTCCTTTCTAAAAGCTCTTCAAAAAACTCTCTAGAAGCTCTCCAAAAATCAAAGAATTTGTGCAAGTCATATCTCGAGGTTTCGGTCTCTCTCAATTGACATCAAGCCTCAAACCATCCTCTTGAAGTCCTCAGGAGTCTTACAAGGCCCAAGAGCAACCCATCACACGCCTAGCACACCCCCATTTGACAACACCGGTTTGGTAAAATTTTAAACTTCGAATCTCTAATTTTAATCATATTTTATGGTATGCTAACGTTTGTTTGAGTTTATATAGAACAGTTATGGATGGTTGAATCATAGGTTCCACGCAAGAATCAAAAAACACCATAGTTAGAGCATGAAGCTTTTGAAGATTCGGGCCTAGGGATTTCTGATGATTGCACCCCCTGTTTACTTTTGCTACTAGGCCCATCTTTATTTTCTTGTTTTATTCATTTCATTTATTTCTTTTAATCCTTTTTTTATCAATAAACAAATATAAAATTCACATAAAAATAGATTTAGAATTTTTTCTTAATTAAATTTTAATTTTGGTAAATTAATTAACTAAACACTTTAACTTTTTTTTTTAAAAATTAAAATTAATAGAACTTAGGTTTAATTTCATTTTAATTCATTTTCCTTCTCGTAACAAAAATACCAAAAAAAAACATAGAATTAATTTCTTTTATTTAAATTTCATGTTTCTTTAATAATTATCTTTTTTTTTAAATATAGATCTAGATCAATTATTTTTTAACTTAAACCATTTCTATAAATTAAAACAAAAAAACAACAAAAAGATTTTTTTTATATCTTAGGATTTTTAGACGTCTTTTCAAATTTGCGCGTTATTATTCTTCTGCACTTCATTTTATTATTGTAACTATATATTGGGATGTAATAGATGATTAGTAGGACCTTTACCGCTTTTATTTATTTTTTCCCCCAGTTTTGGATATGTACATAATCCCCCTCCCCGGAGCCTTGTAATAGCTAGGTTTTCTATTTCTGCACTTTTAAATTACTGCAATTATTAACTGCTAGATGTATGACTAATAGGATTGTATGACACGAATAATCAAACATTAGCAAACTTAACACAAGACTAAAATAATTGAACATAACACACCTTGCACATATGCACCCTTAGGGTATACCTCACTTGGTTGCCTCGGAAAATAATGGTCATGTCCCTCGAACATAGGGATACCCTTAGCAAAGACCCTCGGTTAAAGTCATCATAAAAGATCATGGTCCTTTACTGTCCCTCGAGTTGCCTACGGTATATGATCTTGTCCCTCGATGTTGCCTACGAATATATGATGACAGTCCCTTCGAAATGCTAAGGTATCCTTACATGTTGCCTTCAATGACCATTACGTCCCTTTCAAATTGATCCTTACAAATTCCAACAATGGTGCTACCTATTTCTCATTAGTAGGATAGCGCTGTCTAAAGGAAACAAGAATAGAAACGATCTTTTTTCGAGTAGGTATATGCTAGTAGGTACTTGCTCAAATCAAACTTTTCCACACTTACACTCTTTTCAAACAAAGTTTTCAAAAACACTTCGTAACACTCTTGAGGACTAATACAAGGGTTAAAACGAAGTAAGACAAAAACTTTTCAAAACATACAAACACAAGCAATTTTTAAAATGATGAGCAAGTACCTAAGAGCCTGTAGAAAACTACAGATAGAAAGGGTGATAATACCTTCCCTTTCTATAATCTACCCCCCGTACTCAGAATATCTCGAAAAAGGAATTTTTCTGTGCTTTTTTCCTTTCCAATTGGATAAAATAAAAGTCAGTGGTGACTCTTGCTTACCGCGATATTTTGCGAATACAAACGTAAAACACAAACCAGCATTTTCCAAAATAGTCGGTTCTGCCACCGTATCACACCTCCCTTTCGGGTTTTCGACTTGTTAGGTGTACATATTTTTCATTTTCATCCCTTACTTTTGCCCGAACCCTTTTGGTTCACCGGGAAGCCCTTATTTTTTCCTAGGCCAGTCAACCTAGCGGGTCTTTTTATTATGCGTAGTATCTTTTCACTATGTTTGCATTGACAGGGCGAGGAAGGTCGTCACCATCCATGGTGGTTAGAATCATAGCTCCCCCCGAGAAAATGTTCTTAACCACAAACGGCCCTTCGTACGTGGGGGTCCATTTTCCCCTGGGATCACCTTGCGACAATATGATGCGTTTGATTACTAGATCCCTAACTTGATATTCTTGATGCCTGACTCTCTTGTTAAAAGCCTTGATCATTCGCTTTTGATACGTCTGACCATGGCAAATAGCAGTAAGTCTCTTTTCATCAATTAGGTTTAGCTGATCAAGTCGGGTTTGGATCCAGTCGTCTTTGTTCAAACCCGCATCCTTCATAATCCTGAGAGAAGGTATATGGACTTTGATGGGTAGGACTTCCTCCATGCCATATACCAGAGAGTAGGGTGTTGCCCTTGTCGACGTTCGTGCTAAGGTACTGTACCCATGAAGAGAAAATGGCAACATCTCATGCCAGTCTTTGTATGTCACCGTCATCTTTTGCACGTTCTTCTTGATGTTCTTGTTAGTTGCTTCAACAACGCCATTCATCTTCGGCCGGTAGGGAGAAGAGTTATGATGTTGTATCTTGAACTGTTTACAGAGATCGATGATCATTGTGTTGTTGAGATTCGTGCCATTGTCAGTGATAATTCTCTCTGGTACACCATATCGACAGATCAGGTTATGTCAGATAAACCGCGCCACGACGTTCTTGGTTACTGTAGCAAAGGAATCTTCCTCAACCCACTTCATGAAGTAATCAATGGCTACTAAGATGAAGCGATGTCCATTTAAAGCGGTGGATCTGATCTCGCCGATCATGTCGATGCCCCATATTGCAAAGGGCCATGAAGCTGTCAAGACGTTTAAAGGAACCAGAGGCACATGCACCTTATCAGCGTAGATTTGGAACTTATGACAAGTTCGAGAGTGCTGATAACAGTCGGCTTCCATAGAATGGGTTCCGAAGGCGCCTTCATGTAGCTCTGTCATGATCCTCTCTGCTTCGCTCTTGTCTACATATCGTAGTAGTGTGGAGTCATGGTTGAGTTTATAGAGGATTCCATTACTGAGGAAGAACTTTTCAATGAACCTTCTCAGAAACTTCTTATCATTAATAGATGCCCCTTCGGGATACTCCTGAACTTTGAGATACCTTTTGACTTCGTGAAACTAGGGTTTATCTGCCACTTTTTTGGTATCGATTTCATAGCAGTGTGCTGGTTCATCCAACCTCTCAATGGTGATTTAGGGAGCTTCATTGTCCCACCTAACCTTGAACATAGAAGACATGGTAGCTAGCGCGTTCGCTAACTGGTTCTCCTCTCGTGGGAAATGTTTGAAGGTTACCTCCTCAAAGTGTGGGAGCAATGTCAGTACATACTCTTTGTATGGAATGAGATTCTGGTGCTTCGTATCCCACTCGCCTTTGATCTGACTTATCACCAGAGCGGAATCCCCGAATACACTTAAGAACTTAATCCTTAGGTCGATAGCAACCCTAAGATCCATGATGCACGCTTCATACTCTACCATGTTGTTGGTACAGTTGAAACATAATCGGGCGGTGAACGGAGTATGACAGCCCTCAGGAGATATGATTACAACGCCAATGCCGTTACCCAGTGCGTTTGAGGCTCCATCAAAATACATAGACCATCGGGATCCCTCCTCAGGTCCTTCATTCGGTCCAGGTTCTTCGTAGTCGGTCACCAACATGATATTCTCATCTGGGAACTCAAAATTCATGGACTGGTAGTCATCCACGGCCTGATGAACCAAATGATCAGCCAATACACTCCCCTTTATTGCGTTTTGGGTTGTATATTATATGTCGTACTCAGTTAAGATCATTTGCCACCTTGCTATCCTTCCGGAGAGAGCAGGCTTCTCGAAAATATACTTGATCGGATCCATCTTTGATATCAACAAGGTAGTGTGAGTCAGCATATACTATCTCAGTCGGCGAGCAGCCCATGCCAAAGCGCAACAAGTTTTCTCGAGCAATGAGTATCGTGTCTCATAGTCGGTAAACTTTTTGCTAAGGTAATATATTGCGTTCTCTTTTCGACCAGACTCGTCATGTTGCCCCAACACATACCCCATTGAATTATCCAACACTGTCAAGTATATTATCAACGGTCTTCCTTCAACCGGAGGCATTAGAATTGGCGGTTCTTAAAGGTATTCCTTGATTCTTTCGAAAGCGGTCTGGCATTTATCATTCCACTTTACCACTTTATCTTTCTTCAGAAGCTTGAAGATTAGCTCACAAGTAGCAGTCAGATGTGAAATGAACCTGGAGATATAATTCAGGCGTCCCAAAAAACCTTTAACTTCCTTCTCTGTACGGGGCGTTGGAATTTCTTGTATAGCTTTCACCTTTGTAGGGTCTACCTGAATACCCTTGCCGCTGACAATGAATCCCAGAAGCCTACCAGATCTTACCCCGAAGGTGCACTTGTTCAGATTCAACCTCAACTTGTATATCTTCAACCTGTCAAACAATTTCTGGAGATGATCGAGGTGCTTTTCCTCAGTCTGAGACCTGGCTATCATGTCATCAATATAAACTTAGATCTCATGGTGAATCATATCATGGAACAAAGCAACCATGGCGCACTGATATGTTTCCCCAGCATTCTTCAACCCAAAAGGCATCACCTTGTAGCAGAAGGTGCCCCACTGTGTAACGAAGGTTGTCTTCTCCATGTCTTCAGGAGCCATTTTGATCTGGTTGTAGCCAGAGAAACCATCCATGAAGGAGAAGATTTTGTGTTGCACGGTGTTGTCGACCAGAACATCAATGTGAGGAAGTGGGAAGTCATCCTTGGGGCTTGCCCGGTTCAGATCTCTGTAATCAACACATATCCGTACCTTACCGTCCTTCTTAGGTACCGGAACAACGTTGGCAACCCACTGTGGATAGGAAGTGACAGCTAAGAATCCTATGTCGAACTGTTTTATGACCTCTGCCTTGATATTCTCTGACATTTCGGGGTGCATACGACGGGCCTTCTGTTTAACCGGAGGATAGTCTTCTTTAGTCGGCAGGCGATGTACCACAATATCAATGTCCAAACCAGGCATGTCTTCATAGGACCATGCAAAGATCTTAACATAGTCGTGAAACATTTGTATCAACCTTTGTTTGACGCTAAGCTCCAGATTTGCACCTATTTGAACCTCTTTTATGTCTTCCTCAGTACCCAAATTTACTGTCTCAACCGGCTCTTCATGAGGTTGTATAGCCCTTTCTTCCTGCTGTAATAGTCTAGCAAGTTCTCCAGGCACCTCGCAATCATCCTCACCTTCGTCCTCGGCTTGGTTGATCGGATTTTTGAAGTCATAACTGGCAATAGCAGAGTTGTTATCAATGGGATCTAGAGTGGATATGGATCTGCATTATGATACGTGAGTGTGTGTAAGAGAATAACTATTTTGATAAAGTGAAAACATAAAAGAAAAATAGAGAGTGCAAAATTTGTATGCAAGAAAACGTCTAATGCTTTATTAATGATATTTGAAATGACAAATAATAGCCCTCACAAATAAAACCAATGTGCCTCGGGCAAGGCACAAGGCTGTAAAGTTTCAAATTGTTTATTACAAATCTCAAAACAAGTAAGTCAATTACTGCGGAATAAAAGAAACATGTATAAAGTCCCTAGCCGTCCAGTTACTAGTCCACCGTTGGTAGTTGGGTAGATCCAGCTGTCAATGTCTGACTCTTCCTTGCTATCTTCAATGGCGTTAATTCCCTGATTACTGATGTGTAGGGGAGGTCTTCCATCCTGAGCGCGTCGAATAGCCCTTTGAGCCCCTGTAGTAAAGCCCAAACCAAATTTTTCAGTTTTGTGAGTGAAATCAGGGAGCTGACCCCAATTGGTACACCCACCTTCTTCAACCACATCCATGGCATCCTTGAGAGAAGCCATCTTTAGAGGAGGTTTATTGCTGGTAGTAGTTTCAGTCGATGCCAAGATCTGAGGGACCTCTTCAAAATTCTGACAAGGAGTTTCTATGAATTCCCCGTCCATCTCTACGTACTGGAAGGAATTGAGGCGGCTCACCATGTACTCCTCTTCACCTCGCAATGTGACAATCTTCCCTTTCATCGGATACTTCATCATTTGGTGGAGTGTGGAAGTGACTGCCCTAGCCTCATGGATCCAAGGACGACCCAGCAAACAAGAATATGACGGCCTGATATCCATCACATAGAAGGTGGACCCAAAAGTCTGAGAACCCACTTTGACAGGGATGTCCACCTCCCCGTGCACCATTCTCTTTGATCCGTCAAAAGCCCCTACCACAATGTTACTAGGCTTTAGAGTTAAACCCTTGCAATCCAAACGATCCAACGCCTTTTTCGGCAGAATATTCAGTGAAGACTGAGTATCTACCAGCACATGAGCCATAGTGGTGCCCTTGCATTCAATCGAGACATGAAGAGCATCATTATGCTTCCTTCCCTTTGGTGTCAGGTTCGCATCTGAAAAACCCAGCCCATTATCAGCAGTCAGGCTAGCCACACAATCTTTGAACTGATCAGCTAAAGTCTCTTGCGGCACATGCGCAGTTTTGAGGAATGCCATCAAAGCCTTCGCATAGGCCTCAGAGCACAACAACAGGGATAAATGGATATATTTGATGGGGTCTGCCCCAGCTTCTCGACCATATTATAGTCGCTCTTCTTAATGATTTTCAATATTTCCTCCATTTCTTGCTTAGAGGCTTCCACAACAATTTTCCTAGGCGCCTCCGTCTGGGCGGGCTCACCTATAATTTCCTTGTTGCGGGTATCAGACGATTCGCCGATAGGGGTAATAACTGGAGTAAGAACAGGAACTGTAGTTGATGTACTAGCAGGAACAACAGATGGAATGACAATAGGTTTTACAATCTTAGGGGAAATCTCGGGAGAGAAGACCCTTCCACTTCGGGTAACTTTACTGGTTCCGACAATGTTACCAATATCAGGATCAACTTCTTCATATTTCAAATCTTGTTTGATTCCATGATAGTATACATCTACACCATAATGACATGGGATAGCTTTGTCCGAGACATACGGGACAGGACCAAGAACAATGATTATCAGCGGAGCGATTCTTGGAGCAGATGTAATCCTAACAGGTCTTCTCGAGGAGACCTTGGAAGGATTGGCAGAAATGGTTATAATGGCAATGTCTTCAGATGGAACAACGGGAATCAAAGCTTTCTCGAACAAAATTTCTTTGTTGTCCATCAAGCGTTGAACACCTGACTTTAGCAAATGGAAACCAGAAAGTAGAAATGAACACATGTGGAAACCTTCACCACAACCCGGAAATAAACCGGCCAACAGCAAATTCTTCTTCACAGTCATGAGAGGAGTAGAAACTTCATCAATAGAGGTAACAAACAGATCAGTATCAACAACATTAATTCCACGACCGTGCTTAGGCATGGGAGCAGTTATGACATTGGGCTTCTCTGGAGCATCAAACTCTATTTCTTTGGCTTCAATCAAGTCTTGTACTTTGTTCCTCAGAGCCCAGCAGTCATTTGTATCGTGGCCAGGACTCTCAGAATGATAGGCACACTGAGCATTCAGATTATATCGGGGAGATGTAGTATTTCGATTCTTGGGAGCCTCTTTCAAGGTTGCCAAGTTGGATCTCAGCAAAAGAGGTAGCACTTCAGCCAATGTCATATTGATTCGGGTAAACTGTCGTTGTGGTCTTTCCACCCTTTATTGATTATTGCATTGTGGAGCAACTGCAAGCCTAGGTATCATTACAGCATTTACTGTCTGACAATGTTCAGCCCTATTTTGGCCCCTCGGGCTATAGATGGAACTGGCTTCCTTCTTGCCAGCAAAAGGCTTCTTTACTGAGCTTGAAGAGGCATATTTTTGTATCTTGTCGCTCCGAATCCCAGCTTCTACTCTTTCTCCAGTTAGAATTAGCTCGGTGAAGCCAGCTGACGAGCTTCCGATCAAATGATTGAAAAATGGACCATATAGCATCCCCGGAAACATATCAACCAACTCCCTATTAGACAACGGGGGTTGAACTCTCCCAGCCAAGTCTCTCCATTTCTGTGCATAATCCTTAAAGCCTTCATTTGCACCCATGGACATACTCTAGAGTTGAGTACGAGTAGGAGCAAGGTCGGTGTTGTATTGATATTGCTTGTAGAAAGCAGCAGCCAGATCTTCCCATTTTCAGACATTGGCTCCCTCCAACTGGTTGAACCATTCAAGCTGATTCCATGACAGACTATCTTGAAAGAAATGAACCCACAAATTTCTATCAGCAGTGTGGGGCTGAATTTTCCTGACGTAGGAACGGAGATGGAGCTTGGGTAGGACACCCCATCATACTTAGAAAAAACTAGAGCTTTGAACTTCTGCGGGATGACCACCCCCGACACTAATCCCAATTCTTTGAAATCCAGTCCAGGTATCCTCTGAACTTCCATGGCACTCAGACGGTCTTCCAACCGTTTGCATATATCCTCAACAGGAGGATATTGCTCATTATTGTAATCGGTATCATTGTCAGAAACTGCAGGACTGGGGTCTTTCTCTTCTTCCTGATTCTCCCCTTCCTTAAATGAAGAGGTCAGATCGAATTGTCACTTCAACTGCTCTCCAAACCTTCTGCCCATATTCAGAATACCGGCAGCCTTCTTCTTTTTCTTCTTCTCTTTCAGGATGAGGGCTTTCAGATCCTCCTGCCCTTTTGCAAGATTTATGAACATTTATTGGAACTGGGCGTTCTGTGCCTGAAGGTCCTTGATGGTTTGTTTGGAAGACATTTCATGCTGAAATAAACAGCGAAGAATATGAGAAACCTATAATGTTACCTATAATGATGTGTATGATAATGGGATGCGTATGCAATGATTTCAAAGACTTTGGGAAATTTAAATTTGCAAACCAAAATAAACAAAGATTTTATTAGCTGAATTTGAAGGTTCAAAAAGCCTTTTAGGCGTTACAATTAAAAATAAATCTAAAACTAAAAAAGAAATCAAAATTCCCATGGATGCTTTCTCTTTGTGCCGAGATAATCATTGAGCCCTCTTTCTTCATGCAGTTTCTTTGTGAGCTCTAAAACCGTCCTCTCCTGAGCATGAAACTGATCCCTGTAAGTATCCTGCTCCTTCATCAACTGAATCCAAGACCTCTGTAATTCCCTAAGATCAGGGGGCATATAAGGATAGAGAACCGTGTAAGGAATACCTTATTCAGTAGTGGGTTCTATAATCACTGGTAAAACGGACACATAGGGCATCATAAGCTTCTGGGCACGAGCTCGTATCCATTGGAAGTAAGGTTCCATAGTGTGATTGGTGGAAATAGAACTGACTATTTTTGGAATGTTGGTTCACGTTTGCATTTGTTTTCACAAAATTTCGCGGTAAGCAAGAGTCGCCACCGTCTTTTATTTAATCCAACAAGGAAAGGACAAAAGCACAGCAAAATTCCTTTTCGAGATGTTTCTCGGGTTCGGGAGGTAGATTATAGAAAGGGAAGGTGTTAGCACCCTTTCTATCTGTGGTTATCAACGGGCTCTTAGGTACTTGCTCACTATGTTTTCAAAAAGTTTTGCTTTTCTTGTGTTTGTGGGTTTTGAAAAAAAAGTTTTGTTTGAAAACTTCGATTTAACTCTTGTTTCTGTCCTCAAGAGTGTATGAAGTGTTGTTTGAAAAACTTTGTTTGAAAAAGTGTAAGTGCGAAAACTTTGTTTTGTTTTGAAAGAGCAAGTACCTAAGAACCTCTACCTACTCAAAAAGAATTAAGCTGTGTAAATGTCCTTTAGACAGTGCTATCCCACTATTGAGAAGTAGGTAGCACCGTCGTTGGAGTTTTCGGGTCAATTCGATTAAGGGACATGTGGTCACTAAAGCAATGTTAGGACGCCTTAGCGGTAACCCTAATGTCTTAGATCATTTTTATCCGAGGCAACCGTTTCGAGGCAACTTTGATCTTTAGACTGGAGGGTGACCTCTAAAACACCCTATACTCAATGACCACGTTTGAGGCAACCAAGTGAGGCGTACCCTAGGAGTGGCATGTGCAAATGTGTCCATTTCAGTTATGTTATCTTTGTACATGTTATGGTGAGCTACGATTGATTTTAATTTAAGATAGATCTTGTCATGCATAGCCTATTATTCATACATCTAGCAGTTAATGGTTGCGGAAAATAAAACTAAACTATTACAAGGCGTCGGGTATTTACATCGCCAAAAACAAACCCTTGAAAAAGTAAATTGCGAAAAGGTAAATAAAAGCGATAAAAAGTCCTAAGTCCAAAATTATTACATCCTCGGAGCAAATACATAATTGAATAAAAATATGAATAAAAAAATCATACATGCGAGAAAAATTGAATCGGAGAGTTTTTAGGGTTTTGACCCTTTTTTGTCAAATAAAACATATTTTTGTTATTTTTGAATTTAAGAATTAAGTCTAAATTAAAAAATGGAATTAATCAATTAAAAGAAAATATTTTTGAGTTTTTAATTTTTATGGAAATAAATTAAAAATGGTTAAAAGTTATTAAAAACCCTAATTCTACATAAATTTTATTTTGTTGCAAAAATGTTAAAATTATGCCTAATTAAAAAAACTAAGTCAATTAAATTATTTATTTACAAAAAATAATAAAAGTGATGAATTTAATAAAAATAATGTTTTTGTATTTT
The DNA here is from genome assembly GCA_948472305.1 of Vicia faba. Classification (NCBI taxonomy): domain Eukaryota; kingdom Viridiplantae; phylum Streptophyta; class Magnoliopsida; order Fabales; family Fabaceae; genus Vicia; species Vicia faba. The sequence continues at coordinate 1,257,672,089 of OX451741.1, read as the reverse complement.
CTGATTTTTATTAGGAAAAATAAATTAGTTAGTATAATAATAATAATTAATAAAAACAAATTAGATAAAAATATAAAAAGAGAAGAAGAAATAAACCCAGGGGGGTGTTGGGCCTGATTTTGGGAGTGACAAGAGCAATTCTGAAGCCCATTAACATTGCAGCCTCGTTTGACTTTTCAGGTTATCCACGCGTATGTTGACCAGGGAGTATGATGGTCCTTCAACTTTGGCCACTGGATCTTGGCCTGAAGCCACTTGGCGTGTTGATCTCTGAGGCGTATGGTGGTCTTCATACCTGGAAATCTATTGGAATATATGCAAGAAAATAATAATAAGAATTTTGGGGGACCTGGGATTCAAACCCAGGTCCCAATACTCATTGGCCAGCGTCCCAACCACTCAACCACCTGCATCTTTTTGTTATTATAATATACAGCAATTAACATATATCAAACAAACGCTTATGCCTGAAAAATAAAATAAAACGCGCGCTAATTCAAACCCACGAACCAGATGACAACACGTCATCATCTTCAACCTTGGTTTTGCATAAAATGGAATCAGATAGCGGGGGTTTTTAACCTCCACTACCTCCCTGCACGAAAAATAGCGAATAGTCACAGAGCAAACATAAATATTTCGTGAGGTATGTGTTGGAATCGTCTTGGTCTCACGATTTCAACCATGTATCCCATTGGTTCCAATTTTTCCTGGTTTGGAAAGCCCTATTTGAAAGCTTGAAAACCCTAGAAATTCAATCATGGCATCTCTCAATTCAGGGCACTATGGTTCTATTAATTCATTCCATTAGCTTTGTATGATCTCTAGCAACACAAATCAATCACAAAAACATGTCAAATGCGTATGAATTAAGAGATACAGTTTTAAATTATAAGTGCAAACCGTGGGATGATATTTCGTGATTCCTTGAGCTTTGGTGCTTTAATTTGCTTGCAAATCAATCCTGGTACCTCCTGCAATGTGTTTGGATGGACAAGGCGCCTAGAATTGGCCTAGATTGCAAGAACAAGTTTTGACTTTTCTTGAAATTTCTTGAATTTGATATGGCCGTTTCTGCAGCTTTTTCTCGTGTATTAGGTTATGCTTGGCTTGCTTGCATATAAGAGAATCAATTTAGGTCAAAATTTGGACCCATACCCATGTGCATTGAAGATTAAATCTTTGATTGATAAATCAAATATTCTTGATTTTTCATGATTGAACAAGTTGCCAAAATTGGATATTTTTGTATCTTTTAGCTTGTGCACGAATTGGTCAGCATATTTGGATCATATTTGGTTCACAAATTGATTTAAGAATCAAATCTTTTATTTTCTTATGATTTAAATTAATTAAATGAATTAATATATATTAAAAATCCATTTAATCAATAAATTTAAGAAAATAAATCCAATTTAACTTGGTGGGTCGTGCACAGGTCATGGGTGAAGTTTCAAAAAGAGATTTGAGGCCCATTAGCAAAAAAGAAGGTGTTTTGAGCAAAGTTGACTTTTGCAAATTCATGAAAATTGCCCAACTTCTCCAATGCATAACTTGCTCAATTTTGATCATATGACCATGTTCTTGGACATTTTGGAAAGCTCTTGAAGTCCTCTAACCAATGCTTTTGGTCTCATGTCATTTGGATTTACCAATATCAAGTTATGGCCTTTGACTCAAAGTGTACTTTTGTTGACTTTTGAAATTGACCTATAATGTAAAAATTTGCAACTTTTTGTGAGAGCATTTCTTGATCTTGGAGTGTGAAGATGGATTTTAGGAAATTGCATCCTCTTCAAAATGAGCTTTCGATGGAATTTTTCTGATAAACCATGAAAGAGTTATGCCCTTGTCAAAGTACAGTTGACTTTTCTACTGTCCAAAAATAGTAACTTTTGCATCTTGATGATTTTTGAGCTATTCTTGTGGAATCATGATCAAGACTTAATCAAATGATGATTGTGAACTCAAAATAAGATGTTGACCAAGAATTCTGACTTTTGACTGCAAAATGACCATTTTGCCCTTGTAGTTGACTGTAGATCAAATGGGGCTTTTAACTGTGCAAACTGGCACTGTGAGTCTTGAAACTTGGCATGTAGGTGCTTGAGAATGTATATAGGCCTATGAGACTTGGTTGAACCATTGAGAACCCCAACTTCCTTGAAAGAACCAAAACCCTACTTTTGAATTGACTGCCTTAGGAGGTGATTTGACTGTACAACTCTGGAGCAATCTTGAACCATTTGGAGATGATTCTTGACATATCTTGAGGAATATAGGAGGGCAAATTTTGGGGTACAACACATAGGAATGGAAGTTTTTGGCCCTAAAGCCTTGGCTCCAGATCTGTTTACCATACCCCAAGCTCGTATGAACCTCCGGCGATACTCGTGAGCGTCATCCTCATAGTTGAATACAATGCCCTCGATAAGTAACTCATGGGGACCATCCCTTCAAGCGTAACCAAATTATCGCAGAGCTAAACAAGGATTGTAGGTTATACCTCCTCAGATACCAAGCAGCGGGACATTAGGGTACTCCCTGTAGCGGTCAATAATAGCAGTGTTTTCCATAGCTCGAGAACACCAAAGAATATCCGTATGAGCGAGTGACATTATCCTTTGCGACCAACCCAAACCTTTTTCATTCTTCAGTACGAACTTAGGGAGGTGAGAAATAAACCACCTTGACAGCAATGGCATGCAGCATATAAGAATCCCTCTTCTCTTCATGGTACGATTATGGAGAGTGTGCAAAATATCTCCGAGCAAGGTAGGCACAGGGTTGCGAGAGAGGAAGATCTTGATAGCATTCACATCTATGAATGAGTCCGAATTATGGAATATGACTAACCCATAGTTAGAAGAGCCAAGACCTCCTCAAAAGCCTGAAAATCCATATCATCCCAAAACAGTTGGGCCTTGTCTATCAGAAACTTAGCTAGAAAACCCTTGACTTCGCTTCTTATTTCCCAATTGGATACCATGTCGGCCCGTTTCAGATGCAAAGCTGAGGCAATAACTTCTGGCTTAGGAACTTCTTCTAGACCTGTGAAGGGTAACTGTTCAAGAATGGGTATATCCAACAATTGAGAGAATTCTTCCAAGGTAGGTACCAACTGATAGTCTGGAAAGGTGAAGCAGTGGTGCTTGGGATCAAAGAACTGAAAGAGTACACTCATCATCTTTTCATCAAAGTTTAAAGTAACCAGGTTGAGAAGTCGACCATGTCTCTTAGTGAATGCAGGAGTTTCAGAAACCCTTGATACTAGCTCTTTGAGTTGGGAAGGTATCTTCACAAAGCTGATTCGGATAGTGTTTCTATGAACGGAAGCCATGATCTGCAAAACAGAACAAAGATAAATTCCCTTGGTCTTTGAAATGGTTAGTGCAATAAGAATGGATGCCATGTTATGATGCATGATGTCATGATAAACCACAGGTATAGCAAAGACAGTCAAATCACACCAAGCTCTTAGGTTTAAGGCTTGCATGAGGTTAAAGGCCATACCCTCTTGAAGTTTAGTTGGTTTCAAACATGTCTTAAAAAGTAATAGGGTTCTAAGGGATCTGAATACCACTGACCATCCTTTATCGGGCATTGTCTCAGCTCAAGCAATCTTTTCTTGCGGTCGAAATATCCCGAAAGTCGAATCTCAATGAGTGTAGCATCGAGTATTAACCAATCCTCAGCTCTACACCGAGGCCGGCTATATCGCTACTTTCTAATGGCCAAGTTTGTTCAACTAAGTTTCTAAGGTCCGTTAGTGCTTCACGACACCACGCGGTGGCCCCGTATTCTCCTCATTTCTCCACGAAGGATATCGGTACCAACCAAAGTGCCACACCAACACAGCCACCGCTTAAACCATATCGGTCTATGTTGTACAGTCTCCATGATCTATTGTTGTTTACCTAAAAGTGCCCCCCAGATCCGGGTGTAGGATCTATAGTAACCCAAACAAAACCCTTAAAAGTAAAGCAATCAAGACAATCAAGAGAAGAAATTTAATGACCTAGATCCTAAGGTATACCCCACTTAATAAATCAATAGTCCCCAACAGAGTCGCCAGTTCTATGATACGGTGGTAGAACCGACTGTTTTTACTGGTTTTCATTTTGCGTTTTTTGTTTACAAATGCCGCGGAAAGCAAGAGTCACCACCGACTTTTATTTCATCCAATCATGGAAAAGGAAAAAGAACAGAAAAAACCTTTTTCGAGAATATTTCAAGGTACGGGGGGTAGATTATAGAAAGAGAAGGTGTTAGCACCCTTTCTATCCATGGTTTTCCATGGGTTCTTAAGCACTTGCTCATTTTTCAAATTGCTTGTGTGTGTTTGTCTTGAAAATGTTTTACTTCGTGATAACCCTTGTATCAGTCCTCAAGGATGTGATGAAGTTTGTTTTGAAAATTTGTCTTGAAAGGTGTTTGTGTGAAAAAAATTTATTGAGCAAGTACTTAAGATTCTACCTACTCGAAAAAAGATTGTTCGTTCCCGTTTCCTTTAGACAGCGCTATCCTACTATTAAGGAGTAGGTAGCACCGTCATTGGAGTTGTAAGGAACATTCGAAAGTGACAAGTACAATCACTAAAGCAATATTTAGAAAACTTTAGTAGTAACCCTAGAGTCTTAAGATCTTTCCGAGGCAACGTTTTCGAGGCAAATTTTCCGAGGCAACATTCGAATGGGACATTTTGATCTTTTAACTGGAGGGAAACCACTAAAATCTCCTATGCTTAATGATTGTTTACTGAAGGCAACCGAAGTGGGGTAAACCCTAGGAGTGAATATGTGCATGTGAATTGTTTCAGTAATTTAATCTTTGCACATTAGGTGATCTACCGTTTTAATATCAAGCATTCTTCCCATACAATCCTATTAACCATGCATCTAACAGTTAAATATTTGCAGGAATTTAAAGTGCGAGAAATAAACCTAGCTATTACAAGGCTTTGATAGTTACATAATTATCTCGACTGAAAATAAAAATGCGGAAGCTTAAAACCCTAGTTAATATTACAAACCCGAAGCAGTTACAATAATAGAAAAAATAATTAAAATGCGCGCGACGAATTAAATGCGAGAATAATTAGAAACCCTAAAAATCTAATTAAGAAAATATTTCAGTTATTTTTTAGAAAGAAAATTAATTAGGTTATGTACACAATTTAAAAACCCTAATTCTAATTGTTTTTAACTTATGAAAAAAAGAATTAAATTGCCCTAAATTAAATTAAACTAGTTAATTAAGAAATAAAAAATATTTTTTTAAAAAAAGATTTTTGGTATTTTCATGATTTTTGATTTACAAAAATGATTTTTGATGTTAATTAAAATAATTGAGGAAATAATTAAAAGAATTAAAAATAAAAAGAATAGAAAAAAAGAAGAATTTGGCCTGTGTTATGCTGAATGGGGGTGCATGTTGAAATTCTCTAGGCCCATGAAGCTGAGCCCAATTCCCACGCCTGATCTTGTGTAGTCACGCCTGGAGGGTGTACCATGAACTCCCCTTGGACTGAGCGTTTGATCTGGATTGGTGATAATCCATTGGCTGTATGGTGTGGTACATGGTGGACGTCTGGGCAGGTGATGTACATAATATGTAAAGGAAAATAAGAAAATAAAGTTTTGCTGGGACCTGGGATCGAACCCAGGTCCTCTCGCTTACCAACACACTCCCTTACCAGTTGCGCCACTGTTTCTATTTGTTAATATAATCACAACAAAATGTAATATATAAAACCAAGTGTCTGGCATCAAAACATGCGCGAAATTTAAATGGACAAACAAATGGTTGCCACGTGATTGTCTCCTTCCCCAGGACTGTCGCTTTTGACATTAACCCTTTACCTACGGACAAACTCGTCATTATAGGCTATATTGACGGTTTCTTATGCGTGGCTAAAACCTGCAAAAATCTTAAAACGAAATTCAAGCAATATAAATTCCATTCAAGGGCATGAATCAAATGTACTTCATCCCCTGAACATGAAGAGGCCCTTAATTTGGCCCAATTTTGCCTCTAGCTAGGGTTCCCCAATTTGGAGCTCACGAACCCTAACTATGGCAAGTAGTTATTCATGCATCAAAACTTAAATCCAGACTATCAAAAAGCTTCCCTGCATGATCCTAAATATGTATATGTAAGCAAACTGGATTAAAAATGCGTAAAACTAGAGGAACAAGTTTGAGCTCAGAGGATGCAAACTGTGATGTATAGCTGGCGATTCTGGTGGTTTGATGACTTGGGAATGATTGGAATAGCTTCAATGCACGCCCAGGAAGAGATTTCTAGCTTTAAATTGCCTTGAATCGTCCTATAGACTGAAAACCGAATCACACTTTTAGCAAGAAATCCACGTTTTATTTGATGCTTTTCACGACTGCAAAACCTTGTCTCATGCCTTGTATATGTTCCCTATATATATCTTAGAATGGATTAGGGTTACAAACTTGGATTGAATCTTTGCAATTATGAGAGATTTGATTTAATTTTCATGCTACATGTAAACTTGCTATTTTGAGCCAAATCCTCCCTTTCTTGTACCAATTATGCTTTATTCGTTTTGGCCTTGATAACTCATCATATTTTGATTGCCAACCTGTCCAAAAACCAAATCAAATCATATCTTTGCTATTATTCATCAATTATTTGATTTAATTCAATTTTTAATTAATAAAAAATCAAAATAAATTGAAAAATGAAGCAAATAATATGTGGGTGAATATTTTGGTCGTGGACCATATTATAAGTGATGTGCAAGCATAAAAAGTTAGGCCCATTTGGCAAAAAAAATGTAATTTTGAGCCTATTTGACTTTTGGCAATTTTGCAAAAAAGGTCAACTTTGACAAGGCATATCTCCTCCAATTTTAACCCTAGAGAGGTGTTTCTTTGACTTTTTAGAAAGCTTAGGATGTCCCATAAGCAACATTTTTGGTCTCACTTCAATTGGGTCTTCCATGTTCATGTAAGAAGCTTTGACCCAAAAGGTGTTTTTATTGACTTTTCAAAAGGACCTATAATGTCTGAATTTATATCTTTCCATGAGTGCATTTATTGAACTTGAGGGATGAAGATGAGTTGTAGGTAATTTGATTCTCTTAAAAATGAGCCTTGGATGAGAAATTTCTGATAAAGTATGAGAAAGTTATTCCTGGTCAAAGTTTGGTTGACTTTTCCTATAGGAACCCTAATTTAGCAACTTTTGAGTTTTGATGAATTAGGAGCATTCCTTGAGGAATCATGATCAACCCTTGATCAAATGATGGATATAACTTCAAAATGTTGATGTTGACCAAAAATCTTGAAGTTTGACTGTATGTGGGTCACAATTGACTTTTGACCTAATACAGTCGGTTCTCAAGCATCTGAGCAGTTGACTGAGCAAACTTCTTGTGAAAGGCATGGAACTTGACATGTAGAGTCTTGAGAACATATTAAGACCATGGAGAGCATATGAGTCCTTTTTGGTTCACCCATCTTGATGAAAATGGAAACCCTAATTTGAGGTACACTACCTTAGGAGAGAGTTTGTCTGGTCAACTCTTGGGCAAACTTGAGTAAATTGAGGATCTCTAGGAGTATGTATTGAGTAAAATGAGAGGGAAAATTTTTGTGTACAACATCGTCCAATACGGCTTCCCTTCGATGCTCGCAGGGGCCATCTCCAACGAGCATGCGCTACCCCTGAGCACCTTCCTCGTAGGGCTGACTTCCAACCTCTACGGATTTCGCGGAGTCTTCAAGGTCCCGAAAAGATCGCGTCCCTATCCTCCCTGTCTTACAGAGGACGTCATCCAGGTAGGGGGCCACGTGCGGGTCCCCACTAGACACGTAGAATCTAGCAGTCTCTTTGTTGGGCCTGTTTGATCATCCCAATAAAGAGACCTTGGTCCAGCGCTGGGGGCTATAAATACCCTCTCTTCCGAGAGGGTCAGGTATTCAAATCATATCTCAGAACTCATACTTTCAATCTCATTCCGCTTCTTACTTTTCCATCGGAGTGTCTTGCAGGTACCCCCCATCTCATTTAACTTCTGCCCGAGCCAGTTGTGACGGTCCATCTCTGATCCGGTAAGATCAGTGGCGCTGTCTATGGGAAACTTGCTTCCCCGTCTTCTATTCACTTGAGACCAAAGCTAAACAATTCCCGACTGTCATGGCTGACCAGAATCCAGATAACATGAATGTCTGTGTCATCAACATTAACAACAACACCACCAACAATAATGTCAGCCTCGACAACACCGGTACCGCCGGCCATAACACAGCCCCCGATGTCAACATGCCCAAGCCTTCTGAATACAGAGACGGAGCAACTGCTTCGTCATTATCTCTGCCTCACCGACATGAAGAAAATCGGCCACCTCCCCAGAACTTCCAACATGTCCAGTTCCACGAGGTCCCCATCCCTGCCGGGGCAGGCGCTACGACCGGGGCACTGTTCGTGGCAATCAATCAAACCAACTACCTAATCTTCTCCCAGGGGGAAAGATTGAGGGCGCTCGAGGACGATCGGAGGCCCCCAATAAGACATAGGAGACCTCAATCTCCCCCTCCCCGACAAGCAGAGGAACATCCCCAATCTCCTCCGCGAGACATAATCGGGATATATCTCGAAGCCCGTCACCCGACCACTCGAGCGACGACCCCCTTTGGAGAGGGAACAACTCGTCGATACGGGAAGGTGCGATCACGGCCCCTCGCGTCAAGAACGAAGACCCCCTGGAGACAGGAACAGGGGAAACCACTAACGGTCATATCGCCCGAGGACCGCCCCGTGTAAACAGGGCCACTGTGACCGCCACGACATTAGATCTCCGTCTCGCTCGCCCGGACGGAGTGACGAGGACGACCCCCGCGGTCCCTTGTCACAAGCTATCATGGAGGCACCTATTCCTCCGAGCATGGAGAAGCCTCCCCACCTGAAGGAATATGACGACATCGCCGACCCGTTCGACCATACAAACGGGTTTGAGGCCATGATACACTATCACAACATCGGGGGGACCAATCAAATGTCGGTTGTTCCCCACGACTCTGAGGAAAGCTTCCATGGACTGGTACAATGGTCTCGCCCCGGGGTCAATTACCTCTTGGCGAAATCTGAAAAACCAATTCATCAGCTCGTTCACTGCTTTGTGGCAACACCCGGAGATCGAAGCAGCCCTCGAGGCCATCGTCCAGAGACACGATGAGACCCTGAGGGAATTCATTGATCGGTTCAACCGGGAGGCCATCCAGGTCCCCTGTACGGACCACGTGAAAAGATATATGCTCGAGAAGGGGCTCCTCCTGAGTACTGAATTCAGGAAAGCCGTAGGCATCGAACCACCCCGGAAATTCGATGCCCTCCTCGAGAAGGCCAGAGCTTATATGGACTACGAGGAGAGAGAAGCAGCCAACAGAGCTAGAGATCCTAGGAATCGCGGATCTACCAGTAATCCGCAATAAGACACCACCCATCCTCGATGAACTGGCGATAAAAGAAGGGACGACAAACCCCGAGACGTCTGGGAACAAAGGGGGCCCTCGGGGAGGTTCACTGAATACACTCCTCTAACGGCTTCCCGCGAGAATGATAACACCGAATCGCACTATGTTTCTGACTCAAATATCACATGTTTTCCTTAGTTTTATTATTGTTTTTCTAGTATTATGCCCTTGTTTCCTTTGTTTTCAGGTCATATGTCCTTTCAGAGCCTTCAGAGAAGAAACGAGCGAAAACGCCAGAAAAATAGGGTTTTTCCAAGAAAATACACACATGGCGTCCAGCTCTGCACCGTCTACAGGAAACACGCTGACATGGCGCACTTTCACCCAGGGGCCAACTGCCACGTTCCCATGATCTCTCCATTTTCACTCACCGCGCCCGCGGGGGGGGGGGGGGGGGGGGGGGGGGGGGGGGGGGGGGCGCCCGCGGCCTTCACAAACCATTTCCCGCTTAGAAGAAGTTGAGGGGCATGCTCGTCTTTAAAGAGTTTCAGGATCTTCTATAAATAGCAAGTTCATTTCATTTTCGTTTTCATCCAAACTTAGATCCAGTCAAGTTACTACTTAGGCATACATTACTACTTTGTAAAGTGATAATCTTCTCACATCGGGAAGTTATCACACTTGAGTGTGCGAGTTTGTATTCATGTTTGGAGCACTTTGGTTGAAGTTTATCATACTATCTTTTACATTTCCATGACTTGTATCAGATTCAAGCCTCCGATTGGAGCAAGGTTCTAATTTAATTGCTTTCATTTATTTTATGCTCTTACCATAGTATACATGTTTTATAGACTCTAAATGCTCTTACCATAGTCTACACGTTTTATAGACTCTAAATGCTCTTACCATAGTCTACATGTTTTATAGACTCTAAATGCTCTTACCATAGTCTACACGTTTTATAGACTCTAAACGCTCTTACCATAGTCTACACGTTTTATAGACATTAAACGCTCTTATCATAGTCTACATGTTTTATAGACTTTAAATGCTTACCATGTCTAGCTAAATTTATTAGGGTTAGAATGTAAGGAATGAATCATAACTATGTTCTGCATGCCATGCTAATAGAAATACCTTTGGGATGTTTTAGTTTTTAATACTGGTTTAAATGTGTTTAAAAGTTTATGGGTAAGATCAAAAGCCGTCCATACTTGAGATTAAGCCAGATTAGTTCTTGACCAAACGAAAAGAGCGAAAGCAGTTCGTTTGGTCAAGTAGGATTACTTGATATAATTTTAGAAAACAATTTTGAAACTATTTGCGGACGCGTTTGTGGGATTAAAATTTGATTCTTGGTCAAAAGCCAAGGATCTCTTTAAGTTAAGTTTTCCAAATTAAAACACTTTTTCACTAAGTCAGAATAACTTGTTTCTTAAAAATAGGTTTACTTATTTAACGCGTTAGGCACCCTTTATAAGTGACAATAAAGGAATTTAATTTAAAGAGTAAACTCGGTTCTTAGTATGCGAAAGCTACAAGTTCCTGTTAAACAGTTCTTTGCTATAAATGGAAAATATTTCCCAAAAGTAAATACTATACATGCATGCTAGGACACTGTCTGATCTCGTGATTTACATTCGATCTTGTTTGTTTTATCTCTTTAATTTTATTCGCTTTTATTTCCCTATACTGAACTCAATCCCTTACTGATCTGCCTTAGATAAACACCTTAACAATAGAGTTGATAGATTGACAATTGGTCTCTGTGGTTCGATAATCTTATATATTACTTCGATAGGTTGTGCACTTGCAGTTATAATTTAGCCTATACAGTAAAAAGCCCATTAGAGCACATCTTAGCGGAGTGCGAAAATACAGACTTCAAGGACGGCGACGTCAAGCGTCCTCGCCCCTCTCCTGCTAAACCTGGGGTAGAGCAAAGCAAATACTTCCAGTATCACCGGAGCCACGAGCACTTGACCAAAGACTGCGTCCATCTCAAGGACGCCATCGAGATCCTCATAAAGGGGGGAAGGCTTGCGCAATATCGGCGAAGCGACGCTCCTCGTCGGGATGCCCGTGAGACGAGGGAAGTAGAAGAGGATGCCTGACCATCTGGAGAGTCGGTTCCCATCCAAATTGCGTTCTCCGTCACAAGAACTGAGGACTTCTACGTCCCCGGACATCTGCAAGAGCCTCTATCTACACACAACAGGTGGGAAAACTTCCCCTCCTCCATGGTCATCAACGGGGGAGGGTTTAATGATTTGACCATAAATTCAACAAAGAGAAAGCTGGAGGAACTGGTCAACGCGGCTCCCCCGCAAATGGTGACCTTCGAAAGGGTGAAAGGCAGATCAGAGTCGATCACCTTTTACCTCGAGGAGCTTCCTGGAGGGCCCCCCCAATTCATCCATCCCTCTACTGATAAGGGCGAGAATGGCCAACTTTGACGTCCATCGCGTCTTGGTCGACGAGGGAAGTTTTGTCGATGTGATGTACAGTTAGCTGTTCAGAACCCTGCAGCTCGATGACTCTCACCTTTCACCATACGCGGGGTCAGACCTACAGGTATTTGATATCTCGACCTCCAAGTCGTGGGGGTATGTGGATCTTATGGTCACATTCGGCAAGGATACCACTACCAGGCAGGTCAAGGTTGTTTCCAGTGATTTCTGGTAAACAACCGCTAGTCTTCCAAACTATCGAATAATCTTTGTTAACGCTATTCAATCTCTCTGGTAACTCACAGGATCGACTAGATTGATCCTAGGACTCCTTGGATATTAAGGTTACTCTCACAATCGAACAATTATTCATGGTTGCTATTGTACAAGTGTTTGGTTTATTTCGATCCCTCTCTCTAAGAGTTTAAAAATGTGGTCAAAATGTATATGAAAACTAAGTTATACGAATAAATGCTAATTGTAATGCTGATTGAAGAAACATATAAAACTGTATGAAAAATGAAGTAAATGGTTTCGATTTACAAAACATTTAACATAAAAGGTTTCTGGAATGTAGAAGTTTAAAATGTGAAGAAAGCGTTTAATGCAAGAAATCTATAAATGATTTTAAGTAAAAGTATGCGCTTGAAAAACAATACTTAAAAGTAAAGGTATTGAAAGTGTAACAGTTCTCTGAAATATAAAGTGCTCAAAATATAAAGAAAGCAGTAAAACGTAAAACTTTGAGGAAAAGACTTTGAAATGAAAAGACAGTAAATAAGGAAACTTGCAAATGTTATTCGACAAAAAGAAGAGAGGAAAGTACTGGAAATGGTAAAAAGGCTTTCATTAAGTTAGAAATACATGGTGCTATCATACATACATTTCTCTTGCATTCGTTTCCCTTGCCATGTGGTAGTTTGAATGTTATTGAGTATTTTGTATAACAGATATGACACACCGAAATCCTAATACTAAGACTTCTATTTATACTAATTCGACCCTAACGGTCTCGCTATAGGATCATGCCACGTTTCGAACATGCAAGACAATGCTTCTTTCATCTTTCCACGTGTCCCCAAATGCTCCAACACATAACTTTCAAACTTTGAAAGTCCCGCTTCCATTTGAATTTTAAATGCTTTGGTGTTTCTCCGTTTCGAACGCTCTTCCCAAACCTAGCCTCGCTGTTGTTTCGAGACCCCTTTGGATATGTTCCCATAATCACCGTTCGAAGCTTCAAGCTTTGACACACTTATTCGAAACACTGCTTCTGCAACTTCGAAATATGGCGTTTAATTCCATTTCGATCAGAACTTTTAACTCTTTTGAATTCTAAATAACATTATCAAAATCTTCAGCCAACAAATTGCCCCTTTAAAATATGTATTTCGATCTCTTTGAGAAATACCTATTTTAAACATTTATACAAGATTTTGATAGGATTTTCGAATCATCATAACATTTAATGCATTTGACTCCAGTCACATCAATCATAGCACCTTTTGGGTTCCTTAACCGCCCAGAGTCACTTCACAGCGTGGTGCAGTTATAAGTAATGATTATTTTTAAATCACGCCTATTACCTATATCAACTTCTCGCCACCTCTTCATCACACCAACCCATGACCTCCACGTATCACACTTTTACTCGGTGGATGCTTAATCTTCTCATTATAAAACATCAATTTAATCTTCCTTTTTCTTTTTTACACTCTAAATCTTTCATACTCTGGATTTTTACTCTTCTCCTCTCATAAAACAATCTAAGCTCTCAAACAACAAAAATGTCTTCTTCCACCTCATCCCAACTCAAGAAAGTCTCCAAGAAGAAAGGAAAAACTACAGGAGCAACCATGGAGAGTAAAATCGTCACCATTCAAGGCCAATCTGCTCTTGCTCCTCAAATGATTTCCAAAGAAAAAGAAATGCTGTACGCATCACAGGTACTCATCCCTACCCATGTTGCTGGTAAGAGGTTAGCTTTAAATGGCCCTCTTACAGTTTTTGAAATACTAAAGGACACCAGGACAATTTTTCCCGTATGTTATAGCTTCAAACCCTTATTCAACAAAATGGATGCCCCTAGGGCAGTAGAATCTCTTAGTTCGAATACCGTAGAAACCCCAACTGTTCCTCCCAAGGACCCATTTGTTTTGGATTATGTAAAAAGCAATTTTAAACCATTTCGATCTTGCCCTACTTCTGATATTGCTTATCAAAATTGGTTCACGAAAGTAGAAGCCAAAAAATCCCAGCAATGGGAAGAATTAGGCATTTATAACCTCATTAAGCTATCGAAACCTGGATTCACCTATAGCCATCCTCTGCTGTTTGCGTCCCTTTATTTCTGGGATAGTACCTACAACACTTTCCATCTCCCAGGTGGAATGATTACCCCAACCTTCTTCGATATAGCGGCCATTACTGGGCTGTCGCCAGTGGGAGAAACTTATGTTCCTGACAATGAAGAGCACTCAAGCATAATTGACTTCGAAGTCAAGTTAGCCAGCTTTTCCAAATTTATCAGCCATTATCATGCTGAAGGGGACAATGTGTCTGACATAGAGCACATTGCTTTCTTAACCCTGTGGCTGTCTAGGTACGTTTTCTGCAGTAGATCCCTGCAGGTAGCTAGTAGGTTCATTCCTTTAGCTAGGGATTTACACGAAAATCGCAAAGTGTGCCTAAGTGAATTACTCTTAGTTGACCTCTATGAGAGCCTGAGGTCAGCTGTTTCGAGCCTCAAATCCCACACCTCCAAAAACATTCTATTAGCTGGCCCATTTTGGTTACTTCAACTATGGCTAAATGCCATGTTCGAACCTTCTTTATCAACCGCCAACACCATAGATGAGCAAGAATCGGAAATAAGTGATAGGATAGTCGAAGGCACTAGGCTTCGAAGACTAACTCCTAATGATGACAAGGATGACTTCAAGGTTCAATTCTCGAAGTACATCATGATACTCTCCAAAAGGCATAAGTTCGAAGAGAGCATGGCGCCTTTTGCTTCGAGGGCTCATGGACCTTCTTGGTTCACCATGGCTCTCTCAGAAGCCATCAAGAGCAAGGAGATCCAAGATGTATGGAGAGCTTTCTTGCTTCCTAGACTCATCTCTTCAAGGATAACCCCAGCTAAGAACCAAATTCTTCTCTTTGCCTACCAACCAAACTTCGTTTCGAGGCAGTTTGGCTTATGCCAACTGATTCCTGAACCTTTGTTCCAGACTGAGAGCGCCATCACATCTGGTCGAACTTTCAAGGCAAGGGAAGCCAAGATCCAGCAAGAACAATATCAAGGCTTTGCCCAATTTGAGCTGATAGCCTTCGAACCTACCCATCTCGCGGCTAAAGGATTTCTGGAGTGGTGGATTAAGTTTTATCAAACTTGTATGTTCGATACACTTACAATTCGACAGAAACTAATTGATGCCTTCGATGTGCAGGTACCAGCAAATAAAGGTATGTTTACTCATGCCAAAGAGATAAAAGCTTTTCAAAATTATTTTGAAACTACTTACGACCCCACGCGCTTGGACTCCACTGTGCATCAAGCAGCTGAGACCTTGAAGGAAAAATTTAAACAAAAAGTTTCTAAGCTAAAACTTCCTTCAGGGCTGTCACCTGAGGATAGGTATAGGTTGGCATTCGAAATGCATCCACCTAAATTTCCCAGATTACCTACCTCAGAACTGGCTCTGGCTTGGTTTCCCCCATATCCATGGTGGTTTACTTGCAAAGAGATGTTCAAATATCTTCAAAGGAAACCAAAGCCATCTGAGACTGTGACATGGGCTCGATACTGGCTTCATGATTTCCCGGGACACCTTCGATACGACCTTTCTGCCATGTCAATTAAATCTGATCAAGGCACAGGTGCGAATGCTTGGGAAAAATCCCAAATGTCTTTTATTTTCCATATCTTTAACCTTTGCTTTAATTGTTTTGATTTTCAGCTATCAGGATAAAGACCGCTGCCTCGAAATCGAAGGAAGGGAGTGCCTCTCAAGCCTCCATCGAAACTACCGAAAAAGCTAATCCACCCGAAACAACTACTACTGCTGCAACTACAACAACAACAATAACGCCAACATCAACAAGTGCCCCAATTCCAACGGTAATCACTTAGTTTTTGATGCTTCGAATTCACTCAAGCTTTTTATATCTAACTTCGTTAAAATTCGTTCAGACCAACAAGCTTCCTCCCACTACTCCCAAGAAGCGGAAACCAAGCACTACAGGGGAAGATCCCACTGCTGGAGGAAACTCAAATACTGCTTCGAAGAAGAAGCTAAAGAAAGCTACACCTAAAAGCACTGTTCCGACTAGTGTCTCTGGACTCGACTCCAGGGATGCTGCTCCCTTACCTAAATCCAAAAATCCACCTTCGACCTCCAACCCACCGTTGGAACGCATAGCTAGTAACCTCTCCTCTGAGGGTCCACAGGTAAATCGAACTTCTTCTAAAAATGTTTAACTTCTTATTACCTTGGTGAATGTTTTTTTTTAACATTCTGCTGCTCCTTGCAGAACATCTTGAATCCCATTTCTACCATTTCGACCTCACCGTCCAGAGCTGCTGCTCCGCTTAACTCCTCTCCTCAAGGAGATTCCAGCAATTTGGTCCAAAACAAAGGTTCTTCCAATGTGGCGGTTTTGGCTGGAACTTCTGAACAGCCAGATGACCAAGGTACCTCCATTCCTCTGAAAGAGGTGGACGAAACGATACTTCAAACGTCTGCAGAGGATTCACAAAGGGTTCTTCAAAAGTCCCCTCTTGAAACTCTTCAAGAGGACCCAAAGGATACTCAGACTGAAGAAGAAAAAGCTGATTCTGGGCGAGGATTCGAAGAATCTGCAGACGAAGAATCTGAGGAGGAAAACGCCAATGACGAGGAAAACGTCAATGACGAGGAAAACGTCAATGATGGTTCGACTGCCGGGATGGAGTCTAACGCACATAGCGGCGAAAGGGATGGTATCGAAGTGGTAGATTTGGACGAAGATGAAGAAGACCAAGAGCACGAAGCAAATGAAGGGGATGGTGATGCAATCAACGAAACCCTAGAGGTTGAAACAAACGTGGTTCCCCTACGCGTGGAATTCCCCCAATCCTCTCCGTCTCGAATGACTGACGAGGAACTGGCACTTCTGAGGCGAAATGACCCCATTGGGTATATGAAGGCAAAGTTGGCTCAGAGGGACGTTCCACTCGCTAGGGCTGGCACAAGTTCAACCAGCTATCCTCTTCCCACAGATGAAAGAGTTGTTCTTCTCAACAAAATTAGGAGAACTATTCTCAATGTGGATATATTCGAAGTGCTTAAGCAAGATAGTACTGCTTGCTATACTATGAAGGAGCTGCTCACAAAGGTTAATCTTTCCAACTGCTCTTTGCCAGTTAGTACTCTCTTGTTTGATCTTCAGAATTTGCTGGACAACGTAACTGGCTACCTTCTCCAAGACGAATCTGCTGCCAAGAAGGTTCACGAGAAACGCATTGCCATGGATGCCGCTTATGAACAAGCTTCGAAGCTTTCTCAAGAAGCTGAGGATCAAGCTATGCATCTGAAGCAGGCGAAAACTGAATATGAGGCTCGAGCTGAGTCCATTCTTATTTGGGAAAGGCAGATTCTGGAACTTCAGCAGAAAGTTAAGGAGGCTAAGGAACAACAACTAGCCTTCGAAACTAATCCTGCAGGTAACCAATTCGAAGAGCTTCTCAACCAGGGGCTTGCAGAAATGGAGACTGCAGAACAACTTAAAGGAGAAGTGGCAACCTTGGAAGGTGCCAGGCGGTTTTCTCAGCAGAAACTTGAAACATTTCGAAGCACCTTTAATCGATTGAAAAATAATGTTTATTTCTAGATTTTTATGTCTATCTGACCATAACTTTGGTTTTTTACATGTAATATTCGAACAACGCCATTTTGGCATTCTTATCTTGCCATCTTGGCTTTTTATAATATTTTGTTTACGTTGTTACTATTCGAATCTCCCGCAGGCTTGGCTTATATTTCTTTAAATATTTCCCATTAACCTTTAGGACACGTTTATCATCCAAGAGTTCTTCGACTTCGTATGCATTGTTTGAGAATACTTTTAATATTCGAAAAGGTCCTTCCCAATGAGGTGACCATTTACCTAATGCTTTGTTCTTCTTATCCATAGGCAATATGACTCTCCAAACCAAGTCATTAATAACGAATACTTTTTTCTTCACCCTTTTATTGTATGTTCTGGCCACTCTTTCTTTTTGCCTCATCAAAATTTCCAACGCATGTAATCTAATTTCGTCCAACTCAACTAATTCATTCATCATCATTTCCCAATATAATGCAGCTGGAATTTTGTTTTGTTTCTGGATTCGAACTGATTGCAGATGAATTTCTACTGGTAACACTGCATCATGGCCGAATGTAAGTTGGAAAGGCGTAGTGTTAGTGGCTTCCTTAGGAGATGTTCTACAAGCCCACAACACTTGGTCCAGAGTTTTGTGCCAATTTCTTGGCTTCTTGCCAATATGCTTCTTGATTAATCCTATTATTACTTTATTTGCTGCTTCGACTTGTCCGTTTGCTTGAGCATAATATGGTGTTGATGTTAGCAATCTAAACCCCATTTCTTGGGCAAATCCTTGCATCTTTCTACCAGTAAATACAGAGCCTTGGTCTGTAGTTATACTTTCTGGCAATCCAAACCTATAGATAATGTGCTTTTGTATAAATTCGATAATTGCCTCTTGATCAGCAACTACCAAAGGTATAGCTTCGATCCATTTGGTGAAATAATCTACTCCTACCAAGATATATTTCTGACCTTTGGACGAAGCAGGATTTATCTCCCCTATCAGATCCAATGCCCATCCTCTGAATGGCCATGGTTTGATGATCGAATGCAACTCACTTGCAGAGGCGTGTTGAATTCCTGCATGTTTCTGACATTCCTCACATCCTTTAGCAAAGTCTATGCAATCTTTGAGCATGCTAGGCCAATACAAACCATATCGAAATAGCAACCATTTCATTTTATGGCCTGCTTGGTGTGCCCCACATGCCCCATTATGGACTTCAGACAATGCTAAATATGCCTCACTTTCTCCTAGGCATTTCAATAATACACCTTCTTGGGTCTTTTTGAACAATTCGTTCCCCATGAGGAGATATGACAATGCTCTATATTTTGTTTTTCTATCCACCTTTAGAGTTGGGTCTGCTAAATAACTCTTTAATGGACTTCGCCAATCTGTATCTGACAAAGTATTTATGGCTAGAATTTCGAATCCCTGTTTCTCAGCATATCCCAATCTCATACTTTCCAGATCCGATGGTGTGAATCTAGTAGCCATAACTCTTCCCCTTATTTCGACCAAATCCTTAAGATTCTTGGTAGATACTCTATAACCTGAAGCCAACTGCGCTAAGTCATTTGCTTCTTGGTTTTCTAATCTTGGTATGTGTTGAATATCCATGTATTCAAACTTTCTTAATAGCCTATTGACTATGACGAAGTATACCATTAAATTTTCCTTTATGCACTTGTATTCTTTTGTGATTTGTTTGACCACCAATTCAGAGTCTCCTTTAATTTCGACTCTGGTTGCCCCCAATTCCAACAAAGCTTCAAGTCCAACAATGAGCGCTTCATACTCAGCTTCGTTGTTCGAACAACGAGGACCATCCAATTTATACTTGAATTTTGTTGGAATTCCTTCAGGAGAAATTAGAAGGACTCCAACACCACTTTCATTCCTGTGGGTTGAACCATCAAAGTACAATTTCCATGGTTGCATTTCGACGTAACTCATGCTTGTCTGCTCAACCAACGAATGATCCACAATGAAATCAGAAATCACTTGACCTTTCATAGCTTTTAAGGGCATGAAAGTCAATGAATATTCTGTTAAGGCCAGAGCCCACTTTCCAACTCTACTATGCATTATTGGCTTTGAAAGCATATGTTTAATGACATCGAAGTGAGACGAAACATAAACATCAACAGGTTTTATATAATACTTGAGTTTCATACAAGAGAAATATAAACAGAGACATAGCTTTTCTAAATTGCTATATCTAGTCTCTGCATCATTTAGCACTCTACTTAAATAGTATATGGCTCTTTCGACGCCATTGTTATCCTCTTGTGCTAACATACTACCTATGCTAACTTCAGAGGCAGATATGTACAATCTCATGGGCTTCCCCCATGATGGTGGAGACAACATAGGAGGCTGGGAAAGATATTCTTTTATTTTGTCAAACGCCTCCTGGTGAGCTTCGTTCCATTCGAAGGCCTGACCTTGCTTCAGACGAAGTAACGGAGAGAAAGCTTGGGTCCTTCCACTCAGGTTCGAAATGAATCTTCTGAGGAAGTTAACTTTCCCTAGTAGAGATTGCAACTCCCTTTTTGACGCAGGTGCTTTCGTCTCCATTATGGCTTTGGTTTTGTTCTGGTTGATTTCAATTCCTTTCTTGTGGACCACAAAACCAAGAAAATCTCCAGCCTGCACAAAAAATGCACATTTAAGGGGATTCATTTTTAAGCCATGTTTTCTCATTCGCTCGAATGATTGGCTTAAATGATGCAAATGTGCTTCTGCAGATATAGATTTGATGACTATATCATCAATATACACCTGCATGAAGGTTTCGATGAAGTCATGAAAGATTGAATTCATCGCCCTTTGATAAGTTGCCCCAGCATTTTTTAAACCAAAAGGCATCACCACCCATTCGTAGGTGCTTAAGGCTCCTGGGCAACGAAATGCTGTTTTTGCAACATCTTCTTCAGCAATGAAAATCTGGTTATATCCAGAGTATCCATCTAACATGCTCAAGTATTCGAATCCTGCAGCAGAATCTACTAGCATTTCTGCCACGGGCATGGAATATTCATCCTTAGGGGTTGCAGTATTTAAATCCCTAAAATCTATGCAAATTCTTAAAGAACCATTTTTCTTAATAACAGGTACTATGTTTGCTAACCATTCAACATACCTTGTTGTTCTGATGAATTTGCAGCGCAGCAACCTTTCGATCTCAGCTTTAATTTTTGTGAGAACCGCTGGTGCGAATCTTCTGGGAGTTTGTTTGATGGGCCTCTTGCCATCTTTGATTGGCAGTCTATGTTCGACCAACTCCCTCTTTAAACCAGGCATCTCATCATAATCCCATGCGAAACAATCTTTGTTTTCCTTAAGGACTTCGATCACTTTTTCCTTGAGGCCTGGGCTAAGTTTAGCACTTACGTAAGTTACTCTTTTCGTTTTTTCATCCCCTAAGTTGACTTCTTCGAGCGGGTCCTGTGCCAACATTTTGACACCTGAGTTTATGGGGTCCCTTTCGAAGCCTAAGGGTTCTTTGTCATAGATGGCATCCAACCTTTGATCCATCTCCAACTCTTTGATGGGTGAGCATTTCGAACCCCCCCCCACTAACTTCATTCGTCTTTACAGTTGATTCATTTATTTCAGCCTCTAAGGCCGCTTTCGATTCATTCTCAGCCATATAGGCCGAAATCCTTTCGAAGAAGGTAGACTCAGTCATGGTTAAGGTTGTCGAAGTCCCAGCCTGCTGGCCGTTTTTGTATAGCACCTTCAACTTTTTCTTCTTCACTGATTATTGCTCTATCCCAGTAAAGACCATCATGACGAAGTGTCATGTAGTAGTGGGCGTTTCTAGTTTCATTCATCTCATCGTTTGGAACACATGGAGCAATCTTTGCCAGATTTTTATCATAATCCCTTTTGTCAACTAAATTGACAGTTGACATAAAGTAACTCTGGTCTGCTTCGATGTTTTCCACGATTCCGTCATCTCTCCACAGAACTAGTCGTTGATGCATTGACGAAGGAACTGCCCCCACGCCATGGATCTACTCTCTTCCTAGCAGTAGGTTATAGTTGGCCTTGGCTTCGATAACCATAAACATGGTGGGCCTGCAACTTGAGCCTATTGTCAATTCCAACTGGACCACCCCCAGTGTTTTGCCCACTTTTCCCTCATAATTGGATAGAACCATATTATGGGGCTTGATATCTCCTTCGCGGATTTCTAACCTTTTTAGCATGAAATGGGGAATCAGGTTGACTGCAGCACCCCCATCCACTAGAACTTTGTTCACACCATGGACACCTACTTTCGCCCGAATGAAAAGTGGCTTGAGATGATTCTTCATTGCAGGCTCTGGACGTTCGAAGAACGCATTTTGTTCCTCAACAGCCCCATTGTCCATCACGTAGTAGCACACGGGCCTATGTTTCATTAAATCTGTGGTGTCTTCCTCCTCATATTTATTGATTTCGGTTTCCTGCCCAAATTCGCAGGGAAGCACAGACACCACGTTATAGTTCAGGTTGAATGAAGACTCCCCCTCCGATTCGAAGTTATCTGTTATCATATCTTCGTCCTCTTCCGGGCATGGAGTGTATTCCTTTGGTTCGTCTCGTTGGTCTTCAGAAAAAAGCCTCCTATTGACTGGAGGTTTCTCTTCAGTCTGATTTTTTGGTTTGTTGGTGCTCGATTCACCTTGTATCTTCGTTGAAGTATCCCCTTTGTTTGCCACAGCTTCTCTCTCAGCCTTTCGAATCCTTTGCTGTCTGCGCCACTGGGATCTTGACATGGGGTTCCTTCCTTTGTAATTCTCTAATCTCACTTCCTCCCTTTTTTGTGTGTTGAATTGCCTCCTGTATGTCACAGCATGGCGTGCATTTCGTTCAGCACTCCTCCATTTGTCTTTGCCTTTGTCATTTCTGACTTGTAGCCATCTATCGGTTGGTACTTCAGCAGGGAGTTTGAAAGTCACTCTTCGAGCAACTTTGGGGTGAGGGCTATCAGGTCTTCGCTGTTTGTATCTGCTGTCGAAACGCGGGCCCATCTGGGCAGTTTCTTGATGGTTCCAGCAAGGGGCGAAGGGGATCGTTTCGAAGGCCCTGGCCATGCTTTGGTCATACACAGCAGAACCTTTGGGCAAACCAAGCACTTAGTTGCCCCTTTGTAGCAGCGAAAAACAAACTCCAACAAACTCTCTCCAGCCTTGGGATAGCACCTAAAAAGTTGGTTATCCTGGCGCCAATTGTTGCCAGTTCGAGCCCTCTGTACCCTTTCGAAATTTGCAGCAATTCTTTGGTTGCAGAGGATGCTGCACCTAGGGCACAATATCATGCCTGGATCTCCTTTGTGGCATGTCATGAGATAGTCTTTGAGAGTAGCATCTCCAGTGTGATTATCCCCCATTCTGTGCTTTTCTTTTTCTAAGTATTTTTCCACTTCCTCCATCTCAGAACGGGGTCTTTCCATATCCACCATATTTATTTCCACATCCCCCTCTTTAGTTTCGTCATCGCCCCATCCTGTGGGCTTTATATCTTCGATCTGGACCTTCGAACTTTCTGGGGCAGAATATTTGACCAGATAGTCAAATTTTCCACTGGGTTCCCCTAGAGTGTCCCATATTTCCTTCTGAAGGGGAACTGGCTGCGTAATTTGGACTTTCTCCAATTCCAGCCTCAAGCCCTCAGTGACTTGTGCCAATCCTTCGTTTTGATTCCCTTGGCCTTCAGTAGCCTGGGTTTCTCCTGCAACAGCCGCAGGTGCAGCAATCGAAGTGTCTGGCGTATTCTGGATGTCTTCAGTGGCTTCCTCGCTGACTTCGACCATCACCCAGTTTTCGACTCCAGTGTCCTTCTCTCCTGTTAGGGCGTCGCTTCGATCAGTTTCCACCATGTTGACCTCTCCAATGCATGCAGGCTCGGAGTAGTTGGTGTCTGCGACGTCCAAAGGATCTTCGTCCACTTTCATCTTCACCTTATCAGCAAACTTTAGTCTGCCATCTTTGATCGCGTTTTGAATCAAGTCCCTGAAAAGAAAACATTGTGAGGTCTTGTGGCCTAGGAAACTATGATATTTGCAAAATCCCCTTTTCTTCCTCTGATCCAAGGGAGGTATTTTGATATTTGATGGCACAATTAGTTGGCCATCCTTGACAAGCAAGTCAAAAATTTCGTCACACTTAGTGACGTCGAAGGTATAAACCTTCTTTGGAAACTTGTCACTTTTCTCATTTTCAACAATATCTTTCCCTTTCGTGGGAACTAACATTTTGCAGGAGTAAGGCGGGGCCTGTTTTAATTCAGCGAGGTCGATTTCGACCTCTTCGAATTCGAATTCAGGATATTCTTCTACTTCCTCAGTCCCAACATAGGAAATCCTTTCTTTCTTACTATTCTTAAAGACTCTGGCTTTTTTGGCTTTTAGTCTTTCGACCTGTCGAACCCTATCGGCTAATTGAGCCATATCCCTCAAATACTGAGTATCTAATTTCTTTCGAATAGAATAATCCAAACCCCCAGCGGCCATTTCGACTAACTCATGTTCAGGCACTACTGTGTAACATCTGGATTTTAACAGCCTAAATCTATTCAAATAATCATCTATGGGTTCAGTGAACTTTCTCTTAACACTGACCAATTCCTTCAAACTTATTTTCGATTGTCCCATGTAAAATTGTTCATGGAATAATCTCTCTAAAAGGGTCCAAGTGTCAATAGACCCAGGAGGCAACGTGGTAAACCAAGTGAAGGCGTTTTTTGTCAAGGAACTTGGGAAGTATTTGATCCTGAGATCTTCATTATTGGCTATATCTCCCGCTTCGGTTAGATATCTCGCTATGTGTTCGACTGTTGACTCGTTGGTATCCCCAGCGAACTTTGTAAATTTAGGGACTTTGTATCCCCTTGGTAAATCAGTATGCATTATACAATCCAATATAGGAGAAGCGTAATTTGGCCTCCTCATTCCCGTATTGAGGCCATTCTGGGCCATGATCCTCTCTATCATGGTGGTTAGGTTATTTTCTGCCAAGATGTTATCGTTTCGAATCCTATGAACGACGGCATCGGCATCTTGATTTCGACCAACCAAAACAACTCCCCTAGGTTGTTCTTCTCGAAATTCTGGGGCTTCTGGCCTTTCGATCCTTGCCCCTGGTTCCATAACTTCCCTTTGTGGGCCCGGAATTATTGGGGCTTCTAACCTTGGTGCTCTGGCCCCTAAGTTAGCTTCTTCTCTGGGTGGTCTATGAATTGGGTCGTTAGCAATTTGTTCTATAACAGGCATGTTTGTTCGAAATCCCGCCTGGTTCTGCCTACGCCTTTCTGTGGGAGCAAAGAAATCTGCTATTCGACTCATATTGTCAGCATTTTCCCTGTTCGTCACAGTCACATTCTGAACTATTGGGGCAAATATTTCCTGCATGGTTTGCGCTAACACCCCTATCATATTGTGGTTGCTGTCATCCATCAATTGCCTAAAAGCCAACTGGTTATCTGTGGTTAGGATAGGCAACGTGCTATAACCCACTGACCCTTGGTTATTTGTCATAAATTGGTTCGCCCCAGACCCAGATCCTAGTTGTGGGGATGAATTCGATGTGGAATTGTGTAAACCTGCCATAAAAGATGTTGGCATTCCGTAAGAAGAACTTCTAATTCTATTCCCATCGAAGCCGGGTGGTCTAGTTAATGGTGTGGCGAAATGGGATTGTGTTCCTGGTGGTGGAACAAATCCCCCAGGGTAGCCCATAGTTCCAGTATTTCCTAAGATCGAACTGTTAGTTGATATGCCACTTACTCCATTGGTGGCTATGTTACTGGTTGAAGATGCAACAGACTGTGCATTCGAAGGGATTACATTAGATGTTCCGCTCGAAATAGACGCGTTAGTGCCTGTTGCATGTGGGCCACCTTGGTCTCCTTGCTGATTGTCTGAATTAGACATTTTGTCCAAACGTTTTCTTCTGGATAAAGGTTGGTTGCTGTTGGTTATCTTACCACTTCTCAGGTTCATAAAACAGCAAACTTCTTAGGTTCCTACGTTTTAGGGATGGCTACGTCTCGACAATCCTTAATTCTGATATCCAACTATTGGTCCCACCAGGTGTGCCAATTTGTTTCCAGTGATTTCTGGTAAACAACCGCTAGTCTTCCAAACTATTGAATAATCTTTGTTAACGCTATTCAATCTCTCTGGTAACTCACAGGATCGACTAGATTGATCCTAGGACTCCTTGGATATTAAGGTTACTCTCACAATCGAACAATTATTCATGGTTGCTATTGTACAAGTGTTTGGTTTATTTCGATCCCTCTCTCTCTAAGAGTTTAAAAATGTGGTCAAAATGTATATGAAAACTAAGTTATACGAATAAATGCTAATTGTAATGCTGATTGAAGAAACATATAAAACTGTATGAAAAATGAAGTAAATGGTTTCGATTTACAAAACATTTAACATAAAAGGTTTCTGGAATGTAGAAGTTTAAAATGTGAAGAAAGCGTTTAATGCAAGAAATCTATAAATGATTTTAAGTAAAAGTATGCGCTTGAAAAACAATACTTGAAAGTAAAGGTATTGAAAGTGTAACAGTTCTCTGAAATATAAAGTGCTCGAAATATAAAGAAAGCAGTAAAACGTAAAACTTTGAGGAAAAGACTTTGAAATGAAAAGACAGTAAATAAGGAAACTTGCAAATGTTATTCGACAAAAAGAAGAGAGGAAAGTACTGGAAATGGTAAAAAGGCTTTCATTAAGTTAGAAATACATGGTGCTATCATACATACATTTCTCTTGCATTCGTTTCCCTTGCCATGTGGTAGTTTGAATGTTATTGAGTATTTTGTATAACAGATATGACACACCGAAATCCTAATACTAAGACTTCTATTTATACTAATTCGACCCTAACGGTCTCGCTATAGGATCATGCCACGTTTCGAACATGCAAGACAATGCTTCTTTCATCTTTCCACGTGTCCCCAAATGCTCCAACACATAACTTTCAAACTTTGAAAGTCCCGCTTCCATTTGAATTTTAAATGCTTTGGTGTTTCTCCGTTTCGAACGCTCTTCCCAAACCTAGCCTCGCTGTTGTTTCGAGACCCCTTTGGATATGTTCCCATAATCACCGTTCGAAGCTTCAAGCTTTGACACACTTATTCGAAACACTGCTTCTGCAACTTCAAAATATGGCGTTTAATTCCATTTCGATCAGAACTTTTAACTCTTTTGAATTCTAAATAACATTATCAAAATCTTCAGCCAACAAAGGTCCGCTTCCTCGTCATCGACTGCCCATCCCTTTACAACTGCATCCCCGAGAGGCCAACACATGCAGAGCTTACTGCGGTGCCCTCCATCGTCCACTTAAATATGAAGTTCTACACCAAGAGGGCACGAGTCACCACTATCCAAGGCGATCTAGCAGCCGCCCGAAGGTTCTTCAATGCAGCGTCCAAGGGACACAACATAGTCAACACCAGCACACGGCCAGCCAAGAAAGCTGCAACTACGCGATCAGAGCCTCAGCGGTCAAAGCCAGTCAGAGTAGAAGAACAGAGGGCCCCTCCAAATGTTGACTTGATCTCTTTGGACACTCTCTTCGACTAGGACGAGCCCTTCAACGGTAAGCAGGTGCCCTTCCGACCAATTCCGGATGGGGACTTTGAGCTCGTCCCTCTCGGTGAAGACCCAAGCAGAGGAGTGAAGATTGGCACTGGACTCCCCGACTTGGTGAGAAAACAAATCAAGGCCTTCCTGAGGGAAAACATAGATATGTTCTCCTGGAGTGCTGCGGAGATGCCTGGTCTCGACCCTGAGGTCGCCTGTCATCAACTCGCCATTGATCCATCCGCTAGGGCAGTAGTACAACGTAGGTGTAGGTAGTCTCCTGAGAAAACGGAGGCTGCTGAAAATGTTGTAAAAGACCTCCTAGAGGTAAATTTTATTTCTGAAGCCTGGTATTCAATCTGGCTGTCAAATGTTGTACTTGTTAAGAAAAATAATGGAAAATGGCGAATGTGCATTGACTATACCGATCTTAACCGGGCATGCCCCAAAGATGCATTTCCTTTACCTAATATTGATATGATGGTCGACAACTCGGCCGACTATAAAATTTTATCATTTATGGATGCCTATTCGGGATACAACTATATCCCAATGGCAATAGGCGACAAACACTGCACCGCTTTCATGACAAGCTCTGGCAACTATTACTACAACGTAATGTCATTCGGTCTGAAAAACACAGGAGCAACGTATTAGCGGATGATGAACAAAGTCTTTCGCAACCAAATCAGATATATGCTCGAGGTATACATAGACGACATGATCGTCAAGTCCTGAGTAGACACCGGCCATGCTTCTCATCTCACGGAAGTCTTCGCCCAAGCAAGACAATGAAAAATGAGGTTTAACCCCAAGAAGTGCACATTCGAGGTCAAGGCGGGCAAGTTCCTACGCTTCTACTTAACAGAACAAGGAATCAAAGCCAACCACGACAAGTGCCGAGATTTCTTTGACCTCCCTACACCCACGTCTAAAAAATCCATACAAGTCTTGAATGGCATGCTCGCCTCACTATCCCGTTTCATTGCAAAATCTGTGCAACACACCCTGCCTTTCTTCAAACCCCTTCACAAGGAGGCAGATTTCGAGTGGACAGAGGAATGTGAATAGGCCCTTCTCCATCTCAAACAGAGCCTCTCACATTCGCCCGTGCTATCATGACCCGTCGACGGGGACACCTTATTTCTATACCTGGTTGTTTCTGTCGAAGCCGTCAGTGCGGCCCTCATCCGCGAGACTAACGACAGACAAAAACCCGTTTACTTCACGAGCAAAGCGCTCCAGGGGCCCAAGCTCAGATACCAATAGATCGAGAAGGTGGCTTTGGCCCTCGTCAATACAGCGAGAAGGCTCAGACACTATTTCCTCGTGCACACGATTGTCGTACGAACGAATCAGCCCGTGAAACAACTCTTAGGTCGACCAGACATGGCGGGCCGAATGCTAAAGTGGTCCTTGGAACTTTCAGAATTCGACGTCCAGTATGAGAGTAGGAAAGCCCTAAAAGCCCAGGCTCTGCCCGACTTCGTCACGGAGATGACCGCTAATAACCCCCCCCCCCCCCCCCCCCCCCCCCCCCCCGCTGGGAAGGAGCACAAATGGACAATCTTTGTTGACGGAGCCTCCAACTTGACCGGAAGCGGAGCAGGAATCCTCCTTGAGAACGAGGAAGGCGTAGTGATCAAACATTCGCTCACCCCCTCCTTTCCAACTTCAAACAATCAGGAAGAATATGAGGCGCTGCTTGCAGGGCTGAGACTGGCCGAGGATTTAGGCGCCCGCGAAATACAAATTTTCACCGACTCCAAACTTGTCGCGTCTCAAGTTCAAGGGGGATACCATGTTAAAAGCAACAGCCTCAACAAATATCTAAACTTGGTCAGGGAACAAATGAAAAAGTTCGACCGGGCAGAAATTTCGCACGTACCACGCGAATAAAACACACGGGCCAACATACTTTTGAAGCTCGCTAGCACGAAGAAGAAAGGTGGAAACAAATCTGTCATACAGGAATCCCTGTCTCGCCCGAGCATTGAAAAATCCGCGACTTTACCCAAAGTAAATTCCATCGAGGACAACTCGTGTTGGATGACCCCGGTATTCAACTTCCTAACGAAGGGGGAACTTCCCCTATACCAAAGAGAAGCAACTGCGACTAAACAACGAGCATGCTCCTATGTGGTGCTCGAGCACAAACTATATCGTAGGGGATTTTCCATCCCACTCTTGAAGTGCATAGAAGAATAAACGGTCCCCGAGATAGTATGAGAAATTCACGAAGGGATTAATGCCCAACACATGGGCGGAAAGTCCCTAGCACAGAAAGAAATGCGAGCAGGGTACTACTGGCCGACAATGCAACAAGACGCCAAAGACCACGTCAAGAAATGTGACAAGTGCCAAATGCACGCCGACATGCATCTCGCCCCGCCACACGAGCTGAACACACTATCGTCCCCATGGCCATTTTCCTGGTGGGAAATGGACATCCTCGGACCATTCGTACAAGGGACGTACCAAAACAAATTCCTCGTCATGGCCGTAGATTACTTCACAAAGTGGATAGAGGCTGAAGCCCTCGCGAAAATAACCTTGCACAACATTCTGCGTTTTTACAAACGAAACATGCTCGCTCGGTTTGGGATCACTCAGGCGCTCGTCACAGACAATGATACCCAGTTCACTGACCAAGGTTTTCAAAACTTCATTGCCAAACTCGGCACCAAATAATATTTTACATCAGTCGAACACCCCCAGACTAACGGGCAAGCTGAGGCCGCAGATAGGGTCATCTTCCGAGGACTCAAATGCAGATTAGGCGAAGCCAAGAGGGGATGGGTCAAAGAATTACACATCGTCTTATGGGCTTATCGAACAACTCCCCACTCGACTACCAGCGAGACACCATTCCCCCTGACTTACGGTACCGAGGCAGTCATCCCAATAGAAATCATGGAGCCGTCCAGGCGAACTTAAATGCCCCTCGACAAAGAGATGAACGACAAGGCCTTGAGAGACGAGCTCAACCTTGTTGAAGAAATCCGATCAGGAGAAGCCCTGTGCGAGGCCACTCTAAAACAACAGGTAGCCTTACGCCACGACAACAAAGTCATAAAACGCGAATTCCAGGTCGGTAGCCTAGTCTTGCGGAGAAACCAGAAGGATTCCCATGAAGGGAAGTTGGCGGCAAACTGGGAGAGACCTTATCACGTCCAGGGGGCTACGGGAACCAGAGCATATTATCTCGAGCAATTAAATGGAGAACCACTACCGCGACCCTGAAATGCTGCGAAGCTAAAACAATATTATAGCTAAAGCCCCTCACCTGCTGGGGACTTTTGCCGTCGAATGTTCGCATTCAGTCGACGAAGGGAAAAGCTTGACCACGTAGGAGAGTCGAGGTACGGGCCCGACCTACCAACCAACGAAGGCATATTGTAGTTCACTTTGACGAACAACATTCATGCCCGACAGGGTCACCTCGATCGAGCCCCGATGTCAAAGTACCCCAACATGGCAGAACACCCAGCTCGCGATGGGCAGTTCATGCCATGAGCGTAGGATCCCGATCACGATCATATGCCCGTCACGCGGATCCCCACTCCGCGCCCTCGACACATTTTGAAGTGATTCGAACCAACACTAGGGTCGAACGAATATCTCCATACGAACATAAACTTCATGAAAAATTCATAACAGCCACGATAATGGTCGGGCACATACATCAAATATTGTTATTCATCAGATAACTACTATAAACAAAGCATTCATCAAATAGACAGTCATAAACAAAGCAATCATAATATGTTGACCACAAGGGCCAGCGTTGTCCAAAATTATAATTTAGGCACGACTGCCACAAAACTAAAAGAATGAAAGCGGGCACGCAGACCCCAAAATAACAGCGGACATGCAGGCCCAAATACACCAATAAAAACATTAATCACTCCCCGGAGTACCAACTTCGATGTCAGGAGAGTCAGGAGGAGAAGGCACCACCCGGCCATCAACAACCTGGGACAAAACCCCAGTCCCTTCGGTATTCAACCCCAGATTCAGCATGGACAGTTGATTCACAGCAGACTCAAAGCCATCGGCCAAAACATCAACACAGTTCGACTTTAGAAGTTGTATTCGAGCGATGAAATTAACATGCGTGCACAAGTCGACCACCCCTTCAGGCTCGTTCTCCGCAGGCAGCATAGCATCCCTTAGATCTTCGACCTCTCTCAAAAGCCGTTAGTTGTCACTCTCCAACCGCTCCTTATCGATCTGGGGGAATTCTTTGTCTTCGAGGGCTCTGTCGACCCTCTCCTCTCCCCCGACAACACGTCGGACTGCTCCCGAAACATTTCCTCGGAGCGTTCAAGAGCAGTCTTCAGTTTGCGGATTTTGGCCACGAGAGTCACCTTCTCCGACTCCAGCTCTTTGACTCGATCCAAGGAGTCTGACCCTTCACCCGCAAGGACAACCGCCATCTCGGCCATTCTCACCATCCCGATCATGCTGGCAACGAGGTGCTTCCTACGACCTTCCTTGTCGATCCGACTGATGATATCGGTCTCGTTGTCGGATACGACCAAGGGAAACCCCTCAAAGAAGTCTTTTTCCACAAAATAGGGTGGCAGGCTGAAGGCCCAGGCACCCTCCCCTCCATCGGTCACCTTGACTCCACCTTCTGGTCGACTCTGTTTCTTGCTAATCAAAGCAGATTGGCGCTCGGTGTCACGGGAACCCGAGGACCCACTGGATCTTTCCCTGGCCGACTCGGGGGTTGGACCCATTCGCGTGGCTTGTTGCGGCTTCACCAACCTCTTACTGATCTTCTTATCTTGGGTCAGCTTCAGCAACCTCTCTCGACGTTCTTCCATGTGAGCTGCAAAGGAAATGTGCTCGGGTTAGCCACGTCGAAGGAAACAAAAAAAGAAGGCTATCAATAGAGAAAGCAAGCAACCTAAGAGCTCTAAGGCCTGCCCATAAGACTGGCACTCGACAAGCGCCTTGGTGTTGATCGGACGTGCCTCAAATGTTGGCTCGCCATCCTTATCAAGAATGTCATTTCCTTCCCTCATAACCCACCCAACGGGGAAGAAACTATCGACAAATTTATTCAGGACGCCATAAGCCTCCTCGTCCTCGGTGCTCATATCGCCAGCGGGAGTGTGGTAATATCCAAGTCCATGGTCGTAATGGCCCGAACACCAGTGGATGGGAAACTTTGAGACTTTCCCAATCTCGGGATTACCCTCAGAATCCAAACATGGCTCCCCGTCCTCGTCCATCATGGCAGCCGATTCGAACAGCGAATCCACGACTGTTTGAATAGACGGTTGCAAAATATACCACTTATCCTTGAAATCCCGAACATAATCCATATACATCCTAAACAGCCTTTTCGACTGCTTAAGGGACACCCAACTATGCTTCCCTCCTCGGGATTGCTGTTGCATGTGAAAAACCCTAAAGAACAGGGGAATTGTTGCCCCGATCCTCAGGAAACAACATGTAAATTCGAATCCCAGGATAAAGGTAATCGCGTTGGGATGAATCTGGGAGGGAGCCAAGTTCAAGTGATTGAACACTCCCATCTGGAAGTCGTTGAAAGGAAGCTGGAGCTTGATATCTTTAAATATAATCTCGTACATAGGGAAGGCGTCCTGAGTAAACTCCGAGCAAATGCGGGCATCCCTTGTCGGCCTCATGATCTTAAAATTTCTCCAGAACCCCTCTTGGCCGCCGCCGTGCTCGACGATAATATAAGCTTGCCTATCGGTATAGCTGTAGATCGAGGCTATCCCTCGGGGTTCCGCACCGACCCAGTCCAGAGTAGGGTCGTCGACGGTGTCAACCAGATTAATGTTTTTTGCTGCAGTGCTGGTTTCCTCGGTGTCAATATGCTATGAGGATTCGGGAATATCGACCATTTACCTGCAAAGTACAGGAAACCGGTGAATTCGACAGCAAATCCGCTTTTTCGCGACACAGACGGGGAGAAGTAAGCGACACTCAGACCAAGTCGACGACCATTCGCACGAAAGAGGGGGAACACACGGACCTCGATCGAACACCGACCTTAACGGCGGACGTCTATATCAATCATAAATATCGCGGGCACAGTAAGAATATCGCGAGCAAAGGATGAATTTCATGATCAAGTTCATAATATTGCTAGCCAGTTACAAGAATGCCACGGGGAAAACTAGCCCATATACCAACGAAAGGGTGAATCTCACGACCAAGTTCATAAATTTGTTAGCTAAACGCATGAATATCACGGGCATGATCATAAACCGTATGCCTAAATGTATGAACGCCGCAGGCATGATCATGAATCAGACGCCTAAAACGCTTGAATTCCCCGGGCATAATCCCCAGACACGAAATCCTACCACTAAACGCCATCAAAATCTATCTACACACAAGATATCAAAGAAAAAGAACGCTTACTTGGAGGAAAAATGAGGAGCGACGGTTGTTAAGATAAGTACACGACGGACTGTAAGGCAGTCTCAATGATACTGGAAAAACGCGTGGTGTTGACGACAGAGATAATATGGGAGCGTGGAAATATGAAAACAAGTTATGGGCCCTGAAGTCCTATTTATAGAGCTGACGTGGAATGTGAAACATCACGTCGGGCAATCACAAACCGCCCTTTTCCTCGACATCTACTCGCATAGACAATGATGGCCCCTACTCCCTAGGCCATCATTGTGGTTTCCAAGAGTCGCGCCACGTGTCTAACTAGTGTATCATCCTCCTCCCGCGAGTGTTCCTCGAACACTCTTCGACCACTGCACGAAGCAAAGCATGAACTAGGCGACGTCTTCCGCCAATGGTAGAAAAACCCCGTGTCGCGCAGCGAGTCTCGCGAAGGGGCAAACTCGAATCAAGTCATAACTCCTTCACCAGGAGCAACGACTTGGGGGGCTCCTGTTCTGGACTTGGCCTGTCTGTGGCCCAACTACCAGTGAGGCCCAATCCAGACATGACAACTAGCCGCGTGGAGCAGTATTTTCCTCGAGCATATCCCGACCACAGATGTCTTGTCGACCAATACTGCTTCCCGTCGGTGCTCGCATGGGCCATCTCCAACGAGCATGCGCTCCCCCCGAGCACCTCCCTCGTAGGACTGACTTCCAACCTCTCTGGATTTCGCAGAGTCTTCATGGTCTCGGAAAGATCGCGTCCCTATCCTCCCTGTCTTACGGAGGACGTCATCCAGGACGTACGGGTCCCCACTACACACGTAGAATCTGACAGTCTCTTTGTTGGGCCTGTTTGATCAGCCCAATAAAGAGACTTTGGTCCAGTGATGAGGGCTATAAATACCCTCTCTTCCGAGAGGGTTAGATATTCAACTCATACTTGCTTGCTCATTCCGCTTCTTACTTTATCATCGGAATGTCTTGCAGATATCCCTCATCTCATTCAACTTCTACCCGAGTCAGCTGTGACGATCCATCTTTAATCCGGTAAGATCAAATGGATTAGTAGTTCAGATTAAACTTTACTAGGATATAACCAATAGCGAAAACTTTGATGTTTTTTCCATTATTCAAAATAATCCTTGTTGGACTACTGATTTAAGTTGAGGTGATAGAAACATTACTTTTGAATTTGGGTTGCAAATTCACACTAAATTATAATACATACTTACGTATATAATCGAAAACTTAATCTATTTTGTACAGTTGATTTTATTGAAAGTGAATTAACATAAGACAATTTATGTCAAATTTTTACTCATGATCAATTTTACAAAATTTACAAAATAAATTGAAATAATTACCATATCAATTAAAATACAAACTATTAATTGCACTGCATCTTATTATTTCCTTCCTCGTTTACTTTGTTCCCTGGGTCCCTTGTCGTGAGATTACAATATAAATGAAAAACAAAACAAAAAAAATCCTTCTCATGGTTATCTATTTTCCTTTAATGTATTAAATTTACAATCATGACGACACACGCTTATTCTTACCACAACACCTTTAGTATTTGGTAGCCAACTCACAACCAAACAGTTTACCCCCACGTATATCTTGATCCTTTTACAAAGCTATACCAACCATACGGGTACAAAGTAGATACACACTTTAGGTTATCGACAGAAAGGTGAAGACATTAATACATGATTATAGTTTAGTCATCTTCGTCGAGGACTAGCTCTTCCATAGTAATCAGAAATTTTCTTTATGAAAGTCGTATTTCGTGGATGTATTGTGAGAGAAATCTAATGATAGCTGGCGAAGCTCGTGGGTCAGGGTGGATGGCCCACAGTAAAATACACCTGCATTATATAAACATGATGTCCATTATTTGCGATATGATGATGATAAGCTTAATTTTAATGAAATACGTCAAGAAAAGGTAAACGCATTATTGATGTTGATAAAAAAAAAGCAAGCACCCTCACTTGAACCAGACCTTTTCCTTTTTATGTTTAATAACCCTTTCAAGTGTGGATCCCAATTTCAAAAGCATATTATCGATGATTGATTAGAAAGATAAATAATTGTGGGAACTCACCAACTCTTGCTTCCGGATGATTAAGTGCAATGCGTTTGTAAACAGCTCGCCAATTGGGTTTGGCAAAGTGAGACTTGACGCGAGTGCCGGACACAACGTCCACACCATTTTTTGCATGGCTTATAGACTGCACCATAGCAATAAGAGCAGAGCGAGCATCGCCCTGCTCGTATACGCTGGTGCAGTAGCTGTGTAGCTCAATCAATCCCCCTCTATCCTCCTCAGCTACGTCATTCATCACCCCTTTAAACCAATCAAAGGAACCTTGCTCTCTTGTCACCCAATAGAAGTATGCCCTTCTTGTCTTGTAGTCACTGAACCTAGTGTCCTTCTGATTGTTTGTCACTGGTGATCCTTCCTCCATTGCAAACCCTTCTTCTCTTCCATGGCTTTGAAATTATTTACCATGTCCTTTAGTATACTTATCATTGGCGTTGCTCCTATTCCTAGCCCCACAAGTAAAACTACCTCATACTCCCTGTAGTCTTGTGCCGGCGCTCCATATGGACCATCAATCAAAACTCTAGGGAATGTGCTACATAATATCATAATCATAACATACAATCATTATTTTGTCATTCAACAAAAGGGATATACATATAATTACTTGAAAAGCAATTGTTAATTACGAGTAATATGCATGGCAGAGGAAATTCATCATACTCTTTGAATGATTGGTTCCAATCATCACCACCACCTGTGAAAATCTGGATTTGCTGTGAGGAGTTTGTATGGCATGCTTAAATTTTCAAAAAGTGTCATTATCTCCCTAATATATTTTTCCCCCTCAAAGTTCAGATCACAACCACAGTTCGTCCAGAAAAAAACAAGATAACAGTCAGTCTTGTTGGCCCCTTAATAACATAATCATTTGATTATAAAAACCAGGACATGTGTCAAGTCGCCTTTGGAATCTCAGCAACTATAAATTGACATCCAAACCAAATTGGACAAAACAAAAAACATGTTCTTAATTCGTTTCAAACACATTCTTCAGTTATTGGATCTGTGATATCCAGTAACTAATGAAGGTGATTCTCTAGCATACACTCTTGCTATCTTATAATCAGTCCTTTGTGCAAAATACCAAAAATGAACTACTAGGTCTAACAATACTTAAAAGGTGGTAATTTTGTGCCTAATAATACTAATAATTAAAAAGCCGTTTCAACAACATGACATTAAATAGCTTATTCTTCAATAAATTGTATTGTTGTTGTTGTTGTTGTGTATATTCAAACAAAGTCATTCAAAACCATAGTCAATTACTCCACAGTCAGATTATATTAGTAAACTATTAACAATTATAAAGTATGTCAAGTGCCGAAGCCGAACTATAGTTTTTGCATGTTACCTATCATCACAAATTTTAAAAAGAAGAAAAAAAAGCCTACTTGCAAAAACAAAAACCATATATCCTACCTTGGGCTGTTATCTCCCTTCAAACATTCTCCTCTTAGAAGTCCACTCTGTCCATTGTTGGCTGGCTGGCACGCCTGACAGAAACAAAAACAATAAGCTTGTTAATTAGAAGACACCACATGATATAAATATAAAAAATAATAATAATATTCACCTCTGAGAATTTGGATTTCAAACCTCGAGTCCAATCACCGAGTATTTTAATGTGAACGCTAAGGTAATCATCATTAGGAGCAGAGGTTATAGAAAATGGATGCCTGTAAAATGCATAAACAATGAATTAAGCTATATAAATTATATGATGTTTTTTAGATGCCACAT
Source organism: Vicia faba (assembly GCA_948472305.1). NCBI lineage: Eukaryota > Viridiplantae > Streptophyta > Magnoliopsida > Fabales > Fabaceae > Vicia > Vicia faba. The sequence continues at coordinate 1,257,634,505 of OX451741.1, read as the reverse complement.
TCATATAGAACATGTTTTCTCAAAAAACAAAAAACAAAATATACCATTCTAGTGGAGACACAGCAGCACAGTTGACAAGCATGTATTGTCCACTCTTATAGCTAAACCCTTGAGGCTTTGACATGTTAATTGCCAACACATTTCCAGGATAAACAGCAACCTTTAAATTTGACAATCAAATGAAAACGGAATGAGACCTTTATACTTTCCAAACTTGCCAAAAGCTATTACTGAGAGAAACATTTGTTTCTTTATATCATATAAATAATATTTCATTATAATTATTTGTTACTCGCCTTCAATATTTTCACCGACTTGATGCTCGATCTAAGTGCTCTAATAAGCCTTTCCAATGCGTAAATGGTGATGGGAATAGCCAGATACATCCAAGTCTAGAAAAGCACGCAATAATATGATTATGTGTCTGTGAATCGATTATATACACGACAAGAGTAAGGTGTTTACTGTTGCTACTAACCGTTTTCTTGTACCATTCTTGAGTTAGGTAAAGTTTGGTTCCGTGGATAATCAACAGGGCATAGACAATGATGAAGAGGTGGTGAGAATACCAAAATGCATTGAAACCTGTGAGTTTGTTAAAGGGTTTAGGTAGTTTGGTGCGGTTCCTCCTGAACCTAGTATTGGCCAGTGTAAAGGATATTGCCATTATCACAACCATTAGAATCCCTGTTACTCCTTCCCATGATTTGACAAAATACCAGTAATTCGATGGTTTATGTCCGAAAAAGGGCTCCATCAGCTTGTACTTTTCATTGCTTGCGTGAAGAAGGCGGGGGGAAATCACAAACAAGATGGTAAATAGCATGAATCCCTACACCAAGTGCTATTGCCACAGCTATCATCTGCAAAAATACTCTTCATTTTATGCCCTTCACTTGTAACTCATAAAGGAAAAAATCAGAAGCAAAAATTACCTTGTGAAAGTTGAGGGCCATCGTCAAAAGGAACAAAAGCGCCTAGCTTGGTCTTATTCCTGAGCCAAGTAATGGTGTTTCGGCAAACAGGCAATAAGATAATAGCCATGTTCAACTTAAGTGTTTCAGCAGCACCTTTTGCCATGCACACACAATGCCCCATCACTTCATATGCAGCTCTTCTCCTATATTGCACAAACTTATAGGCAAATAGACCTAACATCACACCAATCCACAGAGCAAACACCCAAGATCTTCGCCAGTTATCCTGGAAGAAGTACTTGGTATCTCTATACCACCTCTTAATAGGATTTTCCTCAAATATAGGCGTAAGCTTTTGGCTCAGCATTTGGCTCAGGTACTTACTTTCTCCCCTTGTATTTTCTTCTGGTCCATGCAGTAAAAGAGTCTCCAGATTCCCTATCTGTTACAAAAATGGCCAATGGTTAATGTCACAATTCTATAGTATTGAAATAGTTATTTTAATCTGGACATTAAAGTGTAGATTTTGTCATTTTATTACCAAAATATACCCCGTGTCATCCGGGTCTAGTTCTTCCATGATCAAAGCCGCATATTCCTCCGCTTGTTTCTGGATGTTTGACAGTTTGTTGGCAGTGGCGCTCAGACATATAATCTGAGAGCAAAATCACATAAAACACAAAAGTTATTCAAGAAAAAATTGACTGATGGAAAACTACTTTAATAATGTTATGATACCATACATCTTTTATCTCCTCCTCAGTGATTCTTCCATCTGCATCTTTGTCAACCCTGCAATCCAAATCAAATGCCGGTGATATGTTCATGTCAAAGAAAGCATTCAACAAGATGTTTACATTAACCAAAACAAAGAATTACATGTCAAAGAATATTTTGAGCCTAGTATCAAAGCTCTGGTCAGAAATACAGTCCCAGAACTCCCTAAGCTGGATCTTGTTAATCGAACCCCCTTGAATACCTCTCTGCCTAGCAAGAGTGTCAAAAAGCTTCTCTGCATACGCCTCAGACTCCGCATTCAGTCCTACAATTAAGTCAAAAGAAACACTTGGAAATTACTCTATAATTCTGATCAAAGTACTGTCAAATACTACTGATGCAACTCAAATAGTCGCGGTCGCAGAGACAGCAAAAACATTTGGAGCAATATTGTAGATTGGCATACCTATGCATTTAGCAAAGAGAGAGCGAGGAAGATATCCGTCAGTGGTAGCAGTAAGCTTCTCAAACTCTTTCTCAACTTTACTCCATCCTGCACTAACATCGGTTGTGCTGATAAACTTGAGTCCAGTGAGAGCATGAGCCACTGCAGACTTGGTTCTTTCCAGTCGTTTTGCTGGTTCTGGTTTAGCAAATGATGCCAAACGCTTCAGCTGCTTTATACGAATAGTAGCATTCTGAACCACTGAAGCACCAAAAGATTTCTTGGACTCCAACCTCTTCCCAGTCAAACTCAGTTTCTCGCGATCCCTTTCGCCCATGTCTGTTATAGTTTTCATACTGTGTAAGGCAACAGAATCACCTTGAATATCCATGGTCACCTCAACATAATCTTCTGCTTCTTCTTCTTGTTTTTCTTTTTTGTTATGGTCAACATAGTTGCTTAACTTTGTCATGTTTTCAGGAGCAATGAGTTCTATATCTGATTCATGATGATGAAGATCTGCAGAAGGAGATCCTTTCATGTTGCTGTTCTGTTTGTCTGATACACTGATTCAACACTTTCTGCTCACTTTTGTCACACCCATTTGCTTCTTTCTTTATTAGTTACTTACTCCCTCTGCTCTCCCTATATATATAAAAGTATGTTCCATTTTTCAAACAGGAAATAATAATCATATAATAGTGATTTTATCTTATTTTATTGTCTGCTCTCCCTAGTGATTTTTTTTATCAAAATAATAATAAAA